>CM040179.1:26253606-27613606 GCA_022606695.1 Vaccinium macrocarpon
CCCGGACATTCTAATTGCCTAGGAACTGTTCCTAACCACGCCCCAAAGGGCAAAAGGCGATGTCTTTCTAGATTTGGTGCCACATAGCATCTTGTATTTAAGTGGTGCTACGGTAACGGCCTACCTTTCTGGACAATAGCTATGGCTTGAATTGAATATTCCACAACGAGCCGGGAGGTCTTATGGTCACACCCAAGGGATTAACATGCTAGCTGACTCCTCCCATCTTTTGCAGTTAAAAAAAAAAAGAAAAAAAAAAAGGGAGGTTCTCAGCTGTTCCAAAAACCCTAGCCATGAAAATGCAACTCAATCTGCTGCTGGAACGAGTAGTGTTGCAGCTTGAGATTATGGGGACTATCAGGAAATCTTAGTTCCGTCGGTAATTTTGTGCCTTGTAAATGGTTTTATCGAGGCTAGTCAAGGAAAATCCAATAGAACATTGATTCATTTTCAAGACTTGACCAACTCCTTTACCACATCTAGGCTCTAGTAAATTTGATTTTCAAATTTTCACCTGTTTTACTTCGTTGTTACCAATGACCTGTAAATATTTTCATGCTAAAATCTCTTACTTTATCAGATATGGGTGTCCTAGTATGGACGAGATCGAGAGTTATAGCTGTTGGAAATGTTTTTTTTTTTTTTTTTTAAATAATAATAATGGAACCGTTTTTAATTTAATTGTAACAAGTGAGCGTAAATACCACGAGAAAGTTGGGTACTGTTTGTTTTTTTTGGGTTAGTCATGGATTTAGGCCATTTCTCTTTAAGACGTTTCAAGCGGCTCCACCCCTTCCTCCGCAAGCGGTTGTAGAAACAGTTGCCTCCCTCCGGGATAAAACAAAACCTGGAATATAAAATCTGCCGATCTTTTCTCGCACACAATCGACCTTTCTTGCTCTATGAATTTCTGTAGTGAGAATGTTTTTCGGTGTGAAGAAATGGCTGGAGAACAACACTTTATATAGGCGTGACAAAACATTTTTTTTGGGAAGTAAAATCAATCACAGCAATTTGATTGAATCAATTTACCAAAATTGATTTTAACACATGTTTTAAACAAGTTTTGTAATGGCACAATGCACAGTAAAATAACACGCTTTTTTCGTGCTGTAACGGTAGGAAAATTTCTGTAAAAATATGGCAGGGGAAATCTTTTCCCAAAATTTGGCAAAAACGTGGGCTAACTTCGTATGTGCGCGAGGTTTGCAACGCGCACCCGGTTAATTGGTTTCTGGATCAATTTTCACAAATTGGCTTGGACCTTAGCCCAACCCGTGTACGCGCAAAACCTCTCTTAAGCCTAGCCTATCAATGGTTTATGAAACTTCCACACTTATAAAGAACACAAATGTTCTCTAGTTAGCCAATATGGAACAAGTGTTCTTTTGAAGAGTTTCTTTTGGAAAATACACAATCCCAACAATAGCCGTCAATACAAAAGAAGATTAGACGAAATTGGAGCATCTGGAGAAATACCAGACGATTTGGCTCTTGAGGTGACCTATTTTGCATTTCTCATTGCTGCTTCAGTATTACAATTGATATATGCTTATTCATATTACAGTAAGCAAAAAGAGCTCAGATATTAAAAGTTTTTCATGGGGTTTTGAAGGTATCGTCTCCTGGGGCAGAGCGGCCACTAAAAGTACAGGATGATTTGTATAGGTTCAAAGACATGCCTATGAGGGTAGACTATATAGAAGACCTGGAGGCTAAATGCCCAGAAAAGAATGGGATATTTTTCCTAGAGTTGATGGAAACTGAAACAGGGAGATGTGTATGGAGGTTGGCAGATGTGAAGGAAAACAGAGACCGATCAGCAAAAGGAAGACCGTTAAGCCGTAAACAGAAGGATTGGAGATTAGATCTTCCATATGCAATGTTTAAAAGAGTAACTCTGTATCTTGATTTCTGATTTTGGATTAGTTTTTTGTTATACTAATATGTTAACTGGATGGTAGCTGAAAGGGTTGAAAAGAATAAATGTTTGGATCACCCACCTCTCTCTCCTGCTATGGATAAGCAAATCAAAGTGGCAATTTGGCTTATCATGAGTTGGTGGTGCTGATGTTTTTTTTATTCTCTTTTTGGTGGACAAAATTCAGCTATTGTTGTTTTTTTTTTTTTTGAGCGGGGAAAATACAACTTATATTAATAGAAATCAAGTACAAGTTACACAGCCCATAGGCCTAAAGGGAGAAAAGAGTACAAAAAAAAAGTACAACAAAAGCCGCAAAATTGTACAACAGTGGACGACGGAACCACCAATCCACTCGGATGTGGCTGGAGGAAGATGACGGAATGATGTCAGCGTCAAAGAGCCCCACATCGCTTCGTCCCATCATAGTCGCAGCTGCCGGGCGCCATCACCACTGCTGTCGGAAAACACCACAAATCCGGTACCAAGGCTCGGATCGGGGCCTCCCAAAGTCCCAAAAATAATGGGCAAGAGGGAGATCTCCCCTCCTCGTGGAGGAGGTCTCAACTGCGTGCACCATGAAGGAGGAAGAGAGACAAGGAGAGGAGAGAAGAGGAGAGAAGAGAACTAGATCGAGTGGGGGACTGAGAAGAGAACTCTCTCTCTCTCTCTAGCGCTCTCCAGAACTCAGCTATTGTTGTTTTATTACTCATCTGTTGCATCCCTTTTGGGACTTGGGATACCTACAGTGTAAGGTGTTCTATAGGGTGTAGTCGGGATCCGAGCTGTCCATCTTGACAATCAATAGTCCCATGACCATTGTACCAGCATATAACAATGACACCTGAACCTGCTTCCAACCGGGTAGTAATGTGAAACATAAATTCCAGGATTTTCACCGGAAGACACTTCTTCTGTTGATGCCTCTTTCAAGGAAGTTTAATTAAAAGTATCTTATACTTAAAAAAAAAAAACAAAGACCTGAAGTCCCTTCCATTTGGGTTGTAAAGTGAGGATAAATTCTAGGGTTGTCAAGAAGCCGAGTCCGTATCCACCGGTCATTCAATCAACTTGAAATAGGACTCACAAAGGCTTATATATTCACTATGAATATCATTTTCACTTCCTTTTTGCATATTTGCGTTTGTGGTTGTAAGTTTATCGAGCTGGGCTCAAAGATTACAACTTCATAAATGTATGTTGCCGTCGCGGCGACTTATAGCAATATACGTACATTATCAAAATTGTGTTTTTTACTAGTGTCAAATTGTTCAGAGAATTGAGAATGAGCAAAAGATCTGCGTCAACAAAAAGAGAAAATGTCCATATTTGGGAGGTCCATCAGCTGTGGAACAGGTTAACTAGAGATAACACTGGTCCACCTACCCATTTCTGTCATTTCAAATTGACAAGAAAATAAATAGGAGCCTCCAACCCATTATTTTAAAGGGTTTGGATCATCTCCGGTCCAAGTTTTGGACTGGGCGAGACAATCCAGATCTGGACCATTAAATATACCAATGCACGGTAAGAGTTTATGAGCAAATCCAAACCATTAAATATACTAATATACGGTTCAGATTTGAACTGTCTCATCTAGTCTAAACTAATGACCGATTTGAAGTGTCTCGTCCAGTCTAAAATAAGGACTGAAGAGGACCCATTTCCTACCCGAAAGGGTGTTCCAACAGTACCTGGTGAAGAGTCACTTTCGTGATTGTGAGGTCTATAGACTTATACCCCCTGTGACAACAATTTCTGTTGGCATCTAAAAATAAAGTAATACAGTATCTGGGAAAAATTGGAGTTATTGAAACAGATCATGCAGCAAAATCACAGGAAAAAACCAAGTTTATGTGGTCTGATTTCAGGAAAGTAATATCTGGGAAAATTTGGAGTTGTTGAAACAGCTCGTGAAGCAAAATCAATGGGGAAAAAGAAAAAAATAAATAAAAGTTTGTGTGGGTAGACCCTATCTTATCAACAAACGAATACATGAAACGTACAAAAAATAATATAAAAAATATGTTCCTTTATGACATGCTCAACTGTTTATGTCATCGTTGAATTTTGTTAATTTTTACCGGCCAAGAACTAGTATGGTCATTTTTAATGCAAGAATTAGGCACCTGGAATTGGACTATGCGCGAGTCTAGTTATGCCTGATGATGTTCAGGCTTCACTTTTTAAGTCTCTCTTGTGCTATGCTGGTGAGACAGTAAAAAACCAAAAGAAAAAGTGACTGGCTAACTCATGTATGACAAACTGGTTTGCTATTTTCTGAGAATTTAGTATCCGAAACAATTTACGTGTAAGGTTCAAGGGCCCGGGCCTTGGGGCCTCGGATTTTGGGCCAAAAAGAGCAACAATCAGGGATAATTATAAATGTTAGTTTTTTCGCTACATGTATAAATATCCTCTTCTTGGTCCAAGGGTAAAGTGCGTGTATTCCACCTTTTTGTCTAAATTTGAAATACTTTCTTTTAAAGTGTTTATTTGTCAAAAAAGAATTCTCATGTCATGTAAGAATTTGGAGCTACCATGTATTGAACATATGTCAAATACAACCAAAAGAGACTTCACGACTGGGCCTAGGGCACCTAAATATCTTGAGCTACCATGAATTGAACATGTGTCAAATTATTCCACTATTATTGTCTAGTTGTAAAAATACACAGGGCACCACTTCACGACTGGGCCTAGGGCACCTAAATATCTTGAGCTGGCCTTGATCGGAGGGCCCAATTAAGGTTGGGACAAATGAATCGCCGTGTGGATTGTTCCTAAATAAGTTGATAGCACATGAGAGATTTTGAACATGAAACCTTAAGAAAGAGCAAAACCCTAAGTCCCAGTCTTGAACCTCCAAACCTGGTGTGCTACTTGAGTCTTCCATTTGTTTCCTAAAAGGTTATAATAACTATCAGCAAGAAACGGATGGAGGAGGAAAAACGAAGAATATCAACAATCCTGCAAAACAAAAAAGGAGACAAATGAAAACCATTTGTTAGAAATGAATTTTTAGAAGACAATTTTAGAAATGAAATTACGAGAAATAAATAAATTCCCACCAAGAAGAACCATTTGGCCTTTTTTTTTCTTTTTTTTTTCTTCCCCTTTCTCTCTCTCTCTCTCTCTCTCTCTCAACCCAAATAACCTTGAGAAAGGAAATTGTAAGCTCTATAGGCTGAGATCCCTTTTTGGTTGACAATTTCATGACAAATTACACATTTGTGTTTATCTCCATTTTATCCTTCATTTTCATTTTTCATCTAACGCGAGTCTGTCCAAGAAGGTGGAATATGGTCATTGAGTCTCATAGTGAGAGGTAGTTTGATAGGTTTGGGTCAAGTTTCAGGTGTTCATATTTGAAGTGAAGAAGCAACGGAAAGTACTCAAGCATCTGTCAGACACTTTATCCAGCTTTCTTGCTTTCCTATTATTTTCTCTGCTATTGCTAATTGTGCGTGTTTTTTTTGCTGGTTTGGATAAATTGAAAAAACTAGTTTTTTGGTTTTTTTGGTTTTGTTCTTATTAAAAAAAAAAATTGTATTCGTTAGTTTTCGGTCTATTTTTTGTGGTTTCTTGGCTTGTCTCAATGAGAGGAATCTAAAAAATATAAAATTATTTGTAAAACTTAAAATTTTGTGAATAAAGACGAATGTGACATCCAAAAACCGGTTTTTGGATTATTTTTCGTCTTTATTCACAAAAATTTAAGTTTGGCTAATAATTTTAAACTTTTTAGATTCTTCTCGTCGAGATAAGCCAAGAAACTACAAAAAATCGACCAAAAACCAACAAATGCAAAAAAAATAAATTGAATAAGGACAAAACCAAAAAAATCAAAAAACTAGTTTTTTCAATTTACCCAAACCAAGCCTTAGATCGGCCAAAAAAAAGTTTGGTTGTGCCTTGTTTGTCAATTGATGTGAAATGAGATGTGATTTAAGGGGTTATGCTTTTTTGCGTCGGTTAGTTGATGTTCTTATTTTGTGATTCTTATGATCTCTATTTTTCTTTTTGAAATTACTAATAGAATAGCAATGGAGCAGAGAAGCCAAAGAAATCTGACAAATCTTCTTCCGAGGTCCACGATGATTCATGACGCTGAGCAAGAAGCGAGCTCTACTACAATTAGGTATGAGATTTCTCTCCCTTTTTTTTGTTTTAATTGTTTTCTTACTGTAAAAGTGGAGTCTGGTGAGCGTTCATATGTCTTTCTCCCTCTATAAAAAATAAATGAAAGCTTGATTTTGTTAATTGTGCATGGTAAGCTCTTGACTAATCAAATGTGGTGTTAGAGGGATGGAAATAGATCGCTAATGTCCCACATGCAAGGCCTATTTTGAGACTTCGTAGAGATGTGGATTTAAAGGGATCCTGGAAAGCTTTGGAATGAGTGTTTTTTCAAACACAACGTATAAGTAGAGTTAAAGATATGTTTTTATATTTTGTTGTGTCCCAACCCACTTAAGTTACGAGCCCTAGATTTTGGCCCATAATCATATTCATAGGTCTCTCTCTATGGTTGGTGGGATTTGTTTGGTTAGTCACCTTTTATTTTATTTTTTTTCCCTTCTTGGAATAGTGTTAGTTGTAGTTAATGAGGTTTAAACCTCTCTGTCAAATGTATGTGAGCATATGATTCCTATGACTGGGCTACCAATCACTTGCTTGATTTGTCAAATTTTAAGCAATAATTGATCAGTATCTTTACAGTAATTCCTCTCTTAATTATTGCTCTTGCAAATTTTAGTAACATGAGACCTTCGAAAGGTACTTTCATGTCTCCTCTTCGTTCATGTTCATGTACGCACACATGTAACATAGGTCAGA
Organism: Vaccinium macrocarpon; assembly: GCA_022606695.1. Taxonomy (NCBI): domain Eukaryota; kingdom Viridiplantae; phylum Streptophyta; class Magnoliopsida; order Ericales; family Ericaceae; genus Vaccinium; species Vaccinium macrocarpon. Next base: position 26,260,367 of record CM040179.1, read on the forward strand.
GGCTCATAATAGACGCAATTGTCAGAACAAATCCCATAGAATTGTCGATTTTTCAATGGGACAATTGGCGGAGGAATTAGGGCTTGTTTGGGCAACCTGATTGTTGGAGTATTGATTGTTCAGCTTTGGCTTTTGGGTGTTTGAGAGTCAAATCTTGTAATCAGAAATGAACAAATGCATAACCCAAAACTCACCACCATCGGAGCTTTTTAAGATTCTGATTATACTTCTACTCACAAAATCCTATTGCAAAATCTATTTTTCAGATATCACCCAGATACTTTTATAGATTCTCATTATGATCCAAAAATCTGTAATCCATACCATAATCCACAATCAAGATTCTAAAACATAAGTGGTTCCCCAAAACAACCACATGGTTTGGACCAAGTGCAACGCTTAGGTAATCAAGATATTCAAATGCCTTGAACCTCACTCACTGGTGTCACAACTCCTATAATCCACAAGAAAACCAACGTACTAGGAAACATGCAGTCATGTTTTACTGGATGATCCTTGTTTCGGCCTACCTAAATGACAACTCAATACACATATCACTCCATTGCCTTACAAGCAAGATTAAAAAACAATGCCCATCTAAATTCAATTCCGGTTCCTCAAAAGGTTATGAATAACAATGATTATAAAATCACTCAAAATTGGTGAACATAGTTACGAAATAAAAGGAAAAAGATTATTCCTTCACTTCCTTCGCAAGTACAGGAAACCAATGACGACAGACACGCTGGCAACAGTGATAGGAACAGCCCAATATTGCTTTGTCAAGTCTTTGAGCTTCTGGGCAATTTCTGATGGTTGCTTCTTGGAGCAAATTTCCAATTCTGGGATAGCAGTTGAGGTAGGATCAAGCTCCCCAATGCAGAAGGTTTCCATTAGCTCTCTTGCGGATTTGCTGTGCCCAGCATCTTCAAAATCATCTGTGGCATCTTTCCCTTCATTGAAAAAACAGAAGCCCAAGTCATAACACTGAAATCTACACCTTCAAAGCAATTAGGTTTGTAAGGTGGCAACTTGATGGTGCGTTTTTGTTTTTTAGTAAATTGGGTTTACAGTAGAAGCCATAGGAATACGTACCAGTTGCAGCAATGATAACATCATCTCCACCCGGGTGTTCATCCAAATAAGTTGACACGTCATAAACCTGGCATGGGAGAGGATGCAAATCGTAAGGATCTGAAAAGGGATCTAAAATGCGGAAAAGATTAAAAAGGAGTTGGACTGGAAAAATCTTTTTGCGTTGGGATGCCACATGATACAAAAATGCCAAACCATGTCCATGTAGCAAAAAAAGACTACTATTCAACCAGAACAAACAATCTCTTGGATTTTTGCATGCTAGACGGTCAATAAAGTTGATGGATTGGAAACGTGATATGAGATCACAGAGCAACCAAATTCTTGAAAAGTGTGAAAGGAATTAAAACATGAAGGTTTCTTTTTCATATTTTTATTATGCTACGTTGTTGCTATCATGTTTGAATCCTACTAAAGTAGATATTAATAATTCTATAGTTCTATTGGACATGCAAAACATCAACGCTACGTTTTTTAATATTAATCTCACAAAATTTGATTTAGTTCTGTAACCTGGAAACTAGTCAGAATTTGAGTCTCAAATTATGGATTTGTGCGTACAATAAGTATTCTGTGCTACACAGAGACAACCAGCCTATACATTTGAGTAATTGATAGAAGTAATAACGCTAATGAATAATTATAAGGCTTCTATGTTAAGACTTATATATGAAAAAGGGTTCCATGTTAGATAGGATACCAAGAGACGCAATATCTAGTGCATTGGTGCACAGAAAATTCACCAAAGAATAGCCCAAAAGATAGTAAATCACAAAGTTACAACCCAACCCAGAAGATAGCATGAGGTAGACTAGCGAATAGCGAGTGTGGTTTTGTTCACCCTCACTTAATGAGGGTAAAGTACCCTCACTGTGATGATTGGTGGAAAAAGTGTGGGTTAACCACAAACTAATCCCATTATTACCAAAAAGTGTATTGATCCAGTGGACCCATACTTTTTCACTATTCAGAGTGAGGGAAACTTCGTACTGCAAATAGTAATGTATCCGTTATCTCACACATCAAAAAACCTTGGACAAACTTCAGATACAATCAAATTAAGTAAACACATAGGCCTATATATTCCATTAAGTTGTCAACTTTAGAGCGTGTCTAAACAGAAGCACCTTGACACCTCGTACGGATTGAAGAATGACCAAAAGTTTGATATTTCAAGATTGGAAAATCTTCATGAAGAGACAGTGAAATTGGAGGAGTGGCGAGCCAATGCTGTCTTGCTAAACTTAATTCAACTCCACAAGCCCTAAAATTACAAAATGATTAATATCTTTCAGGCCAAATTTTTGACAAAATTTAGCTATATTTACCGAAACGAAACAAAGAAACCAAGAATTACCCATTGGTCTACTTAAATAAAGAGAAAAATTGCAACCAAAAGATATATTCTACAGAAAAAACCAGCAGCGAAAAAAATAAAATCAGACAAAACACGAACATTCAACCAATAAAAAGCAATTCAAATACAAATCAGATAGGAATCCAGTTGAAACGAATCCCTAGTTTAGAAGTAGTTAAATTACCTTGCCGTCGATGACGACCCAGCAGTCGCCGTTGGAGTTGTGCTGTGAAGCTTCTTCCATTGTGTATAGCTTCGTTATTGTCGGCATGATTGTGATTATTTGAATCGCTCGCTATTAAATTTAGCCTAATGAAACGCTTCAGTGATTGATTACGTGAATCTCCCTCGGTCCCTCTCTCTCTCTCTCTCTCTCTCTCCCCGAGATTCTGAACCACTCAGTCAATCTGATACCAGAATCTAAACCCTAACATGGGTCAGCTTGCTTGAGAAGGAGGGGTCAAATGTCTCGCTGGGCCTTACTGTTGATCTGGGCCTGAACAAAATTTACAGACAAAAATGCACAAAAAAAGAAAATAAAAAATGTAAAATACAGATTGCCTCCTCCAACTACCATCCGTTGCCACTTTTCCCTCTTTAACTCTATATTTCACTACAATATGCCCCTTGATGACTAGTTCGTTAATCAGTAATCCGGGATAACTTAATTAAGTGCACTGTGAAGAGGTTGCTGATGTTATTAAATAATCACTCATTCTCTACCCAAGCAACGTGGGATTCTATTTCATTAACATACCCCTCACGTGCAGGTTGTTTTTAAGTCCTATCACGTGTAATCTCTTTAACAAGTCTATCATCGTGTAGCCTTTTTGGTGGGTCTGTCATCGTGGGGTGGATTGTAAAATTTGTCTAAAATATAAGGGGGAATGGGCCCCGCTTTGGTAACATGTAGAAAGTAAAAACATTATATCAAACTTAAAATATATTGACAATGAGTGGAGAGGTCTCTCGTGTTATTAAGTAGTTATCAATTCCATAGCCAAAGCAATGTGGGTTTTTCTTAACAATTACAATATATCAGACATTTCTTAAGGTGCAAAACTGAACCCTCTACAACTTTTATTACCAAAATAGCAAGAGAGTTCGCTCAATAAATTGACCCATTATCTTAGCAAATAAGGGATCTTTATAGTTTGTCAACACAAACTTAGGGATATATTGCACCCTAATAATCTCCACGGAGATCTCATTGTCATGAGCTGAATCACTAAATTTATATGGTTCATTAAGTAAATCAAAACCAATCAAATTGACGGAATATCGTAACCACTTTTAGTGGGTCCTCAATGCGGCATGAGGAGGCCAAAAATCCAATTATTGTTTACCTTATCATTTTTTTGTTTTTTCGAACATATATACTCCATAAAAGTACTCTTGGTATCTTTGTAATAGGTTCAATGCTATTCAACCGCGGAGCAAGAAATCAAAGAAATGGGTCTTGATTACGAAAGAAATTTTGGCGCAATAAATTTTCAAGATTAAATAAAGTCATTTGGGTTTTAATGGAATGATTTTTATCACTTGAAGAATTATTAGAAAGCATTGTTAGTATCATATCACTTATTGACATACAGTATCATCACCGCACGATATCATTCTATACATAGAAAAAAGAAAAGAAAAAAGAAAAGAAAGGTTGGATGGGGCCAACTTCTCCCTACCGGCCCCACCACCACCGATGAAGCTATTTACTAATGTAGGCATGTGCCAGAATCACCCTGGTAATATATCTTTGCCATGGTTGGAGAATGTAAAGAACACTTGAAGGAATATGCAAGAGTGTGTAAAGATGAAATGATTTTGGTGGTTAACCATACTTTGCCGCGCTAATTATCTCGAGTAATTACAAACCAAGATGCTTTCCCCTCCATGCAACTCTTGAATGACATATTGTGGGAGAACAAAATTAGGTTACCGACGACAATTACGTCCCACATTTTTAGTAATGTGTCGCCATCTCTAAAATGACCTGAACCAAGAGAAAAATCCAAATGGGAGCTATTTTGCTGACCCACTAGTATGGGTGTTGCATGAAATATCTCCTCGATGATCTGTTTTAACCTTTCCCGTTAACAAAATCAGCTCAATTAGACATAATTTCATAAGTGAACTTTTTTTAAACTTTTTTTTTTCTTCTTGAAATGTAATGCAGTTCTGTAGACAAGTTTTTGCGTGTTTATTAATAAAGAAATCACCAAAAAGAAAACAGAAAAATAACATAGAAGCAAAATACTTCCCTCTGTCGCAAATTATTGGTCTTGTTCGGATTTCGATGCAATTTATTAACTGTTCATATCTTTCAATCTCTAACATTTTTAGAGATTTTCAAAACTTTATACGAGAGAACTAACTGAGATTTACCAAATAAGATTCATATTTCACATAAAATATGCTATGAATTGAAAGAAAATTGTATCGTAATCCAAACAGAACAGACAATTTAGGACGGAGAGAGTAACATAGAAGAGAAGAGAGAGTAGAGGTCTAGTGCCGTACAAAACGGAAGTCTAAACAGGGAAAATTATTAATTGCTCTCAGAGTACCGCCATGTAGTTGTCTGATAGCCTTCTACACTATACATTTGTGCAATTTCGATCGTAGACTCATACACAATACGCAAACCGGTGTCCGATACAAGTGACCTGGTTTACACGGAGGGGGAGCTGGTCCCTATCAAGGGTCAATTATCGGATAAAACAACAACACGTGTGGAGCTGATTGCAAATCGAGATTGGACATAAGTTTGCAAGTTCCCTTTACTTTGACATGGAAAAGATGAGAAAAATATCAATGCCGTGTTTTTAACGCCTTCTTACATAACGTGAGCTCCTTTATATGTATAGGTCTCATCCCGTATAAAAGAGACGTTGAAAATATTTTTTGCATTCAAATTTTTTCCCCATCAGGTGGGGCCGGGTAATTACTTACCACAAAAAAAGAAAAAAGAAAAAAAGACGGGGGGGTACGTCTTAGGTGTTTGGTATCCTACCAAATGCTCATTATCATTGGATACTTTATTAGGGGACTTTAGGGTGCAAATTTGGAGAAAAATCCATGGACCTTACAAAACCTCACCAGAAGAAATAAATCCAAAAGTGACTCTCTTATATTCGTTCTTTGAAAATTATGAAATTTGAAACTAAATAAACCGAACATGTAGTTCAATTTTACATAAAGATATAAAAAGTAGCAGAAATCGAAAATCACTATTAATAACATCTCGGGAGGGGCTTTTTCTTTTTATTCCCCTGGCCGGGCTAAGTTTTCTTTTATGCTGGAGAAAATGCTAGTCGCGCTAAGGGTCCAATAAAACTAATTTAGTAATTATCCGAACGATATAATGATCAAGAAATTAACTACCAACAATACAATAGATTTTGGGACGATTCAGAATTTAATTAAATAAATCTAGAAGCAAAAAAAGACAATAAGTGCCCCGGCCATGGTGTATTTATCATGATACTGTAAAGGTGGACCCATAAAAGGTGAAACCGCTGATTTTTTTTTAGGTAATCGTTTGTTGAAAAATTATGCTCTTTCAGCAAATCGTTGATGAATTTACTTTGTACAATTTGAGACATCTAGCAGTAGTTTTGGTATAAATTGACCAAATCTTATCCCGGCAAAAAGTGCAAATTTAGAAAAATTGTCACTGTACACATTAATGGAACGTTTCATTTGAAAGTCCTACCAAAAAACAAAAGATCTCATTTCAACCAGGTGTGAATTTACTGCAAAATATAAGACAGAAATGGTAATTCAATTACTCACTGGATTTTGTGTTGAATTATGTAATCTCAAAGAATTGACAAAAGCACAGGTGGGTGCATGATTTTTAGCCTATATAAATAACATTACCATATGCTTTTGCAACCTCTGTATCTCAAACTCTACACATTGGTGCAGTGATTGATCAACTTCCATACATATGATTTTCTGAGCCAAACCCATATCAATTTTTTCAGCAAAATCTTCCAAAAAAAGGTTCGATTTTGCGAGCAAAAGAATGGAGATTGTGATGGTGGGGGTTTGTATGTTGGCAATGGGGGTCTGTTTTTGCTTTGGTCTTCTGAAGTGGAATGAGATATGGTACAGTAGTAAGAAAAGGTTGCCTCCTGGGACTATGGGGTGGCCTGTATTTGGAGAGACAACAGAGTTTCTGAAACAAGGTCCAGATTTCATGAAACACAAAAGAGCAAGGTCAGTTCTAGCCTCTGTTGTTCTGAGAAGTTGTTTTCTGGCTTCTGTCGCTCTCTCTGATTCAGGAGTTAGAGTTTTTTGTTAGGGATTTGCTCCACAACTATGTTCGAATCTCACTGGTGCTATTAACTCTGTTGGGATCCCAGTCCATACGGAACTTAGTTCCGACTTTAATTGGGCTCCTGACAAGTGGGCGGTAGGATTAACCACATGATTAGGTGCTCGTAACCTGATTCGGACGGACACCTGCGTTATAAATGTTTATAGTGCATATTTTCTTTTGACAAAGGTTTCTAAAAAAGAGCACAAAAACTTTGTAAATAAGTTTCTAAAGTATAATATATCAACCTTGAATCTCTTTTATATATTTATTTTTATTTTTACTACTGTGAAAACATATAGAATAAAAAATATAGAGAGACAATTGCTAATTTTGCCAAATATGTAAAGATTATAAGGGGAAAAATGAAGTATGAAATTTGGTGGAGGCACATGGATCACGTGCCCCATATATAGGTCCAACCCTGTTTGTGATCATTGCATCAATGCATGTGAAGAAAGAGCAGAGATTGGTCCTGATTTATCAGACATGGCAAAAAGTCTCAGCCTTGTGATGGTGCTACACACAATTTACATACTCGTAGCTATTATGGTTTATTATTATTATTTTTTAACAATGTGTCTCAGTGTCTAAGTCAGCTTATGAGCACTTTGACTGTTCCTTGAACTTTCGACTACTGGGGCCTCAGTTAAAGTCAAAGCAAATTAAACTCTATATGAAGTGTTCGGGGCATGTGAGTGTGTGTAACTAGAATATTGTAAAGCTTTATCGATGGTCTATCCAGTGAGAAAAATGTGTGTGCCAGACGAGTATTATGTTGCGGTACTCTTTGTGCATCTCAACCGTTCAAAAGTGTTTTGGACGGCCTAGATTTCTCCCTTCCTCCCTCCTCTTCTCTCTCCCCTTTGCTCTAGATTTCTCCCTCCCTCCCTCTTTCTCTTTCTAAAATCCGGACCTCCAAAACACTTTTAGATGGCCTGTGGCCTCATGGCCGAGATGCGCAATCGGGCATGAGGAGTGCGGTATCCTATTTGCATCCAAAATTTTGTCCTATCCAATGGTTGCTAGAGACTCAAGAAGGAGAGGAAGCATTATTTCTTATCCAACAAAGTTGTTAGATTTTATGCTATATTGGTCATTGCCAAATATTCACAAAATCCAACCAATAAAAGCAAAAGGAGAAAGAATGAAGAAGAAAAGACAAAGTTGAATTTTCGTTACACGAAAAGAGTTTAAATTATTTCCACAGTCGGTGGAAACAAAAGTTTCCTCCAAATCTGCTGCATTTCCTCCAAATCGGCTGCATTTCCTCCAAATCAATTGCATTGCGCCACAATGCAACCGATTTGAAGGAAACTTTTGTTCCCACCGGCGGTGGAAATAACTTAAACTCATATGAAAGAGTAAAATATGAAAAATCCTAAAACTATCACCTGAAATCACAATAAGAACATCAAAGTTGAGTTTCTGGTTCTATTAATTGACAGGTATGGAAGTTTTTTCAAGTCCCACATACTAGGTAGTCCAATAATTATATCCATGGATCCAGAGCTCAACAGATACATCATGTTGAATGAAGGAGAGGGTCTTGTTCCCGGCTACCCTCAATCCATGCTTGACATCTTAGGGAAATCCAACATTGCTACTGTACACAGATCCGATCACAAACGTGTACGAGGATCATTTCTATCGCTCGTCAATCCCTACATGCTCGAAGACCAACTTCTTCCGAAGATCAATAAGTACATGAGAATCCACCTCCACAATTTGGATTGCAAAACTACTGATATCCATGAGATTACCACTAATGTAAGTTAAAATGATAACAAAATGATATGTATTAAGTCTATATGTCTTAGTTGACTTGGGTTTGCTGTGGTTTACATATTTTGTTCAGATGACATTGCTAGTAGCCTTCAAGCTTCTAATGGAAATTGAATCAAGTTCTATCTATGAGGCTTTCTAAGCTGAGTTGGATAAGCTTATGGTGGGGGCACTTTCACTTCCAATCAACGTTCCCGGAACAAATTATCATCGTGGATTCCTGATAAATTATTGAGAACGAAAATGTTTGACTGTTCCAAACTTGGGTTTTCTAGAATTTTCATTTGCGAAAAAGATCCCATTACAAGATAAGTATCAAAACACATTTTACTGCATTGAAGAAACACTTTCGCAAATGCATAGGATAGGAAAACGAGTACTTATTCGTAGTTTGAAAACAATTCTGAAGGAATTCTTCTAACTGATTTGACTGTGAAAATCAATCTTTGGGTTTAGTGAAGTTGGCTTTGCTTTGCAGGCAAGAAAGAGTCTTCTTGGAATTTTGAGAGACATTATAGAGGGGAGGAGAAATTCCTTGATGAAGCATAAGGACATGCTTTACTATCTTCTGGTGGAAGAGGATGAAAGATATAAACTCAGAGACGACGAAATTATTGATGAAGTAATTATTCTGTATTCGGGATTCGAAACTGTATCGACTACTTCAATGATGGCCATCAAGTATCTAGGGATGGCAATTTCACCTAAAACCTATGGATACCCAAACCAAACCAGTGGGTTTGGATTTGGGTTCGGTCTTAGCAAGTATTCGGCCAAACCCAAACCCAAACCGATCCATATAATATTATTTATAGGATATATATACACACTATTTTTTTTTGTACATGCAATTTTATTTTTCAATTCATAATTTTAAGTCACTTTTTCTTTTATCTCCCTCATTATTCCTCTCAAATCCCTTAAAAATCTCAAGAGTTTCTATAGGAACCTCTTAAGAAAAGTTTATTATTTAGTTATTTTCTTTGATTATGTTGGAATTTAGATATTTAATGGAAAAATCATATGGTATATTACTTTTTTATTTTAATATAGTCTTTTTCCTTCATATGTTCATTAATGGAATGAATATTAATGTGGGTTTGGTGCGGTTTGGATAAAATCCAAATCCATATGGTTTGCTTATGGTGTACTAAAATTCATACCCATCGGATATTGGTTTGCATTTGGGTATAGATAAATACTTTGGGTTTGGGTATGATAATTGCAAAACCTGGACCAAACTGATCCATTGCCATCCCTACAAGTATCTGCATGATCATCCATCAGCACTTTAGGAAATCAAAGTGAGCAACAATCTATGCATTGTCTGAAAACTGATCATTGGTGAAACCCTGAAGAGTTAATAACTTTGTTTCAATGCAATTCTTTTTAGGATAAGAATTTGGTAGGAAAAAGCCCGAAGAATCACTTGACTGGAATGATTACAAGTCAAAGGCTTTTACTTGCACAGTAAGCAAATTGACAAACCTACTCAATTCGGCGAGAAATCCTATCTCCGAGAATCTATGTCCTCCTATCCCATTCCACACTAAACTTAACAAAACATACAGAATCTTCGAGTTCACATACCCTCCTAATACACTTCTTGGTACCTTTCTTCTCTTAATGCATGTGATATTCGAAACATCAAGATTGGCCACAGATGTCAACGGGGTCTTGAGGCCACCAAATCGCACTGTACCCTTTCTATAGCTAGACAGGGAAAGGGGAAGTATGAGATTTTCATGAAGGGAAAGGGGAAGGAACCCAAGGAAAATAAAGGCAAGAAAGCTAGGGAAATTGATGCTGCCGAGGAGGAAGGTAAAGCAATGGAAAATGCAACTGGATGGTGGGACTTCATCGGAAAGCGGTTAATTAAAATCTTTAGGGACTTGATCGAGGCACCAAGGCATATCTTCAAGCATGGTTATGTGAGTGATGGATTGCGGGATTCTCACTCCATTGTCCTCGAAGCTGGAGAAATTAAGGCCACCAAATTAACTTCGAAGGTCGTGAAGTGTAATTCTGAAAATTCATTGAGAAAAAACATTGACGAGTTGCGGGAGATGTTGGTTGCCGCCATCTTATGGTCGCACAAGAAAGGGTCAGTAGTGTATTAAGCTGGGGAGGCTGAGCTTCCTGAGAAACAGAATGTGCCATATGACATTCAAGCATTCCTTAAACTTTTGACTATGGTAAACAGCAGTTTCGCAAATGTCCACTGGCTTCTCGATGACTCAGCATTTTGGTCACCAGTGGAGAAACTTAGGCTACTCCAAGTATCTTGAATAGAATTAGGAAAAACAAAATTGAATTTCTCTAGCTCAACGTCCATATAAGTGTCGCACTCGTAATAAGGATGGAACTTCCATTGAATATAGATTTTTTCGTTGAGCTTGCGAATAAGCCTAAGTTTCTCCACTGGTGACCAAAATGCTGAGTCATCGAGAAGCCAATGGACATTCGCGAAACTGCCGTTTACCGTAGTCAAAAGTTTAAGGAATGCTCGAATGTCATATGACACATTCTGTTTCTCAAGAAGCTCAGCCTCCTCAACTTAATACACGATAGACCCTTTCTTGTGCAGCCACAAGATGGTGGCAACCAACATCTCTCACAGCTTGCCAATATTTTTTCTCAATGAATTTTCAGAATTACACTTCACAACCTTCGAAGTCAATTTGGTGGCCTTGATTTCTCCAACTTCGAGGACAAGGGAGTGAGAATCCCGCAATCCATCACTCACATAACCGTGCTTGAAGATATGCCTTAGTGCCTCGATCAAGTCCCTGAAGATTTTAATTAATTGCTTTCCGATGAAGTCCCACCATCCAGTTGCATTTTCCACCACTTTATCTTCCTCCTCAGCAGCATCAATTTCCTAAATTTCTTCAGGTTTCTTGCGTTTATTTTCTTTGGGTTTCTCCCCTTTCCCTTCTCGAAAATCTCACTCCCCCTTAAGCCACTCCAACAAATCACACTCTACCCTTTCGATAGCTAGATTAAAGTTGTCCACGAAATATGGCTTAACCATCCTGTCACTTCCACCTTTATGTGGTGGGGTAGGTTTTCACTTTAGGAAAGCTAGCCACCAAAAGTCACGCTGAGTAGGGTTTCGGCGTGAGCCCTGCAAGACTTAAAGAAAGTTAGGCTACCCAACTGGGGTTTGGCTGGAGTACTCCTCCGATGCTTAAGTCAAAGATTGAATATAGGAGAAAAGAGGAAACTACGATTTTGTGTGTATGATTATGTGTCCTCTTAGACAGTTTACAAAACGACCCACGCCACCTGTCCTCTGCCCGCCTATTGCTGCTAGGCGAACTATTGGTGTTAGGTCATTAACTGGTGGTGCTAGGTTGCTAACTGTTGCTGCTCAATCCCGCATCCCCAGTACCTAGTCCTTGGTGGCTGGACACGGACCCCAACTCCAAAGCACACGATTCTTAGCCATCCATTACTAGTTCACTGCAGTTACAATCCAAGCTAAGAAGGTTTCTCACTAAGGAAATCATCCATGTAATCGAACCCAAGGTCAATATTAATATTGAACCAAACATGTGCTAGCAAATTCCGCAAAAGCGAGCATGCACTACCCATGAATGAACCGAACGTGGCATTCGCCATTTCTGCGATTTCATCCAACTCTAGCTTATAAGGGACGAGCATCTCATCTAGCAAGGGAATTTTGTAATGCTGCTCTACATTTCGAAACAATGTGACAATCTTGATAAAAATTCCACTTCTGCCACCATCGGCCTTTCCACCATCCTGGGCTTCTTCCTCCTTGGCCTTTCCTGCCATGGCGTCATGCATCTGTCTATCTATTCAAGATACTCGGAGTAGAGAAATTTTGGAGAAGTCTAGGAGAGACAAACAGATGCTTGACGCCATGGCAGGAAAGGCCAAAGAGGAAAAAGCCCAAGGTGGTGGCAAGGTCGGTGGTGCTAGAAGCAGAATTTTTATTAAGATTGTCACATTGTTTCAAAATGCAAAGCAACATTACAACACTCCCTTACCAAATGAGAAACTCGTCCTTCATAAGTTGGAGTTGGATAAAATCACGGAAATGGCAGATGCCATGTGCGGTTCATTCATGGGTAGTGCGTGCTCACTTTTGCGACATTCGTTAGCACATGTTTGATTCAATATGAATATTGATCTTGGGTTTGATTACATGGATGATCTCCTTAGTAAGAAACCGTCTTAGCTTGGATTGTAACTGCAGTGAACTAGTAGTGGATGCCTAAGAGTCGTGTGCTTTGGAGTTAGGAGTCCGTGTTGAGCCACCAAGGACGAGCTACTGGAGATGTGAGACAAGGTACTTGGGATGGGATTGTGGGATTGAGCAAAGAGCGGTCGGCTGACCCTAACACCACCGGTCGGTGCCTAGCACCACCCGGTCGGTTTCCTAGACCCAAAGAAATCAGCCTAGCTCTAGCAGTGAGTCGCCTAGCAAAGATAGGGGCTAGCAGGGGATAGGTGGCATGGTTCGTTTGTAAACTGTCTAAGAGGACACACAATCATACTCACAAAACCCTAGTTTCCTCTTTTCTCCTATATTCAATCTCTGACTTAAGCATCAGAGGGGTACTCCGACCACCCCGGCCGAGTAGCCTAACGTTCTTTGAGTCTTGCAGGGCTTACGCCGGAACCCTACTCAACGCGACTTTCGGTGGCTAGCTTTCCTAAGGAGACAAGAAACTAATGCCAAGGATGTCCCGAGAGGCGTGATCCATGTAAACTTTGGTAGGCTTATATATATATATATATATATATATATATATATATATATATATATAGAGAGAGAGAGAGAGAGAGAGAGAGAGAGAGAGAGAGAACTTTCTAGTCCAGGAATCCCGGAGTCTAGGATGCACCTTCCCGATTTTTTTTTAATGATCCAAACCGTCCAATGTGTTTAAAACGTGTTTTTAAGGGTCCCCATGAGAAATTATCCGAAAAAAATTACTGGAAAGGGCTTGATCCGAGCAGTTTTTTATAAAACTGAAAAATGTACAGCTTTGTGAAAAACTGCTCAAATCAAGCCCTTTCCGGTATTTTTTATTTGACAATTTCTCGCGGGGACACTTAAAAATACTTTTTAAACACACTGGATGGTTCGAATTGTCACGCCCTAGAAAATTTAAAGGATAATTCATAAAGAAAATTCTACGTAGACGGTCAACAAGTCCACTAGCCACGTCAAATTCCACGTAAGACATAGAAATATTAGAATCAACAGGTTACAGTAATCTGAGGGTACCCGCAAACCCCAATATGCAAATACATAAGTTTCAGTTGTGTTTATAATCCAATGTCAAAAGAGAAAACTTGATTAAGTTACAAAATCACCTTAGCAAAATATAAGTTCTAAGATGACTAAGTAACTCCTCCATTTAACTTTCAAAACCAATGTATGTATGCCCTCCATGTCATAATCCTTGATGGGTATCTGAAAATTGATAGCTTGAGCTACACTAGCCCAGTAGAAAAACCATTCTACTAACGCTAGGTGTATAAAGATGATAAGTGCACGTGAAATGAGTATGAGACAAACATTGTGATTTGACAAATAGGATGTTTCATATTGAAAAGTGATGACCCATGAATGATATATGAATCAAATTAAATTCCATGCATTAACATTTATAAACTTGTCATCTTCGTTCATGAAAATTTCTTTTATTAAATCCTAAGTGTTTCACGCGTGCTAAGTATCTAGTTTCCTTTTTTCACTTCAACTCTTCTATTAGCCCTATATTTATAGACATCTGAAAGTTTTAGGTCCGTTTACCCATATCAGGATGTATAAGCCCCAAATACTCTTACATATTAGTAGGTTTAAATCGCGTTTCACGGGCCACGTTCACCCATGCCCAGCTATGCTGGTAATAATAATATATTCCATGTTCACCATGCCCAGCTACACTGGTAATAACAATATATTTCGTGTTTCACATGCCACGTTCACCATGCCCAGCTACGCTGGTAATAATAGACCAACGTTATTATAACATGACTCTTTCTATCTTAAAACATATCCACTCATCAACCACACACACTCATCCTAAATTTGTAACGTCTCATCTATTCTTTACCATCCCGCCTTCTCTCATTTTCATAAACCATAGTGCAATCCTCCACTTCCTCTAACAAAGATCCATGTGTCTAAGGAAATGTTGGTGTGTTCGAAAATAGCCTAAATGTCCATCAAAAGCTCAAGTACTCACCAAATTCTCAATAGCGTGTACCAAAAACCAATTTTCGCTAAGAACACCAATGTTAGTCCAAAAATATGTCCAAATATCCCAAGTAATATTCACATGTCCAAGAACGTATCCAAGTGTCAAATTTAATACCCAAATATTCAAAAAAAAAATGTATCCAATTATACCAAAATGCCATGTCTTTCATGAAATATTCCATTTCCAAACACTTATCAAAATATCCATTTATTTTTAATAGGAAATTAATCCCTCTGCCAGATTTTGTGGACTCCGTTCACCCATGGCTAGGGACACACTGAACGGTGGCCCTAGTATTCATATTTATCCATAAAACACTTTTGATTCAAAACTCATTTCAAAGCTTCACATTTTGTCTCATCGTTATCATTTACACTGAAATGTCAAACTAACTCCTTACATTACCCAAACGTAGCCAAAATAAAGTTGGAGGGATGTACGATGTGTCAAATATTCAAGGGAATGATAAAGGATGAAAATATAATATTTTAGCATTTCCCAACCAGTTGGAAGTTTTTACCCAACTGGTTAGGCCAAGAGAGAGACAAGAACAATTTTTCAGAAAAGCCCAACTAGTTGGAGGTTTTTGTATGACTGGTTGGGGAAACCCAGATTTCCTGCGAATTTTTCCCAAAGCATGAAACTTCATCCTAAGTCATATTTTGATGTTTTAGGCCACAAATTGGAAGTGTCAAACAACTAATGGCATGGAAGGAGGGTAAAACAACAATCAAATGCATCAATCAACTACCAAATTCTTTTATCAAAAACTCAAACTCAACAAAACCCACTTCTAGGAGAAAACGTGATTTTCATGGAGATTGATGCCAAGAGTCAAGTATGTGCAACAAATCATAAGTATACAACTAGAGAGAATAGAATTTGTTCCCCTACCTCAAGGATTGAGCTCCAAATGAGAAGGAAATGAAAGCCCTAAGTTGTTCTTGCAAACCTAACCGAGATGTGCTATATCCAAGCAAAACCACAGAGTCTCAGACTCCAAAACATGCGTAGATGACCGATATGAGGTTGAATCTTGAGTTTGGAGAGTGAGGGGTGGATTTTGGTGAAGATTTTAGAGGAACTTTGAGAGGAGGAGAATAGAGGGAGAGAGGGCTGATTTTTAGAGAGAGGAAGGAGTGTATATTTTGATAAAAATCAACCATATACACTTATATATACACCCCCTTTATGCACTTACACCCCCTAAGTTTCTAATGTGTTATAAATAAACCCAAGTGCAATTGTCACACTCACATTGACCCCGCATTAACTCATTTTCAATTTCTCACATTTCCCCAACATTATTTTAGAGAAAAAAAATCATATAAAAACACGGGTCATTACATGGATCATGCAAAAACACGTTTTAAAAACTTCGAAATACCCAAACTAGACTGGAAAGTAGCCATGTATGTAGCCGGACTGGAAAGTAGTTATGTGTGTGTGTGTGTGTGTGTGTATATATATATATATATATGTGGATCCCGATCTCCTAATGGATCCCTTATTTAAAATTTGGTGCGGACCTAACCTTTTTTCAACTTTTCGGATCAAATTTTGATGATCCGAATCACTCAATGTTTTTAAAATGCATTTTCCAAGGTCCATATGGGAAATATTCAAAAAAAAAAAAACCGGAAGGGCTTGATCCAAAGCAGTTTTAGTTAAAATTGTACATATGTACAATTTTAGCGAAAAACCGTTGATTTGAATCAACTTCCGCTTTTTTTTTTTTTTTGCCGAATCTTTGTGTAGGCCCTTAAAAATGCATTTTAAAAACATTTAGCGGTTCGGATTGTCAAAATTTGATCCGGAAATGTGAGGTACACACCAAATTTTAATAAGGGATCCCTTATGTGTGTGTGTGTGTGTGTATATATATATATATATGTTCCCCTTCTAGTTCAAACTCTAGACTTTCGGACCTCCGTGATCTGAGCATTTTTTGACGATCTGATCCGTCAAATGTGTTTAAAAGGTCTTTTCAAGGGTCATGCGGAAAATCTTAAAAAAAAAACTGGGAAGGGCTTGATCTTAAGCAGTTTTTCGCAAAAATTGTATTTTTTTGAAGATTTTTCATGTCGACCCTTGAAAACACCTTCTGAACACATTGGACGGTTCGGATTTTCCAAAAATAATTTGTAAAACAAAAAAAAAATCATTTTTTCTTATTCTCAAGATGGTTAGGACTAGAATATTCGAGACATTCCTAGTAAGGGCTCCCTTATATAAGCTATGGTGCAAGATTTTTCGTTCGAGATCGAATTGCGACAATCCAAACCGTTTGATGTGTTTAAAATGCATTTTTAAGGTCCAATGCGAGGATTCATAAAAACAAAATACCTAGAAAGGCTTCATCCGAGCAGTTTTTTTTATAAAAATTTACATATACACATTTTATCGAAAACAACTCAGATCAAGCCTTTCCGGGTTTTTTTTTACTAATCCTCGCGTTGGACCTTAAAAACACGTTTTAAACACATCTAATGGTTCAGATTATCGAAATTCAATCCCAAACAAAAAATCCCACACCGAAGAAAGTAAGAGAAACCTTATTATATATTTGTTGTGCATATATATATATATATATATATATATATATATATATATATATATACACACACACACATACATGGGTTCCTCTTCTTATCCGGACTTTTGATTTCCGGACTTTTTATACAAAATTTTTTTTGACACTCCGATCCGTCCAGTGTGTTCAGAAGGTGTTTTCAAGGGTTCTCGCGGAAAATCTTCAAAAAAAATAACGGGAAGGGCTTGATCCAAGCAGTTTTCGCAAAAATATATAAATACAGTTTTTGCGAAAACTGCTTGGATCAAGACCTTCCTGGTATTTTTTTTTTTGAAGATTTTCCGCATGGACCCCTGAAAACACCTTCTGAACACATTGGATTGATCGGATTTGCCAAAAAAAATTTGCAACACAAAAAAAAAAACCATTTTTTTCTTATTTTCGGGAGGTGTGGATAAGAAGATTTCCGTATATATATAGGGTAAGCTTCTCCTCCGGACTTCCAGACCTCCATGATCCGAACATTTTTTTGACGATCCAAGCCATCCAATGTGTTTTCAAAGGGTTCAGGCAAGAAATCTCCCAAAAAAATATACCGGGAAGGTCTTGATCCAAGCAGTTTTTTGCGAAAACTATAATACGCGTCGACCCTGAAAAACACCTTTTGAACACATTGGATAGCTCGGATACATTTTTTGCGAAAACTGCTTGGATCAAGCTCTTCCCGGATTTTTTTTTTTTTTGAAGATTTTCTGAGTAGACTCTCGAAAACACCTTCTCAACACATTGGACGGCTTGAATTGTCAAAAAAAATATTTGAATCATGGAGGTTTGGAAACGAGAATCCCGTTTTAGAAGCCTATCCTATATATACAGTCCACTTCCGGTCAGGGATCCCGGATTTTAAAAAAATTCAGACCTCGTTGATCCTGATCGAATTTTGATGATCCGAACCGTCCAATTTTTTTAAAAGATGTTTTTTAAGGCCTTTGCTAGAAATCAACAAAGAAAAATACCGGAAAGGGTTGGACCCCTCTTTTGACCCGCGAATGGGATCTTTAAATCTATATATATATATATATATATATATATATATATATATATATATATATATATATATATATATATATATATATATATATATATATATATATATATATATATATATATATGAGCTTCCCACTAGGAGGACTTTCGATGGCCTTTCCATCAATCGAGCCTTCAATTCTCTATTTCCGATCAAATTTTCATATCCGAAGCCGGTCATCGTGTGTTTAAAAGGTGTTTTTAAGGGCCTCATGAAAATCAATGAAAAATATGCCGGGGAAAGGCCGATCCGTCGGTTTTTAGATAAAAATGCATATATACGTTTTTATGAGAATCGACGGATCAACTTCCCGTATTTTTTTGATTTTTCTCCGCGTGACCCTTAAATACACCTTTAAAAACACATTCATTCGTGAAAATTTGATCAGGAAATAGGAATACCTGATGGGAAGCCCATCAGGTATACCTGATGGGAAAGATTTCGTATATATATATATACACAATAAGCATCTCATAAGGGACCTGATGGAAGCCTTCCATCCGCACCTATCCCAACGGCTATATATACATACATACAATAAGCATCTCATAAGGGACCTGATGGAAGCCTTCCATCCGCACCTATCCCTCCAGCCGTTGGAATATATATATATACACACACACAACAAGGATCCGGTCAGGACACCCGGACCTATCTTAGGTCGGACCTCACATTTCCGGATTTGGCCGGAATCCAACCAAATAGGATGTTTTTAAAATGTGTTTTTAAGGTTCCGAGAAATTGGCAAAAAAAAAAGGAAAGGAAGAGCTTATCCGGAGCGTTTTTCGATAAAAGCGTAAAAAATCGTAGTTTTATCAAAAATGCTTTGGGATCACTATATATATATTTTTTTGCCCATTTCTCGCGTGAAACCTTAAAAACATGTTTTAAAAACATTCAACAGTTCGGATCCCGGCCAAATGACCGGGAAGTGAAAATTCCGGACCTAAGATAGGTCCGGGAGTCCTGACCGGAACCAGACTCTATATATATAAATATATGAACCACGCGAATTGCTCCAGAGAAACTGAATAATCACAAGTCTAAGCTGCCAAAAGGACTTGAAACCCAACAACATAGGAACAAACCCCATGGTTCTAGTGATTTAGTCCAACAACAAACCATTAAAATGGCAGCCAATTCAATATGTTCCAATGACTGAAAAAACCAACAATAATTTCAACAACATAAAACAACATTACATTTATTTACACCAACAAAGGGAGCTAATGAAACAGGCAGAGACATTGTTTTATCCCACCCATTAAATAGTTCCATACATTTGTATTTATGGGAGCTTTTGAAACATAATATACAAGGATACAGACACTTGAGAAGCAAAGAGAGGCTATGGATCCACTGGCCCCACCACAGCATCGTCGCTAGAGTCGGAGTCATTTTCACTCATCTCCTCGTCGCTAGATTCCTCTTCCGGGACAGCTCCCGCGTCTTCTGGTTTGGCATATTTCTCACAGAATTCTGAAATAAAGAAAAAAGCAGGGCAGTCATTGTTACGAATTCACATTAAGTTGCTGACCACATGGGCAAGAAAGTAATGATTATCAGTGAAAAGCAGAAACTTGTGGAAATAAGGTGGCACGGAGAAAAACCAAATCCAACTAAAATGATTCAGTGTCAACAGGGTCGCAATTATGATAACATAAAAAGTAAAGGGCATTTTGGTGACTGGAGGGAAGGACGTCTTCCAAACTTTACCAGTGCAACACCAGAAAGTGACTGAGATCCAAACCATAAAATAACACACCCATTCACAGGAATAGACACTAAACAAAATTAATTGCTCAAGATTTATGACAATCAAACAGATAATTGTTCCTCAATAAGTGCAAACTTTCTCAAGTCACAAAATAATTTCTCCTAGAAAATGAAAAATTGAAAAGCCTCTCACTCTTCTCTGTGTAAGGATGTAAGCATATATACAAACCGGATAGCTCCAATGTGAAAATCTGATAGCTTAAGTTTAGGTAATTAGAATTTGTCGCAATGTTGACCGAACCAAAAAGCTATATATGCCTCAATCAACTAGTCGGATACCTGAATTCTTTTGATCCATTTCCCTTTGTCGACGGCTATATGTTCACTTAAATTTAAGAGATTCATATCATTTTTCATACGGTCTCCCATGTTGAGTTACATCTAGCCCTCCCCCTAGCGTTTCTATCAACCATAATCCTATCATTCTTTCTGCTGTTGGCTGTTGCATATATCAGTCTCTCATGTATATGTCCAGATCATATAAAGTCTTATTCCGAAGTAAGATCATATTAGGTCTCTTTCTCTCATCTTGGTGTGCTCTCTTTTGACAAATGCTGCAATACAGGTTACCATGGCCATGTTCGTTTACAAGTTTTGAGCTAGTTTTGGTTTTGATGACATCATCATTTCTCTCATTTCTCTTTCTATCTCTCTCCACTTATTACACCTGCTTACATCATCAAAACTAAACTAAAACTCTAAACCAAACACAACCCATGTCATCTCACACCTCAACCTTTGGAGTGTTGATGAAAGGAATTGCAAAAGTAGATTGGATCAAAATGACAATCTGAATGGCATGAGCATTTTTTCTAGCCACAAGATTTCGCATCTTGCGGAAAGTGTCAAGAAAAACTAAAGAAAAATGGTTATAGTGAACGAGTTTGTCCAAACTTCTATACAATATATCCTATTGATGTAAGGGAGAACTTCTATTAGACAGTTGCAAGTCCAGTCATGGTTTAGGGTGTAAAACAGAATATAAAGAACAACCTCTAATATAGTGGTTAAATTAAAAATTTGAGATAAAACTTGGTAAAAAAAGTTTATAACTGTCTAGTGTGTAAGCTTTGTTTTTTTGGTCTGAGTGTGTAAGCTTTGTTGAACAACAGATTGCAACATGCAGGTCTGAAAGCCATCGTCAAAGGCCCAAACCAAACACGGGTTTTGAAGAGTCGACATCTGGAAAACTGAAGTCCCAATACACTTTTTTGGACATTACTATTCATTAGCCATAACCACTAAAAGGACTTTGTGGGAAAAAACCTTCGTTCTTCATTGGCATTCTATCACACCCTTTGCAATGTTGAACCTAGTTAATAAGTAAATGGTCTAAGTTGCCCTTATCAACCCACTGTGTGTGCTATGTTAAATTATCCAGTTATACTCCAATAACGTGTCCAAGCTCTACCCTCTTGAGAAACAGCAATTTCACGTGAGGTTGGCATTAAAGGGCTATATCTAACTTCTTAACCTTATTCGTATGAACTCCTTTAGTAGGCACTAGGGCTCTGGGCATACGCGATACATGTGCACATCAAACGTTCAAAAATAATGTTGGTGATAGTTAAAAGGGCAAGGGATAATTGTGTTGCAGTTCAAAAGGGCAATTAAAAGGGCAAGGGATAATTGTGTGGCAGTTAAAAAGGGCAATTTGGGAATTCAAAATTATGAACCAGCCTCAAAAACCAATTGATACCAAAGTGTTGCTCTCCCTTTCTATATTAGAATAGATAACCTGGCCAGAAATAACTAAATGAGTGGGGCTTACTGGAATTGAAAAACATTGTAAATTGTTATAACTTTGGAAAGTTTCAGTACCTTTAACTCTTTGCTCATAAGCAGTTCGATCGCGCATCATGAGAGCTGCGGCCTCCCCATTCAATGGGTCTGATGGGTTAGGATACAACAAAAGTTGTGGAAGGAACACTTCAAATACATTTACCAGATCTGGAAAACATGGGTTACAAGATCATTCTTAACTATCCAAGAAATCATGGGAATTTCGATCTTGATCAAACAGCAATATAACTTCTATTACCAAACATAGGGCTCCAGGACTGATTGATTACGTCTAAACACACCGAGCCTGACCTGCCCTTAAATCAACATGATTGTCAGAAAATGAAACCATATGTGATATGGAACCCTTTATAGAAAATTACACAAACCTAGACTCCGTTTGATAGATGCAGAATTCAATGAAGAGATTGGATGTTCATTCAAAAATTATACCACCTCCATTCACGCCTCTCGAAATATCATCTATATTTTTTAGGCTATGATGAATTATATATGCAATATGAATCTTGTTCGATAGATCTTGTTTTAGTTTTATTAAAAAAAGTTTTTAAAATCATAAAAAGCATTATAAAATACGAAATATAGATGATTTTTTGAGAGGCGTGAATAGCGGTTTTGGACATCCATTTTGCGACGGAGGGAGTATAAGAGTTTTAACTACAAGCAACTTGTGAAACTAGAGTGGAAGAAATTAGACAAAAGAAAAATGTATTTTCCTGGAACCTTGTAGAACCACAATCTTCAAAATGAAAGATTTCAAACCACTCCTATGAAATAGTCATGCCATATCCATCATGATTCATGATAGACCTCCTTAACTCAATGTTGAAAACCATTTGTAAGCTATCATATAGAAGTTTGAGTTATTCTCATTCATAATAATGACAAACCACTTGAAACGAAATCCACATCTATCCAAACCAAGCCTTAAGATTTTACTCACATCTCATCAACATTTGGGTGGTACATTTTATTGACAAAGCCTATCGACGGGGATTTGTATGGATAAGCATCTGGAAGCTGGACCCTTACCCTCCACACACCTCCTTGATAAGGACCTGCCATGGCCATATTAGAAGGATACAATGAAACCAAATGAGAGTGGGAGGGGGATAGAGTAACAAAATTCTCTTCTCTAAGAATTAAAAACAACTATTTCCGATTTTCACAAAGTTAGTTGAAGACAGTAACTCTGCCAGTAAACAAGAAGTTTGCAGCAATTAGAGAAAAGTTCACTTTTTCAAGAAACCCCGGGGGTGTGGACCGGTAAATTTTCTCAGAATAGAAACCACCCATTTCCATACAAGTAGATTTAGCAAATTAGTTGAGGACTATGAGTAAACAAGAAGTCTGGAGCAATTACAGGAAAAAAGGAAAAAATCCCAAAAGAGATATTCTTAAGCACTAAACAGTCATCAAAAAGGCCACAAAAAGTGCAAAATCTAGACTAAGAATCCCAATAATCACAAGATTGAACAAGCCATGCTTATCTCAAATCAAAAATCAGATTCCAGAATAAGGGGTTGAAGTAAAAGAACATATGCCAACGATAAAGGTAAAGAATCCTTTTTGTAGGTACATCGGAATAAGGCAAAGCAATCAAAATCAAAACTGAATATCAAATACCCAGATCAGTAAATTTGCACCAGGGAATTTTCACAAAAGTTAATGGTCAACAGAGAGAAACCAAAAACAGATTCATATGAATTAGCAAAGACCCAAATGAGAAAACAGACTAAAAACCTCAAAATTTTGCTCAACAGGAGAACTAAAGCATATCTGATTGAGATATGGGTGTGAGGATTTACTGTCAATGGGTCCATTGAAATTTACATAGAACTCGTGCATGCCATCATTGATCATCTCCACCTTGTAATCACTCATCATCCTAGTTTATTTTTCCCAAAAAGACAACCCAATTAAAATAAAATTAAAAAAGCCAAAAATAAAGAAAAAGATCAAACCGCAAGTCCAAATTAATTGAATAGATATCAAGAAAATCGATGAAGACAATTCAAGAGATGAATTAGGGGATTAACAGTTTCATCAGGTCCATCTCTCGGCGTTTGCTTGGGGAAGACATGACTTTCTCTCTCTACTTTCTGCCTTTTCTCTTTCGGTGGCGTGATTTCGGTGGCCTGACAAACACACACAGATAGATAGAGATGGAGAGAGAGAGAGAGAGAGAGAGAGAGAGAAGCAAAGGAGAGTTATACTTGCAAGCAAAATGGCGCAGACAAAAACAAGTGAAATTTGGACACAAGACAGGTTTGATTCGGCCACTAGGCCCCTTAGAAGCCGTCCGTAATTTTGACTAATCTGGACTGGACTGCACGGTGCAGTTTGTAATGAATCTTGCCCATTTCGATGGACTTGGGGGTTGGTAGAATGTGTCGTCTCAGGGAGTAAAAAGCCTTCATTTTGTCTAAGGAGTATATCAGCCCTGTAATCAATAGTTTAGATGCGTTTATAAACTTTTACCGTTAAAAAACTAATATGTTTCTGAACTCTTACCGGTAAAAGTTCAGAAACATATCTAAAGCATTGATTCTAGAGATGGCTTACTGGTAAGGCTTCATAAACTTATTTAAACCATAAATTACAGAGATAAATAGCTCGGACGGGTTGGTAGGGGCTATCGTCTCTCAAGAATAACAGAGCCGGGTCCTCCTCAAAGGGTATGGTATAGAAAGTTTACAGATGTAAATTTTATTTGCTCCATTAAATTTTCCAAAAATAAAATTGATCTGAGGTCGATAAGAAAATAAAACAAGACACAGTTTTCTTAAACAAACTGTGATAGAAGCGATTTTAAGAATTTAAGGGCAAAATTCAAATCAACCTCATAATCTGCATTTATTTTCGTTATAAATGCGTTTTACAGAATGAAAAAATTAATTAAATACAATTTTAGATCATGACTTTTGCATTGAAATAAAAAAAATAAAAAAATAAACTAAGTTCTGAATATTGCCTTTTGAAATGGATATGAATGCGCAAAATTATAGTCATTTATAATTTACAGGACCATTTTGTTTAAGGAAATAAAATATATATGTGACAATTTTTTACTATATGTTAATCCATCCAACTATAAAATTTTGTGTGGTCCGCCACACCTTACCTTCTTCGGATGTATAGAAAGGACTTTGTCTTTGTTATAATCCTAAGTCAAGAATCAAGATCTTCTCATGTGATGATTCTTCATGTAATGTCAAACAAGATTCATTGCGGCTTCATGTGATGATCCGAACCATTTATTTCGTAAGTCTCGATGTGTTAAACGTCCATGAACAAAAACCAAAATTTGATCAAAGGATCTTTATTTCCAAGCCTAACGTCAATGTATATGGACCTGAATTCATGAATCATAGGCCAGGGTAGATACTTTTACTAGTGTAGATAGAAAAATTATGAATAATTATCAGAAGGAGCTCTACCTTGGCAATGTTGGCATCCATTAGAATTTCGATAATAATGTAATAATATCGACATAGTGTGGATCATTTCTTTGTAACAAAAGCATTTGAAAATTTTGTACTAATTTCTGAAATTACTTGTCCATCAGCTTATTTGTTCCAATTAGAATTCACATTTGGAAAATTCTACGATCAGCCCAATGAGCTGTTATTAAGATTCAAAAAGTGAATTTTTGCTTGCAAGAGTTAACTCTTCCGTTTAAAAGTATTTAAAAAGTGGAAACTCTTGGTACAAGAGTTAACTCTTCTATGCAAAGTCATGTCAAATTGTCAATGCAATTTTGGCTTTATAGATGGACTTGCTCTTATATCGATTTAGCTTTCAATATGCAGGCTTAAAATATTTGCCTGTTTGGGATTTGCTTTTTAACTTAACTTCTTTTTTTTGTCTTTATTTGATTTTCTTTTTTGCGTTTGTTAGTTTTGCATCGATTTTTTTTAGTATCATTCGTTCGTCTCGGCGAGAGGAATCCAAAAAGGATTATGACTAGAACTCTCAATTTTTTGAATAAGATTGAAATAAGTGTAAAAATCTATCTTTTTGACTTATTTTTGTCTTTACTTAAAAAAATTTATGATTCGATCATAATTTTTTACTTTTTTTTATTCATCTCACCGAGACGAACCAATAATACACAAAAAGTTGATGCAAAACTAAAAAACATGAAAAAAAATCAAATAAAGACCAAAAAAAATAAACCAACTAACTTTTAAGGTCAAAACACAAAATCTATGGAGTATATTTTTGTTAGTTTTAGTTTAAGCTCTAATCACATACTGTAAAATATATAAGAACCACTTTTCGTTTCCTTTGTACCCGCCAAATAACTCTTTATGATTTGTGGACTAAATCGACTAATTTTTTCCATCTTGATACTCGTTCAAACTTGGATCAGTGACGAAACCAGTATTTTAATTAGAAGGAATGCCTAAGTTTGAAAGTAATTCAAACACCACGTGCTTGTACCATAGGAAAAAGACTTTGAATGCCCTTCCAGGTGTCTCTATTTTGAGGCTTGATCGATTAGATGAATTCTATGAACAAGACAACAAGTTTTGTATTCAGATGTGTGTGTATAATATAATTATAAATAAACAAGGAGAGAGTGTAATTGATTCTTAATGTACACTAACTCAACCATGTACTAATGTGGAATTCAACATACATTTTATATTACCAAAACACACCAACACGTAACAGTTCTGGAAGTCGGTAGCTTTGAGATAAGTTTTGGAGATAATAGTTTTGTATAGGGTTGTATAATTTTTCGCCTTTAGTCAATTTAGCATTTTAACAAACTTTTTTACTTTTTGAATAGAGGTACACAATATACATCAAAAAAGTAAAAAATAAAATAAATCTTGTGATTAAAAGTTATTGATTCTAACTCAACCAAATCAACCGATCTAATTTTAAGTGACGAAAAAATTTTGGGTGCGTGTAGGAAGGGAGAATACGCGTGGTCACTTGTCATTCGATCCGGCCGCCGGCCTAAAAAAATCTGACGGACTTACCGGATTGAAAATTTTCTTTTTTTTTTTTTTTGCTTTTTTAATTCGGTAAGATTTTTCAATCCGGAACCGTCAGATTCATTTTTTAGGCGGACCGGATGTAGTGGCAGGGCACCACGTGGTGCCCATTTGCACCCAAAATCTTCTCGTAAGTGACAATATATGCGTAGGTGTCACTGTCTATATAACAATGTACAGGAGCACCGACAACTCTAGTTTGTTAGCCGTGGGGTTGGCCGACCCCACAGAATTTTTTTTTTATTATTACTATGTTAATTTTTTTAGAAGAAATTTTCTAATGGATTATTTGATTTTATCATCTTAGATTTTATCATTATTTTTTGCGGAATAGATAAAAAAAGTGATTTTATCACACTAGATTTTATCACACTATATTATCCACAAATATTATCACACTAGATTTTATATATTGAGAAAACAAAATTATTTTATCACCCCTCTATAAAACACCAATTAAAATCAAATTTCGATTTTATTCTCATAAAATTCATTCAAAAACTCTCCCTTAGAAATTTTAAATGAGCTCACCTAAATTTTGTGGCAACACCACTCTGAATAACTCCCCGACTCTTGCCCAAAGTTTTTTCTCAAAAAAAAAAAAAATTTTGCCGAGTGCCGATTGAGTTAAAGGCATAAAAGCGTACATGGGAAAAAGGGGGGAAAACAAAAAAAAGAAGAAGGAAATGGCTCTTTTTTGTCTATTAGTTGAATGTTGGAACACTTTATTAAGCTTTATGTGATTTTTGGTGAAATAAGATTTGTAGTTGCCATTGCTGTTACTACGGTGTTCTATTTTAAGGTCATTCTCCAATCCGTCCTTCATTCCTCCATATCTCTTTATTTTGGTCCTCCGAAACACGTTTTTGCCTTCCACAACACTTTTTTTTTATTATTTTATATATCCATTCCTTCAAATATGGCCCACAAACTTTTTTACTCCAACCCATATCCAAATCTCACACTACCAAAGTTCTGGAGTCGCCACTTTATAAGAGCACATATTTAGAGCTATTCATAGATAATAAATCACTGCATATTACTGTAGTATTAAGTAACAAAAGGACAAGTACGGAGCTACTTTTGTCCATTCATCAAAAATAAAATCAAAAGGAGCTTTCTTAGCCAGAAGGTAAGCTACCCAATTACTACTAGTACTAAATTTCAAGCCTTCCACTGGAATATCCTCGGTCACAACCTGTACCGGAGCCAAACAATTAGAAGCCCTTTTCATGGACACAGAAATTATTTCATTCTTTAAGGACTTTTACCACCACATTGATGAGGAGTGTGAAACTCACATAAATGTGCGATGGAAAAGGCTGTAGAAGCATTAATCATGAAATAATTTTTCCTTTCTCATGATACTATTTCTACCACCTCGTCTACCCTTCCCACTAAAAAGAGCTTAATTATTTCCTAAAGCCACCTAAAAAGAGCTTAATTATTTCCTAAAACCTAATAAAGAGGTGGCTTGAATCATTTTATGCATTTTTTTTATAGCTCAGGATCTAGGCTATCTTACGCACACATTAACAAGTTTTGGGAGCTCGGTTTTACCGCCCACTTGCAAAGAGCCCAATTAAAACTGAAGCGAAGTTCCATATGAACCGACTCCAAAGAGTTCAATAGCCACTAAGAACTTGGTAAATCTTTGGAATAAACAAACTCCTAAGTCTTAGGTCTTGATAAGACATGCTTGATAGCCGAATGTCAAATCCCCTTGCTTAAAAAACTCCTAAGTATTTGTCTTCCTTGGATTGGGTCTTTTATTAATAGGAAGTCTAGGATTGATATTACTCATCCGATAATACATGGCCAATTAATGTTTGGATAAAAATGCTATCCTGCATCCTCCCATTTCGAGAACTCACAGAAATACCCTGGAGGTAGGCCAACTGGATATTTCTGCCTAAAGAGAAATCAAATTGGGGCTTTAAATTAGAAGAAATTATCAAGCAATACTCCCCATGATTTTGATCCAAAATATGCTACACTATCCACTGATTAAATAAATAACTATCACGAACAAAAGAATCTTTTACCTTTTTTAAGTCTTGCCCTTCTCTCACCCTTACCCATGTATCAAATCTCCAAGGAGAGAACTCTTATAGAAGAGTCCCTATCATATGGCTACAACAGACCCTAGTTAGGACACCAACTCTTGTAAAATTAAACATCTACAAGGTCAGAAAATCAAAAGTTTGTCTGTCTTAAACTATGTTAACAAGTCAACATCGATCATCATGCTTGTTCAAGTTTCCTTTTCTAAAAAACAAAATTCTTTGTTCCAAATAATGACAAAGGAGCACCAATGTCTTCAAGCTTTTGAAGTAAACAATGCCCTTGACTGCACAAAACAATCAAGGTACAAGAAGGATAATGCTAGCTTTCCAATCGGTTACTCTACCAAAACAAAGAAAAAGGTACATGGAAACATGACATGTTACCAGTTCAAAGGAGAGACCAAAATGCAAATGGTCGAAGCAAAAGAAATTCTTTCAAACCATGTTTAATGGCCTTCATACAACAAGCGCATGCACTCGTTCCTGCATACATTAACCTTCAAATTGTAAAATACCTTCCTTTTCGCCATGTAAATCTATAAACTGAACTCTGCTCTATGCAATCCCAAAACTGACTGGGAAAAGTAACAGAGGAAAGAAATGAGAATGAAAAGTATCAGCACCTGTACCAAATGTTAAGAATCATGATAAATGGGGAGGAATCAGAAGTAGAAAACACGAAACCAACTATTACTTTGACCCGCCCAAGTTGCTCATGCCTCTGCAATTAGCTTTTCCAACACTCATCGCAACCAGAGTTTTTTTTTTAAGTACCCCACTTTAGAACACCATCGGAAACACAGGTTACATTTCAGTGATTTCCCAAACGCGTTAGAGAAGGGTATATTTCCACTTTCTTAGGAGGAAAAACCATACCGATGGGGCTCCATATTTGTAGCAGGCATTTGATCCTTATCCACTTTCAACTGAATTCAAGTGCGGCTTCTTTGGGGAATGGAAAATGGAGCCTGCAGATTTAGCTGCTCTGTGACCAAACCTATTACTCAACAATGCAAATTCTGATTCTTCATCATCACTGTCAATGTTACTTGGAGTGGACCTATTCTGGCCACCCCTGCGCTCTAGTAAATACGCATTGAAGTAGTAGCTCACTAAATCTTCCCTGCTTTTGCTAGGAAAGGACTTAAAAATCTCATCCCAGAAACACTTACCCAGAGATGGGGGATTTGACCTTATTACTGCTCGGAATCTCTTTTCTTCCTCCGCTGTCCAAGAAACTGCAACTTCATCACCCATCTTATCAAACTTCCAACGGTGGAATGCCGAGCCAAGTTCAAGCTTTACTCTCTTCTTCTTCTCAGAAACATGGAATCTCACACATTCAGCAGAACCAGGGTGTTGGCAGCCACATGATTCTTGTCTTCCTTTCCCGATGCGATCCCTTTCAATTAGGTGTTTGGTATGCTCCTTACTTTCTAGTGGCCAAACCCGAGTGCCCAACCATTTAGAATCACTAACACAAGTCTCCCCAGTCCATTCTGGTACATTCGCTTGAAAAAAGGGATCCACTCGGACTCTTTTGCTGTCGTAATTACCACTAAACAAACCAGCAACTGAATCTGCAGAAAAGGTGTTGGATTCTTTGTTGAATGAATCCTCCAAATTGCTATGACTGCCTGAGGATGACTCTGAACAAGCTCGTTCAAGAGACTTTCTGGAAGAAGATGCTCGAGATTCTTTTGCTGAGCGTAGCCTCCCACTGCATCTTGGTTTCTCAGATCCCGTATGATCATCATACATTGATGGATGCATGCTTTGCTTCATCTACAAAGAGATACAAAATTTTAATTGAATGATGCAAGAGATACACAGATGCTCGTGTATCTATACAGGATCAATTATCATACATCTATTACAGAAGATTAAACGTGTTTTATATTTAAGATTAGAAAAGGAAGGACAATACACAAGTACATAAATTAGCACCATTATCATTAGATCTCCATCGTCCACAAAAGAGCCTGGGAAAAAAATCTGAAAGCCCCTTACCATATACAACATCGGACTTCCATGAGAAAAGTCTCCATCCAAAAATCACCACAAAGTAGAGAAAACCACGCACCAACAATCACTGGCACTTGCAGTTGTCTTGGGAGCCTTCTCCAAATTTCATTTTCTTTAAACAATTTGCAACTCAAACAAGTAGAGATCACTAAAAGGTTGTCTATGTAAGGTGCACAGTGCACCAATCATTCTCCAATGAACAAGCTTGCAGCTTCATATAAATATCAAGTGCAAAGCACTTCCAAAAAAAAAGTTATATGCTTATGTGTATGTAAAGTACTTAAGGAAAGCCAATAACTGCTGATAATTCAGGTATTTTAAATCAAAAGGGAAAGATTTTGGGTTCATATTTATGTTCACCATTATAGTAAGAAGCATGGATATTGCTTTTGATGAAGTTTCTACTACATTAACTCCACGACTACATGGTGATGATTTATCAAATTGCCAATCTAAGGAACTAAGAACAATGTAGACCACCACCCAAAAAAAAAGAAGACGTATGGCCAACGTTTAGGAATTTGAAGTGTTTCCAAAACTAATGGAGTAACAATTTAATTAATTTTAAACACGAAGTAATAAAAAATCGATGAAAACAAATTTAAGAAATCAAAGCTTAATAAAAAAAATAACAGATAACAAAACATACTAATCACAGAAATGAAGTACAAAACTAAAAAATCCCGGATAGCAGCTCGAGGCTCATGCACTACATGTTGGCCCTGTTTGATACCCAGGACAGATTTGGGGGGATTGTCAATGATGTGCAATTCGTAATGAGTAGGATTGATATTGAGGTTTTTAGTGCATCCTTCATGTTTGTTTCACACGGGATTGAATGATGGAATTGTTAATACCATATCTGCTTAGAATGGGGTTGGATTGGATTACAATAATGGTTTCCTTTTTATTCTCAACAACAGGTATAGAACTTTAATGCCTAGAAATAGGACTGTAAATGAGCTGAGCCACTCGCAAGTTGTTCGAGTTGAGCTCATTCAGGCTCGAGCTACATTTATTGGCTCTTAAATAAATGAGCTCGAGCTACTATTTGCTCGGCTTGTATGAGCTCACAAGCAATCATATACATAAATATGTGTATATGTAGACCTTTAGCACACATATACCCCATTGCCAAGTGGCGAAGAGGGGTGGGGGTATATTTATAGGAAAAAGAATGGCAGCTGAGGGCCGATGTGGGATTAGTGAGTTCACAAATACTCTACAAAGGAGAGTTCCCACCCAGTCACCCACCCAAGATAAGAATCACAAGTCCAACATTGAAAGTTTTGGAAAACTTCAAGAGAGGAGATACTTATATATTTACAGCACTACCTACTCAACGCCTTGCACATGGTCACCCACGTGACTTTTGAGCTCAAGCGAGCTGAGCTCGAGCCAACTTTTAGCGGCAAGTTTTGAGCTCGAGCCAGCTACATTTTCAACAAACCGAGCCGAAGCATCTCAAAGCTTGACTTGGCTCGATTACACCCTTGCCTAGAAAATACCTGTTTTTTCTCTTTATTTTACTCATGATTGCAGGCCACCACAATGGTGGACATTTTATTACCCTATTTTATGCAAGGCAACAAAATATTTGAGTTTTTTTTTGCCTATTTTTTGTCTTTGTGAAATGGTTGATTCCTGTGTTATTATGAAGGATGCTTATAAAGAGATGGTAACATGGCTTTGCATTTAAGTGGCTAAAACATATTAGTGATTACTGCATCGTCTTATGAAGATTGAAGGATGGGGATGGATGACACCGGGATTCTTTGGAGAGAAATTAACTTCCAAATGAAAAAGATACGCTCGCCACTCTATCGAATCCACCAAGAGATACAGAGCAAACAAAATCGCCACCTAGCGGAAGTCCACCAAAGGATAAGAGTGAAATAAGAAGAAAAACTTCTCTTCAGTTAAAACTGGAACTAACACTTAATTATCAACTGCTCTAATGAGTTATAATCCAAGAGTTTAAATATTGTTGGAACAACCCTCCAGCTGTTGGTAGTGTTTCCAAACCTTGAACCAATCCCGACGTTGACCGTAAGTCGGTAACAACTTCCAAAACAAAATAAGTTGGAAAGGAAAATTTAGCTTGAGTCCCTTTGAAATCTGAAAGGACTTTAAGAGACAAAGGACCACTCCCTCCGTCCCTTTTAAATGATCCCTTTGGGAAACGTGTATTTTTGTGGAAGTTAAAAAATGCACTTTCATATAACGTTTTTAATTTTTTTTTCTTGCACTAAATTAAAGTACAATGAGCACTTTAATTTGATATCAAACAAATTAAAAAATTATATAGAGAAATACTCCCTCCATCCTAATTTTATAGTCCCTCGTTCTGTCCTAACCGGATAAAAAAACGATTATGTCTTTCAATCGGTAATACATTTTATATGCAATATGGATTTTGTTTGATAGATCTTGATTTAATCTAGAAAATAAAGTGTTCAAAATCACCTAAAACATTGTAGATTATAAGATATAATACTTTGAAAAGTGGCACAAATTGCCAAAAGGGACTATAAAATTGGGACGGAGGGAGTATGTTTTTTAGGAGTTTGAAATTGCACGTATTCTTATAGGAGGTCATTTAAAAAGGGACGGAGGCAGTAATGCTAATTAGACTAGTCAAAAGACAACTAGAACCCGAAAATCAATCAGAAAGGACACATGTTTTTGGACCTCTTACATGTCTGGAATACTCCTGTGTCAAACGCTTCTGCTGCGTGCAAACTCGTCCTTGAGTTTTCATGACTCTGACCTTCATTATCCCAGAAGCTTGATTTTGTAAGCATTTTCACCAATTCGCTAAAGTACCCAAAATGGACCGTCAGTTCTAAGCTTAAGCTTAGCATGATGTCCAACTGGAATTTGTTCCTTTCGAAGATGAATCCATAGCAGATCACCTTCTTGAAAAGCCACTGGCTTGCGGTGCTTATTGGCACTACTTTGCAATTCAGAGAGTTAGATTAGTGCCACGCTTGACACTCACTTTTAGTTGAGTCTTCTGAGTTTAGCCTTTGGCTTATTAAGAAGATTATCTTCTTGTTAACTCTTATCCTTTTGGTGGACTTCCAATTGGTGGCGAGTTTTATGTCTATGTATCTCTTTGGTGGATTTCATTGAGTGATGAGCATTCCCTAGCCCTGTATCCTCTGTTGGACTCCTTGGGTGGTGATAATTTGTATCCCATGGTGATTCTACTTCGGTGGTGAGCTTTATCCTTCTCATTTTTATTTTTCCTCCTTCCCATTTTCTAAATCCAGTAACAAATTGGTATTAGAGGTTTGGGTTGAATGGCAAGTTATTATTGCTTGCAATTTGAAACAATGCCTGATGAAAGACAAGGATTCTTCTTCTTCACTACTAGCAATGGATTGGAATTTGCCTCCAGCTTATGATGGGTGCATCGACAACGGATTCTTGATCATATATGATAACCAGTACTCTACTCCTGTAGGTTTTGATTCAAAGGCATCACTTTTATTGTATTTTTTATTGTGGTTTGATGAGGTAGGCAATGCCCAAAAATTGTTTATTATTGCACAGGGGCATGGGTTAATTTTGATGAAGAGCTGTAAACAAGCTCTTAAACTACACAAGGGTGATCGTGCAATGGGGATTCTTAATTATCTTGCTAGAAAACCACTTTGCTCACATGAATTGGCTGTGGTTTCACCTGATATGGCAGGAGTTGGTAGGGCCAACACTATTACAAAGAAACTTTTTGGTGCACCTCTAACCAGAAGTTATGAGCTCAATATTGTTAATGAGATTACTGATGTGAAAGTTGAGGTAGTTGTTTTGTTGAGGAAAAGATAAAAAGGGAAATGAATGCAATGGCCAAGAAGATGGTTAAGAATTGAAGGCGAATCTTTTCCAACTAGGTGAGTACTTTGGAGTGTCCCAATATAATACTTTGGGATATGTGAAAGTTGGAGGAATGAGTTATTGAAAAAAGGGCATTGTAGAATTCGAGATAATATCTTTTGGTCTTCTTTTGATTATCATCATTTTAGTTGTGTCTCTTAATGTGTATTTTAATTTATTAAGAAATATTTATGAATTTTTTAGTTTTTAGTAGTCAAATCTTTAGCTTATTAAGTTTAGAGTTTTGGAAGTTGGAATTTGCATTTCCTATGCTTGGAGGGATGTTCCAAGTTATCTATTTAACCTATGCGGTGAATGAAACAAGTAGAGTGAATGAATTTGATACCGGATTCGGAATATGAGAAGAAAGAAAAATAAATGATTAAAGGGTGTAGCTCACCACCTATGTTGAATGGACACGGGTACATGAATTGGATACGGGTGTATATCCAAGGGTCGGACACCTCAAACCTGAAAATAGAAGATTCGGGGATATGTAGCCAAATTTGGATACGGGTGCGGGGATACGTTGAATATTTTTATACATTTATTTTTTTATTTATAGAAGTATAATTATCCTATATTAAAAATATGTGAATATTTTTTAAAATATAAATAATTTTTTATTTTTTATTAATGGCACTAAATATTATAGATGCTTGCACAAGCCCACTTGTAAATGCTTGCACAAACCTACTAATTATAAGATGCTTGGACAAGCCCACTTAAATGACCCAATGCACAAAGCCACTAACTATTATACACTTGTACAAGCCCGCTTAAAAGGCCCAATGCATTAAAAAGAGAAGGGTCAAGTGACTCAAATGCCTTCAACTTAAAACCCTAAACAGAAGCAATTTCAAATTGCAGCTGCTGCAGCCTTCAGGTAAGCGCCCCCCATCTCTGTCTCTCGTCTCTCTCTTCGTCTCTGCTGCTTCAGATCGCAGCAGCTGCTGCTGTATCCGGTTTTTTTTTTTTGCCGGATCCGGTGCAAATCCCGCACCCGTATCGTGTAGTATCAACACGGGTGCTTCGCCTGAAAATGAGGATCCATGTATTACAGCTCACCACCTTATTGGAAACACCAATGCGATACAAATTATCACCACCCAGGGGTCCAACAACGGATACAGGGTTAGGGAATGCTCATCACTCAATAGAATCCACCAAAGAGATACAAAAACACAAAACTCGCCACCAATTGGAAGTCCACCAAAAGGATAAGAGTTAACAAGAAGATAATCTTCTTAAGAAGCCAAAGACCTAAACTCAAATTCATTCTCTCCACTTGATGGTTGGTTGGAAGCACGATAAAAGGGATTAACCTCTTCACCTTCAACAGAGGACCCTCCATCCGAATCATGGTTAGAACCCTCAGGTCCAAAGGGCTCATGTTGTTCAAGTTGCTGCACTTGCCTCCTTAAATCTTCTACTATGATATCACGGAGATCTCTTTTGCGAACTGGAGCTTCTTCGACATTAGTTTTGCGATGTTGTCCACCAGCCATGAAAACCACGTCTCCAATATGAAACAGACACCGCGATTTTTTTGGAAAGAAATTAAATTCTAAATGAAAAGATACGCTCACCACTCTATGGAATCCACCAAGTTCTAAAGAGCAAACAAACTCGCCACCTATCAGAAGTCCATCGAAGGATGAGTGAAATAAGAAGAAAATCTTCTCTTCAGTTAAAATTGGAATTGTTACTTAATTATAAAGCGTTCTAATGAGCTACAATCCATGAACCTTGTTTGGTTTGGGTTTAAGGTTTGGTTTTTGGAGTAATGATTGGAGAGAGAAATAAGAGTAATAATTAAAAATAGAGGTAATGATCGGAGAGAGATAGAGAGAAAAATGAAAATAATAACTGAAAATAAGGGTAATGATGGGAAAGAAATGTGAGTAATGATTGAGTAATAATTGAAAAAACCAGTTTGGAAACCCAAAACGTACAAGGTAAATATTGATGCAACAACCCTCCAGCTGTAGGTAGTGTTTCCAAAGCTTAACCGATGCCGATGTTGACTGTAATCTAAAGCTTGAACCAATGCCGACATCGACTGTAACAACTTCCAAAGAAAATAAGTTGGAAAGGAAAATTCCAAGGTTCTAAAACTCGCTAGCTTCCAAGGCCAAGTACTTGGCGCCTAGTCGAGCAATTAGTCGGGCTAGTTGGCGTCTTGGCGAGGGGTCTTCTAGCACCTAGGTGATGAGTACTCGGCCTTCCAGACCTTTTAGAACACTGGGAAATTCAGCTTGAGACCCCTTGAAATCTAAAAGGACTTTAAGAGACACAAAGACCTTATTACTAACTTATTAGACTAGACTGACAAGTCAAAAGACAGCTGCAACCCAAAAATCAATCAGAAAAAGACACATGTTGCTGGACCTTTTACATGTCAGGAATGAACACTCTTGTGTCAATGGGGTTCATGGTAACCTGGATTTGGGTTGAAGAGACTTGGGCTGATACAGGTCAAGGGCAGTGTGGTGAATACTATATCGACAGAATGAGCATGCACAATTTGGACTATCAACTGGAGAGGATAGGACTACCAATACCTAGTCCCCCACGGTATTGCTAATACCACCAATTTGGGGGATTCCGATAAGACTAACATCCAACCATACTTTGCCAAACCAAACAAACAAGTAATCCAATCCCATGGTTGAAGAGGTTTATCAAACAAGGCCGTTGCCTTTAAAACAAATTTGCCCATTGCTGTAGGCGCTTGAGTCCGTATATGTATGTCTACCATGGTACAAATATATTTTCAACCATTAGAAACAGCAACGTACTCTGATTGTTTAGCGAACTTAAACTGTGTTGGAAATACAAAACTCGCAAGAACTACAAAGAAGACTATTTGGTTTTGTAAATTGGTGCGCTTCTGAATACGACGGAGGAGGACGATCCAACATACAGGGGAAAGAGAATGTTGAGTTAGGAAACTAAAACAAAATTATAGGACGAATTCGGGTCCATCCAGCTCATAAACTTAATCAAAATAACGTGAATAATGCTCTGAAACTGGGACTATTCTATTAAACACACAAAATATTCTAGGGACAGTTACTCTAGGAATATTCTGAATCCTGAGAGTATATATAGAATAATTGCACACAAAAAAAAAAAAAAAACATAATATACATCAAAGAATAAGCCCAAGCCTACTTGATCTGCAGCGGTGCACACTCGTGGTAAACCCACATAAGAGTATGCACTCATCCGCTCACAAAACTTGGGCATTCCGTTGGCCCTCAACTAGAGTTCTAATAAAAGCCGTTACTTAATGGGATTTTAAACCTCGGATACTGACATACTCTTATTTACTTTATGTATCGGCCAATATGGTACGATATGGTCCAATATCAAGGAATGTATAGCCGAATCACCAATACCATTACGTTTCACGATACCATGATTGAAAACCCTAGCCTTAACCCTTATTTGACACTTGGAGTACATAAACCCACCCCATGTCACATACTTGGCCAATGTGGGACAAGAGCCATTTTCACCTTCTTCAAATCCATAGTCTCATGAGACAATTTCTCATCCACCCTTATATGATTCTGATAAAATAGTCAGTCTAGTCGGGCTAGTTGGCAAGGGGCCTTCTAGCGCCTAGGTGGCGAGTACTCGGCCTTCCAGACCTTGTTTTAGAACACTGAACACATGATATGGGGAATACAATGTGAGAAATTTACATGGTTAATCCAATGTCTGGGCAACATACACTGTCTGTTTAGCTACTTCACTATTATGAATGATGAAGAAGAATAACATAAGCCTTTAAGTAGGATTCACGAAAACAATGTTTATAGTACAAAACTAGAAAACTAACATGCTACTCATTGGATAACAAGATGCTATACAGATACGTTGACGAAGACTGGAAATTAAGAGTTGCTTTCCTCTTTAGGGGTAGATATTGAGATAGAGAATTAAGGAAAAACTAGTTAGCTTTGCCACGTTTTTTAAAAAACTTAGCAAAGTTGAACATAAAACGACGACATACCATCCAATATGAATTTGCCTGATCATTGGTCACATCAGCATGTCTTCTCGGAAAAATTGCCTCCCGGGCCAACAAAACCTGCTTCCATAACTGGTCAGTCCCGTAACATTTCCATTTGGACCTCTCTGGCAAAGATCCAACTTCTGGATTACAAGGATTCTTTGCAACTTGAACAACCCACTTCAGCATTTGCTGGTGACACTCACGCTTTCTCTTCCGATCCAAAACCTCAACGGTACTTGCATCAGAAATCATATTACCGTTGCCATTACACACATTTTGTGTAACATCCAACTCAATACTGTGCGAATCCAAATGTGTGAATCCCAATGGAAAAGCCCTTGTAAACTGTGACTCCAACTCCATCAAAGCACCACTCGGATTGGTTCCACTTTCTAGTGAACTACTATGTGAGACTTTAACAATTTCCCGTAAACGTCTATCCAATCTATCCAGATAGTTCACATAAACCAATTTCACAGCAGAACCAACACCAGAACCTAGCCCTGATTCTTGGGCCACCGAATCCCACAACCCATTTTTTGAAACACTATCATAACCACCTTTTTCTCTCACTAACAAGTAGAGTTCGAACAAATCCACTGATTGTCCATCTCCAATCATAGGGGGTAAAGGACGAAAACTGTCATTCCCACAGATCTGTTTGAGAAAAATACCCAATAATTGATCGAACAAGCATCGAAGCTTGTCTTCTTCGGCACAATGAAGAGACCCTTCTGAACCCGGCTCGATATCGGAACAGAAATCGGGTTTTTGAAGACTTCTAAGGGTTTTGAGGGAATCTAAAGCAGACCCATCAGCTATCTTCGACCAACCTGCCATATATTGTGAAATTCAAACCCTAAAACCAAGTCATTTCTGTTTCATAAATATTTTCAATATCAGAAAAAAAAAATTCAAAAAATAACAAAAGAAAAGTGGCCAGATCCCAGGTGGAATGGAAGATATGAACGTGTATGGACAAATCAATGGAGGAGGAGGGAGGGAGAAAGGGAGGGAAATAATTATTTTGGGGTTTTAGGCGGGAAGGCATTGACATGGGGCTTGAATGAAATTTTGGCGCACATCTCTCTCTAAATTACGGTACCAATGGAGAGAGAAGGAGGGTATTTTAATTTTTGAACAGA
Organism: Vaccinium macrocarpon; assembly: GCA_022606695.1. Lineage (NCBI taxonomy): Eukaryota > Viridiplantae > Streptophyta > Magnoliopsida > Ericales > Ericaceae > Vaccinium > Vaccinium macrocarpon. Next base: position 26,300,517 of record CM040179.1, read on the forward strand.
TACAGGCCCACCTATGGTGGAAAAATCAAAGATTTTTGGACAAGTACAGAGGGAGACATACCAGTATTTCGCTGACTGGGTCCTTTCCTACTGCTGCCCTCTCTTTTCTAGCCCCATTTGGCCATTTCTCTAAAGTCCCCTACCCCAAAGGGCCAAATCCTCTTCATTTATACTCCTACTTGTAGTAACTCATTTACTAACCATGGTTGATTATCTAGGATGTTGAGTTAGTGATGGGGTTCATGATTGCTCGTGATTTGGGCAATGGCTTTGTGGGAAAGAAAAGGGTTTGATAGTGAGGATAATTTGTTTTCTCAAGTTTGAGTTCCGTTCCATCTTGTGATTCATCCCGTTCTCTTTTTGCAAGTTACGAAGACTATAAGAGTCTTTTCGGAGTCAAATAAGTTTGAATCCGAGGGAGGCAATGTGCAGTACGTGTTATGCAGCAAAACTACATCATGTTGTTCATTTTCTTGGTACATCCAAGGGCCTTGTTTGGAGAGTTAATTTTGGTGTTCAATTTTAAGGAATTTAAGCTCTTGGAGTAGGGTATAGTGAGTTTAGGCACTTCAAGTTTAGACACTTTGGGTTTACGGTTTAGGCACTTTAGGTTTAGATACTTTGTATTGGTTTTTTTTTTCTTCTAACAATGTCTTAGGAAGCTTTGGAAGTGTACACAAAAATCAAGTAAAACGGCGTAGTTTTACCGCACAACACCTACTGTATAGCACCCACCTCAGATCCAATAAGTTCATACTATTACTATTATAGTTGGATTTTGTTTTTTCATAATACAGTTGAATTTCAGGTCATAATACGAAATTATGATCTACAAAATTGTGAAATAGTAGAGGGATTTTATAAGTAATAATTAATTCGAAATCTCATGTTGAATTATTGAATAAAATTTTGTTAGATGTACCTATCATCATGGATGATGGAAATCTTGCTTAATTTGCCGCCTTCCTTGTCTTGATCTTTTATTTTACCCTATAAATAAGATACACGAGAGAAAAAAGGTTAGGCTTTAGAGTGAGAACCTTAAGTAACAATCACGTATTTATAATGGTCCTAATTCATAATTGCCAATTACTAAAATAAATTGAAAACTATTAATTCTTTAACTAATAAATCTCATGTCAAGCTATTGAGGAAATTTACATTAGATGCGTATCGGTAAAAATGATAGAATTTTAGTGCATTTAACCATCATCCACCTCAAGAAATCTTATATTTTTCATTAACCTTTTGTCTCACACGGAGATGAATGAATACCTATGGTAAAGAAACTAGGGTTTGAGTTGGGACTTCAACCTTCCTCCGTCCCCATTTATTTGTTCTTTTTGGAAGTTCGTGTCATTTTTCAATTGATTATATCTCGTAATCTACATTGTTTTACGTGATTTTAAAACATTGTGTTATAAATTTAATCGAGATCTATCAAACAAGATATATTGAATATAAAATTCATTACCAATTTAAAGTTATAACTAGTTTTTTATCCAATTAGTATAGAACGAGGGTCCAAAATTTGGGGATGGAGAGAGTATTTATAATGGTGGAATGTGTGCTCTTAAAGACATTCCAAATACTCTCTCCGTTCTAAAATAATAGTCAACTACGAAAAGTCATGTCATTTTTCAAATTAAAAAATGAAGTACATCCGTAAATCATTTTTTGAATTTTTTCACACCGAATTAACTCTTTAATTTGAAAAATGGCAAGAGAGAAAGTGAGGCTCTATTTAAGAATGGAGGGAGTATTTATTAGTCATAGGAAAGAAAAAAAATACATAAGCAACTTTGAGTTCTGTGCATCAGACTTCATGAATAGTTAATACAATAAACTTGTGTCATTATAATATAAATTTATATCCTATAGAATCCTTGATAACTTATAATGGTAACATTGACGTAATATTTATTTTATTAAAATTTGTTATAAACGCTAACACTCGTACCAAGAATTATACCAACTCTCTCACATTGGATATGTGGGACCTACTACTCATATGTGGGTCTTACATATTCCATGTGAGAGAGTTGATACTGTAATATCCCAAATTTTTTAAAATAAAAATTTGTGATATTTGTAAATATTAATTTTCCTACTTTGATTTTTACCCAATTTTGATTTTAGTTGACCATTTGCAGGCTTCTTTTTAAGATGAATTAGTGCTTGAGCTACACGAATGATACTAGCATGACTACTATGGTTGTGGGACCCAAATGAATTTGATACAATCACTTGGAGAGAGAGAGCATTGTAATGCGTGCCCAACTTTTGAGATTTTTCTAAACGATTTCTGAGTACACAGTGACATTGCCCTCAATTTTCTACGTCAGTGCAAATATTTTGGTATTTTTCTGAGATCGAAGCACAGACAGTTTGAACACTGCTCGGAGTAAATTGTACTACATTATATCATGTCGTGTTTCGCGCCCCACCCATTCCCCACGCCTGCTACCCAACACTCCTCCCACAACAACCCTTCCATCACCTTATTCCCACTTCTACTCCCACTCCCACATTCCACCTATTTCCACACTCCACCCATCACCTCATACAAAACTCACACTCCAATTCCTTCCCACCTGTTCTCCTCCTCATTATTTTCAGCAGAATCAGAGAAACTCCACCCATCACCTCATACAAAACCCACACTCCAACTCCTTCCCACCCATTCTCCTCCTCATTATTTTCAGCAGAATCAGAGAGAGAGAGAAGAGAAGAGAAGAAGAGAAAAGAAGGAGAAAGGGGAAGAAAGAAAAGAAGAGGTCGGCTACCACCACCTCCGGCGACCTCCAGCGCCATGTCCGACCACCATCTCCACCTCCTAACTTCACCTTTGCAAGTATAACTCTCATCTCCCTCATTTTTATCAATTTTGATCGAAAATATTCATGTATTTATACTGGTACATACAACAGATTTCGTACAGGAAACTAGGTCACTGGTTTTGGTCGATTTCGCCTTTGTAAACTATTAATTAGGTTTTAGTTCCTTCTTATGATTTAAAGTACACTCAAAACTCTTTCTTTTGCCGCTGGAATCGTTTGAATCCATTAAGAATTCGATTTTACTATGAATTTTTGAAATCTGGTGTGAAATCTGGAAATCTATTCTAAGACAGATTCGTGTAGCCACTGTATTTGCCCGTTTTCTCACATTTGGAGTACGGATTTGACTTTGATCCCTTCATAGCTTTTGAACTTCGTTTTACTACGGAACTTTTGACACTGAATCACTCCAAAATATTAAGAACTCAATTTATGATGATTTTTCGAAGTTGGGTTGTTCTGTGTTAACTCATTTTCCTGCAAACCTCTGTTTTGTACAAATTTTTAAGGGTATCATATGGGCTTCAAATGTTCTGATTTTTGGACTAATTACTCTCTTTGGTGACTAGTATAAGTGTGATTTTTCATGGATATGGATTCTTTGAAAGTAATGGAGCAAATCCAACATGTTTCAGATGACTATTTTCCTCCATGGCAGCTGTCAACTTTGAAACAAACCCATTTTCTCCACAAATCTTATTTTCAAGCGATTCTTGTTTGAGTAGCTAGAAAAATGTCTTATCTTTCAAACCCAACTGGTCTCGTCTGATTTGATGAAGTTTCGAGTGAGTTATGGCTGTTTTCCGATGGTTAGTCCAGAATGGACCAACACTGATGTTTCCCTTAAAAACTCATACTATAGACTTTCATTTGAAAATCCAAAGAGTACCATTGTCTTCGTGACAAAATTGTGCAGTGAAGGATAAGTTTATAATTTCTATTTTATATGGATTTTTAAACAAAGGGATGTTGTTGTCTTCTGGGCAGTATGAACCGATGGGGTAACCTAGGTTAATCGGGCCTCGTATGCACGAACATTTTGGTCAAATGAGTCAAGAGTATTACTTTTAGTAGTGTTCTTGCTCCAAGTACTGAGTATTGGATTTGTTAATATTAGGTCTGGAGTTCAAGGACCCTTAGTTTGTGTATTTATCAAAGGTGTCGTGACGCGCTACGACTATGGATTCGAGGTAGTTAAAGTCTATCTCCCTAAATAAATTTGAATGTATCTATAATTGGATATTATTGTGTTTAAATGTTGTGTATGTGCTATCAGAAATTTAGAATGCATGGTGAGGAATACTAAAGATATTTCTTGAATTGCGTTAATATTGTTCACTTGAACTCTTTATGCATTGTGTAAATTCGCTTACAACAGGTTTGTTGTGTTGATTACATGTTTCTAATATTAATTCCATGACTCCTTGGTATTATTATCACTTGAATCCTTCTTGCAGTGGTTTAAATGTTGTTATTAATATAGTTGTTGTTCCCTGGGGGTTACCCATTAACTTAGATGGACATTAGGTTCATGAGTGGTATTTGAGTTCGAGAGTAAACGGTGGACGTGGTTGATAACAGTTAGGGAGGCCATCCTGCAGAGTTTAAGTTTATGATTGGCAGTTAGCCAGAGATAATGAAATTGAGGAATTATGCGGTATTGGATATACCTATGTGTTGTATGTACATCCCGAGGCAATGTGTTGTATGTGCAACCTCACGTGCTATATATACGTCTCAAGGATATGTGTTAAATGTATATCCTTATGTGCTGTATGTGCATCTTGAAGAATGCGCTGTATGTACATGCTTAAGGGGGGGAAGTGAATCTTGAAATGATGGAAAACTAAATGCTTGTTGATTGAAAAAATCGATCCTTATGATGGTTGGAATTCAAAACTCGTGATGAGCGAAAGTGAAACTCCGTGATAATCTAGGAAACAAAAATGTGTCGATCATAATATGTTAATAATTTGGAAAGAACGGTGAACAATGGAATGGGTAAAGTACTATGATTGATAGAGTATTCCATTTTTCAAGGTAGCTTTCACTATGTTAGTGCTTGATATTGAATCAATTTATTTGTTCCGTAATGTTATGTATTCATTATATCAAACTGTGTATTACTTGTTAAGTAAAGGTTCGGGTAGGTTTTAGCTGCTGAGCGTCATTCGCTCATGGTATTCGTACCCTGGCTTTTCATGCCAGATATCGAAGACAGAATAGAAGGGTCATTCCATGAATAAGAAGGAATCGTTGAATGCTAATGGATACTAAAGGTGGAGCCTACTAGAGGACAAAAGACGTCGAACCCTAGATTTTATATTAGTGATTGCTCTGTTCCTTTTTGAAATTCGATTTCAAGTTGTTATCTTATTTTGAAATTTAACGTATTTCGTTTAAGTTAATGAAATCAAACTATGCTTCCGTTGTTATCTAAAGAAATTGACTTTTATTTAATAAAATCATTTTGAAAAATATTTTATTAACGTGTTCAAAATTTGGGGCATTACAGATACAATTGTTGATAGAAAGGGTTGCTCATGCCTAAACACGTAATGACACAATTTCAAACAATCAAGAACTCTAGCAAATAAAGATTGATATCTATATTAAAAAAATTGACATTGATTTGTTAGCGCCTCCATTCCTTTTCCCTTTTTTTTCTTCTTTTTGGATGGAAGATTGCACCTTCGAACAAAGTAGGTAGAAACTAAAATTACTCTACATACCAAACTCTGTTTTTTATTCACAAAAAAAAATAATAATAAAATGCCTGGGCATTGGTTAGGCAGGAAAAATAAAATAATACCAATTTATTTTGGCCAAAAGATCAAAATTCGCACATATTAGTAATTTGATTTACAGACACTAACCTAGAAAATGTATGTGTAATGTAGCGACTGTAATTGATTCTCTTGAAAAAAAAGACAAAAAACAAAAAAACAAAATGTAGGTGAGAGGAGTCAGAGAGGGGGAGAGAGAGATTTCAAACGCAAACCTCACAGACCAAATCGTGCACTCCGATGAAGGTAAATAATGAGAATTTATCCAAAAAAAATTGCCTGTTGCAGACTAGACCACTACCAAAGCCGCACTCCGAAGAAGTTAAATAATGGAATAATGGGAGTATCAATTTTTTTGGCCAAAAGCGTATGAATGGGAAATGAGTGGGCCAGAGAGGTAATGAATGAGAAATCAAAATTTAGTGAACCTCTTCGAATGAAATCTAAGTTAAAAAGGGAAAACTTTAAATGGCAATCAATTAAAAAGGAAATATAGATAATGAATTATTAAAACCAACAGTGATACATGTACAACAAAAGTCTCTAAATAGGCTCCTACACACTCATATGTGTGTGGACTCCACACATTCTGTAAGTGTGTTGAAACCTAGTTAAAGACTTTTGTTGTACATTTATCATTTTTGAAAGACAATAAATTCCAATGCATTAAAAGTTCTAAGAAAATCAAAGCTTCGTCAAGGAATTCAAATTCTCTCTTTGAATGAAACCAAGTCAAAAAGGGTAAACAATTAAAAGTCAGTAAAAACTTGAAAATCAATTTCCGTGTATCTATTGATGTAGATTAAGGAAATCAAAAATTGTCGAACGTGATAGTATAGGTTACCATGTAAGGACAGCTACGATCAATTAATAACTTAAAAGCGATCGGACGGTTGTAGAGGTGATTATGTTTATATGGATGGATATTTTCCGCTGTCTTATTATATACTGTAGATATATTTGTAAGAGGTAATTAAATATCCATCCGATTTTGGGGTGCAAATTAGATTTTCATCCCCCATTATTTATGGAAATATGTTTTCATCCTCTCGTAATGTGATTTACCCTTATTACCCTTCATATATATATACATATATATATATATATATAGGTGGATTTTCTAGTCCACACTCCCGGATTTAAGGAAAAAATGGGGTTTTTTTGTGTTGCAAATTTTTTTTGGAAAATCCGATCCGTCCAATGTGTTCAGAAGGTGTTTTCTAGGGTCTACGCGAGAAATCTTCAAAAAAAACACCGGGAAGGGCTTGATCCAAGCAGTTTTTGCAAAAACTGTATTTATATATTTTTGCAAAAACTGCTTGGATCAAGCCCTTCCCGGTGTTTTTTTTTGAAAATTTTCCGCCAGGGCCCTTGAAAACACCTTCTGAACACATTGGACGGATCGGATCGTCAAAAAAAATTTTGTATAAAAAGTCCGGACTAGAAGTTTACCCATATATATATATATATATATATATATATATATATATATATATATATTAGAAGATGAAAAATACAAAATAGAAGTAATTTTTGAAATTTAAAAGAGGGATGAATATTGTTTCAACTAAACTAATCAGATGAAGTTCAAAAAGGGGATAAAGTTTACCGAATTATTAGGGATATTTGAAAAAAGAAGGGTAGTGCCTGTGGTGGGATATTGGTTACCCCATGTTTCGGTGTTAATGGGGAAGTGGTTACCCCCATGTTATCAGTTTCATTACAATGAACATGGTAAAACTAAACAATTTGGAAAAATGAATCATGGTCAAATAAATTTTGAATTTTTTTTCGCAATGTTTATGGTAAATTGACTCAACCGGTTAGCTTTGTTTTAACTATCCCAATTATGGTAAAATGTTTCAGACTAGCTTTGTTTACCATGATTACTCGATTTTACCATATTTTATGTTTTGTATTTGATTTTTACCATGATTAATTGAATCATAGTAAAAAAAATATCAACAACATTATCTCGAGCTTGTCCATATTCTAATCACTATTCATTGGTAAATATAAACTTATGGTACATTTAAATTTATTTCCCCCGACAAAATTTGAGAATTTCTCATGCTTACTTTTAGTCATTTATGATTTTTTTTTTCAAGTTTGAATTGATACTACGTTTTTTTTAAAAAAAACTTCTATAGCTCCTCTTATTGAAATGAACAAATAATTCAAAAAATTGACACAAACATACAAAGTAAATTTGCCATTTTGCATAAGAAAATAAAAAATAAAGTTAGGTCAAACCCCACCACACTCATCATCTTTTAAAGCCTAGGAAATATATGCTCACAACATCTTCAATGATCATGGTATAAATTTTTAAACATCACATTGTTTATGGTAAAATTAACTTGTAAACACGGTAATAACGGTTGAATAAAAAACTCCAATCATGGTAAAAAAAAAAGCCATTTACATAATCCAAATGTCATGATAAAATCGAATAAAGAAGAGAAATCATGAAATTATAGAATACTTTTAGAAATCAAATCATGGTAAAAATACAAAAACATATGAAAGTGTTTATGATGAAAACAACCAATAGAACTCAAATCATAGTAAAAGTCCTAAAACATAAAACAGTGTTTATGGTAAAAATAACCAATAGAACAATGTTAATGGTAAAAACAAGCAATAGAGCTCAAATCATGGTAAAGATTCATTACAATTGTGGAAGAATGGAGACCATCACTTTTGAATCTCTCACTTAAACTTCTCTCCATCAGATCCATAGCACTTTAACATTCGACGATAGCCACAATTTCTTTGCAAACAACATCTGTGTATACCTACGACTCAATTCCCCCGACAACATCGAAACCCGATTAATTACACAAAAAAAACATCGGAACCTGATTATAAAAAAAAAACCCACAGCTTTGTGTTTCTTGTTTCCAATTTTTTTTTTATCTTCAACCCGATTTCAGATTGTCAAGGTGTGAAGCTTTGAGGAGCCGTTGCCACACACACACACACACACACACACACACAGACGAATCTGTCATCCTCCCCAAAGTTAAAGGCGGACGATGGCTAATTGTGGTGGTGGCAGCGTCCTTCCATCGCCGTCGTGCCTCGAGTTTCCATCTCAATGCAGAGATAGAGAATTGCTTCTATTTTTTTGATCTGGAAATGGATGGTTTTCAATCCTTTTATTTACCAATATAGGAAGTGTAAATTTAGGGATTGGTTTATTAAAAGGGATGAGATAGTGGCATGAAAATGGATGAAGATAATGGCGTGAATTAAGGGATTGGATTTCATCCCCAATTCTGTTAATTGCAAACCAGGACCTCCTAAATTTGAAATTGGTCCTATCTACCTCCTACTATTAGCAACATTTAATTTAGTCCTCAAACCGATTTTCTGTTAAAGGGCAATTTAGGGTTTATTTGAATCTTGGGATGGAAACATAATTCCTAAAAAAGCTCAGGATGATTTTCTAATTCTAAGTGAGTAAAAGGATGATTATTTAAGTGCCCCTATTTGTAATCTATCTACTTTATATTTCTATTATACGTTTTGTATATCTATCAATCTATTTGAACCTGAAATACTTCTCTTTAGCTTGTAGACCCTGATTTTGGCTATCCGTGAATTTCAAGCAAGAGTTCGGATGTGTCCCCAGTAAGAAAAATTATTGATGACGATTATTGATGACATCGTGGAAATTATTTTATTTAATTAATACTTCGATAAACTTGGATTTACCACTTCAAAAATCCACCAATAAAAAGCTCATTATAACTTACTCCAAACTCACTTATCGGCCGACTATAAAGCCCATAAGCCCGACTCTTAGCCCAACATCACCCAATGGCTGCAAGAATCTCAGAACCACCGACAAACGCACGAAGGAGTATGGGTCTCCATACTGTGCAATTGGAAATCCAACACTGCATACGCAAGGTCAAATTACCCAACTTGACACAATGTTGATATCTTGCGGACGCAAGGTTAAATTACCCTGATTTCAGACAGAATCCTGCACCTTGGGCATGGGTTCCTATGCCGAATTCACTCATTTTCCATTCGTTTTCTTGTTAAAATTTATGCTATTGGCCTCTCATGTGCCTTTAAAAGGGACCTTAGCCTTTAGGTTTCAAGACACAACAAAAAACCCACCAAAAATCTTGACCCAAAACTTTGTTTTTCATTATTTCTCAAGCATTATTTTCAGCCTTGCTCTTTCTTTCTAAAAATTAAAAAAATCATTCCTAAATCAGTCACAAAAATCCCAAATCATTAGTCCTAGGTTTTAGTCTTAGGTCTAGTCTCCAAAAATTACCCGAAGCCTTGTCCTTAATCCTAATATTTTCAAAGCATTAGTTAAGTAAAGTGTTTTTCCAGGTAGACGGAGTTAAACTCGCCAAATTCGTGATTTTGAGGGGAGCATACGTTGATCTAAGAAGTTCAGTCTTCGCCTATCTTATCGTTTTTGGTAACTATTCCTTCCTTTAAACTAGCCTCATGCATTGTTAATTTTATTTAATTTTCATTGTTCCCTTCCCCATATTTGTCTAAGTCACTTAAAATTTTCTTTTCAAATCTCATAAATCAAAGTAGAGACTAACCATTCCAGTTAGGCAAGTGGGTGTTTAACACCTTCCCACCCCCGTAACTTAGCTCCCGAACCAAGATCACTTGGGTAGTCATGAATTTTGTACGTTATTTTGGTTGCTTGGTTTACCTTAAAATCAAGTGGCGACCAATGCCAAAGCCACCTTAGGACCAGTGTGGGCACAAGCTCACACTGGATTTTGAGGGATTCTTTTATTTTTATTTAAGTTTCAATTGGTACATCACTTTTGTATACAAAAAATTATCAAGTGTTCTTGGGTACCACCACATGGTGTTATAAGACCATTCTCCTACACATATTTATGTGAGACTCATGACTAATAGTATATAATGATGAAGGCGGATAAAAAAAATGATGGAGAAGGATGTTAGGGTACCAAGTAGCGATGCCTCGGGATCACTAAATAACTAATTACTCACAAACCAGCTTCAACTCACTGAATTTTTGTTTTAAAACTATTATGTATTTACGGAATTATATTTATTATATCATAAAATACAAGTCTCTTGAAAAAAAGTTGAATGAAAATCAAGACATGCATGTTAGAGTCTTACAAAGTACTAGATATTTTTTACACCACAAAATTTGTGCCCACACTGGTACGATTTTTTGACTACGTCGCAGGCGGTGACTCTAACAAACTCGTGTTTTAATAATTTCAAGGTTTTTCGCGGAAGTCACATGTGTCTACAACTCTAAATTCTTTGTACGCCCGGTAAACAAAAATTAACAATTAGAAAATTTTGCCTCTACACCCAAAAATATCCTACCACTATCACATGGCAATTTTCAACCGGACCTATGAAGCCACCCATATCTGCCAGTTATAACCCAAACATACATTGTTTGAAATGCGTTCAAAATGGATAGGGCCGTCAGTGATAAAATACAAAAACAAGGTTCATAAAAAAATAGAAAACAAAATCCTCATCTCCACCGCGGGGTCCGTCATCCGCCGCTTCGATCATCCCAACCAAGCACTTCTTGAAGCCGCTGCATCATTGCCAGAGACGGCAACGTTTGAAATCTTCGGCAGGTCCACTATTGTCGAACGCTGCTAGGGGTACCCCATATATGCACCAAAAATGTACACTGCGCTTCCGGGGACCCACTTTTGGATTCCACATGAGTGATCCGAACCATTCATTGTTCTTAAAACATTTTTCCGAGAGGGCCTGCCAAAAATCAGCTTAATCGGACAGTTAGAAGTGCTTGAACCAAAGTCTCGCCGTTCCAAGCAAAACTGAAGAATGTTTTAAGAACAATGAACGGTTCAGATCACTCATGTGAGACCCAAAAGTGGATCCCCGGAGGCGCAGTGTGCATTTTCGGTGCATATATATAGGGTACCCCAGGTTTTCAACAATAAAACCAATCAGATAGTGGAATTTGTCCTTCTTTCTCTTAGAGGCAAGAAAGAAACTGCGAGAGATCTCATAACCTTTCCAACTCGATCATCTGGTTGCTCTCTCTCTCTCTCTCTCTCTCTCCCCTATGGTTTGTTCAATTACATAGCAATAATAGCATCTGTTTTCTGTGTTTGTTAAAGCTTTCACACAATAATCCCATAATCTTTCCAACTCGTCCAAACCTGCCTGTTTCCTCCTCTACCTCTGACTATGCCGTAATTGACGGTAACACTTTTTATAACCCATCTTGTAATATCTCTCTCTAAAGTCTAAACCCAACTTAGAGCCCCTTCAAGAAAGATATGACGTAGAAATGTCCGGCTAGCCTAACTGGTTACTTCATTTGCCCTTCCTTAGTGGAGGTGTGGTTTTGATCTCCACGAGGGGCGCAGTTGACTAACTCCCTAACTCTACTAACTCCCCTCATCCCGCTGATGGATATTGTCTGACCAAAAAAAAAAATAAAAAATTTGACGTAGACTTCTATTGGAAAAAAATCTCTCTATCACCGTGAACGATCAAGCAACCAATCCACCATCTCTAAGCAAATGAAAAGAAACAAGTTGAGCCAATTAATTCTTCGATAGTGTAGACATGAACAAACAAAAAGGTTCAGTTTTGTGTATCTGAACATATTTGTGTAGTCGTACAGAGTGACTTTTGGGGACACGAGGATTCGAACAACTATTGTTTGTTCGGCCGTGCATGATGAAAATCAATTTTCATTTCCATCCACAATGTAATTAGAAAAATATCACTGGTATGAAACAAGAAAGTTTTCATTAAATTTTTTAGGAAGAAAGTTTTAAGACTTTGTGATTTGGTTTGGCCAGTTCTCGATTAATATACAATAGTAATTTTCATGAAACTTTTCATTTGCTTCGCTTCAGTTAGATTTTCTTGAAGGGTTTCAACCTAAACCAATCGGTTATAGGTGGAGTGACCTCTATATTATATTAACTAAGTTTGAGTGGCTTAGGTAGACAATGTGAGATAGAGTCTAACAATCCTCATTACATGTATCTAGGTTGGACGTGAGGGTCGAATGAGTCAATCACCTCTCCTTGTCAAACTATACCTTCACATTGCTCACGGGCATTCATAATGCAAAGGAAGTGGAGTACTAGACTTTATCTCACATCGCGCTCACATAAGTCATCCAAGCTTGGTTATTACAATCTAGAGGTTACTCCACCTATAACTAATAGATTTTTAGGTTGGAACCCTCCAAGAAGTCTAAAAGCTTTGATGGAAATTTTATCGACGTGTTTTACATTTACATTTTTTTTTTGCTTGGTTTTTTAGCTAAGGTTTTTTTTCACCTCCAATTATGAGTATACAAAAACTTGATGTCTTTTTTTTCCGATTTAGAAAAACACAAATTTTCATTACAAAATAAGTCATCCGTACTTAGCAAATCAAGTTTTAACTATTCATAATAATGCGTCCTTGTATCTCCATGTTCAAAGAAAGCCTTGTCTATCATAACTATTGATTGATATCCTAATTGTTGATAGATGAATCTGTTGAGCTCGGGGTCACGCACGCACACAAACACACACACAAAATCGAGAAAATTTTCACTCTATATTATTTACTAACACAGAGTTACCTAAAAACTTACCGGGGAGCAACTCCAGCTTTCTCTCACTCAAGCTCACCATCTCCCTAAATACATTGCTACACCACTCACTCTCTGCTCTCAATGCGAACATATATAGGCAGAGAAAACAGATTATAGCTCAAGGCATTCAAGCCTTGCCCTGGAAAACGGATGGAGAGTAGTAGAAAGAGAGAATAATGGAAAACATAACCACGCCATTTTTAAGCTGTTTGTATTTTTTTGTTCTCCGTATATTCGAGGTCTTGACTTGGGGGAGGAGATGTTGCCTATAGGAAGGGTTAAAACTCTTGACCTCGTGCCGAGGAACAAGGATTCTAACTACCTAAATTAACCCGAGTTAGTTCAAACCTAAATCGAATATATCTACCTGTACAGGCCATCTCAAGACTATAATTCAAAATTCCCATGGATGAAAAAAAAGAGAGGGTATTTTTCTTCAAGTAGTATGAAATTCTTCGCCGTGCCCACTCCATTGCCGTAGTCTATCTGATGCTTGTTCTACCTGCAAATTTCAAAACTTAAGCAACATTGAAAAGAGGATTTCGCCAGAGGAGAAAACTGTATACGTTATCGAATATACGGATGATCATCAACGGTAAAGAGAAAGAAAGTGAAAGAAAACTAAATTACCTCCTCATTCCAATTTGTTTTCCATGTGATGAACAAAAGGATCAAGGTTTGTAGAAAAGTCCCACAAATCATGCCAATCCAAATTCCCTATTTGAACAAATACTCATGTGAGTAACACATGTTCATAGCCAAACCAATTGCCATGTGAAATGTTAACTTAATGCCCCAAAAGACATTCTTACATCAATTCTTTAGTATAAACTTTCAAAATATTGTGCCGATTATATGTACGTACGTTTTGAAGCGATTTGTGTTGAATTTCTTTTGATAATCAGGTGTTCGGTTCAACTTGTGATTAGTGTTGAATTAGTCACATTATGTACACTATTTCTTTATATTTTCATGTTTGTATAGCATTACTAGGACAATGGTAATAAAATCTTGACAATAAAGATTTATACACTTACCTCTACCCCTAAACTTGTTTTGTAACCTAGAAGAAACCCAAGAGGGAGCCCCACAATGTAATAGCAAAACAAGTTAATATAAGCTACCAATGCTTGCCATCCTCCTCCAACAGCAACTCCTGGAAACAAAATGGTAACAAAAAGATTTTTTTTAAATAAATGGAAAAGTATCGAATCATAGCGTGTGATATTCCGAAAAACGGAACCGTTCGATAAATACAAAAACATAAACATAAAATGGCTCATAATATGTTTTCAAAAACAATACTGTTACAAAAATTGAAAAACTACTCATCAGATATAAAGTGGCTGAAAATTTGAAGGTGTAACTGTCACATCATTCTCGAATTCGATAACACCGTTGTACGAATAATATTGTTCAAGAGTTGCATTTTTCATTCAAAGAAATGTTGACATGAAATTTCTTCTTAGAGTTTGTCCGTTTGAAAAATCACTTGAGCTTTCGCAAATCATTGTGAGGTGAATGTTAATACCTGATATAACTGGTTGAACACTGTTGAGCACCATTGTTATGGCAAGGAGGTAGGCTAAATGAGCAACAGCCTTTTGCATCTCCATACTGTCTGTAAATATTACAGCAAAATAATTTCTGGTAGTCATTATAGCAACCATGCAAGACATCCCAATCAGAAGAGATTCCGCCACTGTAACAACAACAGAGTACTTTGCAGCCCTCGGATGTCTTGATCCAAGCTCGTTAGATACCCGAACGCTGTGATAAAGAAGAAGAAAAATGTCAATCAAGAGACGAAAAGAATTTGCGAGTAGAAGTAATATTTGCCAGAACAGTCTTTATACAACTACTTTGTTGATTTTAATATTTTTATGACTCTAAGAATGATGGTAAAAAAATACATCTTTTTCGCCGATAAATTTCAATTTACCTTATAGCTGCATTAATTCCAATGAACAGCATGCCTTCCCAACCATTGATGTTCATGCTGCATCAAAAACAAACAAGAAGCCCTAGGCTTAAGCAGTTAAACACACAAAAAAAAACGCAAATCAGATTCCACTAAACATGCAAATAAGATTGAACGGAATAGTACTTAACCTCAATTACCAGATGGAAAGGGACCCAACTGCAATAACAGGATCTTCAAGGTGTCCAGTGAGAACAATAATGCTCATGAAATACCAAATCTCCAAACAGATCATAACAGCTGAAGCCACTGAGAGCTTCACAAAGGGCCACAGCTCTTTGAAAGCCAGCCAAGAAAGCCCCCTCCACCCATCATCTTTGCACCAAACCACAATATAAGCCACTTGAGCCAGAGCCACTCCCCAAGCTGAGATGTCGTAAGCTGCAGCCGCACCGGCTAAGCCCCAGCCAAATACACTCATGAAGAGGTATAGCATCCCAATGTGGATAAAAAGAAACAAAAATCCAATCCAGGCCAGAATTCCCACCTTTTGGTTTTGGGGGAAAAAAAGAGAGAGGATCAGGTTGTTAACAACAATTATACCAAGAAAAAATTAAAGCAGTACTGTTTGGTTTCACTAAAATTCTGCCTTTTTAGATTTCTTCTAGTTATTTCAAAGCTTTGAATAATATTTTAGTTCTTCATTTTCTATCTATGGAAGGGGAATTTCTAAAAGGATCACAGGGCTGTCACTAAGACCATTATTTGACCGGTAAAAATACACTTTTACTAGTCACTTTGACCGGTCAAAGAATGGTCTTAGTGACGGCCCAATAGGCTTATTTTAGATTTTTCCTTTTTAAAAATGCGAAAAATTGACCAAAGACCAAGGTATATGCATATTGGCTTTTCTAGTCATTAGGGGGATGTCTTTTAATCTAGTCCATCTAATATTACTTTTCTAGTTTCTTCGATAACTGAGACGAGCTAGAAAGTAACAAGTTTTTTCGACAGAACCTAATAAAAATCCCTAAACAAAAACCAATTTAGAGAAGAAAAAAAAGAGGTTGGTTTTATAGGCATTCCAAACACAGTCTAGGGGATAGTAGAAAGTACAAGAAAGGAAGATTAAAAATCAAACTTGAACTTCTTGCCGGAATTCTCACCTTGCTCTGGGCTTGGAGGAACTTTTGGGTAGGGAAATTGATGGCTAGGGAGAACATTTGGGGTATAACTTGGATGGAGAATTTCCCGGCGAGTTTGGCAATGTCATCTCTCTGGCCAAGGAGTTTCAGGATAGGCGTCGCGTAGATGTAGAGTGGCAGTATGAAAAAGCAAGCAGACGTTAGGATTATCCATGACCGCTGCATGTAAATTCCAAGCATTTCTAAGTGCCCGGCTCCAAATGCCTGCCCACATAGTGTCTCAAGTGCGCTTCCCATGCCAAGCTACAAAATTATGGAAAATGACTTACGTTTTCGAATTACTGTTTTAGAGTAATGCCATACAGAATTACAGAATAAATCTTCGCAATTCGCAGAGAGCAAAATTCTTACTATTTGGCTTGTTTTATGTCGAATCATTGCCACATCGTTTTGGATAGATCATTTTCTACAGTAATGGTGTTTGTAAATTAATTTAAACTCATATCGCTTGCTTGAAAGCTAGCCAGATGCATAGCCAAATTAGGCAAGTATAAAGTTTTACGCTCTGATACCATGTAGAAACGTTAGACTCTTAACGTTTTTGCAATTCTCAATGAATGAAAGTAAAGTTGTGAACTGAAGAAGCTGCTCGATTTTGATTCTTAGCTCATCATAAGTTAGTTTTAAGATGGACTCGTAATGTATTATTGTGTTGTGCACAATAAAATTTTCCTCTTTTCCTCAAGTTCCAAACACAGCCCAAGCTACAATGCACTAAAGATTTCATGCCTTGGAAAAGAGAGATATCTTCACGCAATGATATGTTTATAGGACCATCCTTTGTGAAACAGCTCCAACAACTGTCCGGAAAAGTTACCGGAGAAGATCCATTATGGGAAAGTTACTGGAAAGTTACTGGAGAGGATCCACTTTCCTTGGAAAAATAGGACATAACAGAGAGAGAGAGAGAGAGAGAGAGAGAGAGAGAGAGAGAGAGAGAGAGAGAGAGAGAGAGAGAGAGAGAGAGAGAGATGACAAGAAACTAACCAGGAAGCCAAAGGAGAAGTTAGCAAGGACAGAGAGAGAAATAGCAACAGCAGAGAGCTCCACATTCCCAACATGCCCAACAAAGATGTTAGTAAAGGAATTGATCCCATAATTGCACAGAATATTAAAGGCTATAGGCCCAGCAATAGCCCACAACTTCACAGACTCCAGGTAACAAATATTCTTCACATCCTCAAAATTATGGATCCGAGGGTAATCCCCACCCTCGCCGGCCGCCAGAAGTATTTCTGGCGGCGCGTGATGGAGCTCAGTGGCTCCTAATGCGGAGCTGCCAGCGCCACCGCCATTCCTGATCAACGGTGACTCCATATGAAATGCTACTCTTTTCCTTGGTGTCGAATCCGCAGAGGACGAACAGTTGCTCTCCCCTGCCTTTTCGATCTCATTCTCTTTATTGCTCGCAATTTTGGCAACTTTTGCGAGTAAATTGATTTGTTTTTCTGTTTTCGGTATTCGGGTTTTCGATAGATTTTGGATCTTGGTAATGTGAAGAAATTTTCAGTTTTTTTTCTTTGAACAGCAAGAAATTTTCAGTTTGTTTTTCCTCTGACAGTAGTAATATTTTTTTGCTTGGTGAGAGAGTGCATATGTCTTTTTACTTGGTCCTGGTTCTAGCTATGAAAAAGGATTTACCGCCAAATGGTGGGTTTTTACCCTACGCAAAAATTGAGAGACCAAGTCAAGAGTGTGGGTCACAACAGAATCTGGTAGGGTTTTTTTTTTTTTTTCATGGCAGTTTATCTCAACCAACAGTATTCATCGCCTTCTACGACGCCGGCTACCATAATATTCCTAGGGCACGTTCGATTGTTGGATTATTTTTGTAGAATGATAAAAAAAAAGATACGATTAATGATAGTGATAAAGGGAACGTATGGATTTCTAAGATAATAGATGAGATTGTATGTAGTACTAGATTAGTTGTACCGTATTTTTCTCCACCAATAATTTTCATCGCCTTGTGCCACACAGGCTACTATACTAATAGAGGTGGCACTTGCGGGGGTTGGTGATTTAGATTCGTGATTCTTCTCATCCAACGGTCAAACAAAATTCTCATTCATTTGATTCTAACCAAATAAATACCGTACAACTAATTTCAGTATTCATATAATCTTATCTATTATCCCGTAGATTCCACTTGTCCCTTCTATCATCGTTATTGATCCCATCTTCTCTAATCATTCTTAAAAAAATCCAACAATCAAATATATCCGTGCAAAACAATTGATTCTTCATACGTCAGGATTCCAGTATCTTGGGATTACACTTCCGTGTTTATAGCAGATAAAAAAAATTCCTTATTTTCGTACCAAATAAATTATTGAGAAAACACTACTTGCAAAACTATTGAGAGTTAAACTTTTTTGCGACTGGCAGAACCCAATTCATTTGCTATTGTTAGGTTTTTTGCCCAATCCTTGTAATTTCCCACATATGGGGAAGCTCTACGACTTCATGTGACAAATTTATAGAAATTACTGTCACGTTGATTTTTTTTCCCCTTTTGCAGTGACGCTTTCTCACGATCCTTCAACGTCTTTGGTCAAACTATGTAAATTTTCTTTGTGTATGATTGCTCTGCATTTAAAAAAATTTCTTTCTGTGATTACGACGACATTAGGTCTCGCAACAAATACGTTTCCAAAGGACATTATAGGTTTGTTACTGAGAAAACGGTACGAAAAATTATTCCGAAAACGTTGTCAAGCTAATTGTAGTTCAACATTCTCCCTTCTGTACAGGTTGAGGTCCACAGGTGAAAGAGATACGGTTGTGAAAAATTAGCAAAATTTTCTTTCCAGGCCGGAGAAAGACAGGTAATTTAGAAGAAAGCATATGAGGGTGTGGGAGTTTTGGTTTTTGTCCCACATCTAGTAAGAGAAGAAGAAGAGAGAGAAAGTATTGTATAAAACATATGGGTAAGCAACAAATTAAAGCATACCTTTCTCGGCCTTTTGGCTAAGATCAAGTGTAGTATCTGTTCTTATCAGTTTAATATCTGATCATTAGGTAGTTCCGGGCCACGTGATATTAAATTAATTTTTTTTAGGGAGAGACTCATCACAAGAAATACTGCTTTATTGGAGTTTTTTCGGCGTCGGCGGCTGGCACAGACTATTAATGTCTTTGGCATGGCGCACCCCACCCAATCCTAGTCTAAATATTCCGAATTGCTAAAGAACTTAATGCAGTTGCATTACATTATTGCTTTGGCTTGGCACACCTTATCCAAAATTAAAGCACCCCACCAAAACCTAGTCAAGGTATTCCGAGCCTTGAAAAAAGAATGTTAAAGAATGACAGGCCCATGAACTGTATTGATATATTTAACGTTTATGCCAGGAATCAAGTTTATCAAATATTGAAAATTTCGATACAAATTTGGTCCAATCTTATTTGTTTGGAAAAAAAAAAAAAAACTATCTGGAAAAAAATGAACTGTCAGAGTCCCTATTGTAACAAATACTATGATTTGTTCAAATGGATACTGATTTTTAATGAACCTGATTTTTTGAATGGATGTATAGAACACTTCGAGACTAACAAAATGAACAGTTTGAATCGTCAAACGGATTCTTAATTGGTCCCATTTTGCGTCATACGAAGGATTATCATATGAGAGGTACTCATATAATCTCATAAGCATAATTCGACAATCAAACATGCCCTTGCCACACATCGTACCCTCAAGATTCCAGTTCCGTGTTTATAGCATCGTAAATAAAAAAAAATAAGTTCCGTATTTCGTACGAAATAAATTCTTGTATTGCTTCCCATCATAGTAATTGTATAAATAATAATAAAAAAACAGTACAAGCAAAAACTATTGAGAGTTGAGTCTTCTTTTTTTTTTTTTTCCCAACTGGCACAACCCAAATTTATT
Organism: Vaccinium macrocarpon; assembly: GCA_022606695.1. Classification (NCBI taxonomy): domain Eukaryota; kingdom Viridiplantae; phylum Streptophyta; class Magnoliopsida; order Ericales; family Ericaceae; genus Vaccinium; species Vaccinium macrocarpon. Next base: position 26,320,788 of record CM040179.1, read on the forward strand.
TGCTAAATGTTAGGTATTTTGCCCAATTGTTTATGTAGTTTTCTACATATGACGCTTTCAGAAGCCCCTATGACTTCATGTGAGAAATTTATGGATGTAACCATCAAATTGTTTCTTTTTTTCCTCATGTAGTGAAGTTTTCTACCTGATCCCTCCACGCTTTAAGCCGAACTAAGTAAAATCTCCGTTGAATTTGTGTGATTATTCTATTTTTTTGTTCCATTATTACGATGACATTAGGTCTCGCAACAAATCATACATTTCTATCTAATAAGAAAAAACATTTATAAGTTCGTTTCTACAGTTTTTTTATTCTAAATAAATGGTTCGTTTCAAATGAATTGGTGAGAAAGATTACCCTAAAATAATGGCCAAGCTAATTTTACTTTCGCGTTCTCCAATACAAGCTGAGGTTCACATATGAAAAGAGGCGGTTGTCAACAAAATATACTCCCTCCGTCCCATAAAGTTTGATTACTACGAAACTACGTGTAATTTTCAAGCTAAAAAATAACGTGCTTACGAAAATAACTTTTTAGTCAATATAGATTTTGTTTGATAGATCTCATCGAGAACTTTTATACAATGCAAACAAAAATTCAAAAATTATTTTGGTAAATACATTATTTTTTAGTTTGAAAATTGCACGTAGTTTCGTAGTGATCAAACTTTAAAGGACGGAGAGAGTAAATATTTTCTCTCTCCAATGTATTGAAAATTTTGGAATCTTAGAAGTGCTGCATGGGAGAGAGAAAGTATTGGTGTGGCAGTTTTGGTTTTGTCCCACATCAAGTAAGAGAAGAAGAGGAGAGAGAAAGTATTGTATAAAACGTATGGGTAAGCTTATTGTTAAAGCATACCTTTCTCGGCCTTTTGGCTAAGATCAAGTGTAGTATCTGTTCTTATCAGTTTAATATCTGATACGTGGGTCATCGGCTCACATGATATTAAATTAATTTTTTTAGGGGGAGAGACTCATCACAGTAGCTTGCTATTGGGGTTTCTCGAGCGTCGTCTTGGCGTTGCACTATTGTCTCGGCTTGGCGCACCCCACCTAAACCTAGTCTAAATATTCTGATCCTTGAAAAAGGAATGTTAAAAAACTTCATGCGGTCGGGTCACATTATTGCTTCGGCTTGGTGCACCCCACCCAAACCTAGTCTAAATATCCCGATCCTTGAAAAAGGAATGTTAAAGAACTACATGCCCATGAAATGTATCGATATATTTAACGTTTATGCCAGGAATCAAGTTTATCAAATATTGAAAATTTCGATAAAAATTTGGTCCAATCTTATTTGTTTGAAAAAAAAAAAACTATCTGGAAAAAAATGAACTGTCATAGTCCCTCTTGTAACAAATACTATGATTTGTTCAAATGGATACTGATTTTTAATGAAACTGATTTTTTGAATCAGCAAACGGATTCTTAATCAGTCCCATTTTGCGTCATATGAAGGATTATCATATGAGAGGTATTCATATAATCTCGTAAACATAATTCGACAATCAAACATACCCTTGCCACACATCGTACCCTCAAGATTACAGTTCCGTGTTTATAGCATCGTAAAAATAAATAAATAAATAAGTTCCGTATTTTCGTACCAAATAAATTCTTGTATTGCTTCCCATCACAGTAATTGTATAAAATAAAATAAAAAACACTACAAGCAAAAACTATTGAGAGTTGAGTCTCTTCTTTTTTTTTCAACTGGCACAACCCAAATTTACTTTTTGCTAAATGTTAGGTATTTTGCCCAATTGTTTATGTAGTTTTCCTACATATGACGCTTTCAGAAGCTCTATGACTTCATGTGAGAAATTTATGGATGGAACCGAATTGTTTCTTTTTTTCCTCATGTAGGGAAGTTTTCTACCTGATCCCTCCACGCTTTAAGTCAAACTAAGTAAAATCTCCGTTGCATTTGTGTGATTATTCTATTTTTTTTTTCCCATTATTACAACGACATTAGGTCTCGCAACAAACCATACATTTCTATCTAATAAGAAAAAACATTTATAAGTTCGTTTCTACAGTTTTTTTATTCTAAAAAAATGGTTTGTTTCAAATGAATTGGTAAGAAAGATTACCCTAAAATAATGGCCAAGCTAATTTTATTTTTGCGTTCTCCAATACAGGCTGAGGTTCACAAATGAAAAGAGACGGTTGTCAACAAAATATAAATATTTTGTCTCTCCAATGTATTGAAAATTTTGGAATCTTAGAAGTGTTGCACTGGAGAGAGAAAGTATTGGTGTGGGAGTTTTGGTTTTGTCCCACATCGAGTAAAGAGAAGAAGAGGAGAGAGAAAGTATTGTATAAAAGGTATGGGTAAGCTTATAGTTAAAGCATACCTTTCTCGGCCTTTTGGCTAAGATCAAGTGTAGTATCTGTTCTTATCAGTTTAATATCTGATATGTGAGCCATCGGCTCACATGATATTAAATTAATTTATTTAGGGGGAGAGGCCCATTACAATAGCTTGCTATTGGGGTCTCTCGAGTGTTGCCTTGGCGTTACACTATTGTCTCGGTCTGGCACACCCCACCCAATACTAAGTCAAAACTTTCAAGCCCTAGAAAAGCAATTAATGGGCCTGAGATGAGGTCTAGGGAAGCTTGTTCAATTCCTGTGGGTGGAGCAAACAATCCATTCGCTTATGAGAGATATATTGCTGTCCTTGAGGAATCTTCCTAGAGGGCCTTAATTCCAATGTCTACTAACCAATTGGGATTTAGTGTAGTTGGTAGTACTTTCTCCGTCCCAAATTTGTCCATTTTTTAAAGGGGAAATTGCAGTTTAACTACCTGTGGTTATCCCGATTTGCAGATAACCTACCTCACTTTTAAAAATGACCACATGAACTACCCATGGTTTTGGACTAAACTGCAACCGTTAGCTTTTCCATCCATATGAACGGAGCGTGTGACATACACGCTTGAATGGCAAGTGGATACCTAAAAAATGTGTTTCCCACCAAAAAACAGATTCTCTCCTTACGAAAATGCCCCTCCCATGTTCTATAAAACCCTAACCCTACTTCACTCCTCCTCCACTTCATCTGCAGCCCACTTTCCTTGTAAATGTCAGTTCTCTCTCTCTCTCTCTCTCTCTCTCTCTCTCTCTCTCTCTCTCTCTCTCTCTCTCTCTCTCTCTCTCTCTCTCTCTCTTATTTATATTTCAAATTTATTTTCTTGTCTATATTTCAAATTTTTTATAATTTTTTCTTCACAACTTCAATTAATTTTTCCTTTTGTTAAAATTGAGTATATTTTTGGTTTTTATTTACCGTAATTTTTTTTAATTTCTTGTTAATGGAATATGTCTACATCAAGCTTCGTGGGTGGTGCTGGGGAAACTCTTGATTTGAGGTATGCAGTCAAGTATTGTGGATGTAGGAGAAAGGCAGCCTTGAAGGTGGTTGGCTCTGAAAGGCCTTCAAAGGGTTTGCTCTATTACGTATGTGAGCAAAAGCCAAACTGCGGTTTCTGGGAATGGTGCCATCCTGTTTCTGTTACATGGCAACCAAGTGGTGCAAAGAATCAGGCTTTGGTAGGGAGGGCATGTGAATCGACCAAGTTATGAAGAACCGATGACAAACGATTCCTTGATCCCAAGATCAAAGGGTGGTAGTAATTTGGAGGCTCTGTAAGATAAAAAGTGGATGAAAAGGGTCAGGTGTGCTTCCCTCATTACTTCTATTTGTGTGCATTTGGTGACCCTCGTAGCCCCAAGCAGGAAATGAATCGCATTTTCCCTATTTTATGTCAAACCAGGAGTTGTAACCCATTTTGATGCAATGAAATGAAATGGTGTTGGTTTGCTCTATTATTGAAACCCAACTTCATTGAACTACATGCAAGAAATGTGTTCATAGCAACATAAACTACTTCATAAGTCACAACAGGAAGTAGTATGGAGATTTTCATCACCCAACTGCAAAATACATGAACATGATTACATACCAAAACATGAACATGATTACATGTTCATAAACAGGCAGCCAACTACATAATTCATAGCGGGATTACACAAGTCACGGGGCTAAGTTCATCACCCAACATCATCGTCATACCAAAACATGAACATTAAACAATCAAGTACTTAGTCAAAACAATATAACATTAGATCGAGATACACTTGTTCTTCATTGGTTGTCCAACCATATATCTCATTTTTTGGCCTTCATCCTATCTAGAATGGATGCCAAACTTGTTTCCTTGTTCTTCCATGCACCCTCCCCAAAGAGTTATAGGACCTCCCCTCCTAGCACCACCTCCCTCCCAACAGTCCCAAGAAGAAGGTCCCCCTCAAAGCAGTTCCATCCCCTTCCAAAGACCACTCACGTCCCCTTCCAAAGACCTCTTCCAATGGCATTACTAGCACCCCCCCCCTTCCACTACCAAGACCCCCCGCCCTTCCGGGTTCCATTAACAACACCCCCCCGCCCTACCCCTTCCTTCACTACCACCACCCCCTTTCCCTTCCGGTTCCATTAATAACACCCCCGCCCTACCCCCTTCCACTACCACCACCCCTTTCCCTTCCAGTTGGCTACAAGTATAGGCAATACATAACAACATGCAAAATTTAGGTACATGCAATACATAAGAAAATGCAAAACTTTTAATGAAATTGGCCATCTTTACCTGTGTCATTGCTCTTGGTTGCCCATGAATAGGGATGCAAAGAAGCCAGACCGAGGTACATTCAACATGCTTGAATTGGGAAAGCCCCCATGCCAACACCCCCTTCTCTCGCAGAATCTAAAAACACCATGTCAAATTGCATTAAAAGAAAATAAAGATGACAACTAAAATGTGAAATAAGTTACCTTCAACATGCTTGAATTGGGATGGATTCTATTCTTGCAAGTCCTCCTATTATGTCCAGAACCCAAACACTTAGCACAAGTGACATTTATGTTTCTCCTTGATGCCAAGTGAGGATCTCTTGGCTCATCAGCTTGTCTTCTTCTTAACTTCTTTGGCCTACCAGTTTGTTTCTTTGACAATGGTGGTTGTAATGGCTGATATCCAGTCACCACATAGTCATGCATCCCAGGAACAGGATGAATCATGTAGGAATAAGTCTTCAAATAAGTTTCCTTGCTATAGTATGGATGCACATAGTTCTCTGGAATGTCATGATGCTCTCCTATGGCAGCAATTGCATGGCAGCATGGTATACCACTTAGATCCCATCTTCTGCAGGTACAAGTTTTGGCATTAAGATCCACAAGATATGTCCTGTTGAAATGGTCCACCTCAAATTCAAGTTCTCCACTCCAATGAGGGAAGCAATCCCTTGACTGTTCCTTGAACTTTTCTAGCTTATCTTGGATTCTTGGACACAAAGAGCCACCATATTTTTCCATACCCTTCTTCTTAATTTGTATCCTTGTCATTATCTTCCTCCTTATCCACTCAAACATGGTTATAATGGGTTTGTCTCTAGCCTCCATTATATATGAGTTAAAGGACTCAGATATGTTATTAACCAATGTATCACATTTGGACCTGGTGGGAAAGTGGGACCTGGCCCACAGTGTGGGAGTGATTTTCCTCAACCATTCAACTGCTGTCTCCCTATCTCCAACCTTAGGGTCTGCCTTGTCTATCAAATTCATCCAGTAATTGAACCCATTAAGGCTGCAAGTGGATGCAGCCTTCCAGAAAAAGTCTTTCAGGTCCCCTCTATCTTTGAATTTTTGTTTGAAATTACTGTACATATGCCTTAGACAGTACCTATGGTCAGTTGAAGGAAATAATTCATCAAATGTTTCAACCAGGCCTTTTTGTCTATCTGAGATAAAAGTCCACCCCATGTCCTCAACCCTCCCAATGTCATTGCATAACTCAGTCATGAACCAACTCCAAGATTCCTTGCTCTCAATCTCAACAACAGCCATTGCTATGGGGAATATGTTGTCATTACCATCCCTTCCCACAACACTGAGTAACTGTCCAGGATACACACCCTTTAAATGACACCCATCAAGACCAATGATAGGTCTACAACCACCAAAAACCCCTTCTTTCAATGCTCCTAACCTCGTAGTACATCCTCCTCGAAATGTGGGTACAGTAGTATAGGGATCCCCCCTAAGTAGAAGGATGCTCCCAGGATTGTGTTTCTTCACAGTCTCACAATAATCCCATAATCTGAGGTACTGGTCAACCAAATCACCTTGAATTTCTTCCCTTGCCTTCCTCTTTGCCCTATAAGCTTGCCACCTACTAACATTAACCATAATCTTCCTCCTGATTTTCTTCTTCAACACAAGTGGGCTTATGTCTGGATTATCCCTTACTTCATCAGCAAATTTCCTACCCAAATAACTTGAGTTCACTTGCCCATTATCATAATGTCTCCCACAGTTGTGCTCACCCTTCAATGACTTGATCTGAAATGTTTTCCCAAACCTCCCTATTGGAGATGCATGGATCCTCCAAGTACACCCATGCTTACACTTAGCTGTAATCCTCTTGTTTTCATTCTTTAAGTACTTGATGTCATATCCATACTTCACATTATACTCCTTCAAGTACTGCCTAAACACTTGGGGAGAGGGAAACTTCATATTGACCACCAACTTTGGGTTATGCATCATGCTATCATTGAACCAAATGTGATTTTCTTTCACCACCTCATCTTCATCTGAACCTCTCACACTACCCAAGACATCATCATCTTCCTCCTCAGAATACCATGCCCCATCTTCAACCTCCACATCTTCTTCAGCTGGCATTGGTTGCTTACCATTAGATGTCTGAGTTTGGTTACCTTCAGTACCTCCATCAACATTATCTGCAACTACCTTGGGTGCAAATATATCATCATCATCAGGACCCTCTAGGTCTTCCAACATCCAGCTAGGTTCACTACTAACATCAGTGTCAGCACTTTCACCAGTACTTCCTCTAACATAATCACTGTCATCACTTTCAGAATAACTGCCATTGGGGTCACTTCCTTGCTCCTCTTCAATAAATTCTTCCTCACTCAACACATCTTCATTGTTACCATCCTCATGTGGTGTACCATCCTCAAACAGGATATCAAATTGAGATACGTCAAACCCTATACCCTCATCAGTCACATTCCCTTGCCCCTCATCATTGGCATTCCCTTGACCCTCATTACTATCAGGAGTTATCTTCTCATTAGACACCCTAACTCCTTCAATTGCTAATGGTAAAACCTTTCTGCCACCTCTCTTCTTAGTTGGAGTACTCATAACCTTACCAGATGGTGATATAGCACAAATAGGGTCCCCCACCTTTTCTGCATAAATAACCACCACAGGGAGCTGTGTGTACATTTCAAGCATTCTGGTAACATCTTTGTCTGATTTTAACCCCATAAGCCCAACATCTAAGGGATACCCAGGAACCCTAAAGTAAAAATCTACTATTGTTCCTAACCCTCCTGCTTCAATGTACAAGTCCCTAATCTCAAAGATAGACATTCTATCAGAGTCACAATTGTCAATTAAGGCCACAGTGCCCCCATTGTACACAACATGTGGCTCCCACTCAAATTTACCTCCCACATGCAGTTCTATAGTAAACACCCAACTAGACATCCTGCACAAATGCATGCATATATGTATTCAATATTCAATTATGGGCCCATCAATTATTTGAAAGAAACAAGGGCAGAAACAAAGTGAACATTGGGACCACATAGTGGAAAATTGGGACCGCACACCACATGCATTGACCATAGCACACAAAGAGACCTCTCACCCACAAAATCGTGTCTCTTTTTGGATAAACAAACAAGGGAGAGAGAATCTTTGTCTGGTCCAAACAAAAGCCTACATCTTTTTCAGATTTTTTTGGTTTTAAAACCCTAGAACTTTTCGGTAAACTGAAAGAGCAAAAAGAAACCCTAACTTCAAAATCTTTGTCGGGTTGGGTTGTGAGCTGGAAAGAGATGTTTGTCAAAAAACAACCCTAGATCTTTTGGGTAAAACCAAAAAACGCGATTACAAAAATCCAAACTGTGAAAAATGGTACCTGGAAAGAGATCTTTGTCACTCAACAGCTTCAATGTGGTCCAAAAAGAGTAGATTTGTTGCTTTTGAACCTTCTATTTGTTTGCTTTCCGTTCTATAATCTTGATCTCCATAACTGTGTGCTCTCCACTTCTGTTTAAGTATGTTGGAAGGGTTTGGGGAACGATGTGGACTGTAAAGGGTTATATTTAAAAGGGGGTACAAACGTCTTTTTGCCTTTTACCGTTAACGGAGTTACGGTTGTAGTTTAGTCCAAAACCATGGGTAGTTCATGTGGTCATTTTTAAAAGTGAGGTAGGTTATCTGCAAATCGGGATAACCACAGGTAGGTAAACTACAATTTCCCCTTTTTTAAACCAATGCTATTTTTTGTTTGTTATATCTTTTTATTTATAATATTTTTTGTTTGTTATATCTTTTTATTTATAATATTTTTTGTTTGTTATATCTTTTTTATTTATAATATTTTTTATAATTATGAACACTTTGTATTATAGAACTCTTTGAAAACTATCAAACAAAATCTATATTGAATATTATTCGATCTCCTTTGAATTATTATTTTTACTTTTGTCATTTGTTTCCTCTCCATTTACCCTAGAAGGTTAGGAAACATTTGTTACTTGTCTAATTAGTTCTATGTAGCCAATTGGCCTAGTTTTTTTCTAGTTTCTTTCTTTTCTTTTTTCTTTTTCCTCTTTGGGATATGCCCCTTATAGGTTGTGCATTCACTTAACCCCCTTTTATTTTCAAGCTGATTTACCAAAAAAAAAAAGAGGTCCAGGGAAGAGTCGTTACTTTATGGGCTTTCTCACATGCACCTCCCTTGTGCAAGAAAATCTCCCTAGGATTTACTAGAGGTGAGCCTTGGAGAAGAAGCAAGAAAATCTCCGTAGAATTTATTAGAGGTGAGCCTTGGAGAAGAAGAAAACATATCGTAGGGTTCTATAACCACTCAATCAATCAAGGGTTGCAAAAGACCTATGGTTGCAATTTCTTCGTTAATGGATCAACAATCACAAGAGTGGTACTCAATTTTAAATTGACACTTGTTGTTTATGGACTCACTCTCTAATAACTAGGTACGTTACCTCTATGTGCTTGGAATCACTTAAATACTTGACATTTTTAGAGAATAAAAAAATGCGACGGAATTATTATCATAAATCTTCATTTGATCTGGCAAGTGATTTGACAACACCAAGACCAGAGATGAAGTTCTACAATTATAAAGCCTCAAAGCATGCGACAAACTCGGTCTCCATTATGTATCATAAATCTTCTTTTTTTTTCCTTATGCGGTGAAGTTTTCTGCTAATGCTTTCATGCTTTAAGCCAAACTACATAAATCTTTGTTACATTGTGTGTGATTGCTCTTTCTTTTTCTTTTTCTTTTTCTTTTTTTTTTTTTGCCATTTTCGGTTCCGTTATTACGATAAATATTAGGTCTCGCAACAAGAAAATTGTTTTTTAGCAATTGTTGATAAAAACCAAAAACTCGAAAGAGATGGTTGTGAACAAAATAAAAATATTTTCTTTCCAGCATTTCCCCAATCTATTGAAGTTCCAAAATACAAATTTGGAATCTCAAAAGTGCAGCAATTCAATTCAGAGAAAGACCGGTAATTAAAGAAAATCCTGGATAGGAAGGTGTGAGAAGTTTGGTTTTGTCCCACATTGAGTACGAGAAGAAGAGGAGAGAGAAAGTATTGTATAAAATGTATGGGTAAGCTCATTGTTAAAGTATTCCTTTCTCGGCCTTTTGGCTAAGATCAAGTGTAGTATCTGTTCACATGATATTAAATTAATATTTTTAGGGGGAGAGGCCCGTTACAATAGCTTGCTACTGGAGTCTCTCAAGCATCGCCTTGGTGTTGCATTATTGCCTCGGCCTGGTGCACCCCACCCAATACCAGTCGAAACATTCTAGCCCTAGAAATGCAGTAATTGAGCCTTCCATGAATTAAATTAAGGTCTACGAAAATGGTCCTTCCATGAATTTGCAAACAGGATTTTAAAACCAAAGGGTCAATAAAATAGTAGGTAAAACTAAAGAGTTATTTGATCTTCCATTATATTAACTTCCTAGGTTTTCTATTCACTTTAACATTTCAATAGGTCTGTCAATGGACTGGATTGGATCAATTCGGATCCGGATTTGATAATCTGATAGTCCATGATAGTCCAGATCTGATTTGGCAAAATAAAACCGTTCATTTTAATATAAGTGAACATAAATTCCTTTTATTTATCTAAAATTCTACACCCCACCCCAAACCCAAATTAAAAATAAAATAAAATAACACAGATCGGATTCGGATCCGGATTTTCACTATTGGATTTGTCAATATCGGATCCGAATCCATATTTGAACCTATCGGATTTGGATCTCCAATCTGGTTCATTGACATGCCTACATCTCAATATATTCTCCAACGAATCCATGATTGAAACAAATACTAGGTTAAAACAACATTAATGATCGAATCACAACCGAAGTAAGATGACGACTAGTAAGAAGGTTGGAGAAGCGGCGGCAGGGTAACATCCATATCCATGGAGGAGAGAGAGAGAGGATTCAAATTTCAAACACGTTTCGGACGCTACAGTGTTTGTGCTGCAAAAATGAGGAAGGAGCAGATTTTGCTCCATTGAAATGGGAAGCGGCTGTGTATAGAAAACACTACTAGCACAAAACTATTGAGAGTTGTCTTATTTTTGTTGCCATTGGCACAACCCAAATTTATTTCCTAATTGTTAGATATTGGTACTAATAAAAAAAAAATTGTTAGGTATTTTGCCCAATTCTTTAGGTAATTTTCCTACACATGAGATTTTCGGAAGCTCTAGACTTCATGTGAGAATTCTATGGATACTGTTGTCACCTTTTCTTTTTTCTTTTTTTCTTTTCTCTCTCTTATGCAGTGAAGTTTTCTGCTAATGCTTCCATGCCTTGAGCCAAACTACATAAATTTGCATTCCAGTTCCAAGCTCCTGGTGACGATGGCGCCGACGAAGGTGGTTGACAGCTCCGGTGACATGCTCCAACGTTCTTTTTTCCTGTACTTTTTATTTTTTGGTTTTTTTTTATTTGCAAGTAGTTTTGTGGCCTGTAGTTTTAGAGCCGGCGGTCTTGTGTGCACCTGGTTTTTTGACCAGGGGTTTTTGATTTAATAATATTTTCTTCCTATTTCTCCCCAAAAAATATATATATATGTACAAGTTAGAAGTCTGCATAGTGAAGGAGAGAGATTTTTGGTTTTGTCCCACATCGAGTAAGAGAAGAAGAGGAGAGAGAAAGTATTGTATAAAAGGTATGGGTAACCTCACTACTAAAGCATACCTTTCTCGGCCTTTTGGCTAAGATCAAGTGTAGTATCTGTTCTTATCAGTTTAATATCTGATACGTGGGCCATCGGCTCACATGATATTAAATTAATTTTTTTAGGGGGAGAAGTCCACCACAGTAGCTTGCTGCTGGGATTTTTCAAGCGTCGCCTTGGCGTTGCACTATTGCCTTGGCCTGGCGCACCCCACCCAAATCTAGTCAAAAAATTTATGCTTGAAAATTTGTGAATATTGAAAGCAAAAAAAAAAAAAAAAAAAGAAGGTCAATCCTCTACTAAAGTACTCCGTAACTTATAGAAGTGCACAAGCTCGGACTTTTTCTTGCCTGCTACAGGCAGTTTCTCTCTTCGCTACTAGACTTTCCCACCCAAAGAAGTTCGTTCTTGGAAAGCTTTCTCCTTTAGTCGGAGAAGGGCTAAATATGTGACCAGGAAGATGAAACTTAGTTCGTCCACTTCTGCAACAACCAACCGTAAAACAACCGGGTAATTCGCCATCTTTGTTGACCGGGCTATGGAGGTTCTGTAAAGGATTCAAACTGAATTCATTCAAAAGGTGTCTAGCTGTAGGGCACCGGACAGGCTTCGAGTGTTGGACGGAGGAACGGATGGATGAAAGCCCAGTCCTTCCCCATAATGCACTGAATTCATTCAAAAGGTGTCTAGCGGTAGGGCACCGGACAGGCTTCGAGTGTTGGACGGAGGAATGGATGGATGGAAAAGCCCAGTCCTTCCCTGTAATGCTGAACTGGAAGACAAGAGCAGGCTAACCTGTTTACTAAGTATTGTACTAATAGTTGTTACATTCAAGAAAATACCACGCGGATCTTTCAATTATAACATAAGTGGGATTGTGAGAGGAATAACGGAATTCAAATCAGTCCTACCCCTAAAAGAATTCCTGAATTGGTCCTTGCGCTTCCAAAGGAATTGGAAACGTAGCTGGATAAGCCTATGAAACCAGACTAGAACCAAAGTGCAGCGGTTTGGCTGAATTTGATTCCACGTTTCGTGAATTTTTAGTTTGCTTTGACATGGATTGCAAATTTGCAATCAAGATATGTACATGTAAGAGCTCGTTGGTTCAAATCGCAACTGAACCCTTAAAACTATGTATATGAGAGGTTCAGCCGCTCGTAAAACCGGGACCAGAACCAAATAAGATAAAAACTCATACCAGATACAGTAAACCAATTAACTCCACCGGCACCCCTATATCACATACAAGGAAAAGCACAAGAAATGCAACAAGATTCTTTATACGAGTAATAATGATTCTTTAGACTCCACCCTAAAAGTCTCTGTCAAAGGAGAGAAAAAGAAAAGGCAGGGTAACCATGGGGCAAGAAAGTTAAAGCATAACAATTAATCAATTTGAAATGGTAAAGTTGTCCAGATGAAAAAGCTATCCAAGAATGGTACAGAACCAGCACATGGGAAATGATTGGATACCGACACCCCGCTAGTGGACACTGGGAATGGGTCCCAAAGATTAACCGAGGAGCATGTAAATTGATCTGGACTAATCAAAAAAGCCAAAAAGGGAGCTCCAATTTGAAACTAGCTATCTGATCTTTCAATTGATGGCTGGGGCTCTAAATTTGTTAGATATATGGTCTTTAGGCACCACATTTCAAAGGCCTGATTAATGAAATTAAAAAATTCCACATGGTTCATGGTCAAAAGATCGTTTATGCAAGCAAATATATGAAACAACCTCGAAGAAACGTTCATAAGTAGGAAGGAAAAGGAAAAGAAACATACACGGCGTTTCTGGATCATGGAGAATTTTATAGAAAATCAACGACTGCAGCTCACATTCCAACCATACCATATCTGCTCATTGATTCCCATTGCAAGGATTTCAAGTGCAAAAGAGTACAGATTACTATCTTCTATTGAAACTGAACAAACAAAAAGTTGTATCCTCCATATCCTCCATCATGAGTTGTTGAACGTAGTTGAGAGCTATTGAGTGCAAGCGTGAAGGCTATTTGAAGAACGGTCGTCCCTGACACAAGGAGGTCAGTCGTAGCACTGGTATATTGCACATACTCATTGCGGGTGGATAATGAATCGACATCTCAATGTGATACATCCTTTTCCAGTTTAATTGGCAAAGAATGGCGAAGCAGCTGAGCTCATTCCCTTCGCTTCGTGGGCCCAAAGCAGTGCAGATGGTCAATTACCTGATCAGCCTTGTTAAATAAATGTCCATTGGAAAGACAGAATTTACTCAGCAGTTGGAGAACGATTGTGAGAATTCATGGAATTTCCTCCGTCTGATTTCCAGTACCAGAATCAACCCCAACCCCATGAAACGACTCACCGGAAACCAACGCTTGAAGCAGCTTAGGCGGTGGTGGGACGCTAACTTCAACCACCCCTTCCAACATTTTCACCACCATTGCCATTGCGGGTCTCATCCCTTCCTCATCTTGTATACACCAAACTGCCACAAATCCTACCCGCTCTGCCTCCGCTACATCATATCCGCTGGCAATAAGCCTCTCATCCACCACTGCCGCCACATTTCCCTCAATTATCCTCTTAGCAGCCCAAGGCGGAAAAAACCACTTCTCCCCCTCTCCACCACCCCCTCCACCACCAGCTGATGGCGGCTTCTCCACGTTTCGCCGCCCACCTAATAATTCCAATAGCGTCATTCCATAGCTATACACATCTGCTTTTGCAGTAATCGCCACACCAGATATCCACTCTGGCGCGACATAACCCCATGTGCCCCTCATTGTAGCCAAAACCCTACTAATATCTCTTCCAACCAGCTTTGCTAGTCCGAAATCCGATACTTTGGGTGAAAAATCTTCACTGAGTAGAATATTCTCAGGCTTAATATCACAATGTATGATACAATCCCGACACCCCTCGTGTAAATATGCAATGGCTCTTGCTGTCCCAACTGCAATCCTAAGCCTAACATCCCAGCTCAAATTCTGCCCATTCCTCTTCAAGTAGGTACTTAAAGGCCCGTTTGGCATGTAATCATAAACCAAGAGCCTATGGGAATTTTCTGAACAAAACCCTCTTAGCCTTACTAAATTCACATGCTGGATATTCCCAATTGTGCAAACCTCTGCCCGGAATTCACTCTCAGCCCCACCCGGCCGTTCGAGTCTCTTCACTGCCACCGCTGGTGAAGAACTATCCGGTAATTCACCTCGGAAAACTGCCCCGAATCCGCCATGCCCTAGTTTCTCTGAAAACCCCCTAGTGGCTGCATGGAGCTCTTTGTATGAAAACACCTTCAAATTCGTTACCGGAAAAACTGCATCCTCTCCTTCCTTTCCTCCTTTTGCTCTCTCAGTCCTCCTCCTTAAAACCAACAATGCCAGAACAACCATAGCTGCAGAAATCACTACAATACCACCAAATGTTACTATAAGAATCATTGTTTTCTTCTTTTTCTTCTTTGTTACACTTGCTTTTGAAACCCTAATGTACAATATATCCTCATTGGTGAAATCAGATGTCGAATTTCTCAGATTCAATAGAGACCCGAAAAGGGTTTTACACAAATTAGTCCTAGAATTGTGAATCAAACCAATACAGGAACAGTTACTCAAACATGTGCTATCACACTTACTCCTACTCACCAAAAATGACTCGCTAACCGCTCCTTCAAAGCTCACCACCCCAACCTCCTCAAACCCATCATCACCGCCACACATCGTGGCATCTTGACGGTGACAACCTCCAGAGAAGTCACCGGAGCCCCATGCATCGGCGTCAACCGGCTGAAAACTAGCAATGCACGTGCAAGGATTCAACAATCTAGTGCTACAAAAGCCAAAATTCCCACAGTGTCCGTACACTTTACAAAGATTCTCTGGCTGGGACCAGAACATGTTCCAATTCTCTGCTTGCGGTGACCACGTGTACTGCCGGAGTTGGCCGGAGTTGTCCACGTGGAACCGGGTTAGCGGAGGCTGGACGCCGCTCTCAAGTGAAGTTTCTGTGTACCAGAACGCCGCTGTTGGTTTGAACGGATTACTGAAGTGGAATCTGTTCATTGGAAAATGTTTGTGAAATCGAGAACACAAATACTAATCAAATTCCAACTATTTCTTAACAATTTAAGCTTCGAAACTGGTTTTTGATTAATTATCCATTGTGGAATCAGATTATCAGTGTAAACCATATATCATCGCTGGAACCTGATATTAATAAGGGTGTTCACGAAAATTTCCAAGAGCGAATTTTAGTTTTTTAAAAATTATTGCGATGTTCATTAAAATTATCAACATTTTTCGAGATTATAAGATTCTAGCGATTCCTGCTAATCCTAGAAGCTACAAAACTTTTAAAACCTTATTTAAGCTGGGTTTGGGATCTTTTAATCAATTTTCGAATTGGAAATTTTCTGATATACTTGATTTCAACTTTTTGTGACAAAATACTCTGTCTTAATTTCGCAGCTTGCAAAGAACAACTCCCTATAAAAATAAAATGAAAATGTACAACTACAATTTCGCAGCAATAGTAAACAAGAAGTTTATACGATTCCATTGCACTCCATTTTTTTTAATAAATGCAGTCAGTTTTTATTTTCCAAAACTCACATCTTTTAATTATAAAAAAAATAAAAGCATTTCAAAATGGATGAATGCAATACCTGTAAATGTAGGGTATGGTCATTTCCGGCACACCGGAAAACGCACTCCCCGTCCACTCCCCACTACCCCAATACTCCTCCGTTCCATTAAACACAAGCTCAACCTCACCGTACGCCGGC
This sequence comes from Vaccinium macrocarpon, assembly GCA_022606695.1. Classification (NCBI taxonomy): domain Eukaryota; kingdom Viridiplantae; phylum Streptophyta; class Magnoliopsida; order Ericales; family Ericaceae; genus Vaccinium; species Vaccinium macrocarpon. The sequence continues at coordinate 26,336,915 of CM040179.1, forward strand.
GGCTTCAACCGCAGAGAATACTTCCCCACCGCCGGATCATCAAACCTCCTCCAAGACGTCAAAAACTTCTCCCCCGTTAAATTCATACCCGGCAGCCACGTGTCCGTCGGAAAATCAAAGCTCCTCCACACAACCTCGCCGTCGCCGCCCATCAACACCAGATTCCCTTCCTCCAACAGCTTCGCCTGCACCCCCGCCGCCGTATTCTCCGTCCGCCACAAGACCTCCCCGCCCTTGACTTCCACCGCCAACTCGCCGTCGGTTGTAATCACCGCCGCCGCAGACGTTAAGTTCTTCACCGGAGATCCCCTGTTGGCCACCCAAATGTAGGTCGGCGTAGGAATCGAAGCGTACCAAATACCCAAGTACCAATTGGGTTCTCCATCACCGTCGCCTCTTGTATTGAAGAAACCCATCTCGAATGTTTTATTTTCGCTCAAAATCGTCTCATTTCCTTGTAATACTATCGTCCCATTTCCGCGAGTAAGATTTGAGGTTTGTGCAGTTGTTTCTAAGGTTGAACCGAGCTGGGTTGTGGATGAAATGAGGAAAAGGGAAACGAGGAGAGTAGCGGCGGGTGACATTTGGATAAGAGTTAAGAGAATTTCAGAAGAAAACAGAGTATCAATTGTTGATGAAAGAACATGGGATTTGTGGGGAACTTTGATTCAGAATATCTCTGGAATGATTGAGGGGTTTGAGAGAGAGAGAGAGAGAGAGAGGGGGAAGGGGTGGGAGGAGTGGTGGGATCTTTGGTATCTGAGAAAGCTGCAACTCACGGAAAAAGATTGGGAAAAGTGGCACACGAGAAAAAGTGGATAGTACAATGACGAAAATGACCTATGTGGTCAACCTTTGGATTGGAATTATACAAATCTCCTGACCGCACATATTTTCAAGAAAATACTCTGTTTGGTTAAGAATTTTGAAAATAATGGAGTATTTAAAAAAATATTTTGGAAATAATTTTTAGAAAGATTTTTGAAAAAGATAATAATTAGAGAATTGTAATAATTGGAAAGAGAAATGAGAATTAATGATTAGAGAAAGAAGTATGAGTAAAGAGAGAAATATAATTAATGATTGTGGATTTATGAGACTCATTTCGGGTCCCTCAATGATGATCCGAATTTCAAAGGGTTCTGAAAACATTTTTTGATGAATTTTTGTAAAAATTTAGTTAAATTAGAGAGCTGAGTTATGAAAAAAATTTAGTAACTAAATTTAGTTAAATTTAGTTATATATATATATATATATATATATATATATATATATATATATATATATAAGGGTTTTTTCATAATTTAGAGGGCTGAGTTATGAAAAAAACTTTACAGATCTGATTAATGTTTTTTTTATTTACGGAAACTAATCAAAAATATTTTAAAAAATGAATGATTCGGATTATAGGCCCGTGAAAGATGTCTGTGCATAATCTGTTCTTGAACATCTGTGCAAATAAGGATGGGCATGGGGGCGGATCGGGGCCGGAGACCACTATCTCCACCTCCAATCCCCAAACCCCTTACTCATATCCATCCCCTATCCAATCTCCATCGGGGATTTATTTTCATTCTCCATCCCCAATCCAAATGGGGAACGGGGATCCCCGCGGGGATTCGGGGATTCAATTATTTCACCTAGAGTTGAAATATTGTTCAGGCAATTCTATAGAAAATTTTAATAAAGAGGCATCATTCCAGAAACTTGATCTGCATAAGGCTTCACATTGAAGATTGGTTTCAAACAATCCCATCCACATTGACTGTCATTACAAGAAAACTAAAACATAATTAAACTTCAACTATATGTTCGGAGAAAATTCAATGAGACTCCAAAGTTTCATAATTTATGCATAGATCCCTATATTTCGGGGATTCGGGGATGGGGCAAAGCGGGGATGGGGCGGAGAGGGGCGGGGATGGATCGGGGAACGGATTCGGATAGGATTCGGGGCGGGGACATACCTATCTCCACCCCCTACCCGATCCCCAAACATTTTTTTAAAAAATCTCCATATCCTATCCAATCTCCAAACAGATCTCCATATTGCCGATCCGTTCGGATCGGGGATCGGATCGGATTCGGACGGGTCGGATGAAATGCCCAACCCTATGTGCAAACAAACTTTCAATTAGGAATCAGGGTTCCTCCATGCACAAATACAATAGACTGGAGGATTTATCAAGCACAAGTCACATTATGCACATGTGAGTATAAATGCAAATGTAAAAAAGTTTTTGATAAATTTATCAAATTATTACCACTCTTGAATGCGAAAATTAGGAGCGCAAGTGTAGAGTGAGAACTGAGATCAGAATAATAGGGGTTCTACTGAATGATTTTACTATATGTTACTGAGTTCAAGTCCGGTCCATTAGTATAATTTTCCCATTTATAATGTTGGTTAATTAGATTACCTATGCAAAAATTTATATGGATCAAATTTCAAAAACTTCATGATAGGATCACGTCTTAAAAAATTAGAATTACTATTTTGAGGACAGAATCTAATACTCCCTCCGTACGAATTTGTTGGTCTGTTTTGAATATTCCAACTTTTTTTCCATTACATTTTGAGTTTGTTAATTTCCTATTTTATGTGACACCCGTTCCTAACATGCATGTGCATTTTGTATATGATGGTGCATTTCATACACATTTTCATCTCATAAATCATTTCGTGTGTGGCATGTCATGTTATTGATACTACATGTGTAGCTTGGATATATGCATTTAATATTTTATATGCTTGTGTGTTCCAATTATGTGTGTAGTTTGTGGACCAGAAATAAAATAAAATAAAAATAAAGAATTAGAAGACCAAATAGTCAATGGAAAGGATGGTTTCATTTACTGGTTGCGGAAAATTTTGGCAAAAGGGGACACCTCATCCCTTAGGGGATGAGATTGGAAGACTTTGGAAGTCCAAGACTTCCATTTTTTTGCCTCAATCACGTAGAGAGAGAGAGAGAGAGAGAGAGAGAGAGAGAAAAGGAGGAAGTGAGTAGTTTAACAAATTTTCAGAGAAAGGTACGAATTTTCTACTATAGTATTTCAATTCCAAAAATTATTATATTTTAACCATAGTTGTATTTATGTGTTATATAGATCATGTAAAATTTGAAGAATTTTTCGTGAATTATATAATTTATTAAAAATGTTTTATTGAACTGTTGTCTATCAAAAACAGTTGCTGGCAGCTCTGCCACACTTCACGAAAATGGGCATAACTTGGCCTAGGAAACTCTAATTTTCACTTCGTTTGATTTTTTAGAAACTAGATACATAGGGATTTTAGAAAATATAAGCCACATAGCCCAATTGTTTTTGAGATATAGCAGTTTTTGGTTTAAAGTTTAAGAAAATTCTGTTTTTGTAATTTTTCAGCAAGTGACTGGTCTGATTGGCATTTGTTTAAAAATATCTATTAGGCTCATAAAATTCTGAATTTTTGATATGATGTTCCTATATGTGTCTAGTATCTGTGGTAAAAATTTCGTGAGAAAAGGATATGTAGATTAATTCTGTAACCTCGGAGACCGTAGGGCTATTATGTATTTTTGTGCATGTTCATGCATTTCACTTACATTTAAGCATGTGGGGTGAACGTGAAACTTATGGATGTCTTATAAACTATATTTTTAGGTGAGGATAACGTGAGGAGGATCACGGTTACGTCTCCAGATCGTAGAGGATAGAGGTTTAGCGCAGTTAGTCTTTTTGTCAGGTGAGAATGTATAGCTTCTATAATGAATAGAAATCTTGTGTTTTTCCATAGTTGTTTGTGTTTATTACTGTTCCTGAAAGCTCCTTTGATGTTTATTTTGAGTATATGATGGCAATATTCTTGGTTGGATGGATCAAATGATTTTTGATGTGTGAAAAGAGAATTTTTATGCCTTTTGTGCTAATGTTTAGTTTGCAAGGTTGACATCTTGCATTCGTGGGCTGTGCCATCTGGCTGTGTGCCAGCATTTTTGTTTGCAAGGTTGGCATCTTGCATTCGTGGGATGTGTCATCTGGCTGTGTGCCAGCATTTTTGTTTGCAAGGTTGGCATCTTGCATTCGTGGGTTGTGCCAATATTTTAGTTTGCAAGGTTGACAACTTGCATTCGTGGGCTATGCCAAATGTGAGCAGTGCAAACTTAGTGTTTGTTTACTGTGTGGATTGCACCTACCATTGATGATAAAGAATAGCCCTTGTCACCGCCACTATATGTGAGTCTGTGAGCTAGGTAACGATACCGTCTTAACTCCCGGTCGTGAGGTAGACGACTCGTTGGCGCACTTGGTAAAAATTTATGTGATTTGTTATGAGGAGATGGGTGATAATTTGATTATTGAAAAATCTTCTTTGGATGTGTTGATGATATGAATTTTTATGAACAGTGAAAGCTGGTTGAAATATTTACACAGTGGTTCTTAGGAGCTTGAACATTTCTTTTTATTATGTTGCTAACGTACATTCTCCTATAACCTTTTTGGTTGTAGATACTTGGATGAGCTAGTTGTCAGTCCAACTACAATGTCAGTCAGGTGTTTTTAGTAGTCGTTTTTGTAGCACCTGCCAGACTATGGGTGCTACGTACATATCGATCTGCGAATATGGTGTGGTTGTGTTATAGTCTAATACTTTGGACTTGTATTAATGTTTGAGAATTGTGAACAGTTAGACTGGTTTAACTATGGGGTTTGTTGTAATTATATATGTGGTGCACCTATGTTTTGAGGGTTGCAGTTATTTTCATTTTATTTTATCTCGTGTGATTGTGGGTATCCCGAGGTATGTGCATGTGGTGTCACGTGTCCATCCACTTTGTATTGGTTAGTACTGTCGGAGTGGGGTGTGACATTTTATCCCCAATCGCTCTACTTAACACTCCTCTCATTCCAATTTGATAGTACACTACGAAACTACGTGTAATTTTCAAACTCCATAATAATGTAGTTGCAAAAATTATTTTTTTATCAATATGGATCTTGTTTGATAAATCTCATCGTAAACTTTAATACAGTGCAAAAAAAAAAAAATACATAAACACATTATTTTAAAAAATTAGTTTTTGTGTTGTTATTTTAAGTTTTAGAGAAGAGGCAAAAAAATAAATTTTTCATATTTTATGCTTTGACTTTTGAAAATCCAAGCAGAGGAACTATAAGACTTGAAAAAGTATGTTTGTGAACTAAAAAATCCAAGCAGAGGAACTATAAGATTAAATTGACTTCATAAACAAAAATGCTATTATCTCATACACTCAGTCACGTAACTCTCACATACACACACATGGGGTGGGTATGTGAGAGTTATATGACCGAATGTATGTGATAATAGAATTACTCATTTATAAAACCCTCACGTGCAACACAAGTGCTAAGTACATGTACCCCAATTCTATAACTAAGGACTCTTTAAAAATTTCCAACCTCGATATATATATAGTCCACCTCTTATCTGGACTTTGGACTTCTGGACCTCCGTTATCCGAGCATTTTTTTGACGATCCGAACCGTCCGATGTGTTCAAAAGGTGTTTTCAATGGTCCATGCGAAAAATTTTCAAAAAAAAAAAAAAAAAAAAACGGGAAGGGCTTGATCCAAGCAGTTTTGCGAAAAACTGCTTCGATTAAGATCAAGCCCTTCCGGTTTTTTTGTTGTTGAAGATATCTCAAGTAGACTTGAAAACACTTTTTGAACACATAGATTTCCCAAAAACAATTTTTAACCTAAAAAAATTACATTTTTTCTCATGCTTACTTACGTGCACTTCTATTAATTTTTGAACGAATAATTCATCGCTCACTAGCCGAGTTTTCATTCAAAGCTGGAACAAAAGCTTTATATGAACTCGCATAATTATCATTGTTACTCTTATTTACAAATTGTTCCAAATTTGTGTTTGTCAATTGCGTAGCTTGTTGCTAGTATAAAATGAGAAAAATCTAGGGTTGCAACAAAAATCGAAAGAACTACTTTAACGAGTTTGAACCAAATTGTGTTTGTTTGATTTGGATTCGTGGAATATTAGCTCGGACACTAGAAAATTTAACCATAACCATCGTATATGCTTCGACCCATAAATTTTTGCTCCAAAATCTGACCGTATACATGTACAGTACATTATATTTAATACAAACGTGTAAACGTACAAACGTGGAAATATGCAAGTGTCAAATTGAAAATATTATACAAAAGTATAAATTTATTAGTCAAACTTAAAGTTTTGTGAATAAAGACGAAAAATAATCCAACAAACCGATTTTTTGGATGTCACCTTCTCTTTATTCATAAAACTTTAAGTTTGGCTAATAATTTTATACTTTTTAGATTCCTCTCGTCAAAACAAGCTAAGAAACCACAAAAAATCGACCGAAAACCAACAAATGCAAAAAATAAAATAAAATTGAATAAGGACAACCAAAAAAATCAGTTTTTCCAATTTACCCAAACTATATGTATAGTTTTTATGAAAAAATACTCGAATCAAGCCATTTCTTGTTTTTTTTTGGTGCTAATTTCTCGTGGAAACCCTTAAATACACATTTTAAACACATTGGACGGTTCAGATCGTCGAAATTCGATCGGGATCTATGAGGTGTGGATGAAGTCCGGATTTTAAAGGTTTGGATAGGAAGTTTAGTGTGTGTGTGCGTGTATATCTTAAGAAGTTTCCAATGAGGGCTCTCTCACAAAAAAAAATGCGGAAAAATAGTTGTGAGCCGTTGGATCCTATGCTTTTCTTGTATATATATCAAGGGCATTTTGGTATGAAAAATGGGTAAATAAAGGAGCTACAAATGGAAATGTAACCGAAGGGGTCTGGATGGCGGGGAAAGGTAAGAGAGTGAGTTTGGACATATCACCTAAATACTTTCATATGATAATGTACTATGATCATAACCTAAAATTTGTTTATAATTCACGTTATGAAATTGAAAGGTAAAGAAATAAATTGTCTCCCAAATACCCCGAAGAATCGAATAAAGAATATCCCAAATGAACAACCGAAAGTGTCGCAGGGCCAGTGAAGAAAAGACTCAGCTGAATATTTCCGGAAGGGGGAAAAGTTAAAACTAGTAGAAAACAAAGACTTGAAAGAAACACAAACACAAACACAAACGAGGTGATGTAAGGTGCCCTTATAGGGCGGTCTTGTTTTGATGCATCCGAGCTGTCGGATATTTTTTCAATAGTCCTGATTTCATCTCAGTACTTTGTAGATCCGAACTGTCAAATGCTAAGATGAAATCCGAGCCAATAATCTTGCCAAAATCAATGACTCGGATGCTGTGCTACAAAAGCGCCATACATCACCCTGGGATCCTAGAACACTCAATAACTAATGATGTCCTTTTCCCTTTCTAGTCCACTTCTTCTCAAAATTAGGTAGACCTTTGACATTAAAATCAGTCCAAAAAATTTTGGTCCACCGCTAATTGCGTTTAAGGTGCAGCCAACCACTAACTTTCTTTCAATATTTAGATTGGCTCTACAACAGTCACAGATATAACCATCACAAGTGATGTTTATGTGCATTCATGTATGTGTGGATATTGATATAGTACACAATAAGGTTAGGATTATAGGATTACATGATAAGACAGGAACAATGTGAATAGAGTAAAATCAGAAAATGTGTTAATAGAGTGATTATTCAGTGCACCAAACTCCTTCTCTGTCACATATTGTGGTGGGGTCTAGATATTTTGTGCGGAACTTTATCATAATATGTAGCTCAGGCCTAGGGCACCACTTGACGGTGCGGCAGTGGCCCAAAGGTATTGAATAAATTTTCCGCACGAGAAAGATGCTTGTACAAAACTTAGTTTCCTTATCCAATACGTACACAGTTCAATTATTGAGCCTCTCTTTTTCTTCTCCATTTATTTATTTTTTTCCTCTCACAAACTCAAAGTTCCTAAGGGATATTTTTTTGATTGGTGCAAAAAATAAATATAACCAAAAACTAGTTTTATTTGAAACAACGAAATGAATTATGAAAAAAAAAAATGAGACCAAGTTACTATTATTTTGAGGTTAGTTTTATTTTAATTTTTTTAAAAGAAAACAAAGGACCTCAATTTTACAAGTTCGTCTTCGGTCCCGGACTTGGATTACGAATGTGAGGAAGATAGAAAGGGCTCAATTTCAAAAGTAAGATCAAAGATTACATACAATTGCAAAAACTAACCTGAGAATATCGATTAATATTTATAGAAAAATTCAATACTTCCCATTGTTTGTCATATAAGCTCCACAAACTCGGAAAACACAGTTATTTTATTTCATGCAATATCACAATGTATTATAGAAGTTCCTCGTCCAATAAAAAGGGATCTGTACGAGAAACAAGAGCAAATCAAAATAAACACATGAAGTGCGGAACTACCTTGCATTTAGCTCCCTAAATCATACCTTGAGAGAAGGGAAAATCAAGGGGTACCGACCCCCACGAACTGGAGTGATTTTGGATCGAACACTTAGGAGTGTCCAATTGAGGTGATTTTAGCAGCTCCACTTGGAATTCGATTATGGAGTGAATGGACGGCTCGGATCGACCGTTTGAGACCCACAAGAGGGTCCCGGTGCTAGTCGGTACGTATAGAACGGTTCTTGAGAGAAATGGATGATGTGAAGTTGTGAACCGATGAGGTGAAATAATGATTTCATGTATTGTTTGTCGTTTTGAGAAAGCAATAAACTTGGGGGACTTTCAGAGAATTTTGATAAAAAGGAAGCTCCTAGTTGAGAAGGGGAAAAAAACCCTCAAAATGGCTTCGCCCGGGTTCGAACCGGAGACCTTCAGTGTGTTAGACTGACGTGATAACCAACTACACCACGAAACCTCGGTGCCTATACTTCCTCAAATTATAGAATTATCAATTGTGAAACAATCACAGAATCAAGCTGCATCAAGAAAGTGGATACAACCTGAGCAACTGACAAAGTCATAATTTTACCCAGTTCACCTTCCTCTTATCAAGACGAACTTTGATCGTGTCAAAAGTTCTACGCAAAATTGTTAGTAGCAAATTCTCCATAATAAAATTTTTGATAGAACCAAATTCTTAAGGATTTAAAGAAAGTTATTCTCATTTTCATGTTTCGTTTAGTAAAGAGGTGAATTATTTTACATTACCAGGAATGCTATGAAAACACATTTGTCACGAGCTTAAGTTTGAATCGTTTTTAGCATTTGATGTGAATTGATTTCGCCTCAAGTTATCATTTCGAAAGACTTTGTGGGGGTATTTTCACCTGCAAAGTATCAAAAAAAAGTTAGACGATCTAGAGGCAAATGACCTCACCTATCCTCGTCACGTTGTGATTTGGTGTATCGTATTATCTATATTCACTTTTTTACTTGTGTAAGTTTTACCTTAACTTTTTTATTTATTAGTACTCGTTTTGATTAGAGAATTTTAAAAACCATAAATATTAATGAAATTCAGATAGTACAAAAAAAAAAAATTCTAAAAAAATCTATCTATTTTGAATTATTTGGGTCTTTAGTTAACTTTTAAAAGCTTTTAGTCAGTTTTTCCATTTTATATTCATCTCGTCTGACTAGAAAAAAAAAATACTTACATTATATAATATAATCCCAATTTTTTTTTTTATGCCAAATCATCTTGCTAATTTCTGTGGATAGCCTATATATTCGCGGGGCCAAACTCGTGGCTCTCTTGCAAACTTTGGAGGGTTCAATATGGATATCTTCTCCTTTTAAGGGCTCGTTTGGATGACATATTACTTTTGAAGGGATTAAATAGTAAGGGAGAATAAAATAGTTGGAGCGATAAAATAAGAAGGGGCGACCCCACATTGATGTGATAGTTAAGAAGGGGGATTAAATACATGATTTGGACATGGATAAAAAAAAGATAAAGAGGATGAATGATTTAAAATCATGTCAAAAGACTTTCTTACCCTTGATAATGCATATATTGAATTATGTATTTATATAATTATTTAAAAACCAAAATTAATTAATTTCATGTAATTTCAAACATTTAAGTTCTAATACTTAATTGCAATATTTATTTTAATAAAAAATAAAAAGTTATTTTTATTTGTAACTTATAATATTTATTTTAAGTTAATACATGAATTATAATTTCAAATTCTAAAGTATTAATTTTTTTCAAATGTTTTTTGTATTGAATAAAAGATATATTGCAGTAGTTTAATTTGGTGCAAACAAAAATTAAAAATTATGCGTGGAACTAATTTGACTATTTACTACCTACGCTAATTAGACATGGGCCAGTTTTGGTTGCCAAACAAGGTATTAAGGAGAGGTACTAATTACCTAACCCCCTCATCCCTCTTCCATATCCCTCATCCAAACACACCCTAAGTGTCTTGACTTTGATATGAGTGAAGCTCCTCCTCCCTGGAACGGAATCAGGATTCCGACACGGAAGTGACACTCAAAATTAATATTCTTTCTTTCTTTGTCTCACAAAGATAGTCTATTATAAAAGAACGTGCAATTTTTGGATAAAATTTCCAATTATTTCAGACAATGCACAAAAGTGTTTTACTTTGCAATGTCCAAAAGTTAGAGGTTTTTTGATAGTGGACTACCTTTACCAGTGGGGGGAGTAATTAGTGAAAAATCCTATTTTGCTAGCAGTCGAATAGTTAAGCAATAACAAGAATTAAAAAATAAACAATGAACACACGATATATGTGGAAAAATCCTAAATGGGCAAAAATTACGGGAAGGAATCAAACACTATAAAACTATTGTGTAGTTACAAGTAATCTTACCCTACGATTTGAATCACTCACAATCGCTCTAAGATGTACTTGCCAAATTCTCATACACCACACCCAGTATTTGATTGCCGCTGCCTCGAATCCTCGAGCCTTCCAAAACGTTCTTCCAGAAATCCACCAGAAACAACCTTGAACTTGACTATTGATGATTGATATAGAAACCTCTTGAAGCTTTGATTAAAGTTCCATCGATCTTGTGCTTCAAGTTTCACCCTCAATACTCTAGGGTTTTGTGGCTTTGAGAATAAGCGGCTCTAATATTCTTTTTCAGTCGGCATCCTAGATCTAAAACTGTGATGTTTTTATAGAATATGTCATTCCGATCAATCGCATCATAAGTCGATTGATCGGACTATTGTAGATCCGATTCTTTTGGAGAGCTGTCGATTAAAAACTCGATTGATCCTTCTATCAATCCACATGCTTTGAAACTGCCTCTACGGATTGTGTTAAATCAGAGTTACCTGATTGATAAACCGATTGATCCCCTGGTTGATATTTTCGTTCCGAATGCACCATATTGATCAGGCAACAACCGACGAAACTACTAACTCTCAAATTACATTATAAAGAGATTCCTTCCACTTTAATCCTATATAGACTCGCTACTTAGAAAATTAAGGAAAAACAATAAAATTACAACTCGATAAAAATATGTGTTTTGTCATATGGAATTGCTAAAACAAGACGACTGCGAAATTTGGTCCTTACATTTACTATATAAAAAATGTACAAGTGTTATAAGATTAATTATTTTTATTACCTTAAGGATTCACATTTTAATATCTTTATCATCCATCAACATACTTAATACCCAAAAATTACATATCTTCATCGATTAATCACTTATCAATATGTTCAATACAAAAAATAATATGTGCGTTTTGAAAAATAACATTGTTCTTGAAATTCAAAAATAAATTTTCTTTTTTTGGACCTGGGGGTGGCACATGCCACCCCGCCCCTTCCCCTGCTCCTTTCGACTAATTTTACAAAAGAGGGAAATCACATTAATGCCTAGCCAGTCGGTGATGACCGATAAGTACACAGATGGCCGAATCATTGTTGATTGAGAGAAGGGAAGTGCAAAGCTTGAGTGAGAAAAGATGACATACCTCTTTATGGTGTCATATCCCTTGACTAGACTAAGACTGGTGCCATGTGGCAAGGCTGAATAACCTGGCATCGACATGTCAGATCCCGACACGATTCGACAACGTTCGAGTCCTGCCAACTGCAAAACTAGCATATAGGGCCGTTTGTCCATTTAGTACATAGGTGGTGTTGTGGTGATGACATGTCATTCCAGGATAGTTCTTATACCAAACGGGGACATTCCACGCCAGATAGGGGGCCTCTAGTGCAGCACGCCAGGATTTTCTTCGCCGGTGCTTCTCCTACCTTTTTTCCATTAAAAAAAAAAAGGCCAGACCCCGAGCTCCGGGCTGTTGGGTCCTCGGTAGGCTTCGGTCGTCGGGTTAATTGGGCCTGCTCCAGGTTGGGCTCACTTGCATGGCCCAAAAGGCGGCCCCACCATCTGGTCTACTGCACAAACCGACATTCTATGTTTTTGAAGTGCTAAGCAAGTTTTTTCAGCTCAACTACCCAACTGTGATTTTGACAAATGTAAATAGAGACAAATGATCCACCATTGGTAGTTAAATTACTGTTTATCTAAGCATTATTGATCAGGTCTTGCTAACCTCCGCCTTAATAGACATATAACGACAAACAGATTCGGATGTGAATATACATCTTACGGATATCATTATATTCTCACAGATATCAATACATCTTTCTCATACGAGTAATTATTTTTTGGTAATCTGTAATAAAGCTCAAATAAAGAATATAAGAGGCCTAAGCCAGAACAATAAAGGATCACAACTTTTCTGCACAAAGCTATACAAAGACAGATCTTTCTCAGATATAGATACATTTTCTACACATTATCCTCCATGGATTAAGGTTAGCATTTTTCTTATTAATTTGATGGCAAGGAACATATTGTAAATATTTACAAATTTTTTTTTCTACTTCTCTCTTTCTTCTCTTATTTGATGTGATGTTTGAGACGAGCAATTAAATTGATGTCCCATTGTGTTGGTTGGACCTTGATTACAACAAAAGCTATGTCATTTTCTGTCCTCAGTGTAGTGTCCCTCGCGATAATAATGCTCAAGAGGATTGGGATTTGGGTGCATGTAGGCTTGGTTTTTCATCTGCTAAAATGGATATTTGCTAAAATCACACATTTAATTTTAGCAAATTTCCATTTTAGCAAATGGAAAACTACCCCGTAGTGTCTTCTGTTCCTATTATAAATAGCAAGTGGTAGGCAAAAGTATCACACAAATTGACTATGGGTAAACCGCCGAGGTGGTTGTCAAGATGGCAGAGGTGAGTAGAATAGATTCTCTCATTCCCTCCACGTTTGGAGTTTGGACCCTGCGCTCTCCATCTGCTTCATGTGGTAAATGTATTAAAGCTCACTTCGTGTGGCCCTATCCTTTGCTATCTTGTACTAAAGTGGTTCATGTGGTGACGGTTTGTTCTCTTGGACAGTAGCTATGACCCAAACTGGACATTTCACAGTCGGCTGGGAGCCCGTATGGTCATACTCAAGGGAGCTTGTACCCCTAGTCGTCCACTCTCACTCAAAAATAAATAAACTTCTAATAAGGGACCGTATTTGAGAGGTTTTGACTAATTAATTGTAGGCTCCAATCTTGTCGCTCATTTGTGGAGCAAAGTACCGTATTTGAGAGGTTTCGAATTCGACAACTATATATATAGCCCTCTATTTTAATGCTCTTTCGGTTTCATAATTTTTTAAGTAAGGTAAAAATTCCAAAACAATTTTCATGTAATTTTTTTAGTTCGACGGTTAGGGGTGTCTATGCCAGGTCGCAAGCACTTCGACTAATCCCTTTTTCGATCTGGTTAAAGACAAACCATGTACATCGAGGTTAGGAGATTTACAATAAATTATTCCCTCCGTCTCAATTTTATAGTCCATTTTGGGAGTTCGTGCCACTTTTCAAAGTCTTATATCTTATAATCTATAATGTTTTCGGTGATTTTGAACACTTTGTTTATTAGATTAAACCAAGATCTATTAAACAAGATCCATTGCATATTAAATGTATCATCAATTGAAAGATATACTCATTATTTATTCTGTTAGGATAAAAAGAGAGACTATAAAATTGGGACGGAGGAAATACGTATTTTCTTGTAGCCTGACCCAAGAATTAGACCTCGATTGATTTGTGGGGAGGGGCTCATTATTAGTTACTGCTTTAATTAAACTCTTTCTGGATACTACTAACTGCTTGGGCCACAAAATATAAAGTGTAAGATATGACAACCTAGCTAAGCTACTTTTAAAGGGTTTGTGCATGAAAGAGACGAAATTACTTGACTCCGTTCATTTGTCAAGAATGTTACGCAAGAAAATTAATCTTGAGAAAAGTGAAATGAAGTGAAGTAAATGAATGAAAAATTTACTTTCCTGTGAGTGTTCACTTGTACACGATTTTTCCAGGAAAGTATAATTGGTAGGAGGAAACTTTCTCGAGACATACAATTTCCTTCATTTTTGCAAGATGCATTTTGAGGGAAAGTAAGTCCTAGTGGAAAAAATATCTTTGTGGGTCCCATTATTTTCTTGATAACTTGACACCCCAAAAGGTATGAAAAAGTTGATTTTTCCATCATTTCTCATACTTTTTTGACAACTGAACGATAGAAGGAGGCCTTAATCAGCATGGCTGGCATATGACTCACCAACTAATGATGTTGTAACTCCATTTGCTACCTAAAACTACTTCAAATCAAATCAAAGTTTCATTAAAAAAAAAAAAGTCAATAGGTTTTTCCTTTTGAACAGGAAGTCAATATATGTTTTGAAATTATGTTTTGCAGCTATTGGCCTGTCAAACTTGACGACAAGGGAACCTCGGGGTTTGACTCAATAATTGTGTAACGCTTCTTTATAGCGTGAGGGTTTCGGTTTTACTCCTATAGCCATGAGATTGACCCTATTTTTTTTTCCCGACTTTTGTTTACAATTCTTGCTTTTCCGATTCGTTTTAATAACGAAGATATTGACAAGGTGAAAAGAAAGAAGTAGAGACAAATGATTAGTGAAATAACTGAAGTCGTACTTTTTTAAAGTCTCTTGTAAAATGTTTACAAATTGGACGAATAACATGCATTTTATAATTCTTATTAGATCATTATAACTAAAATTAGATTGGCCAAAAAGAGCCTTATTACTAGTTTTTCCAATCAAAGGATAATTTCCGATGAAAAAAAATAAACAAAAACAAAGGATAATTTAGGTCTCATCCTTCTTAACTTGATTTCGGCATTTTTGCCTTCTTGAAAGTGACAAAATACTTATTATTCTCCCTAATATTTACTCATACTTCCAAATTTTTGTCTCCTCATTTCTGAATTTTTTTATTCAACCTTTTTTTTTTTTTTTTTTCCCGAGATTGATTATTCATCTGCACAAGGGGAGCCTACAAAGGGGAAAAAAATGACAAAAAAAATATTTCACCAAAGACAAAAAAAGTTTGATACAACTGCTATTTAAAGATCAACTGGTATTTTTGTTTTTAGTTTCGTGTTATCTTGAATTTTTTTTTAACTTTGGTCTACTCCATCCGTCGTGAACTTATTGTTTACTTGCACTATTCACTGCATTTCAAATATCTGATTATAATTTAAAATGTATAATGCTATAGATATTCAATATCGATCTCATTTGATAGTTCTTGACGAATTTTATTAAACAAAGTTTTTAAAGTTGTAAAAAATGTTATTGATTAAAAGATATAAGGAATTGATAATTGGCACGCATGCATGTAAATGGACAAGAAATTTGAGACAGAGGGAGTATATTTTTACAGTACTATTTTCTTGATTCCTCCTGTTGTTGATATACACGAATTTTTTTTTTATGAC
Organism: Vaccinium macrocarpon; assembly: GCA_022606695.1. Taxonomy (NCBI): domain Eukaryota; kingdom Viridiplantae; phylum Streptophyta; class Magnoliopsida; order Ericales; family Ericaceae; genus Vaccinium; species Vaccinium macrocarpon. The sequence goes on from CM040179.1 coordinate 26,352,675, forward strand.
GAAAACAATAAATTACTAAATGTAAATAATACTGAAAGTTATAAAAGAAAAAATACAAAAAAGAAGAAGAAAAAGACCATGCACGTCGAGATTAGGAGATTCACAAGAAATTACGTATTTTCTAGTAGTTTGACCCAAGAATCAAAAACCTCGGTTGGTTTGTGGGGGAGGGGCTCATTATTAGTTACTGCTTTACTTAAATTCTTTCTGGATAACATGTAAGCTACGTAGGAGTATAAGGTTTGTGCATGAAAGAGACTAAATTACATTACTGTAACTAGAATTCAATTGGCCAAAAATAGCCTTACTTACTAGTTTTGGCAATCAAAGGGTAATTTCCGATAAAAAAAAGAAAGGGTAATTCAGGTCTCATTCTTCGTAACTCGATTTTGACATTTTTGTCCTCTTGAAAGCGACAAAATACTTATTATTCTCCCTAATATTTACTCATACTTCCAATTTTTTGTTTCAGAATTTGTTCGTCCTCTTTAAATTTTTTTATTCAAGTTTTGTTTTTGAAAATTGGCACATATGCATGTAAATGGACAAAAAATTTGGGATAAATGGAGTATATTTTTTATGACAAAAAAAGTAAAAAGAAAAAAGAAAGAAAGAAGGGCAACTTGTTTAAAAGTCCTAGGCAAATAATTTGCAACTTTATTAATCCACCAAACAAGTTTATAACCTATTCAGTCCTAACGCCAAGCGTTTTTTTTAAAAAAAAAGTTATTATATTTATGAAGGTCTTGAAAAAAAGTTTTCATATATACGAATGAAAGCTTTTTAAAACCCTTTTAGGGATCCTATGAAAAGACTTAAACCCTCGGATCTCTACGAAAAGTCTTTTAAACCACTAAAACCATATAATAGGAAAGTGCACCCTAAAACCTAAAACCCTAAAAGCATCTCTATGAAAGAAAGTCTTAAAATTTTTTTAGACCTATGAAAGTTTCTAAAACACTGGGAAAGCATCTTTTATTAAAAACTTTTTAAACGACTAAAACCCTATAAGAGGAAAGTGAACCCTAAAACCTAAACTATAGAGTACCCTTTGAAAGTGCCTAAATTCTAAAAAAATAAAATTGGTGGACCTTAGACCTTGTAAAACTTTAACATAAACTAAATGATATAATAAGTCCACACTTCTGGACCGTAGAACAATTACCCCAAGAAAGGAAAGGAAGAAAGAAAGAAAGAAAGAAGAGTTGCCTTTAAGTTGAAGACAAAATGAGTATTAAAAAACATTTCAACAAAAATACCAAAAATAAAGTTAACAACAATTTTAATCACTGGTTACTGGTTAATCCACGTCTGCGTCGGGTTATGTTTTTTTTAGTGGCGTAAGATCTCTCCTCCGCCCTCCGTAGAAATTTCAAAGTCGCCTTCCCTCAAGCCCCACTTGCAGTTCTTTCGCTCTCTGGCCTTCCACCCGCCATTTTCCACCGCTAACCTCTCTCTCTCTCTCTCTCTCTCTCTCTCTCTCTCTCTCTCTCTCTCTCCTCCCTGGTAATGAGAACTCGGAACTCACCGCGCGACAGCAGGTACACCGGCTCCGGCTCTCTACGCACGCATGACCGGTATATACAGTCGCCCTGCTCCGGCTCTCTACGCACGCCGGACCGGTATACACAGTCGCCCTGCTCCGTCTACTCTTCCTCGTCGTCCTCCAAGAAGTCGGGCTCCGGCCGCAACCCCGTCGTGATTGCTGCCATGTCGGTCGCCGGAGCTTTCGTCGCGTGTTTCACTCCGCCGGAGACCAAAACTGGTTCGAAATTCGGCGATTCGATGAGTGAATTCGCTGCTCCTTCTGGTAATTAACTCTCTTAATGGAATAAATTTCTCAAACTAATCAACGAGAGTAGATAAAATTGCATTTAACTGGTGTAAGAGCTCTAAGTGATTGGTTGGGGATACATTTTGTTTCGTATTAATTTTTGGTGAACAATTATACTCTGGATCTTATTCTCTGAGCGTGATATTCCTCTCTGATGATTTTGATATTCCTCTCTGATGATTTTGTGTCGGTGCTCAGTTGTTGAATTTTGTGTGTGTGTGGTAATTTCTGATTAAAATATTGAGAATTCGAAGGAGAAAGGAAGTTATACGGATTTGAATTTCTTCCTCAGTAATGATTAGGCTTTTAAGTTATACTACTAAGCTTGATCTTCGAGTCTTCTGTATCGTATCAACTGTTATGTAACGTGATTTTGAACCTTCGATTCCTTTTAGCCTATGTATGGCTGATAAACAGCTGCATCACCTGTATCCCTTTAGCCTACCCATGCCCCAATTTAAAACCCTAGCTGCCTTTCACCTTTACCTACATTTTCTGAATGGGCACAGAGTGGAAGACGCTTTTGGAAATGGCAAATACAAGCTTGCTTTTTACTGTAATCAGGATTTGGTTTAGGTTGATTTTATCTCAATACCAAGTAGCTTATCTTCCAGTCTGACGCTTGGGCAATTTAATCTACAATTGTTCAAAATTCTACCATTGGAATATAGAACACAATATAGATTCATAGAAAGTAATCTCTTGATCTGCTGATGAATAATAAAAATTTCGGTACTCTAGTTGCAAGCCAGTACCAAATTACGGACAAGGACAATAATGAGCGGTGTTATAAAAACAATTTCGTATATTGAGAAAGGTCTACATTCGAAACAGGAAAAGTTGGACATTGATTGCCATCTTTTTACATAATTTCCGGTGAAACAGGGTCTTATGTGAAGGCATAATGCATAGTAGTTAGTAACTTACAAAATTTTCAAATTTAAATGCCGTATATGTTGGTGTGTTTACAATTTGAAATGCCTTTTTAAAAGGCCTACGGAATAAAAACCATACTTAAACCATAGAAAGAAATTCTCTACTTTTGAACCATACTTGTAACTATGTTTGTGGGATATATATCTAATGTTTTCTCAAGCTGGAAGGGGTACCGATGTAGTTCTGCCCCTGCTCTTCCTCCAAACCCATGTACTTCCTCATTTTAACAGAAAAGGAAACGTCGCACATGAATATAAACATAATAAAAGGAGATGCAGCTCGATCAAATGTCCTATAATGACAACATGCCTGTGTTTCTCTTACATTTCTTTCATTTCCGTCGTGTGTTTCAGAGACAATATATGCATATACACAAAATGAAAGAAGAAAATTGCAGCTCATGAAATGTCCTATAATGAGAACATGCCAGTATTCTTCTCTTACATTTCTTTCACTTCCGTCGTGTGTTTCAGAGACAATATCCCCAATATCTTGTCTGGCTGAATACCTGGGTTATTCTGAATTTCTGATGCTTTGGGAGATTCTTGAAACTTAAATTGTTTTCGTAGCTACAAGAAAGAGGAGGGAAATATTCCTACACCATTTTGCAGCATGAAGTCTCTTTCCTTTATGCTAATGAAGATCAGTTGAAAGCAATGGCTATATGATGTCACAATTCATCTTTCTATTCTTTTGAATTTCTAAGTATTTTGTAGTATTTGGCTGTTTTGAGTGTTAGGCTGTTAGCTATCAGCGTAAGCCATCCATGCTTCCTCAACGCCCAAGCATAAGCAGTAAAAAAAATATTGTGAAAGTCATATTACGATACTACTATTTGTTTTGTGAAATAGATTGGATATATGGGTATAAGTTCTTCAGTTATTCAATTCTTAGTTGCATCGGATGCTTTGAGTGGTGGTAGTGAGAAGAAGCGTGGCTCAATTCGGGGTGTTTATGCCACTTCCAGTAAATCTACGCCTGCAAGAGAGCCTGGGAGTGTTAAATTCACTATCGAAGAAATACTCAGGGCTACGAAAAACTTTTCCCCTACCTTAAAAATCGGACAAGGGGGTTTCGGGACTGTCTACAAGGGCCAACTTCAAGATGGAACCATTGTTGCAATTAAACGTGCTAAAAAGGTATGAAGCATATTCCTCAAATTATTCCGGAGCTTAAAACATAATGAACGAGGTTTAACTTTCTTTCTTTCTTCCTTTCTACTCACCTTTCTCTACAGAGTGCATATGATAAGCATTTGGGGCAGGAATTTAAAAACGAGATTCGAACACTTGCACAAATTGAACATCTGAGTTTGGTCAAGTATTATGGGTACTTAGAACACGAAGATGAAAGAGTTATTGTCGTGGAATATGTTCCCAATGGGACCCTTAGAGATCACTTGGATTGTGAGTTCTTTTTGACCTTATTGTATTTTTAGATCGCTAGAATTTCTCTCTAATTTTGCAAGGTAAGCATTTCAAGTACTAATTTGTAAGTGTGCAGGTATGCGAGGCAATATTCTTGATCTTGCTGCCCGGCTTGATATTGCAGTAGATGTGGCCCATGCAGTAACCTATCTTCATATGTATACAGGTCTACTATATGCTACTATCCATGATTTCAATTTCTTGGAATGGGAATTTTCAGGGTTCCTTTTTTTTTTTTTTTCGCCGATATTTATTTATTATTAATTTTTTTTATGCCTTGCGAATTATTGCACCTCTTTCAAGTGATGAGATTTGTTTAATACTATGCTCTTTATGCAGATCACCCTATCATTCATAGGGATATCAAGTCTTCCAACATTCTCATAACTGAGAACCTTCGGGCCAAGGTGGCCGACTTTGGTTTTGCTCGATTGGCAGCTGACAGTGATGCTACCCATGTATCCACGCAAGTAAGAGGAACTGCCGGATACTTGGACCCTGAATACCTAAGAACCTATCAGCTAACTGAGAAGAGTGATGTTTATTCATTTGGTGTATTACTGGTGGAGCTAGTCACTGGCAGGCGCCCTATTGAACCTAAACAGGAATTGAAGGAACAACGCTTAACGACAAAATGGGTACTGATTTCTTCTTCCTTTCACTTATGGCATGTCGTGCATCAGTTTTGACACATAACAAGTATGAATTCTAGAAAATTCTTCATCTGATGGTAATGGCTTACACAATGGATCCAACCCTCTTGCGAGTTAACTACCCAATTGGCGTGAAGGTGAGATTTGATTGTGTGTCACACCACCAAGGGTGTGTTTGGAACTCAAGGAGAGGGAAAATGAAACGAATGATTTGCCTGCCTTTGTTTGTTGACGGGGAAAGTAAATTTCCTCAATTTTCTTTGTTGTATTCCTCTTTCTGTTCTTTTTTCCTTGTTATTCTTGTCCTTTCTCTCTTCTCTTTGAAACCAAACAAGGGATTTATGTTCCTGCTCATTCTCATTTCCTTTATTTGCAGACAGAGAGCAAGTAACTTTTCATAGAATTCCATTTCCCACATAATTCCGATTCCCTTTTTTCTGTTACACAAATTCTTAACTCTTAACGCACCCTTACATTTCCCCAGCGAATTTGGACGGCAATTCTACCTCATCTTGCTTCACTTATTCATCAGTCAATTGATTGAACTTATTCATCAGTCAATTGAATCAATCAAAACCATCAACACGCATATTTCCATTTTAGTGTCCAGTCAACTTGCTGTCCTTTGTCTGCTTGAAGAAAACATTGGGTGATTGAATGGATTAGATGACTTGAATTGGTAAAATGCAGGCAATCAAGAAGTTCACTGATGGAGATGCAATTTTAGTGTTGGACGCAAGGCTGGAACGATCTCCTGCCAATAATTTAGCTCTGGAAAAGACCCTCGAGCTAGCCTTACGATGCTTGGCTCCTTACAGAAAAAACCGGCCAACCATGAGGAGATGTGCAGAGATCCTCTGGTCTATCCGAAAGGATTACAGAGAGCTATCGGCTTCAGAGACAAATTCACTCTCTTCTCATTCCTTTAGGAGCAGTTCAATCAGGGAAGAATAACATAGGTGGGCCTCTGAGTTCCAATATTTCTATGTATCGTTATTCGTTATGGATATTTGTGATTCTTGGGTTTCATAGAGCGGTATTTCAACGAATTATGGATGTATGTGAATGCCAAGTCCTTCTGACAGAAACCAATCACGTCTCAGGAGAAAATCTCAAGTACTGTATTGGTCTTGAAGAAGAACAAAAATTGCCAGTGAAGTCGAATTTGCATTGGATGTTGAAACGTGAAGAGATTTAGACGAAGCAGGTATATTCATTTCTAAGAACCGGATGTATGAGAACCGGCCACCTCGGGATGTAATTCAGGTTTTGTGAAAAAATGGCGTTTCTTCAAGAAGGTTGCTTCCTTTTATAAGTGTGGGGAAATTTGTATATAAAGATTTCATTGGAAGCTGAAGAATAAGTACAGTTTCCTGTTTCCTCCTATTTTGTGTGTATTTTTGGGAGGGTTCTTCAGTGACCCATTTGGGGGACATTTGTAATTCAGTATAATATATATATTATGGGGATTTGCGTTGTGCCTTTTAAGCTTTTATTACTATGTATTTTGTCAATAAATTTTAAGGGGCATTGTATGAATATTAATTTCAGAAATAAAATGAACTCTTCTGCACTGCTACCTGCAATTTTTTTCGAAAATTTGATTTCTGCTATAATTTTCCAATCAGAGGTTATTTGGAATTGTTTAGCTAGCCATCAAAACGGTAAACTGCGGCTACCAGAGTCTTAAATATTCAGTGGTTCTGCCGCATCGCTACACACTCCCAACGGTACGCCGGGCCCTACATTTTGAGAGAGGAGAAGCAATTTTCCGAGATTATTGAATATATTTTCCAAATAGAAAGGGTATTCATGTAACTCGAGCTGAGAATCGTACATATGAACTTGTATATATTGAAACTTACGACGCATAATGAAAAATCTCTCTAAATGTCGTATATAACATTACCTACAAGCTTTGTTACATGAATATCTACAAATCTAATGCCATTATGAAATTGAAGAAAATGAATAATACAAGACAATGGACAATATTGCAGAGTTTACAAGACGACGAAACAACATCATCTCCGTTATTTTTGGTCCTATCTTAGCTACCTCGACTCCCGAAAGTATTTTTCCCACTTCCCTCTAAAGATGCATAAATACCAAGTAGTACATTGTTGTGGAAGATTATCCGTTTCCTAAAACCAAACTGTGCAGTTAGAAAAACTTGCATCAAACTGCTTCGGTTGATGAAGTGAAAAGGGTCTTATATTTCATCTACCCTAACAAAAACTCGCCATCCCTCAAGGCTTACGCTGAGGAAATCCAACTTTCATCTTTCTATTCCCGGTCTTGAAAAAGAATCCTGCCGAGTTAAAGCATAATTCCCATCCATAGGTTCTTGATTCTCACCGTCTACTGTATTTGCTTTCGAACAGAGGAAGAGGAAAGATGAAGTGTATATGCTGACATGCCACAGGCTGCAAACCATTTTATGCACCAAACATATGAGAGAGAGAGAGAGAGAGCGATTCCCATTCGGTTAAATTTAAAACGGTTGATAATAGCTTCAGAAGGCATCAAACACGGGTATTAGATAACTTTTGAGCTTTTGTTTTTTTTTTTTTTAGATCGGTACTAGATAACTTTTGAGCTTTCTAAGCTGGAAAAGCAAATTATGTGAAAAGGGTAAACAAACAGTGCCTTAAAGGGCTCGCATTTGGCTATGAAGTAGTCATACCTGTGCCAAACCCAATAGCTTTCACTGGATTCAAGTGTCCAGCTAATTGCAGCCATTCCTAAGGCAGTGGATCCTGCTAGTACAAATCCCCACCGGAAACGTCTTACAAGCGTCTTGACAAGATTCTTCAACCATACTCTAGTAGCTCCCAACCTGCGCCGAATGTACACATGGGACTTCATCAAAACTACAATTACAACTGAAATTGCAGTAATGCAATAGGTATTCCCTTAACTATTTCACCTAGCCTTTACTCCTTGCATTTCTTGATGATTAATAAAATTGCTGGAAATTAGTGTAGCCCAGAATGGAAACAGATGCAGTTTTAAGCATATGAAACAGTGTCATGCATTTTAGCTTGAAACATATCTAAATAATAAAATTTTAAAACAACATTAAGATTCTGATAAAGCAGAAAACTCACCTGTGGTGAATATTGAGACGGAGTTCCATTGAAAAGGAAAAAGACCCAACTTTCGTGCAGAACTCAATCAACCATGCAATGAGAAGACCTAAAGCCCCAATTGCTATTACAAGGGCAATATTGGTAGACCTGAAAAAGTTATTCTGATTAAAAGCCCGCCACTGTGATTCATAAACTTGGAGGTACGTGATCCAATACCTGGTCGGTCCAGTTTCTGCCATAAGGGCAGTAATAATTGCCGCCACTGTATGAATTGTCCTCCGAGAAGCGTCACTGATATCAGCGAGGTACACAAAAGTGCTCACCACGGCCATGAAAGAGAGCCAAAAATCCATGAACTGAGAACATTTCATCGTTAATTGGTCAAGGATATCTCACAATAGGGAAACTTGTGAAGTAATCTCTCTCTCTCTCTCTCTCTCTCTCTCTCTCTCTCTCACACACACACACACACACCAACAACAACAAAAAAGTCAAAAGTATATATATCTCTCTCACACACACACACACCAACTACAAAAAAGTCAAAAGTATATATATATATATATATATATATATATATATATATATATATATATATATATATATATATATATATATAGAGTCCACTTCCCATCCGGGCGTCCGGATGGGAAGTAAAATCCGGACCATATGTTTTTCTCTACTTTTCACACCAAATCTGGAAGATCCGAACCGTTAGATGTGTTCAAAACATGTTTTTTAGGTCCAACGCGAGGATTTGTGAAAAAAAAATACCCGGAAGGGCTTGATCGGAGCAGTTTTTGCAAAAAACGCCTAAAAAACATGTTTTGAACACATCTAACGGTTCGGATTTTCAAAAAAAACATGGGAAGGTGGAGGTCCGGATTTTAAAAAAATCCGGGAGCCCGGATAGGAAGCCCGGTGTATATATATATATATATATATATATATATATATATATATATATAGAGAGAGAGAGAGAGAGAGAGAGAGAGAGAGAGAGAGAGAGAGAGAGAGAGAGAGAGTTTCTTGTGAGGGCTTCCTCACAAAAAAAGTGCAGAGAAACAGTTGTGGGTTATTGGATCCTATGCCCTTCGCGCAATCCAACTGTTCGCAACTGTTTTCCCACACTTTTTTTTTGTGAGGGAGTCCTCATAGGAAATTTCTTGTATATATACATACATATATATATACACACACACCCCAATGTCCTAGTTTACTACTCTTAAAGTCCACACCTTTCATTTCCTGATCAAATTTTGATAATCTGAAGCGTCCAATGTGTTTATAATGTGTTTTTAAGGGTCTCCAAGAAATCATAAAAAAAAGACCAGGAAAGGCTTCATCCGAGTAGTTTTCTATTAAATACAGTTTTATCGAAAACTACTTGGATGAAGCCCTTCTCGGTCTTTTTTTTTTTTTTTAATGATGATTTCTCATAGGAGACCTTGAAAACACGTTTTAAACATATTAGACGATTCGGATCAACAAAATGTGATCGGGAAGGGCTTCGTCCGGGCAATCCCGGATTGGAACTATCCTTGACTAGATATATATATTACCCTAATCTTCTAGTCCGGGATCCCGGACAAGAAGATTTGGGGTGTTTTTTTTGTGTTGCCAATTGTTTTGGCAAAATCCGATCCGTCCAATGTGTTCAGAAGATGTTTTCCAAGGTCCACGCGAGAAATCTTCGTGGGCCGGCCGGGAAGGGCTTGATCCAAGCGGTTTTGCTAAAAACCGCTTGGATCAAGCCCTTCCCGCATTTTTTTGAAGATTTCTCACGTAGGCCCTTGAAAACACCTTTTAAACACATTGGACGGATCGGATCGTCAAAAAAATTCTTGGATTATGGAGGTCCAGAAGTCCGGATCCCGCACTATATATATATATAGCACAAACCCGTCACTGGCATCACATATCCATGTTGGATACATGACCATTTCTGGACACACTCCTGAAATGTGTCGAACATGACCCAATATGTGCATGTATTTAGTAGTCAAAAGTGCTGGGAATATGCTGGTGACGCCTTGGGCACATTAAGGATATGATAGGGACACGGTGGGCATGTTAGGATCAGAGCTGGCCCTGACATTTAGGAGGCTTTAAGTGAATTTCAAAGATAGGACCCTTGATTTTTTATCAAGAAAAATTCAATATAATTGGCTAATAAAAGGTATAAAAATTAAACATGGTATTTTAACTTGGTAATTTAACGAACATAAACTTTTAAATTTTTTATACTATTAGAGATTTTTTTTTGTGGAAGTTCCGCTCATCGAATGCATTTTTCTAATGTTATTATTTATGGTTGTAAAAATACTACTTTTAACAATAGAAAATTATTAGGTTTAAGCATTTTCTATTGAAGTTTTTTTATTCCAAAAAATATATTTTAGTTTATTTGTCATTGCCAAAAGTGATATAATGTGAATTTGATGGTAAAAGTTGAACATAAAATTAAAATAAATGAAACAAAATATTTATAAAAAAAAAACTTATCAAATATGGTGTGTAAAATATTTGAACATTGGACTTGAGAAACATCTACCACTCAAAAATTTGTATTAAGTTATACTAATATAAGTAGTGCAAGAGTTACACGAAACTCTCAAGAAAAAAAAACAATTGGGAAAAAGGTACCTAGCAAATGCCCTGCCAACTCTCGAACCTGGGACACCATGGACAAGGTGTACACGCCAAAACCACTTTGGCAGTATCCTCATTTGTTTTTAATAAGTCGTGATATATATATATATATATATATATATATATATATATATATATATATATATATATATATATATATATATATATATATATATATATATATATAGAGAGAGAGAGAGAGAGAGAGAGAGAGAGAGAGAGAGAGAGAGAGAGAGTATACTTCCAGTCAGGGAGCCCGGATTTAAAAAAAACCCGGACTTCCACTTTCCCGATCAAATTTCGACGGTCCGAAGAATCCAATGTGTTTAAAAGGTGTTTTCAAGGGTCCGTGTGAGAAATCATCAACAAAAATACTGGGAAGGGCTTGATCCGAGTAGTTTTTACAAAACTGTACATATACAGTTTTTATGAAAAAACGGATCGGATCGAGCCCTTCCCGGTATTTTTTTTTTTTTTGATGATTTCTCACGGGAATCTTTGAAAACACCTTTTAAACATATTGGACGGTTCGGATCATCGAAATTCAATCGGGATCAATGAGGTGTGGATTTTTTTAAAATCCGGGATCCTTGATAGGAAGTATGGTGTGTGTATATATATATATATATAGAATAAACTTCCGGTCTAAACTCCTGGACCCTCTTAAGTTATAGACCTCCACTTTTCGGACCAAATTTCGACGATCCGAATAGTTAGATGTGTTTAAAACGCGATTTTAACGTCCAACGCGAAGCTTTCGCAAAAAAAAAATACTCGGAAGGGCTTCATCAGAGGAGTTTTCATAAAAATGTTATATGAAAAACTGCTCCGATCAAGCCCTTCTGGGTTTTTTTTTTTGCCAAATCTTCGCGTTGGACCTTAAATCACGTTTTAAACACATCTAACGGTTTGGATCGTCAAAATTTTGTCCGAAAAGTGAAGTCCGGACAATAGGTCCGGATTTAGGGGTTTGGATAGGAAGGAGACTCTCTCTCTCTCTCTCTCTCTCTCTATATATATATATATATATATATACACCACACTTCCAATCCAAGATCCCGGATTTTGAAAAAATGCACACCTCATTGATCCTGATCGAATATGTGCAGTTTTGTGAAAAAATGCTCGGATCAAGCCCTTCCCAGTTTTTTTTTGGATGATTTCTCATGGAAATACTTTAAAACACCTTTTAAACACATTGGAAGGTTCGGATCGTCGAAATTTGATCGGGAAAGTGGAGGTTCGGATTTTTTTAAAATCCGGGCTCCCTGACCAGAAGTGGACTCTCTCTCTCTCTCTCTCTCTCTCTCTCTCTCTCTATCTATCTATCTATCTATCTATCTATCTATATATATTATAACATAGAAGTTCTATGAAAAATGGGCCCCTTTTTTTGCTTAAATTGCGGGCCTAAAGCCGCCGCACCTCCAGCTTCACCTCAAGGCTCGTCCTGGTTAGGATCTCATAATTCAACTCTCTCTCTCTCTCTCTCTCCACACACACACAGAACTCATGAAGGGGACAATTTTTTTACCTGCAACACACGAAAAGTTAATGGGCACCAAGTGCCTACATCACATGCATGATATAATCCACTAGAAATGCCACTAGACATGAAAAGCACCCATTCTGCGAATGCCTGCAAAATGATGAATTATTTGATCTTGATTAGCTAAAATAAATAAATAAATAAAAATGGTCAAAGAATTTTGTAGCTTGTGCCTCAACTTACAACAACAATAACATAACCCATTTAGTCCCCATTTATTGTTGCTGTTGTTTTTGTGCCTCAACTTCAATTCAGAACTGTCTAATATAGGCTAAAAAACTAATACAACTTGCAAGTCATAATTTTTTTTCTTAAAAACTCCAATTCAATCATGAATGAGTGTGCATTACCTTCTGGCGAAGGCACCAATATGCAGGAAGTACAGCTGCAGCATTCGAAGCAATAAGAGAGATAGATTGCCAAACGTGTCCTACACGATTTTTCAGCATTTGTCCTTTAGAAAGAACCAATGTACAAGGGACCATCAATTGTTATTGCTATATCTAAACCTGCATATTCTTTCTAATAAGATAAAGAAAAGGAAAGAGAAAGATCACTAGCAACAAAATCCAAGCATATGCTGAAAATGCTAGCATCAACCTGAAACTGCAATCTGAACAAGCCAATTACTAATTTCAGAATCATGCAAATTGCACTACAAAACTTGAAAACTAGAGCAGAACTTAACAACTGCCCCTAAGTACCTCAGTCACGTGTGTGCGCGCGTGCATGCGTGCACGTGTGACTGAACAGACAGTCCATTTATTTTGAATGACCTTGCTCCATTCTATCATTTCCATTTTTCTGTTAAAAACAGGTGACCAACAAGTAACTACACAGGAGTCAGGAGTCATTAGTCCCTTCAAAATGTGTTGTGTTGTCCCAAATTCAACCTGATACTGATCATAACTCACTCACTACCTGCTTGCCTGAGCTGCTATGTTCGATCTGTTCATAAATGTATTGGGTATCTACCATCCAGTTTATTGTGTAAGATATACCGATATCCACTGGGTTTCCAAGGCTCTTGGTTTTTTATACGAGGGTTGCAGATTTTAGTCAGTGATGTTCCTCCATTGATCTTTGTCCATGGATGTAGGCTCTAAGTCAAGACAAAGCAAATCCTTTGTGATGCTATGTTTTATGCTCTTGTTTTCATTTCCGCTAGAATGAAATGATTAATACAACTATCGACTTTATGTTCAGTATAAAAAACATGAAAAGCAGGAAAAGAAAAAAAAAACACTAGATCAGATCATGAATAGCAACTAGAAGCATCTTTTACAGATACCAGTTTTTGTTTTTGTTTTTTTTGTTTTTTAATTTTTGAACAGGACAGATACCAGCTAGATGCTGGTTTTTCATGTTACTTAATCTAAAGCTTTACCTTGACGGGAAACAATTTCAACGCTACAATCAAAGCCTCCATGGTCTCGATCACAGGAGCAGTAACTGAAAAAAGATATTAAAAAAAAAAAAAGATTATCAAAATACACCAATTTCAATACTGAAAAGAACCTAGTCCTTATCTAGGTAATGCCATTCGTCTCCTATACTAAATCCAAAACTACAAAGGCCAAAGGGGTAAAAGAGAAACCTGTATAATGTTAAACCACTTGCATCCAGTACAGACTGACACGTCCCATGAGAAGAGCATCTCTTCGGGCATCTCTCTAGTGAAATAGACATAGTAGTTTGATTTTTCGGAGCACTATCATTCGTGTTTAGCTGTCTTAATCCAAAACCACAAGTCCCACCTCTAACATACAAGATGTAGAAACTAACCATTTTGTCATCCGAATCATACAACTTAAAAAGAACCGATCCGTTACTGCTGCTTGTCGTGTTTGCATAGAAGTAGTCCCAGCTATCAAGAGATGGCAATCCACCGTATCTGGCATATATTTCATAATTTATTTTTGCATCTGAATTTAAGCGGATGTGGAGATTTCCTCCAGCAGCACCATCAGGAATGTCCAAAAGAAAATAGGTCCAAGTGACGTTTACAGTTCCTTCATGTGAGGAGTTGCTTAAAAGGGCCTCCAGAGGGAAATTAGCTAAGTTTGACAATACCCTGCTGCTTGTTGGTATATAATATGATTCGAAAGGGACGGATGGATTCTTCCTGAGAACCGTCTGCAGACAATCATTTCTCAGCTTGTCAATAAATTACTCCTGCGAATAAGTTTCTTCAAGAATTAACGAGAAGTACAGAACCAAGGAATAAACCCCAGGGTTAACCAGATTTAATAGAAGTAATTGGCAACGAGACAACAAAATAAAACCAACACTGGTTTCAAGCCAAATTTTGGGAAAAAAAAAAAAACACTTATTCACTTATTCCTAATAAGTATGAAGATGGAAACTCCTGGTCCAATATGCATACAACATACTAAGACAACAAACAATCTCTTCCATCTCTGCATATGTTCAATCTCTGTAGCCAGTAGTCACTATGCACAAAAGCAAACTATCCAACTTGATGGATACAAATTAAGACTGCATTTTGTTTCCAATTATTTTGCAACTTATTTAGCTTAAAAGTGAATTTGTGTGCTTGACGAGATGTACTTCAGAAAGTTCAGGTGTTATTGTGTTAAGTTTTAGTTTTTGAGTTTTCAACTTATTTGTCTTTCCAGCTTTAGAAAAACTCAAAAGATCTAAAAAAGGCTACCTTGGAAAAAAAGTAAGATGATTTTTAATAAAGTTGGATGAATAAAAGCTAAATAATAGGTAAATTGAACCTTTTCGAGTGTGAAAGAATCAAAGAACAAAGCACAGAATCAGAGCAACTCAAGCTTTTGAAGTCAAAGAAGCAGTATCACAAATGGACGAATTGAAAAAATAAAAATACGAATGAGGACCAACAAAGTTACTGTTAAACCACCTGAAGTGTGTATTTTTCCCATGTACAATTCAATCCAGCTTTCTCCTCAGGACACTGAAGCACTTGCAACTCCAAAGAATAGCAAACATTTCCATTGACATCATTAACCCCTCCAAATTTGTTCGACAAATTGACAAGATGAATTCCAATGTACCAGCGACCAACTTTTGGCGAGCGTATAACCAATGGGCCTTCACTTATATTGGCAGAAAAATCATGCAAATTGGCCAGAGGTACTGTACCACGGCGTGCATAACACATCAAAACAATTCCAGTACCATTTTCAGTAGCACCACTGGAAGAAGCTGATTCATTGAATTTCACGTTTGAAGCCTTTATAGTTAATTGTTCTGACATCCCCAGTACATCCAATGAGTAAATCTTTGGGTCTCTGATTCCATGGCAGGAATTCAAATTGGAATTGATGCAAGAGACCACGTTTGCTGATGTTTGGCTGTGCAACATAGAATCCGCAAGATTTGCTGTTGAATTGTTGCTATAAGCGCATGAAAGCAGGTCAACCGTTTGGTTGCAATACTGGCCATACAGCAATGGGGATTTGCATCCTTCCACACTTACATTGCCACTGAATGAATAAGCTGGGCCTCTATTAATCTGCAAAAATAAGTTTCACTCATCATTTCACATATCGTGGAATTTGACTGGTGTCACTTGATACTGAAAAAGGAAAAGGACAGAAGCAGCTTTAGAAGAGCATAAATTCAATTATAAATGTACTTTTCACTTCTACACAAATATTTTTGTAGTGTATCTGGCACAACCATAATAGTCTGCTATTACCATCAAACACGCATTATTTTAACACTTATCTGATGCACCAAAAATAAAGTAGATGAAGTATTACTAACTTATACAAAATGAAGTGAACAGATAAAGCAAAGGTTGAGAGTACCATCTTTGATTGTGTCCTCGTAGGTCCAATGCCATTGAATAGACCCCAATACCAGATTCCCGGAGAGATCTATGTAAAAAATTTGTATGTCAAACTCAGATATCTGACTGGATTTGGTATGCAAAAAAGGAAACAAGGAAAGCACTTTTCAGACATTTCATGCACAAAGCTGGTACATACGCCTCCATGATAATGTAAAAGACATTTATATTTTATACTACAGACAAAATTCCAACAATTTGAAAATGAACCTGCTCATTCGTCAGTTTCATGGACATATTTTTCTGCATGGGAAAACACAGCTCTGCATTCTGAAGGCCTTGTATGTCTCCCAAAGATCCATTTGATATAGGATTAAAAACTGTATTCACAAAAGAATTATATGGAAAACAGTTCAACTGGAAACTTAGAGATAAGAACGCAACGGAAATGAAGAAAGGAAAATGTCTTGATTGGTCTAAAAGGATAACCAGAATCGAAAGTTAGAAGGAAAAAAACTGCACAAAAAATTCGCGGAATGAAAGGGAGAGATTCCTGCATGGCCAGATACAAAAAGAATGATAATGATAACTTACTCCAAAAAGCAACACAATTTCTTCAGGGGGTTTCAGTGTACAGTAATGATGCAACTTCATTTGAAAACCTCAATTGAGAGAGAGAATCAAGGAAAGGTATAGGCTTTAAAGAAGTTTATATGTGTAAGCTTTACCTAAACCTATTGAAGAAGAGTTATAAGCATCCGGTACCGGTGGGCCACCTTCTCGCAGGCATATCATTGGCAGTCTGCTTGTCGGAATTTTTTTAACACTCTCAGGATTCTGAAAGAATTAGAGTTAAGAACATAAGAGTGAAAATAATCAAACAACTAGAAAACCAAAATCCTAGAATGCATATGTTAAGGCTCTGTTTGGATCTGGGACTTAGGAGAGAAAGGAAAACATAAGAAGATAATGAAGTTAACAAGTTACATTTATTTCTTTGGTTTCCCTATCATTTTTTCTTTTCCTTTTTGATAAGTCCTTTACGCATCCATGATCCAAACACAGCCTGAGAACTGAGTCAGAGTACTGTTAATTTCCATACGGAAATCACGGAAAAACATTCCACAGTAAGGACTTTAGAGAATCAATTACAGAGGAAGAACTTGAATGCAAGGGAAAAAAAAAGAATCTATCAAACAAGTTTATGTTACCATGAACAAGCCGACTGGAGAAATTTGACAAGAATACTTACAAGGTCTACATCTGACTCCAAGGCTACAGACATTGAAGAGAACCATGGCGGCAAATCAACTGCAACAAGACACCCAAAGAAAAGCCAAAGGGAATGCAAAATACTGATCAATATTTCTATAAATTATGACTACAAGAATGATTACATAGTTACCACAAATAGAAAGGCGTCCCAAGTAGTTCAGAGCATTGTTTAGTGTCCATTGAAAACAAGACTAAGTGGTAGTTTGGATGGACGGCTTGTTTTGGCTTTTTCTTGTTTTTAGTTATTTTTCACCTTTTTTTACTTTTGATCATAATTCGATTCTTCCCGTCCCGTCAAAACGATTTGAAAAGTGAAAAAAAATAAATAAATTAGCCACTAGAAGCAAAAGCCCAGAAAAGACGGAAAAAAAAAACCCAATTTAAGCATGTTAGGCCAAAAAATGCTTAATATCAAAAGCTGTACACCAAGGAGATGCAATTTGGTGTTGTGTAAACAGTGCTAAATATATAACAGAGAACACAATAACAACAAAATCACTAGATATTTACAACTTGTCATGAACTAAATACTGGTGAGATACAAAGATTTAAAACTCAACACAGGACTTAAAATTTGCGCCCACAAAAATCTGCAACAAAATTGTACTAAAAGCCAATTCTATTCGATGACGAATCGATCATAAACTACTACTAGTAATACGACCAATTCTAAATTTCTCCAGAAAGAAAACAGTTTGACCACAAACCTTCAATCAAAACACCTGAAACCCATAAACCCAAGTCAACGGTCATCTTGGGAGGCTACTTGCCTTGACATTTTTTAAGTTCAACAAAACATGTGAAATCCTGGATATCATAAACAAATAGTACTATATGACAACAATAAATAAGCATAAAATCTAAGCATCAGTAGCACACCAATTTAAGCAATTACCACTCAACCACATGAGTAAATTCAAGAAAAATCATTAACAAATCAAATCCTGACCTGGGCATATCTATAAAAAATTAAACTAAATTAAATCTAGACCTCGACCCATCACTCTGAACTACCGACAACCCATGAAAGAGAACTAAAAAATCGAGTGGATTTAATGAAAATAATTATACGAGTACCTCTGATATAACGCCATTCGAAGGGCTTGAGCTGAATTTTGGAGTAAGTGAAGCTGGAAACAGTGAACGAGTTGTACGGCCCACCGGTTTCTCCCTCGTACGAGGAGCATTGAATGCGAAGAGAAATACTAGTAAATACAAATATAAGACACAGATTCAGATGACAACAACCGATAATCGAATTCTCTGCCATGTGCGAATTCCTCTTTCCTTTTTTCAAGGATTCTTGGAAGGGGAATCGAGAGGTAAAGAGTAGAGAGGTGATTGGCTATTGATGAGATTATTCATCTCCCTCACGTAATCAGAGTTTTACTCCTTTGTTGGGTTTGTTTATTTTTGGGTTAAACATTGGTAAAGCGTGTGTGTTTTGGTTTATGGGAGTTGACCTGTGTTCTTCTCCGGGGTCTTGGTGAACCAGATTTGCGCACGCTCAGGAGATGAACATTGTTTACTTCGAATCAGGGGGTAAACGAACGGGGCAAATATTCACGAGTAGCTCGTGACATGTTTAGTAGCTCGGCTCGTTTACAAAAGCTTCACTGGTTTAAAGAGATTCATTAAACGAGATATCTTGGTTCAATTCGTTAAGGGTTCTGCATGTTTACAAGTAAGCTCGAGCTATACAAAATTTGGTTCAGCTCAGCTCGTTTCCAATCCTACTTTTAAGCTTTTAACCCCGTAGAGTGATTAGGATGGGCCGTGAACCCGACATCATCCATTTGAATTAGTAGTACTAATATTTTGCATCAAGGTCACAAAATTTATCTTGTGAATTTTTAGTTTCAGCGTGGACTGTTTTTGCCCGAACAAAAAAGAGATTAGTCAAAGTGTTCGCAAACTGACCAATTGTGTCGACGAAAAAGGGAAAAAAAAGAATGTCGAAGCTTTCAACTGGAAAGCTTTTATTTGACTGTTTTTACATGATAGTTTAGGATTAATTAAAAACTTTCAAGTTAAAAAGTTTAAGGGTAAATTTCACTTACCTCCCCTGAAGTTTCTGATAAATACAGAGACCTACCTTATACTTTCTGAAACTGTATTGCCCTCACTTACTTTTCAAACTAATGGTCACTTACCTTTCTTGCGGTTATTTTAAGTCTAACAGTGTTAACTTTTTGCATTAAATAATTGTAGTACCCATAATATATAAATATATATATTCCACCCTAAAGAAACCTATTTTTTTATACAAAAATTAGAGTTAAAAAAATAAAATAAGTGTTTTTGGAAATCTAAAAATAAAATTAAAAAAACTGTTGAAAAAACTATTTTTAAAACTAGTTTTTTCCCTCCAAGAAACTCTTTTCAACAATTTTTTTTAAAAAAGAAGTGTTTTTGAAAAAAATTCTCTTTGATACTTTATTTTAAAAAGTTGGTTTTAAAAAAGAAGAAGAGCGGTTTACTTTTTTTGAATTGTTTGAACTCTATTTTTTATAAAAAAAATGATTTTTTTAGGGTGAAGAATATATACGAAGGGTACTACAGCCATTTCAAGAAAAAAAGTTAACACCATTAGCCTTAAAATAATGACACGGGAAGTAAGTTACAATTAGCTTGAAAAGTAAGGGAGGACAGTGATATTTCAGAAATTATAGAGGAAATATCTGTATTTGTCATAGACGTCGGGAAGGTAAGTGAAATTTAACCAAAGTTTAAAATCCACCCTACCACTATGAAACAAGACATAAAAAAACAATATTAATGAGTATAACTAAATTGGTGACATTTGGAAGGAGAAGAATATTTATTAATGGTAGTGGTAAAGTTTTGAGAGAGAGTGAGAGAGAGTTACAGTCTGTGTAAGGGATAGTTTCCAAAAAAAATTAATCAAGATTTGATTTTGATTTTATCAACTGAGGAAGATGTTTGATAAAATTTCAATTTTTTGCATTAAAAAGGGCTGAGATTTTATTAAACTTCTTTCTCATTTGATAAAATCAACCCTGATTTTATCAAATATTGATTTTATCTTTGATAAAATCTTTTACGAAACTCAACTTGAGTTTGAATCTTTGATGACTGTATATATGTCGGGTCGACAAGTATTTTTGTCATTATCATTAGCTAGGATAGTTGGTCATTTTTCATTTTTATTGAAGATGACAAACGTTCGAGTCATGAGAAAATGACTCAGAAAACTTGCACACCGACCGGGTATCGCCACGTGGCACTCATTGGTGTATCTGAACCGTCTAAGCATGTTTTGGAGGCCCAAATTTCATAATGAAATGTTTGTAAATTTTGGGAGTAAATTTACTCCCTCAAATTTGGGCAGTCCAAAATATATTTGAATTGCTTGGATGCGTCGACGGGTATCACGTGACGCCTATCTGCAAGCAAGTTTTTCTCATGAGCCATGTTAGAGGGTTTTGGCGTGTAATTAAAAAATATGGCATTTACCAATATTGGCCATCAACAACAACTGGGATTATTTAACTCACCTAGCTTACTTCCACGTAATTTAGTAACAAAGGCCAATGATTGCTTTGAAATTACGCTTGTACATTTCTATTAGTACCATACTCATATTTGCTTATTTAGTGTTCAAATGGGAACTCTACTTTTGTATTGGCTCAGAAGATCATTTTAGTGAAAATTGAAAGACTAAACTCTGAGATTTTTTTTTGCGATTAGATTGCCCAAGACATGGAACAAGATCATTACGGAGATACCATTATTCATTTAGAAGTATAGAGATGGCAAGATAACCCGGACCCCTAAGTTATAAAAAAAAAAAAAATTACTTTAGAGGTGGCTAAAGCCAAGGAATGTCGCAACCAGGGAAATTATTGAAAATGCTCCTCATTATTTCTTCCCTAATTCTAATCAGCAAGATTGCCTTGTCTGTTCTCTTATTTCTTAGGATATGTAATGCATAGTAAGAAATTAGCTTGGAACGCTCTGATACAAAATTTGAGAACCCCGAGTTCCTACTCAACCAATCACCAACCAATAAGTAGGAAGTAGATAAAATACGATGGATACCAGATATATGTGGAAAATCCTAGATGGGTAAAAAAACCACGGCAATGAATCATGTGGAATTGGAAAATCATTGTATGGTTACAATTGAACTTACTACACAATTGACTCAAGAATGATAGCCGAATCCTCGCTCATCGTACCCCATGCTTGACAAGTTGCCGTCTCGAATCCTCAAGTTTTCCGATTACTCTTCCAAAAATTCCCAGGAAGAGCGAGTCAACAAGTTGAAACCAAGTTTGGAGAACGATTCTTGGAGTAGATGATGTTGCTCAATGATCCATTGAACTCCAAGATAGGAACACAAAATGAATAGCAGCTCTCTCTATTTTCCAACGTCTGAAATATGGCTGCCAAGCTCAGAAATCCGAACCCAAGCTGATACTTTAAATAGGTGGTCAAAAGTGGCTCATACTGACTCAGCAGTGGCTCGAGCCACTTGCTGGAACATAGCAATTTTAAATTCCTCTTTTAATCCCGTGCACTTTGACTGACTTCTAATTTTTGTTCGCTAATTATATGACACATTAAATTCCTTTTACGTTTTATATAGACACTCTAAAATTATAAAGAAAAGAAATTGCAATTCGATAAAATGGGAAACACGTAAATGAGTGTCTTGGGCATGAAATTGTCAACCGAAAAGGAACTTGGCCTATATATAGAGCGTACAAAATTCATGATCCATTTGATCCAATAAATTAAAAAGGAAAATAAATTGTCTGCCTGTCTGCTAAGAATAGACTTCCCTATGACTATGTAAATTTCCTTTATCTATGTTGGGAGTTTAGAAAGATGCATCGTTCCCGCCATCACTTCCGCAACGCCAGCGTGCACAAAGCCCAAATTTCTGGGCAGTATCTATGTAGTCCACCACATTGGTTGGGCCAAATATACATTAAATGACCCATATTCACTTAAAAGGCTAAGCCTTGTAAGTGGTGAGTCATCCAATTGTATATTAAGGTCCAATCCTTTTTCTATTTTTTCCAATGTGGGACTTAACCTTCACACATGTTCTAACAATCTAGGTCAAGTTGATCCAGAAAAGAAAAAAACAAAAAAAGAAGTAGTTTTGTGTTGACCGGCATATTTCAGATGATGAAGCTTCGTTTTTTGTTATGTCTGAGAATTTTTGTTCTGTAAAAATGATGGTTTTGGTAGCTATTTTAGCTGGTAGTAAAGATGAATCTCATGTAATAGAACTTACTGTGATCTCACTTGATGAACCAAGCTACTAATTTTGAAAATCTAGATGTATTTGTCATCCGTGCCAAGAATTAGGTTGATCGAACATAGATAATATCTTGATCAAATCGTATTGGTCAAAAATGAAAATAGATGGCGACAATTACGTTAGGATAAGGTGGATACGGGCCAATCTGTTTTTTTTTTTTTATCGATGATGAACTCATTGAGGCCTATAAAATTGAATGTATTATGTTGTCAAATGAGATCGCGATGGATCCCATTTTCTTGTTATGTAAGAATTACATGCATGAGAGGACCCACACTCGAGTGGGTAGATAGCTGGCCTTGTGTATGTTTGGTCATTACCTGAAGTGAGATTCTTTCACATGATAATGTTTCCTCATTTAATCGAAAATGAGATTCACCCTTGTTACAATTTCACCGTTCTTAAGAGGTGGACTCATCCTCATTACAAATTCACTTTCATTACAAATCCACTCTCGTTACAAATCCACCCAAAATCATCTCCGGTCATCAAACGGGGACTAAGAGATTTGAAGGTTTAACAATATTTTGAGAATTCAAGTAGAACCTTCAAAAGTAACCCACCATTCAAAATTTTATCTTCAATCTAAAAAAATGAACAACCTTCATACATCCAAGAGTCTTCATTTATTTCTCCAATGTGATCTTGCGGTTAAACTTTGGGAGAGGGTGGGGTTGGGGACTGTTTTAGAAAGGGAAGAGGAAAGCTTTCCTGAGCGTTTTCTCAGATTTTTTAAGGATGCGAATATGGTGGAGAAATGCTGTAAATTTGTGTGTGTTGTTTGGGAGATTTGGCGATCTCGCAACAAGGCGTTTTTTGATCTTTATGTTCCCACTTTGAATAGTTGTGCTACTAATGTTGCTCATAATTTATCCATGCTATTAAAGTCTAGAGGAAGTGATGTCATTGAAGTGTGTCAAGACAGATTTGGCACTACGGGGAGCATCTCTTTCAGCACTGGAATTTTGGAGCAAGATGGTAATATTGAGTGGATGATTGTTGATGGAGCTTGGAAGAAGGAGACTTGCAAGGGAGCAGCGGCTTGGTACTACGGGCAATTTGCTTATGGGTCTGCCTACGTTTATGCGTTATCAGCTACATATGTGGAAGCTTTTGCGGTTTTGCAAGCTTTAAAATGGGCTGCGATGGCAGGTTTTTAAAACTTGCAAATTTTGACGGATAGCGTAGAAATTGTTAATGCTTTACGTGACTTTGCTAATGCTAATGTAATTATAAGGAACATTATCATGGATATCCTGGATATTACTAGGTCTTCCTTTTGTTATGTAAATGTACTTAAGGCCACCCGTCAAGATGTGAGACCTCTCACAATCTTGCACGGAGTCGCCTTTGTAATTTTATAGCTGATTAGTATAATTGAGTATGTTTATGGTTCAAAAAAAAAAAAAAAAGAGTCTTCATTCCCTTTTTTATTATTACATTTTTATTGTAAATATAATTTGAATTGATTTATCCTTTTATCACTTTCTATTGCCTATATATAAAGATTAATTGTTCTTGAATTTTTTTCAGCATAAAATTTTCAAAACTTTTTCCACTCTCTAATTTTTTTTAAAAAAATCTTGATATGAGTTCTAAATATGTTCCAAAAAAATAGTTTTCATATTTCCAAAATATTTTTTCATACATTTATTGATGATGGACAATCTCAAATTTTCGTTCTCAATTCTCTGAACCATTTACAGAAAATGTGGATAATTAATTGGCAAGCGGTAAGGCTAGAAAAACAAGAGGTGAAAGCTAACATCAACAAATTGTAGTATGTTAAAGAAAGGGAGGTCAATTCATCCTCAAAGTTTATCACATTTATATAAAAAGATACACCTAACAAATTAGAATTTCTAAAGTCTTTTTTTTTTTTTTTTGATGAAAGAATTTCTAAAGTCTATTGGAGCGTATTCAACTCTCACCATTCAAATCATATAAAATGGTAGCAAAGTACAAATTTGATGCTACTTTTTTGAATTATGCTAAGAGTTCTTTTGGAACGGTTGCTTGTAAGCCTTTTCATATGAGATGTGTCTGTGGAACTTGGAAACATAATAGTAGTAAAACCGAGTAAATCCGTAAGAGTGTTTGGTTGTCTATGCCTACGACTTTGGGAATTGTTCTCTCTAATGATTTTACGTTCAAAACTTATCAAATGCTATTAATTCATTTTGGTCACTAGAGATTTGCTGGTCGTTAGCAGGGACGGAGGTATGTGAAGTCGATTAAGCACTTAATTGTATCCGTATAACTTCTTTTTTTTTTTTTTTTTTTACACAAATGATAAGAAAATAGCAATTTGGGTCACGAAAATAATATTTCAATGTTTTCAATTTAAAGACTCACAAGAGAGCCGAATAAATAAAAAAAAAAAAAAACTCAAAACAAAGCCTCGTTCCATGCTTAATGGCCTTGTTCGGTTAGTAGGTTTAGTAAGAGGGTGTAATAAGTGGAGAACGATAGAAAGAAATAATGATATAAACAAAATTAAAACAAGGCTAAAATCGGCCCAAAACTTCCAAACGAACACGGCTTTCCCCTATTTTAAAA
Organism: Vaccinium macrocarpon; assembly: GCA_022606695.1. Classification (NCBI taxonomy): domain Eukaryota; kingdom Viridiplantae; phylum Streptophyta; class Magnoliopsida; order Ericales; family Ericaceae; genus Vaccinium; species Vaccinium macrocarpon. The sequence continues at coordinate 26,377,729 of CM040179.1, forward strand.
AAGACAACTCAGGGAGAGATTAGTTGAGTTTGGTACAAACTAGACACGTGGTTTTGAAAAGAAAAAAAAAAGGGCAAAACGGAGGAGTAGTACACCGAATGGAATAAAATCAAGAAATAAATAAATACTAAATAAAAACTGCTCTGTCTCCTCCGTCCCCTTTCCTCGCCTGCACCGTCAAACTTGATTTGTTGTTATGCAAATGATAAGAAAATAGCAATTTAATTAACGGTTTGGATTATAATAATAATATTTCAATGCCATCTGTATGAAGACCACAAAATAATTGAACATAAAAAACTTACTCTTTTTCAACAAAAAAAAACTTTCGATGAAAAGAAAAGAGCCCGACTTTATGCTTAAAATATCTTTTTTTTTTTAATTTTAACCAACAACATATACTTCTTCCGTCTAAATTTGTTTATCTCTCGTAATATTGTAACCTAAGAAAAATTATTAATATCTTTAAATTGAGAATAAGCTTCTCATTTAATAGATCTAGATTAGTTATATAAGAAATTTTTTTTTTAAATTAAATAAAATATTATAAATTACAAAATATAATTATTTAAAAAGTGACATGAATTTTAAAAATGTGCTGACAAAAACTAAATGAAAAGAGTAATAAGTACCGCTAAACTTCTATCTTATGTCACCCAATACAAATTCTGACTCCGTCAATATTCATCACACTCACAACACTACATTAGTTGAGTTGCACTCGATTATTGGGAACAAGAAAATGAAAAAGTAAACGGAGCATTAGATAAAATTAAAACTGTGCCAAATGGGAAAAAAAAAATCAAGAAATAAAATAAACTTCCTCGTCTCCTCCGTCCACCTTTTATCGGCGGCGCCATGTAACTCCCAACTGGAAAACTGGAGAGAGAAAGATATATATATATATATATATATATATACACGTACATACAGAAGGAGAGAGAGAGAAAGAGGGGGGAGAGAGTAGAAGAAGATGAGCGTGATCGATTTAGTAACTCGAGTGGACGCTATATGCAAGAAGTACGAGAAGTACGACGTCGACAAGCAGAAGGAACTCAACAACGTCTCCGGCGACGATGGTTTCGCTCGTCTCTACAACCTCTTCGAAGAGAACCTCGATCAAGCCCTCCAGGTCTCCCCCCCTTTCTCTCCCTGTAGGTTTATTTTAGGAGGTTCTCTGTTTTGTCATTCAAGGTAAATTACTCCGTGCATATATATATGTGCGCAGAAATCGGAGTCGACGGCGACGGCGAAAAATAGGGCGACGGTTGTGGCTATAAACGCTGAGATTCGACGGATCAAGGCGCGTTTGCTCGAGGAAGTCCCCAAGTTGCAGCGACTAGCTCATAAAAAGGTGGTTTTCTCGATTGTTTTTACCTACATAATACATGTTAATTTTTGTTTGTAGTTAAAAGAGTTGTGCTCGATTAATTTTATGGGTTTGGTTGCCGAGAAATTGGAAGAGAAGTGAAGGATTGGGGGATTTTCATTGCATATTGAACCATCCATGAAGATCATCTTGGGTTCCTTTTAAACAAGATGAAAAAGTATGTACTACCCAATAATTAACAGGTTTTCAGTATCAGGCTTTATGCCCTGTTTGGAACTTGAGGAAAAGAAAGAGAAAGGGAAAATGAAGGAAAGCGTGGAGAAAAATTGATGTGTTTGATTCTTTGTTTTATAATTTTCTTTCTAATTTCATCTCAAACAACGAGAGAAAACATTGTTTCTTTGGAACATGGGGAAAGAAAGGGAAAGGGAAGGAAAATAGAAAATTTTCCCTCTTCTTGTTTGGTTTGGAGAGAAAGAGGGAAAATTAAAAATAAAAAAAAAGTTTTGTGAATAGTGAGATTTTCCTCCCACTTTTCTCTTTCTTTCCTCTCATTTTATTTTCTTTCCCTTTTCCTTTCCTTCCTCATGTTCCAAACAGGGCCCTTAATTTCCTTTCTTTTTCCTATGCTCCAAACAACTTTCAGCTTGGTAGCAAGATTGGTTGTAAAAATGAGTGTGTGACTAGACTTGCTCCTATAGATATCTAGATGGGGGGCGGGTTCCAAGGACATAATTTTTCAAAGTGCCACGCGGACTGTTCAATTTGTGAAACATGTTTTTAAGAGTTTCCGTAAAAAAAATTCTACTAGCTCGAGTATCGGTAAGGGTTTTGATCCATTCATTCGATTTTTATTTGTCAAATTTAGGGACATATATCGATCAAGACCTTACCAATATCCGAATGAGTTGATTTTTTATGGAACGATTAAAAACATGTTTTGAACAAATTGAATGGCTCCGATCATTTGCATGAGGCTCCAGATGGGTTCCACACAAGGTGGTGCGTCAAAAATTGTCCCCAGAACCGATATATATATACACGAATACCTTTTCTACTATTGCACATGAACTTTGTATGGATATTTTGGTGTGTGCTTCACGTAGCCTATAATCAAAATGTCCTCAAAATTTTTTTTTTTTTTTGGCACTATTAGCTCAATCGTTTTGAAGCTTCTTGGAAAATTTGAAGTAATATGTGCCTAAAAGGTCCTTGGATTGTTTAATGTAGTTATTCACCTTAATTTACTTCTCCAAGCATGCATCCCTTGTCCCCTTGCCTGTCTTATGTCTCATGCGCCTGTTGTTGCCATCTCACCTAAATCGACGGACAAGTCGGTATCGGAAAAGGACAGGGACAGAGGACCTGATGTCCAGTTGACATGCCATTTGCAAAGATACTGATTATTTTTTCAGGTCAGAGGACTTTCGAAAGAGGAACTGGAGGCTCGTACTGAACTAGTTTCCGTGTTGAAAGATAGGATTGAAGCTATACCTGATGGTTACACTACTCATAATGGAGCTCAACAAACTGGGGGCTGGGCAGCTTCGGCCTCAAGCAAAGGAATTAGGTTTGACACAACATCAGGTGAGCTATGAAATGTTTTGAAGTTTATTCAAGAATAGTCCCTGGTACTATTTTTCATTTCTAACATCGTTTGGAGATTGTATCAGATAGAATATTTGACTATGAGTACTTTAAACATACCGAGGAATCAAACAATTTTAGGCAGGAGTACGAAATGCGGAAAATAAAACAGGCAGGTGTTTTTACATTTTCAATTTGAGCTACGTTGTTTTAACTTCTTTATTAGCCTTTTATTGCTTTGTATCCAAATATCTATTTGACTATTTCTATGGTGAGGCATTAATGGCTTTCTTTGCCTCCATATATATATTTTTTGAAATTGAATAACCATTTTGCCAATCAAAATGTTGATGTTTGTTTTGTGGCCTTCACAAAATTTATTACCTCGAGCATTCAAGTCATCAAGTGCGTGCTTTGTTTAGCTCCATGGTCGATCCTGTCTTCCCTTTGTGTTTACCAGCTCCGAATGAGATTGCAAATTTTGATTATATTATGTCTAGAATGCGTATTTCTATTCCTGTGTGTCATGCATTGAGAATATGTTTTACAACTGTTGTGCCAAATGCTTTTACTTCTTTTTTGTTTGGTGGAAATCTGACTTTAAAATTTTGTGACTATTATGCTTTTAATTAACATCAAAGTAAGGTCTCCATTTGCCCAGTTTACTATCCCTGCAAGATCCTGTTTTGCTTGTGTACCTTTCCAATGCATGTTTGTATTATTCGGGAAAGACAAGTTTTGTCTGTCAGCTTGTAGAATGAGTTGGAGCACACAGAATCTATATGTACAAAAGTAAAAAAACGTTGGATTCTCTCATTTGGGATCATCTGATTTGATGCAGGATGAAGGATTGAATGTTATAGCAGAAGGATTGGATACATTGAAAAACATGGCTAATGACTTGAACGAGGTTTGCTGTCATTCGACAATAATTGACACAAGTGTTCTTGTCCATATCTTGTTGGTTCTAAATTTCTTTTTATGTTGCTCGTCTGATTTACAGGAATTGGATAGGCAAGTGCCACTGATGGATGAAATAGACGACAAGGTTCGTTTTTCTATCTTTTACGAGCCTATATTAGATTCTTTCCACCTAGGGCAATTATTGGATTAGTTGACAGAAATGGGGCCTCAATACCCATCCAGACCATCATTTGTGGAGTCTAAACAAAAGGGAATGAAAAATTGAAGTAGAGAGGCAAAATTTTCCCTTTTCAGTCGTGTATGGAAAATGAGGGAAAATATAAGTATATTTCTGACTAGGAAATCCATTTCCTTTTAGCTTCTTATGTGAAAAAGCTGAAAAATGAAATCTTCGCTTGAAATTTAACGCTGATTCTCATTTTCAGGTTGACAGGGCAACTACAGACCTTAAAAACACTAATGTGAGACTCAAGGATACTGTGACAAAGGTGTGTATGCTGTGTGTAATGACTTAAAATTTGGTGGCATAAATTGGCGTTCCTAACTGCCTTCTAATTTCTGCATTTTGATGTTTCAGCTGAGGTCCAGTCGCAACTTCTGCATTGATATCATACTGTTATGCATAATCCTGGGAATTGCTGCATATTTATACAAGTAAGCCATTTTTATTCAAACCCCATAGCCCATAAGAAGAAAGAAAGAAACAGAATTGCTCCTCGTCTGGGCTAATCGACCTGAAATTACAAGTTGTAGTCTCACAAGAATACCCATCTAATTCTGAGCACATTTGGGATTCAGTCAGTTTGGTACGAGATGAGTAAATCTCCAGAGTCCCACACACACACACACACGCACACGCACATAGACCCATAAATGGAGGGAGAGATGACGATTGTCACCATGTTTGAAATTTCAAGAAATGGTTATACATAGTGACTTGTTGTTCTAAACACTGGAAAGTACTGTAGTTGTTAGCGTTGTAGCTTGACTTGGTTCGCGTCTTAATGTCAACGTGCTTGTTGAGTAGGCCCATTTCTTGTAAGCCGTAAGGTCGAAAAGAGAAGTGCATACTTCTCTCTATTGGTATCATAATTCCGCGTTCTCAGAATAATGCTTCTCTGTTGCAGTGTACTGAAGTGAGACTTGGGTTTTGGCAACTGTTTCGACGGCTCCCCATCTCTGCTGTTTTGGGAGGCACAAGAGTTAATTCGCAATGTAAGAAAGTACTATTTTTCGTTACAAAAACTCTTTGGATCACAGTTTCAGCTTTGCTTCACGTAGTGGGAGGAAGTAGAATTCTCGGTCATGATAGTTTAAAATCAGGTTCCAGTAGTGATGTTTTCTGTATTGGTGTTTAGAGAGTGCCAACTTCTTCGACTGTCTTCCTATAACAGTTACATACATACATACATACATACATACATACATGATACACTTGTAAAAAGTCTGGTCTTGATACTTACAAATAACACGCTTGGTCTTTTGTTTTCCGGTTTCTTTTTTGGTACTTCGTTTTCCAGTTTCAATAAGTCTAGAATCGCACCCATTTGACACAACACACACACGTGTTGTGGCTCCCACTACATTGTATCATGTGTGTGATTGTGTGTAAATTGGGTGTGGTTCTGGTTTTCCTAAATTGTGTGTAAATTGTGGCTCTGGTTCTGACAAGGGGGAGCCGGATCTGAGGTTTCAGATCCGGACTCCTGACATCGACGGCAGCAGCAACGGTGGCGTGACAACTCCGGCAATGGCTCCAGCGATTTTTTTTCCCGTTATGTTTTTTTGTTGTAGTTTTTAGATCTTTTTTGGTTTATTTTGTGTATTGTTAGTCTGATTCAATGAAATTTCTTCCTACTTCCACAAAAAAAAAAAAGAATCCAAAATGAGCAGAGGTTCGGGTTTTGATATGAAGCTAGAGCCGCAATGCACGTTACGCATCCTCGTTGCCAGTGGCTCTCACATCATTTTGCATTTGTTAGATTTGCTTCAATTTTTGTGGATTATTAGTTCATCTCGACAAGAAGAACCGGAAGAGAGAAAAATTATGGTCAAATTTTTTATGAAGACTAAAACTTTCAACTCGCAAAACCAAAAAGTTAAAAATTTCAGTGCCATTTTAGCACACAAAAATTTGACACGAAACTAAAAAATGAGAATTTATTTTGAATAAAGGCAAAAAAAAAAAACCTAGCTTTAGTGCATCTCCAGTGTATCTTCCTTTGCACAGTCCGGTTCGTTATACCCATCCTCTATTTTCTCCTCTATTTCAAAGTATAAAATTTAATATTCTGTATTTAGAGTGTGGAAACATATAGAGAATCTTCCAAATTAGGTTTTTGAGAATAAAATGAAAAAAATAAAATAAAATTTAGAGTTGGTGAATAATGATCGGGGAAGAAGTATGGAAGTGTCTGAAACAAAGACGAAATACGGTGGTAACAATTGTTGTTTACTACTTTGTCGTGGTGTTGTCATGCACCCTTCTACCGCCGGATCGAAAGTATTGGGACGCCCTGGACGCTGTTCGACATTTTTTTAATTTTGATTTTTTTACCAATAAAAAATCAAAACACATCCAAACTGTCCAAAACTTGATTCAACTGCTGAGGGTTGCACAGCACCATGCACAACATGGCTATGCATAGCACCTCCCCGCTTCGTAAAAATTGATGATTGAAGTTTGTATGAACAGAAAAACTCTCCATAATTTTCTTTTTTTATTAAAATAATGTTAATTTTTTTTCTTTCTAATAGTGAAATAACTAACCTTCAAATTTAGGAATGTCAAGTCTTTTAAAGGTTTAAATGGCAATTTGGTATCTTTTAGATTTGACATTAAAATGGCAATAACAATATATAATCTATAATATATTATTATTATTATTATTATTATTATTATTATTATTATTATTATTATTATTATTATTATTTTCCAACTGAAGTTCCTCTAATCAATGATGACATTTTCAAATTTTTGACATAATAGCCTTTGGGAATTGAGGTCACTCTTTGCTTTATACTGTATTTGACATGTGAAGCTTTTATTTTCACGAAGTGCCTATTTTTAGTTTAGTCAAATAAATGCTTCATAACAATTAAAAGTCTTTGTAGAAAAAAATAAAATAATAACGGAAGAATCATTTACAGGAGAATTATGGAGTGTTTCACTAACCTAGTTTTTTGAAAAACTTAGTTTTTCACGGTTTATTTATGTGATGTATTGTGAGAGAATAATTTGTCTTGGTGTTTGAAAAAAATAATTTTTTATTAGTAATCATTTCTTACATTTGTCAAGATTAACCTATTAACCTCAAAGTAGAAAGTGCACACCTACCTGTCTAGTTGATTACTCAATTCAAAATTTAGTAGCAATAAAACCAATGCATTAAAAGAAACATCTACAATAGTATCCTAGAAGAAAAGTATTTGTCATAAACCGACCCATGTCCTTCGTGTTCTAAAAAGAAGGTTTGAACAGCCTAGTACTTCAAATCTCTTGTCGACTAGCCCGATTATCCTGATTAGACCAACTAGGTACTAATTACTCAGTCCTGAAAACTAGAAGATGCTCGGTCGCCTTGAAAGCGCACATCAAATTTTAGAACCTTGCATGTTCTATGTAGTATCTTATGTATGTTTAAGAAAAGAAAAAGAAAATTACATGTTCAAAGTAGAAGCCTTATTTATAAAAAGAAACTTAGTTTTATTTATTTTTGTAACCTCTCTGGCACTGCCACTTGTACTTATAGTACTTGGCAACATAATCGGAAATCAATTCTTAAAACGAAAGTAGACGGGCATTGTTAAATATTCTCACCATCGCACCATCCCAAATTGTTGATCCTGACTTATTTTGATTTAATTTTTTAAATTATTCATATATTTTAGTTTATAACATATTTTATATGTAATATCGATCTAATTTGATAGATTTCAATTAGTCTTATTGTATATGAAGTGCTTATAATCTTAAAAAATATTATATATTAAAAGATATGAACAATTTAAATTGTATTAAAATTTGAACAAAATCAATAATTTGGAATAGAGGGAGTTATCTTCAATCTCCTATTTGTTTGGCGTTTTTTTTGGCGTTCAAAAAAAAAAAAAATCTCCTACTTGTTTCCTTATTTTATTCTTTTTGAGGAGGAAGAATTTCATTAGCAAAAGGCGCAGAGTACAAACATAGAACATAGTAGCACAATAAAAAACATAAAGACATAACATAGTGACACCAAAACAAAACATAAAAACATCAACACTAAACTAGTCACGATTTAACCAGCATAAGTAATAATAGAAGGCTAATGTGAAGACCCACCACCGCTCTTCGGGTGAGAAATAAAAAGATTTAGAACATGTGTTTGCAAGAAGATGGGCTCGCTGGACCGTTTAACGCGCAACTTTGAAAATTTGACAAAAAAGACAGCTTTGTGACTTCAGCTCTTATTTTATTCTTTTAAATATAGAAAAAAATACTTTTCTCATATAAATATCGGGCCCAGGGTGGGCACTGTCCTTCGGCCAAACACCCTTGCGGCCCACCAAAAGCCTTTGTGAAATGTAATTTCGTGGGGCCCACTTTCGGGTCCCACACTAACGATCCGAACCGTTAAATAATTATTGAGGTGATCTCAGAGAAAATCAGGCCTATTGGATATTTGCACGTTACTCATCCATTCTTTGATTTTCATTCAAAATTCAGGATCCTACCAATTTGAAAGAACCTTCAGAAAAAATTACGAAATTGTGGACTTGGAAAATCAATGATTTGAACCATAAGAGTCGTAGGGCTCGTTGAGAAGAGTATCTAGTAAAAAAATTATCTTGTTAGGATATCGATAGGTATCAAACACTAAAGGTTCAAATTATCTTGTTAGGATATCGATGGTTCAGATCATTGATTTTCTAAGTCCACAATTTCGTAACTTTTTCTGAAGGTTTTTTCAAATTGGTAGGGTCCTGAATTTTGAATGGAAATCAAAGAATGGATGAGTAACGTGCAAATATCCAATGGGCCTGATTTTCCTTGAGATCACCTCAATAATTATTTTAAAATTATTTAACGGTTCGGATCGTTCGCGCGGGACCCGAAAGTGGGCCCCACGAAATTACATTTCGCAAAGGCTTTTGGTGGGCACCAAAACGGTGCAGTTTTAGGCCACTACACATCCTGTGGTGACTTGGTCACCACAGGACCCCGCTTCCGGGACGCCACTATCCCCTTCCACTTATACTGGAGTATCATTGAAGTTTGAATAGATAGCTAGGTTTGGACTTGAATAGATAGGTTTGGACTCATGCGAATGCTTGTTAAAAAATCTCTAGCAGATCCCTCAACTTCAAATGCCAGTAAAAGAGCGAAAATTTTGTTCAGAAATGGAGTACTCGTTATAAAAACGAGCTAAAAAGGCCCAACGAGCCATCGGTAAAACAACATGCACTGACCGTGGTGCACCGTCCATGTACTGACGGCGTCGGAAATGCCATTGTGGGTCCTATCCGATCGATCCAAGCAGTTCATTGTTCTCAGAATCGAATTCCGAGTGGGCCCACACAGGAATCGAGACATCGAATGTTGGGGTGATTTTGGATCGAGCTCATACAGCCGTCCGATTGCCTCAATTTCCGCTTAGGCCCACTCAGAATTTGATTCTGAGAATGATGAATGGCTCGGATCAATCGGATAGGACCGACAACGGCGTTCCCGATGCCGTTAGTACGTGGTCAGTGCATCTTGATCATGCCGCTAGAAGGGTTCGCCGAGCCATAACAAAAAAGGAGAACGTGAACTCATAGCTCCGACCCATACTAACATGCACTCATGAAGTCATGATGATGAGCAGCACCTTGTGGGCTTTTCCGGCTTTATCCTTCTCTTTTTTCATCAACTTGATTCCTCGGAGTGTGTTGGAAACTTGGAGAAATAAAAGGAAAATAAATGAAAATAATTAAGGAAAAATTGGGAGGAAAGTTGAATTGGAATTTAAAATTTTCCCTTCGTATTTTTAAGCACCAAACGTGGGAAGGGAAATGGTTTTTTCGAACACCCCCTTAGTTTTTTAAATGGTTTTTTTCTCTTGAGTTTTTGTAAAATTCATGTTATATTTTTTAGACATGACAAGGGGAGTATAAATAAATAAACTAATACCAAAAGCAAAAAAGAAATCTTTGTAGATGAAAAAAGTTTGAACCAACCGTGTTTGTTGTCTTTATCTTTATCGAACTTTTTTTAACTTCGGTCTATGTTTTTATCCTTTTCTGATTCCTCTCAATGAGACGAATCATATAAATTACAAAAAGTATAACATAAAACTAAAAATAAAAATACGACAGAAATAAATTTATAGTGAAAAGCTAAACAATAAATTACAAAAAGTATAACATAAAACTAAAAATAGAAATAACAGAGAAATAAATTTATAGTGAAAAGCTAAACAATAAATTACAAAAAGTATAACATAAAACTAAAAATAGAAATAACAGAGAAATAAATTTAGGAAGAACTAAGTCTGCAATATGAAGACGATGATCTAAGATAACTAAATTCGTCGACTTTTAATTTTTTTGAGTTATAAACATTTGGACCAGGACCAGACTATGCGTACGGAATGCAGTACCCAGAAAATGTACAGATTGGGCTCATTGACTCACTTTTGGATCCCTCACAAACAATCCAAACCGTTCATTCATTTTATAATGATTTTTGGAGAGTCCACGCAAGAAATCAACTCAATCGGATGTCTGTAAGTGCTTGATCTAAGACGCCATAGTTTCTTTCAAAAAAAAAAGAGACTAAAACGGAGACATCTTAGATCAAGCACCGAAAATCGTCCGATTGAGGTGATTTTTGTTGGGGGCCCTTGGAAAATCATTCTAAGATGAATGAATGGTTTGGATTGTTCTTGTGGAACCCACAAGTGGGTCTCCAAGTGCGATCTGTGCATTTTCTGTGTGTTTGGGTCCGTACCCATGTAATTTTCGCAAACATTTGCTGAAAACAGTTAATTATACATTTTTCGGTATAGAAATACAGTTCTACCAAATAGTGAAAGATTTATTTTGAGTTTAATTTTGTTCACCTATCTTTAAAAGTGGTTCAACATTACCCAACATGTTTCTGGTTATATTTCAATAATCGAAACAGTTCATCTCTTAGAACATACTAATATGTATCTAATTTTGCACAGATCAACGGAATCGGATATTGGAAAATACTTGCTTAAATAATACTCCATTTTTCAGTTCAAATTCTTGTCCAACTTTTAAATTAAAAATTATGTGATTATGAGAAGCACTTGCCAATATCCAATTGTGCTGACATTTTTTTTTGCATGGGAAGTTAAAATATCAATCTTTTAAGTCGTGAACCGTAATCGTCGAAATAAAATAGGGAACAAGGTGGATAATGTTCACCCAATTTCAAAAACGGGTGAACAAAATTAACCATGTAGGAAGCTTTTTTTACCCCTCACAGCTTTTCTGTGAAAAGATGAGAAGAAGAAAAAAGTAGTCTTTTCAGACAGGGAAACTAATCAAATACAGTAGTATAGAAAAACAAATTGACTGAAATTACACAGCACTCCCTGGGGTTAGAAATTCGAACTACTATAAAAGGAAAAAGAATAATGATACATACACACACTTAACCACGCACATACTCACATGCCGAGGGACCCATCGGTGGGTCCTACCCGAGTGATCTCTCGGCATGTGAGTGTGTGTGTGGTTGTATCATTTTTGAAGGAAAAAAGAAGACGTACGATAATTATGTCTACGTGACTTCCACCTTAGATATCCTCATTGTTGTCATGATACGGGGAAAATGTTAACCTCACCCACCACAAATTACTCCACCCAAACGTAGTAAACAAACAATTAAAAAAAAAAAACTATTAAAAATAGTAAAATACTAACTTTATCCCTACCAGTAATTTAACAAACCCCAAAACTTAAAGCAACATTTACCATATTCCAGACCAACCCCAAAACCAAATCATTCCTCTCTTCTATACAAGAAAGTTCAAATTAGTACAATTTTAGTATTAAACATGCATGGAGTACTACCGTAGTAATAAACTAGCTTGGTTTACATGACATGACAAGTGCCCTAAGGCCCCGTTCCGCTAAGAAAAAATAATTTTGTTTTAATTCAAAAAACTATCTTATTTTATTAACAAAAAAATCACTTAGTTTTTTTGTAAAACGAAAAACCAAAATAGCTAGTTAGTAGAACAAGTTAGCTTTTTTTGCAAAACTAAACATAGAAAAAAACTAGTTTAATGGAAAAGTTAGTTTTTTTCGCAAAACTAAAAACCAAAAAACTAGTTAGTGGAACAAGTTAGTTTTTTTACAAAATTAAAACATCCAAAAAATAAAAAAAAACCAAGTTATTGGAACATCTCCTAAATATCCTCTACTGTAAAACATGCTACCAGGGGAAATTTTAACCTCACCCACTACCACAAAACTCACCAACCTCCAAATGGAATAACAAAAGCACAACTTTACCCTACCATTAAAAACCTTCTTCTTCTTCTTCTTCTTTTCTCTTTTTTTTTTTCTGATCCTAACATTAAAACTTCAACAGTCTAGAATTTCAACAACATTTTTTTTTTAAAATTCCAAAAACAAAGAAACACAGAAAGCCCAGCACATTCCTGCCTTCACATTAGAGACTTGAGCGACCTGGCCTTGATCGGCTTCCTCCCTCTTCTCTTCTTCACATTCCTTTTATCTTCCTCATCGTCATCGTCTTCAATATAATCAAATTCCTCGCTGTCGATTTCGGACGACGACGATGACAAGGAGGAATGTTGTGGGACTATTTCCCTAACAATCTCTTCCCCCTCCTCCTCAACACTCTCAAATTTTGGCACATCCCTCACACCTCTCTTTTTACCCCACCGCGGCCCGAACCCAGAATAATAGTAAAATTCGTATGGGTTTGAAGTCGCGGGAGGGGGTGACTGTGGTGGTTGTAGTTGTACCTTTCTGGGACGACCACGGCGGCGGATTGGATTTGTAGCCTCCGCGACCACAACGACAGGAGGCTTTTCCGATTTCTTGGCAGATGCAGCAGAAGGAAGCGGCAAATGGTGTTGGGAGAGCGAATGCCCTTTCCACGCTTCCTTCTTACATTGCCAGCTCTTTCCAACGGTTTTACAGTACGAAATTGCCCCGCCATTTCTGAACCCTAGCTCAATCCCATTTTTATCGCGGTTGACATTTTTATCCTCGACATTCAAAGACATTCTCATGGACGCCACGCTGCAGCCACGAGTATTTCCACTGTTTTAACGGAATTAAATACAAAGCTACATATTACGATGTAATTTTGACTAATCAGACGTCTAGCATGTATTATTACGGAAAAAAATTACAAAAGCGAGTTCGATAATGGAAACCCTAATATTTCCAACAGAGGCAAAAAAAAAAAAGAGTGGCGTAAAGATTGGAATCGATTTGACGGATTTACCTCTCGACGGCACCGAGGGAATTTCCCGAGCCTCCATTCGCAGTATAATTACTTTCGTCTCCCTCCACTACCTGCGTATATGTACAGACGATAATAATCCAATCGAAACGGAAGATAAAAATCTCCATACAGTTGATTTCAGCGGAGAAGAAACGCAACTGAAAAACCGATTCGTTTAATCGAGTATTGAAGAGTGAATGGAGGATGGGAAATGAAGTGATTTCGGGGCTTCGGAAAACCCTAAAATGAAGACGGAAATGCAGACTGAACAACGAGATTTAGGGTTTTTTTAATGGGAGATTAGTTGAGGAGAGAGGGAGGAGGAGGAAGACTTACTTGGAAGGGAGAGGAAGGTGAATCGGGAGGGAAGGAGAGAAGGTCCCACGGCGACTGATTGAGCTGGCAAATGTGAGGAGAGTTGTGCTCGAGGCGACTACTACTAGTACTGCGAGGGGTGAGATCGGGTGAGCAGCCGTTGGGAGCGGTGGCGGTTAACGAGAGGCCGTTGAGCTTGGCATGTCTGCGGATCCTCATGGCGGCTGAGGGCGGTGGTGGACGACGGAGCGGGGAAGGAGATCGGGGGGCTTTGTTTCTTCTTTTTTTTTATTTCTCTCTCTCCCCACGACAGGTTTCTCTCTCTATATGTATTGTTATTGCAACTGTTTGCAGTAGATCTCGCAGAACTCGATAGACGAGAGGTTTTTATTTTTATTTTTGCTTCTTTTTACTTTTCGTTTATTATAATTATTATTAATTCCACTAGGCCATTGATTTTTTTTTATTTTTTTTTTTTCCCTTTCTGGATTGTGGTATTTGACTGATATTACGGTCTCACCCTTTGGATTCTGGTGTTTTTTTACAGGTAGGTCGAGTTTCCTGCTTCTTGTTAACTTTGTCTTAAATAGAAATTTATTAAAAAAGGGGATAAGATACGTGTCAACATGTCCATACATTACTTTCTAGAGAAAATGTATTGGGATCCACTCCGGTCCCTTAAAGGGCGTGGTCCATCCTGGCCATCAGATCTCTGAGCCTTTTTCGAGTTCGTTTTCATAATCAGAACCGTTGATATTTTAGATATCGTCAAGGACTTCAGAAATGTCAAAATTCATGGTAATTGAATATCTTTTAATGTGTTTTGGAATCACATTTATCTCTCCAGAAAATTGAGACTACAAAAAAATGCAACACCGGGTAAAACCCATTTTTCAAGAGATAAATGCATTTTGCAAACAAATTAAACGATTTTTGATTAACATGAATTTTGGCGTGCCTAAAGTTATAGACGATGACAAAAAGATTAACGGTGCCGCTTATGAAAACAGACCTAGGTACTACCTAAAAACTGGGCTGACAGGATTGTCTAGCCCCTTAAAGGATCTAGAGAGGATCCTCCTTGTAGAAAAAACGTGGACATGATAAAGAGAGAGAGAGAGAGAGAGAACATGGACATAGGTGATTAATCCCTCCATTCCAAAGCCAAAAGTTAGTTTAGTTTGTTTGTGGGTATGTTCCACACACTACAATTGACTAGGATTTGATTATTAGGGAGGGTGCAGTCGCAAGATAATAATTTCTTGGAAATCCCCTATATAGCCATGTAAGGGTGAAATCAATTCGCTTTGGTTAGAGATTTTGGGCAGAGCCAGACCGAATCAATCCAATCTAAAAATAATGGAAACTGATTCCAGTCACAATATTCGAACAATCGTAAAAGGTTCGGGGTTGTAGGTCAAGTGTTTCGATATTTGTAGGTCAAGTATTTCGATTTGTTTAGGTTCTTTCGGGTTGAGTTCCGAGACAATTACAATATCAAAAAATTTTGGATGAAATGGGGTGATTTTGGATCGAGTTCATACAGCCGTCCGATTGCCTCGATTCCCGCGTAGGCCCACTCGGAATTTGATTCTGAGAACGATGAATGGCTCGGATCGACCGTTTGGGACTCACACCGGCGTCGGCGACGCCGTCGGTACCCTTTGGTCTGTGCACGTATCTTTACCGAAATAATTTTTCCTATTTAAGGGGAGTGCAAATAGTGTGTGGGTCCGACTCCCACTAAAACCGTGTTAGTGGGATGTGTGTGCAAATACGAGTATTATGCGTGAGTGATTTTGAAGTTTTTGTTTTTGAGAATTTTGTCTTCGAATAGCACTATATTATGCACCGTTAATCAGTTGAAATTTCATAATTGAAAGAAATAAATTGCAACAGATGGAGTATTTCTTTCAGGGTACAAATGAAGCATATACGTAGGTAGGAGATTTATGTAATTTTGATTAAGGGCTGGTTTGGGATAAAAGTGGATTATGGATTATTGGTTTTTTCGTTTCGTCTTTATTCAAATTTTTTTTGCATTTATTAGTTTCGTGTCAAGATTTTGTGCCAATAATCCACCTATTTTGGCTTTATTCAAAAAAATTTGAATTTTGACCATAATTTTATACTCATTAGATTCGTCTCGCCGAGAGGAATCCATAAACCACAAAATCTTGACAAGAAACTAACAAATGCAAAAAAAATTTGAATAAAGACGAAACGAAAAAACCAATAATCCATAATCCACTTTTATCCCAAAACCAGCCCTAAAAAAACAATTATGTAACTTCAAACAAATGCTTACTATAATTGTTATTGATCTTAAAAAGTACTCCCTCCATCCCAATTTACTTGCCACTCTTGGGGAATTGAGTTTTTAAGGGGAGTGAAAACTTTGTATTGTATTTTATGTTTTGCACCTAAATCCAGTCCAAATTAATATGACCAATTTTGTGGGGCTAATTTTTTATATGAAACTCAAAACATATGCAATATGGATCTTGTTTGATAGATATCAATTGGTTTTATTAGACAAATTTGTCAAAATCATAAGAACTGTTATAAAATAAAAGATAATGGACAAGTCAATTGAGATGGAAAATGTACTACTCCCTCCGTCCCTTTTTAAATGTGTTACTTGGGATTCTGTGCCATTTTCAACGGCTTATAACTTTTAATTTATAATAGCTTTTATGATTTTGAAAATTTTGTATAATAGAAATAATTAAGATCTATCAAACAAGATCCATAATGCATATGTTTTGAGGTTCACATTAAAAGTTATAAGCCGTTGAAAATGGCACAGAATCCCAAGTAACACATTTAAAAAGGGACGGAGGGAGTATTTTTTAATGGTATAACTGAAAAATGACCTTATTTTGATGAATATTTTTTTGGAATGGAACAAATATTTTGAAACATCTTAAAATGGAAAGAAAAATCAACAATTTGGAACGGAGGGAGTAGCAAACGGTCAATTGCCCTCATTAATTTTTTCATTCCTTGCAAATTCCTTCACAAATTCACGCTTGCATTGGTTTGGGCCAATTACCACCTTCGCGGGTAAAATTCCTGCACAAGGAAAGAAAGGGGAAAATACACTTTACCTACCTGTAGTTAGCGTGTTTTGCAGAACACCTACCTCAGTTTTAAAAATGACCGAAAGACCTACCTATGGTTTTGGACTAAACTGCTACCGTTAGGTTTTCTGTCTGTATTAACGGTGCGTGTGAGCGACGCACTAAACGGCAAGTGTAAACCGAAAAAAACGTGTTTTCTCCAAAATAAGATGTTTTCTTCTTCCTTAACTGCCCCTCCATGATTTATAAAAGTTAAACCATAAATTTTCTCACTCTCTCCCTCTTCCCAAAACAACCCATCTCTGATGAGTCACGACATCCCCTAGCCCGTCCATTTCCGGCGATTCCTTTCCGGAAAACCCATCTCCGGCAATTCCCCTACCCTCTCTCCTCTCGCTCCTTCTCTGATTCTGATCGATTAGGGCTAAAACCCTATCTTTTTCACTCTCGCACTATACTCATTATGCATAGAAATCATCACTCTTTCGGGGATCTTGAATCAGACCGATCAATTAGAAAGAAAAAAAAAATCTGAATCAGACCATAGAACCAAGTGTGATGATTTGGATCGCACCATAGAACCAAGTTCACCTTCAACACTGATCAATTAAAGAAAAAATTAACCCAATTGCATCGTAATCCAATTGGAATTGCGGTGGAATCGAAATCAATCCTATGATGCGGTGATATATACATATCGTTATCAAGATTGGGGGCTTTGTAAATCGAAGAATACAAAACCCAGTCGATATATTGTTGAGGGATCTGGATTCCTCATCACCGAAAAGTCCATGAGTTGAATCTAAATCAAATAAGCAAAAACAATACCCAAAAATACACATCTGTGTATATAGATGAATCAATAATACAAAACCCAGTCGCCGCCCAGCCGCCGTCGTCAATCGGTACAGAACTGAGCCGCCGTTGATCGGTACAAAACCGAGGCGTCGTCGATCCGTACAAAATTGAGCCGCAGTCGATCATTGAGGGATTGATCCAGGCGCCGTCGATTTATTTCTCGCCTTTGTTGCAGAGAGAGGAACAGTAGGTGCGTTGTTGCACAGGAGGAGGAGAGAGATAGTGAGGCAGAGAGAGAAATACAGGGATTATTAGATGGAATGAAGGTATGCTCAGATGATGATGACGCAGAATCAGATGGAATGAAGGTAGGCTCAAAGTTGGAGAAGATGCACTGTGTACATGTGCTGAGGAAATTTATCCCAAAAAAAAAATACAGGGGCATCAAAGTCATTTATCATTTTTCTGTTAACGGAGTTAGAGTTACAGTTTAGTCCAAAATCATAGGTAGGTCTTTCGGTCATTTTTAAAACTGAGGTAGGTGTTCTACAAATCTCGCTAACCACAGGTAGGTAAAATGCATTTTCCCCAAAAAAGAAGAAAAGAAGAATTGTTTTGTCTATTTATTTCCGAAATACGGTATTCTTTCTCCCAAATATGATTTCATTGGACCAACATGAAACATGATAGAATTTTTACATTGTTTTTAACAAGCAAGGATTGCTAAGGGGTTTTTTGGCTTTTGGGGGCTCCAGTTGATATATATTGAGAAAATGACTTATCTCGAAAAGTGTAATAAGCTACTCCCCCGTCCCATAAAATTTTTCACTTTCACTATTCCAGCCCTATGAAAAAATTGATTATTTCTTTTAATCTGTAATGTTTTATATAAGCAATATGGATTTCATTTGATAGATTTCAATTAGATCTTTTGAACAAAATTCTGAAAATCACATAAAATGTTATGAATTGAAAGATATAGGCAATTTAAAAATGACACGCACTCCCGAAAGTGTCAAACTTTACGGGACAGAAGAAGTAATAAATTTTTAAAAAAAAAAAAAACCCTTTAGCGGAACAGGGTTTAGTACTCATCCAATTTTGAAATTTGGATCGTAGGTGAATGTGATCCAGGCCCATGTTTTATATTTTTTGGTTCCCCACTTCGGCATAGAACTTGATTTCAGGCCCATTCAAATATTTCAGGCAACCACAAGGGATGACAAAAACGAGGCCCAAGACAAGATTTCTACAAGACCACACCAAAATGTATTCTTAATTCATATATCTAATAAAAGTCAAAAAGTTTAATCATATTCAAATTTCGCATCGCCATTTTAAATTTATTTGTTGGAGATCTTGTTCCACAAACTCTGTCCTTTTTTAGTAACTCTTCTTTTACTAATGTATTTCTGGGTTAATGTATTTTGAGATAATGACTTATCTTGTAGAACGTAAAAAGACATTAAAAGACAATTTTTAGGAACAATCCCTAATAATCCGAACTATTGAATAATTTTAAAATAATTTTTTGATGGTCATTGCAAAAATTCAGCTTAATTGAATTTGCATAAGTGAGTATTCCGAACTTCAAGTTTTTATTCAGAATTCAAAATGAAAACTTGAAGTTTGGATCAAGGAGTTACATGCATCCAAATTGACCTAAATTTTTACAAGAACCTTCGAAGAGTTATTTTAAAATTATTGAACGATTCAAATTATTCGTATGAGATCCAAACATGAGTGCTAAGGCCATCGTACATTTTTAGTATTCTCCTTCTTCGATACCCACAGTTCGGTCCCTTAGCTAAAACAGGCCTTATAGGATTACAAACATGGGCTGAGTCATGAAAAGACAAGAAGGGTCACTTGATCCCTCTCATTTTAATTTCTCACAAGAATTTTTTGATAGTTTGGAGCAAAATTTTGCAATTTTGACCCCTCAAAAAATTTATAAATTGCCCTAACTTATTTAAAATGCATAGAAATCTCTAGTTTTTTTTTTCCTTCTTTTCTAGAGTTGATAATATTACAATTGAGGTTATCGTACATTATTTTTGAGATATAATAAGTCATAGGGACCAATTATAAATAAAAATAATAATATGTATAAATGTATATTTACGTTATAGTTAACCTCTTAATTTAGTTGCTCTCTCCGTCCCAATTTAAATGTCCTCTACATGAGAGGAGACCGTGTAAGTTTGACCTTAAAAAATAAAATACTTTTGGAACTACTTTTAAATTTTTTTTGGTACCGTTCAAAAGATCTTAATGAGTACTTTTGAATGGTGTAAAAATTTTAGAAATAAAATATCTAGAAATATGTTTTGTTTTAAAGTCAAAACGATATGACTTTACGTAAGGTACATTTAAAATGGGACAGAGTGAATATTTTTTTGCATGAACAAATAGAAAAAATAACTTGCATATAGATCTAAATTTTAACCTTGCTAACTTAAAATCTTTTAACTTCGCCCCTGATTACAAACGTGACCTCTAGAATCTAATCGGATCACATGCGTGACCTCATACTGATTGTTAGAATCTAATCGGGTAACATCTTTTACGTGGATGTCAATTCTCGTCGCAACACATATTCGTGTCATAACATCACAAGAATTCGATGCTTCGCTCAAAAAAATTATCTTAATTTTCTGAGACTACCACGTAAAACTATCACAGGAGAACCCAAAAGCTATTAAAATAATTACTGTGGCCTCCACCCATTTTGTAAGTCCATTTGATTCCGTAAGTGGTCCGTTCGGGGACATCCGATAAAATTGGAACGACACAGAAAAGATTCCGTAAGTTTTTTTTTTTTCAATAACTAGATGTCTTGGTCAATTTTGCATGTAACTTGAATTATTTTAAGATTCTAAAATTTACTACTAGTCAAATGGCCCAATGAAATTTATAGCATTTAGGAGATTTCGAACCTTAACTTCAGAAGTGAGTGAACTCCTATGTCTCAAGTCTCAACCATGGACCTGATCTGAGAGGGCTCTCGTCTCTTCTCTCTCTGAATTTTATTTCCTCCTTACCCTTCTTTCAATAGATAGGGTTTCCTTGGGGGTGGGGCTGCCAGCTCCATGCCCCACCTCCCCCCTTCCTCTTCCTCTCCAGCCGCCCACCCTCCGTCACCTTCGCGTTCGTTTTTAGCCCATCCCCAACCAGATCTATCTCTTCCTCTACCACCCCACCATTCCACCTCCTTGATCTCCATCTCCAATCCGAACCCTCCACCATCCTTGTGGTTGCTGGCGGTTGAATTTGAGGTTGTGTTCTCGTGTGACATTTGGATTGATAGATTTGTGCTCCAGGTTTCACCTATGCTTAGCTTTGGGTTGGGATTTGAGCTGGGTGTCCTTGTAGGACTCTCGACTCTCTTGTTTGCGACAGTTCTTAAATACCTTCGTTTTCGTCGTGCTTGCATTTGCAGTAAGTGCCTAGTGTCTAGGATTTGATAGAGTTGGCTTACTCTTGTATTTTTTTGTGGAAACTTGTATAGCCTTGGGGCTTTTGATATGAATGGATTGAATAATTTTTTCAAAACAAAAAAAAAAAAGTCTCAGCCACGGACCAAACTCTTGGCGTGCATTGACTCCATTTTGTGTTGACTGTTGAGAGAGAAAAAGAGAGAGTAGTTGCGCTGCGGCGGCAGTTAGTAGCACTGAATGATTTTCCCTCTTTGCTGTATCCGCACACACAGGTGAGAGCTGTGATCTGATGCACTATTTAATAGCCTAGATTTATACTAGTACTATAATATTATGGTAAATGACACAATTACCCTCAATAAAACTCCTATGCCCTCGAATTGCATGACGTGGAAAATTATTCCCCACAAAAAACTACCATGAAACATAATTTATAAATAAAAAATAAAATATTTTTGTACATAATTTTTAATTTCTTTGTATCATATTGAAGATCCCAATTGGTTCTTTAATTTAATGAAAATACTAAAAATTAAATTACGCACATAAATCCTTTACTTTTTTTTTTCTTTCAAAAATTAGAACATGGGTTTTCATAGTAGATTATCTTTGCAGGAGGCGGGGGTGCTTGTAATGTGCAACTGATTTGCAATAAAAAATACTACTACTACTATTCCAAAGTTAAATTCTTGGAATGGGGTCGTGTTGGGCGCTTCTATGTTGTGGATTATGCAACGAACGTTCGGATCGTCTATATCCACAATCATTTTAAATAGGAGTGTGTTTTTTACTTTTACAGGTAAGAGCGTATTTGTGAATTTAAACCATCAAGATCCCTCAAATTGATGAAAAAACGGAGGTTGGGGGTGTTCTATTAACAAAAATAATTATTTTAAAAATTAAGACAAATTATTCTCTTATAATACATTACATAAAAAATAAATTTATTCCAAAAATACCATTAGCGGAGTCCTAAATTCATGACACGAGGAGTAAACTAAACTCACTGGGTAAGTGGAAACACACGGAGGCGGATACAAACCAACAGAAAAAAAGTGAAAAACCCTCTCGCATTTATCGACTTCCGTGAGATGCTACTATATAAAGTCTACAAGCAATGCTACTATATATATATATATACACACACATATATATATATATATAGAGAGAGAGAGAGAGAGAGAGAGAGAGAGAACAGTCGATACTACTAGACAGAGAGAAAAACAAAAAAGCGCCCCCCGGCCCGATCTCCCCACACTCCGTCGTCCACCACCGCCCTCCGCCGCCATGAGGATCCGAAAACATGCCAAGCTCAACGGTCTGTCGTTAACCACCACCGTTCCCAGCGGCTGCTCAACCGATCTTACTCCTCGCAGTACTAGTAGTCGCCTCCCGCACAACTCTCCCCACATTTGCCAGCTCAATCAGTCGCCGTGGGACCTTCTCTTCTTCCCTCCCGACTCACCTTCTTCTCCTTTCCAAGTAAGTCTTCGACTCCCTCTCCCTAACTAATCTCCCAATAAAAAAACCCTAAATCTCGTCGTTCCGTCTGCATTTCCGTGTTCATTAATTTTAGGGTTTTCCGAAAACCCGAAATCACTTCATTTCAAATCCTCCATTCACTCTTAAATACTCGATTAATCGAGTCGGTTTTTCTTCAGCGTTTCTTCTCCACTGAAATCAACTGTATGGAGATTTTTA
Source organism: Vaccinium macrocarpon (assembly GCA_022606695.1). Classification (NCBI taxonomy): domain Eukaryota; kingdom Viridiplantae; phylum Streptophyta; class Magnoliopsida; order Ericales; family Ericaceae; genus Vaccinium; species Vaccinium macrocarpon. The sequence continues at coordinate 26,400,388 of CM040179.1, forward strand.
TCTTCTGTTTCGATTGGGTTATTATCGTCTCTACATATACCCAGGTAGTGGATGGAGAAGAGAGTAATTATACTGCAAATGGAAGCTCGGGAAATTCCCTCGGTGCCGACGAGAGGTAAATCCGTTAAATCGATTCAGATCTTTACGCCACTTTTTTTTTTTTTTTGTGCCTCTGTTGGAAATATTAGGGTTTCCATTATCGAACTCGCTTTAGTGATTTTTTTCCCTAATAATACATGCTAGACGTCTGATTACGCCAAATTACATCGTAATACGTAGTTTTAATACTCTTGGCGCTGCAGCGTGGCGTCCATGAGAATGTCTGTGAATGTCGAGGATAAAAATGTCAACCGCGATAAAAACGGGATTAATGAGCTAGGGTTCGGAAATGGCGGGGCAATTTCGTACTGTAAACCCGTTGGAAAGAGCTGGCAGTGTAAGAAGGAAGCGTCGAAAGGGCATTCGCCTTCCCAACACCATTTGCCGCTCCCTTCTGCTGCATCTGCCAAGAAATCGGAAAAGCCTCCTGCTGTGGTCGTCGCGGAGGCTACAAATCAAATCCGCCGCCGTGGTCGTCCCAGAAAAATACAACCATCGCCTCCGCCACCGCCCCCTCCAGCGACTGCCAACCCATACGAATTTTACTATTATTCTGGGTTCGGGCCACGGTGGGGTAAAAAGAGAGGTGTGAGGGATGTGCCAAAATCTGAGAGTGTTGAGGAGGAGGAAGAAGAGATTGTTAGGGAAATAGTCCCACAGCATTCCTCCTTATCATCGTCGTCGTCTGAAATCAACATCAAGGAATTTGATTATATTGAAGACGACAATGATGAGGTTAAGGAAGATAAAAGGAATGTGAAGAAGAGAAGAGGGAGGAAACCGATCAAGGCCAGGTCTCTCAAGTCTCTAATGTGAAGGGAGGAATGTGCTGGGCTTTCTGGGTTTGGTATTTTGGGAAAAATGTTGTTTGTATTTTTTTTTTTTTTTGTGGTTGTTAAAGTTGAAGTTAGGGTAAAGTTATTTTTTTGGGGCTGCTTCATTGGGGTATTTTGTTTTGTAGTGGGTGAGGATAGCATTTCCCGGTATCATGACATGGTAGACTTTAGGGAGGATAGTGTTTGCCATGTAGACCTGTTGTATGTTCCTCTTACTCCAATGTAAACTTGAGGGGTAGTTATGTAATTGTAGTTTTATTCCCTTTTTTTTTTCCGGTCAATAAATGCATGTTTATATCAACAATGCCATTGGTACACCGTACACTACACGAGCACAACATAAAGGAGAGGTGATTGATGAAGAGAAATCCAATTTTTTGGTGGGCCATATATTAGACTTTTCCTCATTTGTCACATTACCTTAGTGTGCATAAGTGATGTAACTATATCATTTTCCTGTTTATAAATGTCTGGTTTTGGATGTCTTAAAAAACTAGTCTATAGAATGGTCAACTTGTCCCTCATTCGTTAGCAATTGTCTAACTGGGTGGGTTAAATAGAATTACACTTTTATCCTTTGTCAGAGACAACCGCAAAATTCAAGTGTGGATTAAGGGAGAGTTTCCAAAAAGATAAAGTTCAGATTTTCTAAAATCAATAAATGTTAATTTTGTCTATTTTTTTTTAATTTTGGAAACTCCCTCAAAACGGATGTGTTTGGTTCTTTTTACTTCTTTGCAATGAAAAATAATTGTGTGCGAACGTGCCAGAGAGAGTTTCAATCTTCTCCCTCAGATTAACTTTGGAAAACCAAACTTAATCAGGCGATTGTGTTTTCTTGGTTCAATTACCTCAATTAAGAGGATTTTTCTTAATAAGTGAAGATATGCAAACCAATAAACTTGGAAAATCAAAGAACAATAAAGAAACAAGACACTTCGATTAACAAATCAAAGATAAACTTACTTCGAAATTGTCTCCAACTTCAAATACAGAGTAACAGAACTTCGAACAAGTGATTGTTGCAAGAACAATCGAGATAGGGGTGATTGTCACAAGAACAATCGAGATAAATCCTAATCTACTTCCTAATCTACTTCGAACTGTGTTCGAGATCCTAAACTACTTCGAACTGAGTTCGAAATCCTAAACTACTTTGCCAATGAACAAACCAAGCATCAGTTTTTTTATAGCTGTTTGTTAAAGATTTGTCCGGGGGCTTTTTACTCTTCAATTTCTTCTATTTATAGACGTAGCTTGTAGTTTGAACTTCCCGCTCCATGAATTTGAATCTAGCTTGCTTCGAACTCCAACTTCCACTTTGATGGTTGGCAGTTATTCTTCCTCCACGTCTGAATTTGAATTCTCCCTTCTCCCAGAAGCTTTAAATCTGCACGTCGACTTAACAACTTCAAATGATAATGTGTTTAAGGAAATAACTGCTCCCCAGAAGAATTCCACGTGTTCTAACTGCCAATCGCCTTGTTTCTCAAGTTTACACGTGGAGCTTGTGCGTTTAGTAGTTGATATCATGGCTTCGAGGCTAATCTTTATTTTAGTAATGGCTTGTAACTGCCAATAACTACCTTTCTAAATTGGAGAAGCAATACGACATCGTATTTGGTGCATTTTATCTTATTAATCCAGTGTGTCTTCATTGACAAGTAATTGCCAACGTTTGGCACTTTTGATTATGTGTCAATTAATCATTGGATTGGTTAAATTTATATGTAAACATACCCCCCACATTAACATCTTTGTTCAAAGAATTTGAATAAGTGTTAATGAGCCTTTTACCCTTCGAATTCCTGTAAGCTTCCAAAGCAGAAGTTATTGGCAGTTTTAATCACATCCCACGATGCAGTTATCAATAAATCCCTTCGTTCTTATGAGAGATTCATGGATAGTGGGCAGTTAATACCCACGTTCTCCATTTTGCCAGAATTTGAATCGTTTTAAACTAAAATTCTACTTATAAAAAGACTTAATCACTGGTAAAAATCTATTACCAATTTTCTTTGTAAACCGATCTTCATCTGAGTTTAACCATGGCTAATATTTCTAACACTCAAAATGCCTTCGAAAACTTAGCTCTTAGTGACCCAATTTCTGCTGACACTAGCAACATTGTGACGCCCATTGTTGGTGAGATTCGAAGAGATTGATCTTATACAGTGGCTCAAGTAGAAACTTCTGAGCTCATTGACCAATGGAATCCTCCATCTTCCCCTGCTCATAAACCCTTTCTATGGGGTTTACCATCCGAGATAGTGGTGGTAAGAATGGATGACCCTGCTGGCTATAAAGGCTGGAGCCACTATCACTAATTAGCTATGAGCAAATATTTATCCCCTTTCATCAGACGAGATCCCAACATAATGTTGCTTGACAGCCTCATTGCCACTTGTTTAACTCCTGGCTTCTTTAAAGTCCATGGAGATGAAATGTCAGGCTTTGCTGGGTATGGAGAGCTTAAGCAGAAGGCCAGTACTCAATTTATATACTGGTTGCATGAGGTTCGAAGGCCTCATTTCGAAGGAGACTTCATTGACCCTGCCAATCTTTCTCTTCGAGACCTTCCCGAGAATACGGATTGGTTCGAAGAGTTAAGGAATATCAAGTTTGATCCTACTCCTTATCATGCTAACCTTTCTTATTCTCTTTATCGCCATTCTGATTCCCTCAAAGCCAAAGAATTATTGGCTGCTTTTGCATTTTTGGATGTAGGCATTCTTGAAGAGGATATACCTTTTAAGAACTTTTTATGGGCTTGCGAAACTCTCCAATGTAGTATTCAAGCTAGCCCTTTCTTTCACTCTTTTCTGAGTCAGCTTCCTCTGCTTCGAATGTGGATGAAGAATAACATTGCTTCGTTTGGGTTTAATCAAGACCTTCATGATTATGAAGTGCTTCATGATCAGATCTCCAAACTTCATAAAAATGTGGAAAACCTGAAAGAGCGTTCCTTTGAAATGCCCACTGACGTTTCTAAGAGGCTTCGAAGGAGGTTTAAAAATCACATGAAAAGAAATGCTCTCAAATTGGCCAAGTTCGAAGTCAAAGCCAAGACCCTGGTTTTGAAAATCAGGCCATTGATTGAGAAAAAAACTCAAAATTGATGAGGAAAACAAAGTTAGAATGATGGAAAAGGAATTTTTTAGTTTTACTTGGGCAAGATTCCATGCCTTAGTGACTTGGAGCTTTCCTCATTATTTCCAAGTCATCCCTACTCCAACAGCTGCTTCACCACCAGTAGATGCTTAGTCTCCTCTGTGTAATAGGATCTTATAGCATGTACTTTCCTTATATCTTAAGTTTTAATGAAATACTAGTTCCTTCTATGGTTTGCTAGACACTCTTAAATGCTTTTCAAAGTACTTAATTATGCTTTAAACCAGTTCGAACTTTTAAGAATAAATTAATAAAATACATTTCATGAGAATAAACCAAAAGTGGTTCGAAGTATGAAATGATTTATAATTTGAAAGTAATTATCAACCAAAAGTTGAAACCAAACGTGGGCCGAAAAATAATCATAGGCCCAATAACTTTAAAAACGGATATTTGGCCCGAAACGCTGCACCGCTTCCTCGTAACGTATAAATCTAGGGCTTGGAACAGTCTCATTACGTGTTCAAACTTTCAAACACTTTGCTCTCCCTCTGTTTCTCTCATACCCCTGCATCCATGGCTTTTGAAAGTGTTATCCAAATGGGTACCTCTTCGCTCGTTCTTCAAAGATACGTTGAAGAAGAGACGTCAAACTTAGGCGGCGATTTGCATAACCAAGTCTTCATAACGAACCCTGATAGAACTGATACCCACATCCTAGGGTCTGCATTCTTCGATCTGCCTCTCAAGTTTACGTCGTGCTACCCCATCTTAGAAGAAGGTAGGCTTATAAAGGATCAGGAATTAAATTTTGCAGAATGGCCTGCAAGGAACTTTGTATGCTGGCCAGTTCAAGATAATGATTGGGGTGAATGGACTGATCATATTTCGAAGTATAAGAAGGCTGATTTAGAGGAGATTGGAATCTGGCACATTATCTCTCTGCTTCGAAATGGTATTCCACAAAATCCTGCACTCATACATGCTGCCCTAGCCTTTTGGGACTCGTCATTTAATTACTTCCGATTTAACTGCGGGATGATGGGCCCTACAGTTTTAGATGTGACATTCCTTACTGGACTTCCTCTGTCACGCCCTCAAAATTTCATAAGTGCACTATATATATATATATATATATATATATATATATATATATATATATATATATATATTCCACGTGGAGGTCAACACACTCCATAGGCAAATCAAAGTTTTATGTCGCAACAAACCACGGATGCCCCGTGTCCCCAAATAATATAAATAAGTACTTTAAATATTACAAAGCCTTTGTCAAAAGATAACATTTGAATAAGTTACAGAATCATCTTATCAAAACATTATATATCCTAAGATGATGAAGTAACTCCTTTGATGCTCTTGAAATGTATGCATTCACACTCCATGCCACAGACTTCATGCTCCTCGCTGATCACCTGAAAATTTTTAGGTTGAGCTCACTAGCCCAGTAGGAAAACGTCTATCAAGTCTAAATGTAATGAGATGCTAATGGAGTGCATGCAGCAAGACAGGGATTTACAAAGAAAATATACCCTAAGAAGCCACAAGGAAAGGGAACAAACCCTCTGGAATCCCATAACATCCAACCAAGATCTACTGATATGCCGTTGTGTCTAATACGCATTACCGATACTGCCGTGGTGTACCCAATTCACTTACATAATCCACGTGTCGTTTAGTTTGATCATCTTATCAAATTCGGGCACACCTTATAGGTCCCGTGTCATTCGGGCATACCCTTCCGAGGGTCTCGCGTGTCATTAGGGCAAACCCAGGAGGGCCCCCGTGTCATTAGGGCAAACCTCTTGTGAGGGCCCCGTGTCATTCCGCGCAAACCCCTTGTGAGGGCCCCGTGTCATTCCGGGCAAACCCCTGTGAGGGCCCTGTGTCATTTCAGGCAAACCCCTTATGAGGGCCCCGTGTCATTCCGTCCTTGATATTTCACATTCCATAAAATCCAACACCCACCAATCAATACTCGATTCCTAGTTTCATGTGTCAAACAAATGTCACCACTGTATCAAACGCATGTTTCGTATTCCGAGGAAGCGCAAGATCACTAATTAACCAAAGATAGGCTTCGGACACGTTTATCAATGAGTCTTAGGGTGAAAAGTGCGGTTACATTGAGTTACAAGCCGAGACGACACACCTAGGGTCAAAGGAACAATTTCGGTTTAGGGACCATCGGTATCGATACCAAGAAAGGTAGTATCGATACCACTACGCACATCGGTATCGATACCATGAAAAGATAGTATTGATACCGCTACACAGATTTGAGATCAGAAGCTATGGGTATCGATACCAAGGAAGGGTGTATCGATACCCGAACGTTACGAGCAGATTTTTGACTGGTTTTCTCATGAAGATCACAATGGGGCTCAACCCAAACACTTCCAAGGTCAATCTTGAGACAACAAGAAGTACAATGGAACTAATCAACAACTAATTAGCATAGAATACCATCACAATCCCGGATCAAACATTAACCACAATCAAGAAATATGAAAGATGAGTTTATTTGCAAGTTATGAAGAAATTGACCCAAGGGTGCTACAACACCCACATTAAACACCTTAATGCACATAGAAATGATAGAAATCCCCTACCTCAAGAGTGAATGGGCTCCCAATGGAAGATTTCAAAGCCCTAGCTTCTGCTACTCCAAGCTCCAAGCAAATGTTCACCTCCCGGAGCAAAACGAGCACAAACCAAGCTTGGAAATGTGTAGAGGGACTGATTTTAGTGAAGGGTTGTGAAGGATTTATGGTGAATGGGTGAGGTTTTGTAAGGGAGAAGAAGCAAAATGGAGGGGGAAGGAGAGAGAGGGAGAAGATGGCTGTGGAAAATGAGAGGGGGAGAAGTGTTCTCTCCTCCCTTACACACTACACATATATGCTTTTCACAAATTACACCCCGAGTCCACAATTTGCAAGTGTAAACCAAATAAATCCCAATCAACACTTAACACAAAATGTCTCAACACTTAGTTATCTTTTATTTTATTTTATTTTAAAGATAAACTTCTCACATTATTTGATATTAAAAAATAATAATAATAATATTTTACGGGTCCTTACATCCTCCATTTGGTCCAATGATTGATATTTCCAAATCCATTGACGTCCCACCTTTAGCAGACATGAAAACCTCAGGTTCATACGCGTCATATGGAAACTTTCTTAGGAATGAAGCCATATTCGAAGATAAAGTATCTGATAGGGAGTTCTTTGCATATCTTCTATACACTTTCTACAAAATGATCTTTTGTCATAGTGGTAAGAAGATTATGCTGGAATTTGCCTCTTTGGCATATTGCCTTTCTCAGGGTCAGAAGTTTGATATGGCTTCACACTTTTTGGGGTATGTTTACAAGATAGGATCTGACAGCCAATCAAAACCACTTATGTTCAACATAGGAGGCCCTCTTTGGTTCTTACAACTGTGGCTATTGGCATATTTTCCAACCTTCCAAGTTGCTATTTCAGACCCTATTAATGTCTATGGGGATAAGTTCAGAGTCATGGCTTCGAAACCCTTGACTTTGGTTGAATATCTTCAATATTTCCATGACATGAAAGAGGATAAGGAAGAATCAGAATTCTTTCCTTTTGTTGATTGGAGTATTGGGCCTACCTGGATAAAGGATATGATGGAGAACAGAGGTGCCAAAACTTTTGCTGCTGCTTGGGGAAGTATTCTTCTTTCAAGAGAGATATTTATAAGTGGGATTGTTGGTGGCTGCAAGCAAACCCACGTTGAGACTTATTGTCCTGCCCAGTTTGCAAGACAATTTGGCATGGTACAAGCCATCCCATGTCCTTACCCTGGAGAGGTTAATGTACCTCTATACGCTAGAAAGAAGATTGGCAAGAACGTGCTCTCACGTCTTAATGTGGAGTTTAGAAGATCTAGGGCAAACTTTAAACCTTGCCAATTTACCATGGATAGTCCAATATTCATTAAATTTGCCAGCTGGTGGCATAATCTTCTCAAACTGTACCACCAATCCCACACAGCTCAAGGTTTTGCAAACCACATTGGTTGCTCTGTTGGTGAAGCACGATCCAGTTCCTTATCTATGTCAGATGATGGATTTGGTCTTGATAGGAGAGATGAGCCTCAATCAGTTCCAAGAGAAGTAACATCAGATGTACACTCTTCTGCTCTGGTACCTGTAGCTCTACATGTCAAACCACTCCAATCTGTTCCACAAAGAGTGACTAGGTCTCAACAATAAAGGACCCCTCCTTCCCCATCAGGTAATTCTTGATGATCCTGAGTATTAGTTAAAACTTTGAATCCTTTCTGTTTTCTAACTTTACAATTCAATACCCAGAGTCTGTCTCTAAGAAGAGGGTGATGAAAGAAATAGAAATTGCACAAACCCCTACTTCGTCAGGTTCGAATTCCAGTAATTCTCTTATCCATTCTTGATAACTTTCTGATTTTTTACATAACTAACCAATAGTTCCCTTTAACCTTTCAAAAGCCAAGAAGGACCAAGGGAATTTAGCATCAAAAGAAGGATCTAACCAGGAAAAGGCTAAATTTGCTAAGGTTTACAACGCTTCGAAACGAAGAAGGATATTGTTGTTTAGGAGTCGAAGAAGAAGCGGTATACAAGAGATATCACTATTGGCCAATTTGTAAAAGGTGAGTTATTACAAATCCAGTCTTATTAAGGCCCTTTAGACTTACTCTTGTATTTCTTATTTTAATGAGTGATATGCTTTCAGAGAAGAAGACAAAGCTTAAACCTGTCAAAGCTTCAAAGGTTTTTGTAGAGTCATCTGGGCATACAGAGGAACCTCCTAAAGTTTAAACACAAACTTTAGTGCAAGATATGTCTCCCCCTGTCATCAGTATTGTAGCAAGGGCTTTGGCTTCAAAAAGCATTCGAAGTGAACCTATCAAAATATCCACAGAGGCAGGCTCTATTGCAGAAATCAACACCGAAAGGTGCCGAGGAAATAGCCGGAAAAACGTTCTCGACGCCTTTAAAACCAATATGCCTACATGAACAAATCCCACCGTAACCATCTCATACATTTGAGGTAATTTGGTCCATTATGTTTGTGCCTGTATTAATCGTATCTCACTTCGAAGACTTAAGCCTAGATATGCTTATGTACCGTTTTGATAGGAAACTGGTGCTTCTGCTAGCACCAATATTGGTGATCCTCTTCCACTAGAGCAGTTCAAGCAAAAAGTGAGTGATTTCTGTAATAGAATCACTAATCCCAAAGCTCCAATCCCTTCTCCAGAATCTCCTATCATCCAACTCAAGGTTGAAAGAGGCTCATCTCGCAGATCCGAAGTTGGTCAAGCCTACTTTCTTACCAGAAGAGATTCAGGAATTGAGGGAGATTCTCCAACAGTTCTCAAGATTAAACTTTGAAACCATTCCTGAAGGGGATCTGAAGATGTATTTTAACATTTGCTGTCAAGCTGCTTGGGTTTTAAAGCCTGCCTCTCAAGAGCTACATGCACAACTTTTGACCAAGGCTTATGAATTCCAAGTAAAAGCCCTTTAACTCTGTGAAGTCCAAGAGAGGCATCTTCAAAGACAGAGTTGGAAGGCATCTTTAGCCAATGCAGAGGATGAAGCACAGACTGTAATTTCCTCCTATGATCAAGATGCTGCTAAACTACATCAGTTGAGGGAAGAAGAGGCTCGACTTGAAGAGGCTTTGTTTGCAGTCAGAGGGGAGATTGTTCAAACCACTTCCTACATGCAAACTTACATGAACAAGGCTTCTTCAACAGTTGGGACTATAAGAGAACTTAAGAATCAACTGCAAAGAACAACTGATCTAGGAGATGTATATGAGTTTGTGTGTAATAAGGGTGCTTCTGTACTAGTTAGCTTAACAGACACAATTGTACAGCTTATGAATTAATCAATGAAATACTTTTGTTTACCAATCTCATAGCTGTTCATTTGCTTGGAATGTTAATCTCATTGTTCGAACTAATGAGTTCCAACCAATACTAATCTGCTTGGGCTTAATGCTTACCTTGATCAGCACAAGCAATGAGAGATGAACTACTTTATAGTTTTTATCTTTTGTTAAAGGACTTCCATATAGTTGGGATGTAGGCCTTTAAATATCTCCCATTAATCTTTTTCCTATGGACATAACCATTCAAATCCTTTAAATGATATGCCCCTCTTCTAAGGACTCTATGAATTTGGAAAGGTCCCTCCTAGTTTGGAGCCCATTTCCCAAGTCCTTGCTTTCTTTCTTTGATAGGCAACACTACTTTCCATACTAGGTCCCTTATATCAAAGCTTCGAACAACCACTTTCTTATTGTAACTTCTGGCTACTCTTAATTTTTGTACCAAGATCTGATTTAAAGCTTTAATTCTTTCTTCATCTATCCCTTCGAGCTCCATATGCATTGCTTGGTGGTATGCTCCAATATCCAGTTCATTCTGGGAAGCAACTCTTTGTGACTTCACCACAATCTCCATTGGTAACATAGCATCATGCCCATAAGTTAGAGCAAAAGGAGTAGCTCCAGTACTGGTTCTTTTAGTGGTTTGATATGCCCATAACACATTTAATAGCAAATTTGGCCATTCTTCTGGGTTCCTATCAACCATTCTTTGGATGCCTCTTTTGATTATCTTGTTGGTTGGTTCAGCCTGACCATTTGATTGAGCATAATAGGGTGTAGAGTGAATCAAGGACACCCCATGAGAGGCTGCAAAAGCTTTCACTGCTCTACCTTCGAAAATGGATCAATTATCTACTGTTATAGTTTCTGGAGATCCAAACCTATAAATGATATTCTTAATGAATTCAATTATTTGCTCTTGAGAGACACTTTCAAAGGCTTGAGCCTCCACCCATTTGGTGAAATAATCAGTAGCAACTAGTATAAATTTATCCCCATTTCTAGATGGAGGGTAAATCATACCAATCATATCCATTGCCCATCCCTTAAATGTCCAAGGTTTAATTACATACTGCAATTCAGCAATTGGTAATTTTTTAAGAGGCCCTGTCTTTTGACAAGCTTGGCACCCTTTTGCATAGTCAATGCAGTCCTTTAAGATAGTAGGCCAGTAATATTCATACCTTCGAATCAACCACCTCATCTTGATTCCTGCTTGATGAGCTCCACAGATACCTTCATGAACTTCTGTCATAACCCTAAAAACATGAACTTTATTTAAACACTTAAGCAGTAATCCATCTGCTCCTCTCTTAAACAGTTCCCCATTATACATGATGTAATTGACAGATCTTAGCCTTGTTGCTCTATCTGTTTTGGCATCAGGTCTTGTTAAATAGTCAATTAATGACTGTCTCCAGTCATTCGAACTAGGAGAAGAAGTGATTTCACATACTTCGAAGTTCATGTTTCTGTTTTTAAGCATTGGCAAAGATTTTCTTAGAGTTAATTGACAAAACTCTCTATTGTCATCAGGAATAAACTTGAATCATGATGCTCTTTGAGCCAATGCATTAGCTTCTTCATTGAGGAACCTTGGAACATATGTAAAAGAAATCATGTGAAATTGCTGAATTAACGACTTCACATGTTCATGGTACACTTTTAAACCAACATTGTGGCAACCAAATTCTCCATTTACTTGGTTTATAATCAATTGAGAATCTCCAAACACTTCTGCTATATCAACTTTCAAAGTAAGCAAGAGTTCTAAACCAGTGATTAGAGCTTCATATTCTGCTTGATTATTAGTACATTCCCCTTCATTTATTCGAAATCCAAACTTGGTTTTCGATCCTTGAGGAGATTCCAAAACAACTCCAATTCCAGCCATTTGAGATGTTTTCTAACCATTGAACCACATTTTCCATGGTTTGACTGTTATTGCATTAACATCTGCTATCTCAGGAGTTTTAATTTCATTTGGGTGATCAGCCAAAAAATTAGCCAGAGCTTGCCCTTTGACTGATTTCTGAGGAATATATTCTAGAGTGAATTCAATTAAAGATACAATCCACTTCCCAATTCTGCCACTGAGTACAGGTTGGGACAACATATAATTCATAACATCAGTCTGAGAAATTATATAAGTTACTCTAGGCATCATATAGTACCTGAGTTTCTTCGAAGCAAAGAACAAAGTTAAACATAACTTTTCTACTGCAGAATATCTAATTTCACAATCATTAAGAAACCTACTTAGATAATAGATAGCTTGCTCCTTCCCTTCCTCATTGTCTTGAGCCAATAAAACTCCTATTGAGTCATGGGTTGCTGCCAAATATAATTTAACTTTCTCTCCCCTCCTGGGTGGAACAAGAACTGGTGGATTGATCAGGTACTCCTTGATGGCCTTGAAAGCATCATCATGCTCCTTTGTCCATTCGAAGTCCTCTTCATTCTTCAATTTCAATAGAGAAGAAAAGACTTTAGTTTTCCCCCGGTAAAGATAGATATAAATCTTCAAGAAAATTCAATTGACCAAGAAATTTCGTAGTTCTTTTCTTGTTTGAGGGAGGCTTTGCTTCAATAATAGCTTTAGCTTTATTTTTATCAACTTGAATACCTTTTGCTATGAACTAGATATCCTAAAAAAGTTACCCCGCCATTACTCCAAAAGCACATTTAGCGTGATTCAACTTTAGTTGATAATGCTTCATCTTTGAAAAAGCTATTTTCAGGTGATCTACATGATCATCAATAGATCCTGACTTCACAATTATGTCATCTATGTAGCATTCCAGAAAACCCCCTATTATTTCATGAAAGATAGTGTTTATAGCTCTTTGATAAGTAGCACCAGCATTCTTAAGCCCAAAAGGCATCTTGACCCACTCAAAGGTCCCAAGGTTGCCAGGGGCTCTAAATGCAGTCTTATGAACATCTTCCTCAGCTATGCAAACTGATTGTACCTCAATGTCCATCCATAATAGACATGATTTTGTGGCCCGCAGAAAACTATCCACAAGCATGTCTACTACGTGCATTGGGTACTCATCTTTAGGGGTTGCGTTGTTCAAGTTTCTAAAATCAATGCACACCCTAATTTTCCCATTTTTCTTGACAATGGTGAACAATATTTGATAGCCATTCTACATATCTTGTCGTTCTAATAAAACCAAAGATTTAAAAAGATTTTGAACTTCCTTTTTTAACCAAGAAAATGGTTTCGGGGAGACATTTTTCTTGGTAGTTGTTTGAAAGGTTTGCAATTGGGTTTGATAGGTAATCTATGCTCAACCAAGTTTTTACTCAAACCTGTTAACTCTTTATAACTCCAAGCAAAGCATTCTTTGTTCTCTTTAAGTACTGTGATCAACTTGGCCTTCGAAGCAGCATCAAGCCCTTTATTGATTTGCACAGTGTTTGGAATAACTCCTTCTCCCAATTCTACTTCTTCCACAGGATCTTAGGATTCGACATGACCTAAAAAGGCCTCTTCGAACTCAACTGGCTTCAACCCCTAGTCAGATCTCTCAGCCAACAATTCCTCCCAATCATTTGTTTCTTGTAATCTCTACTCTATTTCAAGAGCCATAAACTTAACTAAGGCCAAAGTGTTGGCCTCTTCGAACTCTGTCTTGGACTCACATCCAAGCAGCTTCATCTGATGGATTGTCTGATTCATAATCAACTGCTTGTTTGAGTTTGGATTTCAGTTCTACCAATTCTCCCATTTCCAATACATTGGATGGAGGGGTGGCAGTTTGTGCAATTTCACCTCGGAGGGATGATTTCGTGCTTATACATCTCTGCCCTGCGCACAATTTTGTGAAGTACTAAAGGGGTGTGGGTCTGCTTTCACCTCTTCGACCCCCACTTCTTTCCCATTTTTCATATTTCACAATCATCAGGACTTGGTGCATTGAGGATGGAATGCAGCCATTGACATGAATCCAATCCCTACCAAGTAAAGCATTATACTTACTTGTAAAAGTGTCCACCACAAAGAAAGTCAGACGGTTTCTACTTGGCCAACTTTCAGCGATATAGAAACAATTCCTTTGGGATTCTTACTTTCACCAGTGAACCCAGCAATGGATGTGCTTGTTGGGATCAGTCGAACCTTTTCTTTTTCCAACTTCTTTAGAGTCCTAGAAGGCAAAATGTTCACTGCTGCACCATTATCAACCAAAATTTTGTTTAACAAAATGCCATCAAACAAAGCATATATGTATAATGGTTTTAAATGGTGCCTCATATCATTCGAAGGTGATTTGAAAGGATAAGAAAGATCAGCACAATCCAAATCAACAATCAAAGGATACTTGGAGTCATTTTCTGTTTCTGGAATGAAGATTGCCTTCTCTTTGGAGGTTACTTCTGGTTCTTCTGTTGTGTTTACCATAATCATGAAATCCTCCTCCTCTTCTTCCTTTTGAATTTTGGAAATCAAAGCTCCCCAACTGTCATTCCAACCATTATCATAATTGAGATTATATTCTTCATCACTTGAAACATCAATAACCTCCATAGGAGCAACTGTTGGTTGTAATGCCCTTCGAACTGGTGAACAATCTAGTCCGAAAGGTCCAAAGTTAATAAATGAAGGAGTCACCATATTAATCTGGACTTCAGGTAGAGTCCCAAATTGAATGGTACTTTTTTCCTGCATTGGTAGCCCTGATCCAACTTTTGCTGCGTTCATTTTCTAAAAACTCGCTCTGTAAGTTTCCATAGGGAAAATGTTCCAACAGAGCTAATTTGTTTCCCCTCCTTCTTCCTGTTCCACTATCATGGCTTCTAACAAGCCAGATTGATAGCTTGCCAAGGAATTTGGAGAAGTTGGATTGTCTTGAGGTACTCCACTGTCCATCCTTGTAGCCAATTTTTCTAGAGTTTCTCTTTTTGATTGAGAAAATCCCCTTCGAAGAGATTCCTTAGAATCCTCTCTTCGAAGTTTATTAAACCTTGGGTTGAACTCATCACCCCCATTAGGTTTCTCCTTGGAAGCATATTCTTCCATTTGGAAGCTAGTATACCTCCTTTGCAACTTCCTTTTCTGTGTTCTTGTCAACATAGGAATCACTTGAGGTGCCTTGGTCTTTGGATCTCTAATAACTACCCATTGACCAGTAGGAGCACTGGGAGGTTTAACCATTTTGTTCCCTATTTTAGCAGAGGTTCTATCCAAATCCTTGAAAATCAAATAGTTGGCCCTGCATTCCATGCATAAACATTCCAAAAAGGATGCCTCGAGCATGGGAAGATGGGACTGCTTAAAGCCCTTGCAAGAAGAACTTCCTGGTGAAATATTTTGACGGTAGGTCTTCCCATCACTATTTCGAGGTTGGCCAACTTTTGGCTTTCCTTTGCTAAACTGCACTGAGTTCATTTCCACTTGCACCTGCTTGTTCTGCCACATTTCCTTGACAGTTTTAGCCAGAGATGTTGGCACATTAGTGTTGGCAGTCACTTCTTCAATTTTTGGAAATGGATCAGTATCAATTCCCATAGCCTTTTGTGGAAACATGATCCTTCCTTTCTTGATCTGCTCCTGAATCCTATCACGAAAAACATTACAATTTTTAGTGGAATGAGTCCAAGAAGCATGCCATTTGCAATAACTTTTCCCTTTTGTTTCTTCCAAAGTTGGAAGTTTAACATTTTCAGGAAGTTTGATAAACTTTTTCTTCAAAAGGTAATCAAAAATTTCATCTGCCTTTGAAATATCAAATGAATAAACCTTACTAACTGCTTTCTTGTTAGTTCTTGGCACTATAGAAGAATCCTTTCAAACTAGACAGTCACACACACAAGGTTCATGCTCAACAATTTCAGCAGCATCAATCTCATAAATGGGTTCTTTATAATAGGTTGAGTAAGAAGAGTTATTTCTATCAACATCCTCTTCTAACAAAGACTCATATCTTGATGCTTTGTAAGTTAAATCAACCAAATCTCTAAATTCAAAAGAGAATCAACTTCTTCCTAAGTTCTCTACTTAAGCCATCTTGTGCTATTCTTACAAACTCAACCTCTGGTAATTGAAGTTTACACTTATTTCTGGCCCTTTTAAACCTAGCAATAAATTGAGCAGCCTTCTCATCAGGCCTCTGCTTTAATCTTGCTAAATCAGCCATAGTAACTTTAGGCTTAGTTTGATAAAATTGTGCATGGAATAATTCTTCCATCCTTTGCCAATTTGGAACTGACTCTGGTGTCAAGTTAGAATACCATTCAAAGGCCGTCCCTGTTAAAGAATTAGAAAACAATTTCAACTTAATGAACCCATTATTGCCTAGTTCTACTAATCGAAAGCAAAGTGAATCTAGCAATATGTTCGGGTTAGGATTGTTTTCCATCTCCATGGAACAAAGTGAAATCTGGGATTTTAAACCCCCTAGGGACTTCGAATTGTTTATCTATCCATTCTGGAAAGGGTTTTCTATAAATTTGAGTTTGTACCCCCCGGTTCAATGGTCCATAAACTTCTTGCATAAGACCGAATATTTCATCTTGAAGGGTTGGATGTTCCCCCAAAGGTACCTTTGAACTAACAGGTGGTTCCCAAGTGACATTTCTAGGCATGTGATCTTCTGGAATCCTCTGATAAGGATCATCAAAAGGCCTAGGTTGCTTGAAACCTCCTTCCTGCTTTACAAAAGGTTCATAAAGATAGTTTGAATGTACCCTTCCCATTTCTGGTATCCCTGAATACTTAGGAATTCCAACCTCTGGATTAGGCCTTTTTGCACTAGTCCTATCTTTTTCATTAAATTGATTTCTAGGAGTATACATGTACTCATCAAATCCATAATCATAATTCATAAAACCTTTCTCCTCATGTACACCATCAAAGTTAGGTTCGAATGAGACATTAGTGTTCTGCTTGAACACTTTCTTAGGTTTAGGGATTTGATAATCATAATTTTTTGCAGGCTCATACCAAGATTCTGGTATGTCTTCTACATTTATAAGCTCTTTTCCAGGTTTTGACCTGAATTTGCTTGTGCTAGCCTCTCCTTTATCCTTCTCAAGTGAAGGCAAAGGATCACTTTTAAGCCTTGATTGCTCTTCCAATTTTTGTAATATAAGCTTTTGGGTCTGAGCCAATTCTTTAAACGTAGCAATCATTTCAATAAAGTAGTTGGATGACACATTCCCTCCAATTTCTGGATTCTTTGGGTCATCACCTTGCACAATTTTGTTTTTCCTAGTATTCATTCGAGAAGCCTGACCAATTCCCATATTTAAGTCTTGACTAGCACAAATCTCTGGTCCAACTTGAAGGCCTTCGATTTGTTCATTCTCTTTCGAATACCATTGTTCTAATCTTCTGGCGTTTGGCCAGCCTGAGAATCATCCACTTGCTTCCTAAGTTTTGGAGCCATTTAACACTTTCTAGGTGTCCCACCGAGCGTGCCAAAAAAGTTGTGTTTGGTTCTTTTTACTTCTTTGCAATGGAAAATAATTGTGTGCGAGCGTGCCAGAGAGAGTTTCAATCTCCTCCCTCAGATTAACTTTGGAAAACCAAACTTAATCAGGCGATTGTGTTTTCTTGGTTCAATTACCTCAATTAAGAGAATTTTTCTTAACAAGTGAAGAAATGCAAACCAATAAACTTAGAAAATCAAAGAACAGTAAAGAAACAAGACACTTCGATTAACAAATCAAAGATAAACTTACTTCGAAATTGTCTCCAACTTCAAATACAGAGTAACAGAACTTTGAACAAGTGATTGTTGCAAGAACAATCGAGATAGGGGTGATTGTCACAAGAACAATCGAGATAAATCCTAATCTAATTCTTAATCTACTTCGAACTGTGTTCGAGATCCTAAACTACTTGAACCGAAGTTCAAATTTAAACTACTTTGCCAATGAACAAACCAAGTATCGGGTTTTTGATACCGCTTGTTGAAGATTTGTCGGGGGCTTTTTACTCTTCAATTTCTTCTATTTATAGACGTGAAGCTTGTAGTTTGAACTTCCCCGCCCATGAATTTGAATCTAGCTTGCTTTAACTCCAACTTCCACTTTTTGATGGTTGGCGTTATTCTTCCTCCACGCCTCAATTTGAATTCTCCCTTCTCCCGTAAGCTTTAAATCGCACGCCGACTTAACAACTTCAAATGATAATGTGTTTAAGGAAATAATCGCCCCCCGAAGAATTCCACGTTGTTCTAACCGCCAATTGCCTTTGTTTCTCAAGTTTACACGCGTGGAGCATTAAGATTTAGCAGTTGATATCATGGCCGGAGACTAATCTTTATTTTAAGAATTGGCCAGAATCGCCAATAACTACCTTTCTAAATTTGAGAAGTAATACGACATCGTATTTGGTGTATTTTATCTTATTAATCCAGTGTGTCTTCATTGACGAGTAATTGCCAACGTTTTGACACTTTTGATTACGTGTCAATTAATCATTGGATTGGTTAAATTTATATGTAAACAGGATGTTATAATAAAAATTTATTGGACAGACGAACTTACGAAGTTGTAATTTTTTTTTTTGGGTACTATTTTTTTTTAAAAAAAATTGGTAGAACTTGGGTAAGATGGTGTTTGAGTTAACTTGCACTTGTGTTGACCTCGGCTCAAATTGTTTTTATTAGTACTACAGTATTTAAAAGCTGACTAACAGCATCGAATGACAAAATTATTGAGTACTCGTTGGAGATCTTTCGGTCAAAGAAGAGGGGAGAAGGGGACAAACGAACAATGACAATCATCACTATATATAAAAAAACAAATACTAAACGATAGTGGGCAGGCTGCGTAAACTCACTAACGACCTTGAATGAAAACTCTGGATTTGTACCTAGCGTCAAAATTCACATTGGCACGTACAATATTTTTGTTGTTAATAATTATGTGCATATGATAGCTTACCCACAGTTCAACTTATTTTCGGAAATTAATTCCACCATCAACTAGTGGGGTTCATTTAAAATGAGAGATTTTTTTGGTACAAATTGACCCAAATGAGTTGATAGCAAGTCATCCTTTAAGGTTATTGGCACATACAATTACTTACATATCGCTACGTGTATTTTTGTGAAGGGACCAGCTCCTCTCCAGGAGGAGTTCTATGTAGTCCTGTCTAGTCTTGAATTTGGTGGGCTCATCTTGGGTCCACAATAATGATCAGAACTGTTCATGTTGTAACTCTCTTCGAATGTTCAACAATAACAAAAATCATGTTGATTGGATGCCAATCAATACTCCATTAGGACACATTTATATTGGAAAAGCACACACAAATGGTTCGAATCCAGGGCGTGTGGTACATTTTTTTCAACGTACATGTGTGCCAATAAGGTATTGATCAGTATTTGACCAATACTGTATGATTTTTGGCGTGGTTGAGTTGTTGACAAGATTCACAATGTGAACGGTTTGGATTATTATTCTGAATCCAGAATGAGCTCACAAAATCCGAAACTGATCAGGACTGGAGATGACTCCACAAGAGAGAGCCGGTTCCTTGTGTGAATTCAATTTGTATGGATTCAACTCGATTGTGGTTTTTAAGATGTCAGTACAGCATGCCCAGCACCACTGAATAATTTTTAAATGCCAAAACTTTCTTGGAAAACCTGGTTTGGTATTTTCTTTTGTTAAGACTTACAGTACCACTTTGCCTTCATTGATTGTTGAATCAATGAACAGCAGATAATGCATAATGAGTTATGGGTTTATTATCAGGAAGTTAAAAGTCAGAAAACGCTACAATACAAACCAAAATTACGATTTTTCTAAAACTTTTTAACATATTTTCACACGCTGTTATACATTTTTTTACACATTTCCATGAACTTTTTAAATCTTGACAACAACTTACTGAGCTAATTTTAGAATTTTCTATAGGGTAAATTACACTGACCTCCCTTGAGGTTTTTGACTTGTACACTGACCACCCCTACTTTATTTGAAATAGCATTGACCTCCCTTGAGTTTATATTTTAGTATCAAAAGCACCCTTCAACAGTACCGACGGCGCCACAAACCCACCCCCTTATGGGTCCCAACGGTCAATCCGAGCCGTCCATTCATTCCAGAATCGAATTTCGAGTGGGTCTACATGGGAATCACCTCAATTGGATGATCCTAAGTGCTCGATCCAATCACCCCATTTCATTCAAAAATTTTAGATCAAGCACTTAGGACTAAGGGTCATCATCGGGCCGCGCCGTGCCGGCCTAGCCCGCCAACTTTCAGCCCCAGCCTGCCCGCTGGCCAGGCTATGCGGGCTTTTTCTTTTTGGCGGGCTGGGCTGTTTCTCAAAAGTTGAAGCCCAGGCCTGCCCACGGGCTTATTTTAATCGGGCAGGCTGGGCTGCGCTGGGCTATTTGGGCGGGGCAAATGCCCCTTTTTATTTTTTATTTTTGTTACAGCTGAACCTTTTGAAGCTATTTTTTTTTTAATTACACATGAACCTTGTCTAGCCTACCATATGCTGTAACAATAATACACCATGAGTAGTTAGTTACCCATGCTACAAATGAATGGTCAATCAATGCATATGTTTAGACCTTCTCAAAATTTTAATGCTTATGTTTAGTTTTTTATTAGAATTTTATTGTGAGATATATATATAGTTATAGTTATAGTTACACACATATGTCCAACTGTGTAATTTTTTTAATTTTATTTTGGTACATTTGTATTATATCTTTTTTTTTGGTACATTAGATATTATATCTTATGTACATTAACCGTGCAGTAATGCATTACAAGTGTACCGGGCTACGGGAGGGCTAGAATCTCGGGCCGGCAAGCAAGGCTATTGAGCGGGCCAATGGGCGGACGGGCGGGTGGGTTGTAGCTAAAAAATTTAGGCCCAAGCCAGGCCCATGGAAAAGTCGGGCTAGGCTAGCCCGCCCATTTGGTGGGCTTGGGCTAGGGTAAAGCCCGACGGGCCTTGCGGGCTTCGGGTGGGCCCCGGGCCAATGGGCCAAATGATGAGGCTTACTTAGGACTGTTTGATTGAGGTAATTCCCGTGAAGACCCACTTGTAATTCAATTTTGGAATGAATGGACGGCTCAGATCGACCGTTGGAACCCACAAGGGGGTCCCGGGCGCCGTTAGTACTGTTGAAGGGTTCTTTTGATACTAAAATATAAAACTCAGGGGAGGTTAGTGCTATTTCAGATAAAATAGGGGTGATCAGTGTACAAGTCAGAAACCTTAGGAGAGGTCAGTGTAATTTACCCTTTTCTATATGATAATGTGACAATGTCTCATTGATTGTTGAATGGTCAGTAGCTATATATATTGGTTGGAAATGACTACTGTAAACACTTTTTATATGGGTGTGTATCATACACATCCCTATAAAAGTTACAATTTTTATTTTTTATAGAAGTTACTATACTATTTTTTTAATAAAAGTTAAGAGACACAACAAAATGTTACGAATCATATTGCTGAAAAGTTATGAAAAATAAAAAAATGTTACGATTGCCAATGAGGTGACACAATTTAGACCATAAAATAGGTACAAATGATACACAGCTTTAATAGATGTGTATTATAGCTATTTCCTGGAATACCACGTGACAATTGATCTCACTGGCGAAAAAGGCCGGTTTGGCTTTTAAACTAACAATGTTCTGTCTTTATTCTTTAAATCAGCTCGTACCATAAAAACAAATCAGTGCTCAAGAGCATTGTTTAAGGGCCTGTGCAATTTGAGATTTTGCAATGTTCCACCAAAAATGATTGTGACACAAATTTTATGTCACAACCAACCACAATCCCACACCCTATGTGAGTGGAGTTGTGATACAAAATTTGTGTCACTATCATGCGGGCCCCACACCCTATGTAAGTGGGGTTGTGGTTGGTTGTGGCACAAAGTTTATGTCACAATCATTATTCATGTTCCACGAGCATTGAATAATTGTTCCTTAGACATTCAGGAACTTATTGGGAGGTTTTCTTTTCTTTTCTTTTTTTTTTTTGGAAAATTTCTTTGAATAATGTTATACAAACCATCTGTTAAAAGAAGTTGGAAGAAAAAATGGAGAGTGATTTCCATACCCCCAAATTGTTATCCACACCTCCTTTTTTGTCTTCTAGTGAAATTTTCATGTGTAAAAATTTCACTAAAAGACAAAAAAATGGTGTTGATAACAATTTGGGGGGTGAATATCAATTAACAAAAAAATTCTCATATCCTTCATCCACCCACATCCACGAATGGAGTCCGAAGTCCGACATTGGCGAGTATATTATTCTTTCTGGTTTTGTATTTTTTGGCTAGTTGTGTCTATTGAACGTGCGCATGTAATTGATTTTTATCCAAATAACTGGGCCTATGAAAACCTGATCAAAATTCCCGTTCTGGATATGGGCCCCATAAGACTACGGTCTGCTCCATAGCGAAGTGGGCTGGGCCATAATATTGGAAAATCGGATACCATGTGAAGTCAATATGGGCCCATGATTTTCTTATGCAAACTCTGCTCTAGCTGGTTGTGAGGTCTTAAGGGAGGTTTTGCTAAATAAGTTGGTTTAACTTCTTCTTTTTTTCTGTTTTTATTTGATTTTTTTTAATCTTCTTAAATTCGTAACTCATTTAATCTTTACTATAGATTTAATTTGGTTGTGGTTGTTCACAGTATGTGGTGTAATCTTTCCATTTTTTTTTAAACATCACTGTTTTGGTAATTTTTCTCGTCCATTGCGTATCTTTCCTAGGTCATCAGTCGCTAGAAACTAAGCTCCGGAGTTTATTGACAGTGTTGTGGTGTAATCTTTCTATTTTTTTTTTTTTACATTGTTGTTGTAATCTTTCTCGTCCACTGCGAATTTTCGTGAGGTCTCTGGTCGCCCGAAACTAAGCTCCGGTGGTCAACGAGCATAGTTTGGTGGTCACCGGAGGTTGGCGATGTGCTGAGAAGGTAGGTCGGCGGTCGGCAGAGGTTGGCTCGTCGAAAGGAAGCATTAAGCATGAGTGCGAGAGTTTTTTTTTTTTTTTTGTTTTAAATAGGAAGGACAAAAAGGTCATCTTCTCTTTGAGCTAGTCTTCACGGTAATTAAAAAAGTGTTGTATCCTTTTTCAGAAATTAAGGAGTCATTTTCTGTTCCTAGTTGTAAAAATCTATTAATCGAAATGCGTGTCAACTATTCTAGATACCCTGACTGTCCAACCGAAAACAATAAGATTACGAACTAGATTGACTCCCCTCGTTTAAGGGAAGAGAAAACTTAATCCTGAGATCAGTGATTAGTCGAAGTATGTGTAAGCTAGTCAAAACATTCAGACCATCAAAAAAGAAAAAAGAAAAAAGAAAAAAGAAAAAGAAGATTAAGACCTAGTGTACGGGAAGAGTCGAAGAGAAAGCTTAATCCTAAGGTCTGTGTAATGTAACGTTGTTTTGCAGCAAAACTCTGAGTGAAACAGCCTAATTTTGATTGGAAATTTTAAACTGAAATCGGTTATTTATGTTCCATCTTCAATCAAGGGAAGAGATGTGTCTCCCTGGCCATACTAAATTTACATTTCAAACTTAGACTTGAAGAAGAAGAAGAAGAAGAAGAAAGCATTGCAAAACAGAGCAACAGACATTGACATGGACTCAAACACTGGAATTTCACTCTCAATTAGCGGCGCACGCGCTGCAGTCCTTTGCATTCTTGAGTGAATTACCAACTGAAGCTGATGGACTCGAAATGTAGGTTCTCTGCCAGACCAGATGCACATATTTTTGCAACCTCATGCCTCATCTTCTTCGGACCGCAAACGAGAACTCCGATGCTCGATTCCCTCCTCTCCAACAAAATCCCTGCAAGTTAAAATCATTAGGCTGTCTTCTAAGTCTGTAATTTTTCAAGTAACGTAAGAAAAAAATCCTGTTCTGTATAATGAATTGGCGACATAGTAACCAAATAGCGGCAACCAAGCTCTGACTTACTCTTTAGATCAGGTCTTTCACCATAATGCACATTTGTAGACTGAACAACTGACTGTTGGGGGAGGCTTTCCAATTCCCTATCAGCATTATAAAACCACGAGCTCGGTGAGGCTGCCGGCGTAGCCCCTTCCATGTTCAGAACTTGGTTAACTTCCATACTACCCTTCTTCTTGTTCCAATAGAAAGCTGCACTAGCTGTGGCAGCTATACAGATGCATATGAACAACATGCTCAATGCAGCTTTAGAGGAGTACGAGTAGATTTTATTTGTGTTATGATCAATTGGGTATATGTAATATCTTGTCAAAATACCCATGAAGAGAAGGAACATGATGAATGATGAGGATATGATTGTAACAAGCCAGAGCCAAGAGTTCGGGCCGAGGATAGGGGAAATCGGTGCATCTGTGGATTTGGGCTTGAACCAAACAGTACTTGATGGATGCATTTTTTGGTTCTCTGTTGTGGGTTGTTTCTCTCTTGTGACAAAGGCTTGAACTTGGAGATTTAGGTTGGAAAATCCGTCGGGAGTGCCGGAAATGGGGAGGAGGACGTCTAGCATGGTTAGGTCTGAGGAGTTCTTGAATGCAGCAATGAGGATGATTTTTGGAGTCTTGCATTTCATGGTTTCAGTTAAGAAGATGAGGTCTCTGATGATTGAAATGAAAGGGGTTATGCCACTACCTCCACTCACCATCACTAGTGTTTCATGCCTGCAATTTATAACATAAATTGGAAAGGTAATCCAACCAAGAGAAAACTGTTCAAAAAAACCTTGTCATACATGAAATGATATATACGAGCCATCAGAGACTATACGAGCCATCAGAGACTGCCACTACTGGCACCCCCGGTTCCATCCCTGTGAGCCACGATTGTGACAGTGAAACTTGTAAAATATACGAGCCACAATTTTTACCTCAGGAAATCAGTTGAAACGGGTCCGTATGGTCCTTCAATGGAGACATCAAGGTGATCAACAGAGTTAGGTGATGAAAGCATCTGGTAGAGCTTCTTAGACCAACTCCCTTCACCTTTAATGATCACACTTAGTTTTTCAGGCTCCAAATTACTGCTTGAACTAATTGTAAAAGGATGCCATTGCATCTTGGAAATGCCAGGCACATTCATAAACATAATGCTTGTTGGAGTATAACTCAACCCTGATAGAAATAAACACAATTTTAGAAGACAGAAAATAATAATAATAAAAAGAAAATCGGAAAAAGGTGCGAATTATAGCATCTCCGATTTCCAAGTTTAGATTGTATTAGCTTATTCTTCTGTTATTTGGTTTAATTTTGTCTTTATTGCACATTTTGAGTTTAGAAAATGTTAAAGAGTAGCTTCCAAATTCCAATGCCATATTTTGCCGATCAAAAAAATCGTTTAGAAAATGTTAACTCACATCGATGAGAAAAGCCAAAAATATAATATCGACAAACTTTGAGAAAAATTTAGAAAAGAAAAAATAATAAAAAACATAATTTTGTTGCTTATTTCTTATTATTAGCAATTTTTTTTAAAAAAAAATTGTGGAGATATTTTAGTTTTTAATTTTTCTCGTCGTGACAAGTAAAAATATTTTTCTGATCCAAATTATGAAGAGGAAAAAAGCATAGACTATTTTTTAAAAAAAATCTTGTTCATTTATCTAATCGATAACTATATGGATTAACCATAGAGGCACCCACTTAACTATCACTAATTACCACTTAGACCCACTTAACTAATACAACGATGTGTGTGGGCTCCACATTGGCCGTGTGGAGTATCTGTGTACATCCATCTATGTCTATAGATTTACTCCATCGTGCATATTCTACTTTAAGCCTACCCATGGTTCATTAATTAATCAAATTGATCGAATTTACATGCTATGGTTTTGATTAATTAGCCAAACTAAGCACTGGCATATGATCATAGATTTTTACCTCTGCTTTTGGAGAAGTTGAGCTCCACAGCTTCACAAGGCAGAACTCTGGCAGAAACTAGCCTAACGCCACGGCGCGACTGGAGGAACCGGAGGAAACGGTCGACGAGGAAGAGGTAGAAACCGGGGAGCATCATGCACGAATAGGAGATCCCCACGTGGAATACGAAGAAAATCATGAAGACAATGTAGAGGTGGTGGGTGTAGAAGAAGAGCTCGAACATCTTTCTCCTGATCCTGGGGAAAGTAGTGACCCACATGGCTAGTCCTGCTACCAGAGCTATTTCTCCAGCCACATTTGACACCCCTGTTTTGTCCCATTTCACCATCTGAAATTGAATTCATTTACCCAATGGGAGATGGATTAGATATTGATTCTCAAAGCATAAGAATGCAATTTGGTGGCACACATATGGAGTACAATTTAGGACTGCAAATGAGTTGAATCGTGAGCAATTTGATGGTCTGGTCGGGTCAATAAATGGCGAGTAGAGAGATCGTGAAATTGAGTTCTCATAGACACTGATGAGCTCGACGTCAATCATTTGAGCTTGACCCGAGATTGAGCTCGCCTAATTTTTAACAGGTTAAGCAAGGTGCGTGCGCGCAAGCTGATCTAGACTTTCGAAAGAAAATAAAGACATCAAAACTTAGACTTGATTCCTTTGCAGTTTGCAGCTCCTAGTGAAATATTTCTCGTATAGGAAGTGTAAAAGAAATAGTATTTGCCTAATTGCAATTAGTTAAGTGAATTAAAAACAATCATTCTATTATCTACCAAATAGGCGGACGATAAAAACAATAATTCTATTATAATTCAATTAGTTAAGTGAAGTTAAGTTCTCATAGATGCTAATGAGCGCGAGTTCAATCATTTGAGCTTAACCCGAGATTGTGCTCGCCTAATTTTAAATAGGCTAAGCAAGGTGCGCGCAAGCTAGTCTAGACATCCGATTACAAAAACAAAATATATAAAAAAAAAAAAGAAGAAAGACATTAAAACTTACTCGATTCTTTTGCACTTTGCAGCTCCTAGTGCAATATTTCTCGTATAGGAGGAAGTGTAAAAGAAATAGTATTTTCCCAATTGCAATTAGTGAATTAAAAATGCGACATACAAATTTCTGAAAATATTAAAAGAATTTTTTCTTTTTGTTGGTTGGTTTCGGTTATTAGCTACAGCCTCCACCAGTTGACTATGGGCTTCAGTGCGCCACAAAAAAGAAGTTGCTTTTTGTTGGTCCGTTTCGATTGTTAGCTCTAGCCTCCGCTAGTTGACTATGGGCTTCAGTGGGCCACAAAGTGCTCTAATCATATCTTGAAGATTCTACAAAGTTGACTATCTTTTATTTTGTGGGCCATATGAAATATTGGCCCAAACCCAATTCCACTTCCAAGTGGGAACATTTTTTTGAAGTGATTACTAAAATGAGAACTTTTGCCATAAAAGTGTCATGCATGAAGCAAACTTATGAGAAAAGCAAATTTGAACACCTGGACTAATTTCTTTTTGGACTATGGCTAAGTTTGGGTTAATTTTGTTTTGGGCTTTCTAGATTTTCTTGGCAACCAAAAAGTTCATACATTTGTTGGACTAACATACATTAGTTGGACTAACTTCTTTTTGAACTTTTTCGTTGAGCAACCAAAAAGTTCATATGTTTGGGGTTTGGGCCGAATGCAAAGCCATTTTTATCTTTAAAGACTTTTAAATTTGGCCGAACAAATTGTGTTTTATGCAAGTCAATTTTTTACAAAACAAGCAAAAACCCTTTAAAATTTTGGAAAAAGCTACAATACACACCCCTTATTTGGGTGTGTATGATACACACCCTTGAAAAAGTTACGATTTTTTGCAAAAAGTTACGAATTTTTTGGAAAAGTTACGAAATCAGTCAAACACATAAACGAGACAATTAATCACATGCACGGCTACGTGACTCTCTAGATTTATTAGTAACGATAGGGATGATGTGTAGTAAATGTTTATAGTTTACCTCCGATATTTGATGTGTGACAGCCCAATAGATAATATAGCAAACACCGTGAGCCGTGAAGAGGGTCATGACAATGTGACCGATCCATATATGGTACTTGACGCTGGCCTCCGATGTCAGCCCAAACAACGGAAGCACCGAAGAGCCGCGAGTCACCGGAAAAAACAGAAAGGCAAGGCATATGTTTCCCACAAGGCCTAGCCTCAGAGAGGCGCTGTCCAACTTCGATTCCCACCTGCCAAAACCACCACCGTTCCGCCGCGCACAAATTTAGGTCAAGAGGTCTAAAATCGTTGTCTTAGTACGTACTTAAAAGAATTTGGACTTAATACATGTGAAAGTGAAATTATTCAAAAAAAATCTGTTCGACTACGACTTTGGAAGCCAATGTACGAACGGCGACCGCAGATGCACATGAAGTTTTTGCACGTATGATTATGTATTTGTTCTCCGTAAGTAGCCGTAGGAGTCGGGAAATTTACATGTTCGCTATATGTCACGTGGAATTCAAGCAACAATATTTAACGCAAGTTCAGGTGATTCCACGTCGTCCGAAGCAAGGGCGGAGTTAGGACATAAATTTACCCTGGGCTAAGCCAACACGCACAATATATATATCCTTTGAGGGATTCTGCACTTTGCTAAAATGCGGAAATCACCTTTTCTGATCAAATTTCAATTATCCGAACCGTTTAATTTGTTCAAAACTTATTTTTAAGGGTCCAATCAATGAATCATAAAAAAAATGATTGGGAAAGACTTGATTTGAGCAATTTTCAATGAAGTTTTCATTTTGTATTTACATAGTCTAGGGATAAACTTTAGGTTTAGTTCAAATCCGTCCCCGACCCTTTTTTATCAGTCCTTGGATTGTGGGTTGGCCTAAGTTTGGATTAAGATTTGAATTGGTTGGGCTAAAAAAATTTTACAGGGTGGGCTAAATTGTATCATGGCCTAAAAGTTTACATAATTTTTTTTTCTTTTTTGCTTTATTTTTTTTGTTCCACCGGGTTGGAGCCCACCTTAGCCCAAAGGTGGCTTTGCCCTTGGTCTGAAGCATGGTCACGTGATATTTCGGGACACTCTAACACCACACATTGTTCTAGGGTTAACAACAAAGTGAGCGTATGGAGACTAATTATTGGGTGCTCCCAGATTCCCGTTTGGTTATATAAGATCACCGTTACACTATGTGAGTCACTCATTGTCTCACAACTACCCGACACAAAAGAATGATCAAATATCGCTATGGAATGATTTATCGTTATGTAAATGGTTGGGACATGGGAGTACCACGTATGCAATTTCACGCGATCCTCCAGGAGTTAGTGCTGAGTAATTACTCGTGCATGGACGACACAACATGGCTGTGCTCTTAGACTATTGAATAATCACTCTTCTAGATGTGGGATTAGTATATGGGATGGATAAGATGAGAATTGTAAGTAATTAATGACTACTACGTGAAAATAGGAAGAGAAATTAAAAAAAAAAAAAACCCGTAAACAATAAATATACATACACTTGTTCGGAATTCTTCGCCGCCGATTGTGGGGTGATCTTGGCGAAGCTGACCCGCAGGTAAGTGGAGAAAGACCAAACGAGGAGTGCGATGAACATTGCAAAGAAAGCTAGCTCTATCCAAGACACTATCCCCAGCCCTTTGATTATCAACGGCCTCCTCCATTTTCCCAGTTTATCTTTCTTTCCATTGCTGCTGAAATATAAATATAGATCAAATACCTTTTTTTTTTCAAAAAAAAAGAGCTAGCGCGACGAAATAAGGCGAGGATAGTTTTAGGCCCATTTCAAAAAAAGAAAAAAAGAAAAAAAAGAAAAAGAAGTGTGAGAGAGAATCAACAAGATGATAGTTTTAGACCCCGTTCCACGAAGCTTGACTTTTTTAGTTAATATATGTGAAGAAAATTACATATCTCATAAAACATAAAAAAAAAAAACCAAAAAAATTCAAGAATCCACTTATAAACGGGGTGTTACATACCTTACTGAGTTGTGAGAACAAGTGATTTTGCCCAAGTGGAGGTATAGACAGCCCAAGACAGAAATGAACAGAATGGGGAATGTGTATAGCAAAATTGTTGCACCTGTAGACATAATGTGGCATCACTTTTATATTGACATCAACAATTACATGAATATTTGAAGGTATAGAGAATGATAATGTTGCATGAACAGAATAAATAATATTGAGTTAATTTAATAAGATGATGGCAATTTATTAGTTTGTATAGATTAATAACTCGTCAAGATAGGTTTGAGTTACAAAACTGTTATATAGTGACCTGTAATTCTGACGACAGTGCTACATATATAGAAAACTTATACCACGTGAATCTGAGTCACTTATTTCAAATTCTGGATACGTTCATTGCTGAGTTTTATTAGTACTTAGCATTTTGTAATTCTGATAAGGATTCTGCATAAAATTTCAATAAAATTGCAATACTCATAATTCAATGCAGAGTTCTTGTTTCAAAAAATAGATTCATGAAGAAGCCCATTAATTACCAAAATTTCATATTTTTTAATCAGAAAAAGTAGAAATATTAAGAATTGATAGGGACTAAAATTTCATGTTTGCGTCATTTTGGAAAATGCTATAATACATAAAAACATATTTCTTTTGACTCCTATATATATATATATATATATATATATGCATTGCAAAATATTTCATTGACAATCTCAATTCTACACACGCGTATATATGTATGGAAATGAAACCTTGTGTTCCGAAGAAGGTCGAGATGGTGTCGGCTCGAATCTTAGGCAACCAAATCGTGGCATAGACATGAGTCGGAGCCATGACCCATACAAAGAGCCACCCCGAAACCACCACTATCACCACCGCCATCATCACCGCTCTTACACCGGAAATAACTCCTCCATCAGAAGATGAAGGCGGTGCTGATGATGATCTCTTCGCCACCATTGAATCCATTCTCTCTCTCTCTCTCTCTTGATTACTAGTTGATGAGGAGTGAGTGAATATGTACCTGGGAATGTGTGTTTGGGAATGATAATGTAATGTATATATATAGGGAGTTTTATGCAGCATGATTCACGTCCGCTTACAGTGGTACGGCCCTACATTAACGGGTTTACTTCAGATTGCGTACCGTACTTGATCATATTCTATTCTAGTAGCAAAAAGATTCAGTGTACCATCGGCCTTCTGGAATATTTTTTCGTAGCAAAGGGACGAAGGGTGGAGAATGTTCGTGCTATCCGCACATACAAGAGAGCACAAATCATGCACATATCTTCTCTCGGGACCTATCTTGGACTCCGGCAAAATGATCCAAATCGCTCATTTTTCTTTAAACATTTTTTATGGGTCCCTGCAATTAGATATTGGCAAGAATTTTTTAGAATTTGTAGTACAAATTGTTCAGTTTCACCCGACGACTTCTGAAATAGCTCTTTCGGATTTTTTTGAACATAAATAGCTCTTACGAATTGAGATGATTTTTAGTTGGAACCTATAAAAAAATATCTTTTAAAAAGTGAACCGTTCCGATCATCGTGGTGGAAACCGAGATGGCACCACAAGAAGATTTGTGCATGATATGTGCTCCCTTGTATGTGCTGACAGACTTTCCAGGTGGAGAATGTGCATGTTGAAAGGAAATAAATCCCAAAGATTAGTAAAGTGATCTTGTCTTTTGTTTTAGGAGTTTGTTTCCATCTAAAGTCTCAAATTCAATTCTCTTGTCACCAATTTCTTAGGGTCACTAGGAGTTATGCTTAGTTCTTGCCTCCACGGCCCCGAAATTAGTTGAGGTATGCGTAAACTGATCCAGATATCTTGTTACTAAAAAAAGTTGACAGAAAAAGTATATGAAAGCAAAAATACTACTTTTACATGTAGCATGATTCATATGAAAGTCAACTGTGTGGGGT
The DNA here is from genome assembly GCA_022606695.1 of Vaccinium macrocarpon. Taxonomy (NCBI): domain Eukaryota; kingdom Viridiplantae; phylum Streptophyta; class Magnoliopsida; order Ericales; family Ericaceae; genus Vaccinium; species Vaccinium macrocarpon. Next base: position 26,432,144 of record CM040179.1, read on the forward strand.
AAGTTTTGACACGTGGCAGGGTTTACTTCCATTGAATGCATGTTCCATGCAACATCTTCACGTCATGATGCGATGCCTTTAGGCTTTCAGAGCACTTGCTTGTGCACTACTCTGTGCTTTTGAAATTTCAGTGCCTCTGTTCAGTGCATCCTTAGTGTGTAAACGGTCCGGATCGAATTGGTATGAATCTAATTTTAATTTGTGAGTCACGGTTTTTAGAAAATATAATTCGTGTCCGGACCAAAAACCTTACAGTTTGGTTCCAATTTGATCTGCGAGTCACGGATTGGTTCTGGTTTATCCACGGATTACATGTTATACATAAATAAGTAACAAACATATTTATCAAAATAAAATCCTAAAAAATTCAAAGTAGAAAATAGAGAAACCTTAGATAAAGCATGTGATGGAGCCACAACCAGAGCCTAAACAAGCAGTAGAAGAAACATGTAGCTTTGTTCAGTTACATAGTGAAATAGAAACAAATGTTGTTTAATAAAAAAAATAGTGAACAACTATTGAAATCATCAAAGTCCAATACAAATGTAAGACGGTAGAATACATCAAAGTCCAGTATATTTGTAGGAGATAATAGTATACCCCTATATCAACTTGACAATATTTATAAAAGTGGTAAAATTACTTACACACACATATATTATATTTAAAAATTATACATAATAAAAATTTCACGGTCCGGATTGGTTAATCCACGGTTTCAAAATCAAAATCTGTGTCCGGACCGCTAGTCATGGTTTATTATTTTTTAAATCCGTGTCCGGACCATTAATCCACGGTTAAAATTTAAAAGGCGTGGATCAATTCGGTCCGGACCGAATTCACAGTTCACCAATTTTTTTGTGAAATCCTAGACTGCATAGGCAACAGTTGTGGCATATGTATAACAGCTTACAGAGGACTATTTTCTCATTGATGGAGTAACAAACTTACACGCATCTTTATTAGTTAAGGGTGTCTTTTGTTAATCAAAGCATCATCGATTTGAACAGCTTTCAGTAATAAAGTTACCAAACGTTAATCTAGGAAGTGGAGAGTGGGAATGCACAAGAAAATAAAAAAAACCATGAAACCAGACCGACCAAATTGAACCGAATCGGTCTATTTGGATTGGTTTTATGGTTTAATGGATTGGTTTTGGTTCTAAAAAAATAAGAACCGGATATTTTGGTTTTGTCACCGGTTTCATAATTTGTAACCGCGGTTTGAACCGAACCGGTACTCTTGCATACCCACGCACACTTGATAATAATTGTTTTAGTTATTGTCTTCCTATTTGTGCGTTGGTTTAATGATAATAGTTTTACAAAAAAGAATTTTTGGCAATTTTTGAGAATGCTAATTGTTGTGTTCGTTTGGTAGTTTAGTTTAGTTTTGATGATGTAAAAAGGTGTAATGAGTGAAGAGAGATAGAAAGATAAATGAGGGTAATAATGATCTCATCCAAACTAAAATTGGGAAACAAATACAACCAATATAGTTTAGAACCGGAAACTGAACAAACGCAGACCGGTCTAATGGTTTGGTTCCATATGTGTAATAGTCCAATTATGATTCTCAATTTTTGAAACCGTTAAATATGATTCGTTCTTGAATTTTTACATAACCAATCTAAACCGGACCATATACACCCATAGTAGGGAGGTAATGAATTGAATTAAACTCCTCTTCCTACCACCAGTATTTCAAACTCTTATTAATGAACTGAATATAACTTTGTCTAACTTCAAGCTCCTACCAACAGTGTATGCTTAGACACACGTACACCTTCATTTAACACGCAGCGACTAGCGAGTAATTACCGTGTGAATAAAACAGTGCTATGGACACCTTCACCCGCTGTAGACAGTGAAATCGATTCCTCAAAATTAGTCAAAATGTATATCTGTGAGCTGACTCGAACACTCGAGTTATTCAAAAAAGACATAAACCCACGATACATTTCTAGAATCGTCCAATGTATGTGACTCTCATACATTTTTAGAAATTTTCCACTACCCTTGGGGCATGATTGAGCACGAATCTAGACTAAACAAACAAGGGAGGATAAGAACTTGTCCAAAAAAAGAGAGGATATATAAAAGAGTACATTGATGGAAGTGTGCCCAATTCAAGGGAGGATAAGATAAGGGGAATCGATTAAAGTTTGCAACGAGGATGGAGCCAGGAGGTAATTAGTAGATACTGTCGCCCCTGTTATAGTTCGAAAAATCCTACTATTTTACATTGAATATATATAACTAAATTGTATTACCCCGTCACTCCTCTACATATATATATATATATATATATATATATATATATATATATATATATATATATATATATATATATATATATATATATATATATATATATAACCCGCCCTCACTATTAAAAAATCTTAGCTCCATTCTTGGTTTACAGGGGGAATGCAACATGACGGGAAACAATTTAAAGTCGGCTTTTCTCTTCCATTGGAAATTAAATGTCAAGTCGTAAAGTGAAATCCCAATTTGGAGGGTATACGACGAATCTCGTCTGGTGTTTATTTATCTGGAAAAATAGAAACTCTGTTGACTTCAATTTTTTGGTTTTGTTTTTTCATTGGACGCAACGGTTTGTGACTTTGTGTAGTGCGGGCTCGTGATTTTGTGAGGATGTGCGCGCTAGTATGCGTGATTGACGTGCGTCGGCACGTGCCTCTGGTCTGATGTGGAACAAAAGCATTGTTAATGGTCAGGACATGTAACAATGTCAAATTTAAAATTTGATAATGAGAAATAAAGTTGCTTCTTAATATAAGATTAGCTTGGATGACTCACAATTTACAAACATATGCCCTAATATACGCCTTAGTATGAGATTTGATGCCTCGCAATTTACAATCAAACGCCTTAATATGAGATTGGATAACTCGCAATTTGCAAACATATATGCCTTAGTATATATACATCTTAATCTCAATATATATATATTTTTGTTGAATTGCTGAAAATTTCATTCCAAACTAACAACTTCAAAAAAAAGCATCAACATTACATATGGATGAAAAGGAGGGGTTTTACCCACCTAGTCAAGGGAGAGAAATATTTTTATGGCTGCAAAAGAATCAAGCTACTCGAGTAGCTTGTGACGCGGCTTTTTAAGACTCTGGTCGGCTTGGGTAATAGTCAAGCTGAGCTCGAACTCTAGTTTTCAATTCGTTTAGTAAACGAGCTCCGTTAAGCTCGGCTCAGCATATTTACATAGGCTTAACACGTTTAAGGAAGCTTGTTAAGTAAATTACCTTGACTCGGCTCAGTATGGGCTCTGCGTGTTTATGAACAATCCAAGCACAAACTTGATTTTCGGCTAGTTTACTAAACGAGCAATGATTGAGCTCTACAAAGTTCTGCTCGTTTATTCACCACCCAATGGGCTGCCTGCCCTATTACAACTTGTAGGTACCCAAGAAAAAGCAAAATTACATTATAACTGATTTATTGTCAAGGAGCAACATTTTTTTTGTTGAGCAAAGATGAATAACTGATTTATTGTCTCCTTCAATGGTAGCACTAGTTACATTGTTGGGTTGCAACAAATGACCCACTAATATCACTGCTATAGCTTCCCCTTGAAGCCAAAAAAATGCAAAACCCAAAGGCCAAAGCAGTTGCACCATCTACCATTTTGCTGTTCACACATGCACGCAACATGTTATAGTTAAAATCCCCTTCACTTATTTAAAAGTTAAGAGATAAGACAATTTCGAAATCCCACAAAAGTTAAGTAGAGATTGACTCTCTCACGTTGAGTGAGAAGGATGCCATAAAACCCTTCTCCGCTCGTAACCTCATTTCCGAATCTAAAATACTATGAGGTCATGATGGATAGGTAACAAAAACCTTCTTCAAGAAGTACAAATGTGGTTCTTCAAATTAATTGCTTGCCGTTGCGTTCACAGCGCTGGATTCTGGGCTGGCAGCCCATACTATGCAACTACTTCCCCATCAAACTGGGATTTGCAGTTGCTGTTGTGCAGCCCTTGAACAACAGCTGATGTGCACCATCCGAGCCGTCTGTTGCTCGGATGGACAACCTAAATTTCATCTTGCACGCATAACAACGAACGGTTCGGATGCAAAGGTGCTGAGGTAAAATTTGGGCCGTCCATCCGAGCAACGAACGGCTCAAATGGTGCACAGCAGCAACCCTATGTCCATCGAACTGGGCCTTGAACATAAGAGTTGATCACTGCATCATACTAATAACATTGCTAATCATAAGGTGTCGGTCGGTGGACCATGATCAAAGACCTGTAACTTAAAGGAGTTCACTTCCTCCTAAGTTATCCATCCTGAAAATCTGTTGTGCGCTATCAACTTTGTAAGGCCTTCCGTGACTTTGTCTTGATTATAATCAAGGCCCATTGGTGAATAGTATGATTGGACACAATTATTAATTGATGAGCACATAAATTGGCTTAAAAATCCCACATGTAATATGTCAGCGAGTATATAAAGAGTATACCGTCTTTAACACATAAAAAGGGTGTACCCTCTAGAGCAGTTTCACTTTCGGGAAAATGACCAAAACATGGTGGTTGTGGCAAATTATACCAAAAACATGGGCATGGTTTCTGAAATTCCCAATTCATGAGAAGGAAAATTTTAATACCACATACATGTCAAATTATGAGTGTGATACCCACAATACCCCTCCCTGATTGAATTTTTTCCCAACACCCCCCCCCTCTCTCTCTCTCACCTAAATCTCTCCTATCTCTCTCTCCTCCACCGTCGCTGGTGGGAGAGAACCACCCACAGAGATAATCCATTTAGGAGCACTGGGAGGATCTGCAAATCTCAGCATCCGTTAAAGTTATCCCAATAGTAGCACTCCAATCCTACTGAAAATTGGGGGCGAAACTCACATGGGATTTTCTTGAGAAGAGGAGCAACGAATTCTCTGAGGATCCATGAGACAATCAAGGAGATGGCAAAGATGCCGTAACAAACGATTCGAGCTGAACGTTGGGAGATTCCAGATGCCATTGATGAGCAGAGACCACACGTGAGAGAAGCGCAACAACCCACGCAGCACGACATCTCTCTCTGTTACTCTCTCTCTCTCTCTCTCTCTCTCCTCTTTCTGTTTCTCTCTCTCTCTACAAACAGGATGAATCGAGGTGGAGAGGGAAGACTGGTAGGTAGAGTGCTTGTGTTGTCCACCGATTTCCCCAGGGACAGGAGAAGCGGGAGTGGTCAACACCGAGTGGTGTAGAAGATGCGAGGGCGTGCCAGGAGAAGTATATCTCCAAGAGGAATGTAGAAAAGCGCCTGAATATACTGATTAACTTCTTTCAAGCAATTGAGAAACTCGAGCTAAAGTTATAAAGGTTCGTGGGGTCTTGAACAAGGACTTTCACACTTGAAGGAAATTACATAAAAGAAGAAAAGATTCCAGAGGAAGGGGAAGACAGAACGGGGAAGAGGTAGGAGATAGACATAGGTAGGAGAGATCGATCGACTAACTGCGAGAGTCAGGAGATAAAGACTAAATTAATTTGCTGCTGTGAGCGTTGTTGGTGTTGGAACCTCTTCAATGTTGCACGGAGGCCTTTATTTATAGCCTCTGAATCCAAGCGTAACTTCCAAAAATGTAACTGCCCACGATCTTCTACCATTACGCCATGTCTTGCATATATTTCGGCATCCTCTTGAAGATGTGTGAAAAGGTGACATGTGTCCTTTAACTGGTCGAAAATAACCACCCATGATCTTAATGTAATTTTAGCACATGCTAATTTCGGCCCTAAACACTTGTTTTAGATAAACACCAACTCCTATAATTTAGGTAACAAATTTATCACCTAAATTAGAGATAATTTGGCTATTAATTAAAATCCGAATTAAAATCGAAAATGACTCTAACCAATTTCCTTGCCACGTGTGAATTTTAAAATTTTAAAATTTTATGGTACAAACAGCTTGATTTAATACCCTACTAAGATTGAGGACACCCAGAAGCCGGTTTTGATAATCCATGGAACCAACAGGCTCTATCTGATGTATAACGTGATTCGAGAAAAACAAAAACATTATGATAATGGGTTTTGCGATTCCGATTCAATTACCCTCTTTTCTTTATCATTTAGGACCTCAATATCTTTGATTCAGCTGGGTATTTGTCAATCTACACAATTGAAATCAAAACCCAGATAAATTTCCCATTTATATTTGGTATTCTTCTTTTCTTTTCCATTTAGGAGCTCAATTTCTTAGATTTTTAGCTGGGTGTTTAGCAATCAATCTACAAAACCCCAAAATGCTATACTGGTGTTTAGGATCTCGTCAGCTGTGGAAAAATTTAAATATCAATCTGTTATTAGTAGTGCAAATGGTCAAATCTACTTGCTTTAAATTGACGAAAATAATTCATTCAAGGTGTAATATTATTGTTTAAAGGATGCCGTGTTATTTCACTTACGGTGAAAAATTTGTTAATATAAGAAGCAAATGTTGAATTCCTAAAACAGAAGTAGAATTAAGACAACACATTTGCAACATACTGCAATGTTATTCTCAAAGGATGCCATGTTATTTCAGTTAAAGTGCAGAATTTGTTCATGCAAGGTGCAAACCTAACTTAAAGTGCGATACCTACAATACTCTCAGTGCAACAATTTTGAGATAAGGTGCAATGTTGGTCCTTACAAAGTGCAAAGCTAATTTAATTACGGTGCAATGTTTCAAATGTCTGTCCAAATAGTTTGATTTGACAAAAAAATATGATTTGGAGATCACAAAGTGAACCCGGTTGTACTCACTTGAGTGCAATATAGTTCCATATGTGGTGAAATATAGTTTCAGCTGGAGTGCAATACGTTTTGTTTCAAGGTGCAATATATAGTTGGTTTCATAAAATGAGTAATTGTCATTTTTTCCAAAATAAAAAAAATTAGATTTAAACATTATACAGGCAAATATAAATAATCTTACCATTGCACTGTCCATGGAAACATAATTGCACTCTATAATACACACATTGCTCAAATGAGAAAATTTTAAGACAATTATGGTGCTAGTTTGGAAAAACAAAGAACAACTCATGTTATTACAAAGTAAAACAATTTTTCATATAAGAAGCAAGCGTTATTGATCCACAAATTAACAATTATGGTGCTTGTTTGGAAAAATAGAAGGGAACTCATGTTATTGTAAGATGCGACAACTTTTCATACGAGGAGTAAGGGTCTCCAAACTAATAAATTGTTACCATTCTAAAATACAAATCTAACACCAATATTAAAGTGAACGGAGATCTAAACAATTTATAATGAACACCAATTTCAAACTCAATTGGAAATCAATCTTGCTCGCCACAGGTTTTGCCCAATGAGCATTTGAAATCAAGTCACTCAGCATAAAAGCAGACCCTCTCTTCCTCTTCTGAGCATGACACAGAGAGGAACTTGAGGTATGTTAAGGCCTGTGATTAAATTCGGCTGAAACAAAAAATTTCCACCACCCAATTGGCCGAGAGAGAGAGAGAGAGAGAGAGAGAGAGAGAGAGAGAGAGAGAGAGAGAGAGCATTTCGATCTGTGTTCTTTCAGTAGAAAGCGTGAAATGTGAAGAGGGTGTGTGTGTTAGGTTCTTTCAGTGCTCTTGGCAAAGGATATTCGAGGGACCCTTAAAGGCCATTAGCTGGCCAACGCCGAAACTCTTTCCTTTCCGTCCAGCTATAGGACAATGGTCCTTCCTGCATTTAACCATACACATGGGTAGGGATGGATTAAAAGGGCAACTTTTTAGGTTGGAGTGAAATTGCGTTCATGGGTGGAACCGGGGCCTGGGATTGGGACACAGGTGACTATTTTGAGCTTTTAATTGGTGGTATGGCAGATGGTGGTGTTGTTTAGTTCAGAGAAGAGAAAACAAGGAAGAGGGGTTGGGAGTTAGGTTTTAATTCACATAAGTCTGTACAAGGGAAGTTACTTGGGGGTAGCACTTATGTGGAATTTTTTTTCTCCTTGTCTTGAATCTGGTCATTTCCAACAACCTTACCATGTAATTGGCATTATTACTTTTAAATACCATATTTTGGTTATTTTCCCTTTGACTTTCATCGCTAGGGAAAAAAAAAACCTTGGGGCCACTAAAGCCATCTCCAGCAGCATCGCCATACCTTCGGCGAGACCAAAATAGTGAGTCCAACCAACAATTCCGGCATCCAGCAACCTCAACAACGGCCTCGCCAAGCAAATTGCAGCTACAGTACCTCACCATAGCAAGCGAGGTATGGCGAGATCAGGTGAGTCTCACCAACGGCCCACTCTCTCTCTCTCTCTGTCGCTCGCTAGAAAAATGGATTGTCGGGATAATGGTTCTGAAATCGTTTTGAGACACCGACAGCGTAGTTGACGTCGAGACGAGACGATTGGGGCAAGATCCGTCGTCGTCGGAGCTCCGGTGCCGCTGCAAGCGCCGGTCAAAGGTGGCGCATGACGGAGAGTCAAATCTAACGTCTTGGCGTACAGAAGACACGCCAGCGCAGATTGACAATGATTTTTACATTTTGCTGAGACTGTTGGGTGTTTTAGGTGGCTAGCCAAAATGGTTTTTTGCACTTTTTGTAGCTAATATGGTAAAAAAAATGAAGAGGTTGTTGGAGATGCTCTAAAGGACTGTCCAATCATTAATTTAAAGGGGCGAAAAGCGCAAACTCCCTTAGTAAAAAACTACTCCCTCCGTCCCATAAAGTTGTATCACTACGAAACTACGTGCAATTTTCAAACTAAAAATAATGTTATTTACCAAAATAATTTTTGAATTTTTTTTGCATTGTATAAAAGTTCTCAATGAGATCTATCAAACAAGATCCATATTGACAAAAAAATTATTTTCATAAGCACGTTATTTTTTAGCTTGAAAATTACACGTAGTTTCGTAGTGATACAACTTTATGGGACGGAGGGAGTACTTTTTTGTTTTGTTTTGTATTTTTTGAAATTAAATGAGACATACTTCGAAAGAGAGCACAACCATTTACAAAAATAAAAAAAAAAATAATAATTACACTCTTCATTTCACAATTCACACAGGGATCTTCATTCTTTGCTTCTCATAGGAGTAGATCGCAAGAAACGGTGAAGCCACTAGTTTTCTCTTTTTACTAAGAGAGAGTGTTATACTACTGTTACTTCGGACGGTGATGGGTAACAGCTAACGAGGATAAAATTTGCTCAATTTAGTAGAATTGAGACAAATTTGGTCAATTTAGGAGTATTGGGACAAATTAAAATCCTAGCATGAACTACTTGTCAGTCTTCAGTTTTCACACCCAGAAACCCATCAAGACAAATTATGTTCATCCAATAATGCAATACATGTAAAACAGCTAATTCATATTCCATAACCTTAGATGTCATGGTAGATCTGTCTAATCCTGATATATGTCCACCACTCATTCCCCTCAAAATTTCCAACTCCAGAGTGAAACTTTTTTGAACAAACAAAACATTGAGCTCCTACATCTGTTATGACTAAATAGTACGTGTGCAAGTACGCTTGGTGTCGGGTTTTGGCAACCTAAACATCGAGGGCCGGCGGTATGTAATTTGTTACCAGGAAGATATGGATAGCCAAACCAAATGTTGAAAAAATTTCACTGATTCAGCACAGGCATACGGATTCTTTGAATCAGCATGTTACAAAGCATAACCACTCACAATTTGATGAAAACAATGATATAAAGCTATACATGTGTTGAAATAACAACACTGTTCCAGAATCAAATAGAAGTAGACAACAACAAAAAACCAGCGAGGAATCTAAAACGTAAAATTTTAGATGAAAGTATAAGCTTTTAGTACAGATTACTTACGCGTACAAAATACCAATAAGCCCAAACATCTCCAGAAGTTCAAACTGAAGTCACCATAATCTGCAGACATCCATTAGTAATAATTGGTATGTTACATGCTTCCTATAACATGCTGTGTTAAATCTTACAAGAACCCAACATTTATGCACTCGGATAATCATGCTTTCCCTAACGAAGGTTGATTCCCAATTTCCCAGAGTTCAAATTCACTTCGGAGACATCCACAGGTATCGGAGACCATCCCAAAGATTTCTTGGCAACCCATCTCCTATGCAGAACCACGAGTGCAGTTCCCAGTAAACACATAGCTGCAATCAAAGGAACCACACCACCAAAATTCCTCCTTGGCCAGTTCTTAAAAACTGAATCTGCACAAATCTCTCCATCAAGACTACCCATTGAGTTATTCATCTTCATGATCTCAACACCATTGAGAATAGCATCAATGGCGTTGGACATACTCATCTTTGAAGGTCCAACACGTACGGTCAAAACCCCTGAACTCTCCATATTCACCACAAAATCGGCATAGAAAGGAGAGGCCAGTGCCATATTTGTTATGCTCGAAAGGTCCAAATTCTCATATGCCAAATTCCCATTTACGTACACATTAAAGTAAAGCAAACCAAGCGAAATGCTAGCAATATCACAGAAATGCAACCGAACTAGGTACTTGTATCCCCCACCTACAGGAAATTCCCACGAAATATTCCTCTGGGGAACCAAATTATTCGAACTACTGATCACTCTAGCGCTATTGTAGACATTATCAGGACCGACTTCCCGGCTTGCCCCTCCAATCTGATACTTAATCCGACCGCTAAAGGAAACCTTCTGAGACCCATCACTCAATTTCAAGAACTCATCATCAGGGACCCAAGTCCTCCCCAAAGAATCATTAAACGGTGTCACTTTACGCCCTCCTACATTAACCCTGTAAACAGTTTCAAGCGCATCCTTCATCAACCCATTAATCTTCTCAATTTTCTCAGTATTTACTAACATAGCTACATCAGCTACCAAATCTTTCGGCGCAGAAATCACCTCAATTGCGTTAACAAATGCAATTTCCGACTTTTTCGATGGCACAAACGTAAGAACAAGCTCTTCATAATCAACCCAAATCACATAATCCTTAATCATAGACGTTTGAGATTTCCCAACGGTGAAATTGTTCAACAACAAATACCCATTGGCTAACACATGAAACTGAGTCTCATAAGTATTGAAATTAGACGAATCGAACGGGTGAAAGTGAAGACGTACCAAGTGGGTCCCTCTGTCTCTGATCTTGAACGCGTACTTTGAAGGTCTTGTGAAAACCCTCGCCGTGTGGTAGAGTGGGGACAAACCGGGCGATGATGGGTTTGAGTCGCAGAGTGAGATCGTTCGAGTTGATTTTAAAAACTGTGAGCCGAACTCGGACGAGTCGCCGATGAATCGGCGGTTGCCGTCGACGGTGGTGGTAGGTTGGGTGGACCCGCAATCGATGAGGTAGTCGTCGGTGGGAGAAAAGGCGGAGACGATCGAGAAGTAGAGGAGAGAGATGGAAATGTAGAGAGAGAGAATGGTGGAAGTCCTGTGGTGAGTCTCCATAGGAGATTGAAAACAATTAGCGATTGTTTGATAATCCAATTTTGTTTTCGTTGATCTCATTTCATATGAAGATGAAAGATGAGAAGAAGGCGAAGGAGAAGGAGATTTGCGCGTGGGGCCCTTTGGTGGGCTGTACCTCGGCTGTACACGTTTTGGGTCTACGGGCCCGGGTTTAAGCCTTTTTACTTTGTCTTCTTGGGCCTTGACCTGGTCCATGAATAGTAATAATAACATAGCATTGGGCCACTGCAGGTTTTTCGGTTCTAATAATAACATAGTGTTGGGCCGCTGAAGGTTTTTAGGTTCAAACATGAAGGGGGACTTTTCCCTAATATTTACGATAATTTGTGTAAAGAAATTCAACAATGATTTTTAAGAAAAAAAAAAATTCTTTTTTTGGTTTTTTTTTCTTGCCTGAGGGAAAAAAAAAAAAACTGAAGGCATCGTTTTTTGGGGTAAATTAAGGCATGGTTGGTAGTGTTATTTCGGTTTTTTTTTTTTAAGTCTGTCATCCTTTAAATAGGATGGAATATGAGGAAAATAAAGAAAAATAAATTCTCACCTGAAAAAAATAGAAGCGACATGTGATCAACTTGTTTTAACTCACCGCTAGAAATTTTACTACCGATCAACCTTTTTTTTTTTCCTGGATAATTACACATACTTGATCGAACCTTTCAAATTTTCATTAAGAATTTAGGACCCTAAGTACCGAATAAATTTTGAAGAAAAGTTTGATAATTGTGTACCCAATATCATGGTGATCTTTTAATCGTACATATTGTAGGGTACGTTAGAAGAGCATTTATTTAAAAAATTATCTTGAAATGTTCGATCAAGTATTTATAATTACATTGGAATATTGCATATTTGAAGAGATTTGTAGAGGATTAAAATAAAAAAGTTTCTCAAAGAGATTGATCATTTCTCTATCGTTGTCGGTTTCTTTTCTTTTTCCCATAGGTATCTCTTACAAATCTAATATCAAAGACTTAATTATAATTTCGATTACTCTTTAATTTAGAGGTTTTGTGACCCATTAATATTTTACTGCATGATTTGTAGTCACTGTTAGCACATTAGACTGTGATTTTCTTTATCAAAGTTATACTTCAAAAGGTGACCCTCCTATGTGGAATTTCTGGATCCACCACCAAGAGTAACTATATATGCATTTTCTTTTTATTTACATCATCATTTTTCTTTTCATTTAGGGTTTTTTTTTTTTTTTGAATTGTTGTCCACACAAAATTACATTTTGTCCACCCATAAATTTATGCACACCTAAACTATTCTTTTCCCAATTAAAAAATGAAATTAGGGTTTTGGCAGAATTCTTTCTTTGATGTACACTGACTTATTTGTCCTCTTTGAAAGTCACCCTTGTCACATGTAGCACACACATCTTGCCTATATAAAAGCAAACAATTCTTCATTGTTCTGGAGGAAAAGGCCCATCTTTACACAAACAAACCCAAAACTTCTACTCCTCGCTACCTCCAAAGAAAACCAAAAAATCCCTTCTCACCACACACACAAAAAATAACCTTCCAAACTCTCCTGTTCCCTTTCTAAAAGCTCAGACAATTTCCCTCTACAAAAATTCAAAAACTCACTCCTTTCCCTAAATATCCTTTTCGTATGCGTCAGCTTTTATATAGCTCAAAATAGTGTGATTAAACTCGAGGCTATCTTAAGTTATATTTTTGTCTACCCTATACAATTTTACTCTTCAAGTAAAATGTCACGCAAGGTGAGCACCACGTAACTCTTATTGGGAGACTTTTACACACCTTAGCAATTTGATATTTTAATATCATCCAATTGTTTGTTGAATGTTTTTTCTCCCTTTTGATCGGTTTGATCTTAGATTCATGATTTGTCATGTCTTCTAGGATCTTTTCGCTTTTCTCGATGCACCCATTGTCGAGTTTCTTTAATAAACTGTTTCCCTTTTCAGTTTTTTTTAATATTTTAATACAATTCAGTTTTTGCACCTTCTAAATTTGTTTATGGAACCGGAAGTGGGTTGCATATTGCATGGGCCACCGTTATCTGCATATCACACCAAATTCTCATTTATTTAATTCGGCTTACCGTTTATTGTTGAAGTATCCACCAAATTCCCATTTAAAGCTGTTTTATTCAAAAAACAACTTTAATTGGAGATCTAGCACACCCATGGTCACGTTAGGTGACGACTCTGTTTTGCAAAACTTTGTTGTATCTAAAAGTCATTCTTTCGAAAGCATCCCCTCTTTGCCCTAACAAGTGGATAGGCGATAGCTTTGTACAAGTCAGGGCACGACATTTGGATTTTGCATCTAGTTTTGACACAAGACATTCTTTAATATCATGAGTCGGCTATTGTTGGTTTATTTATCTATTTTTATTTGTTGATTTTGTTATTTTTATGAGTGTGATAGCATTGACAATGTATTTGCTTTTTCTTATTCTGTATCTATTAAAGATTTATAAGTAAATTGGCTAATATGTCAATCTGACACTATTCTTAGCAAGTGTTTTTGCATGAATCCAAAATGATAAGAAACCTGAAATAATGCAACTCAAACGCAATATACGTGACACGATACTCATCGTTTTTATGTATCATGTGTTCATATAAAATGTATTTATGTGGTTGAACTAAGGATAGGTGGATCCCCATTTTTATATGAACTTTTTTTTCCTCCAATTTTTGTTGTTGTCGTACTTCAGAAGAAGTTAAAAATATCCTAACTATTAAATTGTTAACCACCAATTCATCTAAAAGCCAAAATCGTTGTTAGAGAGAATGAATATATAATAAATCACGCTATGTCTGCATAAAGAATTTCCGTTTCCAACCATTTACAACTCTCTCACATACAGTGGCCCTCACACACAATTATGGATGTAGGCCCATATATATGTGGGGTGTTGTAAATGGTTGGTTCTAAAATGGCCAGATAAAGAAGATTTTTGTTATATGAATTGAACTCACAATCTTACACCTACAAAACCGTTGGGCAAATTGCCCTGATTCGTTTTTATAAAGCTGATTACCTTCCATTTTAAAACAATAAAAAGTGGCAAAACAAACAATTCAATTATAGCATTTTAAAACAATAAAAGGTGGCAAAACATACAATTCAATTAGAGCATCAAAAGTTTAATAACTCATTTTTATCTTGTGGTTTAGGAGGAAAACTTAGGTGGAGCTATGTTCGAAACCTTGATCTACTGTCTATAATGTAATTCAAATTTAGGCTGAGTGAGTTTTTGTTTTCGGTATTTTTAAGTTACAAATTGTCGAAGAGTATTATTATTATTTAAAAAGCCAAAAAAAAAAAAATACTTTAAGACAAAAAAAAAATCATAATTGGCTTATTTTTGCCAAACTACGCCTAACACATCCTTAATCACACTCCGAAACTTTTTTTTGAATGATTTGTTCACCTCTCTCTCTCTCTCTCTCTCTCTCTCTCTCTCTCTAGTCTCTATCCGTTCCTTTGTACAGCCCCGGCTTGCAAGGGCTTTGTCTTGGTTTGCAAGCAAATAGCTCTTCCGCCGGCCCCTAGAAACAAATCTTATAAAGATCAATCACAACAGGTCAGTCATTTCTTTGAAAACCCAACTCTGTGCGCATAGTTTTCTCTCACCGCCTTTCGTTCTTCGGAAAAAGAAAAAAGAAACAAGGGTATAAGTTCTTTGCTCTTCCCGTGAATTATTCTCTTTACTGGGTATATGTTCTTTTCTTGTTCCAATTTGTGCAGATTGGTAGAAACGAGATTCTAGATCCTGCTGAATGTAGTTAGAGTTAGGAATGGCTGCAATCAGGTTTTCAATTTTGAAATCAGCCCGTTCTTGTCCTAAACCCTCTTCCAGTATCCCCAAGTACACAGATATGATTGACTTTAGACCTTCATTTAATTTACTTAACCGTAACTACAGTACACAAGAATCTGGGTGTATTCAGAATAACGTGAAGTGTGGTTTTGGAATGATGGGTTTGGAATCTCTTTGTGGTAGTCAATATAATAGGACCCATTTAATCGGTTGCTTTTCGCCCACACTGTCGAATCTGCATTTAGGACGTCATGTTTCTCCTGCTGCAATCAGCCCCTTGGTGAATTACCGGTCCTATTCATCGTTTTTCAGTGGAAAAGGGGATAAAGCCAGGGACACAGAAGTTCCAGCTGCTTCAGTTGGAGGTGAGCCTGCTGCTAGTGGTGGTAGTGATATAGTTGATATGGCGAAGCAGACTTGGAATTCTACTGTAGATGCTATCAATTATGTAGGGGAAAGGGCTAAAGAAGCGTCTAATGAAGTTACTCCTCATGTTCAACAGATGCTTGAATCACATCCCTACCTTAGAGATGTTATTGTTCCAGTTAGCGGTACTTTGACCGCTACTGTGTTAGCTTGGGTGGTTTTGCCGAGGATATTGCGGAGGTTACATAAATACTCGACACAAGGCCCTGCTGCATTACTATCTGGGACCACGTTATGGGGCCCAGTTCCTTACGAGAAGAGCTTTTGGGGTGCTTCGGGGGATCCTTTGCGATATCTTGTTACCTTCATGGCATTTTTGCAAATGTTAGTATAACTTCTCTATCCTAGTTCATTTGCATGTGTGTTACAGTCTTGGCTTGAAATCTCTTTTTCAATTCCCTCCATGTGCAGAGCGGCAATGGTTGCGCCTACAACTGTTGCATCACAATACATGGGCCCAGCTTGGAGGTGCGCTATTGTTATTTCGTTTGTGTGGTTTTTGCATCGGTGGAAATCGAATGTAATTGCACATGCTTTGGAAGCAAGCAACATAAAGATCGATCGAGCAAAGTTGTTAACCTTGGACAAAGCTTCATCAGTTGGTCTCTTTGTTCTTGGAGGGATGGCTCTAGCTGAGGCTTGTGGGGTAGCTGTGCAATCTATTTTGACTGTCGGTGGCATAGGAGGTGAGGTTTAACACAATTATGGAAATCCACTGAGATTAAATACTCCCTGATAGGAAAAGTTTCATTTGATGAATTGTCTAACATTATAAACTTTCTCTTTATGCATCATTATAAGTTATAAAGTTCTGCTCTCAAAGCGTTATTTACACAAACTCTTTGATGTGTGTGGAGATTTGACGTTTTTGGTTTTGATTGCTTAAAATCATTGGTGTATGGTGTTTTAAGCTTAGGAAAGTAGTTTATGATCCTTAGTTCTAAATGGTAAGAAACTTTGGCCTTGTTCGTTTTTCTATTTAGTTTTAGTTTTGATGACATCATCATTTCTCTATCTATCTCTCTCCACTCATTACACATGCTGACATCATCAAAACTAAACTAAACTATCTAACCAAACACAGCCTTTGTGATTTAGTTATTTTTTCTATTTGCAGAATGCATGAACCCACACCTGTTATATATTGATTAGTAGTTTAGTCAATTGTATATGCTTCCTCTATTTCAATTTATATTCTATTTAAGGCCAAACTATCCATGTACGTTTGCGAATCTAAAAAATGCTTGTTGGTAACTTCATCCACATCCTTTTGGTGCTTCAGTTGAGATTTCAGATCCATCCATTCATAGGAGAATGTGATTCTCCATGATTTGGCCGTCTCTTGCACGTGTTCCTTTTTATTAGGATCATGATGTCAGTTTGTTAAATTTTGTTTGCACCATGCTTGATTGGGTAATAATCTCCAACAACAACAATAGTACCCGTGTAATTCCTAATCGATGTGGTTATGGGCAAGGGAGGACTGGAGACAAACCTAACATTTAACATTTGGTAATATATGTCCAAAGTGGCTGCTATCGGGATGTTTTACCACTGAAATACCCCCTCTAGAAATCGAGGATGTTATGTTGTGGAACCATGCCTCCAAATCAAAGCCAGAAGGCATCACATAGGGGAGGCATAGACACCCATTTTGATTTATGTGCCCATTACCTTACTTCATTCAATATCTTGAGCATCAGTAATGCACAATGGGTAATAATCTCCATTGATCGGTAATGATGTGTCCATTTGATATCTCATCCTGATCTCTTGAATACTTTATATGGGAACTTATTTACTTACCAGTGCAGCACTGTTGCTCCAGCCTCCATTTGTTTGGGCAACAATATCAACTATGGCTTCTCTGATATCATTGAGCTAGTTAATTTGGTAACCTTTTGGTTTGCAAATCCTTGTTCCCATGCCTGGTCAGGCTCAGAGAATGTTGTGGTTTGAAGGAATCTTTCATATTTGTATCTAACAAAGCCTATTTGTATTTGTTGGGATAAGATATCTATTTATATTTGGTTCAGTTTTGGCCTTAAACCCTTTACTAGCACGCATTAGTTTTGTGGAGTTAAAAGTGGGGATTAGTTAGTCTATACTTGCCCTACTTTTTGCATTTTTCATCCTGCCACATTTGTTATTTGTTTATTTATTTTTTGTTCGGGAGGTGGGTTCGTGTGCTTCTCTTCTAAAAGGACTTCAGTTTGGCCAAGAAACATAAAACAACAGGGACAAGTTAGAAACATATGAACTTACTAGCTATGAGGATGCTTTATTGATTGTAGGAGAGAATATAACCATCCTTGAGAAATGAAGCAACGTACGATTATAGAAATTTTGATATCACTCACTGGATCTTGTGGAGGCATTAATCAAAAAATTTAATCGAATCTATAAACGTATATGCAATAATAGGAAGACAGTGCCAAGTTGTTTGAGTACAATGGAATGTAATAGGTACTTACCAAAGAGGTACATATAATAATGGACACATTCTTTTTATGACATCAAATTTTGGTTACCTTTTAAGCATAACTTGAAATTTGATTCTTATGTCATCGTATCTTTTGTGAAGGAGTGGCTACTGCTTTTGCTTCTAGAGACATCCTTGGGAATATTCTTAGTGGATTATCTGTGCAGATTTCACAGCCTTTTTCTATTGGAGATACTATAAAAGTATGTTCATCCTTCGTGTTTAGTGGTAATTGGGAGAAATAATTTCCTTTTATACCTGAGTTATTTTTAATATTTTTGTTTTCATTGATTGCAAGTTACCAACAAAATGGTGATCCGGATCATGATAGACCATAAGTGTCCAATTTGGTAACATGGTCATCAATGTGAACAACGTGAACAAGTTGGGGGGAAGAACTTGGAAGATTTTTGTGCTTGAGTTGCCATGTGGTGTCCTGACTTAATTGTTAGAACGTATCAACTAAGTGCCAGGGAAAGTAATTTTAGCAATGTGGCTTTGTACATTGAGGACTAAAAATGAGGATGTATGCCACCACCTCTGGAAACCAAAACGCGTCAATAGACATGTGAAATGGGTATTGAGTCTGCTAAAACATTCCAAAAGGGCATAGGTTGGTGCTGAAAGCTGCAGCTAAAAATGTTCAGCATGCAAAGAGCCACATTGCTAAAAAGAAATGAGCGATACATGAAATCAAATAATTATTGGTAGCAGGATAACCATTTGCGGTTGGGGCTGAAATCCTTTCTCAATTCAACATATTAGGTCTCTCACTCATACTAATTCCTCCATTCCTCCCACAGCATTATATAGCTAAATAGCTTAGAATTATTTGCTTTTATTTAGTTTTGTTGCATGACCCTGTTCACTGGTTCCATGATCTAGATTTGCCAAGTGTGTTACTTTGTAACATATAACTCCTAGTCCATGGCTTTTAATGTTTTAGAATGTTAGACTATGAAATTAGCAAATTACCTAAGTCAACTGTGGTTGAAATAAATAATTAGATTGGAGCGTGGAGTGAATTTTTCTTTAAATTTAAAATTATTAAATGCTCTTAAGTTCACTGCACCTATTGGACAATTAACATTGATTTTCATGAACAAAAACACAAGCAACTGCATCAATTATTAGGGTTTACATGGTTCGAGTTAATGCTACTGCATGGCTGAGGCCACTCTGGAAAGGACATGGGCTTATGGTAATGCAACAAATGAGTTTGTGCACATAAAGAATATCCATAGCAGAATGATGGAATCGGATTTGTAGTTTATCCCAAGTCGTTGGTATAGGAGATTTTGTTGAGTTCAGATTCATTTAAAATCTGAATAAGCATCTGTATCGTATTATCAATTGTGACGTCTGAAAACAATGTCTGGAATGAGTGATTATGTTACAGTGTGGAGTTATTCCATTAATTTCCTTGCTTCTGTTCTTTAATTCTTCCCATAGTAGTGAATATTCTAGAAGTAAATTTGCAGGCTGGATCTGTAGAAGGTCAAGTTGTGGAAATGGGACTTACAACAACATCATTACTAAGTGCAGAAAAGTTTCCAATTATAGTTCCAAATTCAATGCTGTCGAGTCAGGTTGGAATGCTGTCTTCTTTCATATCATTTCACATTTCTTTTCTAGCTCTTCTGCAATTCATGATGCGCATCGTTATTGTTATGCCACATCATTGTTCTTTTTTGCCCTACGCATGCCTTGGAGCACATTGCAAGTTGTACACTGTATGACATTTTGTTTAATGTGTGCCATAGTTTGTCACTTCCTTCCATAGAACTAATGTATAATATAAATTCTTTACTCGAACCTTAAGCTGTGAGGAAAGGTTTCAAATGATGCAATCAAGCTCTGCAAAGGTACGGATGTCACCTTGAATTCGTCTCAGAGCCCACACTCTTAATTTTTTTGTGAGAGGGTATCAAAGCACCCCAAGATAATGTCACATATTGTTTAAAACATCGCAGGTGTCACCAATGGATAGAAGTATATGATTCCCTTCCAAAAATTGCTTCAACTGATACACGTTTGTTGTGTCAGTTATTGAAGTGAATTCAACTGCTTCACGTGTCATTGTGTGCATTGTTTTCAAGTCTATCAATGTCAATTAAGACTGTTGGCATGGCCTACTCCAAGTTAGCATACACTCTTACCTCACTTTATGGTTTGTGCTTACTAGAATCAACATAATTCAGTCCACTGCTTAGCTCATATTCGCTCTGTCTGAGGCTCAACTGCAAGTAACATTAATGTTAGATAGTCTCCAGAGCATCATAATGCCATCTGGGTGGTAGTTGGTACCACAGTGTACAGTGGATGAAGTATTGCGTGGTCCAATATAAGTAGTTGCAGATTCTGCTCAAGGATGAGGACACTAGAATCCTCATTCAGTTATATCGTCAAATTTGCCCACAAAAAGCTGGTGTCACTTGCTCAAAATAGTCCTTTGAGTAACATCTACAAATCCTGAGATACTCTACTGGGCTGAGTTTCTTTTTTTATTTATTTAATTTTTTGACAAAGGGCTGAGTTTCTTAGAATGACTAAATCATGAGTAATATCCTGGGCTTCCTTTTTTTTCCCCCAATTGCTAAGAATGGAAAAGAAGTTTGTATCTAGATGAAACTACTAGCATTAAAACTATGTTTGTGTAACTTGAGTTACTGGAATGTACGTATCTATTGGTCTTGAATTTTAAGATTTTCAGTGGACATTTTCGGATTTAATCCATTTTCTTCTTGTACTTTTTGGCCTATTCCTATGAGGCTTACGGGACTCTCTATCTCTCTTTTGCCTTATGTTTTGTCCTTTGGGCATATGTTGCTAGCTCTTTTGGTTTCTCTTGATATAGAAACCAACACTTAAGAATATACCATTAACACATAATTTTGTAGGTAATTGTGAATAAATCAAAGGCCCGCTGGCGCGCAATGGTCACCAAAATTCCTTTCCAGACTGAGGATGTTGAGAAGATTCCCCAGATATCTGAAGGTATTAAGGCCATGCTCAGATCGAATCCAAAAGTTTTTTTGGAGAAGGAGCCCCCCTACTGTTTCCTCTCTCGGATAGAAAGATCATGGGCTGAGCTGACTCTGGGATGCAATCTGAAACAAATGGTATAGTTTCTTTCTCAAGTCTTCTTTATCTTAGCAGTCGTATCTGTTTGTCATTGTTTGGAGAATTTCATATTTAGTTTGGTTCATTTGTGCTTGCTAAAATTGACCAGCATATTGTGGATAATAACTTAGTAACCATGAAACCAACACACTAGGTTACCTCATGAAAAGAGAAGAAGGATTTCACCATCTTCACTCCAATATCTGATTTCTTTTCCTATTACTTGTGTGAAGTTATGTACTTCATTCATGGTATGTCTAAGCCAGTTTACTTCATATCATCATGTGTGCATTTTACATCTAATTGCATTGTCAAATATAATCAAAGAACTGTTCCTTTCTTTAGATGTCTAATGTCAGATACTAAAAGTTACCGTAGAGAAAGATGGGAGCTTTACCATCTTCCCTGCAATTTCTGATTCCTTTTCTACTTCTTGTAAGCTATTCAACTCATTGCTTTTGTATATAGTGCATGTTATATACAACCTAGTTTACTGCACATTATGTGCATTTTACGCACGATTGCACCATAAATATAATGCAAAGGACTGTTCCTTTCATTATTTGTCTCCTGTCAGTGATAATAAATATCTTGTTCAGGCCGTTTCTATATAGACTGACACGGACACGTGACACGACACAGAACTCTGACACACAAATTTTCAAAAAATAAGGACATGACGTTTTAAATAGTGGTATGTATTCCATGTTATGAATAAAAAAGGTTCTAATTCTAAATATGTAACAACACCACAGATACCCTAAATCTGATTTATCATCACATCATTCACAAAAGTATTCCAACAAAATAATCATTAGTCACACAAACAGGAAAAACTTTTTAAAGCTTTAATAAGAGTCTTAGCTACTTCGTTTTAACACCCCCAACACATCTTGTGAGTGTCCTGAGAGAGTCTGAAGCATTTTTTAGAGTGTCCCCGGAGTGTCCACACAAAACACATTGAGAAAAATAGGACACCTCAAATTTGAATGTCGGACACGTGTTGGGAGAGTGTCGGTGTCCAACACAGATACGTGGACTCATACAAAGTTTCCGTTCAACATAGGTTTGGGTTTATTATCAGATTTGATTATGATTGAAATACTTGCATTTCCTGTGAAATTTCTACACCTGTTATTAGTGATGGGCTCTTTTGGACCTCATAAAGAGCGAAGCAATCAAAAGTGAAATGACATTCAACTTTGCCGGTGAGCCAAAGTTGGTGCCAAATAATGGCAAAGTCATCTTTGGTGCTTTGTGATTGGACTCTTTTCTTTGTGTAATTCAAATATGAATAGACATGCTCTATCAGATCTTTTTTCTTTTTCATTAAACCTGGCCTTATTTTTTTCCCATTTTTGGTGTTTGTAGAGCAAAGACGAATTATACTTGACAGAGCAAGATATTCTTTTGCAGTCAGTCAAGATAATCAAGCAGTATGGTGCTAGACTGGGTAGCACTCCAGACGACATGATCAGTTTCTGGATAAATTGAATGTACAAAAAGGAATGTTCAATTACTAGTTTTGTATGTACTGCATTTTGAGCTGTTGATAGATTGAGGATTTGAGCTTCAAAGTCTTTAAGTTTTTGGTGATCGCAGACTAATTTTATTGCCGTTTTCCTAATATTTTAGTGCATGAGTTCATTTCCTCCTTACATGTTTGATCCAGGCAAGGGGGAGTCGAGGGTTGAACCCTTGACCTGGTGGACTGTTAATTGCTTATATGGTCCTTTGGGTGTTCGACCAACTAAGCTAGATGATCAACTCCATGCATGTGATGATTGCTTCATTTTTCTTATTTTCAAGAGGGTGATTGCTTAATTATTTCCCATTATTTTTCTCGACATTGTAAGAGTTCAGTTGGGGCTGCCCTTTTGGGGAATGGGGATCCTCTAATACCAAATCTTTGACTGACGCTATGCAAAACCTTCTTGGTCTGCTTCCGTAGTATCTTGTGTGTCATTGAGTCTGTCAGTGCATGTGTTTGCGTTTAGATTTTGGTAGTTTTGATTCTTTCATGTATCTTGTGACGCAATCTTTCTGGTGCCTCGGGCTTATTGTCAACATTGCTGCCTTGGGCTTAGTGTCAATTTTGCGAGGTGTGCTTAGTTTTAACTCACGGAGTACAAAAAAAATCACTTTCCATAGCAGGCGAAAAGCGCTATGGAAAGACTGTGTTATAGCGTTCTTGGCCTGCTATCTATTCTATACCTTTTATAGGGTGCTTTGCTCGGTATCAATTCTATACCTTGTATAGCATTCTTTGCCCACTATCTATTCTTATACCTTTTATAGCTTTCTTCGCCTGTTATCTATTTTTCGCCTTTGATAGGATTTCTTGCCTTCTATCTTATACTACTTTTTACCACATGCATCAAATGAATACTACATTAACCAATTTGAAACAGTGTTTTAAAAGGCGCGTGCCTCGTGCATAGAGGTGAGGCGCAAGGATTGCGCTTCGTCGAGTCATAGCGAAGCACAAAACATAAAGGCATAGCTTAGGCGTATGCTTAAACGCAAGGTGCAAAAGCAAGGGCTTTTTGTATTTTTTTTTTAATTTTTCAATCAAATGCATCTTAACCCTTCATCCGAGGGTTAAAACATGTGCCAAAGCACCAGATAAAATCTTTAAAAATGTCATCGACAACCATAGAATCAAAAAACGACCTACTATGATTTGACATTACCGGTATTTACCCTTCTCAAATCTTGGAACAACAGCAACAGATTCAACATTACCAGTATTTACCGAGTTGTCATCCAGAAGGTCGTAGGACAAGTTGACGAACAAACGACCTGCCACACCTACAAGATACATATCACGTACTGTGTGACGTTATTTTCATTGTATAAACCATATAAGGATATATATCACGCATCTTATATATTTCTTGGAAGAGTAGGAGTTTTAATGTTTAGTTGGACAAGATTTAAGAGGGGAGAAATATTTTTAGATCGTATAACACCCGAAATCGAACTTTTTTTAAGGTGGTATAAAATGGCTATAACCCATCCCTATTTATACTACTCCATGGAAGGCTCTAATCAAAAGATATTTTCTTCCAAGATATACTTTGAGATCTATTATGAAGTTAAACTTGTGACAAATTCTCACAAAAAATCTAGATATTTCATAGGGATATTCTAAAACTTTTAGAAGCTAGATATTCTAGAGCATCTAGAAACTATAATCCTTTCAATAATATTTTTTAATTTTGAGGATCGGGTAGTGATAAGGCTAAAACTATTTTTGAGTGTGTCAAAACTCCAATGCATAAAGAGCTTGTACTTTACACGAGTACAAGCATTTCATGCACTTAAGTTTTGGCACAATCAAAAATAGTATTTTGGCATTAGCACTACCAAATTGGCTTATTTGGACTACTCTCTTGTGCCAAAATACAAAACATATTTTACGATTTAACAATGTTAACTGTAACGTCCCAAAAATTGGGTACATTAATAAATAAATTGCAAAATTATTTAAATAAAAAACCAACTTCATTAAAAAAAATCCAAAGAATACTTAATAATTTTTTTGCAAAAATTAAAGG
Organism: Vaccinium macrocarpon; assembly: GCA_022606695.1. Lineage (NCBI taxonomy): Eukaryota > Viridiplantae > Streptophyta > Magnoliopsida > Ericales > Ericaceae > Vaccinium > Vaccinium macrocarpon. The sequence goes on from CM040179.1 coordinate 26,457,024, forward strand.
TAAACAAACTTGTTACAACTAAAATAAATTGAATTCGAACACTGTCTGAAAAACTTAAACATTTATTTAAAATTCAACTGAATTAAATGACAGAGCCATCTAGCTAAATTCTACTGATAAAGCCATGAGTCTGCCACTTGATTCTCATCTAGTTGCTCCATTGCCTTGTAATTAGCAGGCGGCTCCTCATCTCCTTCTGTACCTGGCATTGGGGACGCCAGGGCCACAAAAAGTAGCACCGTGAATGGTAAAATTACACTTAGTAGGGCACCCTAAGCCACCTCTTTACTAAAGTTACTCATGCAACAATTACACACATAACTGAAATTTTATTTCGTATGAAATACTCAATTTTCACATCATTCCTCAACATAAAAGATTCACAAAATTTTAATAATCTCGTTTCAACTTTGAACATATCGTTTTTTGTCACAGGCTTCTATCCACAGTATACCCAGGTGCCTAATCACACAGCAAAGCCACCACGGGGTATACTGCGCACATCCCACGATTGCCCATTGATCAATCTCTATCCGGTATCGATTCTCACCCACAGTATACTTCTAGCTCCCGATCACACAGCAAAGATACCAAAAAGTATAAACTGCGCATGGCTCAAGACCTATACCAAACACATCCCAACCCCAAATTTTGCGATTAATTCATTCATCGTTAAACTAAAATATTTTGATCAATATGTGCTTAACAATTGGTTTCATGCATCACGTGGGTCATTAATCACATAAGTCTAGCATAACAAGAAAATAAAATAATCACAAAGTTAAAGACAAAATTAACATAACATGTAAAACGAGAAACATTCTTAATTCACTATAAATAGAAAACTAACTCCATAAATCACAAGATTTTACAGAAACATTAAACTTTACACTACGAACAGATTCCGTGTTTTACTCGGGTTCTAAATCCTTCACTAAAGAGGTTGAAATTGGATTTTAAAAATGATTTATAATCTGTCTCGCGTTTTACTACCGCAGAAACTTTGAAAAATCATATAAAATTCTACGTAACTTGGATCGACAGAGCAAGATATTCTTTTGCTGTCAGTCACGATAATCAAGCAGCATGGTGCTAGACTGGGTAGCACTCCGGACGACATGATCAGTTTCTGATAAATTGAATGTACAAAAAAGGAATGTTCAATTACTAGTTTTGTATGTACTGTATTTTGAGCTGTTAATAGATTGAGGATTTGAGCTTCACAGTCCTTAAGTTTTTGGTGATCGCAGACTAATTTTGTTGCCCTTTTTCCTAACATTTTAGTGCACAAGTTATTTTCCTCCTTACATGTTTGAACCAGGGAAGGGGGAGTCGAGGGTTGAACCCTTGACCTGGTGAACTGGTGATTGCTTATATAGTCCATTCGGTGTTCGACCAACTTAGCTAGGTGATCAGCTCAATGCATGTGATGATTGCTTCATTTTTCTTATTTTCAAGGGGGTGATTGCTTATTTTTTCCCCATTATTTTTCTCAGACATTGTAAGAGTTTAGTTGGGGCTGGGTTTCCTTTGGGGATCTTCTAATACCAAATCTTTTACTAACCCTATGCATAACCTCGTTGGCCTGCTTTCGTAGTATGTGTCGTTGAGTCTGTTAGTGCATCTGTTTGCATCTAAATTTTGGTAGTTTTGGTTTTTCATGTACTTGTGATAGAAGTTGTAGCGGCGTCTCTCTCTCCTCCCCCTTCAGCCTTGGGCCACGGCTCATCTCAGAGATAAAGGCTTGCAAATCGAGATATAAATATCCATACATAATTTGGGAACAAATGCAAATAGAGATTGGTACCCAAGACCTCTTGCAACTTAAGCGCTGATTCCAAGTTAAAGCATCTATCTCAAAACCAATTAATAATAAGTAGAGAAGACTTCTAGACTCATGTACTAGTTTTTAGAGGTTATATACTAGTTTTTAGAGGTTATAGTTGACTAATGTGGGATAAGTTCTAACAAATTCCTTCCGTGAAAAACAAGAAAGAAAAAAAATCCTTTTGGCTCACAGAATTTGCTCATGGAGAGGTAGAACAAACACCCAGGTTTTCCACTCATGTACTTCTTTGTTTCAAACTGTTAAAAGAATGCTGGGTTAGAGTACCACACAGCAGTTCAAAAAAATAAAATAAAATAAAAATAATAATGAAGTACCACACAAGCTCTTGTATAACCCTTTATGGCATGCTCTAGCGTTTTTGTGTTTAGTTTTGTAAATATATTTATTTCATTCCAGTTATGGTGACAAGCATGGTAAGAAGAAACAAAGCCAATATGGATTCATGGATTGGTTTTATTAGTTGTTACTCGGCTATATGGATTGATTTTATTTCGCTCATTTTCCAAGTTACTAGACATCGGCTGTAGCGGTCACTAATACTGTAATTGGTATGGTACAAGCAAGACTTTTGGTCTCTTAAACGGGTTCAGTAATTTTCTACATATTTTGTTGCTAAGGTGTAACGATTCCTATTTCTGAACAAAACAATTTCCTGCTATCCTTATTTTACAGATGAAATCACAGAATTAATTACTCGTTTTTTAGTCCTTCAAATACAATTTTAGGCAGCTTTATCGTAAGTTTCATAAGAGTCCTACAAAAACTATTTTAGTCTATGGTCAAATCTTAATTAATTTTCAACATTAGGGGGAAATAGGATACAGGAGAAACAAGAGGTAAAATCAAAGCCAAACTGATTTTAGCTCCTTTTCTCGTACAAGACTTATAATTTATTACCACCCTTTTTAAACACAACCCGAGAATATCTTTCTGTCCTAAGGTCATCGCTAGAGTACCCTAAAATGCTCTACCTAGCTAACAAAAAAAACTCAAAAAATGCTCTCTAGTGCGCGAAAATTGGCTCTCTAAGATTTTAGGTGACACTCCTCACTCCCTAAAATGTCCCAAGTCAGTACTACCTAATTAAGGAGAGAGAGAGAGAGAGAGAGAGAGAGAGAGAGAGAGAGAGAGAAATTTTGTGGGACCACTGAAATGGGTCTCACACTAAAAGATAATGAGCATATATATGTAGCTCATTAAAGTGCATTCCTCCTTAGCTAGCTAGCAAATTAAGTTCTTAACACATAAAATAGGGTCTCACATGTACTTAAGTATACACTTTAACAAACATTTTTAGGTAATGCGCTAGAGATAGCCTAATCTCTCTGCAAACCCAGTTGTTGTCGGCTTTTTATTACTCCAACTTTACTTAAGTTTTCGTGCAGCAGTGTGAAACCTCAGGGTGTCTTGAGTTAAACTTTAACTCATGGGCGGAGGCACCTTGGTACAAGAGGGGTCACTTGACCTCTCTCACTTTAATTTTTCATAAGGATTTTTGATAGTTTGGAGTTAAATTTTGTAGTTTTGATCTCATAAAAATTTGATAAATTGCTTCAACTTACTAAAAATGCATAGAATTCTCAAGTTTTTCATTCTTTTCGAGAGTTGATGGTACTACAAATGAGGCCCTTGTATATTATTTTAATTTTTTAGTAATATAATAAGTCATTAGGGCCAATTATAAAGCAAAAGTATATATATATATATATATATATATATATATATATATATATATATATATATCATATAAATCTACATTATAGTTAGTTAACCTCTTAATTTTAGTTATTCATTTGCATGAGCAAAAAGAAAAATAACTTGTATATAGATCTAATTTTTAACCCCACAAACCTAAAATTCTGACTCCACCTCATACGAAAATGGAAATGGAAGAGAAATAATTTGTCATATGGTCAAATCATCAAAAGAAAAGAACAAACTCGGGACGGTCGTTTGAGTAACTTGGAGAGTATTATAGGCTACATCTACAAATCCTGAGAAGCTCTCCCGGGCTAAGTTTCTTCTTCTTCTTTCTTGTGGACAAAAGGGCAAAGTTTCTTAGAACTAGAGGTTGGAGCACACGCAATGCGTGTGCAAGTTGAACTTTGACAAAAAAAAAGTAAAGGCACAAAAGTATCCGGCTTATCATTTGATCGTGTATGCATTGCATTCTTTTTTCTCTCTAAAAAATAAACTATATTTTACTCATATATTTAAGCAAAGTATTGTAACAAATTGCACATAATAATAATCAAATACTACATTACCATTCTAATGCTGCCACTTCACATGATTAGGTTGGGCCGAGTGGACGGCCCATTAATTATATATAACCGAAAATAAGTTAGGTGACTTATTAGGCCAAAATACACCTTAATATCATCATTTTTTTTTAATAACAAATCCAAAGTAATGTTATGGGACAGAAGTAGTCGAAGTAGGATTGAGATATTAAGAGAAAATGAGGCGGAGAGAAAGTTAGTTAACATTTGAAACCATTTAGTTCTATTTTAAAATCTACCATTAGAGTTCATGTGCCAAAATTTGACTATTAAAGTTAATTACCCTCTTTTTGATGATAAAAGTGAGCGAAGGCTATAGCCATTATCCATTCTCATTGGACTCGCTAGTGACGGTTTTTCTGGCAGCTTGGGAGGGGTATGGATAACAGGAAGTACGTAGTACTACTTCTAGGGTGATACTATAAAAACTTAAGACACAAAATTGTATTTCTAACCCATTTCTGGATAAATACAACCAAAGAATTTCCCAAATTTTCCCACTTTACCTCTCTCCTTCATAACATCTAAATTATTCCTAATTTACTCCTCCCCCTTCCCAACATTATCATCATTAGGAAAAAAAAATGGTAACTCCTTCCTCCTCCACGACTAGGGCCAGCCACCATTATCATCTTCTCGTCTTCTGCACTTCCCATCTCAAACCCTAAAACATCCACTCCCCTCCCCATTCCTCAACTCTCCCACAATGGAGAACCCAATGGACCATACATGGAAGGTTCTTACCCTTCCATTGACCCACTACTCTCATATTTTGAAATGCAGGAAATGGCAATGGGGCTCCATTTTTTTATTACAAGCGGCATAGAGGTCGACAAGGAAGATGATAAGAAAAAAATAATGGTTTGGGAGGCAAAAGCAACCAAAGAGGTAAGACCCAGATTTCACTTTTGCATTCTTTGTTGTCCACAATTCAAATTTCTTGCATTGAATTTGCACAATGTTTGAAAGATATTGCTTACTTGGGATTGTAAAACATGAATGATATGTTTGAAACCATTAGGTCTAAATTCTCACCATATGTTTCATTATTTTGAAACCGAATTTTGTTTATATATTTATAAGTTAAAATATGAATTCAAACACTTACTCCAGCTTGTAAAATCTAAACACAAGCAAATGTAGGATTTATTAATATAAATCAATTGTTTACATCCTAAAAGCAGTAAATAGTTCATCTTTTAGCATTTGAATTTGTGACATGTGTTCAATTATTATAATTTTATGTTTAGGAAACAATTCATGTTTTCCTTACCGAGATATTTGCAGATTATTTTTTTCATATGTTTTTTGTTTTGTTCAGTGTGACGGTTCAACGCATGATAGCCATGATAACCAAGATGGAGGTGGGCCTATGTGGCTATCATGCGTTGAAGGGTCGCACTGAACAAAACAATCATGTGAAAAAAAATCTGCAAACATTTCGGTAAGGAAAACATGAATTGTTACTTGAAACTCAAAAGTTTTAACAATTAAACACATGCCACAAATTCAATTTTTAAAAGATGACCTGTCACTATGATTCAGATATAAATATATAATTGATTTATTTTGTGTAAGAAATTCATATTTTAACTTTTGAATATATAAATAAATTCCAGTTTCAAACAAATGAAACATATGACAGTTGCCCCAGCGGTTAGGGCGAGTGCATGACTTTAGGGGTAGTCCCTTTGGTCTGGAGTTCGATTGCCTGCAGGGTGAGTACCTGTGCTAAGTGGGGGGCTGTGACTGGTGTGGGTTGCACCAGCTCCCTCCGAGATTTGGGTTGTGCAGTGGGTCCAATTAGTGGCCTGTTGTAAGGCTGTTCCTCGGTTATAAAAAAAAAAAAACATATGATGGGAATTTAAACCTAATGATTTTCAAAATGTCATTCATGTTTTACAATCCGAAGTAAGGTAAATCTTTCAAAGCTTTAAATTCTGAAAACATTATGTAAATTCAATACTGGGAATTTGAATTACGGACTACTAAAAACACAAAAGTGAAATCTAGCTATTACCTCTTCGGTTACTTTTGCCTCGCAAACCACCATTTTCTTCCTATCATCTTCCTTGTCAACCTCCATGCCGCTTGTAATCGAAAAATTAAGCCCCATTGCCATTTCTTCCATTTGAAAATATGAGAGTAGTGTGTCAACAATAGAAGGGGAAGATCCTTCCATGGAAGACTCCATTGGGTTCTCCATTGAGGGAGAGGTGAGGAATAGGGTGAGGAGGGAAAGTATTTTAGGGATTGAGGTGCGAGGTGTAGAAAAAGAGAAGAAGAAGTGAAGGGGATGATAATAGGGGTGCTCACGGTCCGGATCGGTCCGGATTGGCATGAATCCAATCCTAATCCGCGAGTTACGGTTTTTTGAAAATACAATCCGTGTCCAATCCAAAAGTCTCACGGTTTGGTTCCAATCCGAACCGCGAGTCACAGATCGGTTCCAGATTAATCCGCAGATTTTCAACTTATTCGGAAAAAACAACAAATAAAAGCAGTAAACCACTAGCAAGTAGCAAATGCAAATGCACTAAATAGAAAGTTCAAAGTTGGAAACATTTTCAGATTAAGACAATAATAAGGCTAGCAACAGAGGCAAGACAATAGCAAATTAAGACAATAACAAGACATTTCCAGAAAGTTCAAACTAGCAAACCATAAGTTGAGATAACAATATCGTATCATAACTGATAACTCCTACAAACCGTAAGTCTACTAAATTAACAATATCTATATAATTATATGTATATATTTAAAAAAATTATATATAATAAAAATCTCACGGTTCGGATCGGTTAATTCATGGTTTCAAAATCAAAATTCGTGTCCGATCCAAAAGTCACGGTTTTTTATTTTTTGAATCCGTGTCCGGACCATTAATCCACGGTTAAAATCCAAAAGGTACGGATCGATTCGGTCCGGACCGGATTCACGGTTCACCGGTTTTTTTGAGCAGCCCTAGATGATAATGGTGGCCTAGTGGGTGAACTGCGAAGGTAGGCACGTCTTGTGGTGAGTGTTTTTTTTTTTTTTTCCAAAGATGATGATTGTTGGGAAGAAGAAGAAGAGTAAGATGGGTGTTTTTGGACAGGCAATATGATTATAGAATATTACAACAGCAAGTATTTAAAGAGAGGAGTATAATTGACCAACAAGAATTTTAAAATAGCCGATGATAAATGTAATTGACTTCAAAGGTACGTAGTTGACGATTTTAATACACAAAGATGGAACTTATCAACAATAATATTCTGAATTAATAACAATTTTTTATCAAAAAAATTTCTTAACGTGTTTAATTTATTTTTAAAAAAATCAGTTGATGAGTGATTTTGACAATATATAGCAGCCAACATTTAGTACCCTATTTTCATCCCCTAAATTATTCACTTTTTTTCTGTCATCCCTCAATTACAAAAACCACAAATTTATCCTCTAAAATATTTTATTGCAACCCATTTCGTCCAATTATTATAACATCAGCCATTTTTTTGGATGGAAACCTTTTCCAGACACATAACTAGGGTTGCTCAAAAAAACCAGTGAACCGTGAATCCGATCCGGACCAAACCGATCCGTACCTTTTGGATTTTAACCGTGGATTAATGGTCCGGACACAGATTCAAAAAATAAAACTCGTGACTTTTGGATTGGACACGGATTTTGATTTTGAAACTGTGGATTAACTGATCCGGACCGTGAGATTTTTATTATATATAATTTTTTCACTTTTATAATTATATAGATATTGTTAATTTAGTAGACTTACAGTTTGTAGAAGTTATCAGTTATGGTGCGATATTGTTATCTGAACTTAAGGTTTGCTAGTTTGAACTTTCTGGAAATGTCTTGCTAGTATCTTAATTTGCTATTGTGTCTTGCCTCTGTTGCTAGACTTGCTATTGTCTTAATCTGGAAATGTTTCCAACTTTGAACTTTCTATTTAGTGCATTTGCTACTTGCTAGTGGCTTACTGCCTTTCTTTGTTGTTTTTTCCGAATGAGTTGAAAATTCGCGGATTAATCCGGAACTGATCCGTGACTTGCGGTTCGGATTGGAACCGAACCGTGAGACTTTTGGATCGGACACGGATTGTATTTTCAAAAAACCGTGACTCGCGGATTAGAATTGGATTCATGCTAATCCGGACTGATCTAGACCATGAGCACCCCTACACATAATTGTGAAAACAGATAGGTCTGTGGGGCCCACTTTGGGATTTCACATACAATATGAGATGTTCATTACTTTGAAAATATGTTTTCGAGTAGCCTATGTAAAATTTTTTTTAGCTCAATCGAATATCTCTAAATGCTTGATCCAAGCTTCTAATTTTTTATAGCCTTAAACACTTAATCAAAACTTGGAAAGTTAGATTAAGCACTTAGAATTATCCGATTGAGAAATTTTTTTCGGAGATCACTCGAAAACATATTTTAAAATTAATAAATGGAACAAATTGTTTTTGTGGGCCCCGAAGTGGGCTCTATGTCATAATCTGCGCACATAGATCTGTGCATACAAATGGTTTTCCGTTCAAAAAGCAGGCATTGATACAATTGAACAAAATGAGTTGCAATCAAATAGTTTAGGGGATAAATTTGTGGTTTTCATAATTTAGGGGCGCCAAAGAAAAAATGTGAATACTTAGGGAATGGAAGACATTAAAAAGTAAATACTCATTTTCAGATTCGGATCCGGATATTACCCGATTGAGATTCGGATCGGATTATTGCCGGATCCAATCCGGTAATATCCAGATCCGATCTGATTAGGAATCGAATTAATATCGATATCGGATTGGATAGACTGAGTTTTGGGCTTTATTTTTAATTAGCAAAGTCAAAGCATCGCAGTGTAAACCAAAAGAGAGGACCTGTATACAACTTCCCTATCCACGGGACATATAAACGGAAGAAACAATAATAGATTTTTTACAAATTTTTGGATCACACTATCACTCTTTAACCATAGCATTCTTTCCCCAAACTAGGGTCTGTTTGGGCACCCTCTTTTCCCATTTTCCCATTCTCGTTTTCCCCTTTTTGTTGTTTGGGCGCTGAGTTGCAGAACCCATTCTCCCAGAACACGTTTGTCATTTTTCACGTTAGAGTGAGAAACTCAAAAATTGGGGCGGAGCTCCTTTTCCATTTCCCATTCTCGTTTTCGATTTTCCTATCATTTATTTCTCCCTTATCTACCCCTTGCCCCTTCCACACAACACACGAACTAGAGAGAAGGGAGATGCCTATGATCTGAAACTATTTTTGTTGCTCCCATTCTTCATCAGAAATCAATCGATTTTAATCAAGAAACAAATTGGAATTAGTAAATTTTCCAGAAATTTAAGCCCTAAAACTTACAAGTTCTTCAATGAAGTCACAAAAATCGGATCAATCTTGATCCGAAGCTCTTGTTCATCTCCGGCGCCGGCGTGAAAATCAATGCACCATGGCGCTTTGAAGCTAGGCGGCGATTGTGATGGTGGGTGAGTCGGCGATGTATGCGAGGACTGGATCATAGTGCATATATATGTTTTGTGTGTATATGTGTGTTCTTGTCAAAGAAAAAATGCATATGTGCATATATGTTTGGACGGTGGGAGAGAGGAGACATGTGAGAGGGTTTTGGGTTTGGTACAACACAAGTGGACGGTGGAGATCTTCTAAAGATTCACTACTGCCGTTGATTTTTTTATCTTGTTGGAGTATGAAGATAACCTCATTTTATCTCTTAGCTTTAAAATAAAATCACAATTAACAATTGTCATAAAATTATTTTACATAAAACAATTGTCACAACCACTGTTCATATAGTTATATGCCCGTGTAATACATAAAAAGGGGAAAATGGAATATGACGTAAACAAGGGCAAAATGGTAAAAAGTCAATCCATAACTCATTTTCATCATTTTCTCTCAAACACTACTACTTTTGCAAAATGCATTCTGTATATTTCTCTCAAATACTTCTCCTACATCCAAAACTCATTCTGACCATAATCTAAAAAGCCAAAAAACCAAAAAGTTAAAAATGGAAAGCTAAAAAGTGGGCTCCCAAACACCCTCTAGAAAATGCTCCTATTTGGTTTTTAGAAATTTTCCAAGCATTTGGCTTGGAAAATAACAATCAACAGGTCCAATTTGATGCAATTTTTAGCAGAAAAACTAAGCTCCTTATCCTAGGAAAATAGGTTGTTGACATGATTGTGGACCTTCTACTGCTAAGGGGTGATTTGGGAAAAAAACCAAAATTGGATTATTGGTTTTTTTAATTTCGTCATTATTCAATTTTTATTTTTTATTTTTGCATTTGTTAGTTTTGCATCAAGATTTTGTGGTTTCTGGATTCCTCTTTACGAGACGAATCTAACAAGTATAAATTTATGGTCAAACCAATTTTTTTTTAATAAAGCCGAAATACCTAGATTATTGGTACAATATATTTTGGCTTTATTAAAAAAAATTAAGTTTTGACCTGGATTATACTTGTTAGATTCGTATCGTTGAGAGGAACCAGAAACATCAAAATCTTGACGCAAAACTAACAAATGCAAAAAAAAATATGAATAAGGACAAAATGAAAAAACCAATAATCCGTTTCTAGCAGTAGAAGATCCACAATCAAGTCAAAAACCTATTTTCCTAGGATAAGGTGCTTGGTTTGTCTGCTAAAAATTGCATCAAATTGGACCCATTGATTGTTATTTTCCAAGCAAAATGCTTGGAAAATTTCTAAAAACCAAACAGGAACCACTTCTGAAATTTCCTCTACCAGCAATTTCAATACACGACCATCACCAACATAAAAGCCCCTTAGGCTTGATTTTTTCTTTCATGGCCAAATGATCTCCTAGTGAACTTAACCGAGCCACGGGGAAAGAATGAGAAGGCTCACACTGTGACTGCTATAAAATTTATGGAGCATTTTCTAGAGGGTGTTTGGGAGCCCACTTTTCAACTTTTCATTTTTAACTTTTTGGTTTTTTGGCTTTTTAGATTATGGTCAGAATGAGTTTTGGATCTGGGAGAAGTATTTAAGAGAAATATGTAGAATGCATTTTGCAAAAGTAGTAGTGTTTGAGAGAAAATGATGAAAATGAGTTATGGATTGACTTTTTACCATTTTGCCCTTGTTTACGTCATATACCATTTTCCCCTTTTTATGTATTACACGGGCATCAAATTGGACCCGTTGATTGTTATTTTTCACCAGCAATTTCAATGCACGACCATCAACAACATAAAAGCCCTTGTAGGCCTGATTTTTTCTTACATGACCGAATGAGTTCCGAGTGAACTCAACTGAGCCATGGGGAAACATGTAACTCCTCCTAATGTTTATTCCCCCTTTGTAGCAAATTATCTGGCAAAGGGCTGGGTTATGAATTTGATTCATCCAATCCAACAAAGTGATATTGTTCCCTGTATCAAGTTGAACGGAGTTCTAGAATTTAAACTCGTCCTATTCATAGAAATCAACAATCTTCTGGTGAAAATAATGAATTTGAAGGGAAAATAGACCAAGTGAACCAAGAAATTAAGGGGAAAACCAAACCTTGACCAGTTGAATATGATAAATGGAACGAATATGATAAATGGAACACTCCTGAGGTAATTGGATGGGCTTTTCCCCAAACTTAGCCATCCATCCTCCCTACTTCTTGTTTTAATCATCATCGAAACACAAACAAGAGTTGGATCTGAAAATTCAAACTTTACTAACTCAATACACGGTTATTAGAGTAAAATCTAAAAATTCAAACTTTACAAACTTCAAAACACGGTTATCGGAGTTAGATCTAAAAAATTCAAACTACGCAAAACCAATCGTTAAAACCAATCGTTTAGTCAATTCCTGTTTAGAGAATTCGTCAATGGTGGAGTTACATTGACAGCTAATTATAGGATATCAAGCATGCAGTTTCCCGACAGTTTGAACTCCGAAACAATTTCTTGCAGGCTGTATCCTTCTTTCATTTTAGTTGTTAATCTTTTTATTGTGTGTTTTATGTCTTTTGAAATTTTCTTGTACACTGTAGACTACATAATTTCAGTAATGGAATTTTCTCTCTTTCACCAAATAAAATAAAATAAAAATAATTCAGAGGATTTAGAAAATCAAAACTTTACATGCTCAATTACACAATTGATCCGATCTACGAATCAAGGAGGGGTTGAGAGAAAGCCGAAAATTGGAAATTGATCTACAAAACAGAGAAAAGACTTGAAGGGGAAAATAGACTCAATCAAGGAGAATCGAGGTGGAAGGGTTGTCCACTTGTGTTATTACAAAAATACTAGAGACATAATCATTCAAACACAACCACGAACACAGCTCCTCATATATATGTAGATCCCATATGCATTTACGGAATTCACGTATATGTGAAGGGTTGTATTCGTGATTGTGTCCGACTGTTTTCTTGGCATTGATATAGTATTTTCTATCACTTCCCAATCAGTACACCTCACTTTTTGAATTGATTCTGCCCCGTTTTACACAAAGACAATTACCCTTTATGCTTCGTATAATGAGCTTTTTATGCCACAAATACTTGTTTTAAGGAGCTTTTTACTCCCCACTGTATTTTTCTCTCGTAAAAACACTTTAAAATTTTAGAAAACACACTAAACTCTTTAAAAAAAGTAATTTATGTTATTATTTCCTCAAGTTTTATTTTGTAAATCTGGTGGGTTACTGATGGAAAAATTGTTTGTAAATTATGGTGGCACGCCTCGTTGGTGGATCACTAATGGAAAAATTGTTCAGTGCTCGACGGCACTGCCACGTTGGCTCCTGAAGTCTATTTTTGTTACACATCCTGGTGGAACTCTTAACACGGTGACCAAGTGTATAGTCCCTACAATGATAATATGATATATGGTCATAAATTTTTACTACCCTCGCTAGAAATTTAATCTTCCTTTTTGAGAAATCGTACATTTTCTACTAAAAAAAGTGTTTATGAGACTGCACGATGATAGGACCTAAAAGTGGCCACACGTAACAGACCACAAATGCAGCTGCACGTGAGGGGGGATGCTAAAGAAAATTGTCTCACATTGCTTAGGAGTGGAATTGGTGATCACTTAATATATGTTGGGACCTCTCCACTCATTGCCAATTGGTTTTGAGATGGATATAAATTCTCCACAATTTTTTATTGAAAAAAACTTACATTCATTTTTTTCTTCTCAATGAGATTTTTAAATTGTTGTAAAAAATTTTGAAAAAAATTAATAATAATACACCAAAGTTTGCTGCTATTACATATCCTAGAGAAGTACCTGAATCTGGTCTCTATTAAGATCTGAACATAATGTAAACAACAGCTTCAGTTAGCCTCTTCGTACATACAACAGCGACAGAGGGATGAGAGGTGCCATGGGATTGAATCATCATCAGGGCGCAAACCTCCAGATCTTCAAAACCCTAGTGGGTTTGGAGCTCACAGCTCAATGTATAAATCATGCGAGGATATGTATCGCGTATCTTAAGATATGTTTCTTGTTTTTTGGAAGTGTAGGAATTTCTGATGTTTAATTGGACAAGATTTTAGAGGAGGGAGAAATATTAAGACAAGAGTGGGGAAGGAGAGTATTCACAATACACTTGGCCCGAAACTTTTTTTGTTTTGGTACAAAATGGCTATAAGCCTATAATCCATCCATATTTATACTACTCCATGGAAGACTCTAATCCAAAGATATTTTCTAGATATTTTCTTACAAGATATATTTTGAGATACATTCTAAAATTACACATGTTTCTAATTCTCAAGAAAAATCTAGATATTTTATACTGATATTCTAGAACTTTTAGAAGCTAGATATTCTAGAGCATCTAAAAACTATATCTCCTTTCAATAATTTTTTTTAATTAGGTTTTGAATTTTTCCATGAGCAAGTAAGTCTAAATAACTCAATTGACAAAGCCCCAAAATTAACATACAATTAAAAATATTTATACTTATTAGCACCAACAAACTATACTTACAGTTGGGAAAAAGTTTTACAGATACAAAATTTCAAGTCTCTTCATTTGAGTCTTTTACATTAAGACTTTTTGTTGCCTAAGTTAGGGGGAAAAAATAAAAGAAGAAGAAGAAGAAGAGTACTTATATGATTCAGGAAAAAAACAATCGAAGTATGGTTATTTTTTTCAATTCAAGGTCTCTTTGAGGTTGGATTCCAATCAAATGGTTTCCATGTCGCCATAATTAGTCTCATTTGATAAAATCAGCTAAAATCAACATTTGTTAAAATCTTTGATTTTATCTCTCACAAAAAGATTCTTCCTCATTTGCTAAAATCAACTGCTGATTTTAGCAAGCAAATGTTAATTTAGAAAATTTTAGCAAATAGGAGACTCAAATTGCTTAGATTAATGCATTTGGGGTTCCGTTTTTCAAAATAAGGTTCGACGTTTTCCCAATAAGTAATTGTATGATACTCTATGGTATTGTAGGATTTCTATTAAAAAAGATACGGGGTGGGACATATATATTTTTTTGAACGTGAAGATATGAAATGTAGGATACATATCATGTACTGAACATTTTTAAAAACTATGGCCCATTTTTTTTTTACTGAAAGTCAAGAGGCTTCTCCAAAAATTTAAGCAAAACTAGTACTTAACCGGAAAAAAAAAAATCTCTCGCAGCCCAAAAATTACATTTGTCTTAAAAACATCCCAAAAACTCAAGAAAGGTCCAGATCGGGCAAAAAGAATTTCAACCATGACAATTACATAAATGTCCCTCATTAAAGAACACTCAACAATGTATATTTAGTTATCGAACACAATCCCTCACGCATAGCCATGTCTTGCACATGGAGATACAAATATCCATACCTACTGGGGGAACAAATGCAAATAGAGACCGGAACCCTATACCTTCTGTAACCTAAGCACAAATTCCAAGTTAAAGCATCTATCTCAAAACCAATTGACAAATAAGTAGGGAAGCCTTCTAGGCTCATATATATGCTAGTTTTTGGAGGTTATAATTAACGAATTTGGGACAAGTTCTAACAAATCCCTTTGGCGAAATTTTGCTTATGTAAGCATTAATTTGTCAAGAGGAAAAAAACATGTTCTATCCTAACCATGCAAAACTGCCGGCAATGGAGAAAAAGGCTTCCTACCCAATGTACTACTGCCATTGCGGGTAAAAAAAATCAAGGCGGGGTCAAAAGATGTCTTTTACCAAATCACTATCTCCAATAGTCAAGATTTCGAATAAAGGAGAAAGATTAAGGACAATTTTATTTTTAAAATTTTCATTGACAACAAGTGCTCTCATGGGAAGTGACTTTGAGAACCTGGAAGATTGATTTCCTAATGAAAGAAGGAAACAATTCAAATGGAAGGATTTATTGCCTCCACGATTATTTCCAAGGGCTAATGAAAATTTCAAAGATAGAAATTGTCTTGTAAAGTTCAGTGGCATATTTTTTGTGACTGGAAGATTCTATCCGTTAGTGGAGCCTCCATCATCTCATTCTCTCCAAGTATAAATACAGCCAAAAAGAAGAAGGAAATGTAAGAACGAAATCTGCATTGGGCCTTCTCTGTCAACTCCAAGCTTCATCTTGCTTTTATCCACACGTATAAGAGAGTGTTATTTTGTGAGTTAAACGTTCATTGTAAAAGGGATTATACACCCTTAATCATACTCTTGTGAGAGATTATCTTTATGTGAGTGATTTTGGAGAGAAATTACTTGGGATTAGATATTACTAACACTGGAGTCAAAACTAGTTGGGTTAGACGTGAATAAAACCAAAATAAAAAATAGTTACACTGATTGGAGATAGATTGCTCGTTGTAAAGGTTGTCTAGCACTCGTGAAGTTAGAAGAATTGTAACTATTGGAGATAGTGTAACAAATCTTAAGGTTAAACATTTTGAGAGTGAATAGGCTGTAAAGTTGCGAAGTAAACCACAATAAGCATTTGCATTTGATTTCTCTTTTCCATATTTATTTACTTTATGACTGTCATATCACAGGTGCATGAGTAACTTGACCTATCATTGACTGTCGTATAACCACTACAACAATAACATGATTGGTTAACTTGTTTTGGATATTGAATATTAGGGGTGCGTCGGTAACGTTTTTAATTTCTGTTTTTTGTTTCTAAAAATATAAAAGTAGAATAATGTTTATTGCTTATAAAAACAAAAACAAAAAAACATGTTCAGTAATAAAATTTCTGTCTTATGTTTTTTGTTCTTAAACAACCCTGTTTTAAAAACAAGACAAATTACCTTCTTTTTTTTTTGTGTTTTGCAAACTTTCAGAAATTTTGAAAACGTTTTTAATAAACACAAAACATAAATAAATTGCAAAACACATTTTTGTGTTTAGTTTTGCAAAAAAAATGATAAAAAAAAAGAGAACAAAAACGTTACCAAACACCCCTAGACAATTGCACTTCTGTTTATTGATTTTGTACTCTCTATTCTGCATTGAGCTAGCTCAATCTGCTGCAGTAACTACTCCTATTTGTTATTCGGTCTTGCATTTAGTTTGTTAATCCATTTTGTATTTAAGAAACCCAATTCACCCTCTCTGTGTGTTTGCTATTTGGGCCGACAGAAACAAACAAACAATGATAGGTACACACGTGAGAGAGAGTGTGGTGGGTAGTGGTTGAGAGGGTGTGTACCTATCATTTTTGGAAACAAAAAACAAAGAGGTACGGCTCTGAAAAAGGAACAATTAAGATGCAATGCCTTGCTAACAGAGCTATGCTTATACACATTTGAAATTAAAATACACACAGACATAAAATTCTAAACAATACACGCCGCAAGTTACACCATAACAAACAGCATGTGTAATAATAGAGTGTCTTCTAAAGAACCACATAAATTAAGAGCCCATACCTAAACCCATGCGTACGCGAGGGAATTTAATTAGCTCTTTACAGTTTGCCCACGTCCATTGTTGCTCTCTTGCTTTGTATCAGTGACAGTACTAACCATTCTGAGATTACAAAGCAAAGCGTCACGCCCACTTAGAAGAATTTGGAAGAAGCCATCTACTTCTTCTGCAAGAAGATCTAGTCCTTGAGAAAGCTTAGCTGCCTTCTTTCGTAAATCTGAAGCAGAATTTTTGACGGCTTCAGCTTCAATAGGACCCACCCCATCCTGAATCATTGGATGCAGCTTCTTAACACTTGTATCAACTGATTCAAGTTCTTTCAATACTGTAACCCGCCCACTGGATAACATATTTCTAGTCTCCCCATTTATATAAGCCTGCACATCAGTGAAAGCATCTGCCCACAAGCATGTCTCTAACACCTGTATATCTACCAACTTATTTGCAGAACCTGAGAAGGAAGCAGCAATGATGCTAGAGACAAACACAGTAACCACCTTAACTCCATACATGGCCAGCATCAAAACCTTGCCTTTTGGTGAATTCTTGACCTTAGGCCGGTTAAGTGTGCCAATAAGACTGTCTAAGATTGGAAAACAATTCCCAAGTCTAGGATTCTTAGACCTAATGTGCCGACTCCAGCCATCAAGTGAAGAATTGGCCTTTACAAACTGGTCTGAATTGGCAGCATCAATTTTATCCAGTGCGCATTGAAGCAAGAGATTACCCTGGTTGAGCCGTGAGAGCTCAGAACTGAAAGCATTGCAAATATCAAGCAGTTTCACACTATCGTCAAAATACGCATCAATCCATTTATCATCCCAATCACAAACAGGAAGTTCGAGTTCAGTTATAACTGTTTTTATGTCGGTGTGAGTTTGACAAAGCAACTCCATGGCAGCTCTCATCCATGATAAGCTAAGGACATCTTCCCTATCTTTTGGCTTAAGATTCCTAAGTCTCTCTGCCAAGGCTAACTCAAAATCGCTCAACAATGCAAGAAGCGGAGGAGACAAGTACGAGCCCTTAGGCAGTAGCATTTTGAATGGATTGCCAAACGGGAAGAGTGGGCGTTGTGGATCCTGTTGACGACTCATTGTGATATATTATCTGTAGAGAGATATAATTTCAATAAGTAAGAGAAAATGGGAAAGAAGACAACTTCCAGAAATGTATCCCAACTAGCCAATAAAAATTTAAAAAGGCCTCATGTACATGATGTTCAATTAACTCTATAGCAATACAAACATGATGGATACTGGATACACAAATTGGTCCCAACAATAACAAAGGTCACACTGGACATCCATGTATCAACCAGATGACACCAAATTACAGCATCTGTAATGGAAATGAAAATGAAAACCTTACAATCAGTACTACAGCAACCTTATACAAAAAGATAGGACCATCATGGCCCCATGGCCCATTTCTTTGGTTGACCCAAACTCTAAATGGCCCCTTTCTTTGAGTACTAATTTGAAGTACAAGTCACTCGACACCATTGAGTCTATTTCAGCCATAATCGATTGTTTTTAGTAGTAGTTCAAGCTATAGGTCACCCATTGCAGTAGACTCGATTTAAACAATTAGTGATTGCATTCAGTTCTAATGAACACACCGCTCGTTTGCCATTGAGTCTGTTTCGGACATTTGTGGTGTCTTCCAGTAGAATTCTACAATATATTCATTGCAATTGAGTCCACGGCACTCGTAACCCATCACAATGACCAATATATGAAAAACTCATTCCATCATTTGAATCCTAGAACTCTAATCAAACATGAAATCTGGGGATGGCCACAAAACTAGTTTGGATAAAATTGTCACTTTTATGACTTCAAATGCGTCGTCATCTAGCTAACCAAACGAGATATAACTCCATGTGGGGAAAACAAAGCAAGACCACTATTACCACATAGGTATGCTGCCAGTAACCTAATTTTAATGAAAATATGAAACAAATGATCTAATCTGCTCATAAAAAAAAATCCTTCAAGCCAGCCTTGCTAAAGTTTTTATCAGATGAGTTCTTCCCTTTTCCAAACCAAAACAAGATCAAGAAAAGCCTGAAAACTTCATTTCAAATAAAAGAAGGGGAAAATGATATTCACCATAAAGAGTCAGCCTTACAACTATCATCCAAAAATTTCACAAAAATAAAATAAAATTTCAAGACTTGTATTCATCATCTAGCTGCAGATCTAAAATAAAACCCATGGCGGGATTGGGTAATCCAGCCAAACTTAACACTTCATTTCAAATAAAATCAAGAAGGGAAAAATGATACTCACCATAAAGAGTCGGCCTTAAAACTATCATCCAAAATTTTCACAAAAATAAAATAAAATTTCAAGCCTTGTATTCATCATCTAGTTGCAGATAGAAAATGAAACCCGTGGCAGGATTGGGTAATCCAACCAAACTTAACACTGAATACAGAAAAACGAATTTCAGTCAACATATACAAAACTCACCAGATCTTAAATGAAATCTAGGAGAGATGAGATTGGGAAACAAATTCGACCTGATGATGTTCGAGAGAAACCCAAGGATCAGAGAGAGCAAAGGCGAAAGAGTACCTGAGTTAGTGAAATAGGAAACCCTAGGAGATTAGTCGCATAGACGCCAAGACAGACGAAGACCGATCTGTGCGGCTTTCTTTGAAGTCGTCGCAAGGCATTTTAGGGGAAAGAGGACGGTTATGCTAGGGTAACGGTACAGTCATGGACAGTACGATGTGTGGTTCAGATTAGGGGAAGCGGGGGCCTGTGGTGACCAAGTCACCACAGGCTGTGTAGTGGCCTAAAACTGCACCGTTTTGGTGCCCACCAAAAGCCTTTGCGAAATGTAATTTCGTGGGGCCCACTTTCGGGTCCCATACGAACGATCCGAACCGTTAAATAATTTTAAAATAATTATTGAGGTGATCTCAGAGAAAATCAGGCCCATTGGATATTTTTACGTTACTCATCCATTCTTTGATTTCCATTCAAAATTCAGGACTCTACCAATTTGAAAGAACCTTCAGAAAAAGTTACGAAATTGTGGACTTGGAAAATCAATGATCTGAACCATAAGAGTCGTAGGGCTCGTTGAGAAGAGTATCTAGTAAAAAAGTTATCTTCTTCAGACATCGATAAGTATCAAAAAAACCTCATATTTTTAGTGTTTTGATACCTATCGATATCCTAATAAGATAATTTTTTTACTAGATACTCTTCTCAACGAGCCTTATGACTCTTATGGTTCAGATCATCGATTTTCCAAGTCCACAATTTCGTAAATTTTTTTGAAGGTTCTTTCAAATTTGTAGGATCCTGAATTTTGAATAGAAATCAAAGAATGGATGAGTAACGTACAAATGTCCAATGAGCCCTGATTTTCTCGAGATCACCTCAATAATTATTTTAAAATTATTTAACGGTTCAGATCGTTCATGTGAAACCCGAAAGTGGGCCCCACAAAATTACATTTCACAAAGGCTTTTGGTGGGCACCAAAACGGTAGCGTTTTTAGGGTGATTACACAGCTGGCGGGGACTTGGTCACCACAAAGCCCCCGCTTCCGTGATAAGTCACCACGTGCCCCCGCTTCCAGATATTTAGGAGGCAACTGACAATTGCTCGGGACAGCTTCTATCCGCCTTTCCCGCTCCACCTATTTGTACTGCTTCATTCGCATAATCAACCGCCAAGTGGACAGTAGTAAAAACACGGATTTCGTGATCTATTAAGAAAGAACAGGAAATTTGATTCGGGTTGCTTCACCTTGTGAATAATGATGGGGTATGTGTGTATGTGAATTTGTGACTGGTACAGTAATTCAAAGATGTATAATTTTCAACCAATGAAACTTTTTTGTTCGTTTCTTAATAATTTTACATGTATTATAGATTCTGTTTGATATGTTTTATTGACTATTGAGTAAAATTCAAATATATACATAATTCCCAAGTAAAAGGAATGGATACAATAAAAGTCTAATTCCTAAAAGTGCAAAAATTTCTAAAATATTTCACTTATGTGAGGAAAATGACCAATCTCAAAATCCTTATTCGGCAGTATTAGGAAATGGGAAACTCACAAATTTGTTGCTATTTTACAGTCTTAGGGATAAAACAGTAAAATAGCATGAAAAAAAAGAACTGGAACATAACAATTCTTTGAAGCGGGAAGAGCTACACAAGAATAATTTTCAAATTTGGCAACGCTCGAGAATATTTTGAAATATTGTTGTACTAATTATTTTATTTTTTATTTTTTGATAATTCGACTGAGCGACTCTTGTTCTTATATATTGAGAATAAGCATAGATAACAAACTTCTGAGTAAAAAAAAGATAGAGGCAGAACATGTGAGAGGTGTAAATAATTACGTAATATTATGTCTGATTGATTGGGAATGTATAAATGCCCTTAGAGCCTCATTATCGGATACACAAAAAATAAAAATATTAAATTTAATCTCAAAAACACATTTTATAATTTAGAAAGTCACTTTTTTTAAAAACTTATAAATTCAGACTCTCTATTCTAACTTCACTATATTAAATTATTCTTTCTTTCTACTCCGGCCAAAAAAAAAATTTAGCTAAATACTGTAGTACAAACGTAATAAAAAAAAAAGGAGAGGTGCGTGAATAGTGTTGCACAAAAATTGTTCACCTACTGTAGCAATAATAGATTGAAGAGGGCAAGTAGAGATGCTGATATTGGGGTGGTTTTGAGAGTTTTGGTTGCTACTTTAAGTTAAAGTAGCATGAGCCCCATATTGATGCTCTTAAAGCAAGTGTAACAGGTTTCCCAAAACGGCTTACCAAAGGAGCAAATCACCCCTTACAGCAGATTGGCTAAGCCCTTAGCTATTCCTCCCTGAGCTATAGTATTAGGCTAAAAATAGCCAAGCACTATTCACCAGCCATCCATTTTTTATTATTTTTCTCTCTCTCCCTCTTTCTCCCTTTACCGCCATAGGCAGTCCCAACGGTGAAGAACGATCGGCAGTGATGGAGGATCTAGGGATGAGATTTAACCCGATTAAAGTTTAACCCGCGAACCCTCTATGGGTCAACCCGTTTTGGCCCTTTTAACCCGTGAGAATGGCTTTTAAATCTGAACCTTGGATGAGATCCAAGGGCTGTGAAGAGGAGTTCGGATTTTGGCTTCAACAAGGGACCCTTATGTGAATATATGTATATATATGAAGCCCACGGTTCTAGTCCACACCTCCCGGAAATAAGAAAAAATGATTTTTTGTGTTGCAAATTATTTTTGGAAAATCCGATCCGTTCAACGTGCTCAGAAGGTGTTTTCAAGCGTCAACGCGAGAAAATCTTCACAAAAAAATTACCAGGAAGGGCTTGATCCAAGCAGTTTTCGCAAAAAATGTAAATATATATTTTTTGCGAAAACTACTTGGACCAAACCCTTCCCGGTATTTTTTTTTAGATTTTCCGTGTGGACCTTTGAAAACACCTTCTGAACACATTGGACAGATCGGATTGTCAAAAAAATATTTGGATCATGAGGTCCGAAAATAAAAGGTCCGGATTGGAACCATTCCCTATATATATGATCAATTTTTAATGAGGGATCCCTCATTTTAACTAAAGTGAAGACCAAACAATTTTTCCACTTCCCGAGCTGAATTTTGACGATCCGAACTGTTGGATGTGTTTAAAAAATGTTTTTAAGGTCCACCGCATGGATTCGTCCAAAAAAATACTCACAAGAGCTTCATCCAATCAGTTTTTGTTTTGGGTTTTTTTTTTTGGACAAATCCTCGCAGTGACCTTAAAAACGCATCCAATGGTTCGGATCGTCGAAATTTTGTCGGGAAGCATGAGTTCCTCACTTTATTTAAAATGAGAGATCCCTCATTAGAAGTTGATCAATTGTATTTTAATAAAAGATAAGATAAAATAGGTTGTATTGTTGGAGTGTTGATACTTGATAGTGACAAAGTAGCTATATGCACTGTGCATTAGGTTTTTTGGCCAAAAATTTAGCCTAACTGCTGTTTTTGCTCTTACATACTGTTTTGATACTAATATTTTCAATCCATTGCTCATGCACTCACTCACTCTCCTCTGCCACCAAGCGCCCTCTTTCTGGCAAATACACATGTTAATCGGGACCTTCAAAATGTCTTGAAATAAGATGAAGAGAATGATCCCTGATTCAATAACTTGTTGTCTAAAAATACCGAAAAATACCTTATTAGAAATTCATCCTAATTATAATATTCCAACTTGAACTATTTAAACACTAAAGTCCATTAAATACAATCACTAACCAAAGTAAACAGCTGCAAACATGACTTTAATTTACGGTGCTTCTGAATTTATGAGTGTCTTTAAATAAAGCCATTGATAAAGTCAACAAATAAAAGGAAAAAAAAAAAATCGAATTGGTAAACTAATGGCATCTCCATCAGCGCAGTCAAAGAAATTTTTTTGGGTCCGATTTTGAATGGAGCCCGGCTTTGACTTTTCATGCTCTAAAGAAAAGATTAAAGAAAAACTTATCCAAAAAATGTACAGAGTGTGTCTGGGGACTCGCTTTTGGGTCTCACAGGAATGATCCAAATCGTTTATTATTTTTAGAATATTTTTCTAAGGGAAAATTTTGATTGAAACTGTAGGACTTTGATTCAAGTACTTCTAACCGTCCAATTAAGCTAAAATTTTGTGGGCCCCTCGAAAAAGTTGTTCTAAGAATAATGAACGATTCGGATTTATAAAGGTACCAAAGTGAGTTGCCCCTAAAATTCGTAAAATTTCAAGGCCTTAAACGGCTACATCTGAAGTTTTTACTTGGGACCGACTCCGATTTTTAGTTACTTCTAGTTTAGCCTGTAATCTTTTTGTTTCATGGGTATCTTTAATCCCACATATAGGTCGCAACAGATAAATTCAATTTTTAGATGTTTGAAAGACACAGGTTTGACCTAAAAAATAGTATTAACGCAATTCTCTTAGCATCGTTTCATTCTCTAACCATAACAAGTGTACTTAACATAATTTTAACAGGTGTTTTGGCTAAATAAGTCATTTGGCTCTTTTTGTAATTCAAAATTTTCTCCATTCATTAGATTTGCATTAATTTTTTTTTGGATTTTTTTCCTTGACGAGGAATCAGAAAGTAAAAAATTATGATTTAAACTTAATTTTTTTTTGGAATTATGATAAAAATTAGTCAAAGAGCCAGTTTTTCGGGTTTTATTATAAAATATAAAAAAAGAAGAGAGAGAGAGAGAGAGAGAGAGAGAGAGAGAGGGAGAGGATAAAAAATTCTTATTTTTTCAAATTCCTCTTAGTGAAAAAAAATCAATAATCACAAAAGTTTGACGCAAATCTAACGAAGGTGTGAAAAAATTGATTAAAGATGAGAAAAAAAAAATCAAGTGGCTTATTTAGCCAAAATATACCTACCTCAGTCTCACTTTTAACTCTCTTTTTTTTCATTGTCAAATAACACAGTATCTATGTTCAAATCTAATGGAGGTCAAACATTCCAAACCATAATCATTGGAGTATTTGACATTTTGACCGGTCATTAACATTAAGACCCTAGAAGTAGCCGTGGCGCGCGTAAGCTATCCTAGACATGTGTAGTTGTAAAAACAAGAAGAAAAAAAAAACCTCTTTTAAAAATAGTCAAATCCATTGTAGATGGTTAAGTGTTAGTTGTGGCCTCTGGGTTCATTTTAGTCTAATGTTCAAGCCTTCATCTTGAATAACACTTTTTTCGCTCATAATTTGATTTTAGTAGCAAAAGTCATGTTATTTTCGAATCAAAACATAATGTACTTCTACCCATAATTTTTAATTCAAAAAAATAGCACATTTTTCCATAATAAACTAAATTAAATTGACGTCTTTGCTTCAACAACAAACCAAATTAAAGAGAGGAAAAAAAAAACTAACTAAAAAAATTAAAGTCAGTCCCTACCCCACGCAATAAGAACTAAGCTTATTGAAAAGATTAAATCTTATCAAGTATAATCTCCTGTTCTAATTCAATCAGCTATGAAAGGGGAACTTATAGTCTATCAAATTCTGGTAGTTCTTAGATTAACTCCGGGCAATAAGTCTCCTAGATTGATAACCTGATTGTAGTGCTTCGGTGAGATTTTGATCATTGTATCATCGGAGATAGATAAACGTCTAAATAGATGTAACTACTAGTAGTGAGGATAGCGTCTTACTCTAACCCTGATCATCTTTCATACGATTTCTAGGTTTTTATCTATTTATGATTTTTTCGTGTTTATGATTTCATCGATTTAGTAACACATGCAGTAACAGAAAAGTAAGCATATTTGATAACCCAAATACATTAACCACTTGACTACAATCCAGCGTCGTCAAAGAAACCAGATTGTAAGGCTTAAGGATGATAATGGGGATTAGATGTCAGGTACTAAGGTGATAGCGGACATTGTGAGGAACCACTTCCAAAGCCTCTATAATGCTCCACCTCATCGAGATGTTGATGACATTCTCAATCTGGTTAACGCGATTATAACCCCCGAGGTGAATGCTTCTTTGACAAGATGTGTCTGTCGTAGTGTCGTGAGGAGGTTAAACTTGCAGCATTCCAACAGGTTCCACTTAGGCTTGGTTTTTCAAAAGATAAAATGGACATTTGCTAAAATCAAGGGGGTGATTTTAGCAAATGTCCATTTTAGGTGATAAAATCTCCAATGAATCTGGACATACATATGTCCAGATTCATTGGAGATTTTATCACTTTCCCATTTCATTTGCTAAAATCAAGGGTGTGATTTTAACAAATGTCCATTTTATCTTTTGGAAAACCAAGCCTTAAAGCCACTGGATTTGACTGGTATCTTGGGATTTTTTACCAAAAATATTGGGACATAGTGGGGGATGATGTCTTTGAAGCAGTCCAGAGCTTCTTTATTGAAGGTAGAATCGGGCTTTATTTTCCTAACAGTTCTAGTTTGGAGTGTGGTAGGGGTGCATCCCCTTCTTGAATCTGGTGTAGTTTGTTGGAAGGTCTGCTGCAGAATGGGTTAAGATGGTCCTTGGGTAATGGCGAGCTCATAAATTTTTGGAGTGATAATTGGATTCCGGATCTGGCAAATACTAAGTTGACTTCCCCAAACATTTCTCATAATGAGAATACCAAAGTGGCTGACTTTATGGACAAGGCTGTTCCGGGATGGAATGTGGAGAAGTTAAAGTCATGTGTTATTGATGAGGAAATTGAAGCTTTCACAAGAATTCCTATCAGCAGCTCTAACTGCTAGGGCAAGTTTATTTGGAGTCACACGAAGACTGGAAACTACACGGTTAAATCTGGATACCACCAAGCAAAGTAAATTTCTCGCTTAAGTTCTGCACAACTATCATATCTTATACCCCTACAAAAGCATTGTGGGATCGGCTCTGGTTAGCCCCAACATTTCCTAAGGTACGTCTCTTCATGTGGAAAGTTGTGAGAAATTAGTTAGCTTGTAGAGAAAATCTTTTTCGAAAAAAATGCACCCGTAATCCATTATGCCCCATTTGTGAAGATGAAGTAGAATCTATTGAACATGTCTTATTTTGATAACCATGGATGAAAGCTGTGTGGTTTGGCAGTGGAAAATCTTTTTGGACTTTGGAACAACCTATTGATTCTGCTGATAAATGGGTGGATAATTTGTAGTGTGGTGAGTTAGCTGAAGTTTCTAATAAAGAGGATATTGGTGTTTTATTTCAATTGTGCTGGGCCATTTGGAAAGCGAGAAACGAATGGGTTTTCAATGGGAATAGACCTAATCCTGATGCTGTCATCCAAAATGCCTCTCGGGCCAATGCCGATTATATTTCTGCTATGCTTACCGATGTAAAGGATGGCCATCCAAATCTGGACAGAGGTAATAAATGGGTGCCCCCTCCGGTTTCAGTTACCAAATTTAACATTGATGGAGCTTTTAAATCCTCTAGCAGCTTAGCTGCCTTTGGTGTTATCGCCAGGGATTGTAGTGGATCCGCTCTAGTTTGGTGTTGTGGTAGAGTTCCTGTTTCATCACCTATCCTCATTGAAGCATGGGTGTTGAGAACGCTTGTGATGTTGCTCGGCAGATGGAGATGCCTACTGTCATTTTTTAATCTGATTGCTTAGAGCTTATTAGGTGTTTTGAGGAATCATCCTCGTCTTGTCCTTGGGAGATAAGAGTTCTGGTGGAGGATGTTAAGTCATGGGCATCCACAAGGAATTGGAGCTTTGTGTGGTGCGGAAGAGAATGTAATAGAGTGGCGCATTGGTTAGCTACGAATTGTTATCGTAGGACTTTCTTGAACAATTCGGGTAGTATTCCACTTGGTTTATCTTCTGTTCTTTGTAAAGGTTGCTTGCCTGTTTAATGGAAATGTTTCTTTTAAAAAAAAAAAATTGTTGGTCTTGCTTGAATTCCAGTGTAATTTTTAAACTATTCATATATTGAAATCCGAACAAAATCAATAATTTGAGATAGAGGAAGTATATATTTGCCCGATATCCTTTCCGTAGTCTCTCTCTCTCTCTCTCTCTCTCTCTCTCTCTCTTAAATTGTTCATATATTGAAATCTGAACAAAATCAATAATTTGAGATAGAGGAAGTATATATTTGCCCGATATCCTTTCCGTAGTCTCTCTCTCTCTCTCTCTCTCTCTCTCTCTCTCTCTCTCTCTCTCTCTCTCCCCTAAACCTTTCTCGAGTTTGAGAGCTCTCTACCAAAGTGAAACCGGTGCTTATTCTGGACCGAGTCGAGTGTATTGATGAAAAAATGTGAGTTGTTTGACGAAAATCGAAGGTTGTTTCAGATCAAAGAGTTTTTTTTTTTTGAACTAGTTTAGATGTGAAGCTGGGTTCAATGATATTGTTACAATAGATCAAAGTCCAATGTGTACGTTTCGAGTGCAAGTGTTTAACGAAGCTTTTGGTGCACAAATTGAATGTTCAAAGTATTCGTGCAAAGGAATTAATTGGGCCGTGTAATATCTGCTAATTTGTCTATAAAAACTCTTAGAAATCAAGATAAAATTAGACGAATTGCAGAAAGAGATGTGGCATGACTGGGAGAACTGGATTTCCCATGAACCTTAAAAAACCGGGGACGCCCTACAAGTGAAAAGAAGTCTCTATTTTCAGTTTGATGACGTCAGTAGGTGTAATGAGTGAAGAGAGATAGATAGAGAAATGAGATAAATAATGATGTCATCAAAACTAAAACTAAAGCTAAACAAAGAAAGAAAAACCATCACTTGTTCTATTTTCATTCTCAGTTCAATGAAGGGAAAGAAAAAAATATTCAGGTTTTCTACGTTATTAAATACGATGTTACTTGTTTCGATCTAAAAAACCAAGTGAATAAGAAAATATGTATGAAAAAAAAAAATCGCCATTTACTACATCCTCAGGATTTTCCCCCCAAAAAGTGTAGTATCTTGAATTTAGATTAGAAAAATGAATCGAGGGAAAAGTTATGAAGTAGCATTTGAAGCCTTTTGTTTATGGTTTCTCTAGAATTTTTGACTGATGAATGGTGATTTTGGCCTTGAAAACATGAAAAGGCTGAAGTGAACCGTGAAAGAAGAGAAAAGTAACGGAAGTTTGCTAACGTTTACTTTCTCTTAACCTGGTAGGCCATCCGTAGTGGTAGAGTTAAATTTGTATTGTTATATGACACAAAAGTATAAAAAGTGGATCCCATTTATGTGTTGTTATGACAAAATGTATTGTTAAATTAAAAAGTGTTGTAGTGGTATTGTTAAAATGTTGTTAAAGTGTAAAAAGTACTACCTTTTTCTCTTTCTCTTTTCCCCCGTGTCAGCCCACCCACTCCCTTCTCTCTCTCTCTCTTCTTGCGCTGAGTCACTCTTTCCCTTTTACCCGGTGTCAGCCCACCCACTCACACTTTTTCAACAGAGCCCCACTTAACTCCAACTACTGCTGGTGTGATAGTTAATACCTGGTGTAACTATTTTTAACCTCCAACACAAGTTAACTACACCTTAGCTACACCACTGTGTACCGAAAACAAAATATTTTGATGCTAACTGTTACTTTCTTACACTAATATGCTCTTTAACTCCATCACTACGGATGACCTTAAATCTCTGGCATAACATACATGACTTGGACTCCAGCTGTCATCTTATAATTGGGTTAGGGTACCACGTAATTGTGCCAGGCTGAGGCTGGTACCCTATTGGCACACAATTTAGGCCAAATTAGGCCAAAAAAATGAACAAAAACGAAACGAAAAAACCAATAATCCAAAAACCACTTTTAGGCCAAATTAGGCCTAACTTTTTCAAACAAAATCTAAACAAAAAAGTGATGATAAAATACTCTAATTTACTCCATTTTGAAATGAAAATTTGTGAACACTATTTTGTAATGCCTCGCCACAGAAGATGGCTAAAATCAAATATTCACTTGCCAAATAGCAAGTAATTAATTTAGCAATATCAGTAAATTATTTAAGCATTTGAAAATTTTATCAACAAAATTAAGAAAATGATTACTTGTTCATTTCAGAAAATTTAAATTACCAAAGCTGATGGTAAAAGTACAAATTCACTAAATTTGTCACCTAAAATATACTGTATTTGAATGATTCAATATTTCTTAATTAGAGGTTGTTTCTCATTTGCTAAAATCAACTTATTTGCTAAAATAGTTTTATCATTTGCTAAAATAGTTTTCTCAACGGTTGATTTTAGCAAATGGGAAACAACCCTTAGTATGATTCTAACTTTACATAACCAGTAGGATTTGTCCTAGATTCTCACTCAAACTTAAGACCACCAAGTAACTAACCAGTGTTTTCTGTTTTTTTGAACAACAAAACTAACCCTTGTTTTAACCTAATCCCCTTACCATTGTGTTAGTTTTGCTGTAGTTGACAGGCTCATGGTTGTTGGAGTTAGTTGATTGCCTGTTGTTAAGCTGTGGTGATGAGCGGATCATCGTATTTACCACAAACAACAGAGACCTACATGTTGTTGCCTTCTATGGCGTCCTTTTAATGAGGATGTATACGTTCACAAGTCTCTCCTCCACCTGTAGCCTTACCAGATGAAGCAGAGATTTAATAAGGACATCAACTTTTTCTTTAATGCCAAAAGGACAAATTACCTACACATTTTTAAAATGCTCTCACTAGCCAATGAAAGTGCCTAAGCCCCAAAACCTAATGAAAGTGCCTAGGCCCCCAAACCTAATGAAAGTGCATAAACTTAAACCCCAGATACCCTATGAAAGTTCATAAAACCCTAGGGTATTGTAGACACCTTGATTTTGACCTGGGACACTTGCTAAGCACTATTGATGATGAATAAACCACCCGTGAATACCCTAGGGTTGAGAGAAAGGCTTGAACTTGTCCCGCACCACCCCAAATAACCTAAACCAGTCCAAATGACCAAAATACCAAAACAAACTAGAACCAACCCTTGTGTTCAAAGAGGTTTGAGTGCTCAAACCTTATGCTTGAGCGCTCAATCTCTGACTAGTCTGTCGGTGGCAAAGCATCTAATGATGATATTTCAATTGAATAGCTGCCACCCAGCCGTCTTTCTGTTGCTTGCATGCACCTGATAGACCTCAGGGTAGGTCTATATTGTCCCATTTGGCCCCCCATTTTGAAAAATATCATTTCCCTCTCCATTTCACTCTATAAAAATCACCCCTCTACTTCATTTGTAGAGGTTAGACACTCTCATCAGCTTTAAGCTATTGTTCATCTCTCTTTAAGACCATATTTCCAGCCATCATCAATCCATTTCATCCACCACTTCAAGCTTAACCATCTTACATCCATCAAACCCACTTGATCCTCAAAATCTCTTACTATAATATATCATCATCTACTCAAAATCAACTCAAGTCAACCCACACCCATTATAATCTTCCAAAACAACCCCACATTCTTTGCACAAGCACAACCACAATCCAATCATCCATCAAATTTCCAAGTTCAAGCCTTGGTCAAAACCCAAAAATTAGAAATCCATGTGAAAGTTACGGGTTGGCACTCCTGAGGGAGACTAATGGGTTTATGGAGGTCCTCTATACCTCTAATGGACTCACAAGGTCTTAAACATCCAAGAAAATAACTTTTCAAAACCCCAACTTCAAATAGTTTGAGCGCTCAAGCAATTTGAGCCCTCCTCATGTTTTGTGGTTTCTGATGCTTTCTCATGTTGATATCATCATTTTATGGCTTTTGGTTGGTTTAAATACTCTTAAATCAGCTTATCATGTTGAACTAGTTTGTGGTCTAGATGATGGCAAAATGCTGCAGAAACATTCAAATCCAAAAGACGACTTGAACGCTCAATGCATCCCTTCGAGCGCTCAAACTGTCTCTTGATCCAATCAAATCATTCTTTCATTTCCGCTTGTTTTTGACTTTTTGAGTGTTCTGGAAAGTTTTAAAGTACTGAAATTTCATTTCCTCTCTACTGTTTGCCTCATTTTGGTCCATGAATGAGTTTAAATCCATGATTATGTGATTATGCCATTTTGTTCAGTGATTCAAATGCTATTTTTGAGTAAACAATGGTGGTTGAGTCATGTTTTCATCAAACCAGAATCATTAGGAACAACAGAAGCATGTTTGGATTGAAGAGGGGTCGAGCGCTCAAACCCTCTCTTTGAGTGCTCAAGTCTCTGACAGGGACTCAGATTGGTTTAGTCCTGTGGTGATTTGTGTTGTCATTTCTGATTACTTTGTTGTTATTTTGTATATTCTAACATTGTTACTTGCTGTTTGATGTTCTTGTTTGTTCGTACTCGCATATCATCACTGTTCATGTAAATTCATGGAGCACAAGCATACATTGTAGCTTATTGTTATGTTTATCATCGTTACGTTGTTCCCATCCCCCATTTTCCCGTACTTGTTCAAAGTTGAATTATAAGCATTTCCCATGATCCTACAAAAGTCAAGTAGAGATCGATTTTCGAACCGGGCGAGGGGGGTGCCATATAACCCTTCCTCTCTCGTAACTGAGCTCCTGAACCTAAGATAGTATGGAGATAATGGGCCAGTAACCCTTATCCATTGAATGAGGCACGAGTCAATCGAGTTTGGTTCCTTGGGGACAATCCACTAAAACCCGGGCGGCGACTCTAAATCGATTCCCAGGATCCCTCCGGAGGTGTGTCCACAGGTACCCTATGAAAGTGCCTAAATTACTAAAACCTTATAATTGAAAAGTGCACCCTAAACCTAAATCCTAGGATATCCTATGAAATTGCCTAAAATACTAGGGTACCATATGAAAGTGCGTAAAATACTATGGTACCCTATGAAAGTGCCTAAACAGCTAAAACCCTATAATTGGAAAGGGCACTCTAAGTGCCTAAATTCAAAATGCATAAACCCACTATACCCTATTCCAAAGAGCCTAAACTCCCTAAAATTGAATCTAATCCCAAAATTAAAGAGACAATTAATTTTGTCCCACTCACATTAGAGAGAGAGACAGAGAGAGAGAGAGAGAGT
Source organism: Vaccinium macrocarpon (assembly GCA_022606695.1). Lineage (NCBI taxonomy): Eukaryota > Viridiplantae > Streptophyta > Magnoliopsida > Ericales > Ericaceae > Vaccinium > Vaccinium macrocarpon. Next base: position 26,489,569 of record CM040179.1, read on the forward strand.
CGGGCATGCAAGGGTTTGTCATACTCACATGTCCCTTTTAAAGGTTTGACACGGGAGAGAGAGAGAGAGAGAGAGAGAGAGAGAGAGAGAGAGTGTGTGTGTGTAATGAACCTATCGCTTTCAACCTATCAGCACATTGACCAACTAAAGGTTGGTCAACAACAGTACTTTCCGGTAGAAGTTATGGGTTATGGGCTGAACCGCTGATAAGCCCCCAATAGTGTAGATACATGGGCTTATCTACCTCATTTTGATCACGCACACGCGCGTTTTGGCGCTTTATACGTGTAACGTTGCGCAAAGTGTGTATCGTGAGTTACAGGGAAAAACCGAGCTAATGACAAGTTTTGAAGAGCCCCGGGAAGTATCTCAACCTATCAAGGGAAGCATGCCCCATGGCATGGAATCCCCGAGCCTCGGAGGGCCAAGCAATGAAGATTCGGCAAGGCTCGGGACTTGTCAAAGGCCACAAACCCACTCCAGAAGAAATTAGATCGATCTATGGGAACAGATGGATCGATCCATTGGAGGAACTCAAGGCATCAGAAGAAGATGGATCGATCCATGCCAATCAATGGATCGATCCAACAGAGGACTGAAACTCACCAGTAAGGCATGGATCGATCCATGACAATTGATGGAACGATCCAATGAAGGAAAATCTCGAAGGAAGCAACAGATGGATCGATCCATTGAAGTGAAGGATCGATCCGAGGAGATGTTCTGGCCACTTTTTGACAGCACACAAGCTACTTTATGGACCACCTTTTGTGTGAAATTTTACTATCTTTAGAAAGCTTCTAGATGGTTGAGAGAGAAAGGTGATATTTTGTATAAATATCTCACCTTCTCTCTCATTAAGGCCAGACTTGAACACTAGATATTTTTTGGTTAGCTTTTAAGTTTTTTAGCCTTATCTCCATGAATGGTATTTGTGAAGCTTTCTCTCTCTAGGAACTCATGTAAGTGTTTGGTTTACAGTATTTTGTCATGATATAATAGTTCTTGTAATCGAATGATCGTTCTATAAATCTAGTTTTTATACGTTTTTAACGGTGAAATCTTGTTCTCATGTTCTAGCTTGCCTTCCACTTGAACTCTAGTGTTACATGCTTGTTTGCTATTTTCCTAAGTATTAAAGTGGTTGTCCTAGTTGTTAGCTTCCATAAAAATCAATTTTTATAGTCATTGGTTATGTTAATAACTTTCTTCATAAAAATAGTCATAGTTTACTTAGAGATGATTGAGTAGTACCCTTAGGTTTGGTCATGGGGTGATTAACACTCCATGACTCGAGTTCATTCGTTCCTCTCGACAAAAAGGCATACACCATTTGTTTTTCAAATTATTGGGATAGATTTTATGTATCAAAATTCGGGTTTGTTAACCCCCTTGATCACACGTCGCCAAGGGGCTTGACCACTTGGTACGTGTGATGCTTCGGGCTATGGCAACCCAAAGGTTTGTCTAAATGGCACAAGAATCCTAATAGTTGTGAAACACATTTTCTAGTTAAATGGTCTTAAACTTTAAATCTTCCGTTCGGGGGCACCCAAGGATGACCCGAGCCGGTTATTGAGAGAGGAACGGATGGACTTTGGTTGTGGTTTGTTTAAATCTCCTAGACCTAGCCTAGCTTTTAATTAGCTTTTCGAATCTCCGAGTCATTCTAGAAGTTGAAAGTTAACCACCAAACGACACCACCCCATAAGTTGGCTGTCTTAACGCCAAGAATCTCATCGCGAGTTGAACTTCATGTCGGTCACATTTGGTCTTTGTGGAAATCGACCCCGGTCTTGCCGGGTTACTATGCTGACGACAACCTAGCCCTACGCTTGGGGCGTCCTATTCTACAACAAAGCTAGGTCGCAAGCAACCGCTGGATCAGCGTTTTTTCTATAAATTTTTTTTACCATGAAAGGGTATTTATTGTCTAGTATTGTCCTTGAATCCTCAACAATTTCACATCAATGTATTGGAAGCATTAAAATAAGTCAGGTTGGACTAAATACTATTTAAAGCTCCAAAATTGGCCATTAGACTAATTTTCTAAATATTAAATGTATTTCTTCTTAAAATGAGCATTGATTATAAAGCTTAAATAATTTCATTACCACCTCCTTGAACCCCACTTATAAAGTTATTTTGACTTATATTTATAAAAGGTTAATTTTAGAAATTCTTGCATTTTTAATTAGTTGACCTTTCAAATTGGACTAACATTTTGGACATCCAAAAATGAAATGGAGAACCAACGTTATGGGATGGATTGCTTCCCATTTCATAAAATCAATAATTTTATCAAAATCTTTTTTCTCATTTGTTAAAATCCACCTTTGTGAGTTTATCAACCCGCCTTAAAACTCTCACACCCTCAAATGATTTTATCTAATGAAAACACGAAGTGATATTATCAACTAGTGGTGAAAATAGAAACTGACGAACCGGGAGTTTTTTTCGGTTTTTCTTTTTGGCCGGTTCATGGTACTTCGAAATTTAAAAAACCGGTTCGATTCTCGGTTTGGGAGATTTTGAAATTTTAAAAACCGGTTCGATTCTTAGTTCGAGAGATTTTTTACATGGATCAAACCGAACCAGTGTTAAATTATATACCTTCAAAAAGGTTAGAAGCATGGATTGAACACCGGACCTCATGCTTGGGCCGAAAAATGCTTACCAACATTGCTGGCAATCTATTTGGTATTTCGATGGGAAAGAAAAATAAAAACAAAAAGAAAAAGAAATTTATTTATTACTTGTACTAGGGCTTGGTTTGGCTAAATTGAAAAAACTAGTTTTTTGGTTTTGTCCTTATTCAAATTTTTTTTGTATTCGTTAGTTTTCGGTCGATTTTTTGTGAATAAAGACGAAAAATAATCCAAAAACCCGGTTTTTTATATTATTTTCTGTCTTTATTTACAAAACTTTAAGTTTGGCTAATAATTTTATACTTTTTAGATTCCTCTCGTCGAGACAAGCAAAGAAATCACAAAAAATCGTCCAAAAACCAACGAATGCAAAAAAAAAAAATTGAATAAGGACAAAATCAAAAAACCAAAAAACTAGTTTTTTCAATTTAGCCAAAGCAATCCTAGTTTAGACTTTAGTTGTAAATATACAGGCTGTGTTTGGTTAGATAATTTAGTTTAGTTTTGATAATGTCAACAGGTGTAATGAGTGGAGAGAAATAGAGAGAGAAATGAGAAAAATGATGATGTCATCAAAACTAAAACTAAAACTAAACAGGGAAACGAGTAAGGCCACAAAAATCCTAAATGCACAACAAAAATGTACAACACACTCATATGGAGTGTGGGCCTCCACACACAGTTGAATGTAAAATGTGTGTGAAGCCCACACCCCATGTAAATGTGTTGTCCACTTTATTGTATATTTTTGTTGTATATATAACATTGCTCGTAAATACAGTATATACTCCAATAATACACTTATTGGATTTTGGGTGAATTTGTAATGAGGGTGATATGAAGGTGGATTTGTAATGAGGGTGGTCCCACCTCATAAGATGGGTGAGTTTATTAGTGAAGTGTTTGGATGGTATTTTGAGAATGGAGATTTGGAAAGTGGATTTGATAGGATAAGAGAGCAAATGACCTATTTGCCCCTAGGTTTTTTGTTTTAATGGATAAATTGATTTGATTTTATTATAATTATAATAATTACATATTAATTAGAATAAATACACAATAAATACATAAATATGTTTAAACTATATTAAATGTTAAAAAAATATTTCCGGAAAAATAATTAAGAAATTAATTAGAGCAAGGCCAATGGGATGCGAAAATAGCTATAGCCATTTACCCAATATGGCACCAAAATGTCTGAACCTTATTTTTTATAATATGTACATTATTTTTTAACTTTCATTTTCTGGAATTTAATTTTAAAAAAGGAAAAGAAAAAAGAGTCATTGCAATAAAAAGTAGCCGTTGGATAGCCTTTGGGAACAACAAATTGCATGGGACATTGATACACATGATAATTTCTCCCATTCCTTCTAGATATTTGTTACGGATTGTTCTTCCTCACTTTTAATTTCGTTAATTTTCTCCCCTTCCTTCCAGACAGAGTCCGACGATGGGTTTCCAGCAAAATCCGACGACGGGCCCAATCAACGGCGGGGTCCGACTTCACCGGTCGTCTCTATACAGATTTTCCAGTGGAATCCGGCAACGGGGTCCGATGTCGGCAACCGAGCAACCCAGATCTAACCCCCAACGCCTCCTCCTCTGGTTCGTCTCTCTCTCTCTCTCTCTCTCTCTCTCTCTCTCTCTCTCTCTCTCCCTCTCTCTCTCTCTCTCTGGCAAGAAGGTAACAAAACACCCAGATTTGGAGGGGCATTTTGGTACCCAAAACTCACAAATCCCCCCTGATTTGCTAACGACAGGGGAGAGGCTATCGTTAGCTAATCCGGGAGAACCCGGATTTGTACTCCCAACAGTGATTTTCTTTTTGCAAATCCGGGGGGTCGAAATTGCATCCCAAACGCCGGCTAAGGGGGGGACCGGGATTGTAAATCCGGGTGTGAGGCAAATCCGGGTGCAAATCCGGTCGCCAAACAGGGCGTTAACGCAGCAGACTTCTTCTTCACAATTCAGTTTTATACGAGAGAGAGAGAGAGAGAGAGAGAGAGAGAGAGAGAGAGAGAGAGAGAGAGAGAGAGAGAGAGAGAGAGAGAGAGAGAGAGAGAGAGAGAGAGAGAGAGAGAGAGAGAGAGAGAGAGATAACCCAGGCGATGAGACACCACCGCCAACAGATCTGTCCATCGCCAACTCTGTCCGTCACCCAATCGCCGTCGTCACCCAATCTATGCCGACGCTGGTGCGCCAACCAATCGTCGTCATCATTATCGTTTGCTCGTGATTTGTACGTTTCTCTTTATATATCTGTAAATGACATTTTTGTTTTTTAGATCTGTAAATGTTTGTGTATGTGTGTGTATGTATGTATATATATATACACACACACACATACATGATTACATGTTTTAATTTGTAATGTAAACGTTTTTTTTTCTATTTTGATCGATGTAGATCTGCAAATGTATACATAGCTGCTACTGATGATGTAGATCTGCGTATATATGCGTTTATATATGTGTTTGTATGCATACTCTCTCTCTCTCTCACTGAACCGACGCCAAAACCGGACCGAACCGAAACTGAACCGACCTCTACAAAATCGGTTTCGGTTCTACAGTTCTCCCGAACCGGTTTTTCCCGTTCAGTCAAATCTAGGCCAGAACCGGACCGAACCGAACCGGTTTCAGTCAGTCCCTCTTCCCGTAAAATCAATTGTGTTATCCATCCTTGGTTTTATGATTTTCTGATTCTGGTAAACTATCGATCCCAAAAAATTTGAGGAAACTAAGCAAAATATCATTTGAAGTAAATAGGAGTACCAAGTGTCTTTAAGTGGGCCTTTGCTATATTTTTTCTTTGTTTTACCTTTATTTTTGTTGCTCAAGTTGGTTGAAATTGGTCTTTAAATTTGGATACTGTCTGTCACATTGAACAAAAATTATGTAGCTAACTGTAGTGCTTATGTAACAATGAACTTTCTCTATTCCATTTTGTTTGTTTTTTGTGGGAGACTATCATTTTGACTTCAAACTTCCCATAATAAATGTTTGAACCTTTTGCTCCACTCAAAAGCTCGCAATAAGTACTTTTGCAGGTGCAAAAAAGTAAAAAATATATTCTCAAAAGCACGTTATTTTTCCGAGTCAAAATGACACTCGTAAGAAGCAAACAAAATAGGACGGAGGGAGTAAATGTTACGCTTTAGCTATGTGGAACAAGATGAATCGATGTAATGAACAGTAAAGATAAAGAAATAATCACACAAACACGAGAGTCCAGGTATGCATGCTTCAGCAGTGTGCCGGCTTGCCTACAACTAGTAGGAAAGTTAAACCCACAATTGTGACATAATGATTTAAACACTCTGGCTCTCGCCCTATGTGTTGGACCTCCATGTTTTTGTAAAGTTCTCACACCAAGACCCCAGCTCCAGGCTCTCCGCAGCCAAAAGAGGCCGCCTTTAGTAACTTGAGATCTTTCTGAACAAATAGACGACACCTCACAACAGCTCTCTTAATGTAAATTTCTTGGGGAGGGTATTCTGTCTATTCGAGAAATGATTGTCAGTGCTAATCATTGCTAATATTTGTGGATGTCGGCTAGAGAAGGTTGTTTTTAGATATAAATAAAACATAGAAATGGTTGAGCCTTATGATGATGACGTTCCTGTTTTAATGTAATCCCATTGTTGTTGTGTTATTTTTCCTGCAGTCGAAGCTCCCAGGTTTGTTCGCAGTCATTCGTAGATTGGTGTGGAGTTGTGGTGATGATCTTACCACTAACCACAAACATATAGACCAAATTCACAGAGCTCTGGAGCGGCCGTTAGAGATTGATGCATACATTCACATGTCTTAAAGTCAGCCTAAAGCCTTACCAAAAGGAGGAGAGATTGTGCAGCTTGATTCATTAGAACAAAAACTGACGGTGGATTGCGATGCTACAAACAAGATGACATATCAATGCGATGTCCTTGTGTCCAATCTAGAGAATTAAGGAAACTACGAGAGAGGTATCAAGGAGTTACTGCATGACGACGACAAGAATATCATTGGCAGATTTCGAGGCTCTGGACTATGGAGCAGATCTTGTGAGGGCACATCAGAGGGGCCCTATTATTTTCCCCTTTAATTTGCAGCAATGGGGTTAGATTAAAACAAAAACAAAAGAAAATATAGAAAACAAAGGAAAATATAGCACTTTGATGAGTCTAGAGCCCCTCTCATGTGCCCTCACAAGATCTACTCTGTAGTCCAGAGCCTCGAAATTTGCCAATGATATTTTTATCGTCGTCATGCAGTAACTCTTTGATGCCTCTCTCGTACTTTCCTTCTCTGGATTAGACACAAGAACATCGCATTGATATGCTGTTTTGTTTGTAGCATCGCAATCCACCGACCGTGTTTGTTCTGATGAATCAAGTTGTACAATCTCTCCTCCTCCTTGTAAGGAGGAGAGATTGATGGATCGCAATGATTGGTGGATTTTGATGTTACGGTAAACATAGCGCATCTCGTTGAAGCATATCAGAGCGGCCCTGTTGTGTCTCTTTTAGAAAATAAAAATAGGAGGGATGCATTAAAGAGAGAATGCATGGGTAAGGGTATACTTGCAGCACGTTCGTTTGGGTTTTGGTTTCTAGTTCTCACTTTTTTGTTGTGGGCCCCTCCATGTTAGCCAACTACTTTCTCCTCCTTTCTAATTTTGGGAATAATACTCTACTCTATACATAGTATGAGATGGGTCCGTGAGGCCTATTTAAAAAACTCACACAAATAATCTAAGGCGTTCATTACTTTTAAAATAATTTTTTTGAGTATCTACTAAAAAATCAGCCCATTTGAAAAACTATAAGTGGTTGATCTATCTTCAAATTATTCATTCACAATTTAGGATCTTGAATTTTGACAAAAGTTTGAAAAAAAGTTAGACAACTGGATCAAACACTTAAAATTATATGATTGATCTGATTTTCTTATGGATGACTCGAAAAATAATTTTAGAACTAATGGACAGCTTAGATTATTTGTGTGGGTCTTTAAAGTAGGCCCCACGGACCTATCTCGTACAATGTATGGAGTAGAGTATTGTTCCAAAAAATGCAAAGGAGAGATAAAATAGTTGGCTAATGTGGAAGGGGCCACAAGAAAAAAGTGAGAACCAGGAAACCAAAACCCAAACGAACAAGGCCTTGGTTTAGAGGATCTTCAACAACATTGTGGTGGTAGACGGGATGATTCTGAAAAGATCTTTGGTGGTAAGCTTATACTGTTAAATAGAATATAAATTATTGCTTGCAATCTTTATCTTCTTTTCAACTTTCAGCCATGCTAGTTCTTCTACAAAAGAGAAACTTAGTGATTTATTTATTTAGATTCAAAATTTTCAAGCAGAAATATGAACCTAAATTGTTCATTAGTTTTTTTTATTGTTTATTATCCGGTTATGTTCGAGTTGGAAATGCTTCAACAAAATATTCTGTTGTAAGTAGTAGTCGATCCTGATTTATAGTCATGTTTCTAAGTCTGAAATTTGGTGTGTTAATTACACCCGTGGTGATTTATTTTGTTCCTAATGGCCTCAGAATTTAATCTATTGTACCTATTTCCGATCTGGGATTTCACACAACAGATTCCGTTGTATGGACATCATTTGAAGTATTATAAACTCTTACGGCCTGGAAACGGCCTAATGATTGTGTACCCTTATTGTCACTGGGAAGATCAACACTTGGGGGTTGCGTACAACAAGAGAAATCCCCAGATCTGCCAAGAGTTATGCGAATTGACGCAGTTAGATATGGAGTGCAAAATCACCTAGATACTTGGAAGGATTGACTGCTCAGGTCTGTCCTCTTCCTGATTAGTTTGCACGTGCGACACATGGCAATTGGTACACATATTTTCCAAAAAATATCCCTCGCAAATGAATCAAATCAAAAGGTGAAGTTTTAACATCAGAATGCACAGGGAAAGACAAATGAACACTTCTACTTAAAGAGCAACTAATGCAAAATTTATTAATGCTACTCATTGAAGATTGATTATGTTTCAAGAAACCGGAACTAAACAAACTATCTAGCTATTTGGAATTAGGATGCCCTAGTCTACATTGCCACATGTCAAATTGTGTTCGAAACAGAAACTTTAGAATCAGAATAAGTAAATAAGCGAGTGTCACATGTTGGCCTCTCAAACTCCAAAGCAAACAGGTGACCAACCCTACGACCCTTCCCTTTTCACTGTCCCAGTGCGACGGTTCTGTATAAGACATCCATCACGAGAAAAAGAAACAATGTGGTAATTATTCAACAGGTTGGCCCACAGAAACAAGATTATTGTAAGCTTAGGAACTAGAAAAATATTGGGTAAATAAGAAGACGATTTAGGTGTAACAATGTAACATACAAACAGAGGTTATCTATTCTAACGATGTCCAACTTGTCACCACTTGCCGTAAGAATCTGTTTATCTTGCCCCATATATATATATATATATATATATATATATATATATATATATATATATATATATGTAGGGTCTCCTTCTAGTCCAGGATCCGGGACTCCGGACTTCTATGATCCAATCATTTTTTTGACGATCCGAGAACTGTAAAATATATAGTTTTTGCGAAAAACTGCTTGGATCAAGCTCTTCCTGGTATTTTTTTTTGAAGATTTCCTGCGTGGACCTTGGAAAACACCTGTTGAACACATTGGACAGATCGGATTTTGTCAAAACAATTGACAACACAAAAAAGCACCACAAATGCTTCAATCCGGGATCCTGGATTAGAAGCAAGATATATATATATATATATATATATATATATATATATATAGAGAGAGAGAGAGAGAGAGAGAGAGAGAGAGAGAGAGAGAGAGAGAGAGAGAGAGAGAGTCTCCTTCCTATCCAAACCTCTACGGTCCGGGACTTGGCCGGACCTCCACTTTCTGGGCCAAACCTCCACTTTCCGGGCCAAATTTCGATGGTCCGAACCGTTAGATGTGTTTAGAAGGTGTTTTTTAGGGCCATGTGAGGATGTGACAAACACACACACACGCACACACACACACACACCAAGAGCTTCTAATCCAGGATCCTGGATTAGAGGTGTTTGGGCATTTTTTTTGTGTTGCCAATTGTTTAGGGAAAATCTGATCCGTATATATAGTTTTGTGAAAAATTGCTTGGATTGGCCCTTCTCGGTTTTTTTTTTTTTTTTGAAGATTTCTCTTGTGGACCCTGGAAAACACCTTTCTGAGCACATCGGACGGATCAGATAGTCAAAAAAATATCGGGAACAAGGAGGTCTGGAATCCCGGATCCCGTTTTAGAAGCTAAACCTATATATATATATATATATATATATATATATATATATATATATATATAAGAGAAACTGTTTATCTCCGAATGAGGTTTGGTCGAAGGCTAACTCGGCGTGTATTCAGTCATGTCATTGGATGCACCCCGAGTCAAATATCTAAAGGGGATTGATTACTAGAGATTGATGAGAAATCTTAGCAGACAAGCCAATGGCAGAGAAAGCAAAGGAAATAGAGGAAATAGCCAAGGATACAGAGCTTTGTCCCAACTGTCGAATCTCATCAGGAGTCGGTGGTGCTTGATTTCCCTCGGTTTTAGAGCTAGTGGAAGATGCAACACCTATTTTCATGTCATTAGTGGATCCCTCTAATATAACACTGGTAGCATGATAAACTTGGTGATTAGGTTTTGCATTTTGTGAATTTTTGCTTTCCTTCTATTGAATTTCACCACATTCGGTAACAATATGCCCATGTTGTTTACAATAAACACAAGTTTTTCTTTTTACAATGTGAGACCACGTGTCCAAATTCCTTACATTCAAAGCATTGTGTCTTTGAAAGAAATCCTTAGGAAAAGGTCTTCCGAAGCTCTGTTTAGCCACAAATACCGTTTCAACAGTCCTCTTCCTGTACAGTGTCGCTTGTGTGTGGATTCTTGTCCCATCTCGAAGTAGTTCCCCCGAAACCATATCCATCGTTGGTAGTGTACCATGGTTCAAGAGATTAGCCTGAATCTTCTCATAATCCGAACACAATTTCATCAAGAACTGCATAACTTTCTGTTCATTGTAAAGCGCCTTCAAACTTTTTATGCAACAAGTAGTGGTCATGTTACCCATATTCACAAACTCATATTCAGCCCGCAAAATCCATGAACCCGCATGGTATTTTTGAATACTCATCTCACCTTGTTCATAAATAAAAATATCATGCTCAATCTGAAACTTGCGCACAAGGTTTGACTACTAGTGGACCTTCTCAAGGTAGCCCCGCATCTCTTGTGGTGTATGGAGCCCTCTCATGGGAATACCAATACTCATATCCATAGAACCCAAAATCCATGACACAACTTGTGCATTGTTCACCCTCCATTGATTTGCCTCTGTAGTTTTAGATGCCTCTGATTGGATTACGATCCGTCAATAAAACCGCACAGTCCTTTTCCTTCAACAAAGAATTGGAAGTGGAATCGCCATATGAAATAGTTTTTCCCATCTAACTTAAAAGCCAAGAAGTCCCTTTTATCGAGTGCCATTCAAAATCTCAGAGCAAGCAAAGTGAGAGATACAAAGACAGATAGAATCAGAACAAGGGAGATCCAATACAATTCAGAATTGTGGATTAGTGTTGTCACCATGCAAAATTCGGCAGGGTTTAGACCCTCACCAGTTTTCTTGTTTAAATGTTTTAGAAATAAATATTAAATATATGTTGATTCTATAAAGTTGTAGAGAAACATAAAAAAATCTAGATTAACCACCATAATAATGTCGTGTTTTTCATGAGAGGAAGGTTTTGTGCGAGTTATTATTGTGTATATCGATCCCTATATTGACTGACGGCTTCAACTAACCAAATACTGAAGTCTGCTAGCTCCCCATGTTGGCCTATAAGCTTACCAGATGGAGCGCACATAGTGCTGCTTTATCCATCAGAACAATCTACACAAAATATAGTGCATGTGGCTAGGGCAGAACAATGCTCTTCTACTGTGTCTCTTCTAGCAAAGGAAATGGTGAGGACATTAAAGCGGAAGTACCGAAATATTAGTGTAATAGTTGACAATCACCAACATCAATCTATAGCCTTACCAGATGGAGGAGAGATTGTGGAGCTTGATTCATCAGTAAAAAAAACATTGGTGGATTTTGATGCTACAACTAATAGGGGATTTCAAAGTGGCGTTCTAGTGTCCCATTCGAAGAGACGGTGCATGACCCTGACTGGCATTTCGGGATTTTACAGAATAGATTCCCATGCACAAAAGTCATTCGAAGTACAAGAAACTCTTTTGCCCATGAAACAGCCGAGGAATTCTGTAAACACAGACCGAGTGAGACATATTTGGACACAGATGTGTGAGGACAATCCAATGCATGTGGTTCGTTCTCAATACACATGGACACACACATTGGACGGTTCCGGAGATATCTATGTCCGAGTTTATGTTACTTCATTTGTATGCATAACATTTTTTGGGAACAACCTATTGACTTTGTACCCCTATTGTCACCAAGTAGATTAACATTCAAGGGAACTAGGGAAGTGTACATCTGGAGAAATCACCATATCTTCCAACACTTATGCAAATTGACACAGTTGAACAAGGACTGACAATATTGTCCAAATACTCGGGAGGATCGACGGCTCAGGTTAGTCATTTCCCTGATGTTCTTGTATGTACTTATATATACACGTCTGTATATGTGTGTGTATGTGTGTGTAAGGGGTCCCTTATTTTGCTATGGTAAGGGACTCTCAATTTCCGATCATTTCCCGATTGAATTTTGATGATCTGAACTGTTCAATGTGTTTACAACGTGTTTTAGGGTCCAAGCGAGGAATCATTGAAAAATTCCCAGGAAGGCTTCATTTGAGCAGTTTTTCATAAAATCGTATATAGATAGTTTTATGAGAAAAATGCTCGGAGGAAGCCTTTCCCGGTCTTTTTTTTTTGTTGTTGATGATTTTCCGCTGGGGCCCTTAAAAACACGTTTTAAACATATTGAACTGTTTGGATCAGTAAAATTCAATCGGGAAATGGGAGTCCCTCACAGTAGCAAAGTAAGGGATCCCTTACTAGAAGTGTGGTGTTTGTGTGTGTGTGTATTCCAGCTGGGTCTTCAAAGTTCAAACAATGCCAATATGATCCATATTGGTGAAGTTAACCTTTGTTCAAGCACAGTGTTGAACCCAGATTTTGATTCGTTGGTACTGGTATTTCATTAAGATGGTATGATAGTCTGAATCCAAATAGTGGTTCAGAGTTGGTTTTTTCGTTATTTTGCAAAATTCGGCACCGTTAGACCCTCAACAATTTTATTGTTTAAGTTTAAAAAATATAAATAGATTTTTGTTTGGTTAAGTAGCAAGAAAATACAGAAAATTATAGATTAGCCACAACAAAGTGGTGTTCTTTAGGAGAGGAAGTTTAGTTGAAGTTATCATTCTGTTCATTGATAATTATATTGAATTATGGCTTCAACTACCCAAATATTGCAGTCTGCTAGCTCTTCACACTGGCCTATCAGCTTACTGGATGGAGGAAACATCGTACTGTTTGATCCATTAGAGCAATCTACAAAAAATGTAGCACATGCAGCCAAGGCAGATCTATGCTCTCCTACGGTGTCTCTTCCAAAGAAGAAAATGTTGAGAAAGTCATTATAGACAAAGTGTAGAACTATGAGTTTAGTTTTTGAGGGTAACTGACAACATTTTGGCAGATGTGAAGGGGTTTCTAAGAGCCTTGGAGGTAAGTGTCTAAAACTGATAAAATGTTGCTTTCAGTTTTACTTGTTTATTTACGATCTAATGCTTCACGCAAAGGAGATGCTGCATTGTTCCCTTTATGGAGGCAATAAAAAATTGTAGTTTTCTTACCTATATTTTGGTTCTCATGCAGCGACACCCCACTGTATGAAGCATGGGATCAATCGGGTATCCTCAGTGAACCGCATCCATAAGCCACACGGGATCCATTGGTTTCCATTTCGACAAGTAACTTACTTATATTTTCATTTCCGGCAGTCAATTATTTTCGAAGTCTTAAACATTCTGAAAATTGTAATTTCATTCCTAAACACTTCAAGGATGGTGAAATCACGCTGATAGTTGGTTCATTATTCCCTTAGATTATACAAGGGACCATCCATTAAGATCTTTATAGCCTTTTCAACTTGTAATTCGTTGTAGCTTGTTCTTGAAACAACACCCATGTCTATGTAGCACGGGCACTTTGTCAAAGGATACGTACCAAGGTTGGACACTTTGTGGACACCGACACTCTCTAGACAAATGTCTGACACTTAAATCCGAAGTGTCCTATTTTTTCTTACCGATTTTCATTTGGACGCTTTGAGACACTATTAACAAATGCTCCACAAAGATGACATGATTTGTAATGCTTTATTTCTTGTGGGGTTACTTTTGTATTTATATTTTTTAGGGTTTTAAGGATTCTACATATTGGAGTAAAGTCTTCTTATTTTTGGGAGGCCAAGATGTGACAAAACCATATTGTTTGTTTGGGGGCTGGAGCTCCACGTTTCCTTCTCCTATCCTCCTCCATTCTCTCTCTCTCTCATTGTGAGATTTAAGGCCCCATATGTAGTATTCTAGGGCTTCCCTCCTTCCCCTCTTCTCCTTGGGGTTTCAAGGCCGCTAGCTCACGCTAGGTTTCTCCTCTTTCTTCCTCTTCTATCTATCTTATCTATGTAATTTGAGAGTATTCATGTGACAGAAAAGCTGCAATTTCTACTCTTCTTTTTTTTATGTGCTATTTTCCATGTTGTGTGGTTTGGCTTGGGGATCTTGAGGTTATGTCAGTTTGGTATCAGAGCCAGAGCCTCATAGGCTCAACTTCAGACCATATCAGATGTAGTCATCACAGCCTACTACTGCTGTGTTTCTTTTTTTTTTGCTAGGCAGCAGTTTCTTGTTTCATTACAAATATTTCTTCTGTTGCTGTCACTGCTTTCCTCCCAAAATCTTTGCATATCAGCTGTTTGATGAAAACCTTTTGCTAGAACAACTGTTGTCAGTTTGTTCATGTGTTGTCAGCCTAAGAAGCATGTAACATGGACACGTAACACAGATGCAACATGACACCGATATGTGGACACATTTTCCTCAAAACTAGGACACAACACGTAGGGCGATACATTAGATAAAATTCTAGATGGGTGTGTGCGCGCCTTATTTTTACACTTTTTACCCTTTAATTATTGAGTATTACTTTCTTATTCTGTTTAGGTTTACAAATAACAGTTTTTACCCCATTTCAAGTTTTTAAAAAATTACTTTATTTGGACTCATAGCGTATCCAAAATGTGTCCGTTACGTGTCCTTCGCATATCCGAGTGTGTCGGAAACTTGTCCGTTATGTATCCAAGCATGCCGGAAACATGTCCAACTTAGAAAAAAATAAAAAAATAATCAGAATTTTATTTTCACGTGTCGGACATGAGTTGGAGTGTATCTGTCTCCGATACGTCTGGGATATGGATTCGTAAGCCTTGGGGGAGTGGCCATGCTTCTTAGCTGCCAGCAGTCTTAATTCGACACGATGTCATGAACTATCAATCCATTTGTTGACGAAACGCTTTAGTATATGACAACATTTGTTCTTCATTAAATGCTCCTATTGATGGTTTTCTTTCTCTGTTGCTCCAAGCCTGGAAGTGCTGCTTTCCTCCTTTCTCTGTGTTTGCTGCATTTTTCTTGGTGTTGCTTCTCTCACACCTACTGAAGCTGCCACTAATTCATTCTCCTCCTCATTCCACCCTATCCCAACCCAATCCAACCCAATTCCCAGAAGAAAAAAAGAACTCGCAGCCATGGTGGAAAAGAAAAAACAATATCAGATGAAGACGAGACAACTAGAACAAGAAGATGTATTAGAAGCTACAGGTCTGACGCTTTGTGCATGAAGATGTTCAAAACCTTCAAGGCCTTACACTCGGGGACGAGTTTTCTCCAACAAGAGGGGTTTGATTGAATATGCTTTCACAAAGATGGCATGATTTGTAATTCTGTATTTTTGTATTTTTACTTTTTTAGGGTTTCAAGGAGCCTCTATATAGGAGTAAAGTCTTCTTATTTTGGGGAGGCCAAGATGTGAACCATAGTGTTTGTTTGGGGGTTGTGGCTCCATGTTTCCTTCCTGTATCCTCCGTTCTCTCTTCCTCTTCTTGTGTAATTCAGGGCCCCCTAGTATTCTAGGGTTTTTCCCCCTTTATCCTTCTTCTCCTTGTGGTCTCAAGGCCCCTAGCTCATGCTAAGTTCCTCCTTTCTTGCTTTTCTATCTATCTTTTCTCTAGGTAATTTTACATTATTTATGTAATTGAAAAGCTGCAATTTGCTACTTGTTTTTCAGTTTATTTGCTATTTTCCATTTGGTTTGGCTTGGCGATCCCCAGGTTACATCAGAGATATTTGTGCATATTTAAAAAAGCCAATGCCACCGCCATTAGTACCGACAAGGTGCATCTTTATATTTGTGATTTGAACGGAAGTTGAGGGGTATGGAGAGGAGGCAAAAGAGCCAAGGCCACCGCCATTGGTACCTTTTTTCTGGTTTTGTTTACTAATTAGAAATGAATTTGTTTGTTTCTTCTTTTTTTTGCCTGAACAAAGAAAGTGGGGTTGGGAGAGAAATTTACGCGCACGAAGTTGGGTTTTCACTGAATTGACTGACCTGCTGTGGCTTTATAAGAGTTGTTTCAGGTTCACGTGTCAACCTTCAAAGGAATGGGAAGACAGCTATGATTGAGTTGCAAACCAGGACACAGCCCTTGCAAGGCGGGGGCTGAACAATTAATGAAGAAGAGAGGAGAGGGAAGTGAACAACTCAAATTTATGATTTGATCATTCTGGTCTATTTTTCCTGCTTTTCAAGGACTATTTTCCAAAGTTTTTGAGGAGAAAAATGCTCCAATGGCCAACAACCCACAGAGCCGCGTGGTACTATGGATCATTTCGACATCAACCCACGTATCTTGTTTTGGGCCCATAAGAATCTCGGAGTCTTACGGGGCAGTGTTCTGAGTTCATTGGATAGACCCAAAGGAGAGTTTTTTGAAGAGCAATGATTTTTTGCAAATTACTCATGAAACAGTGGAGCCCTCCATTAACTATAATTAGGCTAAGTTTCCACTACGGTGTATTAACTGATTTGACAAGTTATATAGTCCAACAATACCAAAAATATTAAAGATACCGTAGTAAAAACTCACCGTTGGGAATTTATATTTTAATTGATTAGTGTTGTGTTTTGTTGTTCAATTCTTTCTCAAATCTCCTCGTATAGAAATCAATGTTCCTCACATCAGGTACTATATTCCGTAATAACAGTTCAGTCTTTTTCTATTTGAGACTATCATAACAGTGTTTGAAAAATCCTAGGTCTCGTTTAGCTTAATTCGATTGTGTGACAAAATCTAAAAAAATAAAGTTTGAAGAGTGGTGAGTCATCAAAATGCTAAATAGGTTAAAAAAGGCTATTCTTGTGGAAAAATTAGAGGTGCTCAAAGCATCTTTAATTCCAAGATACTTTAAAAGTTAACCTTAATGATTTTCAAAAAAATAGCAATGAAGTGCTAGTGGCGGAGGTTACTAGCATTAACGATTGATCAGACTTGAGAGTACTTTGAAACAATGAAAATATTTGGTAAGTTTTAAACAAAAAGAAACATGAAGAAAACAACGAAGGGCCATGATCTATGCATGAAATCACTTTGTGCAAGTTCCACACCATTTCAACCAATAAGAGAGAGGGTTTTGTTCACCCTCTTTTAGGGAGGGTGAACAAAATTGCACTCATGCTCATGCTTATGAAGGAAATCTTCTTTCATGTTGGATGAAGATTGAAGCTTTTGCTTACATTGCAAAGTGAGAAAAAGCTTATTTATGGAGGACTCCATCAACGGGATTTTGAACCCACCCAATCTGAGCCACATAATTCAAAACACTAACGGCTTGGATGTAATTTGCATTTTGACTGGTAAGAGTGTATTCTTACCGGTACTCTTACCGGTCAAAGTGTAATTGAAAATCTAAACTATTAAATGCTTGAATAGTACGATTCAGTTTGAGTTGGTGCAAAGAGCCCTCTCACGGAGGCTCCGTGAATAAGTCTCTCTTGCAATATTGACACTGATATCATTATTTGGGGTTTTGGCGAGTTGTAATTTTTACTGTACTCAATTGTAGTAAAGAGTAGTTAGTGATTCAAAACCAAACTCTTGCATTGTCGAACAATTAAAATGGGGACTAAAACCAATAAGAAAAAAGAAGCAATCATGTATGGAGAAAATCAAACATGTCAAGGGTTCAACCCAATGGATTGCTTGCTGCTCTCCAGGTCAAGGGTTCAAACCTCGACTCTCCCTTCCCCCGGATAAAAAATGCATGGAGAAAATTGACCGATGCACTAAAATGACAAGGAAAAGGGCAACAAAATTAGTCTGCGACCACCAATAACTTGAGGACTGTGAAGCTCATGATCTATCAACAGCTCAATATGCAGTACATACAAAACTAATAATTAAACATCTATTTTTTTTGTACATCCAATGTGTTGCACGCTGGTCACGTCAAATCCAGATCAGATAAATATATAAAAAATATTCGTCGTGTCGTCTGTAGTGCTACCCAGTCTAACACCATGGTTCTTGATTATCTGGACTGACTGCAAAAGAATATCTTGCTCTGTCAAGTACAATTTGTCTTTGCTCTACAACCACCAAAAATTGGGGGAAAAGAAAGCCAGGGTTAGGGAAAAAGAAAGGAGACCAAAAGTGTCCGGTCACAAGCACCGAAATCAATCTTCACACATTTGATTGTCAAAACAGAGCAAAGTTGCAGTACTAGTGCAATGCTATTTTGGCATGACTATCTTTTCCCCCTTATATTTGCCTTTCACTGATTAACTTTCTCTAACCTCCACCCAACAAACATCCTTACCCAACCTCACAAAACTTATCATTGGTATTCCGCATAATAAATCCAAGCCTTCATTTCATCAAAATCCTTTAAAACAATGATGATGGTCCAGTATAGTGAAGGTTAGATTATGGAGAAGGTGATTAGTGTTTGAACCGGCTTGGTGGTTGGGATGATGTTTGATGTTATCGGAAAAGCCATGAGAGATTTGGTGATGCAGCAAGATTTGGCAAAACCAAACCTGTTGCACCAAATAAAGCAATCTTTGTGTTGGATGGTTTCGTGGGTATTAGCTTATTAGTCTCAATACGCTGGTCAATTTTAGCATGCACAATTGAACGAAAACTGTGTACCAAAATATTCCAATACAATGACAAACAGATGCGACTGAAACATAAAAAGACTTGAGAAAGAAACTATATACCATTTGTTCCAGATTGCATCCCAGAGTCAGCTCAGCGCACGTTCTTTCTATTCGGGAGAGGAAACAGTACGGGGGCTCCTTCTTCAAATAAACTTTTGGATGTAATCTGAGCATGGCCTTAATATCCTCGGATATCATGGCAATCTTCTCAAAATCCTCAGTTGGGAAAGGAATTTTGGTGACCATCGCACGCCAGGGGATCCTCGATTTATTTATAACTACCTACAAAATTATGTGCTAATGGTAGTTCTAAAGTGTTTATTCCTACGTCAACAGAAACCAAAAGCAATTGCAACGTCTGATGTTAAAGAACAAAACATATGGCAACAGATGAAGGAACAAAAAAAAGAAAAAACCAACTCATTGTGGGAATTCAGCACGAAAGAGTCCCCAAAGACACATCGAAAGAGGGCAAAAAGTGCAAAACAAAAATGGATTAAATTGGAAAATGGCCACTGAAAATATTATTTTCAAGACCAATACATAAACACACACTCAAGCAACTCAAATTCTACAATAAACATAGTTTCAATGCTGGTAGTTTTATCCAGATACAAACCTCTTTTATATTATCAGCAGTTGTGGGAAAAAAATAGCCCAGAAGGCCAGGACCCATGGTTTAGTCATTCTAAGAAACTCAGCCCAGGACATATCTCAGGATCTGTAGATGTATGATAAAATACTCTCGAAGTTAACCAAACCACTATCTTGAGCAAGTTACACCAGCTTTTATGTAAGAGCATGAGGCCTCTAGTCTCCTCATCCTTGAGCAGATTCTGCAGCTACGTCTATTGGACCATGAAATACTTCCTCCTCTATACACTATGGTACCAACTACCAGACCCAAATGGCGTTACATTATTCTGGGAACTATCTAATCAGAAATGTTACTTGCCGATGAGCCTCAGCTAGAGGGCATATTAGCTAAGGAGTGGACCAAATTTTTACTGACCAGTTAACACACAGTGTCCTGAATAGAAATTCTTTTTAATCTGCTTTGAAGACCTTTACTAAGAGTAACAGTTTCATGCTGAGAAAGTTAGCACCACAAAAACAATAGGAAACTGGGCGAGATCTTCTTCCATTGCCCTCTTTTTCTATCCACAAACAATGTTGTATGGAAACACAAAGTTTCATGGTTAGCGAATTTGTTTATCTGCTCTGAACATCTTCAATAACACTAACAATTCCATCCAAGAAAATTGGCCCAAAAAACCAATAGAGTCAAATTAAACTGGGCCAAATCTTCCATTGTCCTGTTTTTCATTCGTGTAACAATCTTACGTCAACTCAGTTACTTGATTCAGATCCTATCAGAGGTTACAGAGGTCCAGGTACTTCTGCTCAATATATAAGGTTTGCAATAGGTAAAACAGAAAACGATACTACATGTATCCTATGTTGTGTGGAGTAACCCCAAGGGTCTGCCGGAGGAAATGGAGCAGTGGAAATTACACACTGCTCTCCCAAAACCCAAACAACTAAATCAAATACAATTTGAGTTTTCAAACTAATTAATCTTTGTAAATGTGTATTCTGACATAATAAAGAAATTCTCCAACAAAACTGAACAACCTACTATGAATTTTTTTATTTCTTTTTTGTTAATCATTAGACCACAGGATAACTTGTTTCTCCTCCACTTCCATTTTCCCATGAAGGTCAAGTGTGATTCAGGAAACTTATAACAAAAAGCTGCCAACAATTGGCTTTGCTGTGAGATTACAAGCTAAAATCAGTTTGGTTTTGAAAGTAGCAGCTTGTTTGATTTTACCTCTTGTTTCTACTTTCAAAACAAAAATATGACCATAGTCTAATATAGTTTTTCTAGGACTCTTATGAAACTTGTGATGAAGCTGCCTAAAATTCTATTTGAAGGACTAAACAAAGAATATTTATGTAATTTCTTCCCTAATATAAGGAGGAGTGCAGGGTAACGAGTT
Source organism: Vaccinium macrocarpon (assembly GCA_022606695.1). NCBI lineage: Eukaryota > Viridiplantae > Streptophyta > Magnoliopsida > Ericales > Ericaceae > Vaccinium > Vaccinium macrocarpon. The sequence goes on from CM040179.1 coordinate 26,510,536, forward strand.
GATGTTAGTTTAAACTTGATTCCGTAGGATTTCGGAATGATTAGTTAACTTTAACAGAATATCAAATTGTAGAAGAGACAAGGAAAGAGAAAGAGAAGAATTAAGAAATTTCACCTCTAAATCCCTAGTAAGTACACCAAAGATAAGTCTCATGGATGTGAAAAAGGTTCAAACTAATTATCTAAATCTCCCATCCATTTGAAGATTAAGATACCATGGAATGGATACCTTAAAGTTGTTTGAAATAGGAGATCATTACATAAGGTGTAATAAAATATTGTAGAGCTACTAAAACCCGTGTAAGAGACCAAAGTCTTGCTTGAGTCATACAAATTATTAGTGACCGCTACAGCCCACGTCCGGCAACATGGAAAATCAACAAATAAACATTAGTACTGTAGCCTAGTAACAAGTAATAAAATCAATCCATCAACACCAGGGGTGGGCATCGTGTCGTGTCATCTTGTATTCGTGTCAGAATTCTCTCAACCTTAACCCGACTTGTTTAGTTTTTCGTGTTATCGTGTCATGTCATATTCATGTCCCATGTCAGAAATAGCCAACCTAACCTGCTAACTTCGTGTCGGGTTCATATCGTTTTATCGTGTCTTGTCATAAATTTCCACCCCGTCATCTCGTGTTCGTGTTAGAATTCTCTCAACCTTAACCCGGCCCGTTTAGTTTTTGTGTTATCGTGTCATGTCATATTCATGTTCCGTGTCAGTAATAGCTGACCTTAACCCGCTAACTTCATGTCGGGTTCGTGACGGGTTCTCATGTTGTTTCTGAAATTCCCACCCCTAATCAACACCTTATTGTTCAAAATACACAACATAAAGCTCAAATTAAACCTTGAAAGAGTTTCCTTGTAAATTTCAAATTCACTTTTGCTCTTCTTTCCATAATTGTCACCAGAACTGGAGTGAAATACTGAACACAAAAATGCTAGAGCATGCCATAAAGGGTTATACAAGAGCTTGTGTGGTACTTTATTAGCACAACATTCCTGTTATCGATTATAACAAAAAAAAAAGAAGTACATTAGTGGAAAACTTGGGTGTTTGCTCTACTTCAAATAATGCTCCTAGATTCTAGCTCATATGTCCCTAATGTATTTGCTCCACACAAAAGAAGATGTCAGAAGACACATTGTAATACTTGATGTATATTTCTACTGGTCTTCGCTTGTTGAACCATGATTGTATAATACTTTTCCATCATGACTCTTTCTAAACATAATGAAGAATAAATCCTCATCGAAAGCACAAGCCTCAATATCCAAGCGACTACATTTACCTTCTTTATGGTTTAGATCCATGAGTACAGTACACTGACTCGAGGGAAAATTAAGACAATGCTAATAATTAATAGACCATATTCAATAAATTACCGAGTTACATTGATTCTAGCACAAACCATAACGTAAGCCAAAAGTGTATGTTAACTTGATGTAGGCCATGCTTATAGTCTTAATAGACATTGATAGACACTAGGAAACAATTGACACAATGATACTTTTTCAAGCAGTTGAATTCTCTTCGACAACAAACACAACAATTGTGTCAGTCGAAGCACTTTTTGGAAAGGAAAATATGCTTCTATTCCGTGGTGAGACCTGTGTCATTTTAGATATTATGTACATTATCTAGTGGTGCTTTGATATCCTCTCTCAAAAAATTAAGAGTACGGGCTCTAAGAAGAATTCAAGGTGCATCGTAACTTTGCAGCTTTCATGCATCATTTGACCCCTTTCCAATCAGCTTAAAGTTTTTAGACAACAAGGACTCGTCGTAAAACTTGTAACAAATTCATATTTTACCTTAGTTCTATGAAAGGAACTGACAAACCATGGCACACATTTAACAAAATAGTATACCATGTACAACTTGTAACGTGCTCCGCTGCAGGCAGTTGAACAAACAACAAGACTGACTTGGCACAACACTAACAATCTGCATCAATACAACAAACAATTTCAAAGTAAAAGACAGCATGCCAACCTGACTCAAGAACATTGAATTTGGAACTCTGGTCAGAAACTTCTCTGCACTTAGTAATGATGTTGTTGTAAGTCCCATTTTCCAAACTTGACCTTCTACAGATCCAACCTGCAAAATAAGTATATTCACAACTACGAGAAGAGTTAAAGAAGGTGAGCAAGGATAATTAATTGAATAACTCGATATTGCAACATAACAGATGCTTATTCAGCTAATAAATGAAATCTCTTGTGCCAATGATTTTGATATACTACATAGCCCATTCCATCATTCTGCTATAAGATTAGACTTTAGGTGCATGACCCAACGCATTTGTTGCATTACCATATGCTTATGAACTTTTCAAAGTAGCCTCAGCCTTGCAGCTGCATGAACTCAAACCATGTAAACCCTAATAATAGGTGCAGTTGCTTGCGTATATTTGCATGATAATCCACATTAATCTTCAAATTGGTGCTGCCCAACTTCACAACATTTATTCATTTTAAATTTAATGAAAAATTCACTTCGCACTCAGATCTTTGTATACAATTCAACCACTGTTAACTTAGGTAATTTGCTAATTTAATAGTCTAACATTCTATCACAAAACCCTTAAAGGCTGTGGACTAGGAATCATATGTTACAATATAACATACTTGGTAAATCAAGATCATGGAACCAGTGAACAAGGTGATGCAACAAAACTAATTCAAAGCTAATGATTCAAAGCTGTTGGCTACATAATACCGTGGGAAGAATGGGGGGATTAGTACGAGCGAGAGACCTAATCTGTTGAATTGAGAGCGGATTTCAGCCCCAATCCGCAAATGTTTATCCTGTTACTAATAATTGGTTGCTTTGATATATCTCATTGCTATTCTATCATTTGTTTTGTTATAGTCAATGCACCGGGTATTAGTAGATCTAGCCATTACTATCAAAGCACATTTCTTTTGTTTATTAAGTTTGACGATGTGCAACAGGGTGCATCCTAATATCCACACAGTTGGTTGTTTGAGTGCTGAACCATTTTCGCTACAGCTTTTGGCACCAACCTATGCCATTTCTGCATGGTTTAGCAGACTCAATACCCATTTCACATGTTTAATAATTCGTTTTGGTTGCCAAAGGTGGTGAAAGATGTCATCCCTTTTAATCCTCAGTTTACCATGTAAAATTGCTAAAAAACTTTCCCTGGCACTTGTTTGATCCATTCTAACTAGAGGTAGCAATTTTCAACCTAACCCATGAAGCCGCCCACATCTGCCCGTTTATAACCCAACCTAACTCTCCCATATTGTATCACGGGTGTATATGGGTCAAACCCCATTAACCTTTACCTATATTAAGTCAGTACACCACATGGAAACTCTAGCACAATAATAAACAAACACACAATAACTACTTAGATAATCTTTTCGTGTATGTTCACCATTTTTTCCTTTGCCTCTTCCCCTTTTTCTCTGTCCCTTTTTCTCTCTGCATCCTCCCCCCGACCTCCCCAACAAAAGTTGTTCACTTTGATGATCACATTACTCAATTGGAAACTAATGGTCCATCCTGTTCCAGATCACCATTTTGTTGCTATCGGTGAAAACATAAGTATACGAAAGATCCCTGGTATACAAGGAAATTATTACTCCCAATTACCACTAAATACCAAGCGCAAACGTACTTTTATATTATCTCCAATTGAAAAGGGTCGTGAAATCAGTACAGATAATCCACCAAGAATGTCTCCAGCTTTAGAAGCAGTAGCCAGCCCTGCACAAAAGATACGATGCCAAGAGAGTCAAACTTCAAGCTATGCTTAAAAGGTAACAAAAATTTGATTTCATAAAACAATTGGGTCCATTGTTTTATTTCCCTCTTTAGTAAATACCTACTTCATTCCATTGTTCTCAAACAACTTGGCACTGTCTTCCGATTAAATATGAATGCATTACTTTTTACACACTGGATTAAATTATTTGATCAATACCTCAAAAAGTTTCAGTGAGTGAGAGCAAAATTTCTATGACCCTTCTATTGCTACATTTCTCATGGATGGTTATATTCTCTGCTAAGATGTACAAAAAAATCTTCATAGGTACTAACTTCATATGCTTCTAACTTGTACCTATTGTGCTTAGTTTCGTGGCCAAATGAAAGTCCTTTTGGAAGACCAGAAACAAAAGAACCCCATCCTCAAGAAAATAAGACAATTAAAATGTGGCATGATGAAAAATGCAAAAAGTAGGGCTAGTAGAGACTAAGTAATTCCCCACCTTTACCTACACAAAACACACTCATGCATGCTAGTAAAGGGTTCAAAGGCCAAAACTAAACCAATTATAAGTACATATCTTATCCCAACAAATACAAAGATGCTTCGTTAGATACAAACGTGTTCAAAGATTCCTTCAAACCACAACATTCTTGAAGTTTGGCCTGACACGGGAAGAAGGATTTGCAAAGCAAAAGGTTACATAATGAACTAGCTCAATGGTAACAGCAGAAGGCGTAATTGATATTCTTGCCCCAACAAATGGAGGCTGGAGCAACAGAGCTGCACTGGAAAGTAATTAAGTTCCCGTAATAAAGTATCGAGAGATCAAGATGAGACATCGAATGGACACAATATTATCGATCATTGCAGATAAATTGAATTGGGTCTCTAATCTCTATGCTTGCCCTCTCCAGTGCCTTCCTACGGAGGCATGGTTCCACAACATAACATCCTTTGAGTTAAAACATTATGAAAGTAGCCACTTTGGACATATATTGCCAAATATTAGTTGTCTCCGGTCATCCCTTGCCCATACCCCCATTGATCAGGGATTTCATGGGTTTTGTTGTTGTTATTGGAGATTATTACCCAATCAAGGTATGAAAATTTCGCAAACTGACATTGGGATCCTAATGAAAAGGAACATATCCAAGAGACGGCCAAGTCATATTCACATTCTAATATGAATGGATGAATCTAAAATGTCAACTAAAGCACTGAAAGGATGTGGATGAAGTTGCCAAACAGAATTTTTGAGATTCACAAAATTAAATGGCTAGTTTGGACTTAAATAGTAAACATAAATTGAAAAAGAAGAAAACCATACAATTGATTAAACTATTAATCAATAAACAAATGGGAATGCAAATTGAAAATATAAAACATTTTGCAAGAAGATGAAAACATATCAATGCAATCCACCAATCACAAAGTTTCTTACCGTTTAGAACTGAGGGTCATAAACTACAATGATTTATAGCAATTGAAACCAAATATGTCGACGCATTGAGAACATAACATATAAAGATGCAAACATAATGAGACTAATTATAAAATTGTGTCAATCCTCACCTCCTAGGCCACCAAGAGTCAAAATAGTTTGCATACCCACCCCAAAAGCCTCAGCTATAGCCATGGCTCCAAGAACAAGGAGACCAAGTGATGAAATTTTGTCCCAGGTGTTTGCTCGATTAATCCATTTGGCCTTTGCCTCAAAAGCATATGCAATTACATTCAATTTCCACCGATGCACAAACCAAAAAAATGAAACAATAACAGCACACCTCCAAAGTGGCCCAATATATTGTGATGCAATAGTTGTAGGTGCAACCATCACCGCTCTGCATATAGAGGGAACTGAAAACTTGATTTCATGCCAAAACTATAATACGTATAGAAATGAACTTGGATAAAGAAGTTTGACTAACATTGGGGAAAATGCCATGAAAGTAATAAGAAATCGCAGTGGATAATCCAGAGCACCCCAAAAGCTCTTAATGTATAGAACTTGGCCTGACGATGGGGGCCAAACTAGTAATGCAGCAGAGCCATGCGGCGAGTACATATATAACCACTTTAATATCCTCGGCAAAACCACCCAAGCGAACACAGTTCCGGTCAAAGTACAGCTGACTGGAACAATAACATCTCTAAGATAGGGATGTGATTCAAGCAACTGTTGAACACAAGGAGTAACTTCATTAGAGGCTTCTTTAGCCCTTTCCCCTACATAAGTGATAGCATCTACAGTAGACTTCCAAGTCCCCTTACCCATGTCAACCATATCTCTACCACCAACTGAAGCAACTGTAACTTCAGCATACCTGGCTTTATCCCCTTTTCCACCAAAAAACAATGGATTCAACCGGTAATTCACCACGGGGCTGATTGCAGCAGGAGAAACATTACTTCTTAAACGCAGATTCGACGGTGTGAGCCAAAAACAATCCATTAAATTGGTCCTATTATATTGAAAACCAGAAAGAGGGTCCAAGCCTACCATGCCGAAAGGCCCAAAACTATTCTTCACGTAATTCTGAATGCACCCAGATTCTTTTGTATTGTAATTACGGTTTAGTAAAGTAAATGATGGTCTAAAGTCAATCATATCTTCATAGTTGGCGATTCTCGAATAGAGTGTAGTAGAAGAACAGGCTGAAAAACAACCCATTAATTGCAGCATTCCTTCTGCACAGAAGGATCTATAGCTGCGTTTCCAGAAATCTGCACAAACTGAAACAAGAAAAACATATACCACATTAGAGAATAACAACCGTTTAGTTACATACTGCACTCCTCCCCATACCCCACCCCTCCATCCTCTCAATTGCCGTTCATATCTCAGACAAAAAAATATGATCCAAACCGTTCACCTCGTAGAAAATGCAAAGATTTGTAAGTACACAAAATATAATTATAATCAGACATTTAACCGTCATTGCCATGGTTAATTGACTTGCCTTGGCAGGGCTTACCATCTCAAGATCGCAGAGTCAATTTCCTTCGGCATTGATTAGTCCTTGGGCCACCTCACTTCACGCAAACGCAAGGAAAATGCTGTGGGAGAGGCTGGAGAGATTGTTCGGTTCATGGGAAACCCTTCGTTCCCACAAAAAAAAAAAAAGAGAGTATGATCTGACATTGATAGATGCATAAACACTTTTGCAAATTTTCATCCAAAATGAAAGGTAAATACATTCTACAACTCACAAAATAAAGTGTAACTTATTCATATATTTATCGATATTCGATCATTCTTATATTTTGTATACATATAGTTCTTTCAGTGAAATTTAAGCGAACAAGGTTGGGTTTTCATAGAATTGACTGACCTGTTGTGATTGATCTTTGTAAGATTGTTTCCGTTTCAACCTTCAAGGGAGCTGGAGAGCCACTGGCATGTAAACCAAGACACAAAGCCCTTGCAAGGCGGGGGCTGTACAGAGGAGAGGAAAGGGAGGTCAACAGGTAATTCAAATTAAAAATTGCGGGAGGCTTGTCAGCGGTTGGCGTCAATTGGCCCATTTTCGCGCTTGTGCCTGGTCTACTTGATGATTCGATCATCTCAGCCGTTCGTTTGTCAAGTACACGTACTTCCTCCTCAAATAGTCAACTGTTCTATTTTAGCTCGTCACTTAATAAATTTTTATTTTAAAATGGTAATGCGTAAAAGTTTCTACAGTTACATTATTTTGTCCTTTTGAGAAATAAATTATGGGTAAAGAATTAATGAGTAAAAATAGAGAATACTTTTGAAAAATAAAGTTAAAATTTGATGTAAAAAGTGTAAAGTGGAAGTAAAAGTTAATGGGAAATATATAATGATGATGTCTCTTTAGTAAATTGAATTTACGAAGCTACACAGTTAAAAAGGGGCAGAGAGTACTACTATTTTGCAATTTTTTTAAAGCAATGTTGAAAAAAAGATACTCCAACCCACAAAGCCGCATGGTATTACGAATAATTTCAACATTAACCCACATATCTTGCTGTGGGCCCCATAAGAATCTCAGAGTATCAAGTGGCCGGATAATAAGACCCAAACGAGAGCAATGAAGAGCAATGTTTTTCGAGAATCACTCGGTGAAACAATGAATCCCTCCATTAACTATAATTAGGCTAAATTTCAACTACTTTTATTGTTGGTATTTTTAGTAGTTTTAGACTACAAGTTGTCCAAGTGTGCACACTTATATCATAGGGGCCAAAATATGTGATACATGGCTTTGCTTTCTGATTCTTCCTGGATAATTAGGAAAATTTTAACTTAAAGGCTTATGTTAGCCTCTCATTTTGTACAAAGTGGGAAATGGTCTTTCTACGTTTGCATGGTTATATAATTGGCACCCTTTGGGTCCTCTATACAAACAGTTTGGAGAGAGCGTTCGCTCTGACATTGGTCAGTCCCTCAACGCTTAAGTATCCTCTCTCATTCATAATGGATTTGGGAAGTGGCCAAGGGAAAGGAGTAAGGTTAGGAGCTAGATTCACGCAAACACTCTAGAAGGTTTTCTTCCTGATGTGGCTAGTGAAGATTATGTGATATGGACTCCTTCCTCTACTGGTAATTTTACTATGAAGTCTGCTTGGAATGCTAAGGCGTACCTATGTTTCTCAAGATCTGCAAAGTTGGGTGGTTTAGTAAATATGTTTTACGGTGGGCCTTTATTCTTTGGTTGGTTATGCAGCAAAAACTGGGCACCAGAGATAGATTGCTAAAATGGAGTGTCATCTCTAATGCAACTTGTGTTCTGTGTGGTAGTGGTAGTGGTAGCATTGAATCTCATAGTCACTTGTTTTTTTGATAATTCATATTCTAGAGTAGTGTGGCTAGAAGTTTTGGGGAAATATTAGGTGGCTTGGGGCCCTATGTTGTGGGATGATGTAGTTTCATGGTTTATTATGCATTCGAAGGGTAAGGGTTTCATAAAATCTGTTCTCCAACTTTCCTTGGCTGTAGCTCTATACCATATTTGGACTGAAAAGAATGGAAAAATTTTCCCGCAAAAAGTTCTTGGACTCCTGCTCTCTTAGCTTAAAGATTTGCAATGATATTAGAGACTCAATGTTGTCATGGAAGAACGTGAAGCCTAGCCAAGAAAACAGGGACGCTTGCATATTATGGAATGTGCCTCATGTGATACTTGAGGTTGCCTCTTGTTCTTGATCTAGCTTAGCTTGTTTTTTTATTTTTTGCTTTGGTTTGGGGATGGCCTGATAAGGCCTTTTGTTTTATTTTGCTGGTTTGTTTGGTCTGATGTTTGCATTGTGTGTTGGGTCTTTATATGGAAAAAGTACCTTTATTTAAATAAAAAAATTGTCCAAGTCATTCTCTTTTTTGAACGGCATCTCCAAGTTATTCTCAACTTATAGTCCAAGAACACCAAAAATACAAAAAATGAAAGTAATTTATTGTTTAATCAATTAGTATATAAATCACTCATTCTCCTACTTTGTTTCTTTCTCAAATCTCCTCGTATATAAATCAATGTTCCTCACATCATTTTGTTGTTATGTTTAAGATAGAATATTCTGGGTTATTGAGCTTGATGTTGCTTTTTCTGGGCAGATCCTATGAGGCCTTTTTGTTTGTTTTTCTTTTGGGGTTAGTTTCTTGCCACCTGTGTTTAAGAGATGGTGTATGTGATTGTTGAGGAGTTGGGTACCAACTTAGTTGAGATGCTTCTCTTTTGTTGTGACGACATTTTTCTTCTCATCCCTTTAATCTTTGTAATTCTTACTGAGATTAATAAAAGAGCCACTTGGCCAAAAATCCAAAACATTTGGCATTTTTAAAAGGATGGACAAAGAATATTTGCAATCGAACATAAAAACAAAAAATATTTGCCATTTTTAAAAGGAAGGACAAGGAAATTTTGCAATCGAACACAAAGACAAAAAAAAGAAGTACAGTGTCATTAATTTTTAAAAATTCAAATTTCGAACATAAAATTCAAAAAAATGACCACTCCACCGGCCGACCACCACCCAACCTCTGATTGACCACTTCCGGCGACCAAAAAAATTATTGAAGTGTCACTAATTTAAAAAAATTCAAATTTCGAACATAAAATTAAAAAAAATCACCACCCCACCTCTGGCCAACTACCCCCCCACCTCTAGCGGAGTACTTCCGGTGACCAAAAAAATCAACTCCTATCTTCTAGCCAAATAATCAAACACAAGCCCACCTTTGCCGACCACTTTCGGCGACCCAAAATAATTAGTGATATTTCACTAATTTTTAAAAGTTCTAATTTCATACAGAAAATTCAAAAAAATCAACTTCTGCCTGTAGGCCGAACACCACCCCATCTCTGCTGACCACTTCTGGCGACCCAAAAAAATTAGTGACATTTAACTAATTTTTAAAAATTCTAATTTCGTGCAGAAGATTCAAAAAAATCAACTCCTGCCTCCTCAACGAACACCACCCCATCGCTGCCGACCACTTCCGATGACCCAAAAAAATTAGTTACATTTCACTAATTTTTAAAAGTTCAAATTTCATATAAAAGATTAAAAAAAATCAACTCCCACCTCCTGCGGACCACCAACTTTGACCTAAATTACTTAAATCTAACTAATATCGCAACATGCATCATTTTTTCAAACAAAAACTAGTGAAACAACACTAATCATTATAAAATAGAAAAACGTAAGTAGAACAGATTCTAGGGAACATGGAAATTGATAAAATATAAAACTAGTAAGGTGTCACTAATTTTCATAACACATAAGAAGTGGTCCTTAATGGCTCGATGTTGTCGATCAATCGACGTAAATAACACACCTCTGGACATTAGAACAAAACCCGACCGTGATCTTATTGTTGGCCCAGATAGCAACACAAGAGGGGGTGAATTGTGTTTCTCAATAATAATGCGGAATTAAAATAAAATTACTAAATGCAACACCTAAAATAAAATTCAATCGATTCAAGCACACATGCAATAATATATAACAACAAATAAAGAGTAGAGAGAAGAGAGGATCAAACACAGAGATTTATCGTGGTTCGGTCTGCAACTACACGGCCTAGTCCACTCCTCAAGTGTCCAACTTGGGATTTGCTGCACTATCTCCAATAGTAACACTTTCTAGCTTTGCGGGTGCTAGAGAAACCTTTACAACGAGCAATTAATCCCCAATTGCTTCAACTATTTTTGACTCCGGTGTTAGTCACACCTAACCCAACTAGTTTTCACTTCGGTGCTAGTCACACCTAACCAAGTGATTTTCTCTCCAAAATCACTCACAAAAAAATAAAATCTCACAAGGGGTCACACTCCCTTTTACAATGAAATCTCACTAATCAAACACTCTCAAAAGTGTGATAAAAAAATTAAGCTCTAATTTTTCCTCCCAAAAAAATAAACAACTTTGAAGCTCAAATAATGGTCCTTTCTTTTCCAATTGCTGCCCACACTTTGTCTTCAACTTGGTCCCTCTTATACTCCAAAAATATGAACGTTGCTGCCACTTTATATATATGGAAATAACCAATCAATTATGGCCTCAATTGATGCTAAGCAAAATCCATCCTTTTTCTTGCACTAGCCGTTGGACCAATTAATGCAGCCAATAAATGTTTTCTTCTTCTAGTCGTTGGAGACATCAGCTCCATCCTCCTTAGTCAATCTTTCCATTCTTGCCTCCTTCCAAGCAACATGCATATTACCTTATTAGATATAGCCGTTTGAACCAAGGTTGAATAATTCTCAATTTGCATTTAAACTTCATTGAAGCAACAATCAATTCCTTTCATGTACTAGCCGTTTGGATCATATAGGAATAAGATTTGTCCTTAATCTTCTCCCCTTTAAATTCAAATCTTAGCTATTGGAGATAGGATTTGATGTGGAATCTATCCATGTCCATGTGTAACTTAATCAAATCCTACAAAATACATAAATAATCAAATGAGTATCACATATCACAATATCAATTATATTTCTCCTTTAATAAAATATGTTTGTTATCATCAAAATCAATAATATTTTTCTGAGAAAATATTTGGGTCAACAGAAATCACTTAATTAAGTTCAATTACTCCCTTTGTCCCAATTTGTTGCACCTGTTTCTTTTTTGGAACTTCTCAAAAAATTGTCTATATTTCATAATCTATAATATTTTTTGTGATTTCGAAATCTTTGTTTTAAAAAATTAATTGAGATCTATCAAACAAGATCTATATTGACTATAAAAAAAAATTGTAGATTGAAAGATATAGATGATTTTTTGAGACGTCCAAAAAAGGAAACGTATGTGAATTTCGGCCAAAGATATAATCCAATGCTTCTCGGTTGAGTGCAATTAACAAAAAGGAAATTATTTAGTGTTTTAGCGTAACATGTAGCGTTATCTATTGTTTGGGCTTCCACGGAGTGTGATCCCTCCCATCATTTGAGGAGGATAGCAAATTAGCAATTAAAGATTGGAAAACCGGTTCATAAATTTGCCAAAGGTGCCTATCATACACACAGAGAGATAGAGAGAGAGAGAGAGAGAGAGAGAGTTGATGAGAAGAGAGTATTTTGTTTTACCAAATAAAGAGAGTGCGTGTTTTGTCCTTTTACTAAATTAATATTGAAAGAAATATCCTTATTTTATATTCTAAAGTTCGTTGTCCTTCCATTTAAAAAAGGTAAAATATATCCTATAGTTATGCCTAATTTTCCCTTAATAAAATTCCTTTCTGCGGTTGATGTCAATTGGCGCATTTTCGCGCTTGTGCCAAGTCTATTTTTAGGATCTGAGCATCTCCGATCCACTTCAAAGGGAAAGACAGGTTAAATAAACACCTATTTTTCCGACCAAACTTACATTAATTGATTTCCTACAATACCGTACAGTCTTAACATTTTCTTGATAGGAACTATAAAAAAAAATATTCAAATTTAGATTTATTGGATGTTGATAAATGCATGATCAGAATATATATTTTTGCTGTGAGTTTGTTTTTTTTCATTTCCCGATCATGCATTTATCGAGATTCAATAATTTTAAATTTTGGTATTCTGTAGATTTGATCAACGTTCTTTGCTCCTATAATAGTTGCACAGTTAAATGATTATAAAAGAAGAAAGCGTCAATGCCATGTGAAGCATAGCTTGAGTTGTATACTAGCAACTAAATCTGAAGAAAGCAAAGTTATTCTCAACAACCGACTGCAGACATGAAGTGTGCAGATTTGCTAGTTCTCAGAAAGATAAGAAACATATTTTAGATCAATTTGTTCACAATGCAAAGGTAAAAATATCTAATCTTGAGTAAGTGAATGAAGTAGGTTTTTTTTTCAAAATTAAAGTTAACAATTCATTTTAGTGATATTGTTACCTGGAATTGGGTGCACTGCTTGCCGAGGTTCTTCCATCGATGCCCCGTAGTTGAGCAAAGGGAACATGGTCTCATTGAGCACAACATGACAAAAGAAATAAATATAAACAAGTACGTAATAAACATTATCCTTCTATCGAAAGGTGACCTTCACTTATTCAATGAAGGCATATGGAATTGATTTTGGTAGTTGTTAGTCAGATGAATATGATCATTGATCAACACCAAAGAACATTTGATCTTACCTGTTACAAAAGCTGGAAGCTTGCAACGGTGGTGAAATTTTGGTTTTTGCCAAAAAGTTTTCAAATGGTGCTAGATCCAAATGATGAACCTGATTGGCAAGTGCATTGAAGAAGCATATTAAAGATCGCGAGTACTGATCAAACAATGGTGGTTTCAACTGGGGCATAATTGTCAAAGGCGAAAGGCGCACCGAGGTGTAAAATCCTGTGGGGACTAAGGCGAGAGGCGAGGCGCACGCCTTTTTGAAGCGAGGCGCAACTATGTAAAAAAAATTAGAAAAAATAGCATATAGCAATACTTTAACTAATAACACTAAGCCAATGAGTTTTAGATAGCATACCATCCAAAAGATACATAAAAACACCTACTAAATCGCACATAGTTTACGGTTCTCGCATAGAGTAGAACTAATACATCAAAATCAACAAAACACAAGCGTCCACCATTTGAAATACTCCCCCTGTCCCCATTTATTTTTCAATTTTGGGAGTTCATGCCACTTTTCAATTGATTATATCTCGTAATTTATATTGTTTTTACATGATTTCGAAAACATTGTCTTATAAAACTAAATGAGATCTATTAAACAGGATTCATATTGAATGTAAAATTCATTACCGATTTAAAGTTATAGCTAATTTTTTATCCGGTTAGATTAGGACAAGGGACCAAAATTTGGGGATAGAGGGAGTAAAATTAAAGCAAGTAGTTATCCCAATTTAAAGCAAGTACTAATCATCGTCAACTTCAATCCCAAGTAAATCTACATCTTCTTCATCTTCATCAGCGGATTTGTATCCCTCCTCATCTTCCTCTTCTTCCGTCTCTTCAGAATTTGCCTCTTCTTCATCTATTACATCAATTGGATTTGTTGTCCTTGCTCATGCCCTTGTTGTTGATCTTGTTGCATTGCTACTTTCTCCCGCTCCTGAAGCTCTAGCCACATCACCTCTAGTTAAACTAGTATCCCCAAACACCACCTCATTATCTTCATCCGATTCTCCATCCAACACCCCACGCAACCATTCATTACTCTCATCAACATTTGTCAAAGAAATAAGATCAATTGTATCTCGCATATCGTATTAGCGTTTTAATGCCCTGTTATACTTGACAAACACTAAGTCATTGAAGCATTTCTTTTTTTGCTGGAGCCTATTTCTTTTTTTTTGCAATGGAGCTACAAGAATGATAATCAAATACTATTTTATACAAGGATGTTAAAAAACCTAATAGAAAATAGGAATATATGCGTCTTCAGGTAGATACTTACATTTTCAAATACACTACAATTTCGTTCACAACCGGAAGAACTACACGTGTGGCCAAGAACCTTTATCACAAACTTTTGCAACTGAGGAGTTGTAGAACCATATGCAACCCACCAATCAGTTGTGGATTTGAACTAATTAGGCATCAATACTAGAAATTTTAAAGAAACTAAAAAGTTTCTAGTTTGCTTTAAATTACCTGGTGCCCTTGTAGTTCTTTGCCTAATTGCTAGTGGCATTGAAAAAAGTCCCTTAGCTTTCATGTTAGTAGTCATCTGAGAAGTGATTTGATTTTGGGTCTCTTCGTTTGCAACTAACTTTGTTATGCAATTATATATCCCTGTCATAACTTCAACATCTTGCTCAACTTGTGGGTTTGAGTAAAAGAACTCCGAATTCAAAAAATGCCCCGCGGCATGCAAAGGACGATGCAACTAGATTGACCACCTATTGTCAATAATCCTAAAGAATTCTTCGTATTTCTCAACCTTTTCACCAAATGATTGGGCTATGGCTTCTTTTGCCCTATCCATAGCTTCATAGATGTATCCCATGGGAGGCTTCCTCTCACTATCAACCAATCTAAACACCTTAACAAGAGGGCCCGAGATCTTAAGAGCATACACAATATTATTCCAAAATGAGGGCATCATTAGATATCGTTGCACTTGTTTACTTGCCTGCTCTTTTGCACATCTGCTTTTTGTCCATTCTTCTGAAAGGAACATCTTTCTCAAATTGTTCTTTTGCAGATGAATCCTAGATAAAGTGAGGAAAGCAGTTACGAATCTTGTTTTTGCATGCCTGATCATATCCTTTTCTCAGGTATAACGTCTCATCATATTAAGTACGCCGGGACGAGCATAAATGTAGCCATTCATTCTGAGCCCTTTCAAAAACCTGCTTAAATTGTGGTACCTTGAAAATATCTTCCTACATCAAGTCAATGCAATGGGCCGCACATGGTGTCCAATAAAGATTCGGTCGCTTTGCTTCCAAAAACTTTCCTACTAGAAGTTTAAACCAAAAGAAAATATTAATACAAAGTACAAAGTTACTATAAATTTGTAACCATAAAAACAAACTATAAATTTTTTTTATATAATGAAGTAAGATATAAGATTCTTAGTTCTTATCGGCCAATACATTTGCTGAGGCACTGCCCGTGACAACTTGAACAACATTGGCTTCACCGACGAGGTCCAAATATTTGTCAAGAAGCTCAACCAATTTTTGGCCATCCTTAACAAAGCTCGATGCATCGATGGACTCGATAAACATTGTTCCTTTTGGACAATTCACTAAAAAATTGATCAAGGTCTTTTGATTCTTATCACTCCATCCATCAGCCATTATAGAGCATCCATATTTCACCCAATCCTCTTTGTGATCCTTCATCAAATTTTTCGTATTAACCACTTCCTTATTCAAATAGGTGACCTGTGTCTCACGGTAACTTGGTGGTTTCATGCCCGGACCATATTGCCCAATAGCTTCAACCGCAGCCCAAAGCTTTTGTATTTAATTGCATTAAAAGCAATACCGGCATCATACATCCACCTTGCGAATTTCGTAACCGCACGATCTCTTAGTTCTTTCTTGTATGGGTCATTCGCATCAATAGTTGGCTGCTTCCCTTTCCGATTTTGCACCACAACATCCGCATCGGGAGTGAAGTATACATCAATAGGCCCTTTCCTCTTTGGCTTTTTCGGCCAAGGTTTAGAAACGGAGCCTTGATTGCTCTCTGTTGTAGCAATTTATCTCGACCTTTGGCAGTCGCAATCTCCACAACATCGTCATTGTCCTCATCAAAACCATAATCATCAATATCCGGCATCATTTGCATTTGTTCTTTCAATGATTTTGTATTTCACATATATGCTCGAATCTCTTCTTTCACATCGGCTGGGCATTTTGGACAAGCTATCACATCTCTATAACCTCCCACAAGGTGTTTCTTTGCCCGACTAACCCCTCCATTGGTTACTTTGTTACAAAAATTACACTTTATTTTGTTAGTGTTTGCGGGATCCAGCAAATGGTGATACTTCCATGCAAGATCCATTCTAGTATTAACTCTATCTCCTCCGCTTGACATCTAAAAACAAAACAAACGAGTCTAATTTATTAAATTTAATTTATGCTAGTCACTTTTAACAGTAAGATAAGATCTTAAATTTATATATTTTTTAAAAATGAAACACCAAATACTACCTCTGAGTCTTTGTCTTTTTGACCTCTCTTTCAGCAAAAATTCATTATATGACAACTTAATACTTATAGAAAAGTTAAAATTAAATTAATCAGTGAATCAGTCATGTAATCACTGTTTTTTTTTTAAATGAATTCAAAAATTGGAAAAGAAATAAGAAGGGAGTGCTAAAATACTAAAATCCATAGCCAAGTCAGATGAACAAAGGGAGGGCTGAAATACTACAACCTACGTACCTTCCTAGCTTGGATGACTTCTTTCACGCTACGTCTGATCACGAATCAACACCAAATTAAGGTCTTTCTGTCACGACTTCTTTCACGCTGTCTGATCAAGTTTGAAAGCCACCTCTGCTATCTTCTTTCACGCTGAAATACCACACCAAATCAAGGTCTGCTATCTTCTTCTTGATCGAATTCGACGACTCTGTCGTCGTTCTTGACTTCTTGATTGAAGACTTTGTCTTCGTTCTTGATTCTTGCTGACCATGAGAGAAAGAGATAGAGAGATAGAGACAGAGATGTTTTGTGAGAGAGAGAGAGAGAGAGAGTGGTGTTCATTCGTTCGTTTGAGAGAGGGCTGTTGTGGGCTTTCATTTCTGAGCTCCAAAATCGACAGCTAACGTGAGATTTTGAACCTAAGTGACAAAAATCAACGGTTGTTATTAAAATTGAAAAAAGCACACCTTTTTAGCGCCTCTTGCCATTGCGCCTTTGCGCGCCTTTTGGTTGCCTCTTTTCACTCGCCTCGCCTGGGTGTACCCCAGGCGCAAAGACTGCACCTCGCTGCGCCTTTGACAACTATGAACTGGGGGCATATGCTTATGCCCTGTTGTTAACAATGACATTCTTATCAGTACAAGTGATAATTGATCGTGAAGTGATTTCGTTATTCGTCGCCATAATCACTTCGAAATACTTTGACTTAGTATCTAACTGTTTTCACATTTCACGATATGTAAACAATCTCTTACATAATACAGCACTTAGTATTTACAACTGGAATTAAACAACAAAATTATCTCCATACATCATTTCTGCGAATGCTAAAGGTTCATTGAGAGTGGAGTAAAACAAATAGAAAGGCAGACGATGACTCTTCAAGCAAAAGCAATGAGAGCAGACAATTGAGTTGGGTATTTGTAATATGGAAGAATCAAAGTTGAAAAAGTGAGCTCTAAGATTAAGAGTTTCTGATAAGTTCTAACCAAAGCACATTCAATACCATCTGAATCTTAACATCATTTATTCATTTGGAAGGTAACATAACAGATTGCTCGTAAGAAAGTGAATAAGAAAATAAATGATTACAAACCCAGAGAAAGAGATGGAACAATTCCCAAATTATGGTCGTCACTTACGCTCAGCGCAGCCAAAAAGGTTGTCTTTTTGCCCATATCATTTTGCATAGGAGATCACTTCTTGAGGTGCTATTAGCTTTCTTACAAATGAATGATAAATCTCATCACAAGTCTCTCTCTCTCTCTCCTCCCTCTCATCACTTAACATCCATGGGGCCCTCTCAAATTAATAGCTTAAGCTTTTGGGATGGATACAAAGTTTCCATAGTTGCCATACCACATAATCAGTTCTAGCTGACCTCAAGTGAACAGGACACAAATCTTAGTTTGGTTTGGTTTGTTGTACAAAATCATAAAATCAGCTAATCAACTTCAAAATATGCGTGTCAACCAAACACTTCTAGTATAAGAAATCTAACTTCCTTTATGAAGGTAGCTAGGAAGGGAATGCAAGCTCTAAGCACACTACACAATGGGTTACCAATAATTAACGAAGTAGATTCTGGAGCATTAACCTTTAGATTTCCAGGCATCTTCGATGCCAAAGCTTGTACAAAAATCAGCTATAGCATGGTGTAGGTATATGGTAGTAGCATGCTGAAGAAGCTTGCTTTGTTCCACTATGGGGTTCAAAACTTGAGGATAACAATGACCACAAGATACAGTAACTATTCCAGCAACCAAGATGAATCAGTATTTAAGCCAAATGTGATGATAAATAGAAGTTCTTCCGTTGTTATAGAAAATATCCCTCTGTTAAACTATTTCAGTTAAAAAAAGGGAAAGCACACTACTTGAACTCTGCATGTTCATAAACCTCACGAGAGCTGGTGCATAATGAAAACCCTGGACATCCATGTTGCTAAAATCACCCTCGTCCACTCAAAACCCAAAAAACTGGACAATCAGACCTTCAATTCTCGATGCACAACCCATAACAAGAAAAAGCAAAAGAGAAAACAAACCTATCAATTAAGCAAACCCAATCGCTCCAAAGCTAGGCAAATACGCTCCAGAAGACGAAAGAAAAGCGTCAAAGAAGACGAAAGAAAAGCGTCAAATGTGTACGATTACGACCCACCAACCTCAACTGTCTCCGATGTTACACCACAGTAATTTATAACTTAATAGAAGGGTCTTTTCTGTCTTTTACATTTTCTTTTATTCCATTTCTGTTAGTCCTTTTGGGGGAGAGAAAACAGTTAGGAGGTTTACGTGAATAAGGAGTATAAGAAGGAGAGAGAAGGGGAAGGAAGGGTGTGAAGAATCGGATCTGTAATTTCATTTTTCTTGTTTTTCCTTGTATCTCAAATGCTGTGTTCTCTTCCTTGAGTTTAATAGAAAGAACATTGAGCACCAATTGGTTGCTCCATACTTTTCAATTGTGTGAATCTATCCTAAAGCATATCATCCGACTTCTTCGCTGGGAGGGGAGCGTGTGAGAGAGAGAGAGAGAGAGATGGACAAAGACGGATGCAAAAGAGGGAAGAGGAGATGTTAACGCGTGAAGAGGGCAGCGAAAATACCAACCCAACCTCCCGAAAACAAACAGAATACAGTGCAAATTTGGGACAGGGAGGGCAATTTTAGTTCGGTCTGGAGAGGCACAAGGGTAATTAAGCCCAAAACCATGGAATGACCAATTGCCCATAACGAAAACAAACAACTACCAGATTACATCAACAGAAGCCAGCAATTGGACGGATAAAATTGTCCAAATTGGACCAAAATTTGCCCAACATGAAATTGGAAAACCCTTTATATCATGGGCTCCAGATTTTGGATACGGTCGTCTCAAACCCACTTGCTAAGTAAACTAATTTTTCCATTTATAGAAAATTAGTCTACAGTCCAAAAATAGGGTCTAGATTCTAGTGGGACACCTAGACCAGGCTAAAATTTTACAAGGTTAAGGATCCATGGATTGCAAGGTCCATAAATGGACAAAAATACAACAACGCGATTTCTCTCTCGTTTTTTTTTTTTTTTTTTTTCCCTCTGTTGCACATCTCTCTCTGTCTCTATCAACTACTGCATCACGGATCTGGTGAACAAACACGCGATCGCCGACTGTTCAACGGAGGTTCCGCGGAAATCAAAATCATCCAAGGCATTCAATGTATTTAAAACAAGTTTTCAAGGCCAACGCGAGAAATCGCCCAAAAAAAAAAGAAAACCAAAAATGGCTTCATCTAAGCATTTTTTTTATAATAAACGTACATATATAGTTTATCGAAAAATGCTCGAATGAAGCGCTTCTGGGTATTTTTTTTGGGTGATTCCTCGCAATAACCCTTAAAAACATGTTTTAAATACATAGAGCAGTTCGGATCGTTGAGATTCAAACTCGATTAATGAGGTTCTTATGAAATTTAAATGAGGGAGTCCTTATTAGATCATCCTTTTATATATATAAGCAAAACTTCTTAAACGGGATCCGGACTTCCGAACCTCCATGATCCGAACATTTTTTTGACGATTTGAACCGTCCAAAGTGTTCAAAAGGTGTTTTCAAGAATCCACGCAAGAAATCTTCAAAAAAAAAATACTGGAAAGAGCTTGATCCAAGTAGTTTTTCGCAAAACTAACGATTCGAATTTTGCAAAAACAATTTGCAAAACAAAAAAATACCCCAAAACCTCTAATCCGGGAATTCCGGACTAGAAGCTCAGGGTGTATATATATATATATAATTTTGATACGAGTTAAGTAATAAATAATTTTTTTCCCTACTACTTAAAATGTAAAGGGTTAGATGGCCCAGTGGCAAAACACTTGGCTTTCTACGAGTGAGAACGGGAGCTCCCTGCCTCCAACAATTTTTGAAGGTAATATGTGTATACCGATTCAGTTTGGTTTGGTCCGGTTCAAAGACCATCCAAATCGGGAACCGAACCAATTTTAAAATTTCCTAAACCGAGAATCGAACTGGTCAAGTAAAAAAATGGGAAAAAAAAACTCGGTTCAGTTCTGTTCTTTGGTTTTTATTTTCACCCCTAGGTGGGAGTAATTCCCAATTCTAATTTAGTAATATAATTATTTGTTTCTTTTTGGCAAATAACTTTATACCCAGAGAGCTCATGCATATGGCGGTTCCATGAAAACAACGAATAACATAACATTTGACACAACAATAATCGGAGCCCCACACTTATAATCGGACCCGTTCAAGTTGTTTAAAATATGTTTTTAAGATTACATGTAAAAAAATCAACTCATTTGGATACCGGTAAAGGCTTGATTAGTCATTCAAATTTATCCTGTAAAATCTGACAGGAATCAACTAAATGAACTGATCAAGCCCTTACCGATATCCAAATGAGTTGATTTTTTACATATAATCTTAAAAACGTATTTTAAATAAATTGAGCGGCTCCGATCATTCACATGGGGTTCAAAAAAAAATTGTGTCAAATATTGTGTTATTTGTTGTGTTAACGGAACCACTCTATATATATATTAGAGAGAGAGAGAGAGAGAGAAAGAGAGAAAGTGAGAGAATTCAAGCGATGATCGAGGTAATTCTTCTGTATTTTCTTCTTCTCTCGTGTTGCTTATTGAGCTCCTCTTTTGTGGTTCGTATCTTCTTCTACTTTCCATTTTTCTTCTTCCTTGATTCTAGGGCAAGGTCGACCCACACGATCTTCTTATGACACTTGGGGAATTACCATTTGCATCAGAGGAACCTGATTCACAACATTGGATGAATTTTGTCTGTTTTAGCTAGTGGTGGGCGTTGTGTCGTGTCGAGCTATGTTCGTGTCAAATCAAGTTCATGTCAAAATGTCTTGCTTAATTAATCATGTTGAAAAATATGAACCATAACCCGACCTGCTAATAATCGAGTCATGTTCGGATTGACCCGATTAACCCTTCTTTTTTTTTTTTGCACGGTATTTTTTTTATTAATCCACAGTAACCATTACAATAGATTAAATGGACTATATATCAAAGAGAGTAATTATAACCATCTAAAACGATATATAGGCTTAGAACCTTAGCCACCATAACAAAACCTTGCAAATTTGATAACACATGTTCATGTCATGTCGAGTCGTGTTCGTGTCAAATCAGGTTCTTGTCAAAATGACCTGCTTAATTAATCGTGTCGAAAAATATGAGCCCTAACCCGACCTGCTAATAATCGTGTTGTGTTTGGATTGACCTGATTAACCCTTTTTTTTTTTGGCACAGTGAATTATTTTTATTAATCCAAAGTAACCATTACAATAGATTAAAGGGACTAGATATCAAACAGAGTAATTATGACCAACGAAAATCATGTGTAATTATAACCATCCAAAATGATGTGTAGGCTTAGAACCTTAGCCACCATAACAAAACCTTGCAAATTTGATAACATGGAGAGAATAACTTGTATATCAAAGGATAAACTTTAGTTGTAGCAGGATTAAGCTTGAAAACTTTCATGCACAATTTCAGAGCATGAAAACGTATAGGTTAAGTCATGTCATTTTAGGGTCGGGTGCGGGTTACCGTGTCGACACAATTAGACGAACAGGTTAATTCATGTCATTTTCGGGTTATGCGGGTTCAACCTGAACCTGAGCTGTTTACTAATTGTGTTTTCGTGTCGTGTCATATACGTGTTTCGTGTAAGAAATTTTCAAAACTAACCCGCTAACTTCGTGACGTGTCATAAATTCCCACCCCCAGTTTTAGCATTGCGACGGTGGACGGGGAGAGGATGGATTTCTACGCGATCCCAATTGGATACACTTGTGGTAGTATTGATGGTGTTGTTGTAGACTTTGATCGTGCAAGTTTTGATCCTCGCTCTCTTACTAGTCCTCTCAAATCATTCTACAGTAGTAGTGTTATTCCCAAGTTGGCCACCTTTGCTGCCTCTAGATTGTCTCTCTTTTGTATTGGAGGTTTTGTGCATCTGCCTGAGGATTACTTTAGGAAGCCGACTTCAACCATGTATCGACTTGAAACTACTGGCAGCAGCACTAATAAGGGTGGTTTCTTGTGCTTTGAAAATTAAGATGCTTTCCCATAGAGCTATACCCTCTGCCATAGCCATGGGTGGAAAGCTGTATATTATCGGTGGTTATCAGGCTGATTTGCATAGACATGAAGTTCCCTGTCACAATCACTAGGCTGAAGTTTTTTTTATCCTTACTCTGAATTGTCCCTTCCTCTACCTCCACCTTCATCCCTCAGTGACATAGAAGACAAATTCAATTTCTTAACTGCAGCACTTCATTCCTCTAAACAAATTTTTTTGGTGAGCCGCCATTCGAATGTTGCCTACTTGTACCATGTAGTTGATGGAATTCGAGAACAATTGGATATCAAGTACTTTTCTTCCTTTGAAGTTGATCAAGCAACTGTGGTTGGAAAGGCCACCTTGTGTTGGTTCAAAGACAGAACTCACCAGGTAGTAGCCTACGATCTGGATCATAATATGTGGTTCCGTCATCCTAATTGGAAAAGTTTGGCTAGTGATGTCCAGGGATTTTTCCATGCCGTAGCTCATTGTTCCCTCTTGATGGCAACCAATTCTGCTTAATATGGAAGGATTATATTTCTTTCCCACATACTCGTCGCCCTGTTTTTCACTATACTAAAGTTTGTGTCTCAATCCACTTGGACGCACAAGGCAAACCTATGTTGGATGCCTTCGCTGCTTCCTCCAAATCTTATGTGTTTAAAGAAAACGTATCTCTGTCCAGTGACCTTACTTTGTGAGTACTCGTTCTCCCATGTTATGCTATTTAATGCTTAACATGATTTTATTGATTGATGTTGCCTTTTCCTTTATCCTTATATTGCTTTGGAGTTTTGAAACTTCCTATGCATATCACTCTGTATTGGAATTTAGTGGCAGAAGGTACGGCGACTAATGCATAATGCAATACCCTTGCAACATTGTTATGCAAAGGTATTGCACTATCGATTAGTCTAAGGTAGAGCATTTTTATGTGTAACACACAAATTCTTGTCCTGCAATAAAGAACAAGAAAAAGATGTACAAAATATATATTTTTTATTTGAATTAAATGCGAGGGGTACAATCTCTAATTAATGCTCTTTCAGCAAAGCAAAAGAACAAAATCCTCTGATTCGATCTCCGGAATTGATGGCTATTCAACGGCTTGAATGCTTGTTGAATCGCACAAATGGTAACTTTCTTTGAATCTTCGAGTTGAATGAACTATAGAACAAAGTTTGAACAATGGTTTAAATTTGAAAGAACTCCAAAGAAATCCTTCGAAAAGAGATTGATCTTTGAAAACTTTCAATAGTTGTGATTTGTTGAATATTATTAGGTGAAAACTTGCGAAGAAATCGGCACGTTGTTTGAGTGCTTGATGATTCTTTGCAAGTTGTTGAATGTGAGATTTTTTTGGGGAAGAACTTTGAGAGAATGACTTGTGAATTGCTTGGATTCTTAAGAGTGCTTGAGAACTCTTGTAGAATGCCAACAAAAATGTCCTTTCTTCATAACAAGAGCCTCTATTTATAGGCTCAAAGAGAGAGATCTTAATTTGGAAAATCTTCCTTGATCTATTTTCTTTCCAAATAAGAATTAAATTAGGTCAATATTAAAGAAATCATAATATATATAAATATATATATATTATAATTATTCTTTTGACCTAAGAAAATTTTGATTGGGCCCGCATCTTTGGGTTGGCCTAAATCTATGACTCATTTTACTGGCTAAGCCGGACTCCATTTTCTTTTGGTCCTGCCTATACTTTCGTAAGCCCATTTGGCTAAATTAAATTAGCCCAACTTATTTTGGCCTTTGCCGTATCTCAAATGGATTGAGCCCATAATTTTGGTGGGCCCAAATTTGTTTGAAGGCTTTGACCAGCCTTAACTTTAATTAATTTAGACAATTTTGTTTGTCTCAATTAATTTGGATGGCGATTAAATTGCCTCAAAATTTTAATGTCTACAAATTGCCCCCCACTTGAAGCTCAAGCGGATGCTTGCTTGCAAGCGTTGACAGCGAGGCTTGAAGTAGCTTGAGTGTCCACATTATTTGGAGCTCATATGGTTTGTCGATCCCCAAATAAATTCCGGTCCACGAAGGTGAAATTAATCACGGCGAGACCCTTGCTCGCACTCCTTTTTTTTTCCAGTTGAAGTCAAGTAATTTTCATTGCAAACATAGCTTCAAAATCTTAGGCAAGTTTGACTTCAGAATCTTAGGCAAGTTTTCAAAAGGAAACCATTCCTTTTCTTGAATTTACAGACCTCGGCAAAAATTGAATGAAATTGTAAAATCAATCATGGAAAAACCTGATCCATGCATGGACTTAATTAGCTAGAAAACAAGAAAACCTTGATGTTTCCTTTGATTATTTATTTTTTCTTTCCTGGTGCAGGACCAAATTTCTTTTGTGAACGAAATTACAGATTTTCAACAAGATCCATTTTCCAATCATTAGAAATTAGTTTTCCAAAATCCAGGGGTGGTCAATTGTGAAGGGAGATCTTGTTGGGTGGCCCTTCCACTGTGCATGAAATGTATGTATGAGCTGTACAAGATTTGATGTGAATCTTTTGAATATGCCCATGAGTTCACAGCACGTTCTTGCCAAGAAAAGAAAAATATTAGTCCAAAAGCTTCCTTCCAAAAGATACGTAGTTCCCATAATATCAAAATTCTGGTGGCCTATTTTCCGATTCTTATCGCAATTAACTTTTAGAAGATCAATTCTCAAGTCAACCTATAGAAGATTGGACCTCGGGATAGTTTCCTGATCACTCTCTATATGTCAATACCATGCTCGACCATAATTAAGGAGTTCTTATTACCTAACTTGGGTGGCTCTTTAGTCAACTAAAGAGTTTCCAAAGAGGAATAATTGCCCATTTGTGAACCCAATTCCTTTCCAGGGGAAATACATTTTAGATCCCATATGATTTATGCCCGTGTATAGAACTAAATGAATATTGGCCTTCCTTAGTTGTTTCTTTAATTGGTGATTTCACACGATTTCCTTAGAAAAACTTGCTTCTGTTCCGCTATAAATTGCACCATCCGGCATGTAATGTTTCACAATTCCCATTGTCTACGCTGCTGCTACCATTTAAACCTTTCGTAACCGCCGTCGTCTTGAAGTGCTGAAAGAAAAAGAAAGAAAAGAGCGCCTTTTGAAGGTAAAAAATTCTCCTTTTTTTCCGTTGTCAAATTTTGCGCTTTGCCCTCAACACATTCGGATTGGCATTAGGTCACAGTTGTCTAACTTGTGGCTCCCCTTCAAACATTTGTGTCTTGATTTATTTCTCTTGGTCCAAATAGATTTTTTTTAACTTCGTGGACTTATCTTAAAAACATGCTTGACCCGATCACCTTTTATACACATTCATGCTATCAGTTTCTATTTTCAGTTGATGGGAGCATAGCGCCGCATGATGGGAAATACCCACTGATAACTTTGCCCTTTCCTTAATTTCCTCTTGCATTAGCTATAAGGCAAAAGGAAACCAGGAAAAATGCAACAGTTATAAAAACATCCTTTGCGTCAGTGAAGGAAACCACCTCATTTTCAATAGGTCTTTCACGTAATAAAAACTTCATTGCCCCATACGCGCTGCGTTGGCTGCTAAGAGAAAGGTGATAGAAATAGGATTTGACTTTGAATGCCACCCCATTTTTTTCAAGAACCCATGTGCATAAACGAGTCACTGCCATAAGCTAGCATATCACGACACTACTTTGTTTGTTGTTCAAAAGCATGCGGGTTTTCATTGAACTTCTGAATAAGCATAGTGACTTTAGACCTTTATGTGCAGTCAGGAATTAATAGTGGATTAATGACAGCAATATTTTGCAATTGCTCCCATTGTACTTCCTTTTTATGCGGCCGACAAATATAATGCACTCATGTTGAAACATGCTCTATCCATTTTATTCTTGGCCTCCCATTGTTCCTTAACAATTTGGGACACTTGTTTTTATTTTTATAATTAATTAATTAATATTTTTTGTTTTACACTTCTCCTTGTGTGAATAGGACAATTCTTGAAGCCACAGTTGCATTTTTGTACTTCTTGCCTCCCATTACCAAGGAACAAGGTATTATTTATTTTAAACAAA
The DNA here is from genome assembly GCA_022606695.1 of Vaccinium macrocarpon. Classification (NCBI taxonomy): domain Eukaryota; kingdom Viridiplantae; phylum Streptophyta; class Magnoliopsida; order Ericales; family Ericaceae; genus Vaccinium; species Vaccinium macrocarpon. The sequence goes on from CM040179.1 coordinate 26,537,739, forward strand.
AGTTGGTCTTTTCTTCAATGATTTTGTGTTACCTTACTTTCTTGCATACGTGACTTCTTGGAGAATGCGCCTAGAGGGCTAGTCTCTGACTGGATATCTAGACACTTTTTCTCACCCACAGACCATAGGTATACACACATGTGTATATACACCTCCCAATTAACACTTACACCCCTCGAGCTTCAAACAGGTTTTAAAAAGACCCGAATGCAATCTAATACTCCCACATTGACCCATTTAACTAAGTTTTCATTTCCTCACGTTTGCCTACCATTATTCTGAAAAAATTATGTAAAAATACGGGTCCTTACATTCTACCCTCAGAAAAATTTTGTCCTCAAAATTTGTATCACAACGCACCCCTAAACCACTACATGCTCATGCATGATATACAACATGTGCTTAACAACATAAATTTTTATGATGCAAGAAATTCTAACCAAGTACTCACATAGCTCATACACCAAACAATTCCGGATGTTTCTCTCTCATCTCATCTTCCCTTTCCCACGTCGATTCTTCACTACCAAAGTTGTTCCGTAAAACTTGCACTAGTCGAATCGTTTTGCCCCTTAGCGTTTTCTCCCTCGAATCAATGACCCGAATCAATTTCTCTCCGTAAGACGCATCGGCCTCTAATTCAAGTTTGGACCACTCTAGCACAGCGACGGATCTGGTTCATACTTCTTCAATATGGATACGTGAAACACATCATGAATACCCGAAAGTCTTGGTGGCAAAGCTAAGCGATACGCGACCTCCCCGATTTTCTCAATAATATCAAAAGGCCCGATATAACGTGGTGAAAACTTACCCCCACGCCCAAAGTGAGTTACACCCCTACGTGGTGAAATCTTGAGAAAAACATGATCCCCCACATCAAATGACAACGGGCGTCTCCAGCGATCAGCGTAACTCTTTTGATGGCTTTGTGCAGTTAACAAGCGTTGACGAATCACTTTCACCTTCTCGGTCGTTGCTTCTTGCGCAGCCTTAAGTCTCTTCCGAATTAGCCCTATGCTCTCAGCGGTCTCGGTCACTAACTCGGGTCCCACTAAAGTTAGTTTCTCCCAATTCGGACCAACACACAGGTGATCTACACGGTCTTTCATACAAAGCTTCATCCGGTGCCATCTTGATACTCGATTGGTAGTTATTGTTGTACGTGAATTCCACTAGCGGTAATTGATCCTCCCAACTACCCCGGAAATCTAAAACACAAGCCCAAAGCATATCTTCTAGAATTTGAATCGTCCTCTCGGATTGCCCATCGGTTTGCAGGTGATACGGGGTACTAAACAACAAGTTGGTGCCAAGGGAGGATTGAAAGCCTTGCCAAATATGAGCCGTAAAACGCGGATCACGGTCAGACACGATTGATACCGGAATCCCATGCAAGCGGATAATCTCATGAATGTATAAGCGACTAAGCGTCTCAATAGAATCGGTCACTTGGATTGGTAAGAAGTGTGCGGTCTTCGTCAATCGGTCCACTATAACCCAAACGGCGTCAAGCCCCCTCGGTGATCGCAGTAAACCCATAACAAAATTCATCATCACATTCTCCCATTTCCATTCGGCTACCAGTAACGGTTACAACTCTCCCACTAGTCGTTGATGCTCCGCTTTCACTTGTTGGCACGTTAAATACTCAGACACGAAAATCGCCACGTCCTTTCTAATCCCCTGCCACCAAAATTGCCTACACAAATCGTGATACATTTTCGTCAATGGGCCAATGGAGGTACTGCTGCTGTTTGTGGCCACAATGACATTCTTGATAGTCTTCTTGCTGATCGAAGTAGTCTGAATCTTCTTCGGTGCCATTTGTGTAAAACTTGAGTTTATGAGAAAGAGATGAGAGGTAGATAGGTCCCACCGAGCGTGCCAAATTTGTAACACACAAATTCGTGTCCTGCAATAAAGAACAAGAAAAAGATGCACAAAATTTATTTTTATTGATTTGAATTAAAATGCGAGGGTACAATCTCTAATTAATGCTCTTTCAACAAAGCAAAGGAACAAAATCCTCTGATTCGATCTCCGGAATTGATGGCTTGTCAACGGCTCGAATGCTTGTTAAATCGCACAAATGGTAACTTTCTTTGAATCTTCGAGTTGAATGAACTGAAGAACAAAGTTTGAACAATGGTTTAAACTTGAAAGAACTCCAAAGAAGTCCTTCGAAAAGAGATTGATCTTTGAAAACTTTCAAGAGTTGTGATTTGTTGAATATTTTTAGGTGAAAACTTGCGAAGAAATCGGCACGTTGTTTGAGTGCTTGATGATTCTTTGCAAGTTATTGAATGTGAGATTTTTTTTGGGAAGAACTTTGAGAGAATGACTTGTGAATTGTTTGGATTCTTGAGAGTGCTTGAGAGCTCTTGTAGAATGCCAGCAAAAAGGTCTTTTCTTCAAAACAAGAGCCTTTTTTATAGGCTCAAAAAGAGAGATCTTAATTTGGAAAATCTTCCTTGATCGATTTTCTTTCCAAATAAGAATTAACTTAAGGTCAATATTAAAGAAATCATAATATATATATATATATATATATATATATATATATATATATATATATATATATATATATATTAGAATTATTCTTTTGACCTAAGGAAAATTTGATTGGGCCCGCATCTTTGGGTTGGCCTAAATCTATGACTCATTTTACTGGCTAAGCCGGTCCATTTTCTTTTGGTCCTACCCATACTTTCGTAAGCCCATTAGGCTAAATTAAATTAGCCCAGCTTATTTTAGCCTTTACCGTATCTCAAATGGATTGAGCCCCATAATTTTGGTGGGCCTAAATTTGTTTAAAGGCTTTGACCAACCTTGACTTTAAATAATTTAGACAATTTTATTTGTCTCAATTAATTTGGATGATGATTAAATCGCGTCAAAATTTATACATCCACTATTCTGGTTTCTCGAATATTCATTTGAAGTTTTACCCATTGAATACAATATTGCTCACTAAACCGCATCGAATACAACCCAAGTTCTTACTATAGTACCAATGCACTTCGAAAGTTCTCTATAAGATTTCAAATCATTTAATTGGTTACATTTTGGTTATTCATCATCCCATGCATTATTCCACAAACTTCCTCGGTAAATGTGACCCCATACATTTTCTCAATCAACATTCCGGGCATGGGTAACCCGTACCCCCTTTTTATTATAAAGCAATATTCCTCTAGCAACCGATCAACATTTTGGATATCACACACTTCATAGATTTCTCAAAAGATATTCCGGGTATATAGTACCCCATTCCTTTTTTGACAAACATTCCGGGTATAAGAGACCCCATTCATTGCTATTCAATACTTTATATATATGTTTAACACATTTTCCATGTATTCGGATACCCAACAAGTGCTCATGTATCCCATGGATACTCATGTGTCCCACAAGTACCCAACTGTGTCTTGCATATCCCACAAGTACCCAATCGTGTCTTACGTGTCCCACAAGTACATCTAATCGTAACACGTGTAAATAATTTAACTCATGATTCAAAGTTAAGGGTCCTCCGACATGATACTCATAATGTCCCTTTTCATTTATAAACTTTGCTCTCGTTAAGTCCGATGTTCACACAATATACCCATTTTCCTATTGTGACCAATTTTGTATCCAACGCATCTCAAATTTACTTTGATTACATTACATTAAGGAATAACTTTCACGTCTCACCCAAAAGAGAGCCTAGCATCATTTCGAGTTGTTTGGACCCCGATATCACCCTTTTTAATTACCAAAACCTTTCATCAAGTTGTCTTGCTCACTCGATTCCTTGACCCGTTTCATCACACAAGTTCATGAGTAAAAAGAAATTATCACAACAAACAAGCAATTGGGCCAAACAATTGTATAGTACTGATTGCTAATCTCTCAAGTAAGTTTCTAATCACATTCTCAAAATTAATTAAGTCTAAGATAAATCCTCAAGTGCATCACACAAGTTCTTCAAAGAAGAAGCATAACGAATGATCAACGAGAACCAAATGAAGGACACAAACGAAGCCGAAACTGTGGACAAAAACTTGAAAATCTGTGTAGACAGTCATGACCCCGTCCGGACAGGAATCACAGCAGTAGATGCATAGATTTCTAAGAAATGCTCAACTGAGCCGCAAATAACTAAACCAAGTTCTAAGTTCAACCAAATCATGTACAATGTAATAATCTACCAAGTAATTTAAGATGGAAAGTTATGAGGAGTATAAGTCAAGGTAAATATCACATTAAAATTGCTAAGTAATGGGATTTCAAGTGAGCTTCTTCAAACTCAAAATGATTTGCTTCAAACAAGAGATATACGCATACACACAATTCACAAGCATCAAGCAAGTGTAGCAAATCCCCCTACCTCAGTTATAGAACTCCAATTTTTAGCTTCAAGAGAACCCTAGCCCTTCCAAATTTTCGGATTCCATCATACCCAAAGCTTGAATATGCAATTCCCAGGTCTTGTGGCCGAATACGTAACAAATGTGCAGTGGATTTATAATTCTTTCATGATTTTGGAACAAAATTTGGAGAGAGGGGGATAGAGAGAGGAAAACCGAGAGAGGTGGAGAGAGAAGGGGTACCGGCTGGAGAGAGGAAGAGGGGAGGGATTTGGATTTCTTTTTTCTTTTTTTCTATGATCTCTCTCTTTCCTGACCACACACACACATAGAGGTGTCAAACGGGCCGGGCCGGCACGGGCACGGCCCGTCGGGAGTTGGCACGGCACGTCAGAGGCACAGTAAAAACCTAGCACGGCACGGAACGGCACGGTATAAGTTGGCACGCGGCACGACACGGGCACGGAAATGAGCAGGCATGGCACGGGTTAAGGTGGCACGTGGCACGGCACGACACGGTCTTCTACCGGCACGACAAAGGCACGATAAGAAGTCAACGTGGCACGAGGCACGACATGGCACGGGCACAAGCACGAAAGGTGGCACGGCAAAGCACAGAAGTAGCACGTACATGGCACGACACGGCACGAGCATCGGAGCATAGAAGTTGGCCTGACACGGCACGGCACGAGCACGGAGCACGGAAGTTGGCCCGGCATGGCACAACACGGCAGCTCGTGTAAGGAACCATATTTTTAAGTGATTTTCCGGAAATAATGTTGGGTAAATGGGAGAAAATGAAAATAGAGTGATGTGGGGTCAATGTGGTGGAAGTATGTGCATTGAGGTGTCTTTAGAACACACTAGAAACACAAGGGGTGCAAGTGCAATTGGTGGTGTGTATATATATGTGTGTGTGGCTGATTTTTGGGCAAAAAAAATCAGCCATCTCTCCCTCTCTAAAATCACCAACGCTCTCTTCCTCTCCTTCTCCTTTCAAGTTCTCCACAAACCCCACCCCAAATTCACCCTCCACACTTAATTCCTTCACCATCCAACCATAGATTCGTCATCTACGCGTGTTTTGGAGTCTGAGACTCCGTGGTTTTGCTTGGAGCTAGCATGTTTTGGTTGGAGGTGGAAGCAAGAGCTAGAGTCTCATCTTCTTCTTGGTTTGCTTGAGGTAGGGAACAATTTTCTACCTCCTCTAAGTGTATATTGATTGAATGAGTGCATTGTTCTTCTCCTTGTTCCTAAATCCCTTGTTGAATTTGATTATTTCCATAGAATTGAATTTAACTCTTGAATAAGTTTGGGTTTGCCTAATTGGTTGATAACTCTATGAATTGAGTGTGAAAATGTCTACCTCCTTTGTTTTGATGTGCTTTGGAACCCCAAATTTGGACTTGGAATGAAGCCCCATCCATTTGAACAAGATTGTTGATTTTTCTCTCGAAACCCAGGTGGATCGATCCACTCTTAACAGTGGATCGATCCAAAACCCTCTGTTCCACTTTTGGTGCGTAGTGGATCGATCCACTCTCAACAGTGGATCGATCCGGAATGGCTTGTTCTTGAATTTCAATAGAGGGGATCGATCCACTCAAGAGTGGATCGATCCAGAATGGTCTGTCCGCGGATTTCACTTGAGTGGATCGATCCACTCAAGGAGTAGTGGATCGATCCAGTTTCCCTTGTCTAGACAGATTTTTTTTCCAACTTCGCGGGCACGCCCCGGCTTCGTCCGAACTCCGATTGAGGTGATTCTTGAACCGTTGGAAAGATCTACGAGTCTAGTTTCAAACCCAATTGGTTTCATATTCATATCCTTTGTATTTTGAGAGAAATCCAATTTTTACTATCAGCGTGTATTTTTCGAGGTTTATAACTCCGTTTTCGTGTTCCATCATTTCGGGCCCTCATTGGCCATTTCAAAACTTCTCGAATTGACCTCTAAGCTTCGGTAACCTATCATGGTGCATTTTATGCTTTGTCTTGGTTGTCTTGGTTTCTCACACACATTGGACACGTTAATTTGACCATCATAGACACATTTTGAGTTTTTGAGCAAAGATGATTGTGTGAATGCTTTGGACACTTGTGAAAGGTTAATGTGACACGTGAATTGGTTTTGAGCACTAAGTTGAACTTATGAGTTGATAAATGGTAATATAAATGTGAAATATGTGACACGGGGCCCGAAAAGGGTATGCCGGAGTGAGGACACGGGCCCGAAAAGGGTATGCCGGAGTGACACGGGGCCTTTATGGTATGCCCGGAGTGACACGGGGCCTATATGGCATGCCCGGAAAATGATCAAATGGTTGGAATTCAATGAGATGGATATGAATATTGTGCAAAATACATGAGGTATGTTGAATGAGTGTCAAACACGAATGACGGGAGTAAATGAAATCTAATTGATGATGTGCTTTATTTGAGTGACACGGGGCCTTTGTGGCATGCCCAGAGAACAAGTGAATGATTAAAAGGAATAAGGTGTATTTGATAAATGTAAAGGATGTTTGGGTTATTTTAGACGTTTTGGGTATTTGTGAAGTGTTAGGAAGTATAATGCTTGTGTGAATAACTGTGTTTTGATGGGAATGAACCTATGACACGTAATGTGATGATTATGAGAAAACTTATGGATATTCTGGTTTCATTAGATCTTTGAGGCATCTCCTAGACACTTTGTCGTCGAGTTGATTTATCATGGTCCATCTAGGTTTACTCATTCATGTGTATTATACTTTCATGTGTATCTTTCACTCCATATACCCTTAGTGTTGGTAGAAATATTTTCTACGAGCTAGTGAGCTCACCCTATCTTTCCCAGGTACACAGCATGGAGCATGATCTCGGATGCGTGGAGTGTGATGCATGCCATGAAGATTTTATGAGCATGAAGTTATTTTCTCATCTTCATGCTAAGTACATTTTTGAAAGATAATCTTGTAACTTTAATTTCTCTAAACTTTTGAGTATTTCAACTTATGTAATAACTTTAAAACCTTTGTTATTTTGTACGGGTACGGGTACCCTTGACCAGAAGCTTATTGTATTTGACTTTGGTTTTGCTATGGGAAATTGTTGACTTAAATCGATCCTATGTGGATTTTATTTGTATTTTGGCTTATTAAAATTGAGGGCGTGACAGCTCGGCAAGGGCACGACACATGGAAAAAAATGTTAAATAATTTATTTGTATGTATTTTTTGATAATCACAAAAATAAAAAAGAATTAATTTTTGGTTGTGTAACTTGTGTTAGTGAATTATATATTTATATAAAGTTTTAAAAAAATTAAGTCATGAACAAAAAAATAAACAAGAGGGAAAAAGAAGTTACAAAAATTTTATTGATTTATTTTATTTTATTTTATTTTATATTTTAATTTTGAGAGAGAGAGAGAGAGAGAGAGAAAGAGAGAGTTTGGACAAAAAAATAAAATAAGCTTTTAAAATATTTTTTGATATGTTTGATAATTGATACATTACCTTTTATCTAATAAAGATTTTGAAAAAACAAACATTTTTTTGTTTGTAAAACAAAAAATAGTGTTTTGCAACTTGTAAGTTGTAAGTAAGTCACTAAGTCATGAACAAAAAAAATTTAAAAATAATAATAATTTTTTGTAGAGAGAGAAAGAGAGAGAGAGAGAGAGAGAGAGGGGAAAAAAAGCTTGTAAAATATTTTTTTACATGTTTGATAATTGATACATTTCCTTTTATCTAATAAACATTTTGGGAAAAAAAATTTCTCTTTGTAAAAAAAAAAAACAAATATTAATGTTTTGCAACTTGTAAGTAAGTCACTAAGTCTAAAGTCATGAACAAAAAAAATAAAAAATTACAAATTAAACTAATAATAATAATAATTTTTAGGGAGAGAGAGAGAGAGAGAGAGATGGACAAAAAGAGAAAAACAAATATTTTTATTAAAAAATGATAGAAATTCAAATTATGGGAATTAGATTCTTTTATTAAATTATATTATAGAAATTATTAGATGTTAAATTATAGAAATTATATAAATTATAGAATTATTTTTATTAAATTTGGTTATAGAAAATTATAAAATTATACAAATTAAATTTGATTCCTTTCATTCATAGTTTCAATGTCTCACTCTCACATGAACACAATAATTGGCATCCACTTTCCGAACCAAATTTCAACAATCGGAACCGTTAGATGTGTTTAAAACGTATTTTCAAGGTCCTACGCGAGGATTTGGCAAAAAATACTACCCGAAAGGGCTTGATCAAATCATTTTTTCACAAAAATGCAATATGAAAATTTGCTCCGATCAAACCCTTCTAGGTAATTTTTTTTCCAAATCCTTTTATAGGACCTTAAAAACGCGTTTTAAACACATTTACCGGTTCAGAATTTCAAGAAATAGATTAGATGGCCTTTAGTTGGTGCGTTATAGTGTTCAAATGCCACTAGAAGCATTGAATGTGTTCCGATCGTGTGGTTACCGACATTAGATGATCATCAATTTCGGGGAGAATGATAGAATTGATCAGATGTTAAATTGTATCGGTTTAGATCAAACATTCAAGAAAACGAACTAGTATCCACCATTCAATGTTATACATTGAACATACTTAGTTATGAACCAATATATACTGTTATAGTCCAATGTACATTAGCCACACGATCTCAATGCAATTTCGACGATCAACACCAACTATTTTGTTTTTCTTGGTGTTTTAACAAACCTCACCAAATTTTGAACCAATCCGATTTTGAAAACCCCTTCATCGGGAGACTTGGGACGTGAGAATCATTAGTAGAAAAATATTTGTTAAACTCCGATCAAGCATACAGAGATAACCAATTTACTTAGTTTTTGACATGAATAATATAATCCCTCCTAGAAAAAAGATAGATGGTTTTGATTTTCCCAAAAAAACTCAAAAGGCCCTCGAGTGATGCATCGTAACTTTACGAGAATTTTCCATACATGTTAATGCAATGCACTACACACACACACAATCACACACTATTTTTGGTCCAAAATTCGCTCCCGCCTGAAAATCCCCTCCCCCCCAAACCAAAAATCAGACCCCAAATCTCTAAATCTTTCCCCCCAAAAAATCAGATCCCCAAATTTCCCCTCCAAAATCAGGTGACCTTGAGGGAGATTTTCTTGGGGTCTTTGGGGAAATAGGAGTTTGGACCCAGGTTTTGGAGGTCGGCTTAAGGAGGTCAAGGCAGTGCAGGACCGCGGTGGCCAAGAGGCGCTTCAGCGCCACCTCACCTCCATTTTACTACTAAAGCGGCGCCCGTCGGTGCACTCCTCGTCTACGACATCACTCGACGCACTACCTTTGACAACATCAAGCGATGGCTCAATGAACTCAACAGTAAGTCGTTTGGATTTGTTAATTTGGATGCCAATTTTGCTAGATTTTTTGGTTAATTTGGATGGTAAGCAATGTGGGTATCTTTGTTTTTGCTGGATCTTGGTTAATTGGGATGGTTAGAAATGTGGGTATGCTTGATTTTGGTCAATTGGGATGATTAGCAATGTGGGCGTGCTTGATTTTAGTTAATTGTGATGGTTAGCAATGTGAGAATAAATGATTTTGCATTCTCTTTCTACTAAAATTTGAACATGGCTGGATCGGAATGAGAATTTGGGAATTGGCACAGTGATTACGGAGTACCCGGATAGGCAAAAGAAATCACTTTCTTTCCGCCGGTGTATTTGCATCGGTTTTTCGGATATATGGTTTGTGACTGTTTTTGTATTGCATATGATGAATAGAATTGTAATCAAATTGCTTTGGGTTGTTTACCAATGTTAGTGATTGATGATTTCACTAATTCTAATGATTACGAATCCCCATTTGGTAGATTTTCACGTAACGAGTACTTCCAAAATGACCAAGTGGATTGTAACTGTTGTGGTTTTCCAAAACCAGTTATTGTTGATCTAGGGTTGTATATGTCGAAGAAAGCTGATGTTTTCTGGATTACCCAGCGAAGGAGTGTATCGACAGCCTTCAAGCTATTTAGGTTTTAGTGGAGCACTTTTTCCATGGACTGATTATTGCTATCTGAATGGTTTTTAAAGTGGTGTTGCTCCTCATGTTTAATTCCTCAAAGGGAAATCATGAGTGGAGCACTACAGGAGTGGAGCTCATTTAAGATCGGCTTCTTATAAACATCCTAAGCTTGAATATATTTTAAAGCTCGCTAAGTTTTCCAACTAGGCTTGAACAGCTAACTATACGGCTCGTTTATCACCCCTAGGTGTGTTACATTTTGCTATTATTATTTTGTTTCAAATTAGTTATGTTCTATGATTTTTTTTGAGTTGATAGTTAAGCATTTGCATGCCTACATGGTTAGCCGGCCAAGCACCGACCACTTCCACTTTCATTTATGCCGACTCTCGAGTAGATCACAGGGGTCTCTCTCTCTCTCTCTCTCTCTCTCTCTCTCTCTCTCTCTCTCTCCCCACACACACACACACACACACATATATATATATATATATTGTATGTATGTATATAAATCCTATCTGCATATTTATTAAAATCTATATTTATGCGTTCCTATACGATTTTTAGGGCTTTTGAGTTGATTCTATACTTATTTTTGCGATGTCAATTTGGAGCCTGTCACCTTGAATTAGGGATTTTTTATTTTGATGTATGTGCAAAGAGATTATTAGGCATACAAAAACACAGGTGATTGTTGGTTCAAGAATCATCTTTAGATTGTTGATTCTATATATGATTGTGTTTATCACGTTAAGGAATATTATGTTTAAGTACTTGATATCACAATCAACTGTCAAGTAAATTTCAGTTTGGGAAGACAATATCTATTTTGTTTTTCACGTTTGGGTTTCTCATTTTGTTCTTGTAAGAGCAGGACTATTTAATCGTGTGTGGTGGTTGGAGTTCTTACAATAGGTAAGGGAGTTCTTACTAATTGTATGTTGAGTTTTTAGTAATCACAAATTTGAGGGCTTTATCATACGTGTTTTGTGTTTATCGACTATATTCAAGTTTAACTTTATCCATTGAGGTAGCAATGCCAAAATACAATTTTGAAGCACATCTTTTAGGAAAAATTGTGTCAGGAGCATTTTTTACCGCGTGTACCCATATACATTCGCGAGGAGGCGGTATGTCCCTTGCTTGTTGAGAGCTCAACTAATGCTATTATGCCTTGTAGTTATCAAGCGTTTATGCATGCGTAGTGATGCTTTGATTGCATGTTATTGTATGGGTTGATTGTATTGAATTTTTTCGGCTTTTCCAACCTTAGGGTTGGGGCGAGGCGCGGTGTCGGGCCGCGACAAGACTAATTAAATGCGCGGCACATCGACCGCGGCACATTGGCGCGACACGGCTAAAAAGCGCGCGGACGCGACACAGCGAAAAGGCCGCGGCACAACCACGACTAATAAAGCGCGCGGCACGACTAAAAAAGCGCGCGGACGCGCCACGACGTCCGCGATAAAAAAAAGAAGAAAAACGCGGCACAACACGGTAAGTCAGCGGCCGCGACCACGATTAACTAATCGGGCGGGGCCGCGACCCGACACAATTTCAAAAAGCATAAAGCCGCGACCACGATAAAGTAATTTGGCGCGCGGCCGCGGCCGCGGCACGCCATAGCCGCGATGAAGTAAAATAGGCGCGCGACCGCGACCGCGAAAACGCGGTTGGCAGCGCGGAAGTTGACTAGCCGCGGCGCGACGCACGCCGCGTTTGACACCTTTACACACACACACAAAAATATAATTGATAATACCACTTACACCCCCCTCTACAAGTTAATGTGTCACCCTCAAGTTCAACTAAAGTCACAATTACAAATTCACCTCATTTAACATATACGAAAAATAAATAAATAAAATTAACACTTTACACTTTTCCCCTATTTTATTTTCAAAATGCCCCCTTTTTAAAAAAAAAATTTACGAGTCCTTACACACAACTTAAAAAAGAAAAAATTCAAGTTGGGAAAACAGACCTTTTACGAGTAAACAAAGAAGCAAGAAGAAAAAGTGAAAAACAATAGAAGCCCCTTGTTCTCTCTCATCTGGGTTTTTGAACCCAGTAAACAAAGAAGAAAAAGTGAAATTAGAAGCCTTCAAGCCCTCATTCTCTCTCATTTCTAGTTCAGTAAGTCTCTGTCAAAGCTAATTTTTCAACTTTTCACATTGTTTATTGTTCAAGAATCAACCACGGACCATTAACTAATTTATTATTTGTAATCTATTGATGGTTTTATTGTTGATTCTTTATACAAGCTTTGATTGCTATGAACCTAATCTATTGTTCATTTTTTCTAATTTATTATTTGTAATCTATTGTTGGTTTTATTGTTGATTCTTTATACAAGTTTTGATTGCAATGAACCTAATCAATTGTTCTTTTTGTAGAACTAAGAGAATGAAGACTTTGAAATGGTCTTGAAGGAAGTTAAATTTTTTATGCTACCACCACCAACACTAATCTTTGGAGATTGCAAATTTCCTCATTCTCGTTGTCACTACAGTAATATTTCATTTTCCTTTTTGTATTGGAGGTGTTGTGAAGCAGGCTAAGTACAATAGGAAGCCGACTTCAACCATGTATCAACTCGAAACAACTAGCAGCAACACTAATAAGGATGGTTTCTTCTGGTTTGAAATTAAGATGCTTTCCCCCAGAGCTAGGTCCTCCGCCATAGCTATGGGTGGAAAGTTGTATATCATCGGTGGTTATAAGGCTGAGGAAAGCCATGAAGTTCCTTGTGGCAGTAATTGGGTTGAAGTTTATTTGATCCTTCTTCGGAATCGTCCCTTCCTTTACCTCGGCATCCACTCTTTGACATTGAAGACAAATTCAATTTTGTAACTGTAGCCCTTCATGTTAAGTTTGGACACCCCAAACTATACACTTGTATTGAATATTCTCACTCTTATTCAATACAAAATTACATAAGTACACTCACTTGTATACAAGACACCACTCAAAGACACTTCACTTTGACACTCACTCACACTTGAGTATTACTCACATGCGCACACTTTGTGCTTCTCATAACACTTGGTGTTCTCTCCAACACCCACACTTGGTGCTCCTTACACACACATACAAATGAGCTCCCACTCCTATAGGAATATCCTAGAATAATTCTACAAGCTTCTATAGAAGCCTAAATATTTCTACTATACTTTAGAAGATTCCAAAGTAACCTGGGAGACTCCATCATCTTCCATAAGTTTTCGGAAGGTTCTAGAATAACCTAGGGCATTCTAATAGGATCCGGAACCTTCTACTAGAGTCCAGAACATTCTGAAACATTCTGGAAGCATCTAGAGACTTTCGGAGAGTCGGTGATGACTTTCAACACTCCCCCTCAGCACCGACTCTGTTTCATGTCTTTGAAGTATCTTTTTCCACTCCAAATATCCTTCCATAATCATCATTGATTGCTTCTTGTTTTCGTCACTTGCATAACTCTTTAAGAGTTTTTTTTGGCTTGTCGACATCCTTAGCAATTGCCCATCCTTTTATCGCTATGCCATTGGGCCAATTGATCTTCTCTCGATGTCTTCTCATCAGTATTTGCTTGCCACTATTTGTATATTTTTCTTGTCTTCCGAACAAGTTATGATCCAAGTTCTCATCGTGCAGTTCACTTGACTTTCTTGACTCCCCAAGCTTCTCTTGCAACTGTGCTTGAACATTTGTATCATCCTCTTCTTGACCGCATTGATTACTTTGGATCATATTATTTATCTTCTTCTTTTCTTCAAACATGTGGCCGATTTCTTCAACTTTAGCTTCTCCTTCAAAGGGACATTTATCATGCTTGATGACGACAGTGCATATTTCCAGTTCATCTTTAGTCAGTTCATACTCATCCTCCACTTGTGCATCAAAGTCAATCTTTTCTTCGGTAACAATGAATAGGGAAGAGGGTGATTCAAAATCCCATTCTTCTATAGTTGTTATATCTTCAACAAATCCGCAGACTGCATAACTAGCTTGAGCATCCCACTCTTCATCGCTTTCTTCATGGTGACCACTCGACATCACCATATTCCCTTCAACTGGTCTTCTAATAAAGGGACACTCTCTTAGACAATGTCCTTTCTTGTCACAGTTGAAGCATTATGTGTCTTGTCTTCAAAATTCCCAAGTCCTTTCATCATCTTGACTGTTGCTGAACTGAGCTCCCCCTACTTAATAGCTCCTTCTAAACTCTGACTTTTCTTTTTTTACTTTTTTTTTTGTCTTCTCAGCATTCTGCCACCATAAGTATCCATTCCTCTTGTTGCAGAACAAGACCTCCTCTTCATTACTCTTTGTTTTCTCTCCAGCCATTTGTTTCACCAAGGCTTTTTGATTCGCTAAAAGGCTCTCCAATTCCACCAATGATGGTTGATTTGACCATCCATGGATAGCAGTCATGAGACAACTATACTCAAGCCTTAAACCTAGAGTGATAATGCGTCTCATCCTAGACTCATTGATCTTTGACTCGTAGTCAAGTTGAGAAATTTCATTACAGAAAGTCTCTACCTTTAGGAAATATTGGCTCACAGTCATCGATCCTTCCGTCACCGTAGCCAACTCATTTTCCAAGAACTAAAGACGAGCATCATTCGTCTTAGAAAAAAACATTGCGAAGGTATCCCAAATGTTAGAAATAATTGATTTTGATTATATTTTATGACAAAATTGATTTCCTAAAATAATGTTAAAAATATATTTTTACAATTATTATCACATAACTAGCTCCAAGAAAATTTAATTTTCTTAGAGTATCTTTTGGTTTCATATTTATGCATGTGTGCAACTAATGTACAAGAGAAAAATTCCCCTTTGGCCTACTACCATTTTGAACGTGACCCATTAAGAAATTTTTAAATCTTGGTCCACATAAGTATTTCATATTTTGACATATTCATTTGGCACACACATAGTTTATGCATTGCCTGTATGTAATCTTTTTCCATTGATTGAAGATTGCTACACATTTTGTGTGGGGCCATATAGCCTTTCAAAAGTCATACTTCTTTAAATGCCTTGAAAACAATTCAAGACATGAGATAACGTGGGTCTCCAATTTGCAGCAAGCAAATTTTGAATGCATCTTGAGTAGATATCATAGCTCTAACTAGCTGATGCTTTAGTCATCGAGGGTTCTTTAAATCTTTCTGCCATTGTTGAATTTTTGTTGCTTCTAAATTTACTTAATGATTTAAGCGTTACAAGCAGATTACAAAGGATTTGCGCCCAACGACTATATTTTATATTTACTAAGAATCATATTTTTCTTTGAAAAAAGTCGCATTCCAGCGGTCTTCTTCAAGCGTTCAAATTCGTCAAGCTATAAAAAGAAGAACCTTTGCGGATGAAGAGGACCACCAAGCTACTCGAACAATATCATTTTGAGCAATACACGAGCACTTGATTTTCACATATATCTTTTGAGAGCAAATTTGTATATCTACTCTTTGAGAGAGATTTAATTTTCCACACTACAAATTATTGTTAGTGTTGTATTGAGAGTTAGAAAAATTCTCAGTGGGCTACCACAGAACGGGGTTTTGTTCTGTGGGTGATTTTAGAGTTTGGGAGATAAACTCTAGCGGTTTGGCTAACTCCTCGGGAAAGTTAGCGTTGCGGTTGTAAGGTTTAATCGGCATCAAAAGCTGGTTGTTGGATTAGTAAAACAGCGACTCCTTAGGCCAGTGGACTAGGTTGAGCAGTGGACAAAGCTCGGACCGAACCACTATACATCTCTGTGTGATATCTCTCTTCCTTATCTTATTTATTTTTGTGTTGTGCAAATTAATTATTTATTTGCTTTGCTAAATATTTTACTCTTTCAATTAGTAATTTTTTATTTGGGCATTATTGTTAGCAACACTATTCACCCCCCCTCTAGGTTGCCTTTTGGGTAACAACTTCTTTTGGAGTAGTAGCCTCCCGTATGTACTCTAACAATTCTTTCAGAACTGTCGTCTTCGATACAAACGTTGTCTTCCTTACCTTAATCTTCCATTTGCGCAGTGCTTCGATATCTTCATTTGTAGGTTGGGTAGTCTCATCCCCACCAATGATCTCCCACAGATATTGACCTTGGAGATATGCTTTTATGCACGTCTTCCAATAGTCATAGTTATAATAGTTTAGATTTTCAAAACCTCCTATTATGTTGCCAAACTCTGACATTCCGATTGGTCCCTACACATTTCAACTTTGCAATCTCTAACGACACTGTCTTCCAATGGCGTCTTAGAATGGCCACCTGACTACCTTGTTGTTACAAGTCCTTGACTGTCAAGCTCCAATACCAGATTGTTGAGTTTGGACAACCCAAACTATACACTTGTATTGAATATTCTCACTCTTATTCAATACAAAATTAAACAAGTACACTCACTTGTATACGAGACACCACTCAAAGACACTTCACTTTGACACTCACTCACACTTGAGTATCACTCACATGCACACATTTTATGTTCTCACAACACTTGGTGCTCTCTCCAACACCCACACTTGGTGTTCTCTCCAACACCCACACTTGGTGCTCCTTACACACTTACAAATGAGCTCCCACTCCTATTTATAGGGAGCAATGGAACTATTTAGAATATGAATATCCTAGAATAATTCTACAAGCTTCTAGAGAAACCTAAATATTTCTACTATACTCTAAAAGATTCTAGAGTAACCCGGAAGACTCAATCATCTTCCAAAAGTTTCCAAAAGGTTTTAGAATAACCCGGAGCATTCCAATAGGATCCGGAACCTTCTACTAGAGTCCGAAATATTCTGGAACATTCCGGAAGCATCTGGAGACTTTCAGAGAGTCGGTGATGACTCTCGACACTTCATTCCTCTAAATAGATTTTTGTTGCAAGCCGCCAATCGAATGTTGCCTACTTGTATGATGTAGTCGAAGGAATTTGGGAAAAATTGGTTATCAAGACTGACCTTTCATCCTTCGAAGTTGGTCTTTCAAGTGAGCTTCTTAAAACTCAAAATGATTTGCTTCAAACAAGAGATATACGCATACACACAATTAACAAGCATCAAGCAAGTGTAGCAAATCCCCCTACCTTGGTTATAGAACTCCAATTTTTAGCTTCAAGAGAACCCTAGCCCTTCCAAATTTTCGGATTCCATCATACCCAAAGCTTGAATATGCAATTCCCAGGTCTTGTGGCCAAATACGTAACAAATGTGCAGTGGATTTATGGTTCTTCCATGATTTTGGAATGAAATTTGGAGAGGGATAGAGAGGAAAATCGAGAGAGGTGGAAAGAGAAGGGGTGTCGGCTAGAGAGAGGAAGAGGGGAGGGATTTGGATTTCTTTTTTCTTTTTTTCTATGATCTCTCTCTTTCCCGACCACACACACACAAATATAAGTGATAATAACACTTACACCCCCCTCTACAAGTTAATATATCACCCTCAAGTTCAACTAAAGTCACAATTACACATTCACCTCATTTAACATATACGAAAAATAAATAAATAAAATTAACACTTTACACTTTTCCACTATTTTATTTTCGAAATGCCCCCATTTTTTAAAAAAAATTTACGAGTCCTTACACACACCTTAAAAAAGAAAAAATTCAGGTTGGGAAAACAGACCTTTTACGAGTAAACAAAGAAGCAAGAAGAAAAAGTGAAAAACAATAGAAGCCCCTTGTTCTCTCTCATCTGGGTTTCTGAGCCCAGTAAACAAAGAAGAAAAAGTGAAATTAGAAGCCCCCAAGCCCTCATTCTCTCTCATTTCTAGTTCAGTAAGTCTCTGCCAAAGCCAATTTTTCAACTTGATTCAACTTTTCACATTGTTTATTGTTCAAGAATCAACCACGGACCATTAACTAATTTATTATTTGTAATCTATTGATGGTTTTATTTTTGATTCTTTATACAAGCTTTGATTGCAATGAACCTAATCTATTGTTCATTTGTTCTAATTTATTATTTGTAATCTATTGTTGGTCTAATTGTTGATTTTTTATATTAGCTTTGATTGCAATGAACCTAATCTATTGTTCATTTGTTCTAATTTATTATTTGTAATCTATTGTTGGTTTTATTGTTGATTCTTTATACAAGCTTTGATTGCAATAAACCTCATCGATTGTTCTTTTTGTTGAACTAAGAGAATGAAGACTTCGAAATGGTCTTGAAGGAAGTTAAATTTTTTATGCTACCGCCACCAACACTAATCTTTGGAGATTGCAAATTTGCTCACTCTCGCTGTCACTACAGTAATATTTCATTTTCCGGTTCACTTTTATCCTAACTGCTGCACGCATGTTCCAAAAATTGCATTTTTCAAGGTTGGAATCTCACTGAGTAGTCTAAGTACATCTTCAAGGTTGACCAGTTGCTGTAATGCTACACAATTTGTGAATACTTCGCAATTTTTGGATCTTTTTATCACTCGTGATTGCGGAGTATTGATTAATTGAATAATCTCACCTGGTGGTTGGATTTAGGCCTGTTAATGGATCTGATTCGATCCGAAAATCCGATAATTCGGAACCGAAAATTCTAATAAAATCCGGATTGGATCCAAGCTTATCAAATCCGGCCTGTAAGCAAGCAAGCTAGTTGGAAAGGACAAAAAAATTAAATTACCGGATCGGATTCGGATTCGGATTCGGATCAGATATCCGAAATTCAGATCCGGATCCGGATTAACATTTTCGGATTTGTGAATATCGGATCCGGATCGTATCTGGACCCTCTCAAATCCGGATTGGATCCGACTCATTGACAGGCCTAATTGGATTCCTATGCATCCACTAATACTGTAGAATCCCAGAAAAAAACTACAGAACAGTCAAAATTAGTACTTGGTCACGCTTACTGTATAATGTTACCTCCCATTATGTCACCTTCCAACTTGTTACAGTCTCCTTATCGAGCATGTAGTCCAGCTTCATACTTTTCGGGAAACAAACAATAGTTGGCCCGACACCAGACACGCGCGTTAAGTAGTCAAAACCGTTTCCTACCCCCACGCCAAAACAAAATGAAAGCGCAAGATTTTGGGAAATAAAACAGAAACTCGTAATCAACACATCTCTCATAGAAAAGGTGAAAACGGATACACCTTGGTTGGTATGGGCATTTCAGGACAGACAAACCCATCGGGTACAATAGATTCTTAACATATAAATTGGAAACAACAAAAGCAAAACAAATAATTGAAGAGAAGTATCAAACGCAAGAGCAAGGGCAACGAGGTTGAGACAGAACTAAATGCCCAAGACGGCCAATTGATTCAAACATAGCTGTCGATCAACGATTTTCTCATCTCGTCAACAATGGCACTAGGTTGGGCTTCTCTCAACTTGAAGACGCTCTCAATGACAGACAACTCTGTAGCTGTGGTGTCTGATCCACAAAATGCTGTCCAGTCATTTACTGTCAATCCGGCAGCTATTACTTCACTACCACGGTTTACTGTCCCCGCCACCAGAGGAACCTGAAGGAGGGTTGAAAGCTCGTCCAAGTCTTCAATGGACGTATGAGGATGGACCTGCTCCAAAATCAACCTTCATTTGAAACTAGAATAATATTCCGGGAAAGTGAAAAAAGGTAATTGACTTCTTTTTGTCCACAATCAGTCTAGGACTCCTGGGAATACTAAAACTTGTTTCGTTGACTATTCCAAAACATGTTTTATGGAAAAGACCCAACATTTAAGAAAACAGTAGAAACATTTTTTCGGAGTCTCGCAAATTAACTTTGTGTAAAAATTAATAGGATATAAAAACCAGAAGTTTTTCCAATGTTCATCAATAGTCTCTGAAAACTACTCTGCTGAGCTGATTCTCCAGACATCAACAATAATACTATACAATATCAACAATGTAATCTGTAAAAGATTGGCTCAATGAAGGATTCAGTTCTTACCAGACCACCTTTGTTGGAGAAGGAACAGTAGCTACCCACAAGAATATTACCAGCAATGGTTTGCCTGAAAACCTCTACCCCAAGAACATCAGCAATCATCTCCTCAGTTTCCTGCATAGAAACACCATGCATAAGCGACATGAAAAACTTCCTGACTGAGGTTTTGATCTAATACAAGGAAACTGATGCCAATGCCTACTGATGCAAACATCAACAAAAATGTCAGAAACCAATGCTACTTAGAGTATCAAACAGCATATATTGATGTGATTCCCTCATTCCAAGAAGCAAAATAATGCCTCAATCATCTAGAATCATCTAAGTAGTGTAGAGTATATCGACAGCAACAACTTTCCAGGAACCTAGGATGTAAAATGCTGTCAGATTAGAATCATGTAAGTAGTGTGGAGTATATCGAGAGCAACAACTTTCCAGTAACCTAGGATGTAAAGTGCTGTCAGAGAGCACGGATAGTGTTTCTCCCTGTATAATTCACTTGTGCTGCTCCTTCAATAACTTTAGGGTCATTCCTTCCCAATATCTACATTGACTGGAAAACTCTTGGGGCAATTTGGAAGTTACATAAGTTGCACGAAATGAGAGAGAGAGAGAGAGAGAGAGAGAGAGAGAGAGAGAGAGAGAGAGAGAGAGAGAGAGAGCATCCATATGGTGTCTCCAAGGAGAATTGCAAAAACACAAGGGCATAGGAAGATTAACCAGCACATTCATATAATATATACACCGATGGATATTAAAATTTGGATGGCTTCCTATTTCCTGGTTTAATGCTCAGGCAGTTGATGCATGATGGCAAGTCGTCATCAGAAGCCAGGAAAAAGAAAGCCAGCTACCAAATGCTATCGATTGCTAACCCCAAAAAACCTATTTATGATACAAGAATACACCACTATACAAATGTTCCAGGGAAAAACAGCTTTATCACACGAAAATTTTGCTCCTGGAACTTGAAACTAACTTCCCACCCCTTTAAGTAAGGACAACAAACTATGTCATCACCATAACCCACCATATCACATCATAATAACATCCCCATACCTCAAAGTCTATGGCGCAGAGAAAACTTCAAATTCTGCAATTTCGAGAAAATGGAGTTGGACATTACCAATTAACCGCTTTCACATACATCGTCAACTGCTACTAATATTTTAGGGACTGGAACACACCAACAAGCAAAAACCAATATCGCATTCGCAACTGGCAACTAAACTTCAAAAGGACATCTTACCCAACAGGCAAAAACCAATATCACATTCGCATTGATTAGCAATTAAAATTCAAAAAGAAATTAGCTCCAAACAAGTAATTGAACTTACCCTGTCAAGATCAGTGTGCG
Source organism: Vaccinium macrocarpon (assembly GCA_022606695.1). NCBI lineage: Eukaryota > Viridiplantae > Streptophyta > Magnoliopsida > Ericales > Ericaceae > Vaccinium > Vaccinium macrocarpon. The sequence goes on from CM040179.1 coordinate 26,559,377, forward strand.
TTAGAGCAACGTAATCATTGCATGCTATGCAATTACCAAGAGCGGATAGTCTTTCGTCAATGCGCTGAACAACAACTTGATCTGGCAAACTGTTTCTCAGGTGTTGCAGTTCTGCCAATAAGAAAAGATAGTACAAACATGAGGTCCTTAAACCCAGAATAATACCCATCAGAGGTGCATCAGCAATACCACAAAAGTTTAAAATACACAGTCAAAAGCGAATATTTCCTCCAAAAAAGTTACCAGGTACCTATTTTAACGCAAAGCAACATGAAAATGTCATCCTTCTTAAAACCATCCGATGTTTGATGCACCATGCCTTTTTTACCAAGCACCCCATTACACCCCCCAAAAAGCGTAGTCTAGAGTACGAGGATGTGGAGTAATTATATATTTAGCACTACAGGACTCACCCAAATATTGGAACGTACAAGACCCAATGTTTTCACAAATGAAACCAACAAGAGAAGATTGAAGCGTTACCTTGATCAGTGGTGGTGTGAGGCAAAGAGAAGCCCATTTTGTTTCCTACAAATAACAATCAAGTGAGGATACAGAGACAAACAGATTAGAGATCATGGCTTTGCAGAAATGTGAACTCTGCCACAAAAGACCTCACAGTCCTTACCAGCACAAAAGTCGACCAATAATCCAGTACCGCCAATTGAGGTTTTAACCACAGGAATAACATCTGCCAACTCAGACTCAAACGTGCTGCACACAATCCAGCCATTGAGGCATTACTGTCTTTCGAAAGCCATATACAAAACAAAACCAAAAAAAAAAAACCAACAAAAACCCCACACGTTCCGAATACCCAAACAAACCTGTAGAAACTTTCCGAACCCCCGATGGCAACCAGACAGTAAGCATTGGTCAGCTTTGAGAATACCCCAACTTCACATGAGTTCTCAAATTGAAGTCCTGGGAAAAACCCATTCACAATTCAGCCAATAACATACAAACCCATCATATTTCTACATACAGCTAGAGAAAAAATTGAACTTTATCCCGGTAAATTGGAAATTATGGAAGCCGCAAGATGTAATTGATACGTATCCATATGCATATATATTGGATGGTACGAATATACCTCCTTTATCCGGTAAATAACTTACTAGTTGCCATGATGATAAGACAATCAGCTCAACGTACAAAGAATCAGAGCGTTACAGGATCTGCAAAAGTCAATTTCAGGAAATCACATGGATTAATTAACCAAAGGAAGAACGTACATCGCGGCTTTGAGTAAAATCTGAAATACATGTGCATAGGAGAGATTTAGGCCTATATGTGTGCATCTATCTATATGGATTACCTGAGGGAAGCTTTACAGACTGCTTTGATCGAATAGGTTCGGCCCTTACTTCGCCAATAGCAAGGACCAAGTTAGGGTTTTATACGCGTTAGGGTTTTTGCGCAGAAGGAGATGAGGTCCTATTTGATTCTTTTGTGATTGGTAAAAAGAAAAAATTAAGTAATATCAGGCCTCCCATTCAAAAAAAAAGGCCGTTCATGGTTCGGGTCTGACCGAATTCGGGTAGGGTTTACACTGACGGACACAAAATTGGGTTTGCTGAGGAGTGACCCGAGCCCCAATGGAAACATCGTTGTGTTCGAGCTTTACAAACAAACCCGTAACGTTTTCTTACATAATCTCTCACTAAACCCAAACCAAACCAAATCAAACCCAGCCTTTACGCCTATGTCGTCGATTGGGGCCATTTCACGTAATCCCTTTTTCCGAATTTGGAAACGTCGAATCTTCTTGTCGTAAAAAGGTATATCTTGGATCTTTCGCGTCTTTCATCAAGATCCGAAAGTCGATTTGGGTCTTTCCCTCCTCAGGCGCTTTCTACCCAAAAGTTTATCATATCCACTCTCTTAACTAATGCGATCCTCACTGCCTACGATGTATTATGTTTTTCAAAACCACCTTAACCTATTTTCCCCTTTAACCTCTATATGTCAAGTACACTCCACCATCTCAAAGGACCGTTTATTCCTTTAATCCTATCACGCCTAAATTCCACTACACATCCACTCCTAACATCCCTATTTCCGCTTACACTTATCTTATTCACTTGCTGCTTTCTTAATGTTTTCAACATTCTCGGTCTCCAGAAAAGATTCTTCTGCCTTACTAAGCAATTCTATAAAATTTTCCTTTTCAATTTTGTTGATACCCTCTTTGTCCTTGCTGATGATGCAGGTAACTGATAAAAGCAAAGCCACCTTGGATCATATCGTCATATCATCTTCAATCTCTAAATCTTGGCTAATAATAGAGCTAAATCTATAAAATAGTCCTCTTTTGCTATTTCACGATCTTGGATCGTGGCTCTTTCCCTCATCTCCTTACAGGTATCCTTTAAAACTGCAGACCATATACTCGGTTTTACTCCTACTTATCCAGAAAGCCTTAGACTCTAATGCTTCCTACCAAATTTCTAATTTAGTCTTAACACCACTAGCCGTTTAATCTCAAGGACAATATCATGCACAAACAACATACACCATGGGATATCCTACTGAATATGCCTAGTCAATTCATCCATAACTAATCTTGAAAAGATCACGGGCTCGAGGTGACCCACTTGGTGCAATCCCCTCTTGTGATGGGAAATTCACTCGTTCTCCTATTTGGTGATCTAATGGCGTGTGCACCTTCATACATGTCTCGACCCACGTCAATATAGCCTACGGTCACAAAGCCTTCTCGGAACCCGCAATATAATGTGCCCAGGCACCTACATCATAAGCCTTTTCCAAGTCTATAAAAATCATATGAAGATCCTTCCTCGTTGATCTGTGTCTTTCTACCAATCTCCTTAGTAGGTAAATAGCTTCCATAGTTGATCTCCCAGGCATGAACCCAAACTGTTTCTCTGACACTGTAGTCACCATCCTCAATCGATGTTCGATAACTCTTTCCCACAACTTCATCGTATAACTCATCAACTTAATACCTCTATAGTTGTTGCAACTTTGGATATCTCCTTTATTCTTGTAGATAGGTACTAAGGTGCTCCTCCTCCATTCGTCAGGCATCCTCCTAGATAAAATAATCTTGTTGAACAATTTTGTCAACCAAGTCACCCCCAAGTCACCTAGGCTTCTCCATACTTCAATGGGGATACCATCAGGTCCTAAGGCCTTACCCGGTTTCATCCTCTTCAAAGCCTTGGCCGCCGAACTTTTGTATCCTCGAGGTAGAACTTCATTATTCTATTTTCTCGCTAGGGACAACAACTTCCTCCTCACCAAAGGTTCCTTCATGTTTCTTGTACGGGGATAAATCCGCGTAACCCTGGATCACGTGCTTCCTTGAATCAACCCTGGATCTGCGAGACAGAAAAAGGGTTAGAGCACCTTTGCCTCTCGTTGGCAAAGGCCCTCCGATGCCTAAGTTAGTATCACGTACTTGAGAGCTTAAATTATAATGCATATGAAAGTAGGTTTTCACAGCGTACCTTTTGTCATGGTTATTGCCTTGTATTTATAGGTGTAGATGTCCTTTACTTTAGGCATCTCGTGCCCTTTATTTCCTATTCTCTTTTAGGAGTCCTTTTCTCAATAGGACTTTCTATCAGGGGACTGACTTCCTTATATTGCTAGATCTCGTCTAGCGGCGGTCTTCTTTCCATATAGGACTCATTCCTATATGGGGTCTATTCAAAATCCCATTAGGAATGCTCATGTCAATCCACTTATTTTACGGGATGGCTCCTCATCTCGTAAGGGTATTTTTATAGAATATTTCTAGAATGTCTCACCGCCGCTTCCGTGGCGGTGCCGAGAAACCACGTGCTTCGGGTAACTTCGTACATAGTTCAATTCATTCTAGAAATTTTGGGCTATATATTCGAGAATGCTTGCCAAATTATATCGTAGCTCCCTCGGCTTTCGGCCATATCGGGGGCATCCCGCTTTGCGCTACGCCAGAGCTAGTGCATTCTGATGCATTTACTTCAATTCGATTCCTGACCCTATTCATGGTCAATCCAGATCGGCATAAGGATTAACGAACTCCCTATGTGGTGCCGAGCTAATCGCCCTCTCGTGGCGGTCATTTTAGACACGTGTAATGCCTTATAATAGGGTAATTAGATTTTACCCTCTCCATTTCTCATTTAACAACTTCTCAAAATACATCTTCCATCTATCCTTGATCTCCTCATCTTTCACCAACACCTCCGAATCACTACCTTTTATACACTTAACTTGAGAGAAGTCTCTAGCTTTCCTTTCCCTTAGTTTGGCGAGTTTATATATATTCTTTTCTCCGTCCTTACTATCAAGTCTAGCATAAAAATCATCGTAAGCTCTCAACTTAGCCTCACTAACGGCCTTCTTAGCTTCCATGTTAGCCTGCTTATACCTCTGGAAATTGTCCACATTCCGGTCCTATTGCCACTTTTTAAAGCAATCATTCTTGGCTTTTACCATGGTTTGAACCTCGTCATTCCACCACCATGTCTCTTTAGAGGTTGGACCTTTCCCCTTCGACTCCCCAAGAAGTTCTTTTGATATTCTTCTAATCCCGTCAGCCATTGTATTCCACATACTATCACTATCACCTTCTCTTCCCCACTCCATCTCTTGGCCCATGCTCCCTTTGAACACCTCTAGTTTCTCTCCTTTTAAGAACCACCATCTAGTCCGTGGGCTTCTAGTTTCTTTTCTCGACCTACTATTCCCTTTGAGAACAATATCTAACACCAAAAGTCTATGTTGTGCCACTAGGCACTCTCCGGGAATGACCTTACAATCCTTACATAACAAGCAATCTGCGCTTCTAACAAGGAAGTAGTCGATTTGGCTTCTATTGGCTCCGCTCTTAAAGGTAATTAAATGTTCCTCACGCTTCTTTATAGAGTATTCCCAACTATAAGGTCACCGGCTACCAGAAAATCCAAAATCCCTCCTACCACCTTCATTTAGGTCACCAAATCCAAATCCACCATGTACCTTCTCATACCCTTGCCTCTGCACTCCCACATGACCATTGAAATCTCCTCCTATAAAAAGGTTCTCTCCACAAGGTATCTCTTGAACCACATCATCCATCTGTTCCCAAAATTGCTCTTTAGTGAGGTCATCCAAGCCTACTTGGGGCGCATAAGCACTAATAATATTCACTATGCTCTCTCCAATCACAAGCTTAACTAAAATAATCCTATCTCCTTTCCTGTGGATTTGTGACTCACCGAGTCCTTAAGGTGCTTATCTACTATGATGCCTACCCCATTTCTATGCCTATCCTTACCCGTATAATAAAAGCTTATACCGGTGTGTCTTCTATCTCTAGCCTTCTCCCCTACCCACTTAGTCTCCACAAGGCAAGCTATACTAATTCTCCTCCTAATCATGGTATCAACTAGCTCCCTAGTCTTACCCAGTTAAAAGTCCCTATATTCCAAGTTGCTAAGTGGATCCTATAGTCGGGCTGGCTAGCTTTACCTCAAGGTCCGCCCGTGCACGGGAACCCTTGCTCACTTATCACCACACCCGGGCGCCATGTACTTGACCTTCTGCCCATTTTTCGGCACTGCGGGGCTGTGCACAACGCTGCCGCTTAAAGGGAATGCCCTAGCATGTCTCGTTGTATAATTAAGGTTCATGTCATAAGGTTCTGACGGATTTTTTTTATGTGCTGGCTGTCAGCTACCTAACACACAACCCTCCTCCTTTATCCGGGCTTGGGACCGGCTGAGATCCAAAGATAAGGCTTTAAGAACGTCACAGGCGGAGTTAATCTCTCACTAAACCCAAAAGGGTAAAAACCCCATTACATTGCACATGAAAATCAGAGAGAGTGAAAGAGGGTCGGAGGCAACTTACAACTGGATTTGGAGGCTTTCGCTAGTGATAGCAATAATGAAAGAGGCTCCAGCCGGATCAACTAAGAGAGTCAAAGAGACTAGAGAGAGAGATTAGACGGACCTAGAGATTTGGGGGCACCGTATTATACGTTTGGTTCTAGTAGAAGGAAAATGGTTGACGGAGAGAGAGAAGTGAGAAAGATAAAGGGTTTTTTGTTTTTCCCAGTGGGGTCCTAGTCCTACGAAGTTGGAGGGCAAACTTGAGACCCGACCGATAGTGGAATATTTTCGAAAACTAGGTCCAACTCCGATGGACTAAGTATAGAATTGTAAACTAGGGTCATGAATATTTTTATTGGAAAAGTACAATAAAATAATGTCCTGCAAATTCTAATCATGTTTAGCAAAATTAATTTTTGATTTTTACCATGATTTATTATTTTTTAAATTATTTTTATATCTAAAAAAATCATAGAAGACACACGGAAAAAACACAGAATTATTTAGAACAATTTGGGAGCCTCATTTTCAGCTTTTCATTTTTAATTTTTTGGCTTTTTGACTTTTTGGATTATAGTCAAAATGTATTTTGAAGTTGGTAGAAGTATTTAGGAGAAATGTGTGGAATGCATTTTATAACACGAATAGTATTTGAGAGATATGTTCAAAATACATTTTGTGACTCTTTTTATTAATGAAAATTAGAAAAGTGGAAAATGATAAGTCAAAAAACTCTTCATCACCTCTTTTTCACTTCTCTTCTCTAAAGTCTAAAATGGAAAACACATTTTCTGAGAAGTCATTTTGGCCCAAGTCTCCCAAACATCCAAAACTCAAAAATGTGAAAATGAAAAGTAGAAAAATGACTCTGAAACTCCCTCACCATTGTGGAGAATTTGAGCTCATTAAAATCCATTTAATAATTTCTGCCAAAGTTGAGAAGAACTAAAACACGACAAAAAATGAATTTCTGATCAAAATTGAAAGAACTAAAACATTGACCAATTGACCCTCCCAACGTGGCAAATCGGTCATCGGAGAAAGAAAACACTTGCAACCCCAAAGCGCTAGTCTAGTCTAGATGATTGGTGGGTTTACTCTCCGTACAATTGATTAGAGTTCAATTGTTAAGTTCAAACTACAAAAAAGTAATTCTTTGTGAATCTCTTAGTTCGGTGTGGATAACCTATCTTTGACCGAATCGGTGAATTAATTGAGTCGCGTGTGCATTGACGATGGAGTCATGATTTTGGTGTAGTGGGGACAGATATACAAAATAAAAACTACGATATGATTTTTTACTAACTCAAAAAAAATTGCCAAATAACACAAATACATATAAAACTAAACATGTTTCTAATATTAACTCAGATTGCAAAAGGTATTAATGTTCATCTAATCTTATCTAGTATCTACTGAAATCAGGCATGTTGAACTGTGTTCGACGCTCTTTCTTGTTATTAAAAACATCAATGATAGAATTTGTGTCCAACCCTTGAGCAATATCTTTCTCAATATAAGTGATCAAGAAATTTGCTAAACAATCATCCTCCATCCTGTTGCGAAGTCTTGTCTTTACACATTTCATAGAAGAAAATGCATGTTCGGTTGTAGCTGTTGAAACAAGTAAAATTAATATAAGCCGAATTAACCTATTGACAAGATGATATATCATGCACTTTCTTGTCATCGCCAACACTTCACTCAACTTTCTAGATCATTGATGATGTCTCTTAACACTGAACAAGTTACACTGAACAAATTCATCAAACCCAAACGAGAACCCCATCGAATATCAGCAACTCGTTGTTTCATAGCTTCATAAATATTAAAGAATTGTAATTAAACTTCATTAATACCAATTTTAGTACAAAGTTGTTTCATAGTTTAATAATTATTAAAGCTGTTACTATTTTTTTTTTTAAAAAACGGCGGAGGGGCGGGGACTATATAGTTTGATGATAATTTGTTTTTTTTCAATGTAATTGTATTAATTTTTTAAAACGCAGCGGGGATGACTTCATTTACTAGCCCTTCCCTGACTCCATCCTTGCGTTCACTCGCACCGGTCAACCCAAACAAGGAAAAGAAACACTTGGCAACTTTTCTGGATGGGTGTAGTCCACGGCACTCTCTATGCTTGTCCTCCAAGCAAAACGTGCAGAGAACCACTGGGTCAACTGACCTCAATTTTGGATTGTCACCATTTGGACTGGGCTAGTCAATCTAGAGTTACTAGTATTTAAAAAGTGAAGCCCTAGTCCATCTAAGGCCAGGATTGGATGCCACTGAACCAACAAGGCTTTGAGCCCACTTTGTTGGGCCTGAGTTTTTCCTATTAGTGTGGAACGTGTGGAAACTGTAAACCCATCTGGCCTTTGGTGAGAGAGAGAGGGGGAGAGAGAGATTCGAGCTCAAACCAACTTCTGTCCATCAATATCCTTCTTCATACATAAATTATTGAATTGAATTTCAATTTCAAAGAATTTAACCAAAAAATTTACTTTTACAGTTAGAGCAAGTCTACCCGCAGTGTCACACAAAGTCATGTTTCGGTAAGCGAAGTCATGTTTTGCCAAAAAGAAAATAGAATGGCAAGGTATTTAAATCTTCAGTGCAATGTCATTTTGGCATAACCGCCTTTCTTTCTCATTCTAAATTTTGAAGGAGAGAGTAACAAATTTGACATTACCCTTTTTGTTGCAACACATATTAACTGGCGCCTCCAAATATCTTTAAGTAATTTGTAACTGGTTCGAGTTTTGGTTGTAACTTTGAACTAATAAATCAGGGGAAAATTTATATACATCTCCCATCAAATAAATCAAGAGACCAAAACAATTACACTTAAAATCAACATCCAATAAGAACAAATAAACTAGTGCTGAAAATTGAATATTCTGGATTTGTTGAATCATTTTTTTTTTCCAGACGGCGCAATTTGACAATTATAAGTTCACAAGGAGAGTGATTTTGGCACTCCTACTTTATCCATTTGCACTCCACTTTTTGTATACAATAGGTAAAGTTACAAAACTATCATTTTCTCTTTAATCTTCCATTGTCCAAATTCCTTAACTACCCTCACAATAAGCTAATGAAGAAAAAATCATTCAAGACTTGTTAAAATCATGCACATCTTAAAACAATTTTGGCGGCCAAATTAGATGCTTGAATTTTGCTGCAACTTCTTTGTTTTCAAAGAAAGGAAATACGACCAATCCTTTTTAGTTAGGACTAGAGTAAGCCAAAACAAAATTGCAAGGAATACAATTATTCAGACATAACTCCGAAGTCCAAACACAATCCTCACATGGGTCTAACACATAAGAAAAATAAAAATCACTCCCAGATTTAAGCCCAAAAACCTCAACAATATCACTCCAAGTAGAACTGGAATTCAAAAACCCATCTGGTAATGACAATGAAGATGCCAAAACCCATATTTCCGTTGCAAACAAAACAAAACAAAAATGCCAAAACCCAAACAAATACAGCTCAGATTCATCATCTATCCATTTAGAGATCTCCAATATCATTCGCTCTTCGTACAAGTCCACAAAAACTGTTAGGATTTTCGGAACACCTGTTCAATCCTACAACACCCCTACGGATCTTGGGAACAATGAATCACCAAATGAAAACACAAACAAACGTGCATAATAGAAAAAATGGAAAAACAAAAGGAGACACAAGATAAACGTGGAAAACCTCAATGCGAGGAAAACCACGGGAGTCACACCAGTTCACTATAAAAACGAAATCAAGCGTACAAATCATCTCGCAATCTCTTTAAGATGTGCGTTTTCTCTCGTCTCTCTCTATTTTTCTCTGAAAAACTAATAATCCTAATTATTAGCAAACTGCAAAATAAATAGGTTGAGCCTTATGGCCGAAATTACACACCTAGGTCTAAAAATATCATGTGCGGACTACACCCCCTACACCCCCAGTGCTATACTATTGCTGAAGGTTGTCAGTATCCCAACAAAAACATCAGCAATTTAGTTTTCTAAAAAAGAAAAAGTTACTCCTCCATCCCAAATTTCTTGTCCACTTTCACTATTCACAACACCTCAAAAAATTGTCTATATTTTCAAATGTATAATATTAAACATATTCAATATAGATCTCGTTCGGTAGTTCTTGATAAGTAAATAAAGTTTTCAAAATTCTAAAAAAATATTATTGATTGAAAGATTATAAGCAATTGAAAAATGGCTTGCATGCATGTAAATAGACAACAAATTTTGGACGGAGGGAGTACCAAAACAACCTGTTCCAATAATGAACAATTCCTACCAAAAAGTGAACATCTTTTTTGCACAATTGGTACTCTACAAAGGAACAACAGCACCTCCACAAAACAAACTTCACCACAGCTATAGTTCCAATAATGATCTCACATCTAACTGCAAAAAGTAGTTGGAAGCAAATATATTACCATATATTAGCTAAGGGAAATTTGTTAAACCGAACGAAATAGACTAAAAAAATATCTTACATTGTAATTCCACCATATTTAGATTGGCATGTTGATTAGCTTAGTGTAGAGTTGAATGATTTGTAGAGCTCTGATATTTCTTCAATATTAGTTGCTTGTGGCTGTGAGATTTAAAAGTTACTAACCATATGATCTAAAAGTTACAAATTCTTAGTATAAAAGTTACGAAAAAACAAAAATGTTATAAATTATCGGTTCTCTAAGTCATTTTTTATGAGGTGACGCATTATGGACCATACAATAAGTGCATATTGTACACACTTAAAAGGGTATATTGTAAATTTTTCCTGAGATTTATTATGTCATTTAGCTTTGAAAAATCTTCATCCGTAAATCCCATTGTTGCTTGGAAGCCACCAATTTCTTGATTCTCACCAATCCATTCATGAACTACGAAATCAGTTTCTTTTGATGGGATTAAGGGGTTGTGTACAAGGATGGAGCCAATATCCTGTTTCTCACCGATCCATTCATGAACTACGAACTAGCAAGGGCAGTCACCCCTATGTCTTAAAAAATTCGTACTATTACATTGGGGAAAAAAATTATCATCAAACTATATAGTCCCGTCCTTCCTCCATTTTTTCGTTAAAAAAAATAATAGTAACAGCTTTAATATTTATCAAGCTATGAAATAACTTTGTACTAAAATTGGTTTTAATGAGGTTTAAACACAATTCTTTTAAACAAAACAACGCCCAAAATTTATAACCCAGCACATTTCAGGGACTTAAGGCCGGTTCACTTTTAAAAACTAACATTCGCCGAAATTTCAGAAGACCAAAACTCTTTAACATGGTCTGTTGGCACCAAAGTAAAAATTCATATCATTGTTTGAATTTTTTTTTTATTTGTATATTTGTACCCCCACACACACACACACACACACACACCAAACTCCGTCCCTAGGTGTGTAGTGAGGGCAGCCTTCCAATCAGCGACCCACTGTTCAAATAAATTGAGGTTAAACTAAATGTAAAGAAGCCTTTTTAAAATGTAAGATGATCCGGGCCAATTTAATTACATTGATTGAACAACCAAGGGAAATTTCCATTTCTGTGGCTATAGGGTCCTCGGGTCCCTTTTGATGATGGGGATGAATCCTTGTTATTTGAACAAAACAGAGACTCACACCTCCATTTCAGTCTCTTTCTAAAAAAGATGATGGGTCCTCCAAAAAATTGAAGAAAATAGGGGATAAATTATAAAATCTCCAATCGTTATGTTACATCTGGTTTCTAAAATGGAGATGTAAATAATGATAAGAGATGCTTTAATTGAGATAAAAAGTGGAGCGCCAGTGGAGAATGTTAGCACCAAAATCAAGATCTGGGGTCTTGGAGGGCAAGCTCTCAGACTGTCGATCTCGACTATCAACAGCTCGGATTTCAAGGAAATGGATGGTTCAGATCAACAAAGCTTTGAGATAAAATCAGAATCGTTAAAAACACATCCAACAACTCGGTGGCGCCCTCCGGGTTCCTTGCCATATCCATTTTGAAAATCAGACCCTTTCACAACTTGAACTATTTCAAACTAGACACCATCAATGCCCCCAAGCTTCCCAACATAATGAATGCAAGCTAGTGGTGAGTGAATCATAAATGTGCCAGACCATTACATACAACTACCACTAACCAAAGAAAACAGCTGCAAACCCTAGCACTATGATTTTAATTTAAGGTGCTTTCCAAATTTGTTAAGTGTCTTTAAAGAAAGCCATTGATGAAATCAACAAATCAAATAAAGTAGTACATTGTACATTTTTTAGGGTCCGATACAAAGTTCTTCTAGTTTTGTTTTTTGTTTCTTTATTATTATTACTCCAATATTTTGGTCAACTTACGCGCACTTCTATTAATTTTGGGGGCTCAATTCCACAACTCACTAACAGAAATCCACTTAATTAAAACAGTAGCAAAAGCTCTATCTGAACTTCTAGCTAGCTTATAATCTTCTAGTTAGTTATAATCTCATTATCTAACTAAGAAATATTTAACGTTAGTTATTGTTGTACTTTTCAAAGTAAGCGTGAGTTTTAAGTTAACCTTTACCTTAAATAATTCAAAAATAGCACTCCTTTTCATAATGAACGGAAATTATGAGACGGAGAAAGTATAGTAATCATTGTATGCAGTGAGTTCAAATATTATCGTCCCAAAGATATGATAATGTACACATCATAGTTTGGGCCCCACAAAGTCGGCTTCAAACTAATGTAAGTACGTACTGTATTACTTAATTTTATGGAGCTTACATGTTTGAAATTGTGGCTTGCATACTTGATTGGAAAATAAAATGAACATTGTTATAATATTATGGATGCTACAGCGTGCCGCAAATTATACCAAAAGTTAGATATTGTCATAATTGGAGTATCATTTCATATAAGCAGGAAATAACGAAGGAGATCAAATGCTCTATAGGTGTTAGATGATAATGTAAAAATACATTATTTGGGTCTCACAAGGTCGGCTTATTGATCAGAGAAAAATGTTTTTCTAATATTACGAGTTTTTATACGATTATTTTACTATATCATAGCCAATATGTTTGAAATTGCAGCTAGCATAGAGTTGTAGGCTAATTATTGAGAGAGAAATGAAGGTAACGAAAATTGTGACATCTTGTGTGGGCCTTACACCATGCCGTAAACTAAAAATAAATCATATAAGCAAGAAGAGGGGAAGAAGAATGCATCTTTATATTTTGCATACATGGGTCATTCTTACTTAACAATTTGCCAATGTCCACCGTCCACACTAATAGAAGCTAATCTGCAAATTTGGCAAAATTTGAGTCGAAAGCACAAATCAAGAATTTAAGACAAGGGAGTGATGTGGACTAGTTTTTTGAATTACATGCAAGAAGCGTTAGTTGTTACATAGATTTGAATCATGTGAATTATTAGATTTTTGAATAATACATGTTGTGGAGCGGGAGAGAGACCAATAAGGAAATGAGTAATGAACCAGATAATCGGTACAATCCAAGGGTGCACCGATTGTGCATAGGTGGGTGTGGGGTCCACTTCCACGTCGCACCCAAATTATCTTAATTGTGTGTTAATTTTATAATAAATTGTGAAATTATCTTGTAAAAAATCTGTTCAATCGAATAATTGTAAGTACTTAGTCTAATGTTTCATTTTATCATTCAGAATCCAGTATCTTGAATTCTTAATGAATTTTGAAGAAAAGTTAGAAAGTCGGATTAAGTACATAGAGTTTAACTCGAATGAGCTCAATTTTTTTCCAACTAACTTGAAAAATTATTTAACAATTAATGAACGGTTTGAATCATTTGTGCTAGCCTCCGGAGTGGAGCACCAGACACCATCTCTGCAATATGTGCATCCATTGTCCGTGCCCATAACTTTTTCGATGGTTGCAAGCGACAAGAAAAGAAGGGTCAAGAAACTTATCAGATACACACTCACTGCCAGCTTTCTTTGACTCCAGACATGCCACATGTCAACATCTCGTGGCGCAACCAACACAATTTCAGCCAGCCATTGATGGTGAATCCCAAAACCATGGCCCCATTGTCCAGACGGGAACATGGCGCAGGCCCAGCTTGCTGGTCTGATTTAACTACGAGAAGAGAAAAACCACCACCACAAGACATGAGGAGGGTTCCCACTGCCAGTTGAACATAGAACCAAATTAGCAAGCCAATTGTGCTCCACTTCACATGGCCATCCAATTTTAGAGCTGGCAACAGCTAATATTCCTTGTACTTTCTAGCTTTTGGGTCTGACATGTAGTATATATCCATCCCATGAGGAGCAAGTTCTTTGGCCTTAAGTTTCATACCCCTTGTGTGCTATTAATTCTTTTTGAGTCAATTCAAACATCAATTCCATTTGAGTCAGGTCAATTCATCAAACGGAGCTTTGTTCTGGTTTTAAAGGAAACCTCCGCTAATAGACAGTCGGATTGTTCCCAAGAATCAGTTGATGTGAGCGCATGTTAGCCACATTGTTACTCATAATTAATCGATGTGCATGAAAACTAGTGAGGACACTTGGTTATCATACAACCAAAAGGTATTAAGTTCTGGAATTAACCTCCCCGGATCCTTGTCTCCGAAATCTTCAAATTTTGCCCCAATAACTCCAAACAATGATATGCTAGGAGTCTCGATCATGTTTGATGACGGGATTACAATCACTGAAAATCAAATAAATTGTATTGAAAACTTGGTGTACCCATGTACTTCACTATGTTCTTGCGGCTGAAAATCATTATATATAAATAAGACCCCTATATTATAATATAGGGTACATCAAGTTTTCAAAGGACTTGAGCTCAATTACAATCCTCCATCTACAGTATGATATAAAGAAATATGCAGGGCCACATGTTTCTTGAGATTAGATAGTCCTATATTTCTTTTTTCTAAAGAAATAGAAATGCATTTAGATTAAATGTTGCCGAGTATAGTCACATACAATTGAGAATAACAATTTACAAATAGGAAAGACAAAGAACGTAACTAAATTAAGTGAAGGATACATTCCTCGTACTAGCTAATTCAATCGGTTAATTGTCTGAAGCCCTGCATGCAACTGGCCAATATTTGTTTGTTGGGAGGACTAAATGTAAAACTGGACTATAGAGGGATTATTTTGCCACTTAATACCCATGCGGGACAATCCAATACAAACCGGGGGGTTTATTAGCTAATCCAGTCCATTGGGATAACTTCACTCCTCATTCAATTCAACAGTAAAAAATAACTCTTTACTATGGGGTGGTGTTTGAATGGCTGTTTTTTTTCTTCTCATTTTTATGTTTTTGCATTTTAGGTGTTTGAGTAGAAGTAACCAAAAATGAGTCATGGGAAAATGAATTTTTGGTTTTCGAGTTTAGAGAAGCGAAGTGAGAAGGAAAAAGGAGCATTTTGACTTCTCCTTTTCACTTTTCTCATTTTCATTTTTCGTTAATAAAATGACCTACAAAGTATTTTGCACACATCTCTCAAACCTTACTTCTATTATTAAAAGTATTCTGCACATATCTCCCAAATACTTTACAAATTTAGTAATACATATTCTAGCCATGATTCAAATTTAGCACTCTCATTTTTGTCTCTACTAAGTAAAAGTACCCTTTACACTTTCTAAATAAAACAAAAAAAAAAGTGTCAATAGAGAAAATGAAAGTGTCAATATCAATTTCCATTCAAAAGTCATAAATGCAAAAAGTCAAAAAGAGAGGCTCTCAAACACCCATTATCCCATTCTTTATCCCACTTGAATCAAATAAAGTACAACCAATACTGCACTACATACAATCTCATCTATTATCCATTTGTGGCGTATGTCACATACGGCCTGTTTGTAGAGCTATAAGGGAGGGAGATATAGGACAATGCCGGATATACATAACTGGCATGGGTATATGCATTGTTTGTTTGCATTTTGCAACCCGGAATGAATGGGCATTTCGGATCGGATGTTGGGGACCCCTGAGGGGTCCCGGCGCCCGTCGATCTTGTTGAAGGGTGCTTTTGATACTAATATATAAAACTCAGGGGAGGTCAGTGTTATTTCAGATAAAGTAGGGGTGGTCGGTGTACAAGTCAGAAACCTCAGGGGAGGTCAGTGTAATTTACCCTTTTTCTCTTTTTGTTTTCGGAATTGAGGTGTACTAGAAATCAACAATCCCTTTGATATTTCTTTCTAAAGGTGGAGTTTTGATCCAGTGTATCACATAAAATAAGGAAAGGGATGTTTTGGATCAAAGAGGGTTTGTAGTTCGGATAATTAAAAGGTGGGTTTGTAGCTGTCTTGCTGATTTACCCCGAGGAAAAAAAAAGGGGAAAATACACTTTATCTACTCGTGGTTAGCGCGAATTGCAGAACACCTACCTCGGTTTTAAAAATAAGCGAAAGAGCTACCTATGGTTTTGGACTAAACTGCTACCGTTAGGTTTTTCATCTGTATTAACGGCGCGTGTGAGCTACGCCCTAAATGGCAAGTGTGGAAAAAAAAAACGTGTTTCCTCCAAAATATGATATTTTCTTCTTCCCTAACTGCCCCTCCAAGATTTATAAAATTCAAACCTTTCATTTTCTCCCTCTCTCCCTCTTCCCACGAAAACCCATCTCCTGTGAGTAACAAGGGAGTCACGACTTCCCCTGGCCCTTCCATTTTCGGCGATTCCTTTCTGCAAAACCCATCTCCGACGATTCCCCTACCCTTTCTCTTCTCTCTCTCTCTGATTCTAATCGATTAGGGCTGAAACCCTCTCTTGTCTCTCTCCAATATACTCATGCGTAGAAATCATCACACTTGTAGGGATCTTGAATCAGGCCCAATCTGAATCAGACTGGTCAATTAAAAAAAAATCTGAATTAGACCATCGAACCAAGTGTGATGATTTTGATCACACCATAGAACCAAGTGCACCTTCAACACTGATCAATTGAAAAAAAAAAAAATTAACCCAATTTGCATCAGACCCAATCTAAATCAAATAATGCAAAAACAAGATCCAGGAATACACATCCATGTATACAGATGAACCAATAATACAAAACCCATTATTTGCCAATTTGCCGTCGTTTGTCAATCAGTCAGAACCCGAAATTTGTTGATCGGTCTGTAACAGAACGCCCGTCGATCCATATAAAACCGAAGTCAGCCATCAATCCGAGATGAAACTGAGCCGCCGTCGACTTGATTCTCGCCTTTGTTGCAGAGGTAAAATGAGAGAGAGGATGAGTAGGTGCGGTGTTGCACAGGAGGAGGAGATAGATATTGAGGCAGAGAGAGAAATACAAGGACTGTTTGTTCTTGTAGTGTTGTTTAGGCTTTTTCACTTTTGGGTGTTGATGACGATGGAATGAAGGGCGGGCTCAAAGTTGGGAAAGATGCACTGTGTACATGGGGTGAGGAAATTTATCCCAAAAAAAAATATAGGGGCATCGGAGTCATTTATCATTTTTCTGTTAACGGAGTTAGAGTTGCAGTTTAGTCCAAAACCATAGGTAGCTCTTTCGCTTATTTTTAAAACCGAGGTAGGTGTTCTGCAATTCGCGCTAACCACAAGTAGGTAAAGTGTATTTTCCCCCAAAAAAAAACCCCACATATCCAAGGGTAAAATAGAAATTTGACACCGTTATTCATTATCCACCCCTCCATATCCCCCTTCTAAAAAAATTAAACAAACCAAGTAACTTTTTATCTCCCCTTCTAAAATAATCCCCTCCAATCATTCTCGCTTTATATCCTCCTCTTATTATATTCTATTTCTCCCCCTCATATACATATCCTTCAAACAAACAAGGCGATAGGTCTCATGGACCCGTTCGGTACCGCGTGGTGCATTTCAGATTTGGCTGCAAGGTACCACGACGGTGCGACACGTAGGGCTAATTTGGCCTCAAAGCAAAAAATGGATAATTGGTTTTTCGTTTTGTCTTTATTCAAAAAAAAATTCCATTTGTTAGTTTTTCGTCAAAATTTTGTAGTTTCTAGATTCCTCTCAGCGAGATGAATCTAACGAGTATAAAATTATGGTCAAAACTCAAATTTTTTTAAATAAAGCCAAAATAGGTTAATTATTCAATGAAAATTTTTTTTGAATAAAGACAAAACAAAAAAACCAATAATCTATTTTTTGCTTTTAGGCCAAATTAGCCCGTAGTACCTGCTCGGCACCTAAAAATATTCATTGCTCGGCACCTAAAAATATTCATTATCCAGGGACCCAAAGACCACGTCCAATCCAAGCAAGGTGTGGGCTCAGAATTGTTATGATTCCGCACAAGCAGCCTCGTAGATTTCATCGAATGTCTACAAGTATATGAGCTAGACAGCTAGTTGAATACGTTTCAAGTTACTTCTTATGTACTCCTTTATATAAACCAGGACCACAATCAAGTCGCTCACTTCAACCTTTTCTGAAGTGTGCGATTTTGATATTTGATTGTCAAGAGGCATCGGAACCCAGGATTAGTCGAGTCCAGGTGTGTGTGGTTAAGAGTGTAAGACTTTTTCATATGGCCTAGTTGATCATCTTCCAATACTCAGGACTCGGGAGCTGTGAGAGTGAAACCAGGAGCGCATAGAGACGAGGTAACAAGAACTATGGAGCACATGATCCCATCTAACTAAAGCATGTAAACCGGATTGCAGATTCCAATAATGTTTCAGAATGAAAAATCAATCTACGGGTTATACAATGCTTGCGCGCTGATGAATCTATCATTTAGATATACAAATAAATTGTAAATGTGTTACAACCAAGCGTATGACAATGTAGATTACCATCTACTAGGAATTGAAGGTACAACGAAAAGCTAGGGTACTAAAGCAAAGAGAAAGAGTACTTACAAATAAGCTTAAAAAACGAATTGATGAAAACTGATCATCATTTTCCATAAGGTTATCTGTGTCGAGTTGGATGGTCAAATCTCCTACTACTATCACCTTCACTTGTATCCGAAGCACCTTCATCAAATTGCTTATCACCTAATTTTGAAGCATTGCGATTCTCACCCTTGCTATGACCACGATGGGAACTCCCAATTCGCCTTTCCTGCAAATAGACAATAGAAAGGAAAGATGGATAAGTGGCAGGGACCGAAGCAATAGCAAATCTTTGTTTTGAATATTTTTTCCTTGAAAATATTTTGAAATGAAACATACATCGCGAAATGGCAAATCATCTGCCTCGAGCATGTGAATCACATGTCCCATTTTGGGCCTCTTTTGCGCATCAGGATCCACGCATCTAAGGGCGACCAAAAGAATACGTTTGAGCGTTTTCGAAGAAGGCATCTCGGGCAACTTTGGATCCACAACTTCCTCAGATTTTCTGCTTCCAACCATCGCCTTCAACCATTCAACCAAATTCACCTGTAAAACATTAATTCACCGACCTTGTTAAAAGCCACCAAAAAAAAAAGAGGAGAGTAGAGAAATTGGAAACTATATATATTCTTGGAGACTAACCTCTCCTTTAGGTCGACTATAATCAACAGGGGTTCTCCCAGTTATTATCTCCATTATAAGGATTCCGAAGCTATAAACATCACTCTTCTCATTCAACATACCAGTGCAAGCATATTCCGGTGCAACATAACTAGAAAAATCCAAGGTTATTGGTTATTCTCCCATGCCACAGGAATCACACCATACTTGCTAAGCAAGCAGGAATAAATTGTTTAAGCATGGAAACAAACTTACCCAAATGTTCCCATCACGCGAGTTGTCACATAACTTCTCTCGGAGCACAAGAGCTTAGCAAGCCCAAAATCAGACACCTTAGCATGCCACTGACGATCAAGTAGGATGTTGCTAGATTTGATGTCTCGATGGACAACTTTTGGTTCAAGGCCCTCGTGGAGATAGGCCAATCTGCATGAATAAGTACAGGAAAATAATATTCAAGATTGACAGATAGATACAAGAAGTTATGAACCAATCAATCAGAATATTCAGTTTCAATACCCTTTTGCCATTCCCAATATGATATTCACACGGATATCCCACGTTAAAGGGCTGACTTCTCCCACATCTCCATGAAGCCACTGGTCCAAATTCCCATTGTCCACAAACTCATATACAAGCATCCTGAACAACAAAAAACTCCGAAATTAAAAGATTAATGATGCAAAGAAAATGGTGACTCCCTTTTGAATAGGAATATAATAAATGTCAGTACATTTGAACGTCCAAATACAACATGTACCTGTAAGCTCCTTCCACACAGTAACCCAATAATCTCACAAGATTTTTGTGTCTTACGCGCCCGATTGCTTCCACCTCTACTTTAAACTCCCTCTCAGCTTGGCCCCTGATAATTCAATGGTCTCGTGAGATCATGCATCATGTATGCAAGAAAATGGGGAAGGGGGGAAAAGCAGATCTCAATGTTGACTGATCGTGAATCAAAAAATAGTAAAGCAGTCAAAAGTGAGTGGAAACTGGAAAGCAATGTGTTAAAAGCGCAACATGTACTCAATGACACCACAATCCACATAAATAAACCAAAATAAGGAAAAGCTTCTAAATTCTGTGGTAATCTGCTCTTAGAGTTGACTAAATTGTAGTAGAATCCTAGAAAGTAATCACTAACTTCATTGGTTCCAAATCCAAAAGAAAAGTGATAGCTAATTTGTACTATAAGAGAGAGGGGAAAGCAAGGGAGAGGAGGGGGTTTTGGAATCCAGATCTTATCTTATACTTATTGAGAAAGCAAGGATTGGAAAGCAATCCGATAAAAGTGCGATTTGTACATAATGACAGCTTAATCCACACATTTGGAACCAAAATCCCGAGAAAAGATTCTAAAATTTAATCTAACCTCCTCTGAAATTAGAGCAAATTGCAATGAAATCCTAAAAAAACACCAATTTCAGATTATTCAAATCAAATGAGAATCAAATTCGAAAACAAAAAAGATGGCACCTCTCTCAGAAATTCTAAGTACAGAACCACCCAGGCTGAGTTTCCACTGAGATATCTTCGGTATTCTTGTACTATAAGTTGTCAAATCAACAAGTCATTCTCCTCTCCTCACATACATCAACTAATTTCACAACTTGTAGTCCAAGAATACTGAAAATACCGTAGTAGAAACTCACTGGGCTTGCTCCCATGGACTACATGAACTAGTCACGAGAATTAGACGAACCCCAAACACCCGTCCTTGAAAAAAAGGAAAAAGACTCAGAGGCACACCCAAAATGGAAAATTTTGCGACCTCCCACGAGCGAAAACTTGTGCGAAATAGCCGCCGAAAGGACTCAGCTTACAGTACCGCCACGCCACCTATGTTTGCCGATAGTGATTGGCTCCGAATTACTAAAGAAGAAATGGGGAACTTCTTGATTTTAAAGTTAATTTCCATTGTAATCACCATCCCACATCAATAACCATATGCACATAGATAGCTGTATTTCTTAAACAGCACACATATACTCCCTCAGAACTTAAAAACAACAGATTTTTCTCAGTAAAAAATTAATTTATTAAAAAAAGTTCCGAATTTTTCTAGACAAAAATGCATTTATTCAAGTCACAGTATAGAAGCAGATGTTGAATTGAAATAAAAAATGAACTATGAACATCAAAACAAAAACACAAAAAATTTGATCTGTGATCTCACCTGTTGTTCAAGAGATTCTTGACAGCCACAGGAGTGCCATCGCCCAAAACCCCTTTATACACTATCCCATACCCTCCTTCCCCAATCACATTCTCATCCGCCAAACAATCCGTCGCCTTCTCAAGTTCCCTCAACGTGTACCACCTCCCCCACCCCAAATGCGACACCTCCGGCATCGCCCCACCGCTCCCGCCGCCTCCCCCGAACGACGCAGTATCGTTCCCGCTCGTCGCCCTGCTCTCCCCGCTCGACGGCGCTCGATCCGAAAACACGATCCTGTGCTCCGTCTTGCCGATGTCGATCTGGATCTCCTGCTGCAACATCGGGCGGGGGGCGGCGGCGTCGTGGTGGTGGGTGATCTCCTGGATTTCTTTGGAGACGACGGGGGTGGGGAAGGGGGAGAGCTTGTTGTGGTTGGGGTATTTTGGGGATTTGGTTTTGCGGCGGGAAGTGATGCAGAGGGAGAGGAGGAAGAGGATTAGGACGATGATTGCTCCGACGAAGATGCCGATGACTACCCAGAGGCGGAGGCCGAAGATTGAGGTGGGCTTGGAGAGTTGTTTGTTAACGAAGGTTGCGTCGTATACTGACATCTTGTTATAGTGCGTGCGTGTAGATTTATACACAGAGAGAGAGTCGATTATGAAGAAGTGGGTTTTTCCGGGGAGAAGTGGGTGGTCGGAAGAAACTATAATGGAGAGGAATTAAGCGAACTGTAGAGAGAGAGAGAGAGAGAGAGAGAGAGAGAGAGGCTTCTCTCTACAGTTGTCTGGAAGAAGAGGAGTGAGATTTTGAAAAGAGACAGAGAGAGTGTGGGGAGGAATTATTCAGTACTTCCACCCCAACTACTCCGTCCACAAGGAACTTTGTTTGATAACCCATATTCAAACTCCTTTGAGTAAAAAATCACTTTTTGGTTTTTAAAAAATCATTTTGTTTTTATTCAATTTTTTTTTTCATTCATTAGTTTTGCATCAAGATTTTTTGATTTCCGGATTTTTCTCGATGAGACGAATCTAATAAGTACTCCCTCCATCCCAATTTTATAGTGTTCCTTTTAGGAGTTCGTGCCACTTTTTAAAGTGTTATATCTTATAATTTACAATATTTTAGGTGATTTTAAACACTTTATTTATTAGATTAAAATCAAAATCTATCGATCGAAAGATATAATCGTTTTTTATCCGATTAGAATAGAACGAGGGACCATAAAATTGGGACGTAGGGAGTATAAATTTATGGTTAAAACTCAATTTTTTTTTAATAAAGCCAAAATAGTTGGATTATTGGCCAATAATCCAAGTATTTTGGCTTTTATTCAAAAAACTATTTGGTTTGGCCATAAATTTATACTTATTAGATTCGTCTTGTCGAGAGGAATCCAGAAACTAAAAAGTCTTGAGACAAAACTAACGAATGCAAAAAAAATTGAATGAGGACAAAATGGTTTTTCAAAAAATCAAAAAGTGGTTTTTTACCCAAAGGAGACCTGAATGAATTAAGTAAGTAATCAAGTAAGTTTGATAATCATATTTTATGTATTACTTAAAATATTAAATAATAACCACCACTCCACAATCAGAACCACCACCACCGCTATACCACAATTTTGCTAATATTCTACATATGTTTATTATTTTGATAAACGTACGTTTTTTTTCAGTTATTAATTTTGTTTTTGCATTCTAGTATAAATATACAAAATGAAAGGCAAAATAAGAAAATTAGTGAATTTAATACTAACACCGCTATGCTACCATATTGCAAATATCTGCATATTTTTATTATTTTCATAAATATACTTTTTTTTCATTTATGCATTCCGGTATGAATATATATGAAATGCAAAGTAAGAAAATTACTGAATTTAATACTTCAACTCCTTATATATATCAAAAACTTATTTATTTTAATGCTTAAGATTCAGTACATATTAAACAGCTTATTAACTTAATAAATTCAGCATTCAGTTTTCAATACTTAATTTTCAGTTTTCAGCTTTTAACTTTATCAAACAGCCCCGAAGTCAGAAAATGAACTTATGAAATAGTTTACTTTCTCTCTAACTTTCCCATCTCTCTCTCTTTCTCTAAACTTTTAGGCGGCTAGGGTTTTTCCAGTTTGGGGGGTGGAGGTCAGCCATCATCCTCCACCTGTCGGTGTGTTCCCACCCATCCCGGCTTGTCTTCTTCCTTCGTGGTGGTTTTGCTCCTAGGTTGCTCGGCCCTTTGGCAGTCTCCGACGAAGGTTTGGTTCAAACTTCATGGGATCTGACTGGTTCAGTAAAGAATGGAGTCTGGGGCCCGATATTCGGCGGCCAGAAGAGTGGTAATAACGGGTGAGAACGGCAAAACGTGGATTTTTTTCTTGTTTTTGTTGTTTCTTGTTTTTTGTTTCCACTGGTTTGGTCCGACATTGTACTGATCTGGGTTTTCCCCAGATTTGGTGGGTAGTGCTGGTGGGTTAATAAGTTTGTTTGTTCTTAGTTTTTGGTTATCTGGTTTTTCCCAGACTGGTTCACCAGTCTCCGGTCAGAGGTGCTTGTTTGAAGGTCTGGCTCGTTGTGGGTTGTCTGGTCTTTTACTGCGCCCGAAGTTTCGAAGTGTCAGCAGAAACTTGCACTGGAGCATCCCTTTGCAATTGTGAAGGACTCGTTTTCCTTACATCGTGAATGCCAACGTTAGCCACTTTGAGGACCGTTCTAATGGTTTGAGCTCTGGGATGCTCTTCTACTGATTCTTGGACAGACCCTACGCCACTTTGTCAATCTGCTTCTGCAGTAATGCGTCTTTGAGCATGTATGCCCATTTGTGGTTGTTCGCGTCCCATGATTAGTAGTTTTTAGCTTTTTCCGACTTTTATGATTATTTCATGTAAGTGCCGTTAGGCTTCTTGGAATGAAATTTACGGTTGATCAAAAAAAGAAAAACAGCCCCAAAGTCTATGATTTTCTAAAATCTTAGGAGATTTTTCATTTTAGAACGTTGATTTTATATATTCCCATAATCGTTGCCGAGGATAATCGACCTTTGTTATTTGGAGATGATACGGCCTCACTAACTTGGGATGATAGTCCTCATTGAGACAAATCAATTAATGATTGTGACAATTCGTTGGTTGGGAAGCTTTTTAGGTTGGGTCTGTGATAAGATTTTATAAGAAATCTCATAAAATTAATTGACTGATTTTATGAGATTTATTTTTATTTTAACACGTTGATTTTATGAGAAGGGCTTTATTATTAAGGCCACCTCACATCATGCAAATATTTGAAAAGGACTGCGGGAAGGGCTCCGGTTCGTCGTTTATTACCACAAACAATACAATTAATAAATTCATATCATATCATATTCTGAGACTATTAAATTTAATATTTAAATTAATAGGTTCAGATCATACTCGGATACTTGTTTAATTTATTTGTTTTGGGAGGGCAAGTTAAGCGTTTGTTCTCCTTCCATAATAACTATTTCATATACAGTTTTTTTTTCTTTCTAGAACCAGATGTCCAATTCCACTTGTTTGCATCTCACTAATTTTGGGGGCTTGGAGGTAACAACAGGTTATAACCCTCAGTGGCCCCAAAAATTTGTTGGCAAGGAAAATCGAATCTGATACTTTAAATGGAAATAAACCTCTTAAGTACTAAGTCAAGACCACTTTGCTAACCATTTTTTTGTTTTTTTGTCATTTGTCAATTCTAATCTATTAACGAAAATAAGAGGAATGAGACTTGATCCCGAGATGCATTGTTGGGCATCCAAGAGTTCTACGAGTTAGCCACCACTTGCACTAACCTAGCCACTTGGAATTGTACTAATTCATGTAGTTCCCACATTCCTTTCCGAAAAGTATTTTTATATGATTCCCCCGTTAATGCAATGTAATTGTATGACTACAGAGAAAATCAAGCAACACCTAATTTTGCGTTGAGTGCCACGAATACCTCTATTGTCTCAAGTGAGAGAATGATTGTACAAATCCTAAACACTACCACAAAAATTCATAATTTTGAGCTATCTTTTTTATTGCAAAATTCATAAATGGAGTAGCGTAATCCTAAAAATAAAATGAGCCACAAAAAATCATAAAATGAACTATAAAAATTCAGAAAATGAGCCAAAAGAATTTCGTACTGAGGGTTTGTATTGAATGCTTTTCCACTTTTGTTAGAATCACATAGATTTGTACAAGCATTCTCTCACTTGAGACCTACGCATAGAAGGTAGAGTCACAGATTTATGTGAAAAAAGTTTGTAACATCAGATGATGTTGGAACTTGTGGCTCAGATGGAGATATACCAAGGAATTCTAATGAAAGACTAGATGCCGAATCAGAACGGAGGGGAGCGAGGAGAGGCAAGTGCACTGGGCTATATAAACTCTATATTGTAAAAACCTAACCAATTTTGATCATAATAATACAGACTCGCTCTCGCTCCCGTGGAGCTACCCGATCATGGGGGAACCACATAAAGTCCTGTGCTGATTCTTTACTATTTTCGTATTGATTATTGTATGCTTGTGGTAATTATTCTAACAGATAATCAAAATATCGAGTCTTTGAAACAATAAATTGTAGTTTGCATGTGAATACCATTTTAAGACATTATGATTGGATAAGCAAATTTGACGATATCCAATCAGCTCAAAATTTATATGAAGGGCTTGTTTGATTGTTGGACAAGAAATGGGGTAAGGATTATGGGGTGTTTCCCGTTATTCTTTAGCCCTGTAGTTGATGTACTCGGGATAAACTGTGGGACTTTGTCCATTTAGTAATCCATCTGGGGTTTTACTAATACCATGGTCCATGGGGAGGGTTGATATTAGCTAGTCATCCTCCTCCGAATTATCTCCCTCCTTATCGAACAGTCAAAAGTAATTCCCATTATTTTTATCTCATCTTTATCACACTCTAAGCAAATATATATCGTACTACTAATCTTAGTGTTCATAATTTCATCTATTATCCCGTGGATCTTGCTTATCCCCTCTATCTCATCCTTAATCTCATATTATCCAATACATTTTAAATAACCAGACAATTAGACGTCTCGAAAATGCTCTAATTTGACGATTTGAAAAGCGAAGGCTTCAAATTACACAAATTATATTAAGTTCCTAGTGGGGCATATCACACAAATGCATAGTACAATCCCTTGAGATTTCGTAGAATTCCACTTTCCAAATTTAATTGGCAAAACGATTTTTGTACCCCTTTTTTGAGTGATTATCCAGTGCTGTTTAAGCACCAGGGTTTTCACCACCACACATTTACATAAGATCCGAACACATAATATTCGACTTCTAAAAAATGTGTGATTGTGAAAGATAGGTTTTGATCTTGGGAATAATGTTCTATAGAGATAGGGATTGTTAAAAATCAGAAAATGGAAAATGGTGTGATCTAGAAGGGTGAAAAAAAGGACAACAGTGTATAATAGGGGTGGAAATTCATGACATGACTCGAACTCAACTCTATCAGAAAATGGAGAATGGTGTGATCTAGAAGGGTGAAAAAGAGGACAACAGTGTATATTAGGGGTGGAAATTCATGACACGACTTGAACTCAACTCTAATTTATTGGGTTAGGGTTGACTATTTTATACATGAAACACATATATGACTCTACCTGAGAACACAATTGCTAAATAGGTTGGGCTCAGGTTCAACTCACATAACCCAATAATGACACGGTTAACCTTTTTATCCATCTGTGTCCACATGTTAATTCAAACTCGACCCGAAAATGACATGGTTAACTTGCTTTCCAAGTTAATTGACTATTATTTTGTTTGTTTCTTTGTGTTTGTTTAAAAAATTATAGTGTCATTCAGTAGTTTTTTTCTTTAAATGTTGAATAATATAAGTAGAAGTATCGTTCAATCCTTGACAATGGTTATTTTGTTGGAATAATTAGTCATAAATACACAATATTTTGCCTATTTAAAGGGAAGGACAATGAACATTTGCAATCAAACATAAAAACAAGGAACATTTGCAATCAAACATAAAGACACAATATTTTTCCAAAATTTTAGAATCAACTCGACTTTGTCAATCTCTCTATTCTTCTCCATAAACAAAACGAAGAACAACAATCGGACCTCAAGTCCTGAAAACCGCTACCGAAATCGAAAATTAACTTCCGAAATGATCAAAATAATTTGAAAGTTTAGTTTCGAGTCTTGTTCTATGTTCAAGAAGAAGGATACTGATGCACTTCCGAAAAGGAAGCTACATAAATAGTTCTATGTTCAGAGAACGTGAATGCAATTAGGCAGGGTAAAGGTTGTTGAAGATAAGTAACAACCAACGTAACTAATAATGTTGCAACCATACACAATTTACGAAATTTTATCACGTCAGATCAAATTCTTGTGAGATAACTTTTCTTCGAGATCCAATTAATTTGATTTTTTTATCCAATGCCTAATGAACAAAAAATCAAGTTGATTAGACAACAATAACCATTTACTTAAAGTATATTTGTCACAGGACAATTTGATGGTTAGACATGACCGTTCATTTTTTTTCATGTTGCGAATTTGCACGGACCATGGTTCAACAGAGTTTTTACTGTTCAATCAATCGACGACAAACATATCAAGCATGTAGAATGAATAGTTCAAAACCTTTAAAAAAATATTGTGGTAGCTCGTGGGAGTTGCTCTTAGGTAAGGAAGTATATTGAGTGTTTTAGCTAGGTATTTTATGCAGTGGCAACTCCAGAAATTTCTGTCAATGGTGTCATAATTAGTGACATGTCACTAATTGTTTTGGTCGCCAAAAGTGGTTGGCTATAGAGGTGGGGTTGTGGTCGGCCGGAGGTGGGGTGGTGATTTTTTTGAATTTTATGTTCGAAATTAAACTTTTAAAAATTAGTGACATCTTATTAATTTTTTTTAGTCGCCGGAAGTGGTCGGCCAGAGGTGGGGTGGCGGTTGGCCAGAGTTAGAGTGGTGATTTTTTGAATTTTATGTTCGAAATTAAAATTTAAAAAAATTAGTGACATCTCACTAAGTTTTTTGGTCACCGGAAGTGGTTGGCTAGAGGTGGGGTGGTGATTTTTTTGAATTTTATATTCGAAATTAGAATTTTTAAAAATTAGTAACATCTCACTAATTTTTTTGATCGCTGGAAGTGGTCAACCAGAGGTGGGGTTGTGGTTGGCCGGAGGTGGGGTGGTGATATTTTTGAATTTTATGTTCAAAATTAGAATTTTTAAATATTAGTGACATCTCACTAATTTTTTGGGTCGCCGGAAGTGGTCGGCCGGAGGTGGGGTGGTGTTTGGCTGGAGGTGGGATGGAGATTTTTTTGAATTTTATATTCGAAATTAGAATTTTTAAGAATTAGTGACATCTCACTAATTTTTTGTCTTTATGTTCAATTGCAAAAGTTCCTTATCCTTCCCTTTAAAAATGTCAAATATTTTTTGTTTTTATGTTTGATTGCAAAAGTTCTTTGTCATTTCCTTTAAAAATGTCAAATGTTTTAGATTTTTGGCTAAGTTCTGGCCCTATTTTGTTATTGAAATTGGTTGAAAACTAGACAAGCAGACAAGTGCAAACGATTTATGTAAACAAGTTATTGGAAAGCAAAAGGTTTTCGGGTAATCGTGTCAATCCACGTTGTGTTCAGGTCATGTATTGAAGGAAGTGTCCAGAAAATTTACTGAGCATGCTTGGAGACTCACTTTTGGGTCACACACGAGTGATCCGAACCGTTCATTATTTTGATTGAAACGGTGGAATTTTTGTTCAAGCACTTTTAACTGTCTCATTGAGCTAAAATTTTGTGGGGTCTCTCAGAAAAATGTTGTAAGAATAATGAATAGTTGGGATCACTCGTGTGGGACCCCAAAGTGGGTCCTTGAGCATGCTCGGTACATTTTTTGGACACTTCCTTCAGGACCCATAGGTTTTTCTAGCTCAAATTAGGGGCGTCAATGGTCTAGATTAGTATGAATCCAAAGACGGAACCGCGAGTCATAGTTCCAAGGAAATACAATCTATGTCCGGACAAAAAGTCTACGGTCCGATTCTGAAACAATCAAATAAGTTTATCCACAGATCATTACATTCTATAAAATTTAAAAATAGATTCCAGATTTATGTTCCAAATTCAAAGCCAGCAAAAGTTTAGAGTTTAGAGTATGCTGCAAAAACATTACAATCCAAATATTCAAGTACTACAATCCCCATTTGTTCAGACGAATCCAGAGAAGGTGTTATGAGGTAGGTTTTGTGCGGCAAAATTACTTCGTTTTGCTTATTTTCTTAATATACTTCTAAAGCTTCCAATGACCCTGTTTGGTGAGTTAATTTTGGAGTTCAATTTCAAGGGCTTTATGCTCTTTGGGGTAGGGTATAGTAGGTTTAAGCATTTCAGGTTTAGCCAATTTGGATTTTGGGTTTACGCACTTTGTAGCGATTTTTTCTTCCTCCAAACAAGGCCCTTGGATGCTTTGAATGTGTGCCCAAAAATCAAGCAAAACGACATAATTTTGTCACACAACCTTTATTGCATAGCACCCACTCTGGATCCCAGATAGACAAACTAACATTAAGTAAAAGAGAGAGAGATTTATGTTCCAAACTTCTACCACATTTAGCCATTTAGGGTAAATAATTAAGAATTTTACTCATTTAAACAAGATCAATAGTTTAGAACATCACAAAAAGGGCTGGAAGAATGTTGTGTTTTTTTATATATGAGAGGAACCAGCCCTTATATATATTTATATATACATACACACAACAAAATATCCAATAAGGACTCCCTTACTTTTTACGATGCGGGATTTTTTGTTTATGTTTTATCAAAAATGGCTAGGATCAAACCCTTTTGGGTGTATTTTTTTAAAAAAATCCTTGCATTAGACCTTAACAAAAACACATTTAACGGTTTGGATCATCAAAATTTAATCCCGAATGAAAAATCTTGCACTGTATCTTATTCAGTTAGGACTCCCTAACATAGCTTACGTCCACACCTTCCCTTTCTAGGCCATGTTGTGATAATCCGAACCGTCCAAAGTGTTTAAAACATATTTTTAAGGGTTCACGCTAGGATTAGTCAAAAAAAAACAAACAAACAAACTCAGAAGGGTTTGATCCGAGCAGTTTTTGATAAAACTGCAATATATGTATTTATGTGTAGTTTTATCGAAAATTGCTTGGATCAAGCCTTTCCGAGTATTTTTTTTTACGAATCCTCACATAGACCCTTAAAAACACATTTTAAACACGTCTAACAAATCGGATCCTGGCCAAATGACTAGGAGATGGGAAATGCGAACATAAGACTATGTCTAAACTATGTCCAAACTTCCAATAAGGGTCCCTTATTGAAAAATACCATGCTGACCTAGCCTTTTTTGTGTTTCCGAGCCAAATTTTGATGATCCGAACCATTCAATGTTTTTAAAATGCATTTTTAAGGGCCTCCTCAAGGATTCGTACAAAAAAAATACCTGGAAGGGTTTCATCCGATCAGTTTTGGTTAAAAACGCTATATAGGATCGTCAAAATTTGGTTCGAAAAGGTGAGATTTGCATTTTAACTTCAATAAGGGATCCTTATTAGAAGTTATCCTATATGTATATATATATATTCTAAAACGTGATTCCCGTTTCCGGACCTCCATGATCCAAATATTTTTTTGACGATCTGAGCCGTCCAATGTGTTCAGAAGGTGTTTTCAAAGGTCTAAGCAAAAAATCTTCAAAACCAAATACTGGGAAAGCTTGATCCAAGCAGTTTTGGCAAAATATATATATTTACATTTTTTGCGAAAATTGGTTTTTTGTGAAAACTGCTTGGATCAAGCCATTCCCGGTTTTTTTTATTTTTAAGATTTCCCGCGTGGACCTTTGAAAATACCTTCTGAACACATTGGACGGCTCGGATTTTCCAAAAATAATTTGCAACACAAAAAAATTAATTTTTTCTTATTTTCGGGAGGTGTGGACTAGAAGTTATATATATATATATATATATATATATATATATATATATATATATATATATATATATATATATATATATTACTCCATCCGTCCCAATTTTATAGTCCTCGTTTTAATCCTAACTGGATAAAAAAATGATTATATCTTTCAATCGGTAATACATTTTATATGGAATATGGATCTTCTTTAATAGATCTTGATTTAATCTAATAAATAAAGTGTTCAAAATCATCTAAAACATTATAGATTATAACACTTTGAAAAGTGGCACAAACTCTCAAAATGAACTATAAAATTGGAACGGAAGGAGTATAAAATTCTCATGGCTCCGTTCAGTTTATCACGGTTTTTTAATTAATATCCATTGACCGAACTGTGAGTCACAATTTTATAATTTTTTCAATTTGTGTTTGGACCATTAGTTTATAGACCCAACCCAAAATTTATGGTTCGGTTCGAATTCGTGGTTTACGGGTTTTTTTTTGGAGCGCTGTCCCAAGTCCCAACAGATAGCAATAGGATAAAGTAATGTGGGGGACCGGGGGTTATCACGTGGACCCACATTTAACGGATAGGCGACTTTGGCCACAGATGGAGGACACTTGTCGGAGAAATTTGTATCGAGCGGCTCTCGTGTTTTAACGGCGCGTAACGAAGAGGAACTAGCAGTTGGGCCACAGTACTCCCGGGATCACGGGCTATCATTACTGACCGTCGGATCAGTTTGACGTCAACGATCAACAAGTTTTGCATTCGGTTAATCTATCACTGCAACTTGCACGCAGGCCCATTCGCATTTGGCAAAAAGAATTGATCGATTGTTTCGGCTGTAACCAAAATATAAATAAATAAAAATCTTTAAAAAAAAAGACCGGTGTTGCTAACCGTTGCTTACTGGGCGGTAATAATGGACACAAAATGTAAAACAAGAAGCTAAAATTTCGATGCATTTTTCAAAAGCAAAAGAGCATTTTTTTTTATTATATTTTTTTACGGCTATCATTTGGAACTTATAATCTTTGTGATTTGAAGTCTTCGCTTATAAAAGCCCCAAATTAGTGAATTTTGAGATGATTGGTTATAGTCAAATTGGCTTATCCAATCATTTTGCCTTAAAATGGAATTCATATGCAAACTATCATTTAATTTTGCAAAAAACGAGAGAATGCTTGTACAAATGGGACAAGGGGAGGTGTTGTGCAGCTTGGTGTTGCACAACATGTTGTGTACGCATGGCAGCGGTGTTCCGGTGGTCCTTCGATGATCAGAAACATTCACTACGTAGAACTCGTTGAATAAAGTAAGTGTGTCAAAAATAAGTTTGTTCGGATATCATTAAGTACCTCATCTGAACATTATTATATTAAAAAGAATGAATCCGAAAGATTGGATCAAACCACTACAACCCATTATTGCTAAGTTAAATGTGTTCAAACGAAACACTAAATGATATCTGATTGAGTTGATTTTTGGCACACTTATTCTATTCGACGAGCTCTACATAGTGAATGTTTTTCGATCATGAAGCGCCATTGGAATGCTGCCGCAAGTCCTGGGTTGTGCACCAAGCTGCACATCACCTTCCCTTGTCCGTACAAATGAATGTGATTTTACCAAAACTCTAAAAAATGACACTTATTGAATGAAATGGGGAAATATAGGGATAACAAAATATGCTTAATAAAAAAAAGTAGGAGTGCTTCGTAATTACAAGAGACATGGATCTCATCTCACTTCAAAGTCCTTGTGTACAACTCACACTAACAGATAGTATAAAATAAAGCATTAACTTATTTTAATTTTAATGTACTCCCTCCGTCCCAATTTATTTGTTCATTTTGGAAGTGCATGTCACTATTCAATTAATTATATCTCATAATTTACATTGTTTCGCGTGATTTTGAAAACACTGAATTATAGAACAAATTGATCTATCAAACAAAGATCTATATTGGATATAAAATCCATTACCGATTTAAAGTTTTAACTAGTTTTTTATCCGATTAGAATAGAACGGGGAACCAAAAATTGGGGATGGAGGGAGTATTTTACGGGGGTTATTCTTACTTTCGTAGCACCCTACCCAGAAAATAAAGAACACCTTAGAAAAAAAAATTAGGTGCGACTTAATTTTCTCCATAAACACACAATTAAATAGAACTAATGTCGGAACCATATGAATGAGTGATTGTGAAAAGGACACAAATCCCGACGTCCTAAAGAAAGGTTTAAATTATATGAGTCTGTTACGTATAGTAATAGTAGTATTATTTTGTGATTAAAAAAAATTCCTTTAGAAATATGCTCTCTTTTTAGGGTCCGAGTCATTTTTTAAATTATTTATATCTTTTAAATATATAATGTTTAATTTTCATGATTTTGAAAACTTAGAAGTAAGAAACTGATTGAAATCTATTAAATAAGATCCATATTGCATATTTTTTGATTTTTTTTTTTTTGAATGAAAAGACATTTTCAATAGATTGTAAAACCGATAAGAGGATATGGATTAACTCAGCTAGGATCAAAGATACCCAGTTCTGAGGCAACAATCCAGATACAAAGAGGTTACCCAATGGGTGACACTATTGTCAGTTCTAGCAATCCATGAAACAAGCAAATCAAAAGTCTTAACAATCGCTCTAATATCCTGAATTATACAAGCACCCATTCATATTGAAAGATATGAATAATGAAGAAGTTGCACGAACTCCTAAAAAGGACCAATAAATAAAGACGGAGGGAATAGATTATTTCATATGTGCTTCTTCGCGTGGTTTGGGTTGGATTGCTTTTCGCGATCCTCTACTACCCAATCAACGAACCACATCGGTAACATAGGCCCCGACTCCATCACTATAAACAAATGGGAAATTTATCGAAATGGTCCATTTAGTTTAACCTCAATCTCGATTTCATCCCCCACCATTCAATTCCACTCTAACGACTCCTGTAGTTTCAATTTTGGTCAAATTGAATCCAAAAGCTAACTTCCATTAGTAAAGTTAACAGAAATCCCAATTTGGGAGTTTTTTTAGGGGTAGAACACACATGTTGCTCTCTCTCTTGCCCAATAACAAACCCTAACTCTTTCTACCCCTTTTTTACCCTCTGGAAATCTCTTATAAAAAAAAATCACCAAAATTATAAAATTGAGGCAAAAGAAATTCACCAAAATTAAAATAAAAAAAATTCACTAAAATGTGTGTTGTATGTGTTGTATGCATGCCATCATCCATACACTAGGCATTTGCTCATTCTCAGCCTACCTAAGAAGAGATATAGACACTGCAACCCTAGAATGAGTCGTTATGGTGAATTTTGTTGATTTTTTTTTTTTTGCCTCTCAATTTTATAATTTTACTGATTTTTTTTTTAAAGATTTGCAAAGGATAAAAAAGGAGTAGGAGGAGATAAGGTTTGTTATTGGGCAAAAGGGTGGGCAAAAAGTCTATTCTATCCCTCAAAAAACTCCCAAATTGGGATTTCTGTTAACTTTACTAATAGAAGTTAACTTTTGGACTCAATTCGACCAAAATTGAAACTACAAGGATCGTTAAAGTGAAATTGAAAGGTGGGGGACGAAATTGAGACTGGGACTAGAGAGACCATTTCGATAATTTCCCTAAAACAAATTGAGGCCAGCTCAATTGACCAGGATATTGGATCTCGCTAATAGGGTTGCTTGCGGTTCAGCTTTGTTTGGTCCTTAAGAATTTGACTTTCGAACTGCAAGCATGCACGGTTCTATGAGAATGCAATCTGTGTCCAAACCAAAAGTCCGATAATCTGTAAATATAAATAGTATTACACGGTATTGTGTGTATAAATATAAATATCTCACGATTCGATTTGGTTTAATCCACTGTTCCAAAACAAAATCCGTGGATTGGACCATATCTCATGGTTTTTTAACTTTTAAATCTGTGTCCGGATCATTAATCCATGAATTGGGATCAAAATATATGGTTTGGTTTGGTCGGATTTGCACAATTCACCAGATATTTTGTGTAACCGTATATATCAATACATGTTTTACACGTTAACCAATACCCATTGGGCTATGATTAGCATTTTCTGAAAACAATAAGAATTGATCGAGGATAGCCTAGGTCATCGGTTATTGTGAAAGTGATTTGGTCGAAATTATATTTTTGTGTTGAAAAGTTGGACAATTACAATGCTGATGCACTGGTAGAGTACCATACTACCATTTCACACACTTTTAAATTCAAGAAATCAAATTAAACTTATCCCATTTTTATTTTCTGTTGCAAATAGTTGACATGTATGATGTGATATAGTTGATCAAGCAAAACTTTGTGCTAAATTTAAGGCCAAAGACGACTTTTGTCCAATTTTATTTTTTTTTCACATTATAACTATAGCTACATAAATGATTAATGAGTGAACTTGATCTACGACTCGTATGTTGAACTTTTTATTAGCTTTTGGCTTCAATTTATGATTTTTCTTTAGGAAAGAATAAATTCATTTATATACGATATGTCATAATTGGATGTGCTTGCCAAGAATCCAACCGACAAGAGCTTGCAAGTTCTTTGATTTGTGATCTTATTTTCATTCGTTTGTCTTTTGACGACCACACATCACAAGTTCTAGCTTATTTTGATGATTAAAGTTATGTTTATAGATGATTAGTGTTTACTCCAGCAGAAATTACGATTAGCTAATCCTTGAAAGGCATTAAGCCAAACATAAGAATGGAACTTCTCAACTGCAAGGTTTTTTTTTTTTTTAATTAAAAAAAAGGTGTGTGGTACTTATCCCCAACAAGCACTCCAACTTCTAAAGTTCTGGCCTCTTTAGGTTGTTTGTTAGCTAGCAAAGTTATTGCTAAAAATATCTTTATGAAATTAAAAGGACTGAAAAGAATCGGTGTAATTCGGATGATAAAAGATATAGGTACTAATACTTTACCCCAACAATTGCATAAACTCTCTCACATGGAATATGTGGGACCCACATATGAGTTGTGGGTCCGACATATCCTATGTGAGAGGGTTTGTGTAATTAGTGGTACAAGTGTTAGTGCTTATACCAAGCTTGAATTCGGATTGCACACTACACTCCTGTAGAGCAGGGGTAGTCGCAAGTGGTAGTTAGCTCATGCGGTAGAGCTATTTAATGTCCTATACTGTATCCCGGGATCGAGTTTCATTCTCCCCTCCTTATGTAATAGATTAAGAATGACAAAAAAAAAAAAAGATTAGGAGTACTCTGCAACAAAGGAAAGCGGGGGGTGTGTTGTCCCTCATGCATTGACCCCATTTAAGTCATTCGTGTTTGACGATCAATGACCTAGATCTATTCAGATCCAAACAGATCTGCACCGTTCATTACCGAATTGATTTGGGTCGTTGATTGCCGAACACAAACGACTCGGGTGGGTTCAGCATACATGTTGTCCCATAAGGGACAACATGCCCTCAGGTAGAGAGTCCCAGTTTCTTATTTAATTTTTTAATCTTGTTTTCCAACTCAACCATTTTTTCATAAGTTAAGCTAAAATATTCTCTCTTGAATCTTGTTTGGAGGAATCTTCCAAGAGAGTTTAACCATTTTATTCTTTACACCTACTAGTTTCCATAATTCCCGGTAAACCAATGAGAGCCTTGCCTTTAAATTAAGCAACATAAAAGTCAGTTCCACCCAAGCTTAAGTTGTTCAAATAATGGGGGGGTACCAATAACCCAATATTCAACTAAAGATCCTTGAGAAAGATTTGTGTTATATTCCTTTAATAATTAAGTACATCTTATTGTACTTTTGGCATTAAATATTGGCCGAAGATAGGTTCTAAAACAATTAATTTAGTACATGTTATATCTTTCTTAAGTAATAAGTAATGATCCCTGACTTTATTTACCAAAAATAAAAAAACGATCCCTGACTTTTTAAAGATGCTTCCAATTGGGGATAATGAAATAGTATTTGGGTGGTTATCAAATAAAGAAAAAAAGGAAAAGGGATTTGGGTGGCTCAATATTTGTGTGCAATGATAGCCATGAAAATCATTGGACTTAGATTTAGGGCTGTCACTGACTCACCAGTAGGGATTAAATGGACCACATCAAGTGTGCCAATGTAGAAGTTTTTTTTTTTTATATATATATATATATATATATATATTTTATAATTGGATGTCTAAACTAGCTTGTGTAGGAGTCAAGGAACTCTAGCAGGTTTTCTTTTTTGCTATTTTTCTCAATGCAAAAGTTAATGACCAATTATTCGATGGTATTGGGATACCATCACGTGTTGCACAACACTCTTATTAACCATGTATTCCTATAAGATCCAATACTATGTGGGGTGAATAAGGGTATTGAGGCACAATGCTACCGTGCCCCAAGACCATGGAATAATTACTCGAAGTTAATGGATGCCTAAAATACTGCATTGGGGCAGAATTTTGATTGTGATTGGTGTATATTAATATTAGCACTGTGTATTTTACACGAAACATTGGTCTATTTTTTGAAAAAACACAAATCTATTTTAACCATTAACATTCGTCTCCCGTATTAATTTTTCATACGCCCCCATACTACAAAGTTAATCTACCACAATAAGACGTGCAATTTTAAAATAAAAAATAAGGTATTTTCATTCATAATTCTTAAAATTTATTGATACTAATTAGAGAGCTCAATGAGTTGCGCTTGACAGAAAAAAGTTTCAAATTTTCCTCTCATGTCAAACTTTTTTTGTTAATACAATTTTCTCATTTCATGTTAAATCGTAAATCATTAAGGGATAAATACTAAGTAATATTAAACATAAGAGATGCATAATTTTATTTTATGGCAGTTTTCCCTGCGAAACTGGGAGTGTTATCTTCTTCAAATCCAAAAAACAATACCTAAAAAATCTGCACGGCTGCACCACTGTAACGATATTCATAATAAGAAAATGCTAATAAAAGTATGCTAATATCGGGACAGGGAAATGCTTCAATACACACCCTTATTTGGATGCCTAGAATATTATGAATCGATGATTTCTTATGAATCAAAATTTTTTTTTTTTTGAAAATTTTTTCCAAGCACACCAAAATGTTATGGATCATAAACATAACGACACTACAAAAAATTTAAAAATTGATGCGTATTGTAGCCATTCTCATCCATAAAATGTACTCCTAATAGCCAAATTTATTTGTCATTACATACATATTATCCTCCACCTCATAGGCACAGGTTAAAAAATGCCAAAGCAAGGAAAACTTCAAGACCAGTTGAAGACAAATAATATACACCTAATAATAAGAGACCTTCAAGATTATAAATTTTTATGCTAACGATAAAACATCACAATCCCAATTCAGGAATCTTTTGGTTGGCATAAGAACAAGGGGAAGAAAATCCATAGAGAAAGCAAGTACTCCATCCGTCCCTTTCTAGATGATCATTGTACAAATACGTGCAATTTCAAACCCTAAAAATTATCTCTATATAGAATTTTTTAATTTGTTTTATACCAAATTAAAGTGCTCATTGAGCAATCTTAATTTGGTGCAAAAAATTTTTTTAAAACATTCTACGGAATTAAAATTTTTTAAGTTCACAAAATACACGTTTATCAGAAGAATCATTTAAAAAGAGACAGGGGGAGTAGAAATTTGGGAAAGACAAAAACATATATGAAGGTAATTAAAAAATTCACCATCACCAAAATCTGCATAGAAAACCCTGCACCAAGAGGTAAAAAAGCACCTACTATAGAACATAAATAAAAAAAATAAAAAAAACTTCGAGTCGAAAGTTACAACACAACACAAACAGATAATTTTCCAAAAATTGGTGAACATCAATCTATTTGCTCAAATTTTGGTGTTTCCTCTCCCCTCCTGTGACTCAAAACCTATGAGAATCAAATTTGAAACCAGATCAGGGAAATGTAAAGTTCCAACAGAATTCATTAGCGAAAAGTCAAAACCGACGACCCTGGAGCTACGAAATGCTCCAGTTGAAAGTATGAAATTGCCTAGAACTGTATTCACCAACTTTAGTAAGCAGAGGTTTGTTTCAGTCTTCCTTATCAGGTTCATCAATTGCAGCCAGTCTTTCAACAAGGGGAGGATGAGAATAATGGTAGGTAGAATACCAAGGATCTGTGTTCATAGCCGAAAGGTTTTCCTCCTGAAAAGCAACTCAGTTAATCAGTAGTGCACACTCATCAGGTGGTATGGTTCTAAGAGAATTCCGAATTAGTAATAGGTTTGGAATAGAAGTATTTGACTAGCACAATAGACAAAGAAGTATGACTAATGAGCAATAAGGCATTTTTCCTACATACCGTACTAACAATTATGATTATGTAAATACGTATCCGACTTGGACAGTGAAAAGTCATCACTATTCGAGGAACGCGAGAAGCAGATGAAAAAGATCACTTCATGTTATGAATGACTGAAGGAGCCAGTTCAATGTTGATATAACAAAAGAGCTGTGTGGCCCCTGACGGGGAAAGAAATCTGTACTACCAAAATTTATGCTCTTCAAGATGCATTTAACATATTTCATAATAGGCATATCTTCACACAAAACTCAATATTTGCCTAATGCTGGACGAACAAGAACAAAAAAGACACAGTCCGGAGAACCAACATGTAACTAAAAGGTTGCGGGCAAGATACTTTCGTGTTCATGAAGGTTTCTTCAAGTTTGTTTAGATACAGATAAAACTAAACAATTTCGTTGGATAAAGATACCCCAAAAGGTTAGATAGAGGGAGATATGTAATGACGTTTTTTTCCAACTCATAGCAATAGCAGCAGGGTAGGCCCTAAGCTTCTTTCCACCATCGAAAAAATATAAAGAGAAGCAAAAATCTAGTCAAGTTCATATTGTAACAAAATCTCGCCTACAACAAGAAACACAAAAAATGAGGCTTACTCAGAATAGCTGTGTTTTTAGGCATGATAATAGGACTATCAAACTTGGGTACTTTGATCGCATAACCCCAAGGCAAATCAGAAAAATGTAGTAAATATATCCCACTAGAAGAAAAATCACCTGAAGTTTCACAAGACCAGCGCGAAGTGGAGTGGCATAGCCAAGCTTCTTAGCAAAAGCATCAGCCTAAATCAATAGAAGCAAAATAAAGAAGTCAGCCTTCCGAAAACGAGGGAAAGAGACTATGAACCACAACTACCATCTCTGCGGGAAACAATTACCTGAAACTCAAAGGACCGGCTAACGAGATTAAGACCAAAGCTTACAAGATGCTGGAGAGGTGTTACAGTGTGCTGCAGCGAAGGAGTTCATATGGTATCATCATTCATAAACACAGTTCTGAAAGCATCTTTAACTGCTTCTCAAAATAACTATTTAGAAAGACAGTAAAGATGCCATAGGCAAGGCTACTATAAAAGACTTATTTGCCATTTTCGTTGCTTCTAAATAAGCATCATTAATTGGCTAGGACAATGTCAGTGTCTATGAAAACCATTATATCAAACAAGTTTCGGGAACAAATCAACAAACCACCAAACACAATACTTCCACCACAAATTCTAGCTCTAAAATGGCAAGTGTGTTGAACGCCTTCCATTAGATTACATTTTGGTTCCTTTTGGGTCCCATTTGATTTGGGCTTTTCATTGACCATTTTACTTGTTATAAAGGAAACAAATGGAATTGAATAGAGGAGAGCAGTAAACTGGAGTTGGGAAGGGGTTTTCTTCCTTTTAAGGTATTAGCATAGAATTGTCACCACATGATAGCAATGAAACTCAGTTTCAGAACATTCTAGCATGAGTGCCCTGACATAAAATGGATTAAGTACTAGATCATGAAACTGCAGAATATATAGCGCAGAATGACCCACATGGGTTTAAGCTAATAGCTTTATTGTGAAGCTCAGCTAGAAATTAGAAACAGGGGAAAATGTGGGGAAGTCAACATTGTTTGGAACCTTGTGTGAGAGTGTTTCTACATCACTCCAAGAAGATGGTAAAAGTGAAACAAAGAGAGGGCAACACTGTTCAGGTAAATATGGGTTAGCGTTAAGAAAGGACATTGCCTTGTACTCGAATGATGGTATCACGCAAACTATGGGAAAATGGATCCCAAAGTAATAGGGATCAAGGCTGCTCAGGTTTAGTTGTGATAGATGCATAGTATAAGCACATTGAGGTTAACTACGCATGAAAGAAAAGAGCAGCAAGTTTGGCCTGAGATATACATTCAAGTGTGACGTTATGTTCAACTCATGCATATGCTGCGCATCCCTCCATAACATTTACCACTTCACATTTTAAGTACCTGAAATATGATGAGCCCAATGAGGACCGGTTGCGTATCAAAGCCAAAACTCTGAAACAGATCCTTTGAGTTCCTCACAAGAGTGTACCCTCCGAATTGCAAGAATGTGAGAATCTGCAACGGAAATTTCAAGAAAAGATAAGCTTAGAGCTCAGTGGGAAAGCTCCTTCACAATCAAAGTTTTCAAAAGACCACCAAAGAGTCGAAAAAATCTGCCAAAGGAAAAAATAACACCCAATTTCATATTCAAAGATGCTCTTACATAGAAAACCTAATCAAACTAAGCTTTGTATCAGAACCAATTTGGGCCAGCTAAATTAATCTTCTTATCGCCCTTATGCACTGTCAAAGCCTATAAAATAAAATCTACTAAACTTTAAAATTCCATATCCATGTTTAAAAAAATCCATATCCTTTTCAGGGGATCATAAGTTCTTGTCCTCCTGGAGCATAGAGAAAGGCTAAAAATATGATGTCAACATTAAAAAGCCAAATTCCAAGTAGCATAAAAAATGGATTATTGAAGTGAAAACTCAGAAGTAACTTGCAGAGAAGATCCCTCATCCAAACTTCTGATGTGAGACTCAAAACATTCATGGAGATCAGGGCCATTATAGATCGTGTTATTGCATGCTACCAAATTGACTAGCAAGTACCAGTGATAAATAGTAGAACCGCCAGGATAGAGGGACCACAGTGCACCACCCCTGAGCCACCAGGTTATGACATGGATCCGCACTAACCCTGTAAGTAAAACCCATGGGAACCCCACAAAAGGCCAGCCAACAAGGTATAATGGGTTCAGTGCACGCACTAATAGACCTAAAATCCACTCTTTGAAATCCTGATGCCGAAAGGGTCACTCAGTGAAAACTATGCGAGAATGAATTCAGCCTCGAAAAGGACAACAAATCCTCTTCACGCTACGAAAAATCAATTCTCCTACAATTAATTTCATGTATCACTACAAACTTAATCCAAATCAAATTATGGACACTAAGAAGCCTTCACAAAAGATTCAGCAAGAGAACTTTGACACCTTTCCCACAGAATCAAGAAGGCTATGCCTTCCGTATAAGGCTCAAACCATCATGCAACGACATTGTAGTGCCTTAAGTCCTCAAGCCTCTTCCAACTTCTAAAGCATACTCATATATAATAACAGCTGGGACCTCTCCCCAATCAATTATAAATACACAATACTTGGGGTTAGTGTGAGCAACATAAAAAATTATTGACACCACTCAGTTCCTAATAAAAGTAAGAGGCCTAAAGCATACCTGAACGGCAATGAAGGAGTACATCGTGTGATTGAGCTTCCAGTGACCCAATTCATGCGCAATTACTGCAACAACTTCCTCCACATTTTTGCACTGCATACAAATATACTAATTCAGCCATACTAAACAAGAAAGGTGGGGTGAGGCAGTGACAGTGAGTAGAGGAAGAGAGAGCACCATTGATCAATGAAGACTTGATATATATTACTATATAGTGAGATCAAAATCTCAGTTAATTTGATTGTCAAGCCAATTTTTTTTTAATCAAAAGATGATAAAGATTGTTTTGACCAGCTATAACAACACCAACATTTCAAACCAATGAAAACCAATAAAACAAAATTTAAAAGACCCAACAAGGTGCCAATTTATCTCCAACATAAACAGACTACATGAGAACTCTAGTTCATGAAAATCCATGCCTCTAACTCTCAAGAATTTCGGTGGTAGCTCAATTCCACACCAAACATTAAAGCAAAAGCCACATATCTTAACCATTTCTGCGTTGTCAAAACAAATCAGTCTTTGTATGTCGGAGAATATGCAGGGCAAGAAAAATGGCTAGTGCTAAACAACTTTCAGCAAATAAGTCAGCATAAAACGTGTACGCTCAGACACAAACCGCAACTTTAAGAACAGAAGGTACTACAAAAATGAACGAGAAAAAATGGGCTCCATTTCATACGACTAAAGAGCCTTAACTGCAATAGATGCAGAACTCAGAAGCACAACACAAGCCCAGATAAAATGTAAACAACTTTTCAGCACCAACCACTTGGCTTGATGTTTACGGGCTCAACAGAAAACAGCTGTTCTCTATTTCTAATATCTAAATAACGGCTTTCTTTCTTAGAGATAGGGTTTCCACAACAAGGAAAACTTAGAAATAAGTTGGAAAATGGGGCCAAGACAATGTTGACATAGAATTTTACTGACAGAGAAGAAAGTGGTCATTGACTTCATCCAGTGAGAGACAGGCTTGAGCACATGAAACATATGAACTGTGCAATAAGGAATCCAGAACTCATAGATACAGGAAACGTTTGTGTATCACTTCATGCAGGAGCCGGCAAAGAAGCTTTGATGTCTAAATGCAAACAAGCGGATATATAAAGCTAATATCGCCACAAAAAGAGAAGGATCTCGTTCATCCACATGTGCAAACTGCAAACAAAGAGGAATGATTCCAAAGACCCTGTTTTCTCAAAATTCAACCACAAGACCACGTAACATTTTTGCTTACGGAACAGTAGCCAAAACGAGCAGATTAAAGTAATCACAAGGAGCAGCCAGCAAGTCACAGATGGATCAAAGTCTAGAAAATCATATCCTAATTTCCAAATGTGGTATGCCTCCATACCTGCTGAATCAAAGTGTCATAAAGGACGATGCGCT
This sequence comes from Vaccinium macrocarpon, assembly GCA_022606695.1. Taxonomy (NCBI): domain Eukaryota; kingdom Viridiplantae; phylum Streptophyta; class Magnoliopsida; order Ericales; family Ericaceae; genus Vaccinium; species Vaccinium macrocarpon. Next base: position 26,603,774 of record CM040179.1, read on the forward strand.
TGTTCTTAAAGAATCCATACATATATGCCTGCATAACGGGCACCTGAAGGGTCAGTCCAATAAAAACCACATTCATAAAGGACGATGCACTTGTTCTTAAAGAATCCATACATATATGCCTGCATAACAGGCACCTGAAGGATCAGTCCAATAAAAACCATGAACTATATTGTCATTAGCCAGAGGGAAGTAGAATATTCCCATTCCTCCTCCAATCATAAGTAAAAGTATTCAAAGCCATAGCATGGGAAGCTGCTTTTAGAAATATTAGGCATGAAATTTGTGTTTCCATGGTGGAGGAGATGGGATGGCAAGAGGAGGTTATTAGTGTGGCTCTTAACAGATGGATTCACAATGGCATCATTGTTATAGCTTGGTTTGAGGAAACAATAAGGCAGTACTTCCTCATTTGTAACTACGAGAGTCCACGAAGAGTTTAAATGGCTCATTAATAATGTTAATGCCTAAGATATGGAGCAACAGTCATTGAAGATTATAAACTAAGCAGGTTTATAGGTACTCCATGTAAACTCAAAGAAAATATTTCGCTATAAGGATAACTAACATAACTTGCATATTGATCTCAAACAACCAAGTTCAAAAATCTATTTGGATTTCACCAGATTTTGGAAGCAGCCCTCGGTCACATATGAATGTCTGGATAAGCTTACTTAAGATTGGCAAGTATTATGTGCGACTGCTTGTCTCTTAGCATAACCATTCGATCAATTGTGGAGGTGGGTTAAACAATTGATACTCCCGGAAGGATACCTCTTTGGCTAATGGTTACTGTCATTAGTGATAATGTACCATGTATTCTTGGTCAGGTGTTATATTCAAACTTGATAAATGGCCATGTTCTAGGATTTTTTCATGATTGTGGTGGTCAAGATAGGATTTGGGCTGATAACAAGGCAATGGATTGGGGATATTTTCCCACCATGAGATTTTTGTACTAGTGAATGATAAAAGGTTTCTTCGATAGCTCCAAAGGTGTGAGGCAAGATGATACTTTATCCCCTTCCCTTTCCCTACTATCATGAGTTCCTTCAGCTGTGTGCTTCTCTCTCCAGGGACGTGGTCCTACCGCTTGGTTCATGCTTCAAGTCTAAGATCAAGCTCTAAAGACCCAGTACAAATCATAGGATTATGCTAAGTTTCTCACATATATAAATTAATTTACTGGCTTAGTCTGACCAAATGAGTGGACATTGAAAATAGCTTTTCCCAATTAGATTCCACTCTGACTCTATAGATCTCATCTCCCACTACAGCGATCATATTTTTTATGGAATCAGTTTACTGGAAGAATAAGGATCCTGGCCAACTGGCCAACATTGCAATATTAACCAAAATCCAGTCCGTAGATAATGATATGGCATGGCAAATAGCCAAATACATAAAGTACTCAACATACATATACAAGAGAGAACCTCACATTGCTATGGCTTGACCTCGTAGATCCATCAACAACGAACAATTTCTTTAATGGAAATCTGAGGGAGGAGGCAAGATTCTCAATTTTGTCCCTAAGTTCTCCTTCTGGAAGCTGTTTGTCACAACATACCCTGGTCAAATACTCCACAAACTAAACATGAATTTGATTTCATCTACTAGAGGGACAAAAGCAAAGCCGTCAAAGAGGGCCAAACAGATGCTGGAACTTACTGGAGTGAACTTGTTAAAAAGCGGTGCGATTAAAGTTGGGTAAATAGTCATCATCACAAGAGACAGAACAAACATAAAACCCCAAAGATAGATGGCCAAGTAAGGACCTCCTTTCTGCAACACCAACAAATAATATCCTTAATAACCAACAACCAGAAACTGAATAGCAAGTCTTAATCAAAAGATTCAAAACAGTAAAAAAGAATTCCAATAGGTTGTTGAGTTTAAACCTGAATAGAACATGACAATCACTCTGGATACATATGTGCATGATGCAGCAACTAAATTAGTCGGAAACCACAATAACACCATAAGCCAGTGAAAGTACCTGAACAATTACAATAATTGCAGCAACAACAGGCGGCCCAATTATAATTGATAGGATTATTCCTTTGATCATGTCCCGAAAGAACAACCATACTGTTTGCTGTATGAAATAGGGAAAAACTGTTTCAGAGAGAGAGTTCAAAACACAAGCAATAGTTTAAACTTTAAACGAACTATTTCTAGGCAAGAAAACAATGTAATTGAACATGGCAAGCAGTTCTTAGAAATAATACATACTTTATTGAAGCCATGACGGGCCTCGATGACAAATGTTGAGTACAGAGAAAATGGTAAATCAGTAATCTGCAAAGAAAGTCCAAAAGACAAAATACCAACTGAATAAGAGGTGAAGCCGAATCAGGCAAATTAGCTACTCTCACCCACAAAACCACAAAAAGATTGTGGCAGGACAGGGATCCAATATGTGCTTCCTCAACCCAAATCAACCAATTCACACTCGAATGAAAGTTAAGAACAACTGAAGAGAACCCCTCATTTATCGTCCTTACTGACACAAAATCTGTTGATGTCAAACCTATCCGTGAAAATTCTCATATGGTAATAACTGTTGTGTCACAATAAGCCACCAAAAAACCTCCAAGAATCTCTGAAGATATATTTCATTATGACAACAAAAAATATACAAGGCCGAAAGAAAAAAAATATCATACATCAATATCCAAAACTGGAAAATATTATAATGTCACACGAGATGAACTCCATGCTAAACAACCACTTTAGAACTGCAACTTATTGCCTCACTTAAAGAAGTCAACTACTCCACTGTTTAAGCACTGCAACAAAGCCTATACTCATCCAAGCTGAACTTCTTGGATGCATAAAACATGTTCTAGAAACATAACTTTAAAGACATTTACCCAAACAAAAACTTAAGACAGTTAAAGTATTAAGCAACATATGATACATAACAAGAAAACCAGAAATTCATTATCTTCAAAGTGCCAAAAATGTTTGACATGTGCACCTGTGACCAAATCATGACGCCAGCCAAAAATGCAAGGGTGTGTACTATTTCATTCTCTGCACTGAGGCCAAGGTACACAAGGAAGTCACCCGACCTCTGCAATGAAGAACAAGGTTAGATAAGAGAATAGACTTTCAGCAAAGGAAATGAAGACTATAGAAAAGGATGGCACACCTTCCAAAACCAAGGCAATACCCCAAACACCAAAATTGCACAGTCCATCAATATGGTTACGAATTCGTGAAGAAAATGGAAGTGGCTGAAAGTTACAAAACACAAATCAAGGTTCAGCAAAGCAGACTATTGTTTTGAGCAGCACAAACATAACAGGCATCAAACAACAAAGAAATAACTTCTAAACCTCTTATCAAGACTATAGGCCCGAGATTTTTCGAACTTTTCTTGGCTTATTACCCCCTCCAACGTCTTGGGAAGTGTTGGCAATTTGAGAGCAGAATGTTGCCGCCAATCAAGATAGGTTTCAAAAATATACTTCAAAATCATAAATCCTGAGAAACAAAAATTGTGGCAATAGTTAATCGACATGCATAGAACTTTGTACCCAACCACTTTCACAAACTGTTGATTTAAATGGAGGGGAATTCAAAATGAACAGAGTAGATGACAAGCGTTAAATCACAATACAATCCATACAACAAGAAGTCCACCGATAAAGTTACACACATAGATATTGCATAACCTTATTTATCAAAATCTTGATTTCTGCATGTTCTGTACTCGTACATGCAGTCAATAGGAATTAAATAGCTGCTGAAGCTGCTAATATATTCCTTTTCCTGCTCTTAACAATTTACAAACACAATCTACCACCAATACAAATTTTGTGCAACATATACTTTATGCATTGATTGCATGGACAGAATTGAAGAATAAATGGGATATCTTAATATCACTTTGTGTTAGGTTCATAAAATGTCCAACATCGCAATGGTATAGCAGGGCCACCACTATACAAGTTTATAGGATCAATCGACCTCTTCCAACAAAACATAAATACCTACATACAGATAAGTCATTTACATGCTCTGAATGAGATTTCTCACACTATTCCACAAACTTGGGAAAATATGTAAACCAAGATCTTGATTGAAATCTAGGTTTTCCCTTTACCATTCCATACCAGACATCCAAAAACAAAGATTTATAAATTCGAACTTAGTTCAATAAAATTAGAAAAAATCTTTAAGTAGATGAAAGTCAACAATTTTTAGAAATAACGTCATTGGTAACATTGGTTTGCCGTGGAATGATTACATGACCCATCAAACATGACCTGGAGCCACCACAGTCTAGTCTTAGTTTCTTCACTCAAAGATGGGTTTTTCCTCATAAAAACAAGCATTAAATTAAGCGATATCGATCTGTGCTCCTACAAGACTTCTTCCTGCTAAGCTATTTTTCAACATGAACACAGAGAGGGCACCAGAAAGTTAATTTTGAAAAAAGAGGAAACGGAAGCAAGAAACAAGGAAGAAGTCTGGGTATAAAAATCCTTCAAGAAGATAAACATAAACCCTAATGTATAACATAAACCCTCAATCCTTAGCACTAAAATCAACTCCTGCGTAAACTAAACGATTGAAAAAATCCTGAAAAACAATCATTCGCTAACAGAAGATTTCAACGAGCATCAAACAACTCGTTCAAGGAAACAAGAACATCATAAATTAATCAAAAACTTTGAACCCAACATATAAAGATGGAAACAAGCGTAAACAAACTTTAAAGGGAGATTTGACCGTACCGACGACGGCTTCCATGTAGGGAAAAGCCATGGCTTGTTCAGTAGTTGCAGACTTCGCGGAGAGAGAGAGAGAGAGGTGTTTTTCTTGAGCCTGAAACGTAAGCGTTGATTTATAGTAGTGCAAATGATAGTAGTAAGCCAAGGGCGAGGATTGAATATATAGTAAATAATTTGGACCCAAAAAAGGACTGATTAACTAACAATATTTATTTATGGTGAAGGATTTCAAATATATCTATATACATATATTGATTGTATTTTCAAAATGAAAAAATGACAATTCCTAATTTGTATTTGGTAGAGTTAAAAAGAAAATTAACTCATTTCTTAAGACATTAAGGGGTATTCCACTAACAAAAGATAATTTTTAAAAAAAAACATAGGTAGGTTTTTCTCTCATAATATATCACATAAAAAACTATGAAAAAATATTTTATTCTAAAAACATCATTAACAGAACACCCCCTAGGAATTCAAACTAAATAATTGTTTTATCATAATCATGTAACAATTGACAAACTCGACTCTCTGCAACCCCAAATGGTCCTTCATTTCTTTTTTCTTTATAACAATTGGTTAAATATCTCACAAAGTAACTCATTATTACGTGGTTTTTACATTAAATATATTCTCAAGATATATAGAAATGGAAAAGATACTAGAAAAACCTTGTCTTATTTTTTATAATTTACTTTATGAATGGAAATTCACATTGAGATAAAATATAATAAAGCAAGCATATGAAGATTTAAAATTGAACTATGCTTTTAAAGGAACTAAATCTATAAGCAATTACGAATATATTCCAATGGAGTAAAATTGAATTATCAAAATAGTCTATAGATATTGCATTAATCGCAAAATTTGTGGTCTTTTCTCACAGGATTTCAAGTCTCGCCTCATTAAATTGATTAACAATAAACACGTGAAATGTATGTATACAGCTCAGATACAAAAATCGCATTAAATTTCGGAATTTCATGACTTTTTTTACAAGACTTGTGGGTCCCACTTCATTCACTTAGTAAACGATGACAAACTTTAACTGTGTGAAATTACAGCACAACATTAGACATCTCATTAAACATCGAAAATTCATTCCTACACACCTCACGAGCCCCACCACATTATCAAGCCTCGAGCCCCCAATCATAAACGGTAAGAACGTAAAATCAATTAAATTCTAATCAATATTGTTCAATTACAAGAATAATAAGAAATTTGTATCACTTCTCTCTAGACTTGTGATCCCCACATCATTTCAAATAAGTTCTACCCCTAAAGAAGAGGGGTAGTAAAAAGTGTAGTTCTTCCATAACCCTCGTATCTAAAAACAAGTAAAATGACACTTGCTAAATCTTTCCATATTCCCATTTCTTAGGATATATAGAAAATACAAAAGGCACTATAAAAATCTTGCCATATTTGAATAAGTTATTTTACAAGTGACAATTTACATTGAGGGTCCATAAAGTATTAAAAATCAAAATCTAAATTAGAGCATCGTAAAATTGATTTAGAATATTTGAAAGGAATTAAATCTATAAGCTAAAAAATCGATTCCAACCGAGTAAAACTAAATTATTACAACTCAGCTACAGGCATTGCATTAAACACCATAATCGTTATTTTTCTTCCAAGGTTTGAGTCCCATATCATTGTATCGATTTGTACAAACCCGTGAAGCTAATGCATTACAGCTCAACTACCGACACCACATTAAACGTAAACATTTCTCAGTTTCTCTCACAAGGTTTGTGAGTCCCACATCATTAAATCAATTAGCAATAAACGCGTGAAACTAATACATCACAGGTCAGCTACAGACACCGCATTAAGCGTCAACATTTCTCTGTTTCTCTCACAAGGTTTGTGAGTCCCACATCATTAAATCAATTAGCAATAAACGCGTGAAACTAATGCATCACAGGTCAGCTACAGATACCGCATTAAACGTCAACATTTCATAGTTTCTTTTCACAAGGTTTGTGAGTCCCGCATCATTAACTGGGTACCTGATGACAAATTATAACTATGTAAAAGTAAAACTCAACAATAGAAATTATTTTAAAGCCTTGCGAGTCCCACATCATTGAATTGATTAGCAATAAACACGTGAAACTAATGCATTACAGCTCAACTCCAGACACCACGTTAAAACGTAAACATTTCACAATTCTTTCACAAGGTTTGTGAGTCCCGGATGATTAACTGGGTACATGATGACAAGTTATAACCGTGTAAAAGTATAACTCAACAATAGAAATTATTTTAAAGCCATGTAAGTCCCACATCATTAAAGCCTTGTGAGCCACACCACATCGTCATGGCTTGCAAATCCCTAGTCGATAACCAATAAGAAAGACAGTAGAGCCGACTGCACCTAAATTTATAAAATTCAAAAAATTATTAAGTTTTTTAAATATTTTATAGATCGTTTCATTGGACTTGTGACTTCAGAGCCCCACGTCATCACATAAGCCCTACGTGACACTGGATAGAGGTGGTAAAAAATACTAACACTTCATTTGATACGACCATACATGTGTTTCCCAAGAAAAAGGAGCCGTTTATCTATAAAGCCAGCCAGCGGTACAAATTTGTAACCAACATTTCCAACATACAAACCATTCGAGCTAAAATTTGATTATTTTTCCATCTAGTTCAAACTATCTATGGGGTATAAGTTATCAAAATTTGGATATATAGAGACGAAAAATAAGAAACCTTTCCTTAGAAGTAAAAAAATTAACTCTCTCTCTTTGCTAAACCTTCAAAATAGTTTTCTGATTGTGCAAACCAATGTCAATGATGGTCTTGGGCTGTACCCGGAGCAAGCTAGGGTTTCAATTTTCAAAGCAACAATGGTGAATAACAATCCCTTTCCTTGAAAAAGCCTCCTTCGTGTTTTTTTTTTTTTCGCCGTTAAAAAAAAACAATAAGACTTCATGTTAAAAAGATTAAGACATAAAATCGCACTTGTAAGCTTTCAGAGGGAGAGTGGTGACACATAAACAAAGAACTTGGTTTGCAAAAGAGTGATAACAGATAAAGAATCCATTTTCCTAACCTAGAGGTTCAAATTCTACTTCTGGTAAAAAGACTCCCAAGGCCACTGAAATTGGTAAACTAAAAAGTTCAAAGTTCCGAGATTAACCGGGGTTTTCATAAGTTAGCCCAAACACCCATTTAACAAAACAAAAAACTACTACTACTACTACTAGTTTCTGATTTGATTTTCTGGAAAATACCATAATCTAGCTCTAAAAAACTGCTCCAAAAATTGTACCGACCAGTCAAGTCAAGTCAAGTCGTTCGGAATTGCATGCCACTGTTGTTGCAGAGTTCATTTTGGTGTTTGAGCAATAAAATTCACTCACCTTAAAAGTAACATACGAAACAACCCAATTTTAAAGCAATGCCAAAACGCAATCTTGAGTTCTCAGAAGCCATTTTTGTCCAGTTGAAAACATTGTAAAATCAAGTATTTTTGTAATAACTCCCCATTGCTTTTGTTTCCATAAACATGCAGAAAAATAAGGCTATAGATATGTCCACCAGTCTAGCTTCTCTGCAGGTCATGCTGATACATACACAAAACATGTATCCTATCCGGCGACTATCACATGCATGACAGGGAGTTGTGCTTAAAATTAACAATAACCAAATCCAGAACTATCAGTTATCTCCAAAGCCAAAACCTTAACTGAATTAAGTAAACTAACTGGCTCACGTAAACAGCAAGAGAAACTAGCTCACAGGTCCAAAAACACTCAACAGCCAAAAGAACAAAGTTGAATATTGCATTTCAAACTAAGCATAGCACCAATGAAGTCATTTAGCATATTTTAAAGCACTAGAAAGCTCCAAAATTTCTCAGTCGCGTTCCTTCCCAGCTAGAATTTAAACATGCATACTTCTTTACTCGAAACTTCCACCAGCAGCAGGCCCTGCACCAAAACTGCCACCACCGCGACCGAATCCAGGCCTCTGCATATGCATATCAAGAAAATTGAACGCCACAATAGAACAAGTAAAAGGCGAATTACGATAATGGTATACGATAAAATAAAAATGAAGCAGACAAATATATTTACTCATTAAAATATTAAAATGTATCCCTAACTGAAAACAATACACAATCAGTGTGTGTGTGTGTGTGTGTGTGAGAGAGAGAGAGAGAGATCAATTACCCTGAAAGAAGGTTGGTATTCAGCAGGGGCACCTCCCTTGTCACCTCCATACTCGCCGGACTGACCTCTTGGATTTCCACGGTAGCCTTCCCGATCACGATCATTATACCTTGGCCTATCTCCTTCAAATCTAGAAGGACCACTGCCAATTCATAACATTTAAACATTTAAATCATTGTAGAATAAACATAATCATGAAAGGAAAAAGAGAACATAAGAGTTCAAAACAAAACCAACTGCAATGAACTATCCCCACAGAAAACTATAAAACAGTAACAAAGTTACACACAAAACATGCATTGTATCCATCACACTAACAAAAACAAGGAAAGTCACAGAAAATCTCCAATCTAAGATGACAATGGATGTTGACTTCAAATATGCAAAACCGAGGAAATTCCACAGTATCACATCGCCAAAATTGTCAACTAATTAATGCCAAAGGATCAAAACCAGATGAAGTCATAAGCCCTAGGAAACAAAAGGGTTAGCTTGTGAATTCATCAGCCAAATACAAGGTTACAAGAAATAGGCTTAAAATCAGAATGATGAAATAACATGGGTTAAAGAAAGAACATAACCCAAAATCAGGAAATTTTAACGCATCATAGCAAATGTATTCAACTAAACAATGCCAAATCAACTAACCATAGAGTCATCTGTTCCAAAAAGCAAAGAACGGAATCAGGATAGTAATAAATACTCATGAACCAACTACAAATTCTAAAAGATATATTTTTGCCTTTTATAGCTACAATCAATCAACTGCTTTCATTGACACACTGTGTCATGAAAAAAAACTAGTATCTTACTAAACAGATAAATGAAATATGAAGAAAATCCTTTTTTCTAATCGCATACCCTGCAACCTGAGAGTTCAAATCCTAAGGTACACACTCACATCCACACACGATCTGTGCTTAAATCCATGTGATAGGCATACAAGGTGCAACTCATTATCTCACGGAGTAACCAGGCTAAACTTAACCCGATCAAACAATTCCATGACACCACTGTTAGAAATGACTGAGCAAATTGTTACCATGCCACACATAACAAGTTACAAGAATGGTGAAACTTCAAACCACCAATTAAAATGAAATTTTCACAATCAAAATCCGTTCTACTTAACCAAAAAACTTGCAAATCTCATATTACCGTGGGCGATCGCCAGGGGGTCCACCAGGCCTACCACCAGCAGGAATAGGGCGAGCTGCCCTTTTCAACGTGTTGGGAACGATCTCAGATGGCAAGTTGAGGTATGTCCTCAGAAATTCAATGCCATCATTTGTCAAATACCAATAGTAGTGCATCCAAGCGAATGTCTCCCGCACATACTCTTTCGATTTGAAGCTCTGCATCAGCTTGATAACTTGCAGATTTGGGACATCAATATCTGGGTGCTTGGCAAGATTGTAATCTTTCTTTGCATAACATACACCCTCTGCATACCAAAAACAATAAACATGAATATGATTTATAGAAGATTGTAAAACAGATATATGCACAAATGACAGACCCAGGATTACAATTAAGAAGGTCTAAATTACGATAATATGAGAGTGCAGACCTACAAGTTCGAGAATATCATATGCAATATGAGTATATTTCCAATATGCGGCTGTCGAAATTAATATGCAGTTCATATACGAATTGATAAGATATCTAGGTTCCGTTTGATAGCATTTATAAGGCAACTCATTCAGCAAATAAGCTGAAAAAAGTACCAATGAAGAATGTCTGCCAACAGTGGTGTAGATAATTACTTATTTTGCATTTCAAGCTCATTTGACTGGAAAAATTGGGATTATTTTAAACTTCAAAATGTAGCTTTTTTACAATTCTAAAGCTGACAAAGTTACGGATTGACCCCCAAAAAATCTTTTAATTTCAAAATAAATATACTTGGGGTGAGTTTCCACTTTGGTATTTTCGGTATTCTAACAATATAAGTTGTCAAATTCTCAAGTACAACTAATTCGACAACTTGTAGTCCAAGAATACCAAAAATACCATAGTGGAAACTCTGACGATTAAGACATTCATTCGATAATAAGCTATTCTACGACTTATTTAACCAAACAGTTTAACATGTATACAATCTTATGAAAAGCTATACTAAACATGCTTACAACTTATGTTAATTCAAAAATATATGTAACAAACAAATTTAACCTATAAATGATACTAACAAACAGCGCCACAATCTCATTGGATAAATAGAATGAACATATCCCATGAACATCTAATTCGGACTAACCAAACACCTGATACACTGTTTCATAATATAGTCCGTTACAATGCTCATATAAGGTTAAACTAACCGAACTTTAGAGATTTCCTAATATTTAGGCTGATCGCTCCTACAACTTGCCCAAGTATGTTATGTATGTAGAGAGAGCGACAAGCGAAAGGGAGAAAATACCTTGAAAGAGGTACTTGGAGATCTCTCTGCGGTTCTTTTCTGGAATAATCTGAACAAAGATGATTGAGTTATACTCATGAACTAAGATTTACACAGATACATACATTAACAAAAATACATATGCTCGTATACACAGACAGATCTAAAGTGAGTGGAAGTGAAAATGGATGAAGAAGAGAAAGAAACGAGGAAAGAGAGATCTCACCATTGTTGAGATTGGAAGGAAAATGTGACAGCCAGAAGCAAATGCAAGCTCTCTCTTCCGCCGAAATAGCTAACCCTAGACTTTTTAGTCTCCCTCGATCAGGATTGTAAACCCTAGACGATATATACAACCAACCATACTGAAATATTCCACTGTGCGCCCTTTGAAATATAGTTAGCTTTCACTTTGGCCCTTTTTAAACTTTAGGCTTTGTTTCGAACTTGTAGAAAATGAGAGACAGGAAACGAAAATAACGAAGAAGAAAAGTGGGAGGAAGATAACGAGAAAATTTCACTATTCCTGACACACTCGATTTGATCATTTTCTCTTCTTTTTTCTCTCAAACCAAACAAAGGAGAGGAAATTTTTTAAACTTTCTCTTCCTTTCTTTCCTCTAAGTTCCAAACAAAGTCATAGAATATGTAGATTTTCTTCTTTAATAAGAGCATCTCCACTCCTTAACCTAGATTTTTATCCAAATTTAAGTAAAAACTTGATTTGGTATGGAACACTCCAATGAGCAAAAGTAAATCTAGGCATAAATTTGAGTAAAAGTCCCCTTAATGGAATTGTTGTAAATTTGAGAGGGAGAAAATGACCTTCGAAATTTGATATTGGGTTTGGTTCTTACCAAATTTGGTGAAGATTTTGAGTAATATCAAATTTGGTGAAAGAGTGGAGTGAGATTTTTGGTGATTTTTACTCAAATTTGAATTTGATACTGGATTTGAATAAGGAATGGAGATGCTTTAATTAGGGGAATTTGGAAAAACTTTTAGGGGATTTTTTTATTTATTATTTTGCAAAATAATTCTTTGAATACAAGAAAATCTGTTTGGACTAATTTGTTGTCTTCATATTAAAGGCTAAAATTATGGTATTTGTGTCAAAGACAACTTATCTTGAGCCAACAAAAAAATATCTATTTAGCTCAAACACTTAAGGCTTTTTCTTCCTAAAAAGTCCAAATAATCATTGGAGAAGTTTGTTCAAGCTCACCCTCGATTTTAGGAACTTGGGGGTTGTTGTGCATCCCATGCACAACACCGTGCTATGCAGCCTTGTGGTGCTGCCACGCAGGCAATTTTTCAACGATCGGAGACGTTCACCGCGTAGATCTCGTCGAGTTCTATAAGTATGCAAAAAATTAACTTGATCGGATATCCTTAAGTGGGTTATCGGAACACAAATACTTTGAAAAAAAATGGAACACAAATGGACACAAACACTGGATAAAAACAACTTTTTCATGTTATTTGTGTTCCGATGAGGCATTAAAAGATATCCGATCAAGTTGATTTTTGGCACACTTGTAGTATTCGATGAGGTATACACGGTGAACGTCTCCGATCGTCAAAAAAATGCCGACGTGGCGGCGACATGGGACTGCACAGCAAAGTGTTGTGCATGGGGATGCACAACACCCCCACGTTCCCAATTTTAGCCACTATTAACCATATATAAATTCTCGGCTACTGAAAACACACTATGAAACTAAAATACAATTCTTGACGTTGCTCTACAAAAGTTATAAGAGTCTGGTATTTCATCTTGGATGATCTCTTAATTTAATGTGCATATTGTAAAATTAGCAAGTAAAAATTTTACATTTCTATTTCGCCCTTGAAATTACGTTCCATTTTAAAAAGTTAGTGGATAAAAGTGTAATGACGATTGCTCTCTAGAGGCCATTTGTGAAAAAAGGACCATGATTTTGGATTTTAATTAGTCATCCTATTTGAAAAACTTATTTAGGTCATCATCCTAATGGGTTTAAATACTTATGATTCTATCCTGAAATTGATTGAATGTCCTATTGTTTGGTTCTTTTTACTTCTTTGCAATGGAAAATAATTATGTGCAAGCGTGCCAGAGAGAGTTTCAATCTCCTCCCTCAGATTAACTTTGGAAAATCAAACTTAATCAGGCGATTGTGTTTTGTTGGTTCAATTACCTCAATTAAGAGGATTTTTCTTAATAAGTGAAGAAATGCAAACCAATAAACTTAGGAAATCAAAGAACAATAAAGAAACAAAACACTTCGATTAACAAATAAAAGATAAACTTACTTCGAAATTGTCTCCAACTTCAAATACAGAGTAACAGAACTTCGAACAGGTGATTGTTGCAAGAACAATTGAGATAGGGGTGATTGTCACAAGAACAATCGAGATAAATCCTAATCTAATTCCTAATCTACTTCCTAATCTACTTTAACGTGTTCGAGAGATCTAAACTACTTGAACCGAAGTTGAAATCCTAAACTACTTTGCCAATGAACAAACCAAGCATCAGTTTTTTTATAGCTGTTTGTTGAAGATTTGTCCGGGGGCTTCTACTCTTCAATTTCTTCTATTTATAGACGTAGCTTGTAGTTTGAACTTCCCGCTCCATGAATTTGAATCTAGCTTGCTTCGAACTCCAACTTCCACTCTGATGGTTGGCAGTTATTCTTTCTCCACGTCTGAATTTGAATTCTCCCTTCTCACAGAAGCTTTAAATCTGCACGTTGACTTAACAACTCAAATGATAATGTGTTTAAGGAAATAACTGCTTCCCAGAAGAATTCCACGTGTTCTAACTGCCAATCGCCTTGTTTCTCAAGTTTACACGTGGAGCTTGTGTGTTTAGCAGTTGATATCATGGCTTCGAGGCCAATCTTTATTTTAGTAATGGCTTGTAACTGCCAATAACTACCTTTCTAAATTTGAGAAGCAATACGACATCGTACTTGGTGCATTTTATCTTATTAATCAAGTGTGTCTTCATTGACGAGTAATTGCCAACGTTTGGCACTTTTGATTATGTGTCAATTAATCATTGGATTAGTTAATTTTATATGTAAACACCTATTATACCCTTATTAATTGATTCTCTATCTTTATATGTATATATGGTGTAATTAGATTTTCCTTAATTACCATATCAGTTATGATTTCCTTAATTATAGGAATTGACCAATCCTATTTTTGAGATCTCGCCTCATTCCATTACCCACTCACAGATTCAAGTTTCTCGTCCTTTTTTCAATTTCTCATGGAAACTTGGCTACCACTTTCTCAATCTCACTAATGACCTATATATTCACACTAACGACACGTATATTCCTACCACTAATGACCTGTATTTACCCAGTAAGACTCATCTTTCAATCTATCGACTATTCTAATTGCTTTAAATTATGGCAATGAGATCCCAACGTATGAATGATAGTTTTGAAAGACGACCGCACGATATTTTTTCTTGCACACAAAGAAGATGTACTTGATTAAGGAAATAATCCAACATGCTGGGCGCCAATCCAATAGGGTGGTTGTCGAGCAAGTGATTTTTTGAACCAAAGGTTTGTGGATTTTGATGGTTTTTTGAGATTTGTTGTGGCTTTGATAAGGAAGTTTTTAAAGTTTTTTTTTTGGACAAAAGATTTGTGGGTTTTCATGATTCATTGATTCAGATCGATATCGGTGGATTCGGTACAATAAAAATAGTTAATCAATAAACCATGTTCCATGTTTTTTTTTCCGAACATGGTTTTATTTGTTCACTGTATTGGTGAATTCGGTCTAGTAAAAATGGTTAACCAGTAAACCATGTTCCCTTTTCTTTTTCTTTTTCTTCCGTTAAGGACTCATTGATTCACCATATTGATGGATTCGGTACAGTAAAATATGTTCCCATGTTTGTTTGTTTTTTTGTTGATGGTTCATTGATTCACCATATTGATGAATTCGGTACAGTAAAAATGATAAACCAGTAAACCATGTTGCCCTTTTTTTTTATAGCCTGGTTCATTGATTCACCATGTTTCCCATTTTTTTTCCCAAACATGGTTCATTTATTGACAATATTGGTAGATTCGGTACAGTAAAAATGAAAAACAAATAAACTCTGTTCTCATATCTTTTAAAAATGGTTTATTGATACAATGAATTATTGGTTTGTTTCTATATCTTTCAAAATGTCATGATAGGAGAGAGAGAGAGAGAGAGAGAGAGAGAGAGAGAGAGAGAGAGAGAGAGAGAGAGAGAGAAATTTTCTAAGATAGGAGAGAGAGAGAGAGAGATTCAGAAAGAAAATATTAGAAAAATCAGGAGAGAGAAATATTAGGAAAATTAGATGAGAGAAAGGGTATTTTGGGGTTTATTTAAATTTGAGGATGTAATCATAGTGATTCAAACCAGTTAGGATCGAAATATAAGTAAGTTTTTCGAACAGGACCCCTAATTAACTCTCCCTTCTTATAATTACACTCCAAAATTTGTTATTCAGTACTTGTGTTTTTTTTTTTTTTTTTTTGGCACTATAAGATAAATTTTTGAGTGTAATTGTGTTTGATTTGATAATATAAGCAGGTGTAATGAGTGGAGATAGATAGAGATAGAAATAAGGGAAATGATGATGTCAACAAAATCAAAACTAAAACAAAACTCTAAATCGAACATGGGCAATAAAGTGGAGTGCAAATGTAATATTCTGAATTTATACATAAAAATTAAGAATATTTTTTTAGCTTAATAAGGGTAAATTACATTGATCTCTCTTAAGGTTTTTGACAAATACACCGACCTCCCCTAAGGTTTCTAAAATTACATTAACCTCCCTTACTTTTGCATTTGAAAATCTAAAGTTATTAAAATTATATTGGTGTTGTCCAACTTTTATATCTAGTTCTTGAGCTAGCCAATAATTAACCGAGGTAACACAAACTTCCAACAATGTTTATTTCACTCTGGAATACTTCTTGTACGAGCAACGCGCATCAATGTACCTTCCAAGCCATACTTTTCAATTGCGCGTTTGGCCTTTGGAAATTTCGCACCACCTGCACTGCCGTTTTCAAGCAAATTCCTATGAATCCTGCTCAATATTTTTGCAAACCTAGCATTATTTTCAGTGTACGATGGTTCATTCTTGTCAACTGTGTAGTCTAGCCACATGCTAGCTACCACATCACATATGCTTTCTTCAACCGACTTTTCCAAAGTAAAGGTCCAGCCTATACAAAAGACCATCAACAATCAATAGTTTAATTTTTAGTAGTCTGATCAAAACTTAGGGGTGGAGTCAAAAGATCTCGAGTAGTGGTGGCTGGTTTAGTACTTTTATTTTCTTCGTACTTGGGCTTGGTTTTTTCATTTGCTAAAATGGACATTTGCTAAAATCAAGTGGGTGGTTTTAGCAAATGAAGTGGGGATATATGTCTAGATAGATTGGAGATAAAATCACCTCCCCAGTTCATATATATGTCCAGATTCATTGGAGATAAATCATCTCCCCACTTCATTTGCTAAATTCACCCACTTGATTTTATGAGATTTCATTTTAGCAAATGAAAAACCAAGCCTTAGTACCAAAAACTAAACATGTATTAGTTATAGAAAATTATCAGTTCTTGGGTTCTTTTGGAGCACCGATCGATGTTCGTAAAATTTTAACAAAATTTTGTGAACATGTATTTATAAGTACGAAATATGAATTGAAAATTTAACTTTTTTAGCTTTTAGTGATATTGTCCACACCTATTGATAGATGGTTAACAATGTTCTACTGTTAGAATGATGGAAAATTTATTACTTGAGAGTTTTGAGAACAATATTTAGAGAAATATTTTTGAGACAATGTTTGGATGAGTTTTTGAAAAAAGTAAATAATGAGAGAGATGTATAATAATTGGAGAGAGATAAAGAGAGAAATGAGAATAATGATTGGATAAAGAGGTATGAGTAGAAAGAGAAATATGATTATGATTATAGAGATGAGAAATGGGAACCGGGGTAGGTGCTGCGCAGCGTGCTATGTGGCCCATTTTGGCGCCGTGCCGACACTGTTTTGACGATCGGAGACGTCCACCGTTCAAAGCTCGTCGAGTATTACAAATGTACCACAAATCAAATTGATTAGATAACATTAAGTGTCTCATCGGAACACAAATAAGTTGAAAAAAAATAGAACACACGTCTTGAAACATTGGATGAAAACCATTGAAACCATTTTTTTCAGCATATTTGTGTTCCGATGAAGTACTTAACGATATCCGATTGAGTTGATTTTTGGGACACTTAGAGTACTCGACAAGCTCTACGCAGTGAACCTTTCTGATCGTCAAAACGATACCAGCACAGCACCGAAATGAGCCTACATAGCACGCTGCGCAACATGGGGCTGCCCAACACTCCCCCTGTTTCCTGAGAAATGGAGAGAATCTTTTTGGAAATGTGAAATGAACAAAGTGATATAATTGTAATGAAGTTGCTATGTTTTGGAATATTTCATATGACTTATATGGTCAATTTAAAAAAAAAACATCAATATGAGTGGGGTCAACCCCACTTGACCATACATGACTCCACCCACATAATTAATAAAATTTTCAAACAATACTTCTTTATCACTTCTAATTATCGTGCAATGCAGTATACTCAAAAAATTCAGAAATCAATCGTGTGTCAGATTCAACGACTAGATGAAAGTATAGGATAAGGATATTCTAAAAATGGAGTTAAGATTTAATCAACAAAAGGTGCGAGAGCGTGATATAATTATACCTTGGAGCCGTATCCATGCATGCACCATCTCATGAGCTAGCGTTGCCCCAACCACCTGCCTGGATGTACATGACATTTCATGTGAGAATTGGCACCATCGTGAAAATTGAATATGCATCTAGATATTATCAATTTTCAAGTTAATGTTATGAACTGCCAAACAAATATCATGGATTTCTTTACAAAATGTTAAGAATTCAAGCGTACACAACGTAATAAGAATGTTATTGATTTTTACATGGACTGACATATCATTGTAATAACTCTTAAGGAACGGGAGATCACTAATCGCATAAGTTCTCTGGTATCTACCATGCATCTTCTCTGTTTGATTTTATGTTCATATTTTCCCTTAATATTACTAGATATTTAGGCTAGGTAGGCTAGGCATTATCAATGGCCGAATCAAATTTAAAATTTAAAATAGAGCTTTCTATATAAACCAGAAGTAAAAATTTTGAAAAACAAAATCAACTTCATAGATAAATAAAAACAAGTATAAAGCACTTGATATTCATTAAATTAATTTAATAGGTATTACGTTATCTTTTTGCTCTGTATAGGCATCACTTTTCCCCCCAAAAGTATATATTATGCTCTCATAGTCAAAATCTACAATCATATCACTTACAATGGGTAATATACCTAACCTGTTACCAAGTCTATATATAAATAGGCTTAACATATAAGAGCATAAAAATTGACGTCTTGCAAAATAAGCTAAAATTTATAGGAGGCCCGATGCGATTGCATCATCTATGTATGCCCAAAGATGATACTATGTATGTTTCCAAACGATTGATCTCACTTTTTAATGTAAACACCTTCTTGAATCTAATTTGCCTCTCTTAAAATGCGCTAATGGAAACATCTATTTTAGTGGTAAAAACGCAGCTCTGCTAAACATAAAGAGAGCTTCAAACTGTAATAGGCTAGTTCACTTATATATTGCCCGTTTTCTACCAATGTTTTTTATTAAGAAATAATTCCATTCAATAGAAAAGGCGTGCATAAATGAAGACATGAAAATTTTAGGCTCATATGAGAATTACTTTGGAAATCCAAACAAAAGTAGGATTGCAGCCACATCACCATTTACTTTCATCGTCTTTGTTACTGCTTTTATATTAGTCCCTTTTCTTACACAACTTTCGACCTAGTTTGCACAAAAGTAGCAATGTCATTGGACCAATATATGAGTATATGGAGAAAATTGCAAGGCCATTGTCAGTAATGATAAATGGTTAAGTGTTTGGGCAGAAAAAGAGTGTGAATCGTACAAAAAGTTATGGGATAAGAGGTCAATATGCAATGTTTTTATCAGGGATATAAAAGTTACTTACGATTTTTATCTTTTCTGATCCTCCCCCTAGAGTCACCCCATAAACAGTATTAGTATCCTGTCCAAACAATATCACAGGAAAACGTTAGCGATTTAGGCTTGATTTGGTTAAATCCAAAAAACTGGTTTTTTGGTTTTTTTCATTTTGTCTTTATTTATTTATTTATTTATTTTTGCATTTGTTAGTTTTCGGTCGATTTTTGTGGTTTCTTGGCTTGTCTCGACAAGAGGAATCTAAAAAGTATAAAATTATTAGTCAAACTTAAAGTTTTGTGAATAAAGACAAAAAATAATTCAAAAAATTGGACTTCACCTTTGTCTTTATTCACAAAACTTTAAGTTTGGCTAATAATTTTATACTTTTTAGATTCCTCTTGTCGAGACAAGCCAAGAAACCACAAAAAATCAACCGAAAATTAACAAATGCAATTTTTTTTTTGAGTAAGGACAAAAAGGAAAAAACCAAAAAATCAATTTTTTGAATTTAGCCAAATCAGACTTTGAGATAAACTCGATGAAGTTGAAATCTTATTGCTTAAAATTGATTTATTCTAATTTTATTGGAAGTTCTTATAAATAAATGTATTTGTAAACAATGTAATAAAATCTGGCATCGTGTCTATAGGTAGGATGGGTTGTAAGGATTTGGGGTGCCTGCTGTGCACCCATCCGAGCCATATGTTGCTCGGATGAACAACCTAGATTTCATCTTGCATGTGCGGCAACGAACGGTTCGGACACAAAGGTGCTAAGGTGAAATTTGGGTTGTCCATCCAAGTAACGGACGGCTCGGATGGGTGCACAACACTTGCTGTGCGGCCACCCCGTGTCCGAGTTGTAATTGTTGGGTTCAAGGACTCGAGACTAGTCAGTGTGTTGAGGGCTTAGCATCTATGGAAGACCAACCTACGACACTCTTTCCCATTACACTTTTAATCACAGCCGGTATTGTGAGAAACAGTACTACGTACTACACTTATTTTGGCATAACAATTTTGGGGGATTATTTTTTGTATTTATTCAAACTAATTAAGTTTTGAACATAAAATTTTACTTTTGAGATAGACCTCGTTTAGACGAACCAATAATTCACAAAAAAAATTTTCAAAAACTAACGAATGCGAGAATAAAATTTTTAAAAGACAAAAAATAATCCTTCAAAATTATCATGCCTAAATAGGTGTAGGACCAGTTTTTGACCGCAATTATAGCATGAGAAACACAACAAAAATCAAGCGGCATATAGAGGAAAGCGCATGACAAAATAAAACACTTTGAGCTCGTTGAGATGTTTGGTCACTTTTATGCTTTGTAGCGTAACAGAGAAAGGGAAAGTGCATTATTATCAGGAGCCACCCCATAAAAAATACGAGGGATAGAGAGCCATCATTGGCAACAGCATGGAAGAGTTGGGGACCATGGTCGGACCTAAGTGGGGGGCCAGGGGGAACGACCCCACTCTATTTTGTAAAACAATATTAATATCATAGACATTTCAATTGTGATTATAATTTCGAATGAAATTACTCTGAATTCCCTTGATAGCGGATATTTGTCATATATATTTTTTGAGTGCTAAATTTTTTCACACCATCTTTATGTGCAACCTCACCCTTTCTATTAATTATAACATGAAGCTGTATATGGTCACCAATGTTTTATTTTACTGGAAAAATATGTATTACAGTATTTTTTTTTTTTTATATTGTAAACATGCGGGATAATTATGCTAAGCTGTGGTACCACTGGCTAGGGCTTTCGCTATTTCGAAACATGCAAACGGATAACTTTTTCTTCATTTTTATCAGCAAAAGAAACTTGATAATTATTGAAATGAGATTAGAATGATTAAAAGAACCGAGGGTAGGACGGCATAGGCATACTGTTAACTCAGTGTTTTGGACCTACTATAATTTTCTCCTTCCACATCCAACAGAATAAAAACTTACGTTGATTACACGCGTGAAACTTTTATTTATCTCATTTGCGTCAGCCAAGAAAACAGGAATGTCCTTTTTGACAGGAAGCTTCAAATAGTCATCGAAAAAGCCGTACAGTACTTGACGAATAATGGGTTCCAATTCTTTGGGTTTAAAGAGAGATATAGAAAGACAATCTGGACATAGATATCGGCCATCACCAAGGTTGGTAAATTCTACCTTTGTTCGCTGTAGACATAATGCAAAGAGAATGTTAGTTTTAGCATAAAAATCAATCAAGCGTAAATAAAACTATACTTGACACACCACAGCTAAGTCAAGTTGAAATAATATGCTTATGATTTTCCTCGGAAAATAAGATCTAGATAGATAGGATTTCGGCACTGTTGAAATTATATGCTTATGAATTTCCTCAGAAAGTAAGTTCTAGATAGATAGGATTTCGACACTTTTTTTTCTTTCTCTTTTTATATGTATTGTACCAAATGTTGTAGCAGGGCCGGCCCAAGATATTTGGGTGCCCTAGGCCTAATTAAAAAAATTGTGCCCTAAAAATTTTCGTGTTCCTCAACCAAACTTTTTACGTTTTTGTTACTACAATATCCCTGTCAAAAAGGTATTAATACAAGCTAAATTTAACAGCGATGTAGAGCATCTAGAGATCTTGTGTCTTTTTTGAAATAAAATTTGGGTCAAAACTCCTTTGCCATGCAAATGACAAACCCTAGTTTTACCCAAATCTATTGTTTTTCAAGTTTCCTCTAAAAAATTTGGGTCAAAATGGCCCATTTAACTACTTCTTATAAGTAAGAAATTTGATCTGTTGGAATTAATATTATGACTTTATTTGTTGGAAAAACAATGAAATTTGATCAACTTTTTGGTTATTTGGGAAAACTCAAGAACTTGTGTCAATTTAGAAATCTCAAATACAAACTCATTCGAAACTCTAACAAGAAAATTAGAAAATTGCTACCTAATTACTTTTTCTTTAAGCAAATAATAAACTAAACTTAATCATTTCGTTTAGAACTGTCTTGATTTTTTACAAAACCATAAATAAAAACTGTAACAAGCAAAAAATGATTTTCTTTTAAATCAGTTTTTGCTTTGGGTCTTTTTTTAAATTTTGGGCCACAATAGTTTTTGAGCCTTTTTTAAATATTGGGCCACAATGTTGGGCTCTTTTGTTAATTCTAATGGATTTTTTTTCCTTTATTTTGGTCCAAAAAGTGTTCTAGTCAAGCCCATTAGTATAAAATGGTAGGGTGCCCCAAAAAGTAATCATTTTTTAGGTGCCCTAGACCTAGGCCTTGTGGGCCTTGGGCCTGGCCGGCCCTGTGTCGTAGTTGTCAGACTATGACAATAATTTCGTCTCTCTTCTCCTTTTGACAACCATATAGTCCTTTAAAGAACCTTTCTAGAATTTCCTAACCAACAAAAGGTGAAACTCGGTCATTTAAAAAGTTAGCGATCCCATAGCCATGAGAAAGGGTGAGATACAGTTATCACAGCGGGATATGATAATTGTTTTTGGTTAAATTGCACAGAAACCTCCTTATCTATATGCCTCTTTTTTACGGAGGCCGCCTAACGTTTAAAATCGTTTAGATAGACGACCCCCTCATCTATGCGAAATGCATAAAAACCCTTACTTCGTTAATGGTATGGTGGAAATGACTATCACGGAAATGACTATATTTTTAAAAACTACTTTCTGAAAAAAAAAATTGAAAATAATTTTTTTAGAAAAATTGAAAAAATGGTATTTTAAAAACATTATGCGAAAGAAAGTTCTAGAATAAAAAAATAGTTTCCAAAAACAGAATTTTGTAAAAACATTTTGGGAACCAGTATTTCTTTAATATGGGAAAAATAAATTTTTTTTAAGAAACATTTTTTAAAAAGGAAGGTTGGGTATAAAAAACAGATTTAATAAAATATTTTCCAAAAGAAAAATGTATTGAAAGTAGTTTTTCAAAAAAAATTATTTTTCATAATAGTTTTTTGAAAAAACAAAATTATGAAAAAATTATTAAAAAATTGAAAATTTTTCAAAAAATGAAGTTTTAAAAATGTTTTTTTAAAAACATTTTTTCGAAAATAGAAGGGCATTTTTGTCTAAAAAATTCGTAAAAGTCACCGCTACTAATAGTAATGTAACAGAAGGTGTCACAGTGGATTACAGTTATAGATGAGAGGGTCAATCTAGACATTTTTAAACGTTAGGGGGTCTCCATGGAAAAGAGGCATAGATGATGAGGTCTCTATGGAATTTAACCATTGTTTTTTTCTCATCTCAATGGTAGATTAGAGAGAGAGTGTGTGTGTGTGTGTGTGTGTGTGTGTGTGTGTGTGTATATATATATATATATATATATATATATATATATATATATATATATATATATATATATATATTGGTGAAATTCCATAGAGACCCTCTCATATATTCCTCCGAAACACAGACATCCTCTAACGTTTGAAAACACCCAAGCACACCCCCTCATCTATAAACATTACCCACCTTCACCCCTTTTGTTAAAAAAACCTTCCGTTAAAAAAGCTCAATCACTTATTTACATAATTTTCAGACAAAAATGCCCTTAAGAGTAATATATAATACATGCCACAGCCTCCATAGCTCTAGTAACCAATCCTCCATTTCTCTCCTACCACCCATTCTCTCTCTCTCTCTCTCTCTCTCTCTCTCTCTGTGCAAAATAAGATTAGGAGCAAACACAAAGATAAGAAAAAATTGACAAAGTCCGACGTTTAAATACACCCAGGCACAACCAGGACTATGTAAATAAGTGATTGGGCTTTTTTAACGAAAGGTTTTTTAACAGAAGAAGTGAAGGTGGGTAACGGTTATAGATGAGGGGGGGTGTGCTTGGGTGTTTTTAAATGTTAGGAGGTGTCTGTGTCTTGGAGGAATAAATGAGGGGGTCTCTATTGAATTTCACCTATATAATTCCTACAGTACACGTCCCAAGGATACTTCCATGTATTTTGGCTTATCCAAGGCAATTAATGCAATGTCAATTTTTATCATTCATTTACAAGCCCTTTGGCTACCTGGGTGAGAAAAGAAAGGAAAGGAAAGGAAAGGACTCTGGTTCACCTTAATAAGGAGAAAAGAAAAGAAAGGGTTCTTGTCTCTCACACTTTCATCAGTGGGAAAGGAAAGTCTCTTCTTCAATTTCGGCGACAAAATTTCTTCCAGCAACTCTCCGGCTATTAAATTGAAGCTTCAAAACTCAAAACTGATCATAGATCTAGCTTCACGTTGGCAAGACGACGACAACCGTACAAGTAGGACGACGATCTGATGAACGGGTGAACCACAAGGGTTGCCGAAAGTCGACGAGGATTCCTTTCTCACTAAATCTCACCACTTTTGGTGAGAAAGGAAATTGGGGGTTGAAGGGAGTCTGGTCTCTCACCCTCTCTCGCCTCCTGCGCCTTCCAAACGTGAGGAAGAATATATATTCTCTCCATTTCCTTTCCTCTCTCACGAAATCCCTTAATCCAAAGGGGTTGTTATGGAACTCCTCATCAAGTTTAGGCCACGCATACAAATTAACGTGAGACTATTAGAGATTGTCACTCGTGTGGCTATGTTCAGTATCAATAAAATAGTTTTCAACTAGAATGAATTTCTTCTCCAGTCCTAAAACTTACAATATTGCATTAGAGATATGTCTAGCGACACATTGTACGGTATGTTTTAGTTCTAATGATGAAATTATTTGCTCCGTCCCAATTTTACAGTCTCTTTTGGGGATCCCAACTTCATAAAGAGACATAATCATTATACTTTTGAAAACATGTTTTTTTCTTATTTTACCTTTCAATCATTACAACTTCTTACTTTTGTATTACTTTTAACTTCAAAATATAAGGGTAAAAGAGGAAATTCCTTAATAATTACACATTTAGTTTTGAAGTGAGATAATATTTTTGGGACGATAAAAAATATTAGTTGAAACTATAAAATTGGGACGGAGGGAGTATTTTGTTTGAAAGATTTTCTCCTTTTGACCATCATATAATACTCCTTTTCTAACGTTATTTTTTTCCCGAAACTTAACCACTTCCTATCAAGGAAAAGGTGAAACTTTGGTCATCTTTGAAAATCCCTTTCCTTCTCATGTACTCTGGTCGGAAAAACATGCTCCAGGAGGGGGTTCGCGTCTATACGTAGGTTGTGTTTGGTTTGATTTTAGTTTTTGTAATGATTAGAGGGAGAAATAAGGGTAATAATTAAAAAATAGATATTAATGATTAGAGAGAGATAGAGAGAAAAATAAGAATAATATTTAAAAATAAAAATAATAATTGAATAATGATTTAGAGAACCGGTTCTTAAGAACCCAAACCAAACAAGGCCGTTTGTTCCATGATCTATGGGTCTATTGGAGCTATCCACTTCGATCCTGTTATGCCATGCAGTAGTAAACTTGTAACGGAAATTAATGAGCAAAGTTGGAAAACCCTAATAACGACAATAATGGATTGGGGGACGCTGTTGTGCTTAGAAACTATTACGGGCAGAACAACTTGCAGCTAACTTGCTAGGCCCCTTAAGCCCTGTTTGGATAACCAAGCACAATTTCGGGGAGGTGGGGGTCCTGCTGTGCAGGCCCTGCACAGTACTTGCTGCACACCTTGAAACGGTGCCGCATTTGTGCCACAACAAAGGACTTTGTCAAAAGTCGCCTTCTAGGACCTATTTTTAGGTCTGACATAGGTGATCCAAACTGTTAAATTATTTTAAAATAATTGTGATCCAAACTGTTAAATTATTTTAAAATAATTATTGAAGTGGTCTTGCAAAAAAATAAGGCCGATCGATATTTTTATGTAATTGTTCTAATTCTTTTCAATTTTCATTTAGAATTAGGATCCTGAATCTGAAAGGATCTTCAAGAAATGTTACACAATTATGCGTTTGGTAAACTATTGATCTGAACCATAGATGTCGTACGACTCGTTGAGAAGAGTATCCAGTAAAAAAAATTATGTTATTCGGACATTGGCAGCTATTAAAATACTAAAAATATGTATTGTTTCGATAACTACCAATGTCCGAACAAGATAATTTTTTTTACTGGATGCTCTTCTTAACGAGACTTAGGACATCTACAGTTCAGATCAATGGTTTACCAACGGGCCGGCTCTGAGTTTCTTAAGGCTTAAAACGAACTTTTTAAAGGAAAAAAAAATGTGCATTCAATCTTTTTTGCATAGTGAATGATACTTGAGAAAGAAAAAACATTCATAAGGAAGACAATGCAATAATTTGAGACCATAAGTACCCATAATCAATAGCTATTACAATTCATTAAAAATTGTCATTTAAAAATTACTCTTCTCGCGTTTTTAGCAACAAAAGTAGTAATTAAACTAGCATAATTAAGTTTCTCCACCATAGCCTTTTCAATAGACAACATAGTCAATCCATTCGGTCGTCTCTCTTGTGACATCGTTGACCTAAGATAAGTTTTGATCAACTTTAACTTCAAAAAACCTTTTTCACCAAAGGCAACTGTAAATCGAAATAGTCAACAATATTCTATACGTAATCCACACATTTAGAAAAACAAACTATCCATTGTTTTCAAGTAATTGAGCACATCAATGGGCTTTCTTAGCTCTTTTGGTAAAATTTTCTCTCAAGACTTTCAATTCCGAACATAATCATTCCCATCAATATCAGAGAACTCATCTCTTTTCAAAATATCTTTAAGATTACATTTGGGCCCTTTCACTTGGGCCTTATTTTAAACTAGGCCCTCAAATTTTTTAGAAAAATTAAACTTAATTTTTTTTATTGATACCTGGTAACTATATTTGACCTATATTATTGGGGGCCCCAAAAATTAGACAAAATTTGGAGGCTTAAAGCGGTTGCTTTACGGGCTTTAGCCTGGAGCCGGCTTTATTTACCAAGCGCATAATTGTGTAACATTTTGTGATTTTTTTTTTAAAATTACGAGGTCCAGAATTCTGAATGAAAATTGAAAAAATTAGAACGATTACGTAAAAATATCAGATCGGCCTTATTTTTTGCAAGACCACTTCAATAATTATTTTAAAATTATTTAACGGTTCGGATTATTTGTGTGAGACACAAAAGTAGGTCCCGAAGGCGATGTTTGGCGAAGTCCTTTGTTGTGGCACAAATACAGCACCGTTTCAAGGTGTCCAACAGGTATTGTGCGGGGCCTGCACAGCAGGACCCCCTGCCTCCCTATTCTGGAGCCATTTGTCCAAGACTTGAGCAAAACCTAATGAACCCTTGCGCAAAGCCACTTGTCCAATAGTTATCTTTATTGAAGAGCAAATTTATTTTAAATTATTAATTTTTAGAAACAAACTTTAGTACAAGGAATAAAAGGATCCTAAGTACGAGATATCACAATGGATAAAGAGCAAACCAAGAAAGACATGCCCACCTACTTATTAGATTGTAAACTACTCACTCATCTAAAAGCTTAAGTTATTAGAGATAGGAATTTTTTTATTATATATGTCCTTTATACTATTGACGATCATATGCCACCTACACCCAAAAAGTAAAAAACAACAAGATTGCCAAGAGGCCAACCAACACCGAAGAAAACACCCCACCACCGACAAGAAAAAATACCCACCCACCAAAAGAAAAACATCACCCCCCAAAAAAATATGTATCTCATACTCAACCGTGTTCGATATTCCTTCTTCCCTCTTGTACTTTAATCGTCATTGTAAAACATAATTTTGTTTTGAAGCAAATTCAAAAATTCATATTAGCGTAAGCGACACTCTTTTTTCTTTCTTCCAATTTTTATTTTCGAAATTTTAAATTTGAACATTTTTACTAAGAGAGAAATAAAACAAATTGTTCCTTTATCACATGCGCTGGATGAATGCTTATAAACAACTAGATACTAATTAAAAGTTATCCTTCACCTTACAATTACGATTCAATTTTGTGAGGGTAGTTGCAAATTAGTAATACGATCAAAATTATAAACGAGTCAAGTTTTAAAAATATTAATATTTGTTTGTTAAGTTTTTAGCTGACCACCTATCAAAGTGTATAAAACTGAAGCTCTATTAAAAAAGATATTATTGGTTCTTTTTCTTACTCAGGTGAAATTACCAACCTATCCTTATGGCATATTTACCTTTCACATAAGAAGGTCATCTTGTACATATATGTAGTGGTCCAACATGATAACAAAGAAGGGTCATCTTTTACCGTAAGAAGCATTGATAACATGTTTTTTCTTTTCTCTCATCAGATTTTGGGTTACAGGTCTTTGAGTCTATTTATTAAGCTTATTTTTGTTCTAAAAACCAAATGTTTCATACTATATATAAATTTTTTGCACTAAAATAATAAGTTTTTAATTTCAAATTGAAGAGAGTCAACCAACCTCGGGGATACGGCAGCTACAACATCTTCGATTTGGTGGCTTGCTTAGGCAAGTCCCCATGCCTTTCTTTCTTCTGCTTACTGTTGTTGCTTTTAGTATTTTTTGTTTGGCTTGATCACTTATCATCTCCTCCTAGTATGTCTTTATATAGGCTAGAAAGATTTCATAATTACGATTTCCAAATATACTGAATCCTATATACAGAATCAATGCTATTAAATATTATGATTGATCATATATAGGATTCAATCATATAGTAGAGTCAATTATAATTTTACACAATGCAAGTTTCGTGCATAGCACGGGTCATTGCTAGCAAAAACTGATGGGAATATCTATCTACCAATCATATATATAATGGCAGAGCAACTTGGATTCACCCCGTACATACTATATAGTACGAGTTTGATTCGGTATGTTAACACAATCATATGTAGGATTCCATCATATATCGGAATCAATTATGATTGATCCTATATAGGATTCGGTAATTAATAGGATTCTTTTAAATATTTTTCATTTTTTTTGTAACAATTATCCATAAATTAAGGATTTATTTACCTAAATATTAAAGTTATCCCATAAATTAAGGATTTGTTTACCTAAAAGAATTATTTCAAACATTTAAAAATAATTTGATTAATTGTGTTGGCCAATTAAGTGTAGCCACTTGTCGCATTGAGGGCTCCCCTCATGAATATCCATCCTCCAATACTATATTAAACTAGCATGAACCCGTGCTATGCACAGAGGCACGAGATAAAGTAATGTGTTTTTTCTTTTTTGAATAGCTAAAAAATTGTACTCTCAAGCACAAAGTTTATTTAATTATTGGATCACTTAGATCAAAAAAGTATAACAATTCTATTTTCTATGTGCTGCTCTTGACTCTAATTTTCCATGGTGATTGATTCTTGTATACAATCTTAATCTATATGTGTGACTTTTCGACAAAATAATTGGTTAAACACCTTGAAAAAAAATAGGAGAAGTATAGCAATGTAAAAGTTAACTTAGATTAACATCTTTAAGCACACAAATTAGGTAGCAACTTTCATAGAATAGTTAATTGCCTGGTGTTTGCAAAAACCCCATGCAATGTATGGCATGAGAGAACTACCGTAGCGATACTTGAAAATTATTGCTACCTAAAAATTACACATACCTATATTTTAGCCATAATTCTCAAGTCTTAAGCAAAATTATTCTTGCGAAATACCCATGCTAATGTGATATACACATGATGATTAAAGAGAAAATGCATTAGAAGTAGATTGAAGAAAAAAAAAATTCTCTAGCCAAAACATAACCTATAATTTTTTATATAGTGAATACAAATCGGAGGGGAAAACTTTTGCTTCTATATATTTGCGTGAGAAAAACTATGAAAACAAAAATGTTTGGAAGACTTACAATTTGCTGAGCTTGTCAACTATGAAAGCAGAAATGTGTGGAAGACTTATAATTTGTTGAGCCTGTCAGCTTCCAAAACTACTAATAGTTAATTACTGAAAATAAAAAAAATTGTCAAAATAAAAAAAATTCAAGTGCACGCGCTAAAAAAAAAAATTATCCATGGTTTTACAACACAACTGCACACGCTAAAAAAAAATTTATATCTCAAAAATTTCAACTTATTAGTGTGATTTGTCAAAACTTATAATTATTCATCACCTCTGCTTAAACTCAAGAAAAGTAAAACAAATATATTTGAAACTTAACTCAACAATTAAAACTGTCATTATGAAATTACCAATGCCTTGCAAAATCCAAAAATTTAAGCACGATAGTTTGCACATAAAAAGTTAGAGTACAAATCAATAGCATATGAAAAGCAATGAAGATGTACTCGAGGCTCAAGATATACAACTATAAAAGATAAAACTAACGGCCATACTAAAAGTTAAGAACATTTCTAGTTTGCAGTTTCATTCAAGTATTTGTATAGACTTAATAATAACGTTTTAGAATGATAGTATCCAAAGGGAAAAATCTTACCTTTCCTTTTATTTTTATTTTTGATTTTTATACCACAAATCACGACTGATTGGTAGTTTATAAAGGTTTTTAAATTTGAACTTTCAATTTTATTAGACAACTTTTGGTTACATAATGAGAATAAATTGAAGTGTTTGAATTGAGAAAGATTGAGATTTTTATATTTGAAATCAAAAATGATTTTTAAGGACTTGTGTAATCGAATCTCACATGTGTTGCTTGAAAACCTCAATCACAATCCAATTACTTCACGCCACTTGTCGCAACCGTAGCCCTCCTCACAAAAAGTCATTCTTGTAACAATATATAAGATTATGGGAATAAATTGAAGTGTTTGAATTGGGAAAGGTTGAGATTTTTAGATTTGAAATCAAAAATGATTTTTTAGGACGTGTAATCAAATTTCACATGTGTTGCTTGAAAACCTCAATCACAATCCAATTACTTCACGCCACTTGTCGCACCATAGCTCTCCTCACGAAAAGTCATTCTGCAATAATATATAAGATTTAACATATATAAGATTCGGTATGGAGGTGTGGTTTATCTTTGGCATTTTTGACCTGATCAGAAGTACATTATTTCATAATTTATCGAATCCTATATAGGATCAATCATAAATGATTCTGATAGATGATTGAATCCTATATGTGACAGAACCAGGGGAGTTCTTTGCTAAAGCATATTATGCGGTTCATTTTACACCGCGTGCGGTATTGTTTTCGACGATCGGGAGGCGCTTTCTGGGTGTAGAGCTCATCAAGTACTGCAAATGTACCAAGAATCAAATCGATTGGATATCGTTAAGTGCCTCATAGGAACCCAAATTGGTTGAAAAAAAAAATTGGAACACACATGTCTTGAAACATTAGATGAAAACTATTGAAACAATTTTTTTCTACATATTTGAGTTCCAAAAAGGCACTTAACGATATCCATTTGAGTTGATTTTTTGAATAGTTATAGTACTCAACAAGCTCTATGTGGCGGACGTCTCTGATCGTTGAAACGGTACCAGTGCCGTGTCGAAATAGGTTCGCATAGCATGCTGTGCAACACGGGGTTGCGTAGCACCCTTGGTGTGTTAAAATATTTCACAACTAATCGATGAGCACACGCAAATCAATAGTAGCTCATGCGTAATATCTCAACCCCATGTCCAATAGCTCGAACAATTACCACATGCAAGTCAGTATTGGGCTCACGAATACGGGTGCCGTTGACACGTTGCTCATCTTTTTTTTGGTACAACGGAATATCAAAACAACAACAACAAACAACTACAACAAGACTAGTAGCCGCTAGTCCCTTAACTGCCCTGCACTCAGGGCGTCTTGTAGCACCAGCATCTAAATGGACTGAGGGGAATCCTTCAAAACCACTAGTGGATCAACTTGTTCGGCTCTAATGTGTGCAAGGTGGTCAGCACACTGATTTGCTTCTCTGAAAACGTGGGTAAGAGACGATCCGATGCGTGAAAGCAAGATTTTTGTATCCTTGATTAAGGTACCCTGGGGGTGTTCATCATTAGGACCTTCATTAATAAGTTGAACAACATCCAAGGAGTCAGATTCGATAGAGATGTTATTATATGCCTTCTCAAGCAGAATTGTTAGACCACGATAGATCCCCCAAATCTCAACTTCTGAGATAGATGAACAATCTTGTTTCCCATAATATCCCAGCAACCAGTGTCCTTGATGATCACAAAATATTCCTCCATATCCGGCTAGTTTTCGATTCTCCATCCAGCAGCCATCCGTATTTAACTTGACTCCAGCTGTACAAGGAGGAGACCATGAAATTAGAACACTCTTATTATGGCCATCAGAGAGAATGGACTTGAATGCCTCAGAAATTTCAAGGGAATAGTTGGCAATATACCTCAAGCTTTGATGTGGATGAACATCCACATTATCAAAACTTTTCTTATTTCTATCCTTCCATATTTTCCATAAAGTAATAGCAAAAATGGAAGATTGAGAGATAGTAGTGCCAAGATTCTTTCCCTTCTTTTTAAGATTAAAACAAAGCCAGTTTTGGGTTTGGCATTCAAGGCTATTGACTCTCCAACGGCTAACCGGAGAGTGATGACACGTTGCTCATCATGGATAACAACCCCAATTTTTTTTTTCCTTTTAGAGGTTGTACCTACAAATTGAGAGCAAATTGATAGGCTTAAAAATCTCAGATTCACACCCACAGGTAAGAGATTCTTGATGTGGATCTATTTGCAAAATTATATCCCTTCAAAAATTGGCTAAAGAGTCTCACGGCTGGAACCTGCCACGCTAAGGATGTGCTAGATAAGCTTGCCTATGAAGCTCTTTGAAGGAAGATTGAGGTATAAAACCTATTGAAGGACAAGGTAAACAATTTGGCTTTTCGTATCAAGATAGTTTATAAGGTTAAGGGTGTTAAATTGCTGTTGAAAGAAATCTGCAATGAAGCAAATGAAATCGGTCTTAGCCCAACAAATCTTCTAGCTGGTGTCAGTATTGAATCTAGGGAATTTAGGCCGACTCTCCCTTTTATGGATGATTCAAATATTGTGGGAAGGGATGGTGATGTGTCTGTAGTTATACACATGTTACGTAGCTCTCACGAAGAAGACAATTTGTCTGTTATTCCCATCGAAGGAATGGGTGGGCTCGGGAAGACAACTCTTGCTCAGCTAGTTTACAAAGATGGGAACGTGGTTGAGAAGTTTGATGACAAGAGAATGTGGATTTGTGTAGGAGATAATTTTGAAGTTGAAAGGATATTGAATGTGATGGTCCAATCTATTACTGGAGACAAGTATGAGACAACAAGCATTAAAGGAATAGTGAGAAAGTTTTCAACAAAATTGAATGGACACAAATACATACTTGTATTAGATTACTTGTATTAGATGATTTTTGGAATAAAAATCAACAAGCATGGGTTGACTTGAGAGATTCTTTGATAGCAATTGGTGGCTCTAAGGGGACCAAAATTTTAATTACAACCCACAGTGTGGACGTGGTATCAACGATGCAAATACCATCATCTTTGACTCACCATTAGAAAAATTTATCCAACGACTATTGTTGGGCCATGTTTAGGAAAAGAGTATTTTGTAGTGATGAACCGATAAAGACACCACATTTGCTGGATATTGGTAAACAAATTGTAAA
The DNA here is from genome assembly GCA_022606695.1 of Vaccinium macrocarpon. Classification (NCBI taxonomy): domain Eukaryota; kingdom Viridiplantae; phylum Streptophyta; class Magnoliopsida; order Ericales; family Ericaceae; genus Vaccinium; species Vaccinium macrocarpon. The sequence goes on from CM040179.1 coordinate 26,637,755, forward strand.
AAGGTGCAATGGTGTGTCATTGTCGATGAACTCATTAGAAGGTTTATTATACTCAAAGTTGCATGAACATGAAAGGAAGTTGATTGATGAGAGTGAAAGATTGAGTTCAATTGAAAGTGAAAATGGGATTATACCGACATTAAGAATTAGTTTTGACCACTTGCTGTCACCATCTCTGAAAAGTTGTTTTGCATATTCTTCCACATTTCCAAAGAATACTGAGATCAACAAGGATGCATTGATTCAACTTTGGATGGGTCTAGGATATCTTCATTCTTTTCAAGGAAACAACTTTAAAATGGAAGATTTAGGCAACAAGTATTTTAATATTTTATTGCGTAATTCATTTCTACAAGAAGACGACTACAATAATACTACCAGTTGCAAGATGCATGATCTTTACATGATCTTGCATTTCATGTTGCAGATGGTTGCTATTTGACTCTATAAGCTGGTAAAGTAAACAGCCATCCAGGGGCTAAACATCTTTCATTTTGTCCTTTCAAAAATAAACATCTCATTGTGTCTTGGAGAAGAAACAACGTTTCATATTTCCACAAAAAATGTTGAAAACTTGAGGACACTAATTTTAGAAGGATATCTCCCCACAAACATTGACTATGTCAAACGTGTATGTGTCCTTCGGTTCTTAGAACCCAATGTGGATGTCCTAGATTTGCTAATTTCAATGCGCAAGCTCATACATTTGAGGTATCCTGACCTCATAGACACACAAATTGTAGAACTACCAAAGTTTATCACCACTCTCTACAATTTGGAAACATTGTGGTTGCCATGGTCTCTAAAAAGGCTTCCAAAAGATTTCCATAAGTTGGTTAACTTGAGACGTCTCTATGTGAATCAAGGCATTATGACTCCAAGGAAGATGGGGCATTTGACTTCTTTGCGGACACTACCACTCTTTGTAGTGGGTGAGGATATTGGCCATAAGATTGAAGAGTTGGGAAGTTTAAACCAATTAAGTGGTACATTACATGTTAGCAATCTAATGCTAGTGAAAGATTGGGAAGAAGCAAAAGAGGCCAACATGTTAGGGAAAAAGGACATGCAAGAGTTGGTATATAACTTTGGACTTGAAAGATCTCAAGTTAACCATACAGACGTGTTGGGAGGACATCAACCCCATCAAAACCTTAAGGGTTTAATACTCGCAGATTTTGGAGGACAACAATTTGCGTCATGGATGACCTGTGCTGATTCCCAATTTCAAAATTTGGTGAGAATCCAATAAAACAACTGTGTAGCATGTGAATAAGTCCCAACACTAGGATGGCTCCCTCATCTTGAAGTTGTTGGAAAGAATGGTTTCAATAATCTAAAATGTATTGGTCTCGAATTCTATGGATTAGACGAAGGCATTGTCGGTAGCAATAGTGGGGCAAGAAGTGGGGTAGTAGTATTTCTAGCATTAAGAAAACTTAGTCTTCGTAATATGCAGAGGCTAGAAGAATTGTCAGATGTACTATCATCGCCCGTTGCGTCCATCAGTGAGATAAGATTCTTTCCTTGTCTCAAAGAATTACTAGTCTCCGAATGCCCACAATTGATAACCATTCCCAGTCAAATTTTATCTATCTAGATGCAGAGCATAAAAATTTGATCGTCCGGTGACGATCAGTATCAAATGATGTATAGTCCCTCCTTGGTTATGGAAGTGGATGTGAATTTAGAAAATATTCCTTTCATGGAAGATTTTCTCGCAAGAAGCAGCAGATTACTAAGAACTCTACAAATACTGGGATTGCAGGAGCTGCAGATTTTATTGAAGCAGCTACGAAACCTGACTTTTCTCGAGAATTTAGATATATCGCACTGCGAGAAATTAAGATGTTTTCCAAAGGGGCTGCTACAGCCAACCCTCGTAGAATTATATATAGAGGGGTGTCTAAGTTTGAAATGTGATGAATTGCTCGGCATGCTGTCCCTTAAGAGGTTGGCGATCGCAGACTGTCCAAGATTGGAGAGTTTTTTTTAGAGGGGGCTGCTTCGCCTAACAAGCCTTTAGCAATTGGAGATTGGTAGATTCTCAGTTCATCTTCCTGAATTCACCTTGCCTTGCACAAGGGGGCCTTACTTGACAATTGATATGGATATTAACCACCATCCCCCCAAACATAGCCCTTTCATCTCCTTGGAGTCCCTAACCTTAAAAGGTTGGGCAAACCTCACATGTCTACCTTATATTGAGCGCCTTACTGCCTTGAAAAGTTTAAAAATCATGGACTTTGAGGGGTTGGAAGTTCTGCCAGAGTGGTTAGGTAACTTGTCATCTCTTCAATCACTGATGATCCAACGGTGTCAGAATCTAATGAGTTTTCCCTCTCGAGAAGCAACTCAGCACCTTGCCAATTTACAATGGTTGCTTATAAGTTCCTGTCCTCCTTTAGTGGATCGATGCAGAAAGGAAAGAGGAGAAGAGTGGCACATGATAGCTCATGTACCATTGATCAAAATCTGGGGTAATTTATTTCTCTACTTCCCATTTTCATGACTCCCTAAAGCTAGTACAATTTCTCTCTCTCTCTCTCTCTCTCTCTCTCTCTCTCTCTCAACATATTATTTGTGGGTCTTTATGCGTGCTATTGTCCATGTGATGAAATCAGCGAAAGTAATTGCTTGCGTCCTTGGATTGTATCTCAATGTGCTTTCCCCAAGCGTAGGGTTTAGGTGACGCGTGGCATAGTAACCGGAAGTCCGGGTCGAGTCCTCAGGGACCGAATGTGCTGAGCGTGAGTATTTTTTTCGCGAATGAAGGTTTAGCCTTAAAGCGGCAAACTTGGCGTTTGGAGTTTGGGGGTTAAATTCTCTTAACTACGTGAACGACTCAAGGATTAAAAAGACTAATTAAAGGAAGGCAAGGTTTAGGGGTTTTAAACACCCATGCCTTAGGCCAATTCACTCTCCCCTAAGATAACCGGCTCGGGGCGTCGTTAAACGACCCTGAACGGAAGATTTGGTACTTAAACTCAATTTACTAGAAAAGTGGTGTTTCTCAAAGAGTAGGATTCTTGTGCCATTTATACAAACATTTTGATTGCCATAGCCCGAAGCATCACGCGTGCCAAGCGGTCCATACTTGGCTACAGCGTGATCAACGGGGATAACTAATCGCAATTTTGATACATAAAATCAATCCATACTTTTTGATTAACATTCAAAGTTTGCAACATTTGCGAGGAGAGTGAACCAACCCAAGCCACGGGGTGCTAATCACCCCTTAACCGAGCCTAAACCGACTACTCGTTCATTACTAAGGAAAACATGGCTGTTTTTCTAAGGGAAATAAAAAACATAACAAGCAACCAAATAAACTTAATTTTGATGAAGAGACTAACTTAACCTATCACTTTATACTTGAAGAAAATAGCAAACAACCAATCAAACCAAGAGTTAACTAGGAAATTAGCTAAAAGAGCAAGTAAACCAAATACTAAATGGAAATGGAAATAAACTTGATTTCTAGGTAGAACTAAGCAAGAGCTATAACATTAATAAACATGAAAATAACATAGGTCCAATACTTACATGGGAAAATCTAGAGAGAGAGCTTGGAAATAACTCCCATGGAAGAGAGAAGGAAGAGCGAAAATAATATCTAAGTTAAAGTGTGTGAGAGTGTGAGAGGATGAGAGGAAGGTATATTTATCATCCACCCACTCTCTCTCTACAAAATATCTATAAAGGTCTCACAACCACCCAAAAATTCCCATAAATAGACTATCCAAAAAGTAGCTTTAAAATGGTAGTTCGGAGGAAGCTGGATCGATCCAGCAAGAACCCGGATCGATCCGGACTCGTCGTATTTGGATGCGAGAAATTTTGGATCGATCCAAGTGAGTTTGCACCATTTTAAAGCAGTGGATCGATCCACACTGAGGCTGGATCGATCCAGCATTTTCTCGGATCGATCCGGATGAGACTGATGATGTTCTTGAGCCAGGTGGATCGATCCATGGCCCCTCTGGATCGATCCAGAGTTGCTTGTTGCACAATTGGTCTACTCTTTAGCAGTGGATCGATCCACTTTGTTCCCTGATTGATCCAACATTGGCTGTTATGACTTGCAGTGAGGTGGATCGATCCACCATGACCCTTGGATCGATCCAGCCTTCCTTCCTTCATGACTTCACTCCTTTGATCGCTTGACTTGAACTCCGTGACTCCGGACTCCTTCAAAGGCACTCAAAGTGCGCGTATTCCACGCGTTTAACCTGTAACTTCACAAAAACACACTACGTGCAAATCAAATATTTTAAGCACGAAAATGCGTGCGTGTGTTGAATAATTGGACGAGATAAGCCCCGATATATACAATATTGGGGGCTTATCAGTAATACATGCAAAACCCAATCTAATTTTCTGTACCAGGAATGCATACTAGATACCAAAAGTATAGATATTAGCATGAAGATCTCCAATCATTCTAATTTTCTGAGATAAAGCAATCTCCAGCCATTCATGTAATTTCTTAGTTGTTACATTTTCTTCAGTTTGCATCTTTTTGGACTAGCATCTCTGGCCAATGTAAACAATTTGTTTTTCATCTTAACCCTTAAGAATAGTGGTTGCGTCAACATGGGAAATAACTCCAAGGGACTTGAAGGAAAAATCCATGGTATGGCCCCTTGGAAAAAGACATACGGTATATCTCATTAGGTATGATTTTAGTACTTGTTACATATTTTTGGATAGGATACTGTAAATAGTAATTTTTTAAAAATCTATAATGGTTCATAACAATCACCAAAAACATAGGGAGCTTATATTTACAACCCTTTTTTGACTTCATACAGCCCTTTTGCTAAATACAACCTTGTTGATGTGGCAAATTTTTGTTTTTGCTTCATATAACCCGACACACATTTCCCAAAGTACCCCTTGTTATTTTTCTCCCAAATTTTAGCATTCAAAACACACTCAAAACCCTTTTCTCTTCCCTCCTCCATCCGTCGACCTCGGCCAATTGCCCTCTTCGTCGAACTAGTAGAAGAAATCACTGCTATTTTACTCGTTTTGATTTTGGCACATTTCGGATATTTACTCTTGAAACTAAGTACATAATTCGGATACAAACTACTAAATTATGGTCAATATTGTGGATATTAAGTACCATCACCAACCGCGTATGCCAAATGTGGATGGCCCACGGAGATGGTTCGGTTTTACGTTTGAAAAGATTGTGATTGTTAGAGTCGCCATCCAGATTTGAGGTCCGAACCTGAGAAACTGATAAAAATATGACTTGTTTGCCCATTTGAAAAAGATTTCACTGATCATGGCAGAACCAAAGATTTCTCAGATTCGGGGGTTTGGTTACAAGAGGGGAAGGGTTTTACGGCACCCCTCTCGCCCGGTCCGTGAACCAGTCTCTGCTCGACATATTGTGGGATTTTGAAAATGTTTGAAATTCAATTCATCCATGAAAATAGGGAATCGGGGATGGGAATCACATAACAACAACATATACACAAAAGATACAAATCTACGGTGGATGCTTGTGCACGTGATCTACATGAGTGATGATGATAACAATAAATAAAATTACTACAAATATTCACAGAGGGAGATAATAACTAAAATTGTACTTCGACACAAGAGATTATAGAACATAGGATACTGATTTACAACCTAGATCCCAGAATAGGGGTTGAGCGCTCAAGGGTGATGGCTTGAGCGCTCAATCCTTCCAAACCAGTTTGAGCGCTTAAAGATCATCGATTGAACACTCAAACCAGTTCCTAATTCTAGTGAATTTGACCCCTTTTTACAACCCGTTTTCTCATTCTTTACAAAATCAAAAGTTTGTAAACAATTTTCATAGATAGACAGATTAAAGCAAAAGGGATTGACTTCTCAAAGAATGATGAAAAGGGAAGGATCATCACAAAATTAACAAAAGAAACACTTGCAAATGGAAGAGAGAGAGGGATTCAGATCATAGGCACAGAAATGACAACTCACACACACCAAAAATAAACTAAACCATGATCCGTCATCAAAACTACTATCAACATGCAAATGAACCAAGAACAGATTGAGCGCTCAAAGATGTCACTTTGAGCGCTCAAGCCATAGTATGGCTTTCTGATTTTCTGACTTTCAAATAGATTTTTGATGCTTCTTAGGATCATAAATACATAAAATAAGGATTTATGAAGTTGGACAGTCACTGTTTTGCACTCAAATATAAGATTTTCAATGGTTTTGATGTTTGATCATCATGAAATAGATGATCAACACTCATGCACGCACTTTATAGATGGAGATAAACTTTTTTGAGAAAGATATGAACATATTTCACCATTTAATGATGATCTAAACCAGTGAAAAGTGTAAAAATTTGCAAAACAGTGACTGACCCGGAACTGGGTTTGAGCGCTTAAGGTCTGAGGCTTGAGCGCTCAACCCTTGCTATAACTGCATATTTCAAAAGTGATTTTAAACAACTTTTTGACCTTTGTGAGTTCAATTCAAGTATAAAGAACTTATTTGAACTCACTGGTCTCCCTCAAAGGGATCAAAACAGTGAGTATATAACATGTTTAACTACCTTTTTCACTTGGTTGAAAGCTTGAGCTTGATTTTGGGCTTGGGGGTGGAAGATTCTTGATGTTTTTGGTTGGTATTCTGGGTAGATGAGACAGTGTATGAGATTGATTGATGAGCAAAGGTCGAATTTAGAGTTTGAAGGGTGGTTTTTGCAAATGGTTTAGATGATGAATGGGTGGTTTTGTAGAGAGAGAGAGAGAGAAATAAGTTGGTTTTGAAAGGCAGTAAGGGGGCTGGAGTGTGTGAATTGGTAACCTTGAAAACCAGGGGTGGTGAGTGGTTTTTATAGAGTATTACAACTTAATTTTCTTTGATGGTAGCAATGGCACTGCTTTATTAACTATTTCTGTATCATATTCCCGCCTAGATTTCCCCCCATAGTATTTCCATTCGTAAACCTTGTATCAAGATCAGCTACACTCAAATGGTCACTTTCACATTTACTTGTTTTGTTTGGTATGATGATTTTTGCTTTGTTGTAATTGGTTCATCTTAAAATGTTTTCCGACAAGTAAAATGTTGTATCGAGGTCACTCATAGTTCCTTATTGCTTTCATACCATATTTTCAGAATGGAAATTGAAACTTGATTTACTACAATGTCTGGCTGTTAATAAACTCAAACTAAGTAGGGTGATGGAGTCTTAATTAAATCCCCAAAGGTTGAACGCATTATATGAGAGTTCTTGGTGGTAGCAATGGTACTTACTATGTTAACTATTTTTGTATCACATTTCATCTACCTTGATTTTTTTCCCCCTGTATTTCTACGGGTAAACTTTGTATCACGATCACACCTACTTTTTCACACTTGTTTATTTTGTTTTGTTTCATACGGTGATTTTTGTTTTATCGTATTTGGTTTATCTTGAAATGTTATCCTGACAGGTAAACAATGTATCGAGTTTACTCCTAGTTCCTCCCTTGCTTTCATATCAGAGGAGTTATGCATTGGTTGTGGTATATGTGTTAAGGTTGTTATATGCTTGCCAACTTCTTTGATTTTGTCTTCCTAAATTGTACCCAGATGTCCTGAATTGACTACTGATGCTTATATCGGTGTAGAAATGTCCATTTGATGCTACTGAAATCATCAATTTGCCGAAAGATTTGAATAAAGACACCACACATCCTTATGGCCCAAACACCTTCAAATTGCAAAGGTGCTTTTTCTTAAGATTGTAGATTATTGTGGTGGCCTTCTTTCCTCCTGTAGTAGATGGAGCTAATGGAATTTTGAATCCAGGTTACCAGTGCCTCGTCCAGGACTTGTTCTAGGCTTAGTTGGAAAAAATGGCATTGGGAAGTCAACGGCTCTCAGAGTGTTGGCTGGCATGTTGAAACCAAATCTGGGCCGTTTTAATGTACAGATCTGGTATTCCTTTCAGTTGTCATTGTTCCTTGATGCGCAATGATGTAATTTTTCTTGTGTTCCTCTGCAGAATCCTCCTGATTGGCAGGAAATACTGACATACTTCAGAGGATCAGAGCAGCAGAATTATTTCACCCTCATTCTCGAGGAAAACCTGAAGGTGACACATTTAGCTGTTCTTTCAACACTAGTAATTTAATCTCATTTGAAATTAATTATCTCGTTAATGTATTGAAGTTTAATGAGAACATAATCTGCAAGGCTGTTGGTTCCCCCACCCCCCTGGAAATAAGAATTTGTTTTTCCTCTGTTTTTGTTGGTGTTGAAATGCAATAGAAAAAGTTTAAGCATGATGAGGATAAGCTCAAGCCATTGGGTATTGAAAATTTTCCCCTTGCATCTTTCAAATGAACCTTGTACCAGGTAATTCCATTAGCATATGCAAGTGTGGAAAAAGCATGTCTTGTTCCTACTTTGTGAAGATGCTTTTTGCGTTAGTATAGGTATCAGATAGTGGGCATTTAGCAGCCCCGAAAATGGTGCCCCATCTCACTCTCCTGTCAAATTTTGTCATTAGTTTGAATTTCAAAGGATGTAAGTCTCAATTTATTTGTTTAAGAATTTACTTTCCTCGATTTAGACTCCAGACAAGTGACAATATAATACCCGGTACTAGTGTACTTGGAGCCAACCGACCTTGTGCTTAGAAATGCATTACGATATAATGAGTTGTGAGGAAATTATGGTGTATCAAGATTTTTGGTGTAGGTACATAATATTGCTTTTGGCTCGTTAGTCTCACAACTCTGAAGAAAACTGAGATGAGAAAGTGTTGGATCTAAGAGCTCATTTATTGAGATCAGCCGTTGATGCCTCTAGTCAGTATTGATGTTGCCATGAAAATGCATTTCTTCTAGTTTTTAGGTATTATTGTAACGGACTTTTTAGTGCCTGCTCATGTACTTTGGTACTTGTGATAGTTTTTTTTTTTTTTCCGATATTGATCATTTAAAACTGTTTCCACATATTTGGTTCGATCAATTTGCTGTATGCATCATTGCAGTAGGTTCCATCCTTGTCATGTTCACTTTGTTGGCTGACTGAAGGGTCGTGAACCTTCCATGTCTGTGCACTACGTCCAAGTTTGGATTGGAATGGATTGTATTTAGGTAAAAAATTTCCCCAAAGACAGGATAAAATGGTTAATTAGACATGCCAATAAATTTTTCCCACCATATGCCATAAAAAACTGTTCAGGTTCACGTTGCTATATAGCTTTGTACTGTTGGGGGCATGATTGTAATCTATTTATGTTGTTGATTGTCATGGATTGTGTCAACTGCTAAGGGAAGTTTGTTATGACAACTTTAAGTCCATAAATTTCTTAGGTGCTGTAGGTTTTCCGTAAGCCACTAAGTTGCAAAAACATGGAGGGGATCAAGAGTGCTAAAAGAGAAGTCATTAGAGCAGGAACGTCCATGATTTTCTTATACAGTAACCACATGAAAAAATATATATATATATATATTTTTGTTTCGTGATAATTTGAACTTCATTTCTGTTGAAGTGTCATTTATTTCCCCGCAGAAGGTTGTTGTGTATTATTACTCTGATAATGTTCCAAAAGTGAAACCTGTGTTTGGGCTCTGGCTTAAGAATCAAGATTTTCAAATTCAGAATAAATTCTTGTTCTAAGTTATTATTGTGTTACATTTGGGTCAACTCAAAAGCAATTTAAAGCGTAAAGTTTTTCTTAAATAATGAAGTGTCCCTTCCACTAATTGATTCGCAAATTAACTCAACTGCAAGCTACGGAAATATGTCATAAATATCCAGTTCGCCCATAAGTGAATGAATATTCTAATTGACTCTAATGATCGATTTTCGTGAATGCATGAATTGACCATAATATAGTTATGGTTCTGGAGGCGAAAGGCTTAGAAGTACCGTCAATTAAGAAGAAAAGAAAAAGGAATCGCTTGGAGAAATATGCTTCCCACTTATGGCTACAGTTGCATCACATTAGTAGGAAAGAAGGTTATAAGCACAGAATTATTTTATCTGAAGTATTAGATGACTTCAAATGGAATTCAGGTTGCTCCTGTTGCGATAGGATTTTGACGTCCTACTTGGAAAGGAAAGCTGTGTAAACCCCAGAATGAATCATAAATAAGGACCCAATCACCATGATTTGCCAATATCATACCATATGATTACCCATGGGGAACCACTACAGCCAGTGTCCAGAATGCAAATTCTCAGGATGCCACTAAGTTATAAAACTAACCGAGCCATTTAGAAACTAAATAGATGAAGATGAATTCTTAGAATCTTCGCAATCCTAAAACTTTGTTTTGAATGTTTCCAATTGACCTCAATTTCAGCTTGAAAGCAACCAATTTCACACAGATATACCTTTAAAATTTCATTTTCTTGCCTTTTTAATTGACTGCATCACTCATTGTGTTTTGTTAGAGTTCCAGAGCCAATAATAACTTTAGGTTTTTGGTGGGACTCCAAGTCTACAAACTTAAGGCCTTGGGTTGGTAAAGAACAATGAAAAAGATTGGTCTTTCATGGTTATACTTGCTCAGTATCTTCTTTGCTGTTCCAACAACTAGTTTTAATTCAAATTTTCAGGCAGTCATCAAACCACAATGCATTGATAACCTTCCAAAATCGGTGTGTGGAAGTGTTGGCAAATTGCTTAAGGAAAGTGATGAGAAAGGAATAATGGCAGAAGTATGTCAAGAGCTCGAGCTTAATACTGTTCTAGATCATGAGATCAAAAATCTGTCTGGTGGAGAGCTTCAGAGATTTGCTATAGCTAGAACTGCTGTTAAAAATGCTGATATATACAAGTTCGATGAGCCTTCCTGTTATCTCGACGTGAAACAAAGGCTCAATGCAGCAAATGTTATCCGATCATTGCTGAGACCTAACAGGTATTCTCTTAATTTCTTTATAATAGTTTGTTTAGTTGTCCTGTACATTTATTGTCATTTTTGTAACCATCCTTTCTCCCATTTATTTCTAAGTTGAGGCATTTCATTTTCTTGGAATTCTTCCATAATTAAAACCTCTGAGGCACACTAAGTTGTACGAGCACGTCTGCTTGCATAATATATCCGTGTCCAATAAGTGTTGGATACAGACATTTTGGGAGTATGCTAGGACACACTTGAGACATGGTGGGAAGTCATAGTGGTTTTAAAATGTGGGGCAGGGCCAAAATTAGCAGTGAATAGGTAGTTCCTTTTCTTTTGTTCAGCAAAGCAGAAAATGCTTTGTTCTTGATTACTGATTTTGTGAATGTCTGTTTTGCATCTTTCTAAGTTGATCTTATTTTTATTTTCTTTTCCAAATAGAAACTATTTTTGTGGCAAGTTCATACACGTAATTTGCCTATCAGATATACTTTTATCATACTCAAAGGATCCCTAGTGTGGCGGTTTTCTAGCTTTTGGAGCAAGAAGTGTCCGTGTCCTGTATTCATATCGGTTCTTCATAGTGCACAGCTTCCAGTTTTCCTTTGTTGAAATTTTCATGCTTGGATGCTTTGCTAATCAGTTCTTCCGTTAATAAAAACAACTTCTTTAAATGTAGAATATAATCAATTCTTATGTTCATAAAAACAACTTCTTTAAATGTGGAATAAATTAATGAGAGCTTGGGTTAAATGCACTCTTCGCTGCATTTTTATCTCAGGCCTCTTGTATGTTTGTTAAGCTTCATGGACGAAAACACTTTTCTTATCAATCTCACAATGTATTTTCAGCCTGCATTCCAATTAATTGAAAACAAACTTTAAGTTAACCTGATGCCACTAGATGCATAAAACTTGATGTTGGTCTGCAGAACATCTGGAATGTGATTTCAACTTGGCTTGTTGAACTTGATTAAAGTTTTAACCTTGGTTAACGGAGAGTTTCATTTTCCTTTTTCAGTTGCTTTTATATCTTGATCAGACCCTATTCGGAAACTGGCATTGGCTCAAACTATCAGTTTTTCTGATATCTTAAGATTATCAGATAAAAAATACAGTAATGGTTTGGGGCCGTTTGGCATATGAGCATATGAATCAATTTGTCTCCCCACTTTTGGCATGTGAGCATGTCCATTCAGTTTAGAGTCTCCCAGCTTTTTCCATGCAACCATGCCAATTCAGTTTAGAGAGTCCTAGTCTCCTAGATTCGTCGGCCTCTTATATCAGTAGTTTCGGCCTCTTAGATTAGAAAACATTGGTTCAGGAAAGGACTTACAAGTGTCATGTACTTCTATTGTCTGTTCATCATTATCTCAGATTACAAACGTTTTTGAGGGGTTCAAAACCTCAGCTTCATGAATGAATTCTGAAGATTCTAATGTTCTCTCCTCAAAGACAACACTTTTGGCTTGTTAATCCTTTGGAATTTCTCTTGAATTGCCATTTTACACTTTGCTTTTGTACTCTTATAATACCAATTTAGTGTACAACTCCCACCAAAAAATAGTTATTATCACTCCTGTCGCAACAAGCTTCCCTTTCTTTTCCCCCTTTTTAATGTTGGCTTTGGAAAAATATATTGTATTTCTGTTTACTTTCTTCCAACCCTTTCTGCCTTTCTTCCCTTCTCAGCTATGTCATTGTAGTGGATCATGACCTTAGTGCACTAGACTATTTATCAGATTATATTTGCTGCTTATACGGCAAATCTAAGATTTCAAGATGAATCACTTACTTTTAAGGTAAAGATTACTGAATTTTTTCTGCTTTGTTTTGGATTTTCTTGTTATTTCCTTTATTAATGTATTGCTTTAGGTGGCTGAGACTCCACAAGGGAATCAGGAGATTCAGACGTATTCCCGTTATAGGTACCCAAACATGAGTAAAACCCTGGGTAACTTCAAGTTGGATGTACTCGAGGGTGAATTTACGGACTCACAGGTCATTGTAATGCTGGGAGAGAATGGGACAGGAAAGTCTACATTCATACGAATGCTGGTGACTACTTTTACCTGATACTCTTGCACGATTGCCTTTCTTATTTTGTTCATTTATCATCTAAACTCGAGAGTACACCACATAAAATTATATAGAAAACATATGTATAATGTGCATTTAACCTTGGTATGTTGGTCAAACCCAAAGTCAATGTCCATATGCAACTTGCAGGACCAATTTTGTGGTTTCAATCTGTTTATGACGTACAAATGATGTGGAATACAGAGGGATGAGAAGAAATAGCTGGCATAGCTATTCCGCATCATTCTCCGCCACTCCCCAATTTATAAACCTAAACCCTAGGGTACCCTATGAAAATGCTTAAACTGCTAAAATCCTATAATAGGAAAGTGCACCCTAAATCTAAATCTCAAAAAGAATGACTTACCTTAATGGTAATTAAAACAAGTGACTTACCTTAATGATCATTAGATACCTCTTTTCTAGACCTAGGGGTAAAAATTTGTTGTTTTATGAGCAATGGTCTGTTGTTTTTGTACCAAAATATAATTGGGAATTAACTATTATTATGAAGAACAATGTTTAAGTCCGAAGTCGTTAACGGAGAGTAAAAAGCTAAGTTGCGGTACTTTCAATTAATTTCTAATTAATTATGAGAACAAGAGAAATTTGGTTTGGATTTAATTGAACTAATAATTAAACTAAAATTAACTAGAAAGCGATTGAAGTTTAGAAACAAGTGAGAGAAGGGACTAGGGTTTCCGATTCAATCTCCCATCATAACATAATTGTGACGAATCTATGGTTCTATTCAATATATAACCAAACCACCGTTAGGGTAGCAATTCTTATCGATAATCCCCCCAAAAATATTTTTAAGACTCATACTTCGTATAGACTATCTCAACACGGCACAGATCGTCTCACCGGACTTAACGGACGGCATGACCTGTCTCACATCGTATAATCTATCTTAGAGACTATCTTGAAGCAAGTAAAATGATTGTACGACAGTGTTTGATATTATGAATACAAACACAAACGATAAATTGGAAAAATAATAACTTTCACAAGAACTGTGAATCATCCAAAGTCACATAGCTAAATGTTGAATAAAATTCCTAAAAATCTAAACAATCATGTTACTCGGAGAGATATTCTCGTTACCCTAGCCAAAACGATCAACTGATCATGGATCTTTTTCTTATAGCCGCCGTAACGGACGCACAGCCGTGAGCCCTATTTTCGTCCAAAAGAGCCCCCCTCTCATGTGCCAGCCTTGCTCCTTTTATACATACTGACCAGCCGATGTAGGAGTCAGGGGAAGATTCCTTTTCAAACTCAAACTCTTCCTTGTGCCTCCTTTTAATGATCTCCTAAGTGATGATTCTCTTGCCTAATTGATTTGCTGTGTCATGTTCACCAAATCCAATTTCCTCTTTCCAAATTAGTAGCCAAAGGCCACCTAGTTGCAATTGCTTGGACCGTGGGAATCATGCTACATGTACAATTATTTTGGCTCCAATCACTTACAACGCCCTCACATACATGTGGGGTGTAGACACCACGTGTATGTGAGGGGGGTTGTAAATGGTTGGAGCCGAAATAGTTGTACAAGTAGCGTTTTTGGGACCATGTATGTGTAAAAAATCTTCCAAATTGAATTTAGCCAATTGATGTAATAATTCCCAATTTAACTCATGTGTTATTTAATTGCTCTCTCTAGGAGTGGGGTCTCCTTTTTCTCTCACTAGGGTTTTTACCCCTACCCAGCCGATGCCCCAAATTTTCCTACCCTACCACCAGATCTATCCTTCCATCTCTTCCCTTTCCTCCCCTCTTTGATTTGATTGCTGTTTTAGGGGTGGGGCTGCCGTCCTCTCGCCCCACCCCCCTCCTGGTTCCTCTACTGGCCACCAGCTTCTTAACCCCATGCCATTTTGACTCCATGGACACCCCGCACCTACGGCCACCCCCTCCACCGTTCTCTTTCCCACCAGCCCCATCAACCCAACCGTTTCTCCTTCTTCATTTTACTGCCACCAACATCCACCGTTCTCCACCTTCACCTCCACCTCAGTACCTTTCTTTGCCATCTGCCTTGGGCCTTGGATGTAGATCTGACGATGGGTTGAACTCGGGTGGTTTTGGCCCCCTCCGATGCAATAAAGCTCTAGATCCGCTGGCTGGCCGGCCTTGGAGCTTGGTCCTTATTCCGGAGGTGCAACTGGTCTGCTAGTCAATGGTGCAACTCGTTCCAACTCGGTGAGCGACTCATTGGGGGAATCGGTTGAACTAGTTTGAGTTCAGATTAGTTTTTTTTTTTTTAAATACTTTTTTTTAGTTCATTTGTTTGATGTTTGTTATTGATTGCATATGTGCTGCAATGTTCTATGGTCTTGCTGGGTATCCGTTCCTTTTGGATTCTCTACTGCTAACCTTTGATATGATTCATCATCCCGTCCTGAAGGTGTCGGGTCTGCTTAGGTAGGTGTGTCTACAAGTCGGTGGCCCTTGAAAGCCTAACCAAGCCATACTTATTTAAATTGTTAGTAGTTTTGGTGCATTTCTGTTTATTGATATAATCGTTGCCGGATGGCGTTTGTTATGAATTGACTTGACACAAAAAAAAAAAAAAAAGAAGCCCCGAAACGAGGAGAACGAGTATCAAACTCCAAATAATACAATAAATGGATGTCGTTTATTTTGCATAAAACCTTTCCACGAAAATTATTTTGTAGAAAAGATTTTCTACATGAAACAAATTGGATGTCGTTACTTTACTACATATAGAGAAATCTAACACAATGGGTGTATTTTGGGGCCATGTTTGATAAACTCTCTTAAACCATGGGACGGAGCACGTGAGAGCCAGCCCAAGTGGTACGGCATTTAACCCCCCTGCATTCAATTCCCACCATTCCCACCACACTAACATACTACTAGTACTAACCCTTCTTGCTTGTACTAAAAAAAAGAACATGGGATGGAAGTCATGGAACTAATAAGGGGACCCATCATGGGTGCTAGTGTGTGGCTTTGGTGTGTATTCAAGCCATTGATCTTGACAATCAACGTTTCGGATTTCATCTTGTAATAGATGGTTCGGATCTGCAAGGTACAGAGATGAAATTAGGACCGCTAAAAACACATTTTACGACTCAGATGCCGCACACTAAAGAGCGGACACTGAGGTCCCCGTTTCCCTAATACGGCGGTGGAGCCATTAATTCTTCGTTTGTTTTAGTAAATCATGGATGGGTTGCTAGTCTGATTCAGGGACGACTCTACATTATATAGAGTAGGGTTCTCAGTTGTCACTTGAACACGTCAAAAAATATTTTTTTCTAGAAATAAATGTAAAGATTTTATTTTAATTTTAATTTTTGTCATTTTAAACACCTAACCCAAAATGTTTGAACACCCAATTCAAAAAATATTGGACATCCAACCCAAGAAATAAGTCCACAAAATATTTGAAGACAGCCCAATTAAAGCCCATGACAAAATCCCAAAATAAATAAGTGAAATGTATGTATCTAATGATCAGCCACAACACAAAGCCCTACAAATAACTAGTATTTTCCATCATTATCGCTATGAGCTATTCAAACATTCAACTTCAAGAGCTAAACAATCGTTTCACAGAGGTGAACGCGGAGTTGCTACTTTTTTTGGCTTGCTTGAATCCGAGACATTCATTTTCTGCTTTTGATAGGAAAAAGTTGATCCGTCTTACGGAACTCTACTCGTCAAACTTTTTTGAGGTGGACTTAATGAAAATTGGACATTCAACTCCAAAGTTTCATTGTAGATGTGAGATCCGATGAAAACTTTTTAGAGCTCAAACGGATTGGTGATCTTGCAGCAAAGTTAGTAGAGACAAATAAGCATGTCATATATAGGTTGGTCTATTTACTTGTGATATTGGTGTTGACTTTTCTTGTCACCATTGCAACAGTTGAAAGAAATTTTTCAGCAATGAAGTATATAAAGAGAAAAAAGGAAAAAAGAAAGATCAATTTACGCCATCAAATGAGAGATTAGTGGATGAACGATTGCTTAATAACTTATATTGAAAGAGATGTATTTGATACTGTTGATTATGATGCTATTATGCAACAATATCAAAATATGAAACTCGTCAATGGCAATTATAAATTATAATATTCTATACATTTTGTTGTTTTTTGGGTGACATTGTTGATATTGAGGGATTTTTTTTTTTTTTTTGCTTATGTATAAAGAGGGTTTCTAGGGTTAGTAGAAATTTTGAACACCATTCCAAAAATTCTTGGAGCCGCCACTTGGACTCTCTCAAAATGGGAGTTTTAGCAATACCGAGGGGAAAGGCTACAATACCCCCACTGAGGTGGGTACCATATGCAACTTCAAAATGTAATGGGTTTTTAATATAAAAGTTACGACACCCACCAATATGTTATGATTTTTAGTAAAAATGTTATGAATTTTATTGCTAAAAAATCACAAGAAGCAAATGTTATTATGATTCCTAGTGAAAATATTATGAAACATATCACTAAAAAGTTACAAGTTTTTAGAACGCACCAAAATGGTATAAATCTTTATTAGATGGCACAATTTGGACAACACATTAAATGCATATGGTAAGGACAACACATTAAATGCATATGGTAAGGAATGTGTATTGTAGACTTTCCTTGCCACGGGGGAATACATATTTATCTGCCCCCCACTCAAATTTATAACCCCGACTTACCCATTCTTATTTCGCTTGTTCGCCATTCTGCCCCTATTAAGGGAATGTACACGAAGACCTGGCCAAGCCCAATATATAGGCCTTGTTTGTTTGGCCGGAGATAAATAGATGGGATATGAAATCGTATGTGATATGGGTGGAACATAAAATCCTTGGAATATTGCTCAGGATATCAATGGATGGAAAAAATTCATTTCTGGTGTTTGTGTTTGACGGGATATTGCTCAGGATATCCAGTTTTTTGCACTAAATTCATATCAGGCCATGGGATTCTATTGGCCATACGGATGGGGAGAAAAACTTGGTAGGGATTTCATATCCCATGCAAAAAAAATAACACAAACATTGGAAAATGGGGCCTACTCCAACCCACCCCAAATCCCCCCAAACAAACAAGGCCATATAGTCAAAACACCAAAGTAGACTAGTAGAGTAATACTTTGGCTAGTAACTTTTCATTTGAAGCTTTAAAGCTGCAGATTTATACAGGGTTCTTATCTTCCTGGGAGAACCCAAAAAAAAAATGGATCAAGAGTAAACAACTTGTCAGATAGTCAGAACAAACAACACTACATAGGCCATCTGAACAAAAGGTAACCAGTAGCAAAAACTGCATGTGATAAATCACAGAAGCGTTCCGTTCCGTTCTGTTCTACATACAAGTTGCAAAAGAAAAAACCATACAAACAAAAGAACTAGAAGCTCGTACAGTACAACATATTCTTCCTTTTGAGAAGTGGAACACTTATCTCCTTGCCTCGGCCTTTGATTTGGAAGAAAAGTGGTGAGCCTTCAGCTTCTTCTTGCGCACCACGCTCACTGGACCACCACCACCCTCTCTAAATGGCATTCCCATGAGAGCAAGTAATCTAAAGCATTCTTTATCTGTTTTAGCAGAAGTACATATGCAAATGTCCATTCCCCTTTGCTTACCAATTACATCATACTTGATCTCTGGGAACACACCTTGTTCTTTAAACCCTAAGTTATAGTTACCATGCCCATCAAAGCTATTGGGGTTGACACCTTGGAAGTCCCTTACCCTAGGAAGCCCCAGGTTAATCATTCGATCCAGAAAGGCATACATCACCTGTTACAGTCAAAAGAGTACATGACGTATAGGCCATCAGGCCATTGAGTTAGCTGCATGATACATGAAATCATTCTCTGTACGTGAGATAGATAATGCCTCACCAACACCAAATCATACACTTGAACACAATATAGAAGTTGATGTAAGTACTCCAATACAATGTATAACGCATAATTGTGATTCATAGACAAAAAGCTCGACATTCATTGACGGGTCAAGTATAAACAGCAAGAGCCAAAGTATCAATGAAGATAACTTGTCGTATAAACTCAAAATTCATCCAACCCCCCAAATCCCAAATTTATAGTCCTCTTTGAATATATAATCCTCTCTAGAAGCGGTAATTGATATTAATGTCTTCTCCATTTAGCATTTGAGATGAGAAGAGCACGTCATTTTGAAATGGGCAATGATACCAAGGACATGAACATCCCTAGTTTTCAATGAAAGACCAAGTAAGAACTAAGAAGTTAGAATTCGACAAATCCGAGGAAAAAGAAGGAAAATCCGAATCATCTAAGGTTGCCCCCCAAAAGCGGTTGGATGACTGTCTTCATTTACTGAGCATGGTAAGATAAGGTTCCCTGCGCTTAGTTTATCACAGATGGTTAAGTCTACATTGTTAAGACAAATTCCTACTACCTTAACATCGCTTGTTAATGATTACCAATTTAATATGGCAAGTTGGCAACAGATAGCAGACAGGATATTTTCTTCAATCACCCCATCCTACTTGAAAATTGTAACGCTGGCACGTGTTTGACCTGCTTAGATACTTGGGCATTTCATTGTACAACAAAGTCCTATCAGCTTAACAATTTTAAGAAATGATTAAGAATGCAACATGGTATCACAAAAAGCAGTAAATCTTGTCCTCGACCTGCACTGCCTACTTGAAAATTGTAACATTGGCATGTGTTTGACCTGCTTGTGCACAAGCTCACATGGACTCGGGTTTGCGTGTCAGACACAGTTCAGTGTCCAATATCCAATGCATATTTTCAAGGGCATGAAAATATGGGAAAATCTTCATAATTGCTAAAATTTCTAAGTTAAATAATGCATGCACTTTGGCAACCTTTCCATGCTTGATATGAGAGTATTATGCAGAAATATATTGTAAATTTGAGTTCTAAGTATATTTATTGGACGAATGTCCGCTGCACATGTAAGTATCTCCTACCTTTGTGGTTACATAAGCTCCAGCATTCTTAGTCTTGTAATCTTTTACCTCAGTATAGTTGTTGTTCTATGATAGTTCCAGTTTCTATGATAGTTCAATTTATCTGACTTTCCACGTGTCAAATCACCAATGAGATCAAACATGAGGATCTCCTTAAAAAGGACCAGCATATCCAGGGTCTGGGGAAGGGTTAATGTACACAGTCTTACCTTGCAAGCAGAGAGACTGTTTGCGAGAATCGAACTTGTAACCTACATGACACAACGAGGCAGCTTTACCGCTGCACTAGGTCCACCTTAAAACATGAGGATCTCATTAAGTTCAATTATTAGAAGAGAATAAATCCTCATGTCAATGGACTTTGTCAACCTCTCATTCTAAGCAAAGAGCACTACAAGCAACAATGAAACCACCTCTAAGCCGAAGATACCATAAAAACATGCCATAATGACGCCAACAACAATGTACATTAATGTACATTTGAGAAACTTGCCGTTATCTGGTCCTCCTCTTCCCACAGCCCCATCAATTTGGGGTTATTACATGATGTGGGCGGGAAATGTGAAATCCTTCGGATCATGGTAGTTTTGGGCCGAAGGATAATAGGGCCGAAAGGTTATGGTTCCATGAGGCATTAGCCCACAATAGGCCGAAGGTACATGGTACAGAAAAGTGAGAGGACGGAAGTCCCCTCAGTCCCATAGGGCATGATGGCATGGCTCCGGATCAAGGAATGGGCCTCTCAGGTCATGCGGTACTCGGGCGGGCGGTAAAAGCCCAACCCATGAGCTTACCCAAGAGGGTTACAAGGAGCACGTGCCGAGGGACACCTGGCATTGGGAAAGAGGCTTCTTGAAGCCTCTAGGTGACCACGTGGAGCCTTGTTATAGGCCATGTCACTTGACCGCGGACGTTACGGGTGACGTCACATGACTTGGAGAGCAAGTACAGAGATATCTATAAATATCAAGGGATAAACCCTAGAGGTACACACACAATCTCAGATCTACTCTTTGTCTTCTTTTTCTCCGTATACTGACTTGATCGTCGGAGTGTCCTTGGGCAAGAGGCCCAAGAGCCACTAACCGTTGTACTCTGGTGCAGGGTCAATCAGTAGAAAGGAGGGAATGTAATCAGCAAGTACTCCTCGTCAGAATCTTCCCACCACACATAAGTACTATTATTGTTGTTGCAAGGAATTGATTCTCACCTTTCCTCTTAGAGTGCAGGCAATTCCACTAGGTTGACCTTCTCTGAGTTTGAAGGTAGCAATGGCCTTCTTTGCTCGTGTTATCATTGGCCTCTGCCCAGTGATGCTCGCCAAATCTTTTATGGCTGATTCCAGACCTTTTTCATTCTGTGCAGCTTGTCCCATACCACAGTTTACCACAATCTTCTCAAGTTTTGGAACCTAAGCACAAATATGAAAACAAATTAAAAATGGCCAATTATACTGTGAATAAGAATGAAAGAAACAAGAGAGAAGAAATACAGTGTTTGCATGGTCAAACAAACAATAAATCACGGTATATGCCAGAAAAACTAGAGTTTGTATGTTTCCCAAAAAAAAAAATCCTAGCCTCATAGAAAGTATGCAAGGGAAAACAAGTATACATGCATACAGTATATACAGATCAGCATACACAACACACAAGGCAGAGAAATATACTGTGAATAAGAAAGACAGAAACAAGAGAGAGAAATACAGGCCCTGTTCGGTTTGAAGTTTTAGTTTTGTTGACATCATCATTTCCCTCATTTCTCTCTCTATCTCTCTCCACTCATTACACTTGCTTACATCATCAAAATTAAACTAATAAACTACAAACCAAACACAGCCACAGTGTTTGCATGGTCAAACAGACAATAAATCACGGTATAAGCCCAAAAAACCAGAGTTTGTATGTTTCCATAAAAAATAAAAAAATAAAAAAACAATAAAAAAAATCCTAGTCTCATAGAAGTATGCAAGGGAAAACAAGTATACATACAGTATATACACATCAGCATACAAAGCACACAAGGCAGAGAAATACCCATTATTACGAGTAATACTCAGGTCACCACATTCAGTTACTGCATTCGCATTGTGCCTCATATAGCCCTAAGAAAATCACCAAAAGGGCCTGACAAGTTGCCACATCATATCGACCCAATCACATAGAATGTCTTCCTATGAGAAATTCTAAAATGGCGAGATGTAGCCTTGTTTGGAAGCTGAGAAAACCGAAAGAAATCTAAGAAAATAGTTAACCATTTCGATGCACACTTGCCTAACTAGATCACCAAAGGGGCCAGACAAGTTGCTGCATCAGACGGCACTGAACACATAGAATGTCTCCCCACGAAAAATTCTAAACGGCTAAATCTAGCTTTGTTTGGCGGCTGAGAAAGCTGAAAGAAATCTAAGGAACCTGTTAACCATTGGGATACACACTCGCCAAATAGGGAAAACTCAAGTGCTCAATCAATCATAAGCTTTTGCACTCTCAGGTTCCAAACACCACATAATTTCACTATCCTACCCCAATTTTCTACATTCTCTCAGCAACCAAACACATGTAAAGGTAAAGACATTGTCTAATCACGATATATGCGTATAAAATGTATCTAAGTTCATTCACAGTAACAGATACAAACTTTTTGCTCACCACCCACTAGCACTAGGCACCGAATAACACACATTTCACGGCATCAATTCACGTTCACAAATATCGATACAATTGGACATCAAGGCACATTTTTTTGACATTATCCACCATCTTAGAGCGGTGGTTAGCATTTTTCTCAAGTATTCGAGCACAATCCCCATAAACATATGCATAAACACACTACACATGCAAGCCCATACACAATGAGATATGTACACGGTTCTGAGGATACCTGGTGAACGTTGGCGTAGGAGAATTCTTCTATCAGCGCAGGTACAATCTTCTCGAGATAGTTAGTCTGAAGCCGATGGATCTTCGTTGCCTCCGATTTGTCGACCAAAACTACCGCCGCCTTCACTGAGAGACCACTCCATCGGTTTCTAGGGTTTCCGTAAGGTAACCGGACGGAATGTGGAGTCGGAAGCGCAGAGAATTGGCCGTGGAACGACGAGGCTGTGGAGCGGAGGAGAGAAGGAGACGTCGCCATAAGAGATGGGACTTCGTGGTCTGGTTTTTCTCAGTGTGTGGATTTAAGAGAATTTCAGCTGAAAGTGATGAGATTGACGTTTGGGATTCGGGTCTGGGTTCGACTGTATTTACGAAAGAGCCCCCCGCCGTGGTGTCCAGGTAATTTACTTTTGAAAAAATTTCAAAAAAGCACCTAACCTTTCACTCCAATCACAAATAGACACATGGCCTTTTACTATTGTCAATTAAGCACCTATACTATACAAAAATTCATCAATTCTATCCCTACCGTTAACGTCCGTCAATTACACTAACAGATCTGTTTGAGAGTCCCACTTTATGCCCCACTCGAGCCCACATGTACAAAGTTTCTCGATTTTTAGCACCAAAAAACACTTGCTTTGGGTTTTACCCTTAACAACCCCAATCCCAATTTCCAAATTCTCTAAAAAACGATTAGGGTTAGGGGAGTGATTGGGCTTTTCATCTTTGATTCTCTCTGCAAATCTCAATCCCTTGCTCAATTAAACCAAATACGAGGCGGTCTTGGAAGAAATCTTAGTATGGTGTGGCGTTTGAGGGATACTGATGGTGGACCTCCAACCTACGGTAAAAGCTTTGCCTTTTCCTTTGCCTTTATACGAGAATGTCTACCTGCAACAGACATAGGACCATATGCATTTGTCTTCACTCCACACCTCCCGTTCTTGTCATCACTTTTCCCACAAACCTATGAATTTTTTATGTGTTTTTTCCTTTGTTTATTCACCTGGAATGTGCTTTGTTTGTATATTACTGGCTGTGATGGCATATTTAATCATTTTACCAGGAAAAATATTGTGATTTACATTTTGTTTTCAACAAATGCATCATCTGGCCACTTTACCATGAAAATATTTTATGGAGGTGTGTTGGGATCTTAAGCTTAAAAATCATATTTCGACGGTAGTGTAGGTTGTTTAGACTACTGTCACATTGACATTTTACTTAACAACTTGTGTGAGAGTTTTAACTCTAGCATTTTAATGGCTAGGGACATATCCATAATCATCATGTTGGAGAACATAAGATTGATTTTGATGGAGACAGTGGTAAAGAAGGGAGATGCAATTAAGAAGTGTACATTACCAATGTATCCTAAAGTGTATAAAAGGATTGAAAAGTTGAATACATTTGCAAGTGGTGGATTCCAAGGTGGCACTGAGGTGACCAGTTTGAGGTGGTAGGTCATAGTAATGGGCAGTACAAGGTTGACATAACCTGCATAAGTTATGGCTGCAAAAAGTGGGACTTGTCTGGTATCCCATGCACACAAGCCATTGCAGCTCTTAATTATTTGGATCATGATATATATGACTATGTGCATGACTATTATAAAATACCAAATTATCTAAAGACCTACAGACATCTATTGAACCCCATCAATGGAAGGGATCTATAGCCAGAAACTAACAACCCTTCACTTTTGCCATTTAATGCGGAGAAGAAGCTTGGAAGGCCAAAGAAGGCAAGAAAGAGGGAACCAGAGCAACCTACAGACCCTACAAAATTTGGGAGAAAAAGGATCAAGATGACTTGTAAGCTATGTGGTAAGATGGGCCATAACAAAAGGACTTGCAAAAATAAGAATGCAGCAGTAACTAGTGGGGGACAAGACCAAGCAACTGCTCCAGCCCAAGTTGTGATGTCTATCTTAAATGTAAGTAATTCATTGTCATTTCTTATGTGATTCCATGAAGTTATTTATTATGTGATTCCTATTTGTATCTTTCTTATGTGATTGCTCTTTCTATCTTTCTTATTGTAGGTCACTAATGAGAGTTTTGGTAAGAAATCAATGACAAGGCCTACTAAACTAGCTGTAAGTTCCAACCAACAATATATTTCTCTTACAAATTTTACTGCATTCAATAACCATAGTTGATTTGTAAATTTGTAGATCAAAAGACTGTTCAACCTAATGCAATTGTGAGTGAAACTGGATCTATGGTGCTGCCTTAGTGAAGTTGCATCAATATAGTTTGTAACCCCTTTTTTGTGAAGCTGCAAATTTCCATTTTGTTGTCCTCTTTTGTTGTTGACTGTCTTTTGGATTATTGTAATAGATACTTTATAAGTTGGTACTTTGACAAGCTATAGATGAATGTAATAGCTTATGGATGGCTAGGTTTTGGCAAATTGATACAATGGTTAGTAGTTATGATTGTGCATGAATGGTTTGTAGTTTTGACAAGTTATGGATGAATGTACTATGGTCTATGGCTATGCAACTAATGGTTATGGTTATGGCTTGTTTTGATAATGGGATATGCTTTTCAATATTGTTTTGTGCTTTTCAATATTGTCTCTTTTTGGAATTGTGGACATGAATGGTTGGTAGTTTGATAAACATGAATCAGGTTTTTCTTGTTTTGTTATGACAGGTGAAGTTGTGCTATATGTTTTGTTGTGAATAAAGCTATGATATAGGAAGAAAACAATACATATATTGATATAGGAAGCCATGCTTTGCCATTACATACATACTAAAAGACCATTACATACCAACCAATACAACATTAGTACTACCAAAAGACCATTACTGCCTAACAAAAGAACACTACTACCGACACCCTTTCTAGTTTATCATGCCATTACTTGAGGCACCAAACAATGGCAATCAGGACCCAAGACACCACCACTGTAGTCCAGAGCTTCCTCTCCCTTGCCTTGCATGCCATTAGGTTGCCCTCCAGACAGTTGATCTTTGTCAGTAGCTCAGGGATTATTTGGGTAGACTTGTTGCACATGGGTGGATCAAACCACCCAAAATCATCGCACTCATTTTTAGGGCAGGAGATGAACCTTCGCCCAGGGTTTGTTGCTATCCAAAAGGTTTGCATGAAATGTTTGCTACCGTAGGAGTGGTAGAGGCTATCCTTTGTGCGTTTTAAGTTGCTAGACTTGGCGTTGGTGGTGGCTGAATATGAGGCCATTTTTCTTGAGCAGAGGTTGAGAGGATATATGCTCTGTACTTTCAAAAAAAAGGAGAGAGAGAGAGAGAGAGAGAGAGAGAGAGAGAGAGAGAGAGAGGTTCTTTTGTAGGTAAAGGTGAGATTATATAATAGGAGGGAAATGAATGAGAAGTGGGGTGGGTTTTTGGAGGGTAACTTCCCTCCAAGTGACTTATTTCCCTCCCATTTGTCAACAGAAAGCCAACTCAGCAGATCTGTTAGTGTAATTGATGGAAGTTGACGGTAGGGGTGGAATTGATGACTTTTTATATAATACAGGTGTTTAATTGACAATAGTTAAAGGTAAGGTGTCTATTTGTGATTGGAGTGAAAGGTCTGGTATTTTTTTTGAAATTTTCCCTTTATTTTTAAAAAATGTTAGGATATAGGAAGAATTTTTCAAAACAGTCCATAAACTGTTCATACTCTTTTTCCGTGAATTTGAACTATTAACTTGTCTTTTTTGAGCATTTTTGGGAAAACTCTTCATGCATGCTATCATACCGCAAGCTTTTTTATCAGTTGACATTGGTTTGGTGTTCTTTGTACCTGAATACAAAATCAAAATAACCTTTGAGGTTCTTTAAAGGTATTAGCTACGGTATTCTCCCTCGCCTATAAATAGGCCTCTAAGGTCTTTTACTGGTGCTCTGAGCTATTAAATTATCTTTCCTGAGCATTATCATGTACACTATCATTTCTTAATTTTTTTTGAGTGAGGTCATGTTAAAAATTTACTCCCTCCGTCCCTTTTTAAATGTGTTACTTGGGATTCTGTGTCATTTTCAACGGCTTATAACTTTTAATGTGAGCCTCAAAACATATGCATTATGGATCTTGTTTGATAGATCTTAATTATTTCTATTATACAAAATTTTCAAAATCATAAAAGCTATTATAAATTAAAAGTTATAAGCGGTTGAAAATGGCACAGAATCCCAAGTAACACATTTAAAAAGGGATGGAGGGAGTATTTTCTCTGAAACAAATGTGTTATTAAAATTTCCTTACACTTTATTTAAAACTGGCTTACGCCTAAATGGACGTCGGAACGTGGTGTGGTCTTTAACCTAAATAAAATACTTGCCCTACCTGGGAATAAATTAAAGTTTTGACATTGTTATCAAGGATAAAACAAAAGAATATTATGCATTTAATAAAATAATAACTATGATGGAACTTACAAGTGATAGTATGTGAAGAGAATGACTCATCTAGAAATCCGTGTTTAGGAATTTTAGGAGATAGATTATTTTGAGAAACACAACCTTAAAAGGGCTAAATATAGATTTTGAGACAGATCGTCTCCTCACAATATATTAACTACTTTGAGTACTTTTAATCCTTTTAGAAAAAATGGGAATCCATGTTATTCATATTTTATCTAAAAGTCCTAAAAGTGCTAATGTGTTTTGGCCTACTAAGTTGGTTGACTTTTTTTTCGTCTTTATTTGTTTTCTTTCGCATTTAAAAAATCTTCATCTACTTTTTGTGTATTTTTAGTTTGTCTCGATGAGAGAAATAAAAAAATAATAATTTATGATCCAAACTCAATTTTTTTAATAAAGAAAATTAAGTCAAAATAGACATATTTTTATATATTTGTAAGTTTTTTTCACAAAATCAAGAAATGTAGCCATAATTTTTTATTTTTCCGATTTTTCTTGTCGAGACAAATCAATAATACAAAAAAACTTGATGCAAAACTAATGCGGAAAAAAAATTCAAATAAGACGAAAAAATAGGTCAAAGTTACTTTTTAGGCTAAAACACAAATATGAATTTTGAGACAAATTATTCTCGTCACTGAAAATCAACTATTTGTAGCTACTAGTATTATGCTATTATGCTAAAAACGGGAAACTACCCCTAAAATCCCATTTAGTAGCACTTTTAGAACTCGCTATATAAAGAGAGAAGCCACAAGTTCCCCAGCCACCATTACGTTTGGAATTCAATCTTGGCCCTTGCACAATATTTTGCCACATTCATCTACAATACGATCTGATATAAAATAGCCACTGAATAGAGATTTAAAAAAACCCACAGAAGACACCAAAACTCACCTCCAAGCTTCAAAGAGAAGTTCAAATGAAAGCAAC
The DNA here is from genome assembly GCA_022606695.1 of Vaccinium macrocarpon. Classification (NCBI taxonomy): domain Eukaryota; kingdom Viridiplantae; phylum Streptophyta; class Magnoliopsida; order Ericales; family Ericaceae; genus Vaccinium; species Vaccinium macrocarpon. The sequence continues at coordinate 26,665,872 of CM040179.1, forward strand.
ATCCCAGGTGTTCCTCAAAATCTAGAAGCAACACCCCGGGAAATTGTTCAGTTTGGGCCTCAAGACCCACCCTGCAAGGTCCCCAATAAAATTTTCTTTCTATTTCTCTTTACTCATTACCCCCAAAACCCTCCCTCAAAACCCAAACTGAACAAAGCCGGGCCCAAGTGTTCCTCGAGATCTAGAGTAACAGTATCATATGACAAACTTCCTGAATTTACCAAGACACGTGGGTCAAAAATTGTATAGCCGCACTCATGTGAGGCTGTGAATTCAATTCCTACGAAGAAGATGTTGATGCACTTAATGTCGTGTTCTGTAGATATTGAAGTTGTATATGTTCTTCTTGTTATAACTGGAAAAAAACATTCCTGCATTCTTGCACTTAGGTAGCACTTACTAGATGACCAAAAGCTATAGATGCAAGAACAGTTGCTAATGACAATCGGCAAACATGTCTTTGTGTCAAATGCTCGCAAGTGGCTTAAGGAAGACACTTCTATGTGAATTGCAGAAGGTTAGGACACATGAGGTCAAACCAAGGAGATATTACCGTGATCACTAAAGCTGCTTTGCATATTACAAGATACCAGATTTATTACAAGTAGCAAAATCAAATGAGAAACGACAATCGTCAAAATTGATACAGGAAAAGGAACAAAGAGAAGTAACATACCTACAAAATCACCCAGGAAAAAAAGAGTCAAAAATAGAACTCCCGACGACGACGCACATCTGTGTAAATACATTCCCCTTCCACTTTCAAGTTATTCCTGGTCCAAGGACTAAAGTCGTGTTTGGATCTTGGATTGGCAGAAGGCAAAACCTCCATGAATCCAAGATCCAAACACAGCCTAAAGAACCTCTTCATCCACCTCAGAAGTTCCATTGAAATGGAAAGCGCAGAGGCACGGTCAAGAGCTATATACCACACAAAACCAAAGTTTTGTACATTCTCCACCCGAGTTATGGAACTCACCCTCAAAATGCTGAATTATGCCTTTCTGGCTTCTTCTGCCACCACCTTGGAACGATTCACTAACTTCAAATTAGTCTGAGAAGTTCTGCTTCTCATCTCTTTGTTATTAATCAGAATCATGGGTCCCATGTCGCTCTGCCAATACCATGAAGTTAGAAAAATCTCCTCCTGAAGTTCCTGGTGGTAGCTTGATACGAGCGCATCATCAGTCCAACACCGATTCCAACGCCAAGGCACATCCCAAGGCCAATCCCAACACCAACCCTTACGCCGGCATTAAACCACGATAGTTGGCCATCTTCTCCAGCGTACATATCCTCTGCATAGTAGCTGCTTCCAATTTTCCCATCCAGCTCGTAGTCATCAACTTCTCCTTCTGTGATCTGCAGATGACCCAAAGTAAATGAAACAACAGAAAAGAACAAGCAACTCTTGACAAGTTCAATAATTAACTGTCGAACACAGGTAGGGAAATTCAAATGTGAACTCCTAGAATACAAATACAAAGACGAAAAAAAACTTGTGTGGGACATGGAAGATCTCATCAGTATGCGTAACGCATGAAATCATATTCCTAAGTTGAATGATGGGCTCAGAGAGCAGACGAAGGTTTATCTACCAAGCACAGTGACTAGAAGAGGAAATCAGGTGACATTAGAAATTACAGGACACCAAAGACCCCTCAATCCTAAACACTTGTGGATAAGACAAAAACACCCAATAACCACTAGATGTAACTATAAGAAACACTCTTAAGTTATATGGACTGTTTATGAACCATGAAGTACCCGTGTTTCATGATCAATACTTGGGTTAAGGGTATATGTTATATGTGTCTGATATTTTTGGTTGGACACTGACCGACAAAGCTATTTAATAATTAACTTTGTGGTGCAAAAAACTCTACACTAATTACGCCAAAAAATAAAAGTAACATATTAAGAAATGGAGGAGTATTTTGCTGTATTTCAGTATCCTTGAACATAAGAGTGAGATGAATGATGAATACATCAAGCGTAGCCAATAGTCAACCCAATATATCATTCCCATGCAACCGGGGCATCACAAATATATTTTTCTTCCCTTCCTATTCTTCTACCAATACGCCCATCGCATGTTCATGTTTCAACCGATAGGCACAATAAACAGCACCACAGGACACCATGCGTCATATCTAACAATTCATTCTTCAAGCACCTACACAATTATTTCAGTCATTCATACCCTGTATACCTTACCAGCTAAGGCTTAGTTTGCCAAAAGATTTTAGCAACAAAATTTGCTAAAATCAACCATGATTTTAGCAAATGAGTTGAGTTGCTAAAATCATGGAAATTTCAAATCACAAAATTAAGTGGTTCTGTTTATCGTTTTTCGATTTTTTTGGCACCAAGTTAAAGTACTCGAGGAATTCTTTAATTTGGTGTGAAAAAAAAATCGAAAAACGACAAACGGAACCACTTAATTTTGTGCTTTGAAATTTTCATGATTTTAGCAACTCAACTCATTCGCTAAAATCATAGTTGATTTTAGCAAATGAGTTACTAAAATCTTTTGGCAAACTAAGCCTAATTATGTGTGTGCATCCTCCATTTTGCCTATCTACGTTTAGTTGCTTTTCGTTTGTCACTATTTCTCAATGAACTAATACACCCCACCATAAACCAACCGCTTTTGAGGTCTATCACTGAAAACAATGAGCTTCACATTTCCTGGTCTAACTTCTGCCATCAGTCCTATTTTCTGTAACAATTTCTTGAAGCAAATAGAGGATGATCAAATCATAATAAAGCCATGCCGCCTTCTACAAATAGAATAACTGCAAGAACAACCAAAAGGTGCAAATCCCACTTCACTGAAACGCAATTTTGTGAAACTCTACCCCTGCTTGTACCATTAAAAAAAGGAACTGTATCACATAGAAAGCCATAACGTCCTGCTTTAGTTACTACGATCATATATGATATGCTCGTGAAGAGTATACTTGGAATTATTTCAAAAGCCAAGTGTTGTTTTCCATGAAAAACGTAAATTTTAATCACCACAACATTTTACAATTCCATTATCCACAGAAAAATTCAACTCAGAATTGTAATTTTAATCACCAATAAAATAGATTCTGAAGCATGATTTAGTATAAATAGGCCATTCTCTAGCCAATTACCATGTCTATTGATATTCCAAAACTTTTTGGCTTGTACCCCCGCCAAAGAGCTCTAGAGGTAAATTAGTTTTTCAAAATTCACAAAGCAGGATCACCCCAGCACCCAGTTCACTAATCACTGACTTTTGAGAAGGCTTAAGCATGCTACTAGGCCAGAAGGGAGTAAATAAAGTGCAAGAAATTTAAGCATAGCATTTACAAGTCACCCAGTAACCACAACGAAAATCAATTCCAAATAAGTTAACTTCATCAAACTGGCATCGAACTTCATATTCAGCCATTTAGTGTGGATATCAAAAGAGGGGATTTGATATGCAATCATCGGGTTTAGTTGTAGCCTACTAGTAGGTCGCTTTGTGAAACTAAAGTGGAGCATATGTTAGAGGTCGAAGTGGAGCATATGTTAGAGTAAAACTCCGTATAAATCGGTACTAAAGTAGCTGATCCATTGAGGTTTTGAAACTGAGACGGGAATAAAACCCAAGTGCAGGCCTTGACCACCAAGCCAACATTGGGGTTTTATACCTATGTAAAGTTGTAAACTATTGAACCAGGAATATGAACCTTTCTCATTGAATACTTGTGTCAAATCACTTCATTTAAACTTTTCAATTAGGTATCCAATTGCACACTTATGAGCACAATACATTAACCATGGCAAACAAAATTGGACCATAATTCATCGACAATCGGTAAAACAATACCTGCAGTTTCCGCTGCCTAATCAACCCATCACTCCCCTTCTGCTCCTTATCAATCTCATCATCCTCCGGGATTGCATCAAGCGTCATCCCGTTCCTCCCCGGCTTCCTCCTCGGACTAACCTGAATCGTTTTTGTCAAAATAACCGGCACACCTGAACAACACCCCGCGATATAAACCTCGAATGACGGACTGGATCCCCCGAACGATCTTGGCCGGAAAAAAGCTGATCCACCGCTCGAAACCGCCGCCGCCATATAACAATCCATACTCCACCCACTCTTACAATCATTATCCACGCATCCGTTACTCCAAGCAGCCTCCATCCTCTCTATGGACCCACACAACACCATTTCCTTCTCCTCGTACACCTAGTTGGTGATATTACAACAATAAACACCAAAAAATAAAATTACAACGGACAACTTGCAATACACGGGGAAGACAAAACTGGCCAAAGTCCTATGCATTAATAATACAGTATAGAAATTTAATAACAAAATATCAAAAAAAACACCAACACACCTCGAATTCAACCGCTCCCGTTAACTTAACGCTGTCGGTGCTCACGTACGTAACTTCTGAGGACATGTTATCGATCCGATCGCGACGGAGGGTCAACGACGTCGTTTCCGAGGCCGGCACGCGAGTGCCGTTAATCTCTAACGACACGCCAATCTCGCGGCGGAGGTGGCGGAGTGTTAGGTGGTCTGGGACGGTGTCGACGGCGGCGCAAGGCGCGATCCGAACGTAGAACAATCGGATCTCGAACCATCCCGACGGTTGAAGCGGGTTATTATGCCCGTTAACGAGTCGGTATATTTTGAGATTCGGCTTCTTGTTGTACATCGTAATCGATGAATCGTCGGTTTGATTGTGATTATCCATCGATACAGAAATCAAATTCCTGATTGGGAATCAAAACCAGGGGAATTCGGGAAATTGGAAATTTGGATGGGAATTAGGCGAAGCCGTCATGGGATTATTGGACGATCACACAGAGAGAATTCGAGGTGAATTGGAATCTGAATTCGCCAGAAGTTTAGGGTTTTGAGGGGGAAAGCTAGGGTTTTGTTGGGAGAATGGGAAGTGGTGATTGAGAGAATGTGGGGTGGACGACGGAGTCAAATTAGAGAAGGAAGCCGACAAGTATGTGATGCAGAGGAGGAAAGATTATTCAGTGCATTTGTAGCACCATCACGTCTTTTTATAGCAGTGGAGTTGGGCGGCAGAGAAGAGTTGAAAAACAATAACAATATTTTTTTTTTTGTAAACATAAAAAAAATCATATAAGCTGGCAAAAGACACTTAACAGTTGTTTTGTTTGAATTAGCGTAATTTTTTTTTCAATTTTTAATTTTATTTGTATATTTTTCTGATTCTTCTTGTCGATCAAAACGTGTGACGTAAAAATTATACCAAAATCGATTGAAATTTAAGATAATATAACAAAAGAAGGTGCCAATAAATCACAAAAAGGTTAGCCCGAGGCCTCAAAGAGGGCAAAAAGAAAGAGAATGATTAGTTGGATTACGAAATCTTCCAGCACTACACATTGTGAAACCATGTATACGTGATCTTGATCTATATTAACGGTGCGTTTTCGCTATTAACTAAATAATATTTTCGGGATGCTGCACTTTGTTTTTTCGCTATTGAAGACAAGTCATTTCCTCTAACTAAATTGACTAAATGATATTCCTTCCATCCCTTTTAATTTGTGAGCATTCCATTCTGGGCTATCTATTTATTACGTTTGATGACATCATTAAAAATAAAATAAATTATTTAACCAAACACAACCAATATTTTTTAATAAGTTGGATTTACGATTAACAAACTTAAAAAAGGACGGAGAGTGTAGTTATTAGGGAAAAAATAGAGTGCAAACTAACTGTGGTCTCACTGCGTTGGTGTAGGGACTGGAAGCACTGAATAATGTTCCCTACGAGCGAGCGAGTGAGGTGCACGCTGTAATGAAGTCAGAGAGTGGTGGTGACGGAGAAGGTATAATGGGCGTTGGAGTTTGTTTACACAAATGGCGGGGTGCATGGCGGGTATCAGACACGGTCTGAGGGCACGTAGTGGAAATAGTTTGGCCCATATTAACAAGGGCCAGGCCCTTGGTCATGGGGCATGAGTGTTGGGGTTCAAAAAGAAATTTAATATTTGATTTTTTTTTTCTTTTTAACATTGTCAGCACTAAATCATTCGTATGAAGTGAAAGGAAATGGAAATTCACTTAAATTTGTGAATAAGTAAATCAAACTCAATAAATTTTCAATCCAAATAAGTTTGTTTACAGATAAAGTGTTTCGTATACATAATATTTTAATTTATATTTGTCACCGCTGAATAGAAAATTGTAAAATCACCCTTGCTGAATCAAAATAGGAGAACTTAGTACAACAATGTGTACCACTTTTTAATGGTTTGAATTATTTATACCACGCAAAAATCTATATCCATACGTATGAAAATATATAACTTCTATCCTCATCTAAAATTCTAGAGCCGCCCTTGCTGAGTCAGAGTCAGAACTGGATAAGTTGTCGCACTTTTTAATGGTTTGAATTATTTATACCACACAAAATCCTATATCTATACATATAACAAGTAGAGAAAAAATATATCATTTCCACCCTCATCTACGGAGTTTTAAAAGTTAAATTTAGTTGAATTTCAACCATTCAAAAGTCAAATAATACTAAAAATTGTCATTTGTGGACTTCAAAAAGTATGAAACTTGGTTAATTTTTAGTTGAATCCTTACTACGTAAATGTAAAATACTAGAAAAAATCACAATTTGTGGATTTCAAAAAATTAATTTGGTAAATTGTTCGTTGAATTGCAACTGCATAAATCTAAATAATAGTAAAAAAAAATAAAAATAATGCATTGAAAAGTAAACCTCATGGCACCCTCAACAATAAACAATGCAATATGTGAACGAATTTTGAAATGTAATTTCTATAGAGAGAGAAACGAAATGCTAATCTGTTATTATCGGTTAGGTGCCGATTACAAAGAATGGAAAGGCCTTATATATCACATGAGACTAGTGATGTCTACCAGCATATCACACAGATTTATGAGTTGGCAACTGAACAAACTTCCTCCTAAACTATCTACTAACAGAATTACAAAGACAAATGAAAGCACAATTAACATGAAATGAAATTCAAGTAGCTGAAGTGGTAGCTATTTCCTTAACACCCCCCTTTAAACTCATGCATGGGAGGGGATTCTACCATGAGTTTGGTCTTCAAGAAAACAAATATGGAAACAGGGAGCCCTTTAGTAAAAATATCTGCAAGCTGGGCATGAGAAGCAATATAACACATAATCAACTTCTTAGCCAACACCTGTTGTTCACAGATAAAATGATAATCAATCTCTATATGCTAAGGCTGTCCAGCGGATCGCTCAATCCGTTCGATCCGCCCAAGCCGTCCAAACTGATCTGTCTGTTTACTCACCCAAGATACGTTACGGATGGATACGTATCCTAATATTTTTATTTTGACAGATACAGTTTGGTTCGGTTGGGTTTGGGTTCGATCCATTTGATCCGCCTAATAATCCTTCTTTGATCTGCCAAATCTGCCCGATCCGCAACCGAACTGATCCATCCGTATGTCACCCACGGACTATTGCGGATCTTAAAAATGACAATCCGTCGCGAGTGGATCGGATTGAGAACCGAACAGACCCGGCTGGAACCGATCCGTTTCTAGCATGAAAAACAGGATTAGATGCCAAAGCCACGGTAGACTTGTTATCACACCATAACACATGATCAGGAGAGGATATAGGAATCTGAAGTTCTGTAAGCAATTGTTGTATCCAAACTAGATCAGTTGCAGTCTGAGCCATAGCCCTATATTTTGCCTCTGTTGAGGACCTTGCAATAGTTGGCTGTTTCTTGGCACACCAAGAAACAATATTAGAGCCTAAAAAGACCACAAACCCAGATGTCTGTCAGAAGGATCCCAACCCAATCAGCTTCAGTGTAGGCAGTTAAAAACAAAGAACCAGAAGCCAAGTGAAGGCCACGGTTGAGAATGCCCTTAATGTATCTAAGTGGCTTTTTGACAGCACAATAACGACTAACTTTACGCTTATGCATATGCTGACATATAGAATGAACAGAGAATGCAATTTTTGGTCTGATCAAAGTTAGGTATCGTAAGGAACAAACCAGAATTCTAAATAGGTATCGCAAGGAACAAACCAGAATTCTAAATAAGGTCACATCCTCAAACCAAGGATCAGAAGGATTGCCACGCGCTCGATTTTTAACATAATAAATACACATTAATTTCCTTCGTAGAGGATCTTCAACGAATACATCTTTAGATGCTCGACCAAAAGTCCTCTCACGATGCTCTGTTTATAACAAAGAATCATAATTAAAATCTCGTACCCATTTTCCATGTGAAAACATGTTTTAAGGTGCTAACGTTATTACATTCCTCCAATGAGTCAAAGAGAAGAAGTTTCAAGTAACAATTCTAACTTCCAAAAGACATAGTTTTTTGCAAATGTTTTAAATTCTCTTCATGCCAAAAGGCTAAAAAATAAAAACATATGTGGGCTGCGAAATTTATCACTCGGTCCTTTTCCATGCCAGCATGAATACGAAGACATTATTTTGTTTTATTACCAATTTATTTTTGACCTTATGGAAAAATGTATCGTACACAATTATCCATGTGGACAATGAAAACATCATAATGAGTTCAATTCTTATGAAGTGATCAATTCTTCTTGTTTTGGCTATTGTTGGGGTCGATTGGAGCATCAAAAAGCGCACCCCCACTACACCAAATTTAAGCATTAGCGGTATTAGAAAATCGCCAGAAATTCCCATGCATTATCAGCAGTAATCACGACCGCCGTCTATACGGCCGTCGAGAATATTAAAACCACCGGTAAAAGTCTAGGCCATTAGCGGCGGTTTTGCCGGTAATGGTAAATCACGTATATCAAAAAAGATTGCACGTGGCAGCTACATGGGTCCATGTGGCACGCAATATATTTGATTGAAATGTTTGGCATAGGGCTCGAACTCAAGACCTTGCGCTCCTCACACGCGTGCGCTACCAGCTAAGCTAGCACACATTTTGTTTCACTTGGACAAAAAAGGAATATTTATACTATACCGTAACATATTTTTTAAAATTTATTTTTTACCGGTACTTTTAAAAAAACAGCCGGGGATGCCACTTTTGCCAGTGGTAATTTAAAAAACTGCCGATAAAAATCACTTTTTCTAGCATTTGTTGAACCACCTGAAAAAGTGAACTTTTTTTTGGCATTAATAGTCCCGCGGGGAAAAAAACCGCCTGAAATGCCCATTTTTCTTGTAGTGCCCGATTTTACTTTACATGCCCGTGCTCATTCAAAGAGTTTGAGTTTCTTCTTAATTAATCTCTGTAATTTGAAGTTTAGTTAGCTTAGAACCTCTCCAATGGCACGGCATTTAGGTTGTTATTGCTACAATTTGACCAGAAATTAGCTTTATAATAATAAGTGGAGTGTCAATATAGGGTGCCCTACTTAGCGCAATATAATGGGCTAAAGTTTTATTTTATTTTATTTTTAAAGCAATTGCTAAATATGTCAGACTAAGTTCTTCTTCTTTTTATTTCACTCGTGAATGCCATTTTTTTTTTATTGTCATTCTTATTTTTGGTAATGAATAGCGCCATTTTGCCAAAAAAAAATGGCAACGGTGCTACACCCATAAATGCCATTTTGCCATTGTCATTCTCTCTCTCTCTCTCTCTCTCTCTCTCTCATGATCGCAAATTGCAATTTTGCTATAATTTTGCGATATATGACAAAGATATTGGCATTTAGCAAATTTGAGAGAATTTTGAAATTGACGCAACAGAAGTCACGAGAGAATAGTTAGCATACTATTTCAAACGATGATAGGTCTCGAATCCTCGAGAGTTCTTGAATCCACATGAAGAATGAGATTTAACTCAAAGTTGTGTATTGAATAAAAGGTACCGAATAATAAAGGTTACATGCCCTTTTATAGGGAAAACTAACAAACCCTAACAAAAACTTACTAAAAAATAAAATATCCCAAAAATTGGGAAAAACTCCTCAAATTGAAATCTAGATAGAAAAATAAGAAATTTCTAGTTGGAAACGATGAAAACAAAATTACACACTAAGAGTAATTTGTAATCTAATTATTACTTAAAATAGCAAAATTACTAAATTGAAAGCCTAAACGAATGAATTTGGCGAATTCCCACCATCAGTCACGACTTAGGATGGTGAGTATTGACCGTAGTGCAATTTTGCTTCACCCCACCAAGTTTGGGCCTATTCTGGGCATGTCGATAAATTGCCGAAATTGACAATTTTCAATTAAGAGTTGTTTGGGCCTCCTAGGCTTCGACTAGTCCAATTGATCATAGAATTGAGCTGTTACTAGTTATACATCAATCCCTTCTTCTTCGAAAGAACTCGACCTCGAGTTCAAGTCTGATACTCATAAATGTCAGCAACATTGAAGATATTGGAAATCTTCATGGACTCGGGAAAATCAATCACATATGCATTATCCCCAATCTTCTTCAAAACCTTGTATGGAGCATACTTCCTGGGCTTCAGCTTGTTATAGGTTTCTTTGGGAAGCCTTTTCTTCTTCAAAAAGATCATCACATCACCGCCTTCTTTGAACAAATTGACACACCTACCCTTGTCTGCAATTGCCTTGTTCTTTGCATTAGTCTCAGCCAACTTCTGCCTCACATAATCAACCACTTCTTGGGGCTGCTTAGCCATTGCCTCAGGTGCAACACTAACTTTAGGGCCCCGCGGAAAACAAACTAAATCCACTGCATGCTTGGGAGGTGTCACATAAACAAAAAAAAAGAAGGTAATTTTCCTGCGGCATTGTGAACTACACTATTGAAAGAAAACTCAACTTGTGGCTTATCCCATTGTCTTGGCTTATCCCCACATATACTACGAATCAGATTACCCAAACTTCTATTGGTTACCTCTATTTGACTATCAGTTTGTGGGTGCACAGTAGAGCTTCGCTTCAGTGAAGTCCCAAACATGTTTCACAAAGTGACCCAAAAAATGGCTAAGGAACTTCACATCCTGGTCAGAAGTAATAGACTACGAAACCCCATGCAAGCATACCACTTCTCTAAAGAACAAACAAGCCAGATGCGATGCATCAAATGTCTTTCAACATGCAATAAAATGCACCATCTTGAAAAATTTGTCTACCACCACAAAAACAAAATTCATACTACGTTGGGTACGAGGCAGCCCCAACACAAAATCCATAGACAAATCTTTCCAAATATTATTAAGAACATGTAAAGCTGTATAAAGACCAATGTTTTGAGACTAGCCCTTAGAAACTTGACATGTATAACACCTCCGCACAAAATTCCCAGCATCTCACTTTAATTGTGGCTAGAAATATCTCTCCTTGAAACTTGCAACTGTCTTGTCTCTCCCCAAATGACCAATTAATCCTCCACCATGAAGGTCTTGGATTAAGCTTTACCTCAACGAAGACCTTGGCCTCGAAATAAATGCCCATCAGTAATATGAAAGTCACTAACAGGTCGATTCTGAATGCACACTTCCCAAATCTCTTTGAAATCCTCATCCTCTGGGTACAGCTCCTTCAAAAACTCAAAACCCACAATCTCTTGGGTTAAAGTCACCAACGACTTGGCATGACGACTCAATGCATTAGCCACTCGATTTGTCACCCCAAACTTGTGTCAAATGCTAAAAGGAAATTTCTGAATAAAAGTGGCCCATTTCACATGCATACTATTCAACTTCTTTTGATTGTTGATGAACTTCAGCACTTGATGGTCAGTGTACAACACAAACTCCTTTTGAATCAAGTAATGCTCCCAATGTTTGGGAGCTCGAACCACCGCATAGAACTCTTGGTCATAAGTGTTCCACTTCTGTCTTGCTTCACTTAACTTCTCGCTGAAAAAGGCCACTGGCCGCTTCTCCAACCCCACTAGCGTCACATTCAACCTCAAAAACCTTCTCGAAGCTAGGTAGAGCTAAAACTGGAGTAGTGCACAGTTTCTCCTTAATCACCATGAAACTGTTGTTCGATGCTTCTCCCCAAAAGAACTTCCCTTTTTTCAAACACTCGGTGATTGGCGCTACAATGGTGCTAAATTTTGAATGCATCGCTTGTAGAAAGTGGCTAATCCGTGGAATCTCCGCACCTCAGTAACTGTTTTGGGAATTGGCCACTCACAAATGGCAAACCTTCTCCTCGTCCACATGTATACCTGCAATACTCACCACATAGTCCAAGAACAATAAGTTGTTTGTCAAGAAACTGCATTTCTTGAGTTGTATGTACAACTTATTTTCTTGCAGCACCATTAACACTTAACGTACGTGCCCCACATGCTCATCCTTTGATTTGCTATAGATAAGTATGGACAACAAACTTTCCCGTGAAAGGTCTCAACACCTGGTTCGTCACCCGCACGAAGTACTCAGAGCATTAGAAAGGTCAAATGGCATAACCAACCATTCATAGAGGCCATCCTTTTGAACGCAGTCTTCCATTCATCCCATGGACGGATATGAATCTGGTGGTACCCACTTCGCAAGTCAATCTTCGAAAACCACTGAGACTCATCCATCATATCATCCAGCCTAGGTATTGAAAACCCTATACCGGATGGTGATCTTATTGATGGCACGACTGTCCAGATACATATGCCAACTCCCATATTTCTTTGGTGTCAACAACGCTGGAACCCCACAAGGACTCAAGCTCTCCCATATGTGGCCCTTTTGCAGACAACTCTTTTACCTTTTGCCGCAAAATCTCGTTCTCCTTTGGACTCATCCGATAGTGTGGTAAATTGGGCAGACTTGCCCTAGGCACCAAGTCAATCTGATGTTGAATGTCCCTCATTGGAGGAAGCTCATTTGGCACGTCGTCTGTAACTAGCTCCTCAAACTCCTCTAACAAGGCTTGTATCTTCTTAGGCACACAACTACAACAACGCTCTTATCCTCTACAACCAACGCTTTCACAAATTTTTTAGCTTCTGAACTAGAAACTGTTAAAAATGATGGTTGCTCCACTTTTGGCTTGACAGACACCTTTTGGCGGGAAGGAACCATAACAACCTTACGGGCCTCCTAATTAAAGAATATGTGTTGTCACGACCCCTGTATACCACGTCCATATCAAACTGCCAAGGTCTACCTAACAGTACATGACTAGCATCTATCTCAATAAAATCACAAGCAACCTTAGCCTTATAAAATTTTCCAATGGACATGAGAATTTTATAGACTTCAGTTATTTTTACTGTTGAGCCCTTCTTGATCCACCCAATGATGTAAGGTGAAGGATGGGGCTCCGTTAGTAACTTCAGATGGTCCACCAGTCTTTTTGCCTCAAAATTCTCACAACTGCCACCATCTACAATCAGGTTGCACACCGTTTAGTTAATTGAATAGCTTAACCTAAAGATGTTTGTGACACTGAGTGTTTTCTTCTATTTTTGGCGTAAACAACACCATTTGCACCATGCAGTTTACTTGATCCCCATCTTCCTCCATATAATCGACTTCATACTCTTTACTCTATTTGCTCACTACTCCATCAACGTCCTTTTCTCCTTCCTTTGCTAGGTCCAACTTCCGATCTAGAAAATTACTAGAACGATGACCAGACTTTTGACACCTATAACACTTGTTGGGCATGGGCTTGGCATAAAGATTCGATGCGTTAGCTGTGGTTCTATTGGAACTGCTTGTCTGATTGCCACCTCCAAACTTCGCTCCATCTCTTTATGCAACTTTTGGTTGAAACCTCGACTTCCCCTAAATTTAGGAGGAATGGACGATTCTGTTGTGTTACGTCTGTAAAGTCCCAGAAAATTTAATTACTTTTTGAAAAAAAAATCACTTTTTGGAGAAGTTTCGATTTGGTCGATAAAAAATGCCGGTAATTGTTCCTTGGATTTTTCTAATCAAAATGGTATAATCGAAAGTTATTTTTGAGTAAGGCAAAGTCATCTTTTGCTCATGTTCTTCGGAGAAAAATGTGCCCGTTTTTGGTTTTGTACTAAAAGTGGGGGATGAGATTTTGATGTGATTAAAATTTCAAAATTTTGTAAATGTCATTGTTTCCAAATATGGGGTACTTCCTTATTTTCATAAATGAATTAAAGTAAAGAAAACGTCTTTACTTAAGTTTGGTTTATGAAAATAAGTATTGTGATCACATATTATTTACACAAGTCACATTTGGGTGTGTAGTGTAATAAGGATATTTGTAGTGTGTGCGGGAAGGTTTGCAAATTTTAAAAACATTTCACTCTCTCCTCTCTCTCCACCGATCGGCGCTCTCTCTCTCTCTCTCTCTCTCTCTCTCTCTCTCTCTCTCTCTCTCTCTTCTCCTCCATTAACAACTCCTCCAAGCTCAAAACTCTCCCTCCTCACTCAACCACTTCAAGAACCAAAGCCATTTTCACGTTCTACGCGTCAATTGGAGTCGGGTTCACCGTGGTTCTTCGTGGAGATCAAGCATTTCGGTTTGGAGGCTTCATAACCTAGGGTTTTACATTTTCTACACATTTGGAGCTTAACCCATGAGGTAGGGAAACAATTACTACCTCATTTAGTTATATACTTGTGATTTGTTGTACATTTATTGTTCTTGGCTTTAATTTCATGAAAAATCATGTTTTTCCCTCTTTGTGTGGGTTTTTCTCACTTAGATTTTGTGATCTATGAAATTGGTCATTGATTGATGTAATTGGGAGTGGAATTGACCTCCCTCCATGTTTAATTGTTGCCTAACATCCCTATTTTGAGCCTAAACTATCACAATTGTGTTTTGGGTTGAAATTCCACACCTTAGAGGTGAAAATCTGTCATTTTCTGGACAAGGCAGCTGCTGTCCCTGTTTCTATGTTGCTGCCCCTGTTTTCTAGGTGGTTTTCGGCCACCCTTTGACGTCCGTTTGACCTCCAATCGTCCGGAGCATTGTATACTTGGTATATAATAACGTGGTAACCTCAAAAACTATTTTGAAATCGTTAAACTACGACTTTGACACGTGTTTTATTGGACAATTCATTATACGTATCAGACACAAGGCATTGTGGATTGGTCGCCCCTTTCGGGCGAAAATTGTGGCATTTCAAAAGAAAGAGCACTTTGGTGAAATGAAATTTGAGAAATGGACTTGTTATGAAAGTTTTAATGAAATATTTGTGATAATGAGGTCTTTATACGAATGCCATCATTTAGTAAAAAAAATCTTGATAAAGGCACGCGGGGCCTATGGAACCCGGCAGAGGCACGCGGGGCCTATAGGACCCGGCAGAGGCAGGCGGGGCCTACAAATATCCAACAAAGGCATGCGGGGCCTACGGAACCCGGCAGAGGGATTAAATCCCTTGTACCACTGAAAATGATGTTTTTCTCAATGAAAGAAATGATAAATGAGATTTTGAACTATTTTTTGTGTTTTGTCGAAACTTGACTTGTGGAGTTGGTTTTAAACTTGTGTGAGTAACTTGGGTGATCTTGGTGAAACCAAAATGGAGACTTGGGCGGTGTTGAGTGATTGGAAATGAAATGTTTTGAGATACGTAAGATATTTTGGCAACCTTGGATACTTGGACACGATTTTGGGCACGTGTGATAATTGTGGGTGATTTTGACAAACTTAATAAACTAATAGGTTATTTGGGACACCTTGAAATCTTTTTGGACACTTTGAATTCACTTGGACATGTGATTACTTCTTGGACACATCTTACTTGTCTTAGCCCTCGTTATGTTCCTTGATCATCTCCTCTCATGTTAATTCATATTATGTGCACTCATCATATTTATATGCCTAACGGTTGTAGTTTGGTTTCCCTACGAGCTAGTGAGCTTACCCTATCTTTCACAGGTACACAACATGGAGCATAAGATTGGATGCTTGTGGAGTGATGCATTGTGTGAAGCTTATGCATGCATGAAGATATTTTTCCATCTCAAGTTTTGTATTTTGATAAATGACAATGTAACCTTTGGTTATTCAATCTTTTGACAATTTGGACATATGTAATAACTTATGGGATAATATTTGATTTCACTGTTAGGGCAAGGGTGCCCAAATACCTGATTTACCAATGGATTAATGATGTACATTTTGAAATGAAAACCTCTTGGGGAGGATTTATGGAAATATTTTATCATTTGACTTATTAATTGTAAGGAATTCCTTTATTTTTGTTTTTATAAAAATGAGGGCGTGACAATGTCAGTATCCTGAGTATGCTAGTTTGCAATCACGATTTAACTGCTCGAACTTCAATGCTAGGTTGTGGGCTTCATCCACATCCTACACTGTCTGCAACCCAATCTGATCCTTTATTGACTACTTCAATCCATTAAGATACCTAACTATTTTTTGTCCGTTCGACTCATACAGATTATTTCGATTTGCGAGTCGATTGAATTCAGCCATGTAATTAAACACAGACTTGTTCCCTTGCTTGTAATTTTGATAGGCATGAAAATGGTGGTGCTCATAATCAAAGGGGTAATAACCTGTCCATCATGAGTTGTTTCATCTTGTGCCACGTTTGCATAGACTCATTTCATTGCCTTCGTCGCTTCCAATTGCAGTGCTGCTTTTCAGTTTGTAAGCGACCACCTTTACCCTCTTTGAGTCTGGAATTCCCATCATGTCAAGGAATCGCTCAACCTCCGAAAGCTAGTCCAAGAACTCCTCTGAAAGCTAGTCTAAGAACTCTTCAATTCAAGGTTACCACTGAACGTGGGAAGGTCCACCTTCACACGATATTCATTGAACAATTGTTGTGGTCGGTCTTATGGATGGTTTCCTGCTGGTTCTTCTATTTCTGCCTCTGATTTTTCTTCACTGTCTGCACGATTAACTGGGCTACAATCTTATTATCAGGCTGGCGTTGGGCAAATCCCACCCCGCGTTCCCAATCCTGGTTAAGAGGACGGCATTGGACAACTCCCACCGCATGATTCTCTTTAACCTTTCCTGCTCCTTGGTCGAGGCGAAGAGTCAGCTGCCACAACGTCTCTTGAATTTTGACCTAGAAATCTCAAAACTGCGTTTGTTGTTCTTCTACCGTCGTATGTAGATCAACAAGCCCTTGAGGAACGTCTAGGGGTGTGTTTTCAACTTTGTTAGGTGCCATCGAGCCAAAAACAATCTTGCTCTGATACCACATGACACAATGAAAGTCACAAGAGAATAGTTAGTATACTATTCCAAACAATAATAGGTCTCGAATCCTTAAGTGTTCTTGAATCCACAAGAAGAAAGAGATAGGGAAAACTAGCAAAACCTAGCAAAAACTTACTAAAAAATAAAATATCCCGAAAATTGGGAGAACTCCCAAAATTGAAAACTTGAAAAAAAAGAAAAATAAATTCCCAATTGGAAACAATGAAAATGGAATTACACGCTAAGAGTAATTCGTAATCTAATTTTACCTAAAATAGCAAAATTACTAAATTGAAAGCCTAAACGAATGAATTTGGTTGAATTCCACCATCAATCACAACTTAGGGTGTTGAGTATTGACCGCAGCGTAATTCTGCTTCAACCCACCAAGTTTGGGTCTATTCCGGGCTCATCGATAAATTGCTGAAATTGACAATTTTCAATTAAAAATTGTTTGGGTCTCCTAGGCTTCGATCGGTCCAATTGATTATAGAGTTGGGCCGCTACTTGTTCTAGATCAAAATTGTGGTTGCGACACCCAATTTGTCATTTCATTTGTTATTTTTTTAGAAATAGCATGAAATTCTCTAAAAAATGGGAATTGGTATAGATGCTCTTAGAAGTAGTAGTTCAAGTTTGGCACTAGGTCTTATATTGCTAAACTTGTGAGAGCATCTCCAACCATACATTCATTTCTTCATTTTGAAGAATGAAGGGGCTCCAACCAATCTTTATTTCCCTCCTTCATTTTGGAGAATCAATATATGAAGAACCACGTAAAAAATGAAGAACATTCTTCAAATGAGATTTGTACTATTCATTTTATCTAAATGTGCTTATCTTTTAAATTCTTGATCAAATATTCATAAAAATGGTACCAATAAAAAGATATTAAAAATACCTTTAAAATGAGACCAATATCCAATATGTCCCGAAAAAAAAATTGGAGCATGAAATTTAAATTTTTCTAGAGGTAACGCTTTGGAATGAAATAAAGGGAAAATGAAGAATTGGGTTGGAGATAGAGTGACTAGTGGCATTATTCAAAGTCACATTTTTAATAAAAAAACATTATTTTGGTTCTTCAAATAGAAGAATGTGGTTGGAGAAGCTCTTAATAGTTATTCTACGTATGCTATGCGGAGAACAAAGAATAGAGAGATAGATGGACAAAGGGAGAATTAGCGAGTGACAAAGGACAAAGAAGACAGTACTGAAGAGGAGTTCGAGTCTTAGGCCCCATTCTACTAATTATAAGTGAATTACTGCATTTTTGGCTTTTCACGCTTTACAAGTTAGGTCATTCTTCTCAAATACATTAGTTAAAAAAAATTCAAATAGTCAAAAAATAAGCTTAGATGAAATTCAACTTAGAAAGTGTTATACAAGGCATTCTTTTGGGATTGCTAAATTATGTGAAAATTCTATTGAAATGACTTGACTTCAGAAGAAAAATAGACTTGAAAAATAATTGAAATTAAAACAACATCACATTACACCTTTATACAAGCTCTATTTTATTGAACCCTACTATGTCCTCAACTTGAAAACAAAAATTTTGAAATTCTCTATAAAATGCGAACCGGTGTAGATGCTCTAAGAAATTGTGGTTCATATATATATAGCTAAACCTGTGGTCAACAGTTGTTCTACTGAAATGATTTTAAATCAGGAGAAAAATAGATTGAAAAATATTCGAAATTAAAACAACGTGACATTATATTACACCTTTAAGTTCAAGCTCAATCTTATCAAACCCTATTCTCAACTGAACTTGAAAATGAAATTCATCATGTAAATTAACCCCGACCATGCTGTTTCATTAGAAGCTGATGAGTACCTTACGTGGAAAGTGTACAAATAATTGACCACAAAACTCATATGGACCATGTATCCGTTTGCAAGCCTTGCAGTACATTTATGTAGGGCCAGTTTCCTACGTCTATTGGCTAGCTAGCTCAACAAGAAATACTCCACTACAGGAACATGCATGAATACATCAACACCTACAATCATTGCAATAAAAGGTCTGTAAATTTAGTGGGAATGATAGCACCATCATTTGCCCCTTTAAAACAATAATTTTTTAAAAAATATTGAAATATTTGAAAAATATATAAAAGCGTTTAAAAGTATATTTGGAAAATATAAAACATGCATTAGAGTATGTTTCGTTTTTGTTTTGTTCTTAACTTATCCACAGGCTTTCCTATGGAGTACATATAAGTAGGTTTTTTCATGTTTAAATCCATACAATCTTGACTTACCTCTTACTTCAAGGTACTGTATGGGACCTTTCCCGCCTCACAAAGATATATTATCAAAATCGTTCAATATTTTTAAATTGTGCCAAATAGATTAGTCACACCATTTCATCTACTAGTAAAATCGCACGTGAAATTGTAAAGGATACAATAGGATGAAAATGGTAAAATTTGCTTTAACCATTCTTCCAGACGGAATTAGGATTTACACATATTCATAAGTAAAACATACATATATAAGTAAAATGAAGTAAATAATTGTTAAGGGATAAAAAAAAAAAAGTAAACAATTGTTTCCACTACGTACATAGCCACTTTTTATTTCTGTTTGAGGTTTGGAGTGACTGAAAAAATAGATTATAAATTTTTAGTGTTTATTTTATGCTACATATAGGGTGACATACACTTCCCTCCATCCCTGCATTCTTCTTTAGGAAATTTAAATAAAAAATGAATAGTGGTTTTGAAATTTGTTCTATTACCCATGCCCCTCACCAATCACATCTCTCCATTCCAACTTTTGAAGTTCTAGACAAAATCCTTTGGGTAAAAAACCGATTTTTGGTTTTTTAGTTTTTCTATTTTGTCATTATTCAATTTTTTTTTTGCACATTCGTCAGTTTTGCAACAAGATTTTGTGGGTTTTGGATTCCTCTTGACGAGACGAATCTAACAAGTGTAAATTTATGGTCAAACCAAATAATTTTTTGAATAAAGCCAAAATAGGTGGATTATTTAACCATAAATTTACATTTGTTAGATTTGTTTCGTTGAGAGAAATCCAGAAATCACAAAATCTTCATGCAAAACTAACGGATGCAAATTTTTTTTGATTAAGGACAAATGAAAAAACAAAAAAACCAAAAATCGGTTTTTTACCCAAAGAAGAAAGAACAATTGGACAATTAAAATGTACTGTCACTTTACCACTTTTTTAATAAATGAAAAATATACACATTTTATTTATACTAATGTTACAACTACAGAAGTACTCTGTCCACAAAGTTGGTCCCTCCTTTCAAAATGAACATTAATTTCTTTTTCTACACCTTGAATCTCACTTCTAAAGTTATTTTGGGCTTGTTTGGTTGTTAAGTTTAGTTTTGTACTGTTTAGTTTTGATGATGTAAGTAAGTGTAATAAGTGGAGAGAGAGAGAGAGAGAGAGAGAGAGAGAGAGAGAAAGAGAGAGAGAGAGAGAGAGAAATAAGGGAAATGATGATGTACGTAAAATCAAAACAGGTTCAAAACTATTAACCGAACATGACCTTTGTATTTATGAAGGTTAATTTTGGAAACACACTGTTTTTTTTTACCTTAATTATCAAATGATATGATATTTTGGGACATTCTATAATAGAATAGAAGATTAACTTTATGAGACAGTGGGAGCGCATGTCTTCTTCGAAACCATTAATTATAAACACTAATTATAAAAAATTCAAAAGTATTCATACAAGGAAAAGGATAAAAGAGGGAGACCCATTGCCAAGTGAGACACTTTTGCTGCCAACTGAGGCCACCGCCCATTTGTAACCACTTGGCTGGTCCTCTAGCCAAACAATTTGGTGCTTAGCGCTTTCCCATCAATGGCCAATCTAAGGCAAAAATGCCAAGAACACGTATCCACATAAATAATAAATACTGTATCTGTAATCGTCCGATGCATTTAGATTTTTGCATCAATATTTGTAGATCTATCTTTATATGTTTGTGTTCCTTTGTGTCCGTAGCATTAGTTAATGGGAAAAATACAGGAGTAAGAAAGTGAAAGCTTCTCTCAACTTCTTTTCAAACTACTCGTAGAATTACTCTCTCCGTCACGTGAGGTTGCTTCACTAAAAAGAGACATGTCATTTTCGGTTCAAAATTTCAAGACGCTTAATTAAAGTGCTCAATGAATTTTTTACTTAGTGTCAATAAATTTACAAAATTATGTGCCAAAGTATTTTATTTTTTATCTAACAATTATGCGTGTTTCATATTGAATAAACTTTTTAAGACGGCGGTGTGAGAAGAAAAGCGTGAATAGAAAATCAATAGCAATTGAAGTGTGAATTTTTTTTTGGGTGTCGGGCGGGCATCACATGAGTGTGCCTGAGCACCCATATCAGCCGTCCAAAATAATTTTCGATGGCCTAGATTTACTCTCTCTCTATCTCTCTGTTTTAAATCCAAACTTTCCAAAAGTGTTTTAGACGATTTATATGTGCGCTCGGACAAGAGACAGACACGTCGTGCCTGCCCGACACCCAAAAATTTGCACGCCAAGAGTAATGTGAAAAATTATGTGACACAAGAATATAAGATCCACAACTCCTCTATGCTTCGTATTTTATTTTTTTTTTGATCAGCTATGCTTCGTATTCTTCCAACGACTTTTGGCCTAAATAGCTCCACTGGTCAACATTTTATTATCCACAAAGTCAAGCGATTCTCTCTCTCTATCTACTTTTATCCTTCTTCACTTTTCCCCCTCTCGCTTATTTTATACGTTTTGTTCTGATTCGAATTTCTGTGATTCCACTTCAGCTTCGGTCCCCAACCTCACATCTTTTTCGTCAAATGAATCATTCACTTTCGTCTTCTCTCTCTTCATTCAGCTCTCCCCTCTAGTTCTCAGCATTCTTGTTTGTTCATCTCTCTGTTCACTGTTCTGATCCCAATTTGCCTTTTCAGCCAACATTACCACCGTCTAGTAACCCACCCAAATGAAGGTTCGCTCTTTTGATTCCCACCTTTTTGTTTATTTTTCAAGAATTAAACTTGCAGTTCTTTACGGGTTTTGGCTTTTCGATTTGATTTTCTTTTTTGGGTAGCTTTTGGAATCCAATTCTTTTTTGTATCTGAACTTTTTGGGGTTGTTTTTGAAGTACTAGAACTTTCTGGCACTTTCTTTTGCTTACTTGATGTCCATATGTGAAATGTCTAATAGGGCTTGATTTAACTCTGAATCCAATCTAATTGTTCACAAGTGTTACTATTCTTTATGGGTTTTTGCTTTCAATTATGTGAATCCGGTTAATTCTTAGATTTGAATTGATAGTCTGCTTGATGCTTAATTAGATCTTTGTTTGTAAATGGTCTCTTTTGGTTTTCTAATATGTTGTCACAATTGGCTTATCGAAAAAGTACCCGGGCCGCGCTCAAGTTTTTCTCCTTTTTGTGGCTTGTTATTGTAGAACTGTGTCTTGAAATTTCAGAAAAACAAGAAAGGATTCAGTTTTTAGCTAATTTGACATGCTCAATCGGCTCCGATAGATTTGTTTTGTCTTACTTTTCTTGGCTTGTTTTTGCACAAGTTTGTCTTGAAGTTGTAGAAAAACGAAACAAGAATCAGTTTTTACTACTATTTAGCTAATTTGAGAATCTTTGATTAGCTCTGATAGATTTGTTTTTCTTTTCTTGGCTTGTAGAAGAACCAAAAGATAATCAAATTTTAGCTAATTTGAGAAGCTTGATTAGCTTTAACTTTGTTTTTTCCCCTCTTTTATTGGCTTGTTATTTCAGAAGTTTGTCTTGAAATTGGAATTAAATGATGACCAAGACAAGAGGAAGGCCCTGAAGACAGTCTCTACTCTTGGAGGTATAAAAAATCCTGCTTCATATTTTCCATTCGATTATAATGATATGTTGCCTAGTAGAAACCTCAAGAAAACGAAGGAAACGCAAAAAAGAAGAAGACTTTAGCTGTATTTAAAATTCTCCGAGAAATCGAACAACAAATCCATGGAACTGATAAAGATGAGAAGATAAGATGATAATATTCCTTGGGAAGAATGGTAGACATTAAGGTTGTGGACTCAATCAGGAGAAACAAATTATGTGCTGTAAACTCATTTAGGAGAAGTCACAAAGGATATTTAGGAAAAAAATGCTTCATTTTTCATGCATGCTTACTAGGGAAAATTGGATGCAAAACAAGCCTAATACTTACATGGAGGCGGTGTTAAAAAGCTTACCGTATAAGCACAAACGCAACCAATATTTCATCTTTATTGGGACGAAAACATAAATAGGAATTTCCCAACATGGTATTGTTATGGATCGACCAAACCAACACACCACACAAACACAAATAAACCGAACAAAGAACACAAATAATTTATGTGGTTCCCCAAAATCGGGTACGTCCACGGGAGAGATCACTTTCACTATATTGGATGAGTTACAATGAGATAAAAATACCCAACCCAAGCCCACACTCACTAGTATTTTATCTCCCACACACTCACCAATATTGTCTCACAATCTCTCTCAACACACTATTTTCTAGACACAAACACTGCCGTGACACCTTTTTCTTCTCTCACTTTTCTTCTCTTTTCTCTTTTCTACTCTTACACACGGCATATACATGCTGCATATTTATAGGCAGAACACTACACACATGGGGTCTCCAAAAGAAGCTTCTTGAAATGCCAATGCTGTTGCTGGAAATCAAAGGTCTCCTTGGACTTAGAAAAGTCATCACCAAAACAATTAACTCTCCACCGAACCATATTTCCAATGCCACATTAACTAGTGTTTATTTGTTTCTTTTTCTTTTCCAAAGAGCACATTTAACTTGGGAAAAAAAAAAAATCCCAACAGGTATAACTTCCTTAGAAGAACTTAAAAAGATAGTAATGATTGAAAATGACTTCCCCCCTCCTTAAGCATGCAAGCCATCTTAGATTGGCATGGATTTTTTTAATTCTAACAATACATTAGTACACCTTTACCACATGAGTGTTGCGAACTCATATGCCAAGTAGTAGAGGGGAACGAACTTTTTGATGTCACAATGACATTGTGAGATTGAATAGGTTTCTTGTGCACTGACATATTTGGTTGATCTTTCGTGTCTTCCAAATGGAGGCTGTAAACAGACTTTTGACTGTTGGTCGAGTCAGAGAATGAGGTAGAAGCAAGAACGTAAACTGTATCAGTTACTGAATTTGTATTGTGATTCTGTAGGAATTGATTCTATCGCCATAGACATGAAGGCCAAGCAATTGACAGTGATTGGAACTGTGGATCCAATAATAGTAGTGGGCAAATTGCGCAAATTTTGGGCAACCGAAATTATACTAGTAGGACCTGTAAAAGAGCCGGAGAAGAAAGAGGATGCAAAGAAAGAAGAAACCAAGAAAGACGAGACCAAAAAGGAGGAAACAAAGGAAGAGGCAAAGAAAGAAGGTGAAGCTAAAAAGGAAGAGCCCAAAGTGCTTGAAATCTCACCTTACCGGCCATATTATCCTCCGGTGAGCACATATTATTATGGTCATCAAAGCATGGACGAGAATCCAAATGTGTGCGTTATCTGTTAATTCGGTAAGAAAACACGTCACTGCTTCAATTTAGTTAGTATGAGGTTTGTGTCAGTTTGATGCAAGTCCAAGGGCAGAACCTACGAACAATGAAAGTACTGTGTATAGTTGTTGGTGTTCTATAGACTTGGTGAAAAAGTTAAGGTACATGTAGAGAGAGGGATACAAATTTTGATTATTGTTCACTATGAATGCTTTCTTTTGGGTATGGTTTTGTTGTTGATGGTGTTATTCTCATTTTTTTCCCCGATACTCGGTAATTTTATTTCCAGGGCTAAATGCAGATCAAACATACTTACCCAGAAAAATGCTAACACGGAATACATCACCGGCAAGTCCTAAAATCCCATAAACCCAACTCTATGGTGGTTTGTCTTTATAGACTTAGGTCCTAAAACCAATTGACCTTAGGTTATTTTTTTCCTTCACAAGAGTTTCTCTCATTTGGTGCTCTACTTATCCTCGAGTTTTTTTTCAAAAAAAATATCTTCCTATAGGACGTTGCCAATCGCCATAAGAGGAGTCTATCATTTCTTTCCAATTCCAGTTCAAGCTCTTGAAGAGAAGGGAATCATAATCCGCGATGGAAGAAGCATATGCTTCTCCTTTTTGGAACCGAACTGACTATGGACAACCTTCTTTCTTTTTTTTCTTTTCGTATTACTACTAATGAAAAAATAGCCTTCCTTTAGGTTAATTTTTCTCTCTTTCTCCTTCCAACCTCGACTCGAAGATTTCAAGAGAGGATTAAGGCGACATCCTTTGGAGCAATGGCCAAAAGAATTGCATTCAGTGTACACTTGGGGCTTCCCTGGAACTTCAACTTCGCTCTCGTGCAAAAATACATTACTCTAATCTTAGAGACATTGATTTTAGCAAAGATTCATCCCCATTTGCAAATGTTAATTTTAGTAGATTTTATCAAATGAGAAACATATTGGGATTTAGGAACGATGGGGCAGTTAAGAAGCCCACACCAAAGATCATTGAGATCAGATCATGTCGAAAAAGGTGAAAGAAGCAAAATGTAAAGTGTATGTTGTCGGAAACATCATTGTCAAGTACAGCGTAATCAGCGATCAAAAAAAAGTACAGCGTAATCACAGCCAATCCGATGTTATATGGGCAAGGGGCATGTATCATTTTGTCGTGAACTTCTATGTATCCAACCATCCCCGGGGGAGGTTCTGCTGAGTCCGTGCAGTGAATTCTCTAAGTTGTTTGATCGGTGACTGAACACTTGAATCATTTTACATTTTGAAAAAGTATAGTTACTTTTAATTTAATCTTAATTTATCCGAATTGTTGGTCGCCGATCAGATGATCGAGAGAGCCCACTAAACGCGTGTAGGGGGTTCTCTCACTGTAAGCCCTCGGATCCGTATACAACCATTCCACGCTTCCAACACATTTCCTAGTCACAATTTTCTGTTTCTTTTTTTTCAAATTTAATTTTGTTGCCATCGAGGGGGCCGGAGCGTTGCGTTGACATGAATCAAGCCCGTTTTAAGAGAGCCCTTACCCCGGATTAATGGGTCTGTCTAGCTCTTCTTATACAGCCTTTTTAGGTACGGAAAGCGAAGATCATTACATGCTTCAAGCCAAAATCTTCTTTTAACACAAAGTTAATTTGGTCAGGCACCCATACCGGAAGGTATTAAGGCTTGGTTTGGGTAAATTAAAAAATTAGTTTTTTGGTTTTTGTCTTTATTCAATTTTTTTTTTTTTTGTATTTGTTGGTTTTCGGTTGATTTTTTATAGTTTCTTGGCTTGTCTCGATGAGAGGAATCTAAAAATATAAAATTATTAACCATACTTAAAGTTTTGTGAATAAAGACGAAAAATAATCCAAAAAATCATTTTTTTTGATGTCATTTTCGTCTTTATTCACAAAACTTTGAGTTTGGCTAATAATTTTACACTTTTTAGATTCCTCTCGTCGAGACAAGCTAAGAAACCACAAAAAATCGACCAAAAGCTAACGAATATAAAAAAAATTTGAATAAGGACAAAACCAAAAAAACCAAAAAACTAATTTTTTCAATTTACCCAAACCACCCCTAAGTTATTTCCATCGTCCGTAGAAACAACTTAAACTTG
The DNA here is from genome assembly GCA_022606695.1 of Vaccinium macrocarpon. NCBI lineage: Eukaryota > Viridiplantae > Streptophyta > Magnoliopsida > Ericales > Ericaceae > Vaccinium > Vaccinium macrocarpon. The sequence continues at coordinate 26,692,651 of CM040179.1, forward strand.
TATCGGAGAAACCTTTATATATTTGTGCGAATAGAGTAAATATCTGTTTTTAAAAAATGAAGAGTTTGGATCATGACAAGAATATTTCGATGGCTTCATTTGGAGGGCCCAAGGGAGTTGCTCCAAAATTTCATTTTTTTTTAATAGAAAAAGTCCACGACAAAATTCAGCAATATTAATTACTAATATACACGTAACCTTCCTCTTCACATTTTGAGGACAAAACGCAACAACAAAATAGGAATCACATCGAACTATGCCACTTCCAAAGTTCAATCTTTGCTCCGCCACCGGCGGTTAAACCGCTTACCATTATTTTATTTTATTTTTTCTCTCTGGTAAATATAAACGTACCTTTTTGTTTTTTCCTCTCTAAGCAGTGCATTTGTCAAGGGTTAATTTCTTCATTTATCCCACACCCTCTGTCTATATATAACTTCTTCTCCACTTCTCTTCATGACTTCTCTTGAATATCTCAAAAACCTTTCTTCTCTCTCCTTGTCTCTCCATTTGTCCCTCATTGTGATATTTTTTTGGCGAGAACCAATGGCTTGCTTAAAGCTGGTTAGTTGATTCTCTCTCTCTCTCTCTCTCTCTCTCTCTCTCTCTCTCTCTTATGAATAGAAAAAGATGGTCATCTCTCATTTTGTAGTTCTTCCAATTATAGGCAGGCCCGGCCCTATGTTTCGCGAAGCCCCAGGCCTATTCTCAATTTGAGGTCCTTTATATATATATATATATAATTTTTTTTATATATAATTTTATTTTTTTTACGAGAAGGGGCCCCAAAAACCGGGGGCCCCAGGCCCTAGCCTCCCGAGCCTGCCCACAGGGCCGGGCCTGATTATAGGCCCATGAAATTATTGATACAACTTGATTTTTTTTGCTGAATAGTGTATGGGTAGCTAGGGGCTGAATTGTGAATAGAAAACCACGGATGCAGTGATGCATGAGTCCAGGTGAACTCCATATACTAGGAATCTTTAATCCGTCCTCATCCTTAGACGGTTTAAGACTAATGATCGACGCAGTGATGCATGCGGGTCCATTTCGAAATTGGTTAAAAAAACCGTGTAAAACGTATTTTGGTTGTCGAAATGGTTGGATTATTGCCTTAATAGGAGAGAGTAGGGATGCCTGCTGCATGTGAGGGCCATTCGAGGCCGATTAATTTTGATGTGAAAAGGTCATTTTATTTTGGCTCGAGTTGGTAACGCATGCCAAAACTTATAGTGATCAGACATCGATAGGGACTTGAATACTTAAACGAAAACACATATTCATATTTGTCCGATCACATAATTGAGGGAAGATTCATTAGTGGCAAGGGTTGTTCTGTTAATGCATCAAAATTGCAACCATATTGCTCTTTATGAACTTTAGCAGATTGCGAAAATTTTCTGGAAACTTCATTTAGGCAATTGGCACGCATGTAACTTAATTTTGTTTACAGTCCTTATATTGTCTGCCTATTGGGTGGATGATAAAAAGTGTTTTCTTACGGTAAGAATACTCTTTGATCGGTAAGAGTGCATTCACTTTTACCGGTAACCGTTAAGAACTTCTTACCCCTCAACTAGCACTTTTAATATGGGTGGAGTAGAATTTTCCTTTTGTTTATTAAACTTAGCAAGAAATTACATATCCGTCACAACATATATAATCCATTTCCAGGAGATCAATGAGCCGAAGCAAAAATGAAGGAAGAAGAGATTTACACGCTTGATGGAACAGTAGATCAACACGGTCGTCCTGCAGTACGAGGTAGAACCGGAACATGGTTTGCTGGAACTCTAATACTAGGCAAGTCACCGTTGTTTAAGCATGCCTAACTACCAAATCAGCAGTACTTCTAATAATTAAGCTCACTGTCTCACATACTTTTGAGGTTTTTCTGGAGTCCACTCTCTATCCGAACATGATAACTCTGTTTCTTTGATTGAATAATGAATCAGTGAACCAAGGGCTTGCTACACTGGCATTTTTTTGGGGTTGGGGTCAACTTGGTGTTGTTTCTTGCAAGAGTGATGGGCCAAAACAATGCTGAGGCTGCAAACAGTGTTAGCAAATAGACTGGCACTGTCTACATCTTCTCCCTCCTTGGTGCTTTCCTTAGTGACTCTTATTGGGGACGATACAAAACTTGTGCCATTTTTCAAGCCATCTTTGTCATCGTAAGTTATCACAAAATCAATTTTTCATTGAGTTCAGCTTCTCTTGATTAGACAAATAACTAGTTGTGAAAGTAGTTGCGAGTCTCATAATCATACAGAGCCTGCAATTAGTAATTTCTCTGAGTCCCCATTATTTTGTTCTAGTTCCTCTCCTGTCCCTTGATCGTGTAAGAGGGACGGGGTCTGGAAAACAGGTAATGGGGAAGAATCCAATGAGAAGTTTCACATTGCATACGTCTTTGTTCTGCAATGGATTACATGTTTGAGTAGTTTCTTATTCACATGAGCACGTTTGATGACAGGGTTTGGTATTACTATAACTTTCATCCTATATTTTCTTAGTCAAACTTGCTAGTTGTGGGGATGAACAAACACCGTGTGGGTCCCACTCGAGAGCCCAACTTGGATTGTTCTACCTGTCAATTTACCTAATTGCCCTCGAAAATGGAGGGTACCAACCCAACATTGCAACATTTGTAGCATATCAATTTGATGAAGAGGACCCTAAGGAAGGGCACTCCAAGGTGTCCTTTTTCAACTACTTCTGCTTGGCATTGAACCTTGACTTCTTATTTTTAAACACCATTCTAGGCTACTTTGAGGACAAAGGCATGTGGGCCCTGGGTTTTTGGACATCTGCTGGGTCTGCCACTTTGGCTTTGATCTTGTTTCTTGTTGGGACCCCTAAGTACAAGCATTTCACTCCTAGGGGGAATCCTCTCTCTAGATCCTGTCAAGTGGTGGTAGATGCAGCAAGGAAATGGAAGCTTGAGGTGCCACCAAATGGAGAGGATCTATTTGAAGTGGGTGGAAAGGGATATTCAAATAATGGGGTAGAAAAATTCTCCACATCCATGGATTAAAGTAAGTCCAGCATTATATCTACCCTTGGAAATTTGGAAAAATAAAAAATGGACCGACAACATTGGTAATGGTCCCTATGTTCTAATTGTATCAATTGAGTACATATATTTTGGGGACTATATGGAAACAATTGGGACATGGAGGACCCAAATTGTACAATAATCTTAATTTTCCCTTTACATGTACAGATTCTTGGATAGAGCAGCAATTATTACATCAAAGGAGTACCCTCAACAGGCCAAGGAATGTCATAATCCTTGGAGGACTTGCCCAGTGACACAAGTTGAAGAAGTGAAATGCATCCTTAGACTTCTACCAATTTGGCTCTGCACAATTGTGTATTCAGTAGTCTTCACCCAAATGGCCTCTCTCTTTGTGGAGCAAGAGGCAGCCATGAAAACCACCATTTTGAGCTTCCACATTCCTCCGGCGAGCATGTCTAGCTTCGACATCCTCAGCGTTGCCAGTTTAATCTTCATTTATAGGCAAGTTCAAAGATTTGTTGACTAGAAGGAATAGTACTTCAAATAAGGACAACAGGTTGAACTTAAAAATTGCTCTCATTGAGGAATGAAAAAAAATCACTTAACATTTAGTTTAGAATGATAACACAATTGGATTTGATTTAGTTTAAACTTGTTGATCAAGATAGATTGATTTGGTAAAGTTTTGCCCCTACTAAATAGATGTTTTGGCTACACCCTTGTCACAGGCGAGTTCTTGAGCCTCTGGTTGCCAGGCTACAAAAGTCTAGCCCTAGAGGCCTCACTGAGCTTCAAAGAATGGGGATCGGTCTAATCATAGCGATAGTGGCTATGGTTGCAGTAGGGATAGTGGAGCATTTTAGGCTGAAACACACACAAAAAAACTTGCACCAACTGTGACGGTTCAAGTTCCTGGAGCATTTTCTAGCAAATCCCACAATACGTACTCATTGGAGCATCAAAGGTTTTCATGTATGTCGGACAGCTGGAGTTCTTTAATGGACAGGCGCCAGACAGATTGAAGAGCTTTAGGAGTACACTATGCATGACTTCAATTTCCTTGGTAAACTATGTGAGTAGTTTGCTAGTGAGTATTGTGATGAAGATCTTTACTAGAGATGAAATCCCCGGTTGGATCCCAGGCAACCTCAATAGGGGTCATTTGGATAATTTTTACTTCCTATTGGCAGCCTTGACAACAGTTGATTTTGTGGTCTATTTTATATGTGCAAAGTGGTACAAGTATATCACATTTGAAGGGATTAACAATGAAGACAACAATGGAAACCAATCGTATACCTATATTCAAACAAAAGTACTTCAATATGATTATATGCGTATGTTTGCATGTACCCACAGAGAGAGAGAGAGTGAGAGAGATGTACGTGGATCATCTTGGATCCTCAGTACTTGTTGTTAGGTAGTTTATGTATTTTTGTTGTAATGGTGTAACTAATATTGTTGTGTAAATGGGTCCCACAATTTTTTAATTAGTTTATTTTAGAATCCCACTTTATGCCTTTCTCTCTCCTGCTTAGCTAGACATGGACCACTTTTCCTTTTTTTCCCCCTCTCTCTCTCTCCTCTTGTTGGGTTTGCTCAGAAATCAACTGTAACTTCTGAGGTAGCTTTTCTCTAACTCTGATTCACTTTAACTACTCTTTAGTTACACCATTATGGGCGAAAAATACGAAAATGTCAGCTAATTGTCTAGTTACTGACTAATTCATGCCCCTTAACTCCACCACTACAGATGGCCTAAGTTACTGATCTAGTAATAGAATTTAGAGGTGTCAAATGGGTCGGGCCCGACACGGTAAAATCCTAGCACAGCACGGTATAAGTTGGCACGCGGTACGGCACGCGACATGGAAATGAGTGGGCACGACACGGGCTAAGGTGGCACGTGGCACGGCACGACAAGGTCTTCTACAGGCACAGCACGGGCACGATAAGAAGTCAACGTGGCACGAGGCATGGCACAACAAGACTTTATTCTAGCACGACACGGCACGAGCACGGAAGTTGGCACGAGCACAGAAGTTGGCACGGCATGACACGACACGACATGGAAGTAGGATGGACATGGCACAGCACGACACAAGCACGGAAGTTGGCTTGGCACAGCACGACGTGGCGGCTCGGCACGGGCATGACACATGGCAAAAAAAAAGTTAAATAATTTATTTGTATGTATTATTTTATAATCATAAAAATAAAAAAGAATTATTTGTTGGTTGTGTAACTTGTTTTAGTGAATTATATATTTATATCAAGTTTTAAAAAAATTAAGTCATGAACAAAAAAATAAACTAGAGAAGAAATATATATGGGCAATAGCATGTACTCCTACAAGGTTTCCATTTTTTCATCCTTAAAACTATAAAGGCAAAATAATAACCCCAAAATAAGGAGAAAAATTAGCCGTTTGGAGCGAAAATAAGGGACAACACAACCTTGACTTCATCCATTGTTCAATACCTGAGATGTCCAATTTTTCCACAAAACAGACAAAGAAAATGCAATGAATCTCAAGCGTAAACCAAATAACCCAGCTATCAGAGACAGAGCTCAAGCATAAACTAAATAAATTGAATAAGGCAGAATGCCCTTCTCAATACTTTCAGAAAGCCTTTTATCCATAGTCGTAGCAACAATGCAACTACCAGAAGAAGACGACGTTCACATACGCCAGCACAACGAGATGATCCTCCTGTCCCTTGATTCCAGGAAAAGTGAGAAAAGAGATCGAGAAGTCGGTAAGTATATACACATATGCTTGCAGTACATATACTGTCGCCGTCTCTATATACACATATGCTTGCAGTACATATATTGTCGCCGTCTCTATAGTTCCAACCGTTGCTTGTCGATAAAGAAGAGGGAAAAAAGTTTCTCTTGTACTAGAGCAATCCGATTTCAACTTTCTACGCTACTCACAATTGATCTTAGGGATGATTTTGTACATTTACCTTTGTTGGCCTTATTATCACTGGAGGGGCATGTTGGTCATTTAAATCAACCGGCATGCGACCACCCGTCTCTCTCTTCATATACACAAGTGTGTAGATAATGGAGATCTCTGTATTTTTCAGAAACCTTGAAATTTACCCATTATTCTAAGTAGATAATTAGCATGTATTTAGCGGTGAACCCTTTACCCTTTATTTTAAGTTAGACAATTAGCACGCACTTTTGTATTTAACCGTGAACACCAAGAAAAACAAAATCGTAGGTGTGGATCGTCGTAATTGTGTTGCAATCATATGGCTAACATACACTAGACTATAGCAGTATATATTGGTTCATAAAAAAGTAAGTTCAATGTATAACGTTGAATGGTGGATGCAGACACGTTTTCTTAAATGTTTGATCTAAACCGATACGATTTAACATCTTATCAATCCTATCATTCTCCTCGAAATCGATGATCATCCAATATCAGTAACCACACGATCGGAACACATTCAGTGCTTCCAGTGGCATTTGAACACTATAATGCACCAATTAAAAGCCATCTAATCTATTTCTTGAAAATCTGGATCGGTAGATGTATTTAAAACGTGTTTTTAAGGTCCTATGAAAGGATTTGGCAAAAAAAAAAAAAAACCCTAGAAAGGCTTGATCGGAGCAAATTTTCATACAATGATTTTATGAAAAAATGCTCTAATCAAGCCCATCCGGGTAGTTTTTTTTGCCAAATCCTTTTGTGGGACCTTAAAAATGTTTCTTAAACACTTCTAACGGTTCAAATCATTGAAATTTTCTCTGAAAATTGGAGTTCGAGGTCTGGATTTTTACACCCTAGGGGATCCTTCATAATTGATAATTTATATAATTTATTTTTATAACTTCTATAAGTTCCATAATTTAATTTCTATAATTTGATCAATTTATATTATTTATTAATTTCTATAATTTAATTTGATAATTTCTAGAATTTCTATAATTTCATAATTTCCCGAAATTGATATTTTTTTTTCATAATATTTATTAGATAAAAATCATAAAAGGCAATGTATAATCATATAATGTATATGTATGAAGTATGTAGACAGTGTGGTAAAAAATATTTTTCATTATTGAATTTTGATTTAAAATTTATTAATCATATAAAATATTTTTTAAAAGCTTATTTTAATTTTTTGTCCAAACTCTCTCTCTCTCTCTCTCTCTCTCTCTCTCTCTCTCTCTTTCTCTGTCTCTCAAAATTAAAATATAAAATAAAATAAATCAATAAAATTTTTGTAACTTCTTTTTCCCTCTTGTTTATTTTTTTGTTCACGACTTAAATTTTTTTAAACTTGATATAAATATATAATTCACTAACACAAGTTACACAACCCAAAAATGATTCTTTTTTATTTTTGTGATTATCAAAAATTACATTCAAATAAATTATTTAATTTTTTTTTTTTTGCCTTGTGTCGTGCCCGTGCCTAGCTGCCGTGTCGTGCCCGTGCCTAGCTGCCGTGTCGTGCTGTTCCAGGCCAACTTCCATGCTCGTGCCGTGCCGTGCCATGTCAACTTCCGTGCTCGTGCCCGTGCCGTGTCATGCTAGAATAAAGTCGTGTCGTGTCGTGCCTCGTGCCACGTTGACTTCTTATCGTGCCCGTAGAAGACTGTGTCGTGTCGTGCCACGTGCCACCTTAGCCCGTGCCGTGCCCACTCATTTCCATGCCGTGCCACGGGCCAACTTATATCGTGTCGTTCTGTGCAGTGCCAGGATTTTACCGTGCCTCTGGCGTGCCGTGCCGCCTCCCGACGAGCTGTGCCCGTGCCGGCATATTAATATTGCAACGCACGTTGCCTTGAACCTAGTATGTTTATACATGGAGCTTCTGGTATCACTATCTATAAAATCAATGTTTAATTTTCAATTTGTTTTAGAAATCTGTATTATAAACCGGCCCTTCCCATGAACTCTTTTGAGGCCGTCCGTTTGAGAGGCAAACGAAATGAACCGCTCATTTTTTGTGCTAAAAGTAGGAAAAACGGCAAGTAGAGCCGAGTAGAATTCAAGTTTTGTTTGAAAATTTAACGAGCTTAAAAAATGTAGTTTTTGTCGGTATATATGTTGTGTCGCAGTTTTTCTCTCCAGTTCTTGTAAATAGCAAATTTTGGCTTTCAATAAAGAGCTCATTTCGGCTTTCACGTAGAATGAGTTGTGTGCTAATTTCTGTTTACATATACTAATAAAAATCAAATTGACAATTTTTATTCCAACCAATGCTTGTGCCATGGAGAATTCAGCTGCCCATTGACCAAACTTTGAGTTATTGGGAGGATTATTTTTTACCCCTTTTTTTCAATTTCATTTCATTAATAAGCAATGCTACATATACAGATTTACGTGCAAAATTCGGGCATATCTATTTTTCAACGCAAGTGAATCTACTATTATTTGGACGATTATTGTTTATCAGACAACTTTAGGTACATCTGTTACGTTGTTACATGATCTAATGTTAGAGTCTTAATTTTGAATTGCAGAGGTCTTGTATTTTTAACTGGCCCGGGCAGCGGGTTGCATAAGTGAGAGTAGTATCTTTTGGGATTTTCTTCATGTGTGTTTCTATAGATCTTTATTAAGCTCTTCCCTTTGATGTAAGGCATGTAATTACTGGTGCAACCAAGACAGTGTGTTTTACCAATCGAATTGTTATTTACTTGTAGGCTAAGATAAGAGATGGGCTTTAATGTTGGTAAGTTCTTGTCCTTTTTATGAGGATTTTTTAAGATCATTAAGAGGACTTTTTTCCTTTTAATTCACAGTTTTTTGAACAATTATTTTTTGAATATCCAAAAAGGAATTTTATTAACCAAATGTAAGCGATAGAAAAGATTAAGAGGACGAGATAGACAGCATCACAACAAGAGCGAAACATCCTAACGAAGTTGACATCCAACACTTTCGACAATCATATGCCAATCGAGCCTTAGAGAAGCATGGTTGGCAAATTCAACCAAGCCCCAGACAAGATAAACAATACGCTTTGGGAACATAAACCCCAAAGTTCATGCCCAGAAAGAGCAACACCAAAAGTAGCACCTGAGCATAAACCACTAAACATACCAGCATTCAATCCAGGTGCCTCAGACTATGCATTCAAATACTCAATCCAGTAGAGCCAGCAGTAACATACCAAGAACAACATTTGCAGATATAGAAATCCCCAGGAAGCATGAGTATCTGTATCAATAATCAATCAGTTGAAACCCAGTAGAGCACAATTGTCAAGGCTTCACCATCCACTCGTATTTCTGTCCCCTTTGAGATGCCATTGAAAGATTTTAGTCCTATGAAGCAACAATTAAAGACACCCCTTACCGGACAAAATCCGAGTAGATCACAAGCACAGATTGCACGGAGTTAAGTTCAAATTCGAAGACTTGCTGCAAGAATTCGGAAAGTAATATAGTAGAAGTTTTTTTTGCTTTCAACACAATTCATTCAGTCTTTTGCGTTTTCTTTTTACTGATGTCGAACTCTTTTCATTCTCGATTTTGCAGAAACCAGATGGGCGATATGTGTTTCTCATCTTCTCATTCGAATATTCAGAAACAAAATCTCATTGCGATCGTGTAAACGTGAGCTTGTTAGCAACAGATTTCGTAGAGAGAGCTAGACAGTTGCTAATGAACAAAGAGAATGCACATATTTGATCCCACATCGGCTTTTTAGAAAACTTGAAGGCTCTATATATACCTCTGGCCGGTGAAGTGGATATTGCCGGGCCTGGTAGCGTAAGCCTGTGACTCAAGCGAGGGCATCAATGTGGTTGAAGATTGGTTTGGACCACGAGGTAGGCTCTGTAGGGTTATTCTCTGGCCTGCCCATTCCAAGTCTGGAGTTGGGTCATGGGCTCAGGGCGAAGGCCTTGGACCCCCGGCCTTTAGAGTGGGGGACACCGCGTCAGGCTGGTTTCACAGAGCAGCGTTCACCTCCCGCTCCAGTCGGTGGAAGGATAACGGGCCGGTACTTATCAGGGTCACTGATGCCTAATGGGCCGCTCTCAATCTAACAACCACTTTTTTTAATTCTCTTTTTAATCCAGTTTCTATTATTGATATTTTTTTAAAAAAATTGTTAAACATCTCGATTGAAACGTGATTCTATTTTTTACCAAAGTCATTTTACACGTAGGAATACTTTTCTGGTATCTAACTTATATCTCAATTCTCAATCCAAAGGTAGGCTTACGCTCTGTTTGGTACCCTAGAAAAGAAAATAAAAAAAAGAAAACAAAGGAAAGAGTGAGGAAAGTAAAGAAGAATTTTTTTAGTCAAAATAGTTTAGTTTAATTATTTTTCCTCTCCTTTTCCCCTCAACCAAAAGAAAGGGAGAGGATTTTTTTTTTCCTCTCCTTTCTTTTCTTTTCCTAGGTATCTATCAAACAGAGCCTTAGAGCATCTCCACTCCTACACCAAATTTAAATTTGAGTAAAAATCACCCAAAAATCTACTAAATCCTTCACCAAATTCGCTCCAATTTTTTACCAAATTTGTTCAACACCAAATCCTTCACCAAATAGGCAACGACTCTATTTGTTCAATTGAAGACCTGTTTTCTTGTTCCCGCAGATGAGGAAGAAGAGGATGAAAGGGAATTGACAAAATGAAAAAAAAAAAAAAAAAACTGTTTTTGACAAAATGGTGGGAAAGTTTTGGAGCCAAAATGAAAAAAAAAAAAATTTTTTTGACAAAATTTTAACTAGAATTTGGTTAAAAAGTGATTTTCTATTGGAAGGGTTGATATCAAATCAAGTTTTTGACCAAATTTGAGTAAAAATTTGGTGTAAGAGTGAAGATGCTTTTAAGGCTATGATAGCAAAAACTCAACACGGATTTTTTTCAATATAGTGATAGTAATGATAAAACACTTGCACATGTGAATTCAAAGATGGTAAATTGAATATACAACAATTGCATACTTGGAACGGATCCTTTCCCCTTAGATATGACCACAAAGATGGAAGATCTGTGATTCCTATTCATCCCCAAAAAAGTTTTTGTACCAGCGCGATGAAGTTCATCTGTCGTAAGAAGAGCATAATTTATGGAACTTGTCCCTTTGGGGACCTCCTTCAATTAATTTTTTTTAAAATTTTTATGGAGGTTGAGGTTATGATTATGATTCTAGAGATTTTCTTTTAATACCATAAACTATAATGCACACGCGCGTAGAGAGAGAGAGAGAGAGAGAGAGAGAGAGCACCTAGAGGAGAACTTTTCTGTGAGTTGTTGAGAATGTATTGTACAAATCCACCTTAACATGCGTTACAACTAATCAAATGTTCGCTGCTTTTTCTGAAATTTTTTATTCAAATGGAGATCGCTCTAACCAGGGACAGAACCAGGATTTTACCTTCGTGGTGGCAAAATATGTACTTAAAAAATAAAAAAACAAACTACATTATGAAGATGAAAGATTAAAAAAATCTAGTGGTGGCGAGTTCATATAATTCAATTGATAAAAATTTATTTTTACATAAGAAATACATTTTTTGAAAACCTTGTGCCACCACTTGTCCCCCTTTGGCTCCATCCTTGGCTCTAACGCATGTTAAGGTCGCTTCATAATCTATGTGAGACCGACCTCAATATATGATGGCGTATAGACCAACTCAGTGGGTGGCTGAAAAAAGTGTTCGATGTACCACGTAGGGGTGGCACACTGAAGTGTGGAAAACTCTACGAACCATGAAAAGTTTCCCCGAAATCTTTACCGAAAATGAATTGTGTGATTGTGATTTACTCAGGTGCATTGCCTTATCGAATGTGTACCTAGACCGTCTCAACTATGAAATCTCAGAACCCGTTCCAAAACCACTGAGTAAATCACAACCACACATTTCGCTTTCGGGAAAGATTTTCATGTTACCTATCAAACCTCCCAAAGTATTTCCATGTGAATTGCGACTGTCAGGTGAGATATTTCATTATGATGATGAAAATGGCCACGTATTCTATAGCTTAACGATTTCCATTATTGGCAGCCTCTTGGGTGTTATGATCCAGTGCAAGGTATGTGACTTGTCCCACATCGGGAGTATGGGCTCCTAGTGGGGGTTAATGAGTCCCTGGGCACCGTTCTCCCTTGAGCTAGCTTTTGGGAGCAAGTTCTACCCAAGAAGCTTGTTACACTGGGGTCCACAAAAATCCTCAATTTGTCAATTGCTACCTCGACCTTATATCATGCTTTAGAGCATGTGCAGTAGCACATAGCTATTCTTGCTTCTCAATAGTGCCTAATTGTATTTTAGAGTGACAGAATTTCTTTAATTCTTCCAACAGATTCTCTATTTTACCAATAACTTCTTAAAATATTATTTTCACCTCTTCTCTTTGTTTCTTTTTCGTTTTCCCCATTCCCAGAAGTTTCATCAAACACTTGGTTTGCAACTTCTAAATCTTTAAATTCCCAATTAATTCCCCAATTGATTCCACAAATTTGTTCGCTTGAATTGCCCTATCATTCTACTTGCTTGCTACCGTTACTTGATCTTCAATTTCAAGCCTTCTGAATCTCCTGGTGCTGAATGGTAGCAGCCAGAAGACACCATTTTTTTCCCTTTTCAGATCAAAACCCAAACACACACACACACACACACACACACACACAGAGCCCTGTTTTCTGCCCAAGTCTAGTCAACTAGCCGGACCACCACTCTATCTTTCGAACTCCACCGCCGTAGATCTGAACAAAACCTAGAAGGGTTGAAGAAGGAGGGGGTGAAGTAGGTGAGGAGAGAGAGACGTGGGAGAAATGATAAAATAATGGTTTCCTCTAACAGTGCTTAGAAGTAGCGTGGTACTATTCATGGAGGAATTCTACCGAAGGCAGTAGAGAAGTTGCTATAGCTCCAAATCTAGGGTTTTCTTCTCCATTTCACCGAAAAAGAGAGGAGTAGCGTTACTGCTGCTCTTGCTCTTACCTCCACCGTCACGCGTATTTTATTTAAAGCTTTTTTATTTTTTCCTTCACTTGTTGGAGTATTTACTTTTTGTTGTTACGAAATTCACCATGATCTTATTAATTTTGTTTTTGTTTTTTAGATGAAGAGATAAAAATAGATAAATGAACCAATCAACAAATATAGCCACGTAAAAAAGGAAAAAAAATCAAAAACAAAAATGGAAACAGCTTTAGCTGCCGCTGCCGTCGATCTCAATTCTCAATCCAAAGGTAGACTTACGCTATGTTTGGTACCCTAGAAAAGAAAATAAAAGAAAAGAAAGGAAAATGAAAGGAAAGAGTGAGGAAAGTAAAGAAGAATTTGTTTAGTCAAAATAGTTTAGTTTAATTATTTTTCCTCTCCTTTTCCCCTCAACCCAAACAAAGGGAGAGAATTTTTTATTTATTTTCCTCGGTATCAAACAGAGCCATAGGGCTATGATAGCAAAAACTCAACACGGATTTTTTTTCAATAAGTGATAGTAATGATAAAACACTTGCAGACCATCTGCACATGTGAATTCAAATATGGTAAATTGAATATACAACAGTTCAAATGGAGACCACTCTAACGCATGTAATGGTGTCTTCCTAATCTGTGTCAGACCAACCTAAATATGTGATGGCGTACAGGCCAATTCAATGTGTGGCCGAAAAAAGCGTTTAACGTACCACGTAGGGGTAGCATGCTGAAGTATGAAAAATTCTAAAAACCATGAAAAATTTTCTCGAAATCTTTTCCGAAAATAAAATGTGTGGTTGTGATTTACTTAGTGCACAGTATAACACATTTTTCTTTCGGGGGAAGATTTTCATGTTTCCTATCAAACCTCCTTAAGTTTTTCCATGTGAATTGAAACTGTCGGATGAGATATTTCATTATGATGATGAAAATGGCCACGTATTCTGTAGTATAACATTTTCCATTATTGGCGGCCTCCTGGGGTCCGCATAAATCCTCAATTTGTCAAGTGCTACCGCGACCTTATATCACGGTTTACCTCAACCGTCACGCGCCTTTTATCTAAAGTTTTTCGATTTTTTCCTTCAGTTGTAGGAGTATTTTTATTTTTTGTTACAAAATTCACCATGATCTTATTAATTTTTTTAAATTTTTTTAGATGAAAAGATAAAAATACATTAATCAACCAATCAACAAATATGGCCACCTAAAAAAGGGAAAAAAAAAAAAACAAAAAAGAAACCACTTGAGCCGCCGTAGCCGTCAATGTTGAAGTTCAAATTTGGAGACCCCTAATTGGAGGGAAGATCCGGTCGTCCATGTGGCGTTGCCAACAATTTGGAAGGGAAGTAAAGAGGAGAGGAGAGGAAAGGAGAGGAGGAGAAGATAGAAGGTGGAAGGGGTGCGGTGGGAGAGGAGAGGTGTGGCGGCCCATAGGAAGAAGCTTCTCCAATACGCCCTCTATGATCTCACTGACTCTCTCTCTCTAGACTCTACTATGATCTTATTTGACAATAGGTTTTATTGATTTGATGTCTGTTCATCAAGAAGTGAAAATTATTCATGCAAAATATTAGAGTTGACCAGACAACAATAAGTATGTTGTTAACGAATCCATTTTTCAAAAATTGGATAATCAGATTGTAACCCTCCACTTCTCCTATAAATCTGTTTTTCCAAAGAGATGACAATTCTAATCAATTTAATTTTTGCAACAAGACTTAATAAATACTCGGGACAAGAACTTTTAGGGTCATCATATCTATTAATGAGAATATAATGTTGGTTAAAAAAAATGAGAATATAATGGGCTTATCACCTAGGATAATGCTCACGTGAAAGCATTTTCCGCATTATCAAGGTTCCTCGAGTACACAATACAAAAATGATACACGTATAATAACTAGCTTCAACAAGTCTCTAACACACTCACATAGTGTGTGAAACTCACACATACTTGAGTATGAAGTATGTGTGGACTCTACACAACATGTGAATGTGTTGAAGACTTTTGTTAGACATGTATCATTGATGTACACAATAGGTACTACCGGCTGAGATTCAAATTCATTTTTTTCCCTTATACATTAGAGAGCTTCTTCTTCTTCTTCTTTTTTATCCCCTAAATTATCTATATATATATAGGAGTTTTTTTTTTTTTTATCTCATCCCTTAATTCAAAAAATCACCTATTTTGTCCCTAGACTATTAGATTGATTGCAACTTATTTAATCCAATCGTTAACGGCATCCACATTTTTCTAAATAACAAGTAGTGGTAGTTGTCACATGGAACCGGAGTGCCGTAGTGTGACATCGAACTGTTCATTACGAAATCAACAGTTTTGATTTTATCTCGATACTTTGCAGATCCAAACTATCCATGCACATGATAAAATTTGAGTCTTTGATTGTCGAGATCAACGGTTTGGATGTTGCTATATAGCACCCCTGATTTCTATTCACATGGGGTAATTTTCCCAAAAAAAGAATCGTTTGATGGAGAGTTGATTTCTAAGAGCAATTGGCAAATCTTTACACATAAAACTACATAGTTTTAAGTCTCCAAGGGGGTGTTCTACTGGCAAAAAATAATTTTTCTTAAAAATCAAGACATGTAATTATTTCACTATACATCACATAAAAAATCATAAAAAGTCAACTTACTTCAAAAACTGTCTTAGGCTTGGTTTGACTAAATTGAAAAAAACTAATTTTTGGATTATTGGTTTTGTCCTTATTTAAAAAAAAATTGCATTTGTTGGTTTTCGGTCTATTTTTTGAGATTTCTTGGCTTGTCTCGACGAGAGGAATCTTAAAAGTATAAAATTATTAGCCAAATTTTAAGTTTTGTGAATAAAGACGAAAAATAATCCAAAAATTTGGCTAATTTTTCGTCTTTATTCACAAAACTTAAAATTTGGCTTAATAATTTTATCTTTTAAGATTCCTCTCATCGAGATAAGCCAAGAAACCTCTAAAAATCGACCGAAAACCAATGAATACAAATCTTTTTTGAATAAAAACAAAACCAAAAAAATTAATAATTTAATTTTTTCAATTTAGCCAAATCAAGCCTTAGTGGAACTTCCGTAATCCATTCCGTGAGCAAAGTGAACTACAGGCACCCTTGGCCCCATAGCGTTGTGCCTGATAAAATTCAACCAACACGCGCACGCGGCTTGGGTTTCATTCACATTCCCAACCAGCACCGAGTGACCGAGTCACCCCAGAATCCATCTGGCATCCACTCTTTTCGTTTTACTTTTTGTCGGTGCGTCACGCGTCACGATGAGAGATGGAGTAGATAGACAGAGCGTGTGGACTGTTTCTTACAAGACGGCCTTTGACATTATCAGAAGTCAACTCCCAGAACCTTCATACAAAAAAAAAAAAAAAACCACTAAATAATGGAGTATTGGACATACTATAACAATCGGACACAAAACTAATCATAAATACATGTGTGACATCTCATGATTAACGGTTACAAAATAGTTTCAAATTGTTTTTTATTTTCATTGTCAATTATCCAGTGCTACGCAAACTATTGTGGTTAGTATTATAGCCTGTTATTGTACCCATAACATTATTAGTAAAAAATAAACATGTGACAAAGAAGAGAGAGCAAAATGCCAAAACACCAATGTCTTCTTATAAATAATAATTGTTTGTCTCCACTCATTTTCCCATAAATCTCTTTCTCAAACCCCAAATCAAAAGTCAACGCCTTCCTTTACTCTCTCTCTCTCTCTCTATCTCTCTATCTTCTCTCTCTCTCTCTATCTAGAACAGAGGAAGCAGGGCATAGTAAACAGAGAATGGCGGACGACTGGGATCTCTACGCGGTGGTCAGAGGCTGCTCCCCCGCCGCCTCCACCTCCACCGCCGCCGCAACCACAACCGCTTCTTGCAGCCGAGATACTCAACTTTCATCCAGCTCCCAATCACAAGAGGACCAATTTCAATTTTTCTCAGATCCATTTGAGCCAAGACGTAGTCAGAGCAATGAAGATCTACAAGATTTATTCAGACCCTTCTTCTTCCCAGAATCACAACAAATTTCCCCTCAAAAAACTCCCGTCTCGCCCCTCTCTGTTCTTGGCGGATTACAAGATCTATCTCCACCGCCACCGCTGCCACCGCAACATCAAAGCCAACAACAGCCACAGCAGAAACAAGAAAAGCAGAAGCAAAATCATGTTGATTTTGAAACAATTGGTGGTCCGGATTCAACGGGGCACACCCGTACCCCAAGGTCTAAAAGAAGGTAAATTCAATTTTGATATTTGGGTTGTGTAGTTATATTCTATTTGGATGATAAAAGAGGAGAAATGGGGAAAAAAGTTTTGGGTGCCAGAGCGGGCACCACATGGCCTTGCCCGAGCACCCATCCCAACCATCCAAAAGTGTTTTGGAGGGTGCTCGGGCAGTCTAGATGTTTTTCTCTCTTTTTGTCTTTAAAATTTAGATCATCCAAAAGTGTTTTAGACGATCGAGATGAGTTCTCGGGCACGGTCACATAGTGGCTGCCTGCATTTATCATTCTCTCAAATTAAAAAACCTGTGAGTTAGGGTTAGCAAAGCGCGTACATTGAAATGATATCTAAGCCGTTCGTATCTAATTGTTTTTCTGCTACAACACTGCTGAATAAGCTAAATTAAGCTTTTGTTGATTTGGTTTATGCCTTTTTTGGGGGGTGGTCCTCACAGGAAGAGCCAGGTGAAGAGGGTTTGTCAAGTACCAGCTGAGGGCTTGTCCGCTGATTCATGGTCTTGGCGAAAATATGGGCAAAAACCCATCAAAGGCTCCCCCTTCCCAAGGTGGGTTTCTACTTTCTACTTTCTACTTTCTACTTTCTAGACCTAAACAAAGTCATTTGAATTTGCTGTACTATTTATTTTTCATGGAAAAGACATAAGTCATACACCATTTTCAAACACATACAAATGTCAAAACACTCCCCTAAACTGCGCTTGTGGGGGCTTATCCATATGAGTGTTTGTATATGTGTAAAGTGTGTCTGATGCACTTTTTAACATGATGTGAGCATCCTATTAGCAAGCATTAGTATGATAATGATGCTATCCACATCACAAATATTCAATGTACTCGTAGTGAAATTAAAATGTCACAACTTCATTTTTTTTGGTTTTTTGCTAATTTTTTGCTGGGCTGATAATAAACAAACAAAAAGACCCAAAACACAAATTTTAGTGTACTTTTTACATCTTTTAATACCCTTTCCCACACTTTTAATCTTTTATACACTTATTGTAATACACTCTTTAAACTTTGACGATAGCGTTGTGGGCTGGTTTTAAAATCTTCCTTCATAATTTTAGAACTATGAATGCCTCGAATGAAGTTATTGGTCATTTTCACATCTTTTTTTGTGTTTTCCAAAAAAGCAATGATATATGAAGAGATAAGAGTTATATTTTTTGATTGTCTATGTGAAATATTACTCCATGTAGACAATCATTCACAAAGTGTATATCTTGAATCAATCATTTCTAAAAGAGAATTGATATTGGCATTTTTCCTTATTCTATTGTTACTTTTTTTTTGTCTTTACGTATAAAATACAAAAGTAGATTTATCTAATAAAGACAAAAAAAAAAACACAGAATACCAATAGAAAAAAGGAAAGTGCCAATAACACCGAGCATTATCTTGTTCAAAAGAACTTCCTATCGAAAAGGAGAGTGCCAATTACATTTAGCTTTTTCTATCCTAAACTTTTTTTCTTGTCCTCTTTTCTTTGTAAAGAATTACCACTATAAAAGATTAAACCAAATTAGCTGTGTAAATGAACAGGGGATATTACAAATGTAGCACTTCAAAGGGGTGTTTGGCCCGAAAACAAGTGGAGCGAAACAGATCCGACCCTGAAATGTTCATTGTCACATACACCGGCGAGCACAACCACCCTATGCCCACCCACCGGAACTCGCTCGCTGGAATCCCACGTCAGAAGCCCGTCGCCACTGAAACCGTCACAACCACCGGTGACACCACCAAACCTTCATCTCCGCTTTCTCCGGTGAGCCTCTCTCCGGTTTCCGAAAAGACCGAGAGCAGAGAAGATGTACTAATGGAAGATGATGAAGATGATGTGATTGGTGGTGTATCTGATACGGCCATAGGTGATGATTTCTTTGAGGGTTTGGAGGAATTCACAGGTACGGCCACCGGAGATTGTCTCGCCGGTCAATTGCCGGCGACTTTGACTTTTCCTTGGGGCTCCCACGGGGCCTCACCTGCTGCCGGTCGTGTTCCCTAGGCCTGAATGGTTCCTTTTTCGATGTTCGCTTTCATTTGTGTACCTATTTGTCCTTCGGAAAGGGAATGTGCTCGATAAGATGGTCTAGACACCTAATTTTCAGTTGTTTATAATGAGTCTTGCTAGTTACAATGTTTTTTTGAGTGTAACATAGTATAAATTCTCCATTCCATAGAATACATAGTCTTGTAGATGCATTGTATGACATTGATTAATGATACTAGTAAGTGACAGTAGAAAATAACTTAGTTTCCAACAATCATGATTAGTTTCTCACTTTTGTATGTATTCACTTGTATTATGATCATAATGGGTATGTATGCATACCCAAGGAAAAAAATGATGATCAAAATTTTAAAAAATTCACTGAAAACCAAAATAATTCAGAACATATAGACCTTTTGAATTATTTTTTGTCTTGATTCAAAAAATTTGATTTGGTTAATAACTTTTTACTTTGATTCCTCTTGTAACCAATAATCCAACAAAAAAACTAATGTAAAACTAACAAATACGACTTTTGAAAATAAGGACAAATAAATAATATGTCTTAATTATTTTGCCTAAAAATCCCTTAGAATAACATTTTGAGGTAAAGTAAAATAAACTCACTTTAGTTGTCTTCAAAAAGAAAAAAACTCACTTTAGTCTTTGATTCAAACTCATTTAGAGGGTGTTTGGGAGCTTTATTTTCACTGTAATGTGCCAAACACCAAGAGTAGAAAATGAGGAAACCAAAATGCAAAAAATAGGTGGTCAAACACCCCCTTAGTCTTTTATTCAAATTTGTACTACTATTTAAATTTGAGTTTGTCAATTAGAGTGCTTCTTTACCGAATAAAGTTTTTGCTCAATGTTTTAATAGATATTTCAGTAAATATGTGATTGAAGGGACTTGAAATCCTCTTAGACCATCCGTAGTGGTGGAGTTAAATTTGCGTTGTTATATGACACAAAAGTGCAAAAAATGGGACCCATTTATGTATTGTTATGACAAAATGTGTTATTAAGTTAATGAGTGTTGTAGTGGTGATGTTAAAATGTTGTTAAAGTTTTAAAAAGTACACCAATAACAGACGTGTCATCCCCTCTCATCTCTCTTTCATCCGTTCTCTCTCTCCTACTTTTATCTTTCAGCTGTTCTCTCTCCTGTTGTGTCAGAGCTAGAGTTACAATTTTTTTCTTTTCTCTCTGTCTCTCTCCTCTCTTGTAGCTAGAGCACATGTCCCAGTTAACTTCTCGGCTAATTTTTTTTTCCAACTCTTACACACTTTAACCACCTCTTAACTACACTATTACAAGCAAAAAAAGGGGAAAAACTACCTAACTGGGTTAGTGATTGACTATTTTGTAGATTTAACACCACCACTACGGATGACCTTAGCCAAGAGATTAGTTCGTGCTAAACATGGCCCACATACTTGTAGCTTGTAATATCCCAAATTTTTTTTTAAAAAATAAAATTTGTGATATTTGTATATACTAATTTTACTAATTTAATTTTACTCAATTTTGACTTTTGTTAACCAATTGCGGGTCTCCTGGCGAGCGCATCGTAATGCGTGTTCTACTTTCAAGATTTTTTCAAACGATTCTGGGCACACGGTGACGTTGCCCACAATTTTCCAATTTCGTACGAATATTTTGATAATTTTTACGAGACCGTAAGGCGGGACGGTTTGAACATTTCGCCGAGTAAATTATCTTTGCGTTGTCTTACCAAGGGCCAGCGGTCCCCCTCCAAATTACTCCCACACTCCACCAACCACACTTCCCTCCACCACTCATCCCACCTACTCCCACACTCCACATAACACTCCCCTCCACCACTCATTCCACCTACCACCACCCCATTCCCCTACATAAACACATCACCCCATTTCCCCTTAAAACTTTCGGCAGAGAAGAGAAGGAGAGGTCCAGAAATGCTGGAAAAGAGGAAGAAAGGAAGAGAAGAAAAGAAAAAGAGGAGAGAGGTCACCATCACTTTCTCCAATTTTCGTCCATATCACGTACCCATTTTTACAGCCACTTTGCTCATAGTTACAGTCGTTTTTTAGGACTAGGTTTCTTCATAGAAGTTGTAGAGGGCGTCTAGAACTTCGATTTCGACACAAGAATCATCCAAATCGGTTGAGTTTTGAGTGAGTTATAGCCTTCCAAAGTTCAGTAAAAATCTCGGGTACCATTTTCCAGACAGCTTTCTGTTCTTCGGTAAATCTCCATTTTTCTCCTCGTTAAAGTGGATTTCGGGTTTAGGTTCCTCACGAAGATTGTAGATCACTTCAAGCTCTTCGTTTTAGGTTCAAGAATCACTCAAAAACGTTGAGAAATGACCACGTTATTGCGGCCCGAAGTTTCTGGTCTATTCAAACCGAGTAGCTCACTGGACCTTTACAAATCTTCATTTTTCTCATTGTTAGAGTGCGTTTTAGGTTTAGACTCCTTCATCAACATTGTAGAGAACTTCGAGAGCTTCGTTTTAGACACAAGAATCGCTGGAAACGGACGAGGTTTGAACCAGATATCGCAGCCCAAAGATTCTGTTGCCACTCGAATACCACCGGACTTTACCGTCGAGCTTTTCGTTCGGACCAAAGGTAGAAACTCGTACCCACCCTATTCCAAGCTTTTCAATGAGTTATAATAGTCTAGGAGTAATTTAGAGTTGATGGGTTAAAGCCCCAATTCAAGGGGTTTTACGTAAACCCGAAATTTAAACGCGAATGATATGCAAAAACATTATTTTCGTGCTTAGTAAACTCTAGATCCATCATGGTTCATGTTGTTAATTATTCCAAGCATGTTTAATGTTTTAATAACTGTTTATATGAGTTTCTCCATAAATTTATTGTGCTTAACCTTGTTATGGATCGTTGTGTTTAAGTTAGGGGTTCAAAGTGCAATTTAGTGAAAATTGGCGTGCGTACTTTGTATCATTGACGAAACATACTTATATCAACTAAATGTAACTACTGGAAATTTAGGAGTTTAACGAAATGACCGAAATGCCCTTCGGGTGTAAAATGACCATTTTGCCCTTGTGTGTGTAAATTACATAATGTGTAATTTTATACTTAGTAAGAAAATCAAGGAATTGTGTTTTGTGACAAGTTAGGACTTTATTATCCAAAATAAAGTATTTTTATGTATTTACCCTTGTCGGTGGCAAATTACATTTTTGCCCTTGTACTATGTTATTTTACAAAAAGACCCCCAGAGTTTGTAAAATTACACTAAGGACCCTAGAGTCGTGAAATTATGTTGGGCACCCTTGTACTTACTTAAAATGACGTTGGTGACCGTTACTTCCTTTAAATTACATTTTGACCCCAATAGTTTAGTAAATTACGTTTTGACCCCTGTAGATTGAATTTATTACGTTTAGACCCTTGGTATTCGATTACTTGAATTTCGTGAACTGGTGAATTTAGATATTTGGTTGTAACCCTTGAGATATTGTTATCGCTTTGATTCTGTTGTTAAGTGCACTTTCCATAAACGTGTTAAATGTTAGAATGGACAACTAGGTTCCCGGGTTGGGTGATCGTACACGGATATCACATAGACGATAAGGTTAATGGAAAAGTGAAATGGAATCGATTATGGGGAGTCACCCCAAGATTTGTTGAATGGCGGTCGGCCAAGTGATGAATCGATTATGGGAGTCACCCAGAGATTTGATTTTGTTGAATGGCGGTCGGCCAAGTGATGAATTGATTACGGGAGTCACCCCGAGATTTGTTGAATGTGATCGACCAAGTGATTTTGTTTTGGAGGAATATTTGGCGACCGCCGGGATTTCAAAACCACAGGGTATGACACTGCGTGATTTTCTTCATTTGAATTCCGAGGCGTTAAAAGGATGGATGTATTATAGACAGGAGTCACGGCTATATACCTACGAGGGCGGCAGTTTGTCACTTTCGTAGCCCGATGTCTGGTCGGTCCACAGGAAATTCATCCTTGTGAGGCCAGCGGCGGTTGGATTAAGTAAGTAACTTATACCTTACGCCGGGGCTCCCGGTCGGGGAACAAGCAAGGGGAGTATATCGCAGTTTGGTCATATTCCTTAGTGGTTAACTTAGGGAGGAAAGTTCTCTAGGTTGAGAACTTAGATGAACATGTAAGTTAATGGCTAGTAAAACGAAATCGGCTATGTGTTTAATTTACATTTCTCTGATTTATCTCCTGTTTAGTTCTTTTAATTATTGTTTTTCAATCATATATGTTGTACGCGTATGTTAAGCAAGGGTTGAGTGGGTTAGAGTAGCTATTGAGTGATTTATCGCTCACGGTGTTACACTTCGTGTGACCCTGGTATAATACTATAATGTTGCTTTGCGACTCGGACGTATTATGCTAGACTTTGGAGATGAACAGGAGAAGCACTACAGTTTGGAGGCCTACGGAGCTAAGGAGGACACCGCCAGAGTTGACGACCATACCACAGAGTAGAGATAACCCTAGCATACCTAGTAGTGAATGATTGTACTTGGCAAGGAGATTAATGTATTTTTACATAGTGGAATATTGTTGTAAAACTTTATTATTTCTTTTTAATAAATTTAACGTACCCAAAAATCGGGGTCGTTACATAGCTGGAGCCCACAAACAAGTGTGAGGAGAGGAGCATTGCTTTTAGAGCACCCAAAATATAGTGGAGGGCTGGATTTTTTCATTTTCATATTTTTGTATCTTAGGTGTTAAAGTGGAAGTACCAAAAAAGACTTATGGGAAAGTGAATTTTGGGTTTTTGATTTTAGAGAAGAGAAGTGAGAAGTAAGAGGAGAGAAGAACTTTTTGACTTCTTATTTTTAACGAAATGACCTTCAAAATATATTTTGCATACATCTCCATTACTAAATGAATTTTGTATATATCTCTCAAATACCTTCATAGATTCAACAAAACATTCTGACAATAATTCTAAAAATAAAAAATACAAAAGCCATAAAGAGAGGCTCCCAAACTGCCTCCTAATAAGTCCTATATATTACCTTTCCATCTCTTTAGAGGCAATTTATTAACCCAAATGCAACCTGTAGGGCTCTGTTTTATCCTGAATTGCCTTCCTCCTCATCCAGCTCAGCATTCAAAACTCTGTAAGCTATTGCTAGTTAGGGAAAAACAAAATACTCCTCCTATTAGACAAAATGATAAGAGGGACGAAGAAAAAGGATGATACTTCTCAAACTCAACCCTTTTTTTTGTTATTATAAAAAATATTGGACCTTACAGTGCTAGGGGTGCACATACACCAGGTTGGGTTCGGGTTCGGGCCGGATTTATAATAGATAATAACGAAATTTGTGCATTCTCAAGCCTAACCCATTATAATCAGGCTTCAATTAATTTGCCCAAGCCCAACCCAAATAAAATTTTAATTTCTCAAACCCGTAGAAGAAGGCCATTTGCTTTTCTAAAGCATAGTATCACAAACATAAAAATCAACCATAACGATCGCAATTACAATTCACAACGGTAATAATATATTTATAGTTCTAAGTCTTACAAAAATATTAAAAATAGACCTATAAATAAAAATGCAATTAAAATAATAAAAAAGACGGAACTCTTTAACATTCATCAATCTCTATATATAGTATTAAAATAAAAAATTATATAAATCAGGCCGGGCCGGTTTGGGCTTTAGAGGAATTTTTCAAACCTAGCCCATTTAGTAAACAAGTTTAAAATTTCAGCCTAGCCCGACCCTATGGGCTTGCATATTTATCCCAAACCCTAAAAAAATTAGACTAGGGCTTTGTTTGGCTAAATTGGGGAAAATAGTTTATTGGTTTATTTGGTTTTGTCTTTATTCAATTTTTTTTTGCATTTGTTAGTTTTTGGTCGATTTTTTGAGGTTTCTTGGCTTGTCTCGACGAGAGGAATCTAAAAAGTATAAAATTATTAGCCAAACTTAAAGTTTTGTGAATAAAGACAAAAATAAACCAAAAATAAAAAAACGTTTTGGTTTTTGGTTTATTTTTGTCTTTATTCACAAAACTTTAAGTTTGGCTAATAATTTTATACTTTTTAGATTCCTCTACCGTCGGCAGGCTAAAAAACAAAAAAAATCGAAAATAAAACTAACAAATGCAAAAAAAAATTAAATAAGGACAAAACCAAATAAACCAGTAAACCATTTTCCCCAATTTAGCCAAACAAAGCCTAGGTTAGGCGGGCTACCAGACCAGTATACACCCCTACCTTACACTACTCTATATCTAGAGAGAATGGAAAAGAAACGTGGGTGGAGTACTCACACTGCAGTAGTTAGATGGGCAGATCTTGGAAGTGCCATCTGAACTAGAACGAATTTGCGATCTCAACTTACACGTGCACCAATATAATTCGATAAGTCTTGGGTTTTAATATTATTTTCTATTTCTACACCCAAAAAAAAAGAAGAAAAGAAATCAATGTATAGATATAGTATAAATCAGTTGTGTTGCGCCCAAATCCATGTCCCACATAGATGACAATGTGGTTCATATTTTTCAAAATAATGTTTTTCTAGTATCTTATAAAAAATCAACTCAATTAGGTAATGGTGAATTCACTCAATCGGATAACGATGAACTCACCATTATCCAATTGAGTTGATTTTTATGGAGTATCAACAAATATGATTTTGAAAAGTATAAACAGCTCTGATCAACCATTTGAAAAGCATAACCACCAACTAATCATGTACTACCACACAAGATATTGTGTCTGGTGTTGTATATAGCGGCGGACCCAGGAATGCAACCCAATAGAGGTACCTTATTAATTATAATCATGCAATTTTTTTTAGTCAACGATCGTACTAAATTAATATATTTATTATGGATTATAAATTTCATAATGCATACTTTTTTTTATAAAAAAGAACAAAATATGAGCACAAAATTAATTCTACATTTTTATTTTTTAGATATCTGTAAGTGTGTGCTAAATATAATGTTATATTACATAATTGAGTTGAATATATAACCTTTTTTTTTTTGAGTTTTGAGCGGGGGTTAGTGGGGGCACGTGCCCCCGCGTGACTCCCCTTGGGTCCGCCACTAGTTGTACATGTAAGTATCTTATAGAAGTACAATAATGCTAGGAACATAATCATTCAGACACAACTGCCCCCGTGTGATTCCCCTTCGGTTCGCCCCTAGTTGTTATCTTATAGAAGTACAATAATGCTAGCAACATAATCATTCAGACACAACCAAGAAGACAATCCTCACATTCACGTGAGTCCAGCATATTAAGTGTGTGTAAGACCTGCATATATGTGAGAGATTATAACAATAATTGTGTCTAGAATCTAGATGTTGTATCCCTAACATTTTTTTTAATAGAAGTACCCCTTTCTTAAAGAATTACTGTAGAACGACTGACAAATCGGTACACACGTCATCGAACAAAATAGCCCACACAAAGTAAGAATCCACGCGTCCACGAACCCAACTCTTGAAAATCCCAAAGGGTCCACAGAGAGGATACTGACGGTGATTTTCCGATAATTCCCTTTTCACTTACCGTGATGCACCAACCACGTAGCAACGGCGCACACAAATTTTTGAATGAAATAGAGTGATTTTGGATTGAGCTCATATAGCTGTCTGATTGCCTCGATTCACGTGTGAACCCACTCGGAATTTAATTTTGAGAAAGATGAATGCTATCAGTACGCGGTCGGTGCACTACGGTCAGTGTGGGTGGAAGGGTTCGTGAATTTCGTGATCATTTTCCCTTAAATAAGGTTCACAGCATTGCTGCAAGGTAATGATCAGCAAGATTGAAGCTAGGTGTAGGTGAAAGCGTAAAACGTGAATTCGGTGGAGACGGCGAAGAATTTTGTGGCGGATATCAAGAAGCCGGAAGCAGACGTCGTCGATGTCGATCAAGTTGGGGATGGTATGGTCAATTCCTTCCCCTTCCTGCATTCCTGTTCACATCTATATTATAAGTTTATTTATTTATTTATTTATTTATTTATTTTTTCTCGGATAAGTTTATAACTTGTAATTTGTTGGTTGCCTGTATAAGGAGAGTTTTCTACTTCTATTTTTTTTATGTGGCACTTTTGAGTGGTTTATCCAGAAAAAAAAGGAAGTAAAAAGAACAAGAACAACATTAAACTTTTGAGTGACTTGGTACATTTTAATTATCTCTGAAATCCACTTTTTTCATTAACTTTGGATTTAATACAACTTCTTTGGTATTCACTTGAATAGCTTGAATGAAATTTCGGATCCTCAATTCCCGTGGGAATCCTCGTTTCCCTCATTGAAGTAGGGATGGAGGTTAAAAAAAATCCCCGGTGAAGATTGGAGAGAGAATGAGGATTGATATGAGTTTGGAGATTGTGGATGGAGGTAGTGATATAAACCCCCTACCTTCCCCATGCCCATCCCTACCTTTTTACATATATATATACACACACACACAGCTACTTTCCAGTTCGATATCCTGGAGTGGAGGTTTTTCGGTGTTTTGAAGCTTTTAAAATATGTTTTGCTTGATCCAAACCGTCCAATGTATTTAAAAAGTTTTTTTTAAGGGTGCACAAGGGAAATCGTAAAAAAAAATATCGAGAAGGGCTTGATCTGAACAATTTTTCACAAAAACTGTGCATTTTCAATTTTATGAAAAGCTGGTTAGATCAAACCCTTCCCGATATTTGTTTTGGATAATTTCTCGCCAAGACCTTTGAAAACACGTTTTAAACACATTGGACGGTTCGGATTATGAAAATTTAATCCGGAACTATGAGTCCCGGACTAGATCCAAGCAGTTTTTCGTAAAACTAAAAAAATGCTCGGATCACGGAGGTCCGGAAGTCCGGAGTCCGGACAGGAAGTGGATATATATATATATATATATATATATATATATATATATATATATATATATATATATATATATATATTGAGTACTCTCACTCTTCCAATCGTAAAGATATTACACTAAAAAACAAGTCTAATTTTCGAATAAACATACAAAACACCCCGTGCACAATTTCTTATAATTCTTATTACCAAATAAACACCTCCGGCACAATTTCTTATATTTATTGATACCAAATTTAAAAACTAACTGCAATTTTTATTCAAAAATTATATGTTTTTTTTTTTATTTATTTATAATAAACTATTATTGTGAGACGAAAGTATATTGATTTTCAGGGCCACTCCGCATTGGAATTCTAATTCTGTCCCTGGTGTGTTTGGACTTTGGAGTACTGGACTTCCTTGGAGCATAGCACTTTTGTTCACCTGAATTTTTGATTGTGTTGACAATGGCTTAGGTTGATCGGGTCGGGCAAAATACCGGACTCGGGTTCGCTACCAGGGAATGAGACAATAGTGCTGGGCGTCCCGGTGAAGGTGCCACACAACATGCTGCTGAGGTTGGTGAGAGACATAGGTGCGGATTGGGACATTAATTACGAGTTGGAACTAGGCCTCACGGTTGATCTTCCGACCATCAGAAACTTCACCATTCCGGTCACCAGCAAGGGTGAGATCAAGCTTCTTTCCCTCTCTGACGTGTGGAAAAATGAATGACCAACTCGGATCCTCGCTTCGAAAATGTCGCTACCGTAAATGTTAATAAGGTTACGAGTCTTGTTATGAAGAACTCTGAATAAAATAGCCAAGTTTGTTTAGTTGCATGATGTTGTAACATGAAACCGGAACCCGAGACCCTCTAGTGCAGAGACCCTGTGCAGGGTGTATTAGAGGGTCACGTGTCGTGTGGTTTAATTTGCATGTTTTACTATTTTGGGATTCTGGCTCGAGAGAACTTCACTCTGTTTGGTTGAGAGTTTTGAAAAGAATATTTTGAAAAATATTTTTGAGATAGTGTTTGGATGGGCTTTTGAAAAAAGTAATAATTAGATAGATGTGTAATTATTGAAGAGAGATAGAGAGAGAAATGAGAATTAATAATTGGAGAAAGTGGTATGAGTAGAAAGAGAAATGTAATTAATGATTGGAGAGATGAAAGATGAGAAAAAAAAATTTCTAGAAAATATTTTGGAAATGTGAAGCGAACACCGTGCTTGTCTATTTGTTTAGCAATTTTTGTTTGTTTCTAGAGCAATAGTTCTAAAGTTAAACGTGGCTTTGCAAGGGGAACTAGGTGCGTTACCTTCGTGCATTGCACAATCGATGAAATCTATTGATTTCTAAGTTAGATGATCTTAATCACAAGTATTCAGTACAAACAACAGATTTAGTGAAGGTCCACCAACAGTTGTAAGTACATAATTTGAAAAATGATATTCACAAAACCATTCTCAAGGGGTACACATTAGCATAATTGGGGCCTAAAAATAGCTCCTAATTTGACTCCTAATTAAGGTGTA
Organism: Vaccinium macrocarpon; assembly: GCA_022606695.1. Lineage (NCBI taxonomy): Eukaryota > Viridiplantae > Streptophyta > Magnoliopsida > Ericales > Ericaceae > Vaccinium > Vaccinium macrocarpon. The sequence goes on from CM040179.1 coordinate 26,722,236, forward strand.
CACATAAGCATAATTGAGGCCTATTTTTCACTCCTAGAGCTTGCTAAATTTAGAGAGCATATGTGCACTCAATGGGTTAGCAAAAGCATTCTCTATTTTGTGTAAAAAAAGATCAAAAAATTGTGAATCCCAAAATTTGATAAGTCAAAACGGCTTCACTACTGTCATAGTTTCGTCTTCATCTTTCATCCAATTAGTATCTCTTACATTCGGTTGCACTTCAACATTTTTTTTGTTGCTTTTTGCGAGCTTGTGAATCTGTAAATTGAGAATGTTGATGAGTTGAAAATTGAGATGACTTTGAACCAAATTGGCTGAGTGGAGTGAAGGGGAACTGTGTATTTATGATATATTGCGCGTAAAATTCTGCATCGAAAGAATTGAATGGATGGTTATATTGATTATTTGGATTTGGAGGTGTAGGTTCTATTTACAAAGAAAAGTGAAGTTGATGAAAACTGTTAATTTCTAAAGTATATTGCATAGAAGACCTCCTCTGGTTGCTATATTTATGGACTGGAATTCAAATTTTGGGATGCTTTATATTTGAGAGATTTCTTCCAACGGAATATTTTTTCAAAATTTTCAAGCAAAATTCATTTATCTTTTGAAAATTCCACATTAAAAAAAGATTAAAAGTGCTTGAGTCCCACTTGGAGCTAGTTATATGGCTACCTAAATTTAACTAATGGGTTAGGAGCCACCCTTGAGAGCTTGTATTGGGAGCCTATTGAGGACCATAATTGATTAAATGGCTTGGTAAATTTTAGGAGCCTCACCTTGGATCCATTTTAAGAGTCCACTATGGATGCCCTAAGACCAATCAAAATGCGAATAATTTTTTTTATCACAAACTAATTAATTTTAAACTTAGAGAGTCCATACATTAAGCAACGTCCTTTATTAACTACACAACATTTGGACTTAACTAAATCAATTCTAATGAGTTTAATGTGAGTGATATGGTCTTTTAAGATCACCTCTATTCAATAGTATAGCGGTATATAATTGTTAAGACCGTAGGCCACATTCTTACTATATTGGCAAATCTCACGACAAAACACACATTTACGTGTATCCCTATTATCGAGTTATATTTTTTATTTTTAGATGCGTCTGTTTAGGATCTTGGAAGGAAATCAATGTGTAATTGTGTCTATGTTTTGATGTAAGTCAAGGGTGTAGAGTTTTAGAGTAATATATAGTGTTTTCCAGCAAAGTGCTCGAGCAAAAACATCCAACAACTAATCTGCTAGAAAAGTGCTCGAGCAACTTCAGCAAATGTGCTCGAGCAACTTCAACAAATGTGCTCGAGCAAGAGAGTCTGCAGCTTATAAATACAGCAGCTGGGGTTTCAAAAAATGGACGTCTTTTACAGCCACCACATGAACATGAGAAATTTAGAGAAGAGGGAGCGGCTGTTCCTTTAAGTCTTGGAGCATAACTAATGCATCGTTGATCAAAGCAATCAGCTCCAAGAAGTTTTTCCTAAAATCTTCTAATACTTTTCCAGTGGATTTCTGGAAGTATCTCAGAGGGCTTGAGTGATTCAAGGCGTGCGACAATCAAACACTTGGTGCGATGAATGTGGATTCGGCAATCAGTTCTTGGGTCAATTGAGAGGAGTTTCAATTGTACACTACAAGAAAATAGGTCATTCCCAGCATTTTTTTTTCCGGCATTTCAACAAATACCGGGAAAAGTGACTTTTCCGGCATTTCAACAAATGCCGGAAAAAAGTCACTTTTCCCGGCATTTGTTGAAATGCCGAGGAAAAAAATGCCGGAAAAAGTACTATTCCTGGCATTTTTCATAAAATGCCGGTAATAGTTAAATTTCTGAAAATTCTTTATTTTATACTATAAATATTTTTGTTTGGCCTTTAGGAACCAAATGCGTGCTAGCACAGTTGGTAGTGCTTGCGCTCGTGGTGGCGAAGGTCACGGGTTCAAATCTTGGGGCAAGCAATTTGTCCCAATTTTGCTTGCCACGTGTGCACCACGTAGGCCGCCGGGCCACGTGGCATTTTTCCTAATAAAATAATCGACTTTTCCCGGCATTTGTGAAATGCCGCAAATAGTGGCCACTTTTTCCGGCATTTGTGACAACTTTTCCCGGCATTTGTTAGTATTAGCGACACGTGTATAGACGGCATGTGTAATAAATGCCGGTAATGCTTAAAAAATGCCGGTAATGCCCTTTTCCGGCATTTGAGGTGGCTTTTCCGGCATTTATCAAAATGCCGCTAATAGTGAAATTTGGCGTAGTGGTAAGTATAGGTCGATTGTAATCGCACATTGGTTCCTTTAGTGTTTTGATTCCTTCCAGTGGTTTTTACCCAATTCGGGGTTTTCCACGTATATCGCGTGTTTATCGTTTATCCGGTTATTTTTAATTCCTATTATTGCTTGATTATTCAATTGCATAAAAAAGGGATTTTCCACTTGGTATCAGAGCAAGTCGCTCATTATATTAGAGTTTATTCCTAAAGTGGACCCTCAGTTAAGATGAACTCGCACACACACACACAAACATCTATCATTTATCTAGTCTTGTACCGATTTTGGATAGTGAGAATTTTGATTATTGGAAATCCAAAATAAAAGTTGTTATGAGATCAACATATGAAGAAATTTGGAAGCCACAAGTTAATGGTTATACGTACCCTACTCGTACAGTAAACAATCAAGTAGTACCCAAACCTAGTTCTGAGCTATCTCCTGCTGAAAAAACTGAATTACAAGCAAACAATAGATATGGAAGCCTTGGATATTTTGTTTAGTGTTGTGGATATGGATGAACACCGTAAGATAGCAAACTGTGAAATAGTTAAAGAAGCTTGGGATATCATAGTCACCTGTCATGAAGGTACGGATGTGGTAAAACAATCTAAGTTACAAAAGCTTACCGATAAGAATCTTGGGATCTTCCGACTGCCAAATAGATGTGTATGCCAGCAAAACCGATAATTGCAAAAAATTGATTAATCGGCCTACACAACAATGTTCTGTCTGATTCTCCACACTGGATATTAGCAGGGCCGGCCCAGGCCCAAGGCCCACAAGGCCTGGGCCTAGGGCACCACAAAAAAGGCCAATTTTTGGGGCACCCTACCATTTTATACCTATGGGCTTGACTAGAACACTTTTTGGACCAAAATAAAAGAAAAAAATCCATTAGGAGTGACAAAAGAGCCCAACATTGTGGCCCAATGTTTAAAAAAGACCCAAAAATTATTGTGGCCCAAAATTTTAAAAAAGGCCTAAAACTAAAATTGATTTTAAAAAAATCACAATATAAAAAAGGCCTAAGTATAATTGATACTTTTGCTTCTAAAATTGCAACACTCGTAATATTCAAGTGATACTCATGCATTATATGTATCTAGAGACTTCATGTTTTAATTTTTCCGTTATTATGTGATGCTTGTAGAACTTTATATTGTTTTGGTTTTCTCGTATAGTGATTGTTACTCGAAAAATTATTTAGGCGTTGTACTTGAAGGGCACAATTTTTGGGTTAGGCCTAGGGCACCTCAAACCCTTGGGCCGGCCCTGGATATTAGAAACAGAAAAACACAAACAAAGATGAACAAAGGGTATAGAAAATACCAGCAGAAGTAAAACAAGAGATACGGTTAGTCAAGAGACTATGCAAAATTTCCACGACAATATCTTAGTTGCTTGATTATACAATCAAGGCTTGATTTGTGCAACCTTTATAGACTAAAGGCACGAAATGTCGATGAACAGTGTAGAACTTTTTTGATTTGAGTTATCTTAAAACAAGTATCAAAGGAGTTCAAGTTATAGGATTAGAGTGGAAGGAATCTCTTAATTCATAATGTAATTTGAGAGTTAGTATTTTAGTTGTTTGTTATCCGATCAATATGGTGCATTTAGAATGGGAAGATCAATCATGGGATCAATCAGTTTCTTAGTCGGGCACCTCTAATTTAGCACAGGTCGTGAGGGAAGTTTCAACATAGGTCATGTTTTAGAGCATATGAATTGATTGAGGGATCAATCAAAATTTTAATCCGCAATTCTGAAAATCAATTCAACAATAGTCTGATCAATCGGCTTATGATGCGATTGATCGGAATGACATCATCAATAAATTCATCACATCTTTATATCTAGAGCAAGTCGACTGCAAAAAGAGATCCATGCCTTTGTTCTCCAACATAATAAAAATCCTAAAGTATTGATAGTGAATCTTGAAGAACTTCATCGATGGAACATTAATCAAAGCTTCAACGTTTCTACATCATCAATCAAGTTCAATTTTCTTCTGGTGGATTTCTCGAAGAACGTTTGGAAGGCTCAAAGATTCGGAGTAGTGGCAATCAAATACTGGGTGTGGTGAATGATGAGTCGACAACCGATCTTAGGTCAATTGCTAGAAGTCTCAATTGTGAGTAAGGACGTCATTTGTAACCACACAATGATTTTTATAGTGTTTGATTCCTTCCCGTGGTTTTTGCCCATTTAGGGTTTTGCCACGTATGTCTATGTGTTCATTGTTGCTCTTTAATTCTTATTTATTTGTTTTAATTGATTGGTTGCAAAATAAGAATTACACATAGATATACTCGAAGAAACCATGATAATTAGAGTTCTAAGTTTTATAGCTGGCCAATGGAAGGAATAGACACGGTACCGCTAAAAGTAAGACTGCTGAGCCAGAAAGAATCAAATCCTCTATGCCAGATTTCTCTGTGCCTCTGTTCCAATAAACTTTTAACCGTAAGATATATGTTAATTTTTTAAACACTAAAATTTTATAACACGATTCAATGGTTCAAAACATATTGGGAACAGGGAATAGAGGATTTGGTAACAGAGGACTTGGCACCGACCCAACAGCACGGAAATTCATCTGAGCAACAACAGAGACTCCAGCTTAAAAAATCCCCCCAGTTAGCACCTTGTTTATGTGCCGCAAGAGAGATTAAGAATACTTAGATGAGATTGCATTTTTTCATCGCAACAACACTCTACCAGTTCCTTACTATGTTTTTCCCAACATCCGTGTGGATGTGGATGCAAAAAATGAAAAACAATTTGGAGACTTGATTTGTACAAACTTTAAATTTTGGGAATAATTTTCCAATTGATACTTTGGGGACATAAATGAGACGTGGTCAATACTTTGGGAACCAAAAAGGTTAATAAGCCTAAAAAATGCACTAAAAATCAAAATAATTCAAAATAGACAAACTTTTTGAATTATTTGTTTTTATTCACAAAATTTTGATTTGGTTAATAATCTTTTTAATTTTTAATATCCTCTCGCAACGACGAACTAATAATCCAAAAAAATAATTAACGCAAAACTAACAAAGGTGGTTTGTTTTTGAATCAGGACAAATTAATAATCTGGCTCATTTCTTTAGCCTAAAAACCCCCTTAGAATCACATTTTGAGTTTAAGTCACATAAGTTCTCTTAAAAAAAGAAAAACTCACTTTAGTCTTTGATCCAAACTCATTTAGGATTGAGTTTCTCTCATATTTTTAAGCAAAACAAGAAAAACAGGAAATCCTTGGTAATCTTATCCCTCTGAAGCGGAAGCTTTTCTTGTTTGTTGCTCTATTGTGGGCTATATGGAAATACAAGAACTCCTTGGTCTTCTCCAATATTCCGTTTCGCAGAGATGCTGTGTTATCCATGGCAAAAGATATGTTGTGTTCGTTTGGGGGTTTTGGGGTAGTTTTGGTACTATTCTAGTTTTGATTACATTATTATTTTTTTTCACTTTTCTCTCTATCTCTCTCAACTTATTACACTTGCTACAATCATCAAAACAAAACAAAACAAAACAAAACTGTGCAACCGAACACAACCAATGTTTTTTGGTTCCAAAAGGCTTCCAACTGGCGAGAAAAGTCTAGGAAACCTCCCAACACTAGTCCCCCAGGTCCACTCAACAAATTTCCATTATTTATTTTAAAAACTTACCGTATTTCTCAGCGTGTTCTTAACGCAGGCTATCTTCATGTGTATGAAGCCTGGAAGGAAGGAAATCCTTGGAGTGGAATAGGTTTTACAGCTAGTCTCCTTTATGGTCACCTTATTGCAAAACACTCAAACCCAACATATAGCAATAGCTCCCTCTAAACAGAATTACAAGCAATCCAACAAGAAATTAAATGGGTCTTAAGACATAATTTTAATGCTATCAATATTTTATCTGATTGTTTTACTGCCATCATGCAGCTAGCTAGGGAGGCGGAGTGAGTGTCATCACCATGACACTTTTTTGATTCACAGCCTGAGAGAGGACATTAGCTTCTTGTAGACTTTCAAAAGTGCCTTGGAAGGATGTACAGCGTGTGCACTTTCTGGCAAAGGATGCTCTTGCCTTTTTTGCTCTTCACCCGGACACCGGTGATGGAGATTTTGCTTAGTTCTATGTTTCTGGTTGTATATGTTGTTGGGTCAGCTTGCAGGGACCGGGACCTATTTGTACTTGACCATGATTGCTTAATGATATTTTTACCTCTTTAACAAAAAAAGAAAGACGCAAATTTTTAAAATTAAAGGTTACAACTATAACAATTATAATTATAAGAAGACCAAAGGATTATATGAATATATATACCTTTTTTTTTTTGATGGAATGAAGAATATATATATACTTAAAAAAGCAGGGGTATTGTGTGTAACTATGACAGTGGCTTTTCCGTCTTATTTTTTTTGATAAATAATTATATAATGCACATAATTGTCATTATTTTATTTTATACAGTTTGGATTTAATTTTAAAAGATATTTTCAAGCGCAACCCATTTATTAAAGATATTTTATAAATCGATTGTGTTGTGCACACTCCAGGTTCCACATGGTTGATCAGAACAGTTTATGTTTTTCAAAATACTACTATTTTTTGGTATCTCGTAACTCGATCAGATATCAAACAAGTATTTACCGATATTTGATTGAATTGAATTTTTACAGAGTACTTAAAAGATATTTTACTGTAGAAAAGCATAAATGGGTCCAATGAACCATATGAAACCTACAGTGGGCCCAACATAATTGATCTGTACAAATTCTATACATTTTTTAACCTTCATAAAAATAAACAACTACATTTTTCAACGCTATCATTTAATTATTAATTACAAAAATGAACAATTAGATTGGACTATATCCTGTGTAGTGCACCAACAAATCCGTGTTGTGTTGTGTATGCATCAACAATAATGTAGAAGTATCACTTTCTTAAAGAATTTCTGTAGCATGGCCGACACCAATCGGTTCGCGTGTCATCGAAGAAGACAAGCCACACAAAGTAAGAATTCCACGCGTCCACAAACCCAACTCTTGAAAATATCAATAGTCTACCGACAGGATACTGAGACCGACGGTGAATTTCGTGGTCATTTTCCCTTGAATTCTCTCTCTCTCTCTCTCTAGTCTCTATATAATGTTCACCGTATTGCTGGCCATGATCAGCAAGGTTGAAGGCGTAGGTGATTCATCAGACGTAAACGATGGCGAGTTTGATGGAGAAGGCGAAGAATTTCGTGACGGAGAAGGTGGTGGACATCAAGAAGCCGGAGGCGGACGTCCTCGATTTCAGTATGGCAGATATTAGCCGTGACAGCATCACGTACAAAGCTAATGTTTCCATTAAAAATCCTTACAGTCATTCCATTCCTATTTGCGACATCTCTTACTCTCTCAAGTGCGCCAGCAGGTTTGATCTCTCTCTCTCTCTCTCTCTCTCTCTATATATATATATATATATATGTATATATATGATAAACTTTAAATAAGGGTCCCTTATTGAAGTTAAAATGTGGACCTCATCTTTTCGAGCCAAATTTTGACGATCCGAACGTTCAATGTTTTTAAAATGCATTTTTAAGGGCCCACGCGAGGATTCGTCCAAAACAAATATCCGTAAGGGTTTCATCCGATCATTGATAAATATTAAATGGTTCGAATCGTTAAAATTTGGTCAGAATGAAAGTTTTTATCAAGAAAATTCAGATCTTGGTACGGTCTTCTAAAAAAATAACAAACAAAGTGGGATGAATGAGCACTTTTTATCAATGACTTCTTTTATTCGATCTGAGTTATGCTGGTTCATTGAATTATTTTGAGATGTCCTGAGATCTTATACTAATCTTTGGCAGTCCGAAGCTAAAATAAATAAATAAATATTAAGCTGATATTTCCAACTTCAAAAGTTTTGTTTCAAGTATTTAGTGATCTAAATACTCCTGTTTACTTACTCATTATGCATATTTCAATTACGTACAGTTTGATGCATTTGAATTCATATATATCGAACAGCTTTGGATACTTAGGGGATGTTTTGGTTAAATAATTGAGTCAGACTTATTTTTGTCTTTATTCAAAAAATTTCGCATTTGTTAATTTTGAATCAATTTTTGTTGTATTATTGGTTCTTCCCGACGACAGAAATCAAAGTAAAAAACTAATAATCAAAATGAAAATTTTGTGAATAAAAATAAAAATAATCTAAAAAGTGTGTCTGTTTTTTTTTTTTGTTTTGTCTTTATTGAACTTACATTATAATCATAATTGTTCACCTTTTAGAATCCTCATCCGGGCATGTGCGTACAAGTTAACATGTCACATGCTACCAAAATTTTTCGTTTTTCTTTTGACAACCAAGTGGTGCGATAAATTTCTAGAAGTACACCGAAACAAAATGAGAAAAATGATCACGAATTGCAATTCTCCTATGTTAGTGTGTTTGGAGTGCTGGACTTGGTTTATAGCACTTCTGTTCACTTGAATTTTAATTGTGTGGGCCTATATATGAACTTAGGTTGATCGGGTCGGGCAAAGTACCAGACCCAGGTTCGCTACCGGCGAACGAGACAATAGTGTTGGACGTGCCGGTGAAGGTGCCGCATGACGTGCTGCTGAGCTTGATGAAAGACATAGGTGCAGATTGGGACATTGATTATGAGTTGGACCTTGGTCTCACGGTTGATCTTCCGATCGTCGGAAACTTCACCATTCCGATCACCAATAAGGGCCAGATCAAGCTCCCTACCCTCTCCGACCTCTGGACAAAATGAATGATCTACTCGGATCCTCACTCCGAAATATACCTGCCTTACATGTTAATAAGGGTACAATTCTTGTTATGAAGAACTGTATGAATAAAATGGCCAAATTTTGTGTTTAGTTGCATGATGATGTAACATAGAATCGGGACCCCTCTAGTGGACGATTTAATAGGGGGTCCCCACTAGAGGGTCCCGAGTCGGTGGTTTAATTTGCATGTTCGTTGTGGTTGGCCATTTTCTACTACCAGTAAGTTAAAGAATATCTCTCATTTTGTGATTTTTGCCCTCCAGGCAACGGGTGATCATGCGCAAATTACTCTCACATTTTGATTTGCCTATGGGAATCCTCTTATCCTAACTGATTTGAACAGCTTTCGAGCTGCCATGAGAGGGATTATCAAACATCTGCCTCAAGAAGTGCGTGGAATGTCATTTGTGTGCGAAATATTTTATGTAAATTCAAAGGACAGTTGAGAAGCCGTTTCTTGAATTACACAACATTTTTCATAAAAAGACTAATAAGCCCATGGTGGCAATATCTGATTCCCAATGTTCTCATTGGTTTGAAAGCTTTGAATTTAGCCGATGTGGAACCACCATGCGACATGATTTTTTGGAACCACAAAACTACGTCTATAAGAGTTTCTTCCATGGCATACATTGAATCAAGCAGGTAAAATAGTTAGGTTTTTCATCTCAAAACTAAAGGCTGCCTCATTTTTCACCTCTAACTTTCATACCTTAACTATTTTTAAATTTCATTTCAAAAAATATCCTAATGAACCCAGGGCCGGCCCTGGGCATTGGATGACCAGGCGGCTGCTTAGGGAGGCCCCCGGTTTTTGGTCCAAGAATAGGGCCCCCAAATAACGGAAAATATTAAATATAATATATGTCAAGAATTGCAACATACGGCTATTGTAGCGTTGTGGAAATGTTCCCGTGTCTTAAGCAGTAGGTCACGAGTTCAATCCTTGCTCACCATGAGCTTTTTTTTGAAGTTGTACAAAAATTTACTTTAAAATTAAGGCACTAAGTCTTGAAATCTCAACCTTCAGTGAGAAACACAATTATGATTTTATACACAGGTAAATTTTTGTACAACTTCAATGAACCGAAGCTTTCAATGAACTGTTCATCGGTCGCTTTCAAGTTGCTTTCTTTTTGTGAGTGACAAGTGCACGTGAGGTGTGGGTTTCATTAAGGGTATTTTGTCTAGTTTTGTCCTTTAGCCTTCAAAATTTTTCTATCAATGGATTGGAGGCATTAAAATAAGTTAAGTTAGATTAAACAATATTAAAAGCCCCAAACTTGGCCGTTACACCAATTTTCTATTCTCAGCTATGAAGCACCGACACTCCTAGGATGCGTCGTATTGCCGTATGGGACACGAGGACACAGGGACATGCCGGGAACACGGCGGAATACTTATGGGACACGCCACTTGGCGTGTCCCCCAATTTTTTTAGGGGGACACATGGGGGACATGGCAGGGGGAAAATTGTAATTTTTTTAAAAAAATTTGGGGTCAATTTGTAATTTTTCAAATTTTCAGGGGTCAAATTGTAATTTTTTTAAAAAAATTGGGGGTCAAACTGTAATTATCAATCTTAAATTTTTTATTTTTTATTTTTTTAATAATATTTATATATATTTCCGTGTCTCCCGCCGTATCCGTGTCTCTTTTTTCAAAATTACCGTATCTGTGTCCGTATTTGTATCTGTGTCCGTGCTACATAGGTTATCGGAGATAGACAGTGAAAACAGGGGAAATGGGGGAAGTCTCAGTGAGATTTTTTTCATTCGTTATCTAGGAGAGTCTCTTTTACAAGCTTTTATATAAACACCCAATTGGACCTTGGGCTTAATTCAGGAGCTTTCTATTTTTAGGCCGCAATACCAATACAAAACACTTTATGGCCCACGTACAAACATTATAATTTTTGCCCAAATACAAAACACAATCAAGGCATTAATTTTAACACTCACAAGGTCCTACAAAGAAAAACAATTACTCCTAGCTAGCTCATACGAATTCAAGATTCTCACACTTGAGTAGTTTGGTTATCGATCTTTTTTGAAAAAATCCTAGCCTCCTCTCGACCAGCCAGGCAAAGAACCTAATAGTGTGAATCAACATGACAAAACCACAAAGGACCACCCAAGTGTAAAACACTCTGGTATATATATTTAAACTCGTCGGTCGGATCGAGTGGAGTCACCATCACCATTGCATACAAGTAAGCTAGAGCCATGGAACTAACAGAACAACACATGGCGGTCATCAGCAGCCAAATGGCTAGCCTATTCTTGAGCGGAAACCCGTTTATGGCTAGGAGAATGGTGAACAGAGAAGCCATTAACGACACCGTGTTGCAAATTGAGAAATCATTGTAGTCGCTAGCGCTTCGGGTATTTGAGCCCACAATAGATGTTCTAGGATGCGGGTTTATTACCTTATTGGAACCAGAGCTTCCATTGTCTTCGATGCCAATGTTGTAGTCTTGCCAAACACCGCCAAGAGGGCTAAACGCCCCCTGGAAAGCCATGGCGGCTATCACAGAAGCTGACATGATCAGATTTCCGCGAGCCTCTTCCAACCATTTGTCGTCTATCTTGAAGTACTTTTTCCAAGTATTCGATACTAATTGCAGTAGTAGTAGTCGGAGTTGGTACCGGTGGTGGTGGTGATTCAAGATGTTGATCAGTAGTAGTTTGTTCGAGGACTGCAACAGTAGTAGTTGGAGTTGGTACCGGTGGTTTTGTTGGTGATTCGAGATGATGATTGGTAGGAGTTCTTCCAAGGAGTTGTTGGCCCCAACAACAAAAAAAAAACAACCAATTCCACTAACTTTTAAAAAAAAAAAAAAAAAAAACATTGGTATCATCAGCAATTTTTTCATAAAACTAAAGTTAGTAGAATAAGTTAGTTTTTTTCTTAAAATTAAAGATCTAAAAAGAACCCAAAAACCAAAAAAACAAAGTTAGTGAACACCCCCTAATTTTTTTGCTATTAGATATTTGTGCGGTGGTACCTATAGTTTCCATGGCTACCTCAAAACTTGTAAGATTTCAAAAGGTTATTTTGGTGCTATATTTTCGGATATTAGAGTTGATCATCGGTCATTGTTAGGGTGATCGGTAAAAGGGGAGGGAGGGAGGAGATTTGAAACTTTGGGGGACAAAAAATATAGTAAGGGCATATTTGAAAGTTCAAGGATTTTTTCTGGGTTGTATTTAGCAAAAATGAAACCAAAGGGGACAAAAAATATAGTAGAGGCATTTTTGGAAATTCAAGGACTTTTTGTCTGTTGTATTTAGCAAAAATGGATTTTTTCTGCCTCATCTGGGTTATATGTAGTAATTGGGTGGTATGTGTACAAAAACAGATTGCGAATAGAATCACTATGGAAAGTAGCCCAAATTTTAGATATTCGCATCAGATCTGTGGTCCTGTAATGCATTTCATGTTTCAACTTTATTCATTCCATGACCGATTTCTGGATTCAACACAAGATTTTACCTTTGGTGCAGAAGAGTGGCTTTTTAATGTGATGAATCATGATCTCCCTTCGATATTTGAAGTTGTAACCAGTGCTCAAAGCAACAAATATCATAAGGAGAAAGGATTACTATTAATTTTTTTATTTTTGCAGTGCTTGAATGTTGTGACAAATTTGTTGAGTTCATTTTGGTGTTGACCGTGGTGCCAAGGCTGGCCAAAGTATTGCAGTTGAGTGCTTCTAGACGTGAGCTTAAGAGAATCTTAACAGTTGACCTGCAGCAGCAGCTAATCCTCTGTTCTTACCTTTCTTGTTCCTTTTCCTGGGATACCTAATATGCATTTCCAAGTAGCCAAACTAGGAAAATTTCGTCCTTGTGATTTAGAAGGTGATTTATGTAAATAATTTTTTTTCTCTCTTTACCGTTTTATCAGCGGTATTTAGTTTTTGTTTTAGCAAAGCAGCCCGAATCCGAATCTTCGGGGGCAAGTTTAAAAAGTCACAACCCAGACACGAAGGGGAAGGATTAGATGAGGAAATGACGACCATGGGAAGACCTTGTCTGGGGCATGTGGCGAGAACTATGCATCTGATGAATTCTGGGTTTGTTGTAACATATGCAAGAAGTGGTTCCATGGTAATTCCGATTTGTGCGGTAGTTACTGGTACCTATAGTTTCCATGGCTACCTTAAAACTTGTAAGATTTCAAATTAAATGTTATTTTTGGGTCGATGGAATGGATTTAACGGGCAGTTTAAAGGCAAACTTGTCTCCATCAGATGAGCCATATAAACTTAATTTTTTCATCCAAGAGGCACTTGTAGTTTTTATGTTTGCCAAACAATTTCAAATTACTGGAAAGTAGCACAAATTATTTAGATGAGAAAATGATGAGTATGGGAAGACCTTGTGTGGGGCGCGCAGCGAGAATCATGCATCTAATGAGTTCTGGATTTGTTGTAACATATGCGAGAAGTGGTTCTATGGTAAATGCGTGAAGATATATTACACCGGCCAGGGCTGAGAATCTGAAGCAGTACAAATGCCCATCTTGAAGTGGCAACAAGAGAGCACGCGCGTCCTTGATTTAGCTGGGGGAGTATGGTTTCTCTCGCCTTGTACTCTTAATGCAGACTCAGGTTTTTTCTTGTTTTTTAGGGCTATATTTTGGCAGAACTTGTGAATGTGTACCTCTAGCAATCAAAATACACTATTCGTTGGGGGATCCTACTTTTCATGTTACTATTTGTTGTAGCTTGGAAAAATTTCCCTCATATTTATTTCAAATTATTTGATTTCGCTGGGGGATTTTTTATCTCGCAATCGTGGTGTGATTCTCTTCACTTCATTGAACTTACGCATTAGGTAATATGAAAAACAATTAGAGGGCATGTTATTGCGAATCATACACGTGTTGCTGAGTGTAACGCCTAGTGCTCGAACAATATGCAAATCCATTGTTCCACGAGGTTTACACTTTTTGCTATTTGTTCACAACAAATGTAGCATGGCTCTTCCATTTTAGCGTATCAGGTAATTTGCTCAAGTACATGTGGGGAGGTATCTGTAGAGATTGGCCATGCTATATATATGGACTGATCCAACGATTTGGTTTATTGATGGTAGCTTGATTTTTCTTCTGCATACCAATGGTTAATTATGTGTTTTTCTTCTGTATGTTACAACATAAAGACTCAATTTTAGTATTTAGTGTTCAATTGCGTTTGGATGGCTGATTATTTTCTACTATTAGTCATGTAATCTTAGTTTTTTTTTTTTTTTTTTTCTTTCAATTCTCCAATACCAGGTAGGTTCAATTGTTTTCCTCACGCGACAATGTAATTATGGGCCTCAGTTAAGTGAAGAAAGATTCAGATATCTCAGTTTTACAAAGTGAAATGCTTCGACAGTTGCCTAGATGGCTGCATTCACAAATTACACCCTTGCTTCTTGTTAGTGCAAGAAACAGAGAGACACATGATTTGTTCACACAATTTCAAACACAATTTTATTGTAAATATACAGAAACAATTTCATATGCTCTCACACGTCTGTTTATATATTCCTCTCTCACTCTTACTCCATTACTTACACACTTTACATAATCAGAGTACAATCCAATTTATTGGCAAAACAATCGAGATAAACTCACAATATTTATTGCGCAAATCACAAAACATATTATAGAAGTTCAAAAAAGTTTTCAAGCATGACATTGAATAGTTCCCCATGTGTTTGTTATGGGCTGTTGGGAAGACACTTGCTCCTTGAAACTTATCTGACTCCAAAATAAAGTTTATCTTTCATCACTTCTTACATTGTTCTTCACCGAAGAGAGTACTTTATTCTAAACAAAAATAGAAAATATTCACGAAGGTCCAACAAAGAAACACTCTAGCTTATACTCTATCAAGATTCTCAAACTTCAGTAGTTTTGCCATCGATTTTTTTCGGAGAAACCCTGGCCTCTTCTCAAACAGCCAGGTGAAGAACCGAATCGTGTGAATCAACATAACAAGTCCACAAAGGCCCATCCAAGTGTAGAACACTCCGTTATAAAATTTGTAACTTGAATCCCATTCGGGTGGAAGCACCATCGTTATCGCATACAAATAAGCTAGAGCCATAGAACCAACAGAAGTGCACATGGCGGTCATCAGCAGCCAAACGGCCAGTCTATTCTTGAGCGGAAACCCACTTATGGCTAGGAGGATGGTGGACAAAGAAGCCATTAACGACACCGTGTTCGGAATCACGAACAAATTGAACCCTACCAGAGAATATGACCCTGCAATAGATGTTCCGGGTTTTAGGTTTATCCCATTGTCATTGGTGGTTCCATTGTTGTAGTCCTGCCAAACATCTCCTGGAGGGCTAAGCGCCCCCTGGAAAGCCATGGCGGCTATCACAGAAGCCGACATGATTAGATTTCCACGAGCCTCTTCCAACCATTTGTTGTCCATCTTGAAAAACTTTTTCCAGGTATTTGATATAAGTTGTTTTTCTTTACTTATGATTTTAGCGGTAGTAGTAGTCTGAGTTGTTACCGGTGGTGGTGATTCGAGATGATGATGATCGGTAGAAGTTCTTTCGAGGAGTTGGTTGTCGCCGCGGTCTCTTTGAACACCGGCCAACTGAAAGATGTCACGAATTTCCATTGATTTCAAGTCTCTAATGGGATAGACCTCCAAAACATCCAAAGCTGTGAAGCCATTCTCGTTCTTCATATTTCTTGCTGCAATCACACCCGGGATCTGAAGCAAGTATTCTATTATCTGCAAGCACAATTTGACCGTCTATAAATTCAGAAAAAACGAACAAAAAAACCAATAGGAAAAATAGGTTCAGAATCAATAATGAGCAGATCAGATTTACCATGGCAACCAAGTAATCTAATCATTTCATTTTGAACGATGGACAATTGTCTTTGACACAGAACATAATTGGCCTATGGGTAACCAAATGTCATCACCTCATCTATAGGAGAACTGAAAAATAAAATAGTGCTATCACACAAAATTTTTGTGATGAATATTTCTTGTTCTTTTCATTTTAATAAAAATACTCTACTTTTAAAATTTAATGTGAATCAGTTTTATAGTCGGCACCGCAATGAGCCTAAATTGTTGTACTAATACACACACTATCAATATAGAAATCAACGCCCAAGGTTTGGTCTTGGCATGAGACTTACGATTTTTCCTAGGATCTCAAGAAAAGGCCACACATCACTTCGGTATGAGTTTACTTTGGAGCTCAATTAAAGGCATTATTTTTTCATATTTCCACTCCCTTTTTTGCATTGTTAGAGCATCTCCACTCTTTAACCTTCTTTTATATTTAAATTCATAATTTTAGTAAATCCCCGTAAATAACTACTCTACTCATTTACGTAAATCTATATCAAATTGAGTTTTACTCAAGTAGCGAAAAAAAAAATTGACTTTTACTCAAATAAAGGGAGACTCAAATTTTTAATCAAAATTCGCAAGGGTACTTCTTTGCCCAAAATCTACATCATGCCATTAATGTGAATTTTATTCAAACTTGGTTTGCCCACTAAATTACTTCATACCAAATACCGAATGAAAGCTTTTACTCAAATATTAGTTAATTAATCAATGGAGATGCTATTACATATATAATTGAATCAAAGCAGCGAAACCACTGCAAAACCACTTCTGGCTACACGCTCACAGTGGGAACAGTGCTAGCCATCTAATTTTAAACTTCAGGGCATGGTTTTTGTAATTTCTTTGGACGATATTAAAGAACTGATGAAGTACTTTAATTTCTTATTAAAGGTTTCAAGAAATGATTCCCATAAGTACCTTATTTTTTATTGAAAAACTGCACGATTTTTTTAGGGGCGCACAATTTTGGACGGATGGAATAACTTACTAACCTCTTTTTGTTTGAGAGCTGCAGCAAGGTGCAAGATGGTGTTACCATCTTTATCTTTGGAGTTGATGATAGAGTCATGCTGATCACCATACTCATCAATACTCCTCATCCATTCCACCACCAATTTCAAAGCCTTCGAACGGTTATATTTGACACACAAGTGTAAAACGCTCTCTCCTTCTCCTCCTCCTTTTAGTACTTGTACCTTTTCGCTAGTCGACGCAACTCTTCTACTAATTGCCCCAAGCAACTCCCTTATCACCTTCACTTGCCCTTTGGCCACCGCCAAGTGGAGGGGCGTTCTGCCATCCCCATCACGGACCCAGCAAACCCCATTGTCTGCCCCCAGCAGCTCGCAGACGATGTCGGCATGGCCCTCGGCACACGCCACGTGAAGGGGCGATCGCCCGAGCGAGTCTAAATGGGTGGCGAATTTGGGCTTGTGACTTAGTAACACTCTCATGAAATCCACGTGACCGCGCATCGCGGCGATGTGCGCAGGAGTCTCGTCGAAGCACGTGAGTGAGACTCTGTCCAGGATGAGTTCATCTTTTTCAATCAGTGCATCTAATGCTTGTACATTCCCTCGTACTGATGCTTCATACAACTTATTCACCACAGTTTCTCTCTCACTAGCAGCATTAGAATGGAATGCCTCCATTGCAACAAAGTCTTACCTTTGATGACAGTGGAATGTGTACATGTGTATATATATACTTAGATTATATATAGAAGATGCACGTGCATTAAATGGGTGTAGATATGTTGTCTTCGATGTTTAAAATTATATTAAATATACTAGCTCTTTTACAAACTCATATATACACAAAATTTGACATATTAGAGTGAACAATGCCACAAAAACATAAAAAAATAAAAATAAAAAACCCAAAACACAAAAGATGTTACAATTATTCTAGGTAAAATTTTATATTTGGACCCAAGCAAGGTTAAACCGTTGCATAATTAGTATTAAAATTCTTTTGGTAGAGAATTGTGATAAATAAGTTCACACACGGATATTTGGTTATATGCTCTTGTTTTGGAGATATAAAGTTGATTGTTGTTCAAATAGAAGTTAGAGCACGACACGATCGATCTCAATATATATTTTTTTCTCTCTATTTATTTTTCTGATTGTCGTCATTAAGAAAGTGTACCTTATTTGGGCCTATTGTATAACTATGTTCAATTATGAATTACCTTGATTGATACGTGTTCATAATATAAGATTAAGTGTTTTTTTTTAATCGAAAAAAAATATAAGATTAAGTGTTGAAATAAAGCTCAAAATAAAATTAATACATATATATATATATATATATATATATGTGATATGAAGATATTTTCTGGGATATTTAGTTGAGCTGCCCATGTGGACCGAAGTTGTGGTCGGAGCGTGTTTTTGTAACATTAATCCTCATTAACTTGCACATAGATCGACCTCATTCAATTGTGAGTGAGATGAGAGACTGATATGAAGATATTTTCTGGAATATTTGGTTGAGCTGCCCATGTGGACCGAAGTTGTGGTCGGAGCGTGTCTTTGTAACATTAATCCTCATTAACTTGCACATAGATCGACCTCATTCAATTGTAAGAGCATCCACGTTGGCATAACCAAAATTAAAAAGTTGCTAAAGTTAGCAATGTTTGTTTAAAAAGTCTTTAGCGTTAGAAAGAACCAAAACTTAAGAACCTCTTAAAGAACTAACCAAATTTTGTCACTTGGATAACCAAAACTAGCAACCTTTTGCCAATAACCAAATTTAATGGACCCCACATCTACCCAATCAAGTACACCCACCATTACACAAAATGACAAAAACCTTCTCTCTCCTCTCTTAACAATGTTTTCAAAAGTTTAATTTAAATTTTTTTTTCTTTTTCAAAAGTTTAATTTTAAAAAACTGGTTTTTTTCAAAAGTTTATTTTAAAAAACTGTTTTTTTCAAAAGTTCATTTTAAAAAACTGTTTTTTTTTCAAAAATTCCTATTAAAAACTGTTTTTTTCAAAAGTTCTTTTAAAAAAAAATGTTTTTTTTTCAAAAGTTCATTTTAAAAATTGCTTTTTTCAGAAGTTTATTTTTAAAAAATGTTTTTTTTCAAAATTTATTTTTAAAAACTGTTTTTTTAAAACCGTTTTGTACTTAAAGAAAATTCAAAATATTTTTTTAAAAAAATTTCAAAACTATTTTTTGTAGTTTGAAAAAGTAATGTGGCAAGTTTTGTTTATCATTTGAATAATTGATGGAGGGTATCCATTATTTTTGGTTATGGACAAAAAACACCAATGTGGGACTTGGCATTCTTAACTTTTAAGACCATACAAATGGATAAAAAAACATGTAATTTTTTTACGCGACAATTTTTAGATTAGGCTAATTTTGTGGATCTTTCTAAGTGAGATGAGAGACTGATATGGAAAATAATTTGTTCACCGTCAACATCAAATTACATCAAACGAAATCATTCATTGCATTTCCGGTGTTGGTTGATGGAGAGAGATTTGAGGTTTTCCTCACCCTTTCGGGGATGGTGGCAAGGGCCCTCAATTATTAAATGTAATGGGCCAAGTCAACTTATTACTCCATTGCGCTAGAAAGTAGAAACAGAAACCAAGGAAATGGCAAACAAAAAGAAATGCTTTCCGCGACAGAATAACACTAATAGTAGTACGGATACGGAGTACTACAGAAAATGACTAGGTGGAGCATCGTTATTGAGTCATTCCGGTTGCAGACTCAATAATTATTTGGGGATAAGTTGACGTGACGGCATCCAACCATCGTTAGAAACCTTCATGGGCTTTTTTTTTTTAGAGTCTTTTGGTTTAAATTTGGTTTTAGTTTATTGGATTATTTGGTTTTGTCGCTTTATTGAAATTTTTTTTTCGTTTGTTAGTTTTTGATTCGATTTTTTGAGGGGTTTTAGGCTTGCATGCCGGCGAGGAGGAATCTAAAAAGTATAAAATTATTAGCCAAACTTAAAGTTTTGTGAATAAAGACAAAAATAAACCAAATTGGATTATTGGTTTTTGGTTTTTTGGTTTATTTTTGTCTTTATTCACAAAACTTTAAGTTTGGCTAATAATTTTATATTTTTTAGATTCCTCTCGTCGAGACAAGCCAAGAAACCTCAAAAAATCAACCGAAAACTAACAAATGCAAAAAAAAATTGAATAAGGACAAAATCAAATAATCCAATAAACCAAAAAACCAAATTTAGCCAAACTCCCCCTTAGTATTGCTGGTAAAGTTAATTTGTGTGCTATTTTTTTCGTTCGGATTTGTTAATCCATTTTAAAAGTTTATGTCATTTTTTAAATGATTATATTTTATAATTTATAATATTTTATTTAATTTTAAAAACATTGTCTTATAGAATTAACCGAGATCTATCAAACAAGATCTATATTGAATATATAATTACTTATTAATTTAAAGATATCACTATTTTTTCATCCGGTTACAATAGAACGAGGAACAAATAAATCCGGACGGAAAGAGTATTTGATTTGTGTGGTGGTACCTATTGTTTTCGAATGCTGCTACGTGCACGGATGCATGTGTACAGACGGCACATCGACGACATCGTGGGTCTCATCCAGTCGATCTGAGCCGTTCATCCTTCTTAAAATCAAATTTCGAGTGGGCTTATGTGAGAATCGAGACAATCGAACAGCTACATGAGCTCGATCCAAAATCACCCCATTTCATCCAAAATTTGATTATGAGAACGATAAACGGCTCGGATCGACCATTTTGGACCCACAACGGTGTCGGCGACATTGTCGGTACGCCGTCGGTACATTTGGGTCGGTGCAGACAGAATTACTCATTGTTTCCATGACTACCTTAAAACTAGCAAGATTTTAAAAGGTTTTTTTTTTTTTTTTGAGTGGTTGGAATGGATTTGATGGTGAGCAAGGTTAATTTAACCACTATTTACCAAATTTTTTTAAACCACTTTGATCATTTAAGGTGCTAAGAAAATAGGGAATGGCACTCTTGGGTTCAAAACCTCCTACCAGTATTTGTCACAGTCTTACATGGGGCTCCTGCTAGAGAATAGTAAAAATAGTCCCAAACAATTAGTCCAAGTTCATGTAAGCTAGCTTGAATATACTATAGCTAACAAAATAATAGGGGCCCTAATCAACTTCGCTCAGGTATTCCAATTACGCCGATTAGTTATACAAAACTTTCATTCAATAAGAGAGAAGTTTAGAAAAGCTATCCAACAAATTCAATAAAAATGCAAAAACTACGCGTCAGAGTCGGGATTGGGGTGAGAACTATTTTGTTTGGTACATGCGTGCTTGATGCTTCTTAACATAATTATTAGTCTTTTCTTTCCTCTCTTTTCTTCCATCCTTTTTTCTTTCTTTCTTTTCGATGGGTCGTCTGTTATCTTTCCTTCAGACGTGTTGTGTACCAAAGATACTATTGCAATTGAATGTCTTTTTAAAAAATGCTAATAACAACCCAAGGTGGTGTCAAATGGCAGGAAAAGGACAAAAAAAAAAAGTGAAAGTATTTTCTATGAGTTAAAGTGCATTAAAAAGTATTAAAAGTACTCACGAAAAAACAGTGATTAAAACAAAAAAAAAAAAACCGTGATATTTGACCACTTAACATCTCAGCTTTGCCTAAAAACTGTGATAGTTTAGCGAGAAATCATCTCAGTTTTTAATAATACCGTGATCTTTTCTTTACCCAAAAGATCTCAGTTTCATATAAAACCGTGATCAAATGTGTTCTGCCAAATAAAAAAAATTAATATTTTCCCATCATCATCTTCATTCAATAAAATATAAATTGAATTAAAAAACATTTCATATTGATCTTCCAAAATGTGTTACATGACAAATTGGTATTGGATAACTAGTTTACAACTGCTGCAAAAATGAAGCCAGTAGAAATTAGGCCAAGCCTTCCAAAAAAGAACCACAACTACAATCCTACAATGATCACCTAACCCCTTCTTTTTGACCAAAAAGTTTCTTCGCTATAGTCGCGGCACATACTTCATCAAGGGAGCACTTCCAATATTGACTACTCTCACCTAAAAAGAAAAGTCACAGGTGAAAGCAAAAATATTCTAACGTCCAATAAATATACGTCAATTGAAACAAGAAATGCACAAAACTAAATTCGACGTCTTCAATGTCCACAGTTGATTGGAATAGTTCCAAAACAATTGCAACACAAATGAAAGCAGAAAAATGCACTGAAGCTTGTCGATATTCTACGACCGAAAGGAAAAACTAAAGAAAAACATATTGTATGAAGTAACATATTTCAATAGCATGTTAAGCAAGAAAGCCATGGAGAAGAAATAATGTGGTGGCGTCAAATGACTCAAATGACATGAGATGGAACCATTTAGATAGTATATTTTCTCTTTTTGCTCTGGATCAGAGGGTATATACCCTCACAGACAAGTAATCTTCTTCAATAACATTCTCATTTACCAAAAAGAAAGAACGCAAGAGTGAGGTGGCATACCATGCGCTGCAGCTTCTTGAAACTTCACTCTCATAGTTCTAACAAATTTGAAGAAAACATTACTTCTATTCAACTCATGAATCAATTCTTTGGTGTCATTCACATGTGGGTCACAATGTAGCACTGAAGAACGAGCAAAACAAATAGAAATGTTATAAATAGGAAATTGTAACACAAAGTTCAACCAATTAGCAAGATCAGTTCCCTTACAAGTATATACATCGTTCTCATGGCGAATGTTGCAGTACTTCTCCTTTGGATTCTTGACATTGATGTTACCAATATGAATTTTACTCCTGATTCCTGAAGAAACAAAGAAACTTGTGATAAAAATTACCCTGACACGATGAGAAGGATAGTCCATAAGTTAGAGAACTACATACCACGTCCACATTCTATACGGAAATCTATCGTACCACGAAATGAGCTCCTCTAGTTCTCCTCTATCTTCATCGTTTTAATTAAAATCATCTTCACCTGTCGACAGAGCTTTGATGATAAAGTATATGAAAGACAAGGAAAACACACATTTTTCTCTACATGGGTGCCAGAATTTACAAGGACAGCAGGTACAATCTGTCTAACCTCCCTCAGAACATTTACCAATGCCCCATCTAACCCCTGCCAGTTAAACAACCATTTTTTCAGCCAAAAGAATCACCCTATCCTCGAAGTAACAATTGTCACTTTAGGAATCAAGAACCATATCCCAACAATTGTCACATTAGGAACTGAGAACTCATATCCCATAACAATGTCACCTTTTCTTTTCCTTGTTTTCATTAATGAAAAACGTGTGGGCAACACCCTTCTTACCAGCTCGTCCCGTCCTCCCTATTTTGTGAACATATTCTGTTGTGAGAGGGAAACGGTAATTGGATTTGACGTCAATTTCGACATAGTTAGGGCACTTTGTATGCATTCGAACATACTATCTAATAGTAATTGATGTCTCATACAAACTAATTTCTTCCCTTGTCTTTAGTAAAACCGTACTTCGGAAAAGAGGATTACCTAATTAAAAAGGTTCAGTTGGAGATTTTTAGGGTTAGATTTAGAAACTCGGGCTTAACAATTGGCGTTTGCGAATGGAAAAAACTTAGGGTTTTTTCTAGATTAGGGAAAAATAAATACGCATTCGTATGGATAGAGAGGTAGACGGCCAACAAACCTGGCAGATCGGTCGCATTCGGTTGCATCCAAAGGTGGGCGGGGGAGAGCAGTCGCACGCGGTGTTGCACCATCCGCAGTAAGAGAAGGAGAGGGTACATTGACGTTGATAGGTGAGGGTTGGTAGCCATCATCTTTGGTGCGGCACTGGTAGGAGATGTTCACCATGGATGTACCACGGTGTTAGGGTTTGTTGACAATGGTAGCGGGAAAGGGAGAAATGAAGATTGAAGGGGAGGGTTTTTTACTCTTTAATTTTACAGCCGGACTGCTTTAACGCAGAGGAAATCGGTTTTAACTTTAAGTTTAAACATATTCATCTCGGTTTTAAATTTAAAAAAAATTACTATAATCACGGTTTTTTTTTGTTTCATCTCGGATTTTAACAAAAACGAGATACAAAGAATAAACTGTGGGCTAATTTGGTTAAAAAGTAGTTTTTAGTCTTTTAGTTTTTTCATTTCGTCTTTATTCAAATTTTTTTAGGATTTGTTAGTTTCACGTCAAGATTTTATAGTTTCTGCATTCCTCTTGGCGAGACGAATCTAACAAGTTTAAAATTATTATCAAAACTCAATTTTTTTTAATAAAGCCAAAATACTTGGATTATTGGCAAATAATCCAAGTATTTCGGCTTTATTTAAAAAAATATTTGGTTTGACCATAAATTTATACTTGTAGATTCGTCTCGCCGAGAGGAATCCAGAAACTACAAAATCTTGACACAAAACTAACAAATGCTACAACAATATGGTTAAAGACGAAACAAAAAAACCAAAAACTACTTTTTAGCCAACTAGCCCATTGAAGCACGGTTCTTCCGTGTGTGAGATAAAAAAACACCAATTATCTCGGTCTATATAGATAACCGTGATTAAAGATTAAGTCAGTAATTTTTTAACACGCTTTTAATAAAACTGAGATCTTTTTGAAATTTTGAGCGTGATCTTTATGACTTTATTTAGTAGTGTAAGGACATGGTATTTTCATACTAAACTCGAATCGTCTCTCGCCAATTATCAGTGTCCTGAAACTGGCCCGGTACGTTTTCTAACATTCATAATTTCTGTTTTATTGTTTATTTCCAAATAATTTTAAACTGTGTTTCCAACATCAAGTACATGTGGGGAGGTATCTATAGAGATTGACCGTGCTATGGACTGGTCCAACGATTTGGTTTGCTGATAGTTTTCTTTCGTTTTTTGGTAATGCCAAGTGTCCCAGGCCAGTCTGCACGCCCCCCTATTAATTCCTACAGCCCCACATCCATTTCACAGACTTATTGGTAACTTGATTTTCAATTCAATCAAAATTTTAGCTTGCCGTAGTAGTTTCACATACACATGGTTAATTGTGTGCTTTTCTTCCGTCTGTTACAACATAAAATTCAATTTTCTACGACGGTTTTGTGCCACGAAATTATTGATACGCAACTGTATTAGTACTTGGTACTCAACTATGTTCGGATGGCTGTTTACTTTCTACTATTAATGTAATCTTACTTTATTCATTTCCTTACCAAATTCACTAATACCGGTAGGTTTGTTTTTGTCATGTGACGATGTAATTTTGGGCCTCAGTTAATTGAAGAAAGATTTAGAGAACTCAATTTTACAAAGTGAAATGCTCTGGCATTTGCTTAAATGGCAGCATTTACAAATTACACACTTGCTTCTTTTTTATTTATTTATTTTTTATCAGTTAAAAAACTTATTAATTTCTGAAAGAAAACAAAGGTTAAATAGAAAGGACACACCAACAAAACACCACCCGAGAACCAAACCCAAAGGAAGGTAAAGAGCCAGCCAAAGGACCACAAAATTAAACAAAGTCACACTCCAATTAAAACAACCCAATAACCGGAACACAAAACAACCTAAAACCAAAGGACAAAAAACCACAATAGCAAACCGAACGGAAAAACAATACCAAAAGCAAAGAGCAAACAATACAATCACCAAACTCGGATTAAATATCAAGGTTCCCTCTTCTTCTTTATCTTCTGATGGTATCTGCAATAGAAGCTCCCTTCTTTTCAGAATGCTCGGAAGATGATGGACGATGGTACCAAGTTAGACATTAAATTTTTGAATTGGAGGAGGAAGAAATAGCAGAGGACTAGTGCACTTGATGATTTGGAGGAAGGTGGCGTCTTGGAGGAAGATGATGGCCTTGAGGATAGTGCTTAATTTTCTTTATTCTAAACACAAATGGGAACACTCACGAAGATCCAACGAGTAAAAACTATAGCTCATACCCTATCAAGATTCTCATACTTCAGTAGTTTGGTTATGGATTTTTTTCGGAAAAACCTTGCCCTCTTCTCAAGTAGCCAGGCGAGGAACCGAAATGTGTGAATCACCAGAACAAATCCGCCAATGCCCACCCAAGTGTATAACAATCGTTGATAAAATTCTTCGGTAACATCCCAATGATTGGGTGGATACACTATTACCATCGCATACAAATATGCTAGAGCCATAGAACCAACAGAAGTACACATGGCGGTCATCAGCAGCCAAATGACCAGCCTATTCTTGAGCGGAAACCCGCTTATGGCTAGGATGATGGTGAATAGAGAAGCCATTAACGACACCGTGTTGCAATGCGAGAAATAACTGAAATATTCAGGTGAATACGACCCTCCAATAGATGTTCCGGGTTGCACGTTCGTTGGCCCGTTGTCCACGTTGTCCTCTAAGATTTTTCCTTTATTGTAGTCTTGCCAAACACCGCCTGGAGGACTAAGCGCCCCCTGGAAAGCCATGGCGGCTATCACAGAAGCCGACATGATCAGTTGTCCGCGAGCCTCTTCCAACCATTTATCGTCCATCTTGAAAAACTTTTTCCAGGTATTCTTTATTAGTTGTGCTATTCTTCTGGTTTTATCGGTAGTAGTAGTCGGAGTTGTTACCGATGGTAATTCGAGATGATGATCGGTAGGAGTTGATCTTTCAAGGAGTTGTTGGCCGTTGCAGGCTCTTTGAACACCGGCTTGCAAAAGGATATCACGAATTTCCATTGATTTCAAGTCTCTAATGGGATAGACCTCCAAAACATCCAAAGCTGTGAAGCCATTCTCGTTCTTCGTATTTCTTGCTGCTATCTCACCCGGGATCTGAAGCAAGTATTCTATTGTCTGCACACATAAGATTTGAACGCCCAAAAGTGGAATATTAACGCGTATATGGTATGTAGTATTCGATGACAGAAAAGAATGGGAGCAAGGTCCTTGTAGCGAGGCCTCTACGTTGTCAGCACCAACACACCGAAGGCCGCTCTACAAGGACCCTGTTCCCCGAAAAATAGATACCATAAAACAAACACAAAAAAGAGTCTAGAATTCATAATGAATGGACCAGATAAACCTACATTAATCCCTTTCACGTTGAAGTATGGACAAATTTCTTTGAGATTGAAAAACTGTTGATCATATGTGTGATTGGTGCTACATGCATGATCATCTGGTTACCTAAGTGTACTTACTTCTTCCTTCCCATTTTGTTAATTTGTCAATTGTTATTCTTATCTCTATATATCTATTGTCTACATCTATCAATGTGGATCTTCAAAAATATGTAATATGATCTTATTTGATAGATTTCAATTTGTTCTATAATACAAAGTTCTCGAAATCATAAAATAATTATAGATTAAAAAACATAGGCAATAGAAACAAAAAAGACAAAATGAATGTTTTAAACAAAAACAAAATCAGACGAAGGTAGCATTTTTTGATACCGCTTACAAAATCGTCTATATCTCACAATATATGATGTCTTAAACAATGTAAATTTTTTTATATTAAAACAAGTACTTGAGACACATCAAAGAAGATCCATATTACATATAAATACTATTATACAATAATAAATAAATTTACAATTTTTTTGAGACCTCGATAATAGTGAAAGTGGACTAATAATATGAAACGGAGAGAGTGAATTATTATTATTTTTTGCATTGTCACATAAATATCAAATTCCAGAGTGAATCAAAGCAAAACAACTGCTGATTGCACACACGTAATGTGCAAGCCAACTATTTTATACTTCCTTTATCCCATTTTTTTGGATCAATTTTCAAAGATTGTGATAACTTTGAATTGTTTACATATTTGAATATGGATGCAAAAATATGGAATTGCCAGTATGAATCTTATTTGATTGTTTTTTATAATTTCTATAAAAAATCAAAAATTAAAATTATAAAAAATATCACAAATCGTAAGATATAAGTAATTAAAAAATTATAAACATTAAAATAATGAACGAACAGTTTGAGACGGGTGGAGTAATAATACTAACCTCCATTTGTTTGAGAGCTGCAGCAAGGTGCAAGACGGTGTTACCATCTCTATCCTTGGAGTTGATTATAGAGTCATGCTGATCACCATCATCACCTTCAATACTCCTCATCCATTCCACCACCAATTTCAACGCCTCCAAACGGTTATATTTGACACACAAGTGTAAAACGCTTTCTCCTCCACCTTGTAGTAGTTGTAGTTTCTCGCGAGTCGACTCAGCTTTACTAGAAATAGCCCTAAACAACTCCCTCAAAACCTCTAGTCGCCCTTGCGCTGCTGCCAAGTGGAGGGGCGTTCTTCCGTCCCCATCGCCGACCCCGCAAACTCCGCTATCCGCCTCCAACAACAAACGCACGATTTCAACATGGCCCTCAGCACACGCCACGTGAAGGGGCAATCGCCCCAACGAATCTAAATCAGAGGCGAGTTTGCGCTTGCGACGTAACAGCGCTTCCACGAAATCCAAGTGACCGCGCATCGCGGCAATGTGCGCAGGAGTCTCATGGAAGCACGTGAGTGAGATTCTGTCCAAGATAAGTGCATCTTCTTCCATCAGTGCACCTAATACTTGTATGTTCCCACTCACAGATGCTTCATATAATTTTTTCTCCATAGTTTCTCTCTCGGCATTACAATGGAATGCCTCCATAGCAATAATATCTGATGTTGGATAATTGTGGCGTCAAGGTATATATAGGCAGATTATATTACCACTTGACCACATGCCCACAATTCACTTTTGTTAGTAGTATGTTACAACTTGACCACATGGTGCATGCGGAAGAATTTCACCACATGTTGATTTGATTACCTTTTAATTGATTTAATCTGAGAGAGAGTAGGGATGGAGCTATGAAGGGGAGGTGACATGTACCACCCTCGGAGCTCTATTTTATTTTTATTTTTTTGATCTGACATGAGCTCTATTTTTTTTATTTTTTTTGGTAAATCGGAAATAACATTAAAACTAGATAATGAAGTAGCACTCCATAAGGAGATGAGTTAGATTACAAACCAACCAAAGCATGACTCAAGTCCAGAACAAGGCAGAGTCCAACAAAATAAAACCACTAATCCAGAACATATCCAAGACCAAGCCGGTCCCTGTTCCAAAATTCACGAATTGATAGAGGCATCGTGTCCAGGACAACAAGGTGTTCATTTTGCTCCGCGCCTATCCGTGCGAGGTGATTAGCACACTCATTAGCACTACGTGGTATGTGAATGAGAGTGGCGCCAGTGCGTGACTTTAGAGCTTTAGTTTCAAAGATCATGTTGCTTTGAGGGTGACAATCATCAGACTCTTCATTAATCAGATTGACCGCCACAAGAGAATCGGATTCAATGATCACATTTCGCATGTTTTTCTCTAGAATTATAGTTAATCCTCTGTAAATAGCCCAGAGTTCCGATGCCAGACTTGTCTCCCATATCAATTTACCGTAGTAACCCAAGATCCATTTGCCTTCTGTATCTCGAAATAACCCACCGCATCCAGCTTTCTGGGACGTGAGGTACCAGCTGCCATCTGTATTTAATTTCAATCCTGTTGGAGGGGGAGACCAATGTGTTAATATAGGTTTTTTAAGCCTCGTGGAAAGTAAGGAATTGAATGCCGCTACAATCTCATTAGCATAGGAAATAGTTGCCTTGAAGCTAACAGTGGAAGGAATAACAACGTAATCAAAACTCATGCGATTTCTATCCTTCCAAATCTGCCATAAGATGGCTAAGAAAATGCAGCTCCAAGGAATACTATCACCTATACCAGAGATCCTTTGGGATTTGAGATTACGGGTAATCCACTCCAAAATAGGGCAATCAAGGTCCTTACTCAACCATGAGCTCTATTTGTCACCGTGGTCTAAGCGCATGAATTTTGGATTTGCCCCCAGGGTTCGACTCCCTTGCAACCCAGTGAGTGGGTTTAAATTTTTTTCCTTCTCCCCTCCCCCCCTCCCTCTCTCTCTCTCTCTCTCTCTCTCTCTCTCACTCACACACACACACACACACAAAAAAGGTTGACAATTTTTTTTACTAATTGGAGAGGAACGTATACATTTGAACATTAGCATTTTTACTGCACACTTTTTACCGACTATGATGGGTACAAATGTACAACAAAATTGAATTCACAATCATGTTGATTAACATATTTGTATGAATGAGTTTTGAATTGCACATCTTGTTTCACGTAGAGCGTAATAGAGATTCTCATTGGCTCCAGCATCCATGAAACTTGTTAATTTATTTATTTTTCTGGTGTTTGCCAGGGAAAAAAGCAGAAAGCGGCGGCGGTTGGAGCTATTGGTCAATTTTATTTTGTTACCAAGAAAGATTAATATCGTAATGTCTTGTATTTAAATAGCATAAGAGTTGCATAGAAGAAGCTCTCGTTTATTTTTCCCCAAAAAATAACCACATAACATAACCTAATTACTCCATATGACTTCCTAACTACAGTATTTTTTCTTCTTCATATTTTTCCCACATAATATGTAAATAGTTTTCCATTGAACAGTGTCACCCCCGTAAATGAATCTTGGCTCCATCCCTTACAGAGAGGAACTGGTAGTAGATTGGCGGTTTGAGAAGACTAGAGTAAAGGACAAGTTGCAGGTTAACATTGTAGGGAGTATGGAGTTGAATTGAAAAATGCTAACTGAACAAAGTGATCATCATTATACTGTTCACATCAATTTTTATCTCCACTTTCTACAACCATCCTCCATTTCTTCGAGACCAGTGGCTTCTTGCGCACGCAGATTATTCTTCTTTTTTTTTTTTCCTGCCTCTGAATTCACAATTGCTATCTAAGCTGCTAACCTAGATATTGGTCCGGCCCTGAGTCTAGTCCAAGTTGAAACAATGATCAGGGAATCCTGTGTCTATGTGGAAGGGCTCTCGCTCAATGGATGAAAGGTACGCCGACAATAACAAACTGATGACTCCCAAGAGTTCTTATCGACGGAGTCATTTGGCACCTCAACGTCAACTCATCACATCCTGGGGTTGAAGAAGGTCCCAAGGGTTCGGTTGTTTGCCAATTCAAGTGGTACATGAGTTGGGTTTAGAACGTTGTTGGACAGTTCGGTTCCTATCTACTGTTGGTGTTAAAGGGAGAACTGCGAGGAGCCAACTCTAGTACGAGAGGTTGAGATTCTCTCCCTAAAGCGAAGAAAGCTCGGCGCCATCCCGCTACTATCTAGCTGCCATACCGCTGAGCGAGGGCAATAACTTTAGTAAAGCAAAGACTAAGACCTTCAACGAGTTAGTCGTTCCTGCATCTACATCTAGTAGTGAAAGTGGGTCAGCCCATCAATTAGCAGATCAGAAGTTTTAAGCTGACGCAATTGATTAAAAGGAATTGGGCATTGTTAGCTCCTTGGGGAAGGACTAAGGAGCAAGTTGACTTCAAAAGACAAGGAAAGGACCTTCTATCCAAGGAAGGTGGTGAGCCCGCTTACTCGCAGGTCAGGGGACAAATCCGACAATGCACAAAGAACGTTTCAAAATGAACGTGAACTCTTCACCCATTATTTTTTCAAAATGAACATTCATTAAGCATCTGGGGTTGAGTCCTGCTACCCACCACCCGAGTCACTCTCAGCTTAACCAGCATTATTGATAAATTAACACGGCAGGCTACTAAACCAAAAAAAAGGCATGAGACATGTAACCAAGGAAACGGACAAAATATTCAATTTTTATGGGGCATGTTTGAGCATCATTTTAGACAATTGGACTACATAAATATGTGAAGTCCACTTTTAAATGTGTAGACCTTGCATACTTGCATGATTCAGAAACGTGCTCTCTACCATGGCCCAAGAACTTCGAAAAATTACCCCCCCCAAAAAAAAAAAAAAACTTTGAAAACTTTCTCCCACGAAGCGTCAAACAAAACAAGATAACTACAGTACTACTTCCCATGAAATATCGAAGTCACTTATTTTGTTTGTGGTAAAGTCATAAATATAGACATAACACAAATTCATACACAAATTATACGTTGAAAGTTGAGGTGTGTATTTTGAAAACAAGATGAAAAAGTTTTTGTCTCACATTGGACAACTAGAAGAACTTAAAAGGCTTTATATATCTCAACTCTTGAGTGGACTTGTGAATGTGTGGCTAGACCTAAGGGAGGCCTCGCGTGCTCACAAAATGGGCCGAGGTCCAAGCCAATTTGGGGAACCGGAAGCCAGTTAACCGGGTGCGCATTGCGAACCTCGCGCGCAGGGGGGTGCAAATCCACCAATTTGGGCCTCGCGTGCCTATAAGGAAATTCCACATTTTTGCTCAATTTCAGAAACTGTGTCAAAAAAAAAAAACAGAAAATCTTTTTATTTTGGAAAGATTTGATTTATGATCAATTAAACAACGTGATCATAATCAACTCGCTAATTGATTCAATTAGCGCTTTGATTGATATCAATTGATTTCATTTCGTTACCAAAAATTATTTTTTACCATTCCAGTTTTCTGCTATAAAAAAGGAGCACTTCTCCATTGTTATTCACTCCGAAAAAAATACTCTTCTACATTAACAAATCCAGAGAGCAAGAAGGTCAAAATAGTGTAGTGCAGTCGGTTTTCTTCTGTGCAGAGAAGGCCAAAACAAAGAGTGAACTTCTGGGTTGTTTTATCCTGGAGACGGCGTGGTGTGTTGAATTGCTTGCATGATTTGGGCAGAGCCGCAAAACGTCTTAAAGAGAACAGCCTAGTCCGTGACTCAGCCATTAATTCTTTTTGGGTAATCTGTTTTCATACACAGATTCTGAGGTAACACGTTCTTATTTTTCAGCAATTGTTCCAACACAAATTACCCACAATTGTTTGATCGGACACGTGCGTGAATCAGATGATTGAAGGATTATCCAGCGGAGCGAGAAAATTTAGGGCAGTTGTGTTAATATTTAAATGCAGCCTTTTTCCTAGCTGCAAACAAAAAATTAGCAATGTATTAATAAATAAGAGAAAGGAATCAAAAGAGTACTCTTTTGTCCAAAAAGTAATAAACTAACACAAGGTTGGTCAATAGGCAAGTGGCGAGTTATACAAATTAGTTTGTTTACCCACTTGCCGAGACTGCTGCAGTCCCCTTTTTGCATGTGGCGAGGCTCGTGGGCTTTACTCGATCATGAGCAAAAAGCGCCTCAGTATGGGCAAAATATGATTGGAAATTTGTGAGAGTGTAGTGATACTCGTTATTATCAAATATTTAGTAAATTATGGCGGCTCAAGTGGGAGTTATCGACGTTTTCGGGTGCATTGGGGTCGGTAGCTACAACTGCTTCATTGTCGTTTTCGATTTGGGTGGGCATTTGGCAGTAGCTTGGGTCTTTTATTTTTTTACTCCCTCCGTTTCATATTATTTGTCAATGTAGCATTCTTAGTTATGATTTAATCCAAATCTTGAAATGAATAAAACGTTATATTGGTTGTCTAAAAAATATAAATACTAGACACAAATGTGACAAAATAAGGGAAAAAATACAATACACTCTCTTATTTGGATGTATATCATATGTAACCTCAAAAATATTACGAATCGATTACTTATAATGAATAAAAAGTTACGATTTTTATAAAAAAAAGTTATGAAACCCAAAATGTTACCAATCATATAAAAATATTATGAATCATATTGTTGCTGGAAAAGTTACAAAACACTAAAAAAATCTTGGGTTAGCCATGAGAGACACAATTTGTGTGCAAATAATACATACCTTTAATAGGTGTATTGTAGTCATATGAGATAAAATTAAAGTGTACCATTGAATTTATAGGCGTGGATAATCATTTTAACAAATTCACGACCATTACTTCCGGTTCTCGTTACGTAACGTTTGATATTACTAGAACTGTTACGTGTCACAAAACCGGTTACGGAGCCATGGAGGTGAGGTTGGAGTTATGTCGGAACACAAACGAATCTGAATGACTTACGTGTCAACCTTTGAGGTAGAACACGCAGCAGTAATGCCGTACGTGTCACGAACCCAAACTCTCTCAACTTCGTAGAGTACCGCGTGTTTGGCCTCGATCGCTTCTATGTAATCTGCATGCAATAAATAAAAAATATTCCGATCGGTTGCGTAAAGCCGGCGGTAACAACGGAACCGGAGAAAGTAATAATGTTGTAATAGAAATCTGGGCAGAGGTGAAAGGGAATTGAAAAGGCGATGGCGAAGTTGATGGAAAAGGCGAAGGAGGTTGTGGCGGAGAAGATGAAGCAGCCGGAGGCGACAATCGAAGACGTGGATTTGGTGGATGTGACCAGTGACGCCGTCACTTACAACGCTAAGGTGTCCGTTAAAAACCCGTACTCCCTCCCTGTTCCCATCCACGAGGTCTCTTACAACCTCAAGAGCAAAGGAAGGTGATACTCATTCTCTCTCTCCCTCCGGGGCAAATATTCAGTTGGTCTCACACGGGTTAAGGCCTTGTTCTCTAATAGATTTTAGGTAAATTTTATGAAAATATTATAAAATGAACATTTTTATGGAGAAGTGATAAAATGAAGTTGTTTTCCCAACTGATAAAATGTAGTGGTTTTCCTATAGATTTTACGAGGATTTTATGAGAATCTCATTATATCACTTTTACATTTTATGAGTTGAGAATGAAATGTCATAACATGTAAAATTTTATGTACCTAAAATCTAGTATTAGAGAACAAGGCCTGAGTTGATTTAGGAGCCATTAATTTGTCCTTTCATTTAAATGACTTTCACTTTATTTATTTAGCTTCTTGTCTTAATTTCTGGAATTAATTATTCTATTGATGAGAGAAAATGAAAATAGAAATTGAAATTGAAAAAACTTCATATAAGACCGGCACTTTAGACAAAAAAGACATTTGCTTTGTATATTTTTCGTCTTTTGTGACTTTATTTTTCTTATTTTTTACTTTTAGACACCTATCATTGAGACATATGATTAAACCAAAAAGTCTGTTGTGAAATTTATTAAAAAATTAGAAAAGACAAACAAAACACACGTAAAACTAAAAAGACAAAAGAATGGTTTCTTATTTGTTACGCATTTTTTGGTATCAGGTACGTTTTTTTATGAACTCATGAATAGGGGTTTATGGTACAACCCAAATGGTTACAGATTTTTATGGTAGTAGTTATGGGATTTGGGTCCGACCCCTCGTGCGTAGTTACTACATTTATTTGTATTTTAACGAATTTTTTTGTGCAGATTGAGTTTATTTAATTTGCTTGAGTTATGTGAAATCGGGGTTGAATGCTAAATCACATAATTACTATGCGTGTGACTGTGTGAATGTGAAAGCTTCTTTGAAAAATATCTTAAAATTACTAAACTTAAAGATTAAGAGGGTCACAGAGAAAGAATGTTAGAGTGGTGGTTACTACTGCTGGAGCGGAGGTTACTATTGGAGGATTATGCCACTAAAAAAAAGCATGCTTGGATCATGAGAGATATGGAAGAGGGATGAGGGGGTTGGGCTAATTATCCCCTCATTTTACCTCCCTATCCGTATGCCATTTCTTTCAGATAAAAAAATAAAGTACTTTCGCTCATAATTTTTAATTTTTGTTTGCACCAAATTAAACTATTAGAGATCTTTAATTCAATATAAAAGAATTTGAAAAATTTTATACTTTAGAATTTGAAATTATTATTTGTGTATTGGCTTAAAAAATAAATATTGTAAGCTACAAATAAAAATATTTTTTATTTTTTTAATAAAATAAATATTACAATTTAGTATTAGAACTTAAATGTTTGAAATCACGTGAAATTAATTAATTTTAGTTTTTAAATAATTATAGAAATACATAATTCGGTAGGAGTATATATTACTAAGGCAAGAAAGTCTTTTAACATAATTTTACATCATCCATCCTCCTTACCCCCCCTTTTTTATCCATCATCCAAATCATGTACTACTTAATCCCTCTGCTTAACTGTCACACCAATGTGGGTCTAACCTTCTTATTTAATCCCCAACTATTTTATCCCTTTTACTATTTATCCCTCCAAAACTAATACTCCATTCAAACGGGCCGTTAAAGTTTAATGATGCCATCTTGTACAATGATAGAGATTCAATTATCACACCAGTTTACTGTCGAAAAAGGGCAATGAATAAGAAGAGTGCGTGGATCAATTAAAATAATGAAAACAAGAGAAGATACGGAGAAAATGATGGAGATTAGTTTTCACGATGTTGAGGATTTTAATTTTGAGGATAACCTATATACAGTAGGGAAGCGATATTTTATGTTAGTTTTGGGAAAGTGGATTCATCTTTCATTACAATATATTTTTGGGAGTCGTATAATATGTATTTACAAAAGGAGAGTGCTATTGTACGCTTCATAAGATATTATTTTGGCACGTATTACGCATGATGATACTTGTTACGTAAAGGTGTGTATCGTACGCTTCTTTTCAAGAGGGCGTACCATAGATTTTCCCAAGTTTTGTTGTGACCAGAGTCATCTAGTCAGACGCTTTGGTTCATTTCTCTAGTTTTTGGACTAGCTTCATTCGTCCATTGATGCATAATGCATGCTTAATTTCATCGACATGAGGTACCATAAAGGGGCTGTACCATAGATTGGAAACAGGCTGTACCATAGATTGGAAACGTAATGGTGTCTACCGTAAAGAGACTGTAACATAGATTTTTCCCAAGTTTTGTGGCGATCAGAGTAATCCAGACAGCCGCTTCGGTTCATTTCTCTAGTTTTTGTACCTGCTTCGTTCGTTCATTGATTCATGCTTTCATCGACATGGGTTGTGTGATTGTTTGCTTAGGGTGATCGCATCAGGTACGGTGCCACACCCGGGGACACTGAAGGCGGATGATATGACATTGTTGAACGTGCAAATGAAGGTGCCGCACGATGTTATGGTGAGCTTGGCGACAGACGTAGTTGCAGATTGGGACATAGATTATGATCTCGAAATGGGTCTCAAGGTTGATCTCCCACTCATAAAGAACTTCACCATTCCGATCACCAGCAAGGGCGAGATCAGACTCCCTACCCTGTCTGATCCCTCCTTTCCGATGACCAACGAGAGCGGGCTCAACCTCCCTACTCTCTCCTCCTTCCCTAAGAAATGAAAATAAAATACGCTCGCATCCCGGATTGAGTTGTGTACTTGCGTTGTATTTCCATTTTCCAAGTCTTGTTGCTAAAAGCGTGGCATACAACGGCTAGTTATGTGTGTAGCTACATGGTGTAGTCGAGTCTTCTTACAAAATTAAGTGGTCTGATGATATTTCATGGTTTTAAGGCATCTAAGGTTTTATTCTCTTTGACAATAAAATTATGATCAAAAGAATTATGTACGAAGGCCCGATTGGATGGGTTATTATTTTCAAGGGGATGAGTTTTAGAGGGGATAAAATAAGAGGAGGTATTATTTCTGAAAGGTTGACCTACATTGATGTGATGTTTATGAGGGGGATAAAAAAAAATACTCCGTACATAGTTTGAATGAGGGATTAAATAGGGGAAAAACTTTTGATTTGGTTTGGATGACTTATAAATAAGGAGTGGATAATAGGAAAAGATGTCAAATGACTCTTTTACCCTTGTGGTATCCGAAACCAAATTTCATATTAAATTAAATATATAATTATAAGACTTATTATATTTATAATTTTCGGACAATTTCAAGTTATTTTAATTGCTTTCACTGAAATTTTTAAATTTATTAAATTTTAATTAAAAGATTTTTTTATATGTACATTTGAATGATTGGTTATCATCCAAATTTTTTTTAAAAAAAAAGTGTTTTTTTTTTTACTTGTTGGCCTATCTAATATTTTTCTTCTTTATTACCCCAACACAATGTTTAATAAATGAATGAATTGTCAAATTTAACAAATACCATACCATTACCATTATGTGTGTGTGTGTGTATATTTATAAATCTATTATATGTACAAAAATACACAATTAAATATTTAAAAATCATGTCATGAATATATGTAGCATTTATAGTATTGGGTAAATAGACAAAAGTACACAAATTATTTACTAAAGTTAGGCTTGGTTTTCCAAAAGATAAAATGGACATTTGCTAAAATCAAAGGGGTGATTTTAGCAAATGTCCATTTTAGGTGATAAAATCTCTATTGAATCTGGACATATATATGTCCAGATTCATTGGAGATTTTATCACCTTCCCATTTCATTTGCTAAAATCAAGGGTGTGATTTTAGCAAATGTCCATTTTATCTTTTGGAAAACCAATAACAATTGCAAATGAGGTGGGTGAAATGGTACTGGGGTTATCTGTGCAAAATCAACCGATAAAGGGGTCAATTAGGTAATAAAAGCCAAATTTTCGTTACAATCAAGAGAAATCCGTTTACTTTCCCTTTCTCTTACTCCCAAGGCTCTCAGAGGAATGCTATTACTCCATTCCTGCATTTCCCATAGTTGTATTTCCCATTGTTCTGAACTTTCTTCCGTCGTCTCTGATAGATTTTGGTTTTGATGTTGTACATCGGAGACAAGACAATGGTCGCCGGAGTTGAGAGAGACAAGGATTTTCCACATTTTACAGCAAAAACCGATGATCACAGCCTTCGATCTTCTCCTTCCTTCGATTTCCATGGTTGCAATTTCCGGTATATTATGCGATTTCCTAACTCTAAATTTTGAAGTAATCTAGTAATTTTCAGCAATGGAGTAGGGGGATAACAAAGGTTGCTTTGGTCAAAATACTCCCCTTCTACACCCGGATAATTTTTGAGTAGGGTGAGGGCAGTCTAAAAATTATCCACGAGAAGTACCTCCGTGCGGGAATGCATAGAGGGTGTGAAAGATTATCAGGGGAGGAGATTGGAGTTGTCAACAAGGGGATATGGTTAGGGCCCTACTCTTAAGAGGGGGTGAAAACTTATAAGGGGAAGATATCCCGATGCAAACATGGCCTAAAAGTATAACAAATTCCATTTTACCAAGCTATTAGGGAAAATGGGGTATTAAGGCCCTTTTGAATTGTATGGAAAGGATGAAAAGAATGGGCAATTTGAACTTTTTTAGTGTTCGTTTACTATTTTTTAACAGCAAAGAAAGAAATATTTGTTCCATTACTATAAAGTGTGGGACTTATAATTTCTTCCAACATTTGTTCTGGCGAGAAACAAAAAACTTTGGTATTCTTATGAACTTTGTATATATACATACAGTGCGTTTCCGTTATTTCATTTTACTTTTTTTTTTTTAAAGTGGAAAAAACGTGGGAGGGGGCGACCAACATGTTCATGACCTGGTGCGTGTTTGTGTCCTCAAACACACAAACTATGTGACTAAGGGATTCAAACCAACTTTATAACCAATATTCCCTCTATTCTAAAAAGTTAGTTCAATATTAAAGGATGTGTAATTTTTCAGTAAAAAAATTTATTTTAGTTCATAATTTTTGGGATCGTGGGACTTTATGAACAAAATTGAGAACAAGTCTTCCTAAGAGAGATTATTCAATGGCTTGGATGTGGTGTGAGCACCCAAAAATACAGGCCCAAAATATGAAGTGGTCATTCAATTATTCTGTACTCTCGGAGCATGCTACGCACCAATTACAACATAGCGCATTTTGTTTTGTTCCTTATTTTAGCAACAAAAAAGTCAAGAACGTCGAACTTTTACTTGTAGCTACACATGTAGAGTACAATATGGCTTTGCTCCAAGAGCAAGCAATGAATAATTTGAGATTATAGCTGATGTGGTATGGACCCACCGTGAATGATTTCTACTCCCGTCGATATACCTTTTGCCACGTGGTATTTCCAAGTACTTAAAACTTTCCAAAGTTGTTGGCAGTAGGGGTGGGCGTCGTGTCATGTTATACCGTGTTCATATCATGTCGAGCCGTATTCGTGTCAAATTAGGTTCATGTCAAAATGACTTGCTTAATTAATCGTGTCAAAAGATATGAATCCTAACCCAGCCTGCTAAAAGTCGTGTCGTGTTCGGGTTGACACGATTAACTTCTTTCTTTTTTTTCACAGTGATTTTTTTATTATTATTAATTCACAATAACCATTAAAATAGATTAAAGGAACTAGATATCAAAGAGAGTAATTATAACTAACCAAAATGATGTGTAATTATAGCCAGCCAAAACGATGTGTAGGCTTAGAACCTTAACCACAATAACAAAACTTTGCAAATGTGAGAACATGGAGAGAATAACTTGATATCAAAAAATAAACTCCAGCTGCAGCAGGATTAAGCTTGAAAACATTAATGCACAACTTTAGAGCATGAAAACTTAGAGGTTAATTCGTGTCATTTTTGGGTCAGATTTGGGTTACTGTTTCAACACGATTAGATGAACAGGTTAATTTGTGTCATTTTCAAGATATGCAGGTTCAACCCAAACCCAACCTATTTACTAATCCTGTTTTCGGGTCAAGTCATATACGTGTTTCGTGTCAGAAATACTCAATATTAACTTGCTAACTTCGTGCCGTGTTGTCGGATAGTGTCATAAATTCCCACCCCTAGTTGGCAATCTAGGTAGGAAGCCC
Organism: Vaccinium macrocarpon; assembly: GCA_022606695.1. Classification (NCBI taxonomy): domain Eukaryota; kingdom Viridiplantae; phylum Streptophyta; class Magnoliopsida; order Ericales; family Ericaceae; genus Vaccinium; species Vaccinium macrocarpon. The sequence continues at coordinate 26,762,724 of CM040179.1, forward strand.
ATTTATCGAAGAATTTTTGGGTTGGGCTTCGGCTGTAGGACCCAAACTAAGAGCTACCTTGGTCCAGGGGCCTAGGCAGGTGTTAAAACGGTGGAATTAGTCATTTTTTAAACAGCGAAAGAAAAAAAATTCATTTATCATAAAGAAAAACATCAAATGAGTACAATACAAAAATAAAAGCATTGAGAGAGCCTTATAAATTGTAAAGTGTGCAAACTTTCCTATTCCTGCTACTCATTAATCAATAGTACTGGTGGAATTATTGCGGTCTAGTCTTCTCCTCAGAAAATTTATTCCTCTTTTTTGGGTGTGTTTGGATGTTTTCAGAAATTTATTCCTCCTAAAATAAGAAAATGCACAGAAATATTTCTTCAAGTGAGATTGCAATTTTTTTTTTTACTAATTCTAGCATTATACTAAAAAGTTGGGATTGGGACTATTTTCACTCCAATACTAGAAAGTTTCCAGCATTATATACCCCACAATGTACTTTTTTATAAGAATAACGACGTCCGCGTTGGACTAGCATTTGATACATGAGACCAAAAAAAATATCAATCTGATTTTTTATCAACTAGCGTTGTCCACATTTAAGCAGTGGAGGCTTTATGAGTTTTTCTAAGGGTGTTCATAAATTCTTATGGTCTACTACTATAAACCACAGCTTATATATAGACAAAAAAAAAATTCCATTAATATCGACAATGCCGCTCAAAAACAACGGATAAAGACATAAATTATATTATTACAACTGCCCTCGACGAGTTTTCATATTTTGAAACCCTTGCATAATAGCCTCGTTATCAACGGTGTCACACCCCAAAATGGGAAATGACCGACCGTGAACCACAAGGCTAACACGTTGACACGAAGCCTAAAATAAAATAAGTCACAGACCACTAAACAATCATCTTATTTTATTATTAACAAAATCAAATCAAATATGTCCCAATATAATCATGGGGAAACACCTTCCCATGAACCAATCAACAAAAAATTATTAACCAACGATAACAAAAATGTGATGTATCAAAAGGTTTAATAAGTGCGGAAGCAAATAAATAAAATAATAAAAACTTGAATGCAACATCCTATGGAGGTCAACACAATAATCCCAAAATTGCCACCAGAGTCCTTATCTACCGACTTGATTTCCCTGAAAATGATGGTGGATTAAATCCGTCAACTGACAAGCTCAGTGAATGGCAAATCATGTTTAATAAATAAAGTTCTAAAGCGGGGTTAAAAATATTTTAGCATGTAAATATAATTTGGCGTGCGAGGTGTACAACAAATCAACAAATTATATCAATAAATCATTTTTACCAATAACAAGTCTTTTTGGTGATCACAATAAGATATCCAACAACATTGGGGAACCACAACCAATAGTACCAAGTGCCAGTGAACATGTCTCTCAAAAATTGGATCCAATATCGAAACTTAGAGTCACCACGAGTAGGCAGACCGTAGAACTTTTCCCTAAGAACGATCCGGTGAAAATCAATCGTTGAGCATTAAGGTCACCGGCCAAGACAAGGTCTCTTCCTTAATGGCCAAAGTCACACACACACAGAGGATTAATTTCCCTGGACTTTCAATAATAAATGTTCCCTTCAATATCCACAAAGTTCTCACCAAAAGAATATTATTTTCGCATGCCAATTAAAAGATCAAATATGAATAATTCACACTTTCGATAACCAAATGATAATTTTTTTTTCCAAAAGAATAATTCAAGGAACACGGCGAGTTCGTAAATACATAACATGATAAACCACTCACCTCGGTCCAAAATTAATGCAACTCGAACACGTTTAAAAGAGCCTAACCTGTACAGATAAATTAAACAACCGAAATGACTATCTAATTTAAATATAAACTGTACAAGTTAAAATACTAACCAAAGTCTAGCCTAATCCTAACTTACTAACACAATCGGCAGCCACCAAAAATCCATCTTACTAAAACTCTATTCTCACTCAGACCACCAATTCACCATCACTACACCAGAACATTTTTTTTTTACGTGCACCACCACATAGCACAAAACTTATATACAACCAATTCATAAAATTTACTCCGTAATTCCTAGTCTCCAAAACACTACCTTCCATGTCTCCAAAACAAAGCATAAAAATATGATGCCCAAAAGGAGGGGTGCGTGCCTTGCTAGCACACCACGAAATCCCAGATTTCCATACTCCTGTGGCATCAATCTCACATACACACACCACCAGCAACCCATTGCATTCTCCTTTGAAACCCATTGACCCATACCACCGAATCCTATTCAATATTTTTTTAACACCATTCCAACGTAACCACTAGTCTTAGCTTGAGAAAAGGAAAAAGAAGGAAAAGATGAACAATAATGAAAAAGAAACGAACAACTTACCTTTCCTCCAATCAGCCGAACACCACTGCGACTGCCCTCTCTCTCTCTCTCTTTCTCTCTCTCTAAATATGTTTCCTTCAAAACCCTAACTGATCTCTCTAAAATGTGTACAAAATAACTAACTACCACCCAAGATTTTAGCTAATGGATAAATATATTTATTTCAATAACAAGTATAGCTAATAAGATAATGAGATAAGCTGGGAAACTAAATGTCACGCCCCCACATTGGTGAAACATAATAATCAAAAATTCCACGTGGAAGTCCACACTTCACACGATCAAGTCAAAGTCAAAATTAATTTTACTGGGTCAAAGTCAAATATTACAACAACTACGGGTACCCATACCCCAAATGAAATGAGTAAACACAAGAGTTATTACAAATTTCCTTATCAAAAGATAAACCGAGATTAAGTTACAAAATCATCTTAACAAAAATAGTGAACTCAAAGATGATAAGGTAACTCCATTATCGCTTCCAAAACATGTCATGCATGCACCACATCATGCTCCTCCGGCTTGATTACCTGAAAATTTTTAGGGTGAGCTCACTAGCCCAGTAGGAAACGTCTATCAAATCTAGATATGATGAAATGCTAATGGAGTGCGTGCAACAAAAAGGAGATTTCACAATATACTCACGGAAGCCCCAATTTTAGATATAAACAATTAGAATCCCATATGCTCGACCAAGATCAACCGGTGTGCCGTTGTGTCCGATACGTACCCGATACTCCGTAGGTGTCCAACTCACTCACATACCCCTTGTTTCATTTAACTTCATCATTTACTAAGATTCCGGGCATGCCATATAGGCCCCGTGTCATTCCGGGCATACCCCTTGTGAGGGCCCCATATCATTCGGGCAATATCCTTCTGTAGGACCCCATGTCACGTTTTCCATTCTTTCATTTTCACCTCACGTTCATTCCATGTGATTCATTTAGTTCGAAAGCTCGTAGTGTGTCGGTTATGGCAAAGTTAATATGTGTCCAAGAACGTGTGAAATCGTGACAAAATATCATTCATACCACGATAGATTACCAAAGCTTAAAAGTCAAGTTGAGAAACTTAAAAAAAACCAATAAAGGCTCGGAGCATAGGAACATAAGAATGGAGTTATGAACCTCGAGAAAACCTAACACCTTAATAGGAAAAGCACATTTCTTTCAAAATACAAAGGCTATGAATATGAGGCCAATTGGGTTTGAAAGTAGACTCATAGAGCTTTCCAACGGTTCAAGAATCACCTCAATCGGAGTTCGGACGAAGCCGGGGTGTGCCTGCGAAGTTAGGTCAAAATCTGCCTTATAAACAGACGGGTATCGATACTAAGGAAATGTAGTATCGATACCGGACCACCTAAAACTGAAGAGAATGAATGCGTATCGATACTAAAGAAAGGTAGTATCGATACAAAAGCCGTTACGAGCAAAATTTGCAGATTTCAAATTAGTTTTTCTCACTAGATCACAATGGGGCTCAACCCAATCACTTCCAAGGCAAAAATTAGACTCAAAGGCATCCAAGGTAATGAAACAACAACACATTTAACTTAGCACAATATCAAAAACGTGAATCAAACCCAACCAAAACAAGAAACATGAAAAATGAGTTTTCTTGCAAGAAATGAAGAAAATGATCAAATGTGGTTACACCGCTCACATTAAACACCTAAAAACACTTAGAGAAGATAGAAATCCCCTACCTCAAGAATGATTTAGCTCCAAAAATGAGATCCCAACACCCTAGCTCCTCCTATTTGAGCTTCAAGCAAATGTATGCCTCACGGGGCAAAATGAGCACAAACCAAGCTTGGAAACGCGAAGAGGGACTAATTTTGGTGAAGTGTTATGAAGGTTTTTAGTTGGGATGAAGTGGTTTGAAGCTTTGAGTGAGAGAGCAATGGAGGAGTAGAGAGAGAGAGGGAGTTCGGCTGAAGAAGATGAAGAAAGGGGCAGATTTTTTGTTCTAATCCCCTACACCCACTCCCTTATACACTCTCCAATAATTACACAACAAGCCCACAATTCACATGTGTAAATCAAATAAACCTCAATCACAAATAACATATAATTACTCCTCATTTAATCACTTTAAATCTTTTCCAATATTAATTTACGAAAAACAACACTATTTTACGGGTCTTTACACTAAAATTATAAACTACATATAACTCAATCTAACTTAATTGGTACTTACATAATTAACCCACTACTCACGTCCCTAAACTATAGCTAAGTAGTTAAGATATTTAAATTAAGTATAAAGTACTAATCACAATATTATCAACTGATCCTTTAAAAATACTAAACAAACGACCTATTAAAATTATACTTATACCCTCAAAACTATAACAATGTTAATAATACCCACTAAGATAATTATATAGGACTCAACTGTGACACCAAATTATAAATGACAACAAAAATAATAATAAAAATGCTAGGGTGTAACAAACGGTATCAAATACATCACTCTCAATATAAGTAAATAAGCAATCATTCATCCACTGATCTCCCATTCAATTGCACAAATTGTTTTTTATATACTTCATCGCTGAAAAACTTCTTTCAGCTGATGCAGTGGTGACAGGAAGAGTCAACACCAATGTCACAAGCAAATTGACCAATCTCGATATGACATGCTTATCTGTGTCCACCAACTTTATAGCAAGTTCTCCAATCCCTTTCGATCAGCCCAACAAATCTTGTATCAAATCTCATATCTACAATGAAATTTTGAAGACATTTGGGGATTGCTATCATCAAAAATTTCAATAGGAGAGATGCCTCTTGCACCATACATGGTTTTCTTATAACAAATTTGTCCATGATGCCAACAAACCAATAAAAAAATAAAAAAGCATCAATAAATATTCTACTATCAATCTCATCCTATATTATAAATGCAATCAATTTTTCACAAAAATCAATAGATTAACACATATAAAATTACAAATCTATAATCTAAATTACCTAATCACTTAAATAACAAGGAGTAGAAAATATATTAAGAGAGAGTTATTGGTCTTACTTTTTAGGGCAAAGCTTGATAAATCAATTGACAATTATCTACATTCAATCATAAAAAAATCAAACAAAACCTAGGGTTGATTGCAATACATTATCTGATTATCACATTACCTGTGTGTGTGTGTGAGAGAGAGAGAGAGAGTGAGAGTGAGGACACTGACTCTGAGGTGGGCTTGGAATTGGAGACTGATCACTGATTGTTGCCTTGCCTTCACAGCTTCACTCGGTCGGACTAGTGAAGAGTGGAAGTCGCACCAAAGGTCTATGGACCAGAGAAGAAACTTTACTTTTTGCAAAGTGAAAAGTCGATCCCCTTCATTTGGGTATCAAATAACACTTTAGCATTTTAGGTAGTACTTCACATACCTTTTCGGCTTTTTTTATTTAGGCTTTAATTTTTGGGGTTTTAATTTTAATTGAACTTGGTATTTTTTTTATTGGCCCAAGTGTTCATCGCTTGGACTTTTTTTTGGGAAAGATTTTCAATTTACTTGGGCTTGGGTGTCCAATTTAATTTTAGTAGAGTGTTCAACAATAGACTATCCAAATGAAATTTACATGTATTCTAAGGAATTTTTTTTTTTTTGGGTGGTCATGTGACCATTGAACTCGAAGGGTGCCGCCGCCCCTGCGTTTAACACACAACTGTCAAAAAAAATACCAATATAATTTTTTTCCTCGTCCATCGAACAAATACAACACTATACATATCCTATAGGAATATGTTTTTCAATTTGATTACCGCTTGTTTAGCTGACAAAATACTCATTCATTATTCCACTTGGCCACATAATGAACGGTGTTTTGTGGCCCAAAACAAAAAAGGGAAATTGTGGATCCAATGGGAAGGAAATAGTTACGATATTGCTCATTTAACTTTCAAAGTATTTGTTCATTACTCCCCTTGTGGGCATATAATGAATGATAGTTTCCAACTTAACATATCCGTCCATTACTTCCATTGTGGCCATATAATGGACGGTATGTTGTGGTCTAAAAGAATCCGACCATTACGCCTCTTGTGGTATACAATAGACAATGTGTTTTATGGTCTAAAATAACCTATCCATACTCCCCTTTGGCATAAAATGGATGGTGTATTTTGGCCCAAAAGTATCAGTCTATTATGCCCACTGTGGCCATATGATGGATAGTAATCTGTGGGCTAAAAAAATCACTCTGTGGATGAACGTTTATCATTGCAACTAAAAAACTTGTCCATTACGCCCCATGTGGCCATATAATGGACAAGTTAAGGACGCCTCTTGCGACTTCAAGAATTGCCTCCTTTACAATCATGAGAACCCATTCATTAAGCTCATTGTGGCCATATAATGAAAACGGGATTTGATGGCCATATAATGAGGCACTTTTGCAATCAAAAACATTGGATTATTCATTTTAGGTACCTCCTTTGTTGTATGCCGCTCGCTCCTCTGGCTTTTGTCTCTCAGTGTCAGTATTGGCCCAGCAAAGAGCTTTCGACGTTGGTGTTTTGTCCAGTCCTATCTTTCTTTCTTAAGTTTTTTATGGCAAAAGTGCCCCATAGAATTCTACTTATTGCTCTTACATGTTATGTATTTTTTTCCGAGAAAAAAAGGATCGAACTAGAATAACACATATCTTTGTCATGATTGCCCTTCTATTTTCCCCCATGGTTACTGATCTTAGTTTATTAAAATCAAATGATAAGGTTAATTAAAGTTAAAAATAGCCGACCGAAATCAGTTAAACTGATCAAATTTAGGGTGCTACGCCTAATTGCAAAATTTCAAATCCACTTTCTGTCAACATATTGGGCCTAACTCCTTTTTGCAAAAAGGAACTTAGAGTAAATTCAGAGTTGCTATAATCTGATTCCTAAAGATGAACGGATAACCCCATGTGCTCTTCAATTCTGCTATTTGAAAAATGTCCCTGTGAATGTTGACAACAAGTCGGGGGGAGTTCCACTAACTTGGTTTTTTTTTTTGGTTTTTTAATGTTTTAGTTTTGCAAAAAAACTAACTTGTTCCACTAACAAGTTTTTTGATTTTTTGGTTTTTAGTTTTGCAAAAAAACTAACTTGTTCCATTAAACTAGTTTTTTGTATGTTTAGTTTTGCAAAAAAATTAACTTGTTCCACTAACTAGTTTTTGGCTTTTTTGGTTTTAGTTTTGCAAAAAAACTAAATAGTTTTTTGTTAGTGGAATAAGATAGTTTTTTAGTTAAAACAAAACTGTTCTTTTTTTTAGCGGAACGGGACCTTAATCACGAACTTTATAGTCCATATGGCACAACCAGAGGCTTTTAAAAATGTCATCACTATTCATAATATTGGCATACAATGAAAAGGCTTTTTCACTCCTGAGTGTTAATCGGTTTGGCTTAACAGCAAAGTGAAGTCTCTCACGGCTGGAGGTTGTCAATCTTGGCAATGCCGTTTTGCTTCTGGCTTCGACATTTCGTCTCCGACGTTCTCTTTGCCTCCGGTGGTTTTAGGTTTGCTACCGATGAATATCGGTGGCTTTTGGGTGTCCGATCAATCTTGTGAGAGCTTCTCTCACGCAAGGTCTAGAGTTGGTGATGTGATGATCGATGGTGTCTATGGTGGAGGTGTTTGTGGCTGGCCGCCGATGAATATCAGTTTTGAGTCTTTAGCTTAGATATGATTAGAGCCTATTTTTGCAGGTTTCTAGAGGTGGTTGATTTGCTCGGATGTGGTGGCTATCGGGAGGTGTTTGGCCCTTTGTATTTTGGGCTCTACCCTTGGGCATTTTCGGGTTTGGCCCATTTGGTGTATGGACTTTGCCTCTTTGATGTTTTATTGGATCCTCAATGTCTCGAAAGATGTAAAAATTTAAATAAATAAGTAAAAGTCTAAAAAATCCCTACACAAAATGGCATCTAAGGCATCCATAGTGGGCTTTTAAAAATAACACCTAGGTGAAATTCCTAATATTTAGCAACACATTTGCTCAATTGTGGTATTGAATGGGCTCTCCATATAAACTCTCAAGGATGGTTCTTTAACATGACTCCTACCACATTAATTAGTGAGGGAGTTGAGGGTGGGGAGAAGAGTGAGAAAGAGAGACGGAAAAGAGGGAGGGGTAATGAGGGGCCCATTTACATTATAGTTTGCAAAAACAAACTTTAGGACATAGTTTACGAGCCAATTTTAGATAGTTCATTAGAGTACTTTCACACTCTTTTTTTTTAACAGCAAAAAGCTTTATTAATCTCTAAGGAAACAAAGATTAAAAGGGAAAAGTGGGGACAAACAACCACAGCAAGAGGGAACGCAACCCACTAGACAAGTCCCAACACAATCTAGAAAAAAAGTGAGCAAGATACCACCTAATTAACGAATAGAACCCAGAAAACAAGTGACAGATATATAGTCTAAAACCAAAGAAAACCAATTACAGAGAATTCAGAATGCTTCTAAATCTGAAGAGGAAGTACTCTCACACTCCTAAATTAGTAAATCTATCTTCACACTTCTAATTTAGGAGTACTCTCACACTCCTAAATTAGTAAATCCTTAACCCACAAAATTGAACCCCGCTTTTGCTTATATGTATACTTTAAGAGTCATTTGGCTTCTTAAAGAATGCACTACGAATGCCCTAGTTTTCCAAAAAAATTTAGCACCCAGATGCTAAAATCATGATAATTCAAATTAAAAAATGAAGTGGTTCCGTGTATCGTTTTTCGATTTTTTTTCGCACCAAATTAAAGTATACGTGGAGTACTTTAATTTGGTGCGAAAAAAATCGAAAAACAATACACGAAACTTTATTTTTTGATTTAAAATATCATAATTTTAACACCTAAGTACTAAAATCTTTTGAAAAACTGGGCCTTAATTAGTTTAGTTTCAGATGAGTTGGTGGGAGGGGGAAGATACTGAAGATTATCATGAGATGTGAAAGCAATTGAATTATTGTGACGTGCAAATATCAACATAACCTCTTTAACAATAAAATAGGTATGGTAAATTTCTGGTGGGGGCACTTTAAATATTTATATTTTGTTTCTTCTTTTTGAGAAATAATTGGGTGTCAGCTAGGTACCACGTGGCGGTACCCAGAGTGAATATTGGTCGTGACATTCTAAAGTGTTTTAGACTGTCGAGATTTAAAAAGAAATGGGGGAAGGGTTGGAAGAAATCTTGACCATCTAAAATATTTTTGAATATCTAAAATGCACACTCCGCACCACGTGTATATCCGCGGGGCACCCAAATACTTCTCTCTTTTATTCATGTTTGAAAGGAAGATTCACTAGTCAAAGGCGTAACAATAAATAAAAGGTACTCCCTCCGTCCCAAAATTGTTCGCTTTTTTTGGAATTCGTGTATTTTGCACCTAAAAAATGATGTATAAGCATTATTTTCTTTTCAAAAAAATTTACACCAATTTAAAGATCTCATTGTGTAGAAAAAAAATTGTGTAATTTTTTTGAAAAATAATTTTCGTAAACCCATCATTTTTTGCATACAAAATGCACGTTTTCCCCAAAAGGAACGAATAATTTTGGACAGAGGGAGTAAAAATCTGGGATTCCCGTGAAATTGGAACAAGAAATCGAAATGTTTGACTATAAAACCTGGATTAATTTGAAAAAATAATATGATTAATTTTCACGATCAAACAGAGTGCAATCCCGATCAGTCACAATCAAACAAAGTGCAATCCCACTAGATCAGCATGGTGGTCTAAAAATATGGAATAATTAATTACTTGTAATTCGAATTTTTCCTTAGAATATGTTTCTTAAAAAATTTGCTTTTGGACCTCAACATGCATGTACAAAAACCAGATCTCTATCTTTGAATTTTGGATTTGTGGAAAGAATGAAATGGGAAAATACAGTTTATGAAAGAAAAATTAAAGATCATTGCATCACCAAGACAAGGAAAAATAGCATGAAAATTGATCTATTATTTGTTGAAGTCAACATCAGGTAGGAAAGGGGGTGTTCCGCTAAAGATGTTTTTAGAATAAATTGGTTTTTTACAATTTTTATGTAATATATTGGCCTAGTTTGGGTAAAAAACCAAAAATCGGTTTTTTAAAAAGCCATTTTGTCCTTATTCAATTTTTTTTTTGTATTAGTTAGTTTTGGATCAAGATTTTGTGGTTTCTGGATTTCTCTCGACGAGACGAATCTAACGAGTATAAAATTATGGTCAAAACTCAAATTGTTTTGAATAAAACCAAAATAGTTGGATTATTGGACCCATTTTGGCTTTATTCAAAAAAATTAAATTTTGACCAGAAATTTATACTTGTTAGATTTGTCTCATCGAGAGGAATTTAGAAACCACAAAATCTTGACACAAAACTAACAAATACAAAAAAAAATTTGAATAAGGACAAAATAATTTTTTTTAAACCGATTTTTGATTTTTTATCCAAAAAAAGCCATTGTGAAAGAATGACATCTCTTGATTTTCGAAAAAAATTGTTTTTTGTGTGTTCCCGGAACCAAATGGCAGCCCCAGCAACAGTGTATCTAACCAATATAAGTAACCACCCCAAACCCATATATCACTACTCTCTCTCTCTCTCTCTCTCTCTCTCTCTCCATGGCAGACAAAGAGCAAGTAAAACCACTAGCCCCGACCTCGATCCGCCCTAGCAGTGACGATGAAGAAGCCACTTTATACCTAAAGAAAATCCACAAGAAGAAATGCATCAAGTGCTGCGGATGCGTATTAGCTCTCCTGCTCATCCAAATTATAGTCGTTGTGATCTTGATCTTCACCGTGTTCAAAGTCAAAGTCCCGATCATGACATTGAACGGCTTTAAGATCGACAAATTCGAGCTAATCAATGGTGCGACCATTCCCAAAACGGGATTCAACATGACCCTAACGGCCGATATCTCAGTCAAAAACCCTAATGTCGCGTCATTCAAATATCCTAACACCACAACCACCATCTATTACCATGGTACGGTGATAGGAGAGGCCCATGGTCCGGCGGGCAAGAGTAAGGCCCGGCAGATCACGAGAATGAACGTGACGGTGGATGTCGTTATGGATAAGCTGATTTCAAACCCCAATCTGCTGAGTGATATGAGTACTGGGATTTTGGCTATGAGTAGCTTTACAAGAGTTGGTGGAAGGGTGAAGATGTTCAACATAATCAAGAGACATGCGGTGGTGAAGATGACATGCACCATCTATGTCAATATTACTAGCCGAGCTATTCAAGACCAGCAGTGCAAAAAAAAGGTCAACCTCTAGGCCCTTGGGTCCTTAGGATAAGTTAATTTGTTTGCTTTAATAGTGAGTTATAGGAATTAGATGTACGAGTTTTGTTTAGTATCCATATTTTCACAAATAATAAAATCAGACAAAATCGATATTTGTTAAAATCAACCGTTGATTTTAATAAATAATGATCTTATCTGATTTTATCATTTGGGAAACTCTTGGCGGTAGCCTGGCGAGCATGTGCCCCTGAATTTATTTTCTATTCGATGTAGTTGAATTTTGGATACATATGAATTATTGTATTATGTAAACTTTTGGAGTTTTCCCTTGTACTTAGGCCTGTAAATGAAATAAGCCGTTCGTGAACTATTTGAGACTCGACTCGATAAAGGCTCATTCGAGCCCAATTCAGGTACTGAACCTGACTTGATAGTATTCAGCTCGATTTGACTCGTGAATATGTATAACCTTAAATATGTATAACCTTTCATGTGATTATACATGTATAACCTTTCATGTGATTATACATATACATAATGAAAATTTTATAACTTATACATATATAAATTATAAAAGTATTACAAACTGGAATTTTAATATATTTTTATAATTTTATATATGAATGGACCTATTTATGTACAAAATAAAAAAATTATTTGAAGTTCTAGACTTGTATGAGAGCACAAATATCTAATTTATTTTAATCGTTAAGGCTTGTAAACAAGCTCGAGTTCAACTCAAGTTTAGGCAAGTTTCGCTCAAGCTTGGCTTGTTAAATTTTCATTGAGCTCGAGCTCGGCTCAAGTTCATTTACAAACGTAATGAAACGAACCTGAATATTCTAAAGCTCGGCTTGATTCACCTAAAACCCCACTCGCTCAAGCTTGGCTTGTCAAATTTTTATTGAGCTCGAGCTCAACTAACGTTTGTTTACAAACTTAATGAAACAAACATGAATATTCTAAAACTCGGCTTCATTCACCTGAAACCCCACTCGTTTGCAGCGCTGAGTGAGTTGTATTATTGTATTTCTGTGCGACATTTTTCGTGTCTAAATGACTATCTAGCTACCGTTAATGCACATGTTTCCCTTTTCTTTTCTTTTTTTCTTTTTCCCAAAAAAAATCGTATTTATTAGTTTTGTGTCGATTTATTGTGGATTATTGGTTCCTCGTGACAAGAGGAATCTAAAAGGTCAAAAATTATTATAAAATATTTTAAAAGTTCACTAAAGACAAAATAATTCAAATTTTTTAGTTTATTGGATTAGTTTTGTCTTTATTCACAAAAAATTTAGTGAAGTTAATAATTTTTTACTCTTTAAATTTCTCTCGTCGAGATGAACCAATAATCCAAAAAAAAATCAACGCAAAACTAACAAATGTAAAAAAAAAATTGAATAAAGATAAAATAAAATAAAAAAACAAATGGTTTATTTATGTCAAAGCACTCTGGCCAAAACAAAAATTTATAGGAACAAGGACATACCGGCATATGCCGCCCGAGACCCAAAATAGTCAGAGGCAAGACGTCAATCGAACCACAAAAACCAATTGACAACCACAAAAGACACCATCACAACCTAACAGAAACCGCAAGATCCTCAGTGACTTGGACAACTCCAAAAACAATTGAAAAGGTGAGATTAAACGAAGATCAAAACTCCAAAGAAAGAGAGACACCTTCTTCCAAATCAAAATATTCATTCTTGAGAAAATTTTGAAAGAAAATTAATTGCAGTGGAAAAGCTCAAGACAACATGGACTCCAATCTTTTCCTGCTATCAGCACAAGCAACAAATACAGAAGGATTTTCATTTTAGACAAGCTTGGAGAGCTTCTCACTCTATCATGCCTATCCCTGATCCACATCTATTCGAACAACCTGATCTCAAGTCATCTGAAGAGAAAGATCACCTAGAACGAAGCACTAAGAAAATCAAAAGCTCCAATAGCGATCAATTTTCACAAGAGGAAACCTGCCCAATGGATTCAATTCTCAACAAATCAAATTAGGATCGATCACCTGATGTCCAAATAGAGAATAGACCCCCGGAAGAAATCACTACAGAACAAGTTGACTCAACTCAACAACAAAGGAAACCACAGGATAAATAAAGATCGTTCAAAGCCGCTCTTCTAAATGCACATACCCAATCCATGGATTGTGAGAAAGCCAAAGACTTTGCTTTTGAGGAAGAAAACGACGAAGATGAGCTAGGTACTGAAACCCCCAATATAGTTTCAAGAATCAGGGTTGAGTTCTCCAAAAAGCATCTACAATGGATTAGATAGAACCATAAAGGGTGCCTAATCATAAAGCTTTTGGGTAGGAACATGGGCTTCAAGCCATTGATGAATAGAATTTCAAACCAATGGGATCTTGGGGGTCTCTTTACCCCAGTAGATCTAGGTTTGGGATTCTATCTAATCCGCTTTGAGTCTAGAACCGCCTGCAACAAGGTTTACACGGGTGGCCCTTGGATCATCTAGGATCACTATTTGACAGTCCGTAAATGGCATCCGCAATTCAAAGCGAATATGGCACCCGCCATCAAAACAGCAGTTTGGTTAAGATTTAAATTTCTTCCCTACGAGCACTACGACGAAGAAAGCCTCTTAATTATTGCAGCAAAATTGGGCAAACCTCCAAAGGTAGATATCAACACCATTGATGGTCTTCGAGGAAGTTATGCTAGAGTCTGTGTGGAACTTGATCTAAGCCAGCCGCTTGAAGTTTCAGTCGTCGTGGGTAAATACGATTACTCAATAGAATATGAACATATCCATTTAATTTGTTTCTCATGTGGCAGGGTTGGACACCATCAAGAAAGTTGTTTTCTCTCTCCAGCACCAGAAAAATCAACGGTGATAGAAGTGACCGTTAGCACCTCTGCAAATTCTGAACCAAAAGCTGTGAAGTTCAACGGGACTATTGTTCCAGAGGTACCCAATAATCTGGGTTTTGGAGAGTGGATGATCTTGACTCGAAAAAATCACAAGAAGCCTAGACCAAATGGGCCAGTGCAACATGTATCAGTTAGAGAGCTCAGGTTGAAAACATAGAGTGGGCCAAAGGACAACACAACAAATACACCAAATGGAAAGGAGAATAGGTCTACTCTTAATGAGTCTGGTAAGCATAAAGGTGCCCTGGCCCAACATGGGAGAAACACTAATAGGCCCAATGTGGGCAAGCCTAAAACTAATAGCCCAGCCAAGCTTATAAGAAAAGGATCTTCTGGCCCAACAAACCACAAATTCGAGTTCAACCTGTTACTTAAACAAACTACACTTATGATAGACGCGTGAGAAGCTTGCTTTTGAGCTCCGAAGTAGGGTGATTTAGCATGTTAGATGTGCGTTTGAGCTGTGTTTTCCATTTAATATGTGCACGTGGTGTCTTTGGGTATTGAGCGTATTTTGCAGGCGATTCAGGGATGTGGGTGCAATTTCGTGACACTGGGAGTACATGCACGAAGATCAAGAGTTGGAATGGAATGAATTATTCATGGAAGTGTTCGTAAACCGCCGGGAGCGCTACCCCAAGTCTCTGGAGCGCTCAAGTTTGGCACAAAAAACTCAAAAAATGAACAAAAAGATTAGGAGCGCTACACCAAAAGTGGTGTAGCGCTCCCACATGGTCAATGGTCAATGGTCAACGAGGTCAACTGAAGGGGCAACGGTCAACGCGGAGGATATTGAAGCGGTAGCGCTGCCCCTAAATCTTGGTAGCGCTACCGAGAGGCTATCAAACCCATTGAACGTTGTCGTTTTGCCTTCGCGTGGAATATTTCTGGATTTCCATCGTTTATCTTTAGGGTTACGTATTTTTAGGTATGAATACTTCTGTTTTAACCTAGATTAGGGTTCGACGAATTTTTCCTAGGTTGTGTGTTTCGAAGTTTTCGGTCAGAGAGATTTCAAGCTTTCAACGTTCAGCACTTTGCATTCAAGTTTATTTTCAGAATTTCCGCTTGTGGATTTGTTTGTGCGTATCGACAATCAAGTTTAATCTTTTCCTTGCAATCTTGCGGTATCGTTTGCTATCGCTTTGATATTTTATTATTTAAGCATGCTTAGATCTAGGTTTGATTTGATTTCTGTAGTTATTATAATCATGAGTGAGTAGTCGCCTTGAGTGCGGCTGCGGGGCGAGGGCGCCTACATCTAGACTAATCGACGTTTCACCTCGGGGCCGAATTAATTCAACTTTCAAGCAATTTTGGGAACTAGAAACTTTTCTAACAAACAAACCCAGGCATTACCGGAATTCGAATGCGCACAGAATCTGGTGACAGGTGGTACGATTTGCTAGGAAGCCCTTCTCGTATTCTAAAATCAGTAAAAGGAGTAATTGTGGCCCGGGTAAATATCGGTTAGGCTAGGTGTGGATGCTAGGTTCCCTCAACTGTGCTCTCTTTATTGATTTGCATTCAATCAAATTAGTTCAGTAATTTAGTTAATAAATTTAATCAAGTCAAGGGGTGGCTACCTAAGAGCCAGTTAAAACTACACTCCCACACTTTTGAATCAAGCACTTAAGTCGTCTCTATGGTTCGACTCCGGTACTTCCGGATTTATTGTGCTACACTGGTCAAGAGTCCTACGCTTGGGACGCATTTTTATTCATCTTATTTTTAGTCACCTGGTCGGTCAAGCAACTTACGTAGCCCAAAACACATATTTTGCAAGCCACAAATAACATCGTGATTGACCTAAATCCCACAGTAGGCTCTGATCTTATCCTCTCAAATCCCTTCCCATCTTCTGCTGCTGCGAAAAACTTCCCTTCTTCCTCAAACACCAACCCACCCAAAGCTCCCTCATACATACAAACTCTCCTAACCCATACTTACCATGAGTATGCTAGAGCTACAGAAGGCAGCAGTCAATTATCACAAAGTGAAAATGGAACTCAAGTCAGAGAACGAAGCCAGTCACCTCCAAGGCATCTAGTGGTGGCCAGAAGAACTCGGAATGAAGATCAAATCCATAGCCCAATTCTTAGGGAGTCATCTCAGCATATCACTGATGCCAATCAAAAAGATGAAGCCGACCTTGGTCGAACTTAGAGAAAAACTCCACATACCAGGTTTTCCTCCTATTGAGCACAACTTCTTAATGGATAGTTTTAAATTACTAATCCGGAATTGTAAAAGAGCTGGGAATGATCGTTTCAAACAGCATTCCAGTGAGTTGGTTCGTATCCATAAACTGGAAGTTATTGCCCTTCTAGAGACTAAAGTTAGTCTAAAATCCATGGGTATTTTCTTTAGAAACCTAGGTTACACTAGAGACACGTGTATGGACCCCACTGGTAGATCTAGAGGTATTTGGAACTTGTGGGATTCTACAAAAGTCTCTGTGTTCACCATCACAAATAGTAACCAAGTTAAACACGTCAAAATTAAAAGGAATGGGTATGAGGAATGGGTTTGATCAACGGTATATGCCAACCCAAACCCAAGACTTCGGGAAATTCTCTGGGAAGATCTCAAGGAATTTGTAACTACCAATAATTTTTCGTGTTGTGCTTCTGGCAACTTCAACGACATTGCAAACATGGATGAAGCTAGAAGCTCGGCTTCAGATACTAGTCATGCCAACGTAGAAAATTCCTGGATAACATCAACAATTGCAATCTTATAGACCTTGGAGCCTCTAGACCCAAATTCACTTGGAACAATGAGAGACAGGGTCCAGCTAATATTCAAAAAATGTTGGACAGGGGCCTCTGCAACGAGGAATGGAGATCTTTGTTCCCGGAAGGTATGATTCAAACTTTACCTCGTACTTATTCTGATCATTCCTCTATGCTCATACACTTGCATGGTATTATTAATTCGACTCCCATTAAGAAACCCTTTAGATTTGAAGTAGATTGGGTTCTTTGATCCTTCCTTTGAGGATATTGTTGCTAATAATTGGTATGGGAATAATTTACATGATAAGTTTTCTAACTTCTCTCATGTTGCAACCAACTGGAACCAAAACACTTTTGGGAACATCTTTAGGATGAAAATATGGACTCTAGCTCATATTAATGGGGTACAGAAATCTCAGAATATTAATTTCTCCCATAACCTTCTCAAACTTGAAAAAGAGCTTCTATCTGAGTATAACAGAATTCTTGCGTAGGAGGAACTTCTTTGGTTCCAAAAATTCAGATCCAAATGGATTGTTATGGGAGAAAGAAATACTTGATATTTTCATATATCCACCATTATTAGGAGACATAAGTCCAAAATTAATGTTCTTAAAGATAAAAACAATATTTGGATTGATAATCCATCTTTGATAAAAGACCTGGTTCAACACTACTTAAAACCTTCGACTCTGTGTGTGTGTGTGTGTGTGTGTGTGTGGAATTGCACATGGTATCAGAGCATCAATTCTAGTAGATTGAGCTTCAAAGACTGTCGTTATGTCATTCTCCTTTGAAGATCGAGTGTGTAATAGTGTGGTACAGTAAGTCTCTTGGTCCTTTTTTCTGCAGATCGAGTGTTCTTCAACTGGGTTATCTCTGAACTCATTGGGTTTTACTCGATCTCCTTTTCTGATGGCAATACAACCTCCGACAAGCTCCGACGACTATCGTATGTCCTCTATTTTACTCATAAGTGACTGTTTAACCCTTGTTTGTGCTCGAAAACGAAGTGGGTACCCATAGAATCGATTGGATTTGATCATTTAAGGGTATTTCGTACTTTTTTTTGGTCTGTTGGTGGTCGAAATCCCATAGGTTGTCATAGTCGACCTCTATTGTTGATCGATATTTACTGGGTTGCCACCAACAACCTCTGATAGGCCTTTATCTGCTGTCGTTTGGGTCCAAAATTCGTTGGGTTACTTTTGTCTGTCACCGGCGACCACCGTACAACGCTCGCTGACATCCGGCGACCTCCAGCGACCATTGTTCATGATCAAAACCTACTAAAACTTCTCGAATCCTTCTTGGTAAGGAGTTACGGCATTCGAAATCCCTCTTATACTTGGTTTGAGTTTGGATCTCACTGGGTCATCACCGTTTTTCATCATACAACTGCCGACGAGCACCGTAGCTATTCCAGCAAGCACTGGGTCCTCGTTGTCAGTGTCTACAATGCTTCCTTTCACCATACAACCCATCAAAACAGTGTTTCTAACTAGGGCTACCATTTTCAGGCCTTGAATCAGTATTTTTCAGGTTTGATTTAATTTGGGTTTGTCTAGTTCTTTGTGGGGTTGGAAGATTAACAGATTTAAATCTCCTTTGGGCACTGTTCGAGTACTGTTTTGCCCTGTTTACATTTTTAGGACTGTTATATGGTTGTGGAGGTCTCTTATTGAAGTTTTTAGCCGTTTGTTATTGCTGATTGTCTGTTGCTTTGATGGAGGCTTCCAAAATAGTACAAGTTGACCTTTTTTCTGAGAGGGAGTTACAAACTATCTGGCGCCTTCTGGCACAATTGGATACTCCATCTACTACCGCTTCTTCCACTGCTACTGATTTCTTTGCCCACAGAGATATACATGCTAGTGCTTTTACTGCCTCTAGCTCTTCTCTTTGGATAATAGATTCAGGAGCAACAGATCATATGACAAGTTGTTCGTCTTTCTTTGACTCTTATTCTACATGTTCTGGTAAGGATAAGGTAAAAGTTACTGATGGTTCTCTATCTTCTATTTTCGGGAAAGTTTCTATTAATTGTTCTCCAACAATTTTCCTTTCTTTAGTGCTTCATGTTCCCAATTTTTTACTAACATTCTGTCTGTTAGTAGTCTTACTCAATCCTTAAATTGCTCCGTAATATTTTTTCCTACACATTGTGTCTTTCATGAACTGGATAAGGGGAGGACGATTGGCAGTGGTAAAGCTCATGGGAGCCTTTATTTTTTGGAGTCTGCACCTAATCCAGTTTGTCCACCTTTGTCATGTGGTCAAGCTCTCACAGCAGATATGGGTTTAGTTCTTCCCTTGTTACACCAATGGCATCATAGATTGAGTCATCCATCATTTGGAATTCTAGAAAAACTATTCCCTAGTTTGGCCAAGTGATGTTCTCAGAGTCAGTTCCTTTGTGAAGCTTATGAGTTTGCAAAATATAAGCGCTTATTTTATGTTCCTACCAATCAAAGAAGTGATTCGCCATTTATGGTTATTCATTCTGATGTTTGGGGTCCTTCTCCTATCATACCTCTGTTTGGTTATTGCTAGTTTTTCACCTTTATTGACTGTTATTCTCGTGTCACCTGGGTGTATTTACTAAAGGCAAAAAATAAAGTTTTTTGTGCTTTAAATCTTTTCACCAAATGGTACGTACTCAATTTGATACTAATTTTAAAGTGTTTCATAGTGATAATGGGACTAAGTATATAGATAGGACTTTTCGGGCATGTCTTAATGACTCTGGTATTCTTTTTCAAACTTCATGTGTTGGCACTCCACAACAAAATAAAGTTGCCGAACGCAAGAATCGCCATCTTACTGAGGTAGCCCGCTCTCTATTGTTCAACATGAATGTCCCTAAATATTTATGGCGCGAAGTTTTCCTTATTGCAGCTTTTTTTATCAATCGCATGCCATCTAGTTTTCTTCAGTTCCGAACTCCAATTAAGGTTCTCTTAGGTTGTTCTCGGGTCTCATCTCTCCCACTCAAAGTCTTTGGTTGTGTGTGTTTTGTTCATGCTCCTAAGCACCCAGGTGGTAAGCTGGATCCCAAAGCCCGTAAGTGTATTTTCCTTGGCTATTCTCCCACTCAGAAGGGTTATAAATGCTATAACCCGCACTCTCGCAAAATGTATATCTCCATGGATGTCACCTTTTAGGGAAACATAATCTTTTTATCCTCTGTCCACTTAATCTCTTTGAGGGGAGAATGATAGACAGGAAGAGATGTTGACATTTCATACTCCTGAGTCGTGGTCTTATCCTTTACCTTGTCATGGTGAGGGGAAGAAAGAACCTTTACTTGCAGAAAGAGCAGAAAATGATGTTCGAAAAAGACTGGATAGGCCAAATTTGCAGACCTTTTCTCGAAAGAAAAAAGGCAAGCCTACATGTGTGGTACCACTTTGCCAATCTTCATCACCTACTCCAGTTCCTGACCCTTCAGCTGACTCATCTGGTAATGATCATTTCCCTATTGTTGTTGATGATCTTAATGCTCATATTGCTCTTAGAAAGGGAGTTAAATCATGCACTCAATATCCCATTTTCCAGTTTGTTTCTTATGACCGTTTATCTCCTTTGCATCGTGATTTTGTTTCATCTCTTTCTTCTATACCTATTCCACAGAATTGGCAGGATGCATTCATGATATCTAAGTGGAAAGGAGCTTTGGTAGAGGAGATGACAGCTTTAAAAAGGAATGGCACTTGGGAGCTAGTATCTCTTCCAAGAGGGAAGAAACCTGTGGGGTGCAAATGGGTGTTCACTATAAAACACAAAGCTGATGGGATAGTTGAGAGATACAAGGCAAGACTTGTTGCCAAGGGCTTCACACAAACCTATGGTATTGACTACGAGGAGACGTTTGCCCCTGTAGTGAAGATGAACTCTGTGCGGGTTCTACTCTCTTGTGCTGCCAATTTAAATTGGCCACTTTACCAGTTTGATATGAAGAATGCATTCCTTCATGGCAAATTAGAGGAGGAGGTGTACATGACTATTCCATCAGGTTTTTCTTCATATCAGACCAAGGGAAAGGTGTGTCGATTGAAGAAGGCACTCTGTGGCTTGAAGCAATCTCCTAGAGCATGGTTTGACAGGTTTCTCAAAGCCATGTTGAGATTTGGATACAAGCAAAGTCATGCTAACCATATTATGTTCATCAAGACAAGTAAAGGTAAGATTGTCATTCTTATTGTTTATGTGGATGACATCATCATGACAGGTGATGATGTGAATGAGATTGTTAGCCTTAAAGCTCTTCTTGCTAAAGAGTTCAAGATTAAAGATTTGGGGTCTATGAAGTACTTTCTTAGAATGGAGGTGGCTAGATCTAACAAAGAAATTTTTATTTCATAAAGGAAGTACATCATTGATCTCTTGGAAGAAACCGGTATGTTAAGATGTAAGCCAATTGACTCTCCCATTGAAGCCAATCATCATCTTGGTAACAACATGGGGGAGCATACCGATAAGGAGAGATATCAGAAACTTATGGGTCGCCTGATATACTTGTCTCACAGTAGACTAGATATTTCCTATGTTGTGAGAGTTGTAAGCCAGTTTATGCATGACCCTCGTACTGTGCATCTTAATGCAGTTTATCGTATCTTGAGGTATCTCAAATCTGCCCCAAGTAAAGGAATTTTGTTATCTAATCATGGTCACTTGGAATTGGAAGCCTACACCGATGCAGACTGGGTGGGTTCTATTGATAATTGGCGATCTACTTTTGGCTATTGCACCTTCCTTGGAAGGAATTTAATTACTTGGAAGCCTAAGAAGCAATCAGTGGTAGCTAGATCCAATGCAAAGGGTGAGTACAGAGCTATGGCTCATGGTGTTTGTGAGCTTTTGTTGCTCTAAACATTCTTGCATGATTTGGGATTCCCTGATCGTGGTCCAATGAAGCTCTACTGTGATAACAAAGCTGCCATAAACATTGCTCACAATCCTGTTCAACATGATTGAACAAAACACATTGAGATTAATAGGCATTTTGGCAAGGAGAAGCTGAGCAACGGTTTGATATGCATGCATTTTGTGAGTTCCGAATATCAATTGGCCGATGCATTTACTAAGAGACTTAGTAGTAAAAGTTTTCACCCCATTGTATTCAAGTTTGGCTTGATAGATATCTTTACACCAATTTGAGGGGGGTGTTAAGTTATGTTGAGTTAGGGGTTTTTTTGTTATGTATACTATTCCTAGGGGTAGTTTAGTCATGTATATTGTTAGACATGTATATCTCTGTGTAAAGCCCTATTGTTACGTTCTATGAGAAAAACCTTCGACTCTCTCTCTCTCTATAGAATTGCACAATTTTGCACAACAAAATCCCCACTAACCTGCTTCGTGCCATGAGAGGAATTACACCTTCGGACCTTTGCCCTAGATGTAACACCTCTCCTGAAAATTTGGATCACATGTTCAGGGAATGTCCTAAAGCTTCTGTGCTTTAGGACTTACTTCCCTCAGGTCAGTTGACGAGGGATAGAATTTGTAGCTCCACTTCGGATTGGATTTCTTTTAATTTGAAAAAGAAAAAACTCATTAGATTGGGGATAGATGTACCATGGAACATCCTAATCTGTACCACAATTTGGCAAATTTGGAAAGATCGAAATAGAAAAAGTTTTGACAACTTTGATATGGTACCGAATGTGAGCTCCAAAGGGATATGCTCCTATGCTACCGAGATAGTGGAAGCTTTTAATTCAGACCTCATAACTGACCCTTCCAATCATAGACCAATTCCTTGGTTCCCTCCCATACCAGGTTCCCTCAAGTTAAACACAGATGGCAGCTGGATCGAGACGCGAAGAAAGGCAAGCTTTGGAGGTTTATTCCAGACTAAACAAGGAGAGTAGGAGCTGGGCTATTATGGAAAATGCAAGCTACAAGTCTAGAAACAGAAATTTGGGGAATATACAGAGGTCTCACCATCATCTTGGAGAAGGGATGGTCCAATGTCCAAATCAAATTAGACTCACAAACTACTATAATTTTGTTCAATGAAGGCGCCAACTTGAATCACCCTCAGAGCAATATCATTAACAATGGGAAGTACCTCCTCACCCGTACTAGATGCTCTCTGATCACATTTCACGTTCTACTAATGAGTGTACTAATTGTCTTGCGCACATTGGAGCTGAACATCATGAGGACCTACTGGTGGTTACTACCCCTCCATTAGCTATGAGAGAATACTTCCTATTTATTTTGCTATGGTCTTAGAAGTATAATTTGAAATAGGACCTATTTGTGATTAGTACCTAAAAACAGTTTTGGATGATCTAGGAGTGGTGTCAAATAGTGGCGGAGCCAGGAATTGAACTAAGAAGGGGCCAAATTATGGGAAAAAGAATAATTGGTTCAATGATTTTTTTAAGATTAAATCCAGTCATTCGAGATTTTGTGAGAGAGTGTTTTTTTTTTATAAACAGCAATAAAATTTATTAGTGAAACTTGACAATGGTACATCAAGTCGAGGGGAGAGGAAAGGGGATTCCAGCCTAAGTTGAAGAAATTAAAAACTCCCAATAGGACAAAGCCCAAAACAACACTCAAAGCACATAAATACCTAATGGCCTAGCCTAGAACAATAAAGTGAAGCCCAGATATCAAAGGCATACCAAATGCAAGATAAAGGCCCATAACCAAAAGTTCAACGAAAGAAACCCTACCCAAACTCTGCTCCACTCACCCCACCTGCTGTCAACCAGAAAACGCCAACACCCTTCCACCATCAAAAACCTCAACCGACCTTGCCATTAAGCGCAGAAACTGGCCACACCCAGCAATGAAAACCGGCGGTGAGAATAAGCAATCTAAACGGAGGAAAGGAGAAGGCCCAATGGAAACAATACAGCACCCTTCGCACCACCTTCCTTAAGATGACCTCCCTTGGGTCACCTGCAAAAAAAAAAAAAAAGAAGAAGAAGAAAGAGAGAATATTGTGGGACAGTTTTGATAAACTAAAAAAATTAATCTCCAATCTTCTAGCAATAACTCCTATGCTTCTTTTGTTCGATTTTCAACAAGTTTATTGCACTTTCCTTGCTGAATTAGCTTGCACGGAGATAAATCTAGAGGCTCTTTTATTGGTTATATAATCTGATGTGGGTTTTGGAAGTTTTCGTCGCATGCACTTTATTGTTTACTTGCTCACTAGTCCTTTCAATTCTTTCTATGCATAACTGTCTTTTTGGGTTGCTGCACCGTGCACAGCAGGCATTGTGCACATCCGTATCGTCCGTTACTCAGATAAATAGCTCAGATTTCACCTCAACACCTTTGCGTCTAAACTTTCCGTTGTCGTGCATGTAAGATAAAATTTGGACCTTCCATCTGAGCATTGGACAACTCGAATGTGCACAGAACCTGCTGTGCACAGGGCTGTACAACAGCAACCCCATATCGGTCACTTTTTCCCTTAGGATGCATACTGCGGACACAAAGACAGCTAGGGGAGTTTCTGACTTATGGAATATGAATTTTATGAGTTATTTTTTGGGCAAGTATCAGAATTTATGTTTAACTCATACGCGGGTATGATTCTGAAAAACGTCGTTATAGCTTTTGGTCTTAGTTTTCATGTATTACATCCTAATGAGTATTGATATGTTTACTGGAAATGGCTACAATACACACCCTCTATTTGGGTGTGTATCATATGCACCCCTATAAAAGTTACGAATCAATTAACAAAAGTTACGAATTTTAATAAAAGTTACGAATTTTTTGTACAAAAGTTACGAGACACGCCAAATGTTATAAAGCAAAGAAAATGTTACGAATCATACTACTGAAAAAGTTACGAAACACTAAAAAATGTTACGATTGCCAATGAGTTGGCACAATATGAACCACAAAATAGGTGCATATTGTACACACCTTCAAGGGGTGTGTACTGTAGAATTTTCCGTTCTCTTTTCAAGGTTGAGCAAATTATGTATATAATTTGACTGAATACCCCTTAGTTTGTAAATTGAATTGTTGTTTTAACAACTGCGGTAATAGGGAAAGTAATATATAGACCGACTTTGAAAGTAAATGTTCTTGATAGGATGTGTTCATGATTGTTGGTTGCCTTTTTCTTATGAGAATAATCAGATTTTGTATGAAGGACCGAGGAAAATGTATTAGATTTTTTCATCATGTGCAAGTTTTTCAATCAAGTTTTTTCGTACTTTTTATCACAGGCGAAAACTATGATTATAAGGACACTTTGATCACTTTTAAAAGAAAATAGAGATCTAATACCAGAAAAGATCAAGCGCAATGGCTTTTTTGCCATTTTCCATCACGCTTTTGGGGCATGATCGTTTTTTTTCCTTTTGATCACGGTTTATGCCCGTGTTGAAGGTTGCAGACTTCCAATCTCATCCCAAGACATCATGCTTTCATGACTGTGATTAAAGGTCAAAGATAACAGTTAAAATTGTTATTATCATATCATTCAACGAACGTTGTATTATTTTCGTATGGTATCATTCATCATAATTTAGTGTTATCGAAATAAAAAATATTCTTGCTTTTAAGAGTTTTATTATTTTATAATTTTTCTTAAGAATATCTATCCAAAATAAAAAATTAGGAGGGGCCGGGGTGGATAGCTCCGCCAACCAAATTCCAATGTGTTAGGATCTTAAATTAAAGTCTGTTTAGAGAAGTCAATTTGTGCGGGCCTACCTTTATAGGAAAATTTTATATGAAGGTTTCAAATAGTATGTTACGCCATTGACTATATATTGTCACGCCCATCCACGTTCCAGTAAAATTCATATCCCCGACCTGTCAACCACCAACGAGCACTTTGTTTCGTATTTATTGGACGGGGAATGGGATCAAACACCATTGCTCATTTTTTCATAATAGAATATTCGGTTCAGCTTTCGCACATCTCGTCTAATTCCAAGATCTTAAAGTTGCCGAACAAACTTCTAGATGGCACCAAAGTGTGGAATATTTGATACACTATTGCTCATCCCATTGACTTTTTCAGTGGGAAATGGGCAATTGTCTCGAACCCAAAAATAGAGGCGAAACTAAAAGTGTAATATCCTAGATTTGGGGTAGAGATTGTTTAGTCTCCACATTGAAAGTCTAGATGGGTGATTTTGAACATATAACAAACCATACATAGACTATTAGTACATTAGAACTGGCATTTTTGGGGTGTGTGGTGTGGCGTGAATCAATTAAAGATCTTGGGCTAGTGGTCTACGTAGGGAGTTACAAATGGTATCAGAGTGACTCATGTGCATTTTGGTTCATGTGGTGTGGCTTGTGAATCAATTAAGGTACTGGGCTAGTGGTCTACGTAGGGAGTTACAAATGGTATCAGAGTGACTCATGTACACGACCATGTGGGCCATAGCACCAGAGAAAAGACTCAGGAGAGGCCGTGGTGACTCTAGTTAGGGAATAGATCCAGAGAATGGTGACTCTAATGCTCAACCCCTCGCGAGGGTGCGAGGCTATAAAGGAAGGAAGAATGTAATACACCAAATTTGGGGGTTTAAGATTGTTTAGTCCCTCTACATAGATGGCGCAAGGCCATAAAAAAGGGGAGAATGGTTTTACACACCCCAAGTGCAAAAATATCATTTTCACCCATGGGGGCTCCGCCCCCTACACCCCAGGCTAAACCATTGTTGAAGGTTATCCACAACCAACACTTAGCCCATTGAAGATTAAATAGTGATGTCACAACTCTTAATTTGTCACAGTATATGACACAAAGGTGTTAAACTAATAGTTTCAATTTTGAGTTGCTACGATTTCGTTTAATTTGGGCTTATGTATCTTTTTAGTCCTCAAAATGTTGCCCGCGTCTTATCCAAGGTTGTGAATCTCATACTGTACCAGTTGGTACTGGTCGGTACGTACCGGATTTGCATGAAAACGGTAACCTCACCTTGTAATACCGTCCCGTCCTCAATTTCGTCCAATACCGGTCGGTTTTGATCATTCCGGACGGTACGCACATACCGAATGTTCTGACCGAGAAACTGCAGATCTAAAACAACGACTTTGCAGACTGGAAAATTGCAGATCTGAAAACAATGACTTTGCAGAACGTATGAGAGAGAGAGAGAGAGAGGAGTACCTGAATCGAATGCCGGAGCCGGCTGCTGCTGGAGTTAATCGACTATCGTACCCGACGGCTGTGTTTCATCAACTGGAGTCTGGAAATAAAGGTTGAATGGCTGATATATATATTAGACCTTACAAATCAATAATATACCACATGTAACCCATAAAGTTTGACAACTAAGATTTAAGGCCTTGTAAATTGTAATTACATTTTGTTACTATTACAATATTTGTATTTTGCTAATTAAAGGTATTTTTGTTAATGGGGTTATTTTATTTTATGATTAATATATACGATAAATAAAATTATATAAGAATTTTTTTGATATATATATATATATATATATATATATATATATATATATATATATAAATACACATTTATACAGATAGTACCGCTAAATCCGAAATGGTACCGGTACCAGCCCGGTATCGGTACCGTACCATACCAGTAAGAAAACCGGTACCCTGTCCAATACGAGATTCAGAACCTTGGTCTTATTCCCAAAGTATAAACTGCTGACATTTAGTCCTTATTGTTTCAAATTTATACAAATCAAGTCCTCAATGCTAACTTCGTTAGCTCCATCCATTAAAATGAGGGGCATCTTTGTCATTTTGCCCATCCCAAATTTCTTTCAAAGGAAAAATAAATAAGGGAAAATAAGTGTTAGCCATAGCTATCACCACCATGGTCGCCGACTACCCCTAGAGTTAGCAGAGAAACACCAAAAAAAATCAATACCCTTTGAGCACGCGGATTCTCGTTCATATTCACACATGCAAAAAAAAATCTCAAACCCTACATTTCTATGGATTTCGACCAACCCCCACTAGCCTCCATCAAAGTTAAGTCCTCCTCCCCTCGCCAACAGCTCTGCATCGACATCGCCGCCGACCTCTCCAACAAGTCAGCCTTCACTTAAAGTGGTTTGTCCACCACTAACTCCGCCCCGAAGCACTCGTCATCCTCTTTCATGTCCGCCCATCTCCGTCCTCTACGTTGTTACCGCTCTTGCCCCCTAGATCACCAAATCCTCTTATGCGCCCAGCCTTTGGTCAACACCCACGTCCCGTACAAAATTGAAACATTAGGGACTAAATGTCAGTAGTTCATACTTTGGGGATGACAATGAGATGCGGACAATACTTTGAGGACTAAAAAGGTAGATAAGCCATTTAATTTGTTAAATTTTGACAAAGTTGCTTGGTAAACTCATTAAAACCATTGAATTACTAAGATAATTTCGTAGATATCATTTGAACCTTACACTTAGCAACACACAAACGGTAATATGACAATAAATTGTTGTGTTGTTTCTTGTGTCGAACCTGCCTCCCCCATTCCCCACCACCAAAACCTTCGTCCCCACTCTAACACCGCTCCACCTTCAAACCCTAACCCACCACATAATGAGTACTTTAGCATGAGAAATACAAAAAAGTTACTTGTACAACCATTCCAACTATTTACAATCCCCTCACATACACGTGGGGCCTACACCCATAATTGTGTGTGAGCCTCACATATATGTGAGAGGGTTGTACATGGTTGGAGCCAAATTAGTTGTACATGTAGCTAGGGCTGCACAAAAAACCGGTGAACCGTGAATCCAATCCGAACCGATCCGATCCGTACATTTTGGATTTTAACTGTGGATTAATGGTCTGGACACGGATTCAAAAAATAATAAACTGTGATTCACAGTCCAGACACGGATTTTGATTTTGAAACCGTGGATTAACCTGTAACGCCCCACTTAAACCACTGACCTAATACCCTGATTTGATCCACAAGCCACACCACATGGCCCAAACTGCTTAAGCCCAAGGTACTAGTAGTAGCCCACATGGTTTGTTATATATCCAAGATAACTCATCTAAACAACCAATGTGGTACTAAACACCATCTAACTCCAAACCTGGGGTATCACAATCTTCCCCCTTTATGAATGCAACGTCCTCGTTGCATAATCCCAGCAATCTCCCCTAGTGTCCGTGGTGGCAGAGCACATCCTACCCACCACTTGGACCAGGGCGGGGCTCTAATACCATTTGTAACGCCCCACATAAACCACTGACCTAGTAACCTGATTTGATCTACAAGCCACACCACATGGCCCAAAATGCTTAAGCCCAAGGTACTAGTAGTAGCCCACATGGTTTGTTATATATCTAAGATAACTCATCTAAACAACCAATGTGGGACTAAACACCATCTAACTCCAAACCTGGGGTATCACATTGTAACACCCCCAAAATTTGGGTTTGTTAATAAATAATACATGTACAATAACTGAGGTTTTACAATAGTAACCCATAAGAAATTACATAAATCCTCCTGCCAAATATGATCATTCTCTAACGGGGTTGACTAGGTTTTCTACTTCATCACACGACCATCAATCCCAGCGGTGTCCTACTCTGCTCCGTAAGCCTTCAAGCCATAGTTCTCTTCTCCTGTCCATCTCCATAGTCTGGCATAATACGTCGGAGTCGTAGAGCAACATTGTGGTATTATGCCAGGGTCACACGAATGCAACACCGTGAGCGATAACGCCCCATAGACTACACTACCCAAATCTCTAACTAGCAATTCTAGAACAATAAACTCAAAAATAGTATATAATATTTTTGAACGGTAAAACCATGCAATGCATCATGCGTGTCTATGCGGATCAGAGTAAAAATGCGCAGAAAATAATATCTCATTTCAGTATCTCAAAATTTTGCCATGTGTCATTTCTCGCAACGTTCTTAATTGGTTTTCTCAAATTTAACACATTTACCGATAATTTCTCAAAAATCTATTTTTCTCAAATCGGTGCCTCTTTCAGCATTCTTCTTCAAATTTCATATATCTCACACCACTCGAAAGTTATTGGTCCGCTTACGCCTCCTTTCAGCTGACGGTACCAACCTTTCCGCTCGAGGCCCCGACCGTCGTGCATCACTGAACCTAACCAATCTCTTTGCACGGTCCGTCCGCCCCGCGACTTACACGACACAGTCCCAGCCGTCTCATATCACTAAACTTAACCAGTCTGTTTATGAGGTCTGTTCACCGTGTGTTGTGCACCTTAGCCCAAACATCCAAGTTCTCTCCGCAAACTGGAAGTGGCGCTCTCGCTGCACTACCGTATTATGACCATTCCTCCAAGTTCTCTCCGCGAACTTGAGGTGGTAACAATCCATTTCATCACATATCATTTCATTACATTTTATTTCCCGAAAATCTCATTTCTCGTTTCAAAATCCATTTTCATTCTCATCTCTAATTTCCCACAAAACATTATTCTAAATTTTCAAGTTCAGTGTCGTAGTCGTATCACGTACGTGCTCAACGTCACATGCAAAATCATGCTCATGCAATATTCGGTAATTTCTTCCAAATTTCATGTCTTTCACTTAGACATTTTTCCATATAAAATCATACAATTAATTCCACCCTTTCTCTAAAATATAATATATCCTCACATAAAATTACACATTTATTTCACTAACTTCCTTCATAAAAATATTTCTAATCTATCAATCTCTTTTCTCATCAACCTCATTTTCCATCTTTTCTTTTTATCCTTTCCAAGGAAATAAAGCTAGTCAATTTTCTTTCTCTAAAATCTTCTAAACATGTACTTCTTTTCTAGAAATCCTTTATCAAAATTTAGCTCCATTATGAGTTTTCAAAATATTTCATTTCTTCCAAAAATGTACTCTTTAATTTCTAGGAAACTTTTCTTCCAATAATTTCTTCATAAATTTTATTTTCTAACAAAAATCCAATTTCTCTCCTTTCTTTTAAAACTCCACCTATCACTTCTCTAAAAGAAGTGAAATTAGTAAACTATTTTTTTCTAGCTATTTCTTTAAAAGACATTTTTTTCTAGAAATCTCATGTCCAAAAGATTCAACCATTTTGTCATGAAACTTTCTTACCAAAAATAAATTTTGTAGTGAAAATCTTATTTTTAGAAAATCTAAATTTTCTAAATACATACTTTCTAATTCTCTAGAAACTTTCTTTTCCAAATGAATTTTAGAAAGCTCTTCCCCTTTTCTTTTCTTTTTTTTTAAAAAAGATACTTCTCAACATCTTTCTTTCTAGGAAATTTCCAAGTAACTCTTAACATTTTTTTTCCCATCACAACAACATATTTATAAATATAGCTAATAATTACTTAGTAGAAAATTTTGTAGAAGAATAACTACTAATTCTTTCTCTACATATTTATTAATTTAAAACCTTTAATTTTCTTACAACAAAACTAATGAACTCAATGTAAACTTTATTAGTAAAGAGTAACTCTTTTATAAGCATAAACAAGCTACTAATTTTAGGAAGAATTATCAAATTGGTAACTCAATAATTTATTCTACTTCCATTAACTAGTTCTTCCAAGAAAAACTTTCTAGAAATCTCATCCTCTAATAAACTTCTAATCAATTAAATCTCTTTAAACCATCTTCAAATTTTATGAAGAAACAATCTAATTAGAAATCAATTAGAACCTCTAACTCTTTTCTACATGAATTCCTCTCTTTTAAACTTTCTTAGAAACTAAGTAAACATGCTTAGTACCTTAATACATGCATAATTAACTTAAACAAGCTTCAAATCCCAACGTAGAAAACTAATTAGAATTAACTAATTGAACTAGAAATAACTAATTAGAAGGTTGGTTTAGTAATCTACCTTAATTTCTGGGTGTTAACCGGAAGCTGAAAAGCTATCCTTTGATGTGGAGGCTTCTTAATCTACTCAACTTTCTTACTAATTAACTTAGTAAGAAGCTAATTAGAGTCTAAGTAAGTGGGTTAAAGTGGTAGTAGAATAAGATTAGAGTAGGTTTGTTGTTGGGAAAAAGAAAGCACACAAGCTTTGTATGAGAGAAAGGGGACAAGCTAACAAAGAGGGTGGCTTTTTATAGCAAAAGTAGCTCTCTTTCCTCCCTCAAAACCCACAGCCAATTGCTGCCCCTAAATGGCCGAAACTTTTGTGTGGGGGGAAAGAATATGTGGTGTTTTGATAGCAAATGGGAAGTACACAAGTCTTACACTTTAGTTTTAGGCTAGGTCTAGGTTATTTCTTACAAGCAAAGAAAGAATCTTGGGGAAAGTTCACTGACTTAAGGTGGAAAGTAGTAGTGGGAAAAAATATGCTCCTAATTGTGTAGGTTTTTGTATGGTCACCTTAGTTATAGGGTGTTTCTAGGGTTAGATATACACAAATTGCATGTAAAAGCATCTAGTAGCTAAGGGTAGACTTAGTGGGCTAAAAAGTATGGGAATATTCTTCCCTAAAACAAGGAAGCATGTTTCATGGAGACTTGGAGTGCAAGGTTAAGCATAATAGGTATAGGCTGTGTAGATTGTGTTATAATACATGTATTGTGTGGGTATGCATAGGTTACTATTAAAATAGCAAGGCTTATTCTAACTAGTTGGGTACAAAATGTAGGTTAGGTGGGAATCCCTCAAAATCCCTAACTTGCTTGTGCAAGTGAATAAACAAGAATCTAGCATGTGAAGTGTACTTATGCACACACTCACACTCCACCTCTCTCTCCCCGGGTGTTATAGAAGTGTAACGGATGTGTTACTCGATCTCGTATGCGCATATATATGGCTAGAATCATATATTGATACTAGCACAAAATAATTATTGACCCAAAATAGTATTTACTAAAATAATTTTAAGAAATTTATTAGGGAAAATATGAAAAACCAATTTTATAAACAAAATTTTTATTTAGCAAAAATTCAGGTCGTTACACACATAACCGATCCGGACCGTGAGATTCTTATTATATGTATGTATATATAAATAATTTTATCACTTTTATAAATATTGTCAATTTGATATAGAGTAATACTGTTATCTCCTATAAATATTGTCAATTTGTATTGGACTTTCTTGTATTCCACTGTCTTGCATTTGTATTGGACTTTGATGAACTTAGTAGTTGTTCAATACAGTATTTTTTTTGTATTAAACTGTCTTTGTTTCTATTCCACTATGTAACTAAACTAAGCTATATGCTTCTACTACTGCTTGTTTAGGCCCTAGTGTAGCTCCATCACGTGCTCCATCTAAGGTCTCTTTGTTTTCTACTTTAGATTTTTTAGGATTTTATTTTAATCAAACTGTTTGTTATTTATTTACGTATGACATGTAATCCATGGATAAAATTGGAACCGATCCATGACTCGTGGATCGGATTGGAACTAGACCGTGAGACTTTTGGTCCTGACACGGATTGGATTTTCGAAAAACTGTGACTCGCGGATTAGGATTGGATTCATGTCAATCCGATCCGATCCGGACTGTGTACACCCCTACATGTAGCATTATTCTGAGAAATAACATACCATCGAAGATGCTGACTAACAGTAGTAACACTACAAGAAAAATGACTATTCCTTGCATTAGAAAACCGTCGGAAAAAGTCCCAAAACCGCCGGGAAAAGTATTACCAGCAGTAAACATACAAAAAACCATCCGCTGTAAAAATAGCCGTCGGGAAAAGATAAACGGCAGTAATCTACCGCTGGTAATAGTTGTCGACTGGTTATTTCCGGAAAAAAACTGTCCCGCCAAGTTTCGAACTCGCGACCCTTTGTGTGGAGCCCTGACACCTAACCGCTTGACCACCCAAACTTTTCAATTATACTTTAGGAAATAAAAATATTTATATTAAAATTTACATTTTTACCGGCGGTTTTCTGGATTACCACCGGTAATAGTAGTATTACCGGCAGTTTATAATTACCACCAGTGAAAGTGACTTTTTCGGCAATTTTGTTACCGCCAGTAATAAAACCGCGGGAAAATTATTTTTGCAGCGAGTTGTGATTACCACTGGTAAAAGTAATATTTGGCGTAGTGTAACTAATTGATTAGTTAGATCTCACAAGATTTTGTGGGAGGTTGATTACTGAAGGTTACCAAGAGATGTGAAATATCAATATAAACTCTTAAACAATGAAGTAGGTATGGTAAGTTTCTGATGGGTGCATTTTAAATACATATTTGGTTCATTTCTTCAAATGCATGCTACGTACATGACTGAAAGGTTCACGGGCGGCTCTACATGTTAACGTGGGTGGTCACTTAAACTCCCTCACAAAAAAATTGTTAGAGTACATGTAATTTTTTTTTTTTTTTATTTTAGTTTAGCCTTTCTTGAACACACAATCCAAAAAAATATGAATGTCCAATCCAAAACATTTGAACACCCAATTCAAAAATATTTAAACGCCCAACACAAAAAACAAGTCCACAAATAAATCAAATGTAGACTACCCAATTAAAGCCCCATAAACAGCTCCATATTGTAGGTTAGGTGGTCAATTAAACACCCTAAAAAAATTGTGTTATACATGCAATTTTGTTTCATGCTTTAATTTGAGCACTTAGTCCAATATTAAACACCCATCGATCTGGTAATTCATAATTGAACACTTAATACAATAACCCAAAACAAGTTATACACTCTTAAAGAAAAAATTAGAAAAATACAAAGTAAAAAGGCCATATTGGTATCAGTATCGTGTACACAATAGCTTCTCTCTTACAACAATCAACTCAAATCTTTAAAAACAAGATAACGTGTCCAAACAAAGTCTAAAAAACCCAAGTTCCAACTCAACCAATCAACAAGCAATAAGTAGGAAGTAAGGAAATACGATGAACACCAAGTATACATGCAAAACCCTAAATGGGGAAAAAAAAACATGGGAAAGAATCAAGCACTATAGAAAACATCATAAGGTTGCAATCGCACTTACTACACAATTGAGAATCCTCACAATTGACTCAAGAACGATAGTCGAATTCATGTTCACCGTACCCCGTGCTTGACTGCCGCAACCTCGACTCCTCGAGCCTTCCAATATTTCTTCCAAAATCCACCAGAAGAGAAACAAACTGAGTTAATTCGACGTATGATGTAGAAACCTCTTGAAGCTTCGATTGAAAGATTAAAGATCCGTGATCTTAGTTTGTGCTTGAACATTCAAGCTCTCAATCCTTTAGGATTTTTTATGGGTTCGAAAAACATGAGGCTCTGATATCTCCTTGGCTGAATCGATACCCTAGAATGAAAAGAAATGACGTTTTATATTTACTGCAGTTCCGATCGATCGCATTCATAAACCGATTGATCAATCCATTGGTGAACCGACTGACTTTTTAGACCAGTGCTGCCCGATTGATAAACCAATTGATCAGTTCATTGGTCTAATCACTCTGCCTTAAAATATGATTGCTCTCCTTTGTGAACCCGATTGATCATAGCTGAAACTAATTGATCTACTTGTAACTCTCGAATTACATGAATACGACTCATTCCACTCTATTCTCATATAGATTCACTAGCTTAAAGAGAATAAGAAACAAATTACAATTTAATAAAAAGGGATACACATATATAAATGTGTGTTCTTGATATAAAAGTGCCAACCAAAAAGAGTTTGGCCTATAGAGCTTACAAAGTCCATGTGAACCTATTCGCCACACAAATTACTACAAAAGAATGTTAGTGAATTGATGCATTGGTTTAATTTTGCTTCTCTCAAAAATATATTAATTTGCTAACAATAATTGTAATCTTTTTTTTTCGTATTTTCTTGGTCACATTATTCACACTAATGTATCAAATTTTGTATATATATATATATATATATATATATATATATATATATATATATATATATATGATCAACTTCTAATGAGGGATCCCTCATTTTAAATCAAGTGAGGACCAAGCAATTTTTTTACTTTCCAAACTGAATTTTGACAATCTGAACCGTTAGATGTGTTTAAAATGTGTTTTTTGATACTTTCTATATATATATATATATATATATATATATATATATATAT
The DNA here is from genome assembly GCA_022606695.1 of Vaccinium macrocarpon. NCBI lineage: Eukaryota > Viridiplantae > Streptophyta > Magnoliopsida > Ericales > Ericaceae > Vaccinium > Vaccinium macrocarpon. The sequence continues at coordinate 26,799,005 of CM040179.1, forward strand.
ATATATATATATATATATATATATAGGGTAAACTTCTTATCCGAACTTTTAATTTTCGGACTTTTTATCCAAAATTTTTTTTTGACAATCCAATCCGTCCAATGTGTTCAAAAGGTGTTTTCAAGAGTCCTCGCGAAAAATCTTCAAAAAAAAAAATACCGAGAAGGGCTTCATCCAAGCAGTTTTCGCAAATATATGTATATATATATAGTCCCGATCTAATCCGGGACTCCACCTTCCCGATATTTTTTTGACTATCTGAACCGTCCAATGTGTTCAAAAGGTGTTTTCCAAGGTCCACGCGGGAAATCTTCCAAAAAAAATACGGGGAAGGGCTTGATCCGAGCAGTTTTTTGCGAAATTGTATGGACGGTTCGGATTTTCCAAAAACAATTTTTAAAAGCATCAAAACACCAAAAAACCTCCAATCCGGGATCCCGGATTGGATAATTGCCGTATATATATACATAAACACATACTGACCTTCCCATCAGGACTTTCTTATGGGTTTCCCATCAAGGAGCCCTCCAATTCTCCAATTTTCCGATCAAATTTTCACAATTCGAACCGTCCAATGTGTTTAAAATGTGTTTTTAAGGGTTTCCGTGAAAAATAAGTGAAAAAAAATACCGGGAACGGCTTGATCCGATCAGTTTTCGTTAAAAATGCATATATATAGTTTTTATCAAAAACTTATCGGATCAAGCTCTTCCCGGTATTTTTTTTTTACTTATTTTTCAAGGGGACCTTTAAAATCACTTTTTAACACATTGGACAGTTTGGATCATGAAAATTTGATCAGAAAATAGGAGTCCCTAATGGGAAAGATTTCATATATATATATATATATATACCCATGGCTTCTCCTCTAGACTCCCAAATTGAAGCTTTGGGGCTATTTTTTTGTGTTGCAAATTGTTTTGGTAAAATTCGAGTCATCCAATGTATTCAGGAGGTGTTTTCCAAGGTCTACGCGTGACATTTTCAAAAAAAAATACCGGAAAGGGCTTGATCCAAGCAGTTTTTTGCAAAAACTGTATATTTATAGTTTTACAAAAACCTACTTAGATTAAGCCCTTCCCACTATTTCTTTTTGAAGATTTATCGCATAGACCCTCGAAAACACCTTCTGATTACATTGGACGGATCGAATCGTCAAAGAAAGGTTCAGATCACGGAGGTCCGGAAGTCCGGAGTCCGGAGGAGAAACTCTCCCTATATATACATACATATATATATATATATGACTGGTAAACAGAGCTAGTAAAATTAAGGTAATTTTTTAACACCCCAAAGAAAGTTACTAGAGCGGCCACTGGAAAGGAGATTCATTGAACAATGGCCGACAGCAACCATAATAGGGATACACACACACACACACACACATACACACACACACAATAAGCTTCCAATCAGGGAGCCCGGATTTTAAAAAAATTCGGACCTCCACTTTCCCGATCGAATTTCGACAATCCGAACCGTCCAATGTGTTTAAAAGGTTTTTTGGGGTCTCATGAAAAAAAAAAAAAAAAAAATTGGGAAAGGCTTGATCCGAGGCGTTTTCACAAAATCAGACATATAGCGGTTTTGTGAAAAACCTCTTCGAATGCCCTTTCAAAAAAGATGTTTTTTTTGGCTAAATTTGATCGGAATCAATGAGGTCCGGATTTTTCTTAAATCCGGGAGTTTGGACCAGAAGTGTGGTGTGTATATATATATATATATATATATATATATATATATATATATATATATATATATATATATATATATATATATATATATGTGGATTTTCTAGTCCACACTCCCAGATTTAAGGAAAAAATGGGGGTTTTTTGTGTTGCAAATTTTTTTTGGAAAATCCGATTCATCCAATGTGTTCAGAAGGTGTTTTCTAGGATCCACGCGAGAAATCTTCAAAAAAAATACCGGGAAAGGTTTGATCCAAGCAGTTTTCGCAAAAACTGTATTTATATATTTTTGCGAAAATTGCTTGGATCAAGCCCTTTCCGGTGTTTTTTTTTTGAAAATTTTCCTATAGGGCCCTTGAAAACACCTTTTGAACACATTGGACGGATCGGATCGTCAAAAAAAAATTTGTATAAAAAGTCCGAAAATTAAAAGTCCGAATTAGAAATTTACCATATATATATATATATATATATATATATATATATATATATATATATATATATATATATATATATATATAGGTTTCCTGTGAATTTGCAACAAGAGTCGAATTGTTTAACTATAAACCACAGAAAATTTTGAAAAAGTATGATCAATTTTGATCAGTCACAGTCAAAAAGAGCGAATATGATCCTTTTTCTAGAACCACCTCATTTAATTAGTTGATGAAGACATTGAACCTCAGGTGACAGCAAAGAGGTCATGTTGGTCTGGTACGGAGGCAGAATTTCATTGAGTCAAGCTTTGTTGCCGTTCAAAAAAGAAAAAATCAAAGTGGATGGCCAATGAGAGAGAGAGAGAGAGAGAAAAGTGTTGAAATTAAGACTCTTCATCTGAAAAAATCTCCTAAAGAAGAAAGAGAACGTAGTGCTTGTATCTTCATCCCAGAGTTATTGGATTGCGAGGGGCAAAAATAGGAATCCCGGGGGTGCTTTGCACAGTTCTACGTAACTCTCAGCCATCCAATTGTGTTTTGGACAGCTCATATGTGTTTTGATTATTTATCGGTAAAATTAAATTAAAATTAGTGAACACATCCAAGCCATTCAAAACATGATCGGACGACCGAGGAGTGCACAACACTCCCAAAGGTGAGGTGATGGCCCACCCAGCTAGGACTGTCAAAAAAAACCCGCGAACCGCGAATTCGAACTGGACCAAACCGAATTGTAGGTTTTGGATTGGGTCTGTGGATTAATGGTCTGAACACGGATTGAAAAATTAGAAAACTGTGCTCCGCGGTTCGGTCCATGAATTTTCGTAAAAGAACCGTGGATAAACCGAACCGGACTATCAGAATTTAATCAATAAATATATATAATATTGGGATAAGAATTAGTATAATTAAACATATTATTATTAATTTTATATCCTAAATAGGTGGATGTGCTATAACTGAAAAGTAAAGGCGCAAACTTTAATTAACAATTGTAATTTTATTTTTATTGGCACGTATATTAGCTACTTAATTATTGTATATCGGACTGGACTGGCTGTGGTGAAGACTTTTGTTTACTCGCTTTATATTATGCTGTTTTTGCATCTTTTTGCTACTGCTAGTGGTACTCTCTTAAATGTAAATCTCTTTGAATCATTTTGAAAAACTGTTGTTGGTGACTTGCTATTGTTTATTAAACATAAAAGCTACTGATGATGAATGAGTTCTAAAAGTTACAATGAGAATGTGAATGTGAATGTGGAATGTGGAATATAATGTAATAATTCATGGATAAACCGTAACCAAACCGTAATTTTTTTGATTGATGCGGAACCAGACCATAGACTTTTGATTTGGACACGGATTGTCTTACATTGGACCGTAGAATTTTGGTTTGGTCCTCGGATTCATACCAATCTGCACCAAACCGGACCGTTGACACCCATACACCCAGCCAAAGCATAGTTTGCACTGCTAAGGTGGTGGTCTAAAACCATGGAATAATTACTCGGAGTTTGATTTTAAGGAGAATTGATATTGGGTCCACTATAACTATTTCTTAATACTTCTAGTCCACCTAATATTATCCTAACACATCTAGTCCACTCATACGTTCCAATTACAAGAATATCCTCACTTCTTAGGATACCCTAAGACCATAGGGTACCTTACCCTAAAAACCTAGGGTACCCTAATATTCTAGGGTATGCTACCCTAAAAACCTAGGGCATCATACCCTAAAACCCTAGGGTACCCTAAAACCCTAGGGTACCCTACCCTAAAATCCTAGGGTGTACCCTATAACAACTTTCCCCATATCAAGAATCACCATATGTGGCTATCTACATTTCTATCTGGGCTCACAAGACGTGGTTATATAGGCTGATGGTTTTTCCAATCTGAACACTATAGCAACTGACCCCATATCTGGAATCACCAGATGTGGTTATCTAGGATCATAAGATGTGGTTATCTGCGCCAATGACTTTTCCAATCAGATCCCTATAGCAACTAGCCCCATATCTGGAATTACCAGATGTGGTTATCTGGGCTCACAAAATGTAGTTTTCTGCGCCGGCAACTTTTTCAATCTGATCCCTATAGCAACTGGCCCCATATCTGGAATCACCATATGTGGTTATTTGAGCTCACAAGATGTGGTTATCTAGGCTGATGGCTTTTCCAATCTGATCCATATAGCAACTGGCCCCATATCTGAAATCACCAGATATGGTTATCTAGGCTCACAAGATGTGGTTATCTGTACCGGCGACTTTTCCAATCAGATCCTTATAGCAATTGGCCCCATATCTGGAATCACCAGATGTGGTTATCTAGGCTCACAAGATGTGAATATCTGTATCGATGACTTTTTCAATCTGATCCTTATAGCAACTGGCCTCATATCTGGAATCACCAAATGTAGTTATCTGGGCTCACAAGATGTGGTTATCTGTGTCGGCAACTTTTTCAATCTATTCTTTATAGCAACAAGCCCATATCTGGAATCACCAGATAACCAACTCTTTTGATTCCAAATATGGTTATCTACGCCAGTGACTTTTCCGGCAAACTCTCCGGCGCCGATGACTTTTCTGGCAAAGTCCAATTTCTGACGACTTTCCAGTGCTGGTGAACTTTCTCGTCAGACTTCCGGTGCCAGTGAATATCCGGCGAGGGTGTATTATATGTTAAAAAATCAATGTGAGGGTATATTTGTCTATTAAAAATAGAGAGTGTATCTTACACCTTAGAAAATTCAAAAAAAAATGAATTAGAGGTGTTATGAAAATATGAGGTGGACTAGAGATGTTACAAAAAGCTATAATGGACCTTAGAAACAATTCTTTATTGATTTTACCAAGAGCATATATGCTACTAAGAATTTTTGCTCCTCCACATGCATATAAAAAACTTGCAAGAACCAAATGTGAAAAAAAAAAAAAAAAAAAAAGGATGTTTGAATAGTTTTTCTAGTTTAGTCGTATTTTCTTTCTCCCTTCGATCATTATAATAATTGCCCTACAAGCTTTAGTTGCATCACCAAGGCAGAAAAATAACAGTTTGAAAGGAAAATCGTCTGTTCATTTGTTAAAGTCAACAAAATGTAGAAAACCAAACCATAGCAGCCAGCCGCCTAACCCCAGTAACAGTGTATGCAACCAATATAAATAACCACCACAAACTACTCTGATAAATCACTCCTCTCTCTCTCTCTCTCTCTCTCTCTCTCTCTCTCTCCATGGCGGACAAAGAGCAAGTGAGACCACTAGCCCCGGCCTCGATCCGCCCTAGCAGTGACGACGAAGAAGCCGCTATATACATAAAGAAAATCCAGAAGAAGAAATGCATCAAGTGGTGCGGATGCGTATTAGCTCTCCTCCTCATCCAAATCATAGTCGTCGTGATCTTGATCTTCACCGTGTTCAAAGTCAAAGACCCGATCATGAGATTGAACGGTGTTACGGTCGACAAACTCGAGCTAATCAACGGAACGACCATTCCCAAACCGGGGTCCAACATGAGCCTAACGGCCGATGTCTCGGTCAAAAACCCTAATGCCATGTCGTTCAAATATCCTAACACCACGACCGCCCTCTATTACCGTGGCATGATGATAGGAGAGGCCCGTGGCCCGCCAGGCAAGAGTAAAGCCCGGCGGACCATGAGAATGAACGTGACGGTGGATGTCGGTATGGATAACCTCATTTCAGACCCTAATCTGCAGAGTGATATGAGTAGTGGGATTTTGACTATGAGTAGCTTCACAAGAATTCGTGGGAGGGTGAACATGTTTAACATAATCAAGAAACATGTTGTAGTGAGGATGAATTGCACCATTTCTATCAATATTACTAGCAGGGCTATTCAAGACCAGAAGTGCAAGAAAAAGGTCAAGCTCTAGGCCCTTTGGTTTAGTTTGTTTGCTTTAACAGTGAGATATAGATATCAGATATACGAGTTTTATTAGACGTATCCATAATTAAACCATAAAAAGGGCCCTAGACGATAGCCTGGTGAGCGTGTGCCTGGCCAGGGCATGCCCTGAATTTATTTTCTAGTTTATTTGATGTAGTTTAATTTTGGATACATATGAATTATTGTAAATGGATTACTATTGAGTAAACTTTTTGGAGTTTTTCCCTTGTACTATTGGATTGATGTGAATAGAATATTTCAGTTCTGTACGACATTTTTCGTGTCTACTGACTACCTAACGTTAATGCATGTTTTGCCTTTTTTTTTTCTTTCTCTTTTGTGGTTTTTTTCCTAAACTTCTTAAAAATACAAACATTAAAAGGAATAAGGACATACCGGCACCCGAGAAAACAGCCGGATGCAAGACACCAACTGAACAGAAAAAACCGCAAGATCCTCAGCGACTCAGATAACTCCGAAAACAATCGAAAAGGCAAGATCGAACCGAGATCAAATTCTCCAAAGGAAGAGAGGCACCTTCCTCCAAATCAAAATTTTCATTTCTTCTCTTTCAGCGAATTTACAGGTCTCCCTTTCAGCATTTTCCTCTTTTTTCTTTTGTGTTTTTAGCTTTCAACATTTGCTCTCAACTTGAACATGCATGCCTTCTTCACTGTTGTAAGCCTTCCTCTTACCCACATAATCTTTCAATCATTGCTCCGCACGTATTCTCAATATTCGCTATCACGTATTTTAATTAGTTGTTTAGAATATATATTTTTGAAAGACACTTTCATGCTCACACACGCGCATTATTTGACTTAGCCCTTCCTGTTACTTTCTACCAAATCTTTGAGACCAAAGTATCTCAATAATTTTTCTTTATTCAAACTCGGAACTTCGTTTTGGTTTTGGAATTGGGTAACTCCCTCTTGCTCTCAAAATAGGCCCCATTTGGAGTCTAAAAATTTATCAGGGCAATGCTTTTTGTTTACCATGACGAGTAAATCATTCTTGCAAATAACCATGTTGAACAGACATTGATAACTCACTAATTGTCTTTCTTATTAGCGTATGAACGGAAATGAAAAATTGAAAAAACTAAAAACGGCAAGACTTTGAGAATAGAATGTCAAGGTAATTAAATTTTATTTTAGTCATATAGTTAGGTAATATCCGACCATGATGTTCAATACAATAATACTTCACTCAACAAGACTTGCGACTTTGTGGCACAACAGGCCCCAATTCAGCCCCAATCGGTTAGGAGTTTTATATTGCGCGCAGCCTCACGGTTGGACCTTGACAAATGAACCATGCTAGTCAAATTCAAGCTCGTCTTCGTTTGTTAAAAGCACGTTCAAGATCAGTTTGTTACGTATATAAACAAATCAAGTTTCACATTTTCAAACCAAACTTGAACAAGCCTAGCATGTTCGTCTTTTGATCTATAAAAATTCAGGCTACTTGTGATCGACTTGTCTTTGGCTTGATTAATTGAAACTCATTTGAAATTGGCTCGTCTCATAAGCTAAGTTTAAACATGTCTTGAAACTCGTCGAATTTTCAAACCGAACTTGAATAACTAACTGCCCGGCTCATTAGGCTCATTTCTCACCTTAGTTCGTGACACAAAATAAGTACTTTTATTTTATTTTATTTTTGCTAATGATAAAGATGGAAAGGGACGATAACAATAGCAAACCCTCTTAGTGTGGCCATGGGGGTTATTGTCCGTCGTGGAATGTCAAGTTTAAGCCATAGCTACTACTTGGGAGGGCGATTCTGCTACCATAATCCCATCAAAGTGCTAGAGCAAACTAAGGGCATCCACACTGCAACATCTACTTCACAGGACTATAACCTGCAAGCGGGATTTTAACCCGCAACCAAGTCGGAGAACTTTCACCTTCGCACCTTACCCATCTGGGCTACCACCTTGGTGGTTGAGTACTTGTTTCATAAAACTTAATTAAACTCAAAACTAACTTATAGTACTTCACGAAACAAGTCACTCTCTTTCAACACATCAATCCAATTACACTTAATAAGCCAATTCCATTAACTTATTCAATTTAAGTCAATTTGTGGAATGGGACCTTAAATTTAAAACAAAGGAATTAATTCACCTTATGGCCAATTGGAGATGCATAGCCATCCGATCAGTCAAATATCCAGATGGCACATTCAACAAGTCCTTTAAGAAATATCTTTGGAGAGATAGAGAGAAGGGGTTGTAGGTCAAGTGGAACACATCATTGTGAGACTGACTGAAACAACGGGTGTCTATGAAATACTTCCAAAAACATGGCTTTCAAATTTCTTCGTCCATCAAAATTTATACAGCAACTTTGTTTGAAACTTTTGCCATGGCTATATAGAAAGTCAACAGGTCTTATTCCAACATTGAACAAACTGGAGAGGTCCAAAGGTCGAGCGTTAATTTTTTGACTCAAATGAGATGGGACTTAGGGTGGTTTGGGTAAATTGAAAAAACTACTTTTTTTGTTTTTTGGATTTTGTCCTTATTCAAAAAAAATTTGCATTTGTTAGTTTTCGGTCGGTTTTTTGTGGTTTCTTCGTTTGTCTCGACGAGAGGAATCTAAAAAGTATAAAATTATTAGTCAAACTTAAAGTTTTGTGAATAAAGACGAAAAATTATGGCAAAAAACCGATTTTTTGGATTATTTTTCGTCTTTATTCACAAAACTTTAAGTTTGGCTAATAATTTTATACTTTTTAGATTCCTCTCCTCGAGATAAGCCAAGAAACCACAAAAAATCGACCAAAACTAACAAATGCAAAAAAAAAAAATTGAATAAAGACAACCAAAAAACCAAAAAACTAGTTTTTTTCAATTCGTACAAAAAAGTTATATCTTCCTGTAATTTGTATTGTATATATGAATAAAGATTAAATGGACCGATTGAAATACTACAAAAGTTGTAGTCCGCACGACTTGAAATCAGAGCAGGCTCATGGTATAAGCCAATAAAATCAAGGTTTTGGGTCCCCAAGACATGGTAAGAACGGGGCCTAAAATATGTAAAAAGTAAGTCCAATTTTAAATTTTTAGTTTTAGCTTGACTATGAAGACTTGATTAGTATGCTTGGAATTAAAAATGCAAAAAAAAGTAATGTTAAAATATAGATTTTGGAGAATTGTAATGTTTGTTTAAAATATGATTTATATTTTGAATATTGCATTGAATAACTTTTTCACACAAAATATATAAAGTGTCTCATTCAAGGATGAGGTTTCAAGCCTCCGAAACTCTTAATCGAGCACTGCTTGAAATCACGAATCAAGCCGGTCTACAATTGGGGGCTTGGATATGTACAAATACTTCAAGCCGACCCCAAACACCGCTCGCCCCAAGCCGACGAGCTCCCAACAAAAGTTCACCCAGTATGAAAGGCAGAGCCGGCTTAGAGGGGAATCGGAAGAAGCAACCGCTTCAGGCCCCCAAAATTTTGGCCAAATTAGGAGCCTCATATGTTTCAAACTCTCTATGTATAATTAAATCCCCCTCCTTTTAAACATACCAAGTCTTGGTATTAGTGGCATTGGAATTATCCTAACTTGTACAAAATCTAGTGTTCAAGTCTTGGAGTGAGGTACCATTGCCTTTTATAATTTTTTTTTCTTTTTCGTCTTTCTTGGGATGATAAAAGTATATACATTCATCACTGTTTCACTAATTTTGAAATATAACACAATCGGAAAATAATCTCTAAGTGACCCTTGTTGCAGTTGATTTAATTCTTTTGTTACAAAGATTAAAAATCAAATAGTCAAGCGAACTATCATAATTCTATAATTTTTTTTAAAATGTAGTTAAGAAAATGATCTTTTTTTTTCTTATAACTTCTTCCAAAGACATGGGTCTTGTGAGCATACTTTATTATTTTGAAATTTTGTTATCTGTTCACATAAATCTTATGTTATAATAGTTTTTGTTTCGAAAATACTAAGGGCCCCAAGTTGGAAGTTCGCTTTAGGCCCCCAAAAGTTTTGAGCCGGCACTGGTGAAAGGGTAGATCTGGTGGACTTTTTCTGCAATAATGTGGGTTGAAAATGGGGCAAAAATTTTGGAAGATCAATCAAGACAATGAGATATCCAAGGACGGGGCCAGAGAACAAATTATAGCAATGGCGGTACTGGACTGCAATTTGGTTGAATAATTATTTTGTTGGGCCACGGTGTATGGGCCAAACGTTGACATAGAACTTCCTCATTGTCATAGAGCGGTAACTGTATTTGTGGAGAAAAAAACATTTGTATATCAGGTGGTACCACTTGACTAAGCCTACGTGAAGCACGAACGCTGCATTTGGGTAGTCCAAAAGTGTATTAGACAATCCACATTAAAACCCTCTGTCTCTCCTTTCTCTCTCTTGTTTCTCTCTCCATAATCCCGACCATCTAAAACCGAAATGGACAGTCAAATGCGCCGCGCGGGTATCACGTGGTACCCTCTCCTATTTGTGGCATTCCAATTCTCCATTTTTTCCTCCATGTGCTATCAGCCCATTCCTTAGGTAAGGGAAACAAGGCTCAGGTAAGGGAAACAAGGCTCGAGCTTTGAACTCCAAGATCAATTTAAAATAAGAGGTCTAAAATCCTGTAGGGTGCTATTTTTGGTATAAAAAATGAACCAAAGAATAAATTCAAAAGAAAAATAGGACTCGTAAGTACTACTTTTGATGCTAAAAATACAAAGCGCGTGCGATGTAAATACTTTTAAGTTTTGTAATGGTTACTATTTATGGAGATTTTATATAATTGAATATATATTATTTTGATCTTCTAGATTGATTTTACCGCTTGTTTGTTCGTTAAAAGAAATTAAAGAATTCCAAATTTGAGGCTCGCTTCGGCCCTCAAGATATTGGGAATGGCCATTGTCATTCAACCTAAAATTGGCTACGTCTCTACTATCTCTTACAATCCTAAAAGCCTTTGAGAATTTCAAATAAGCCAGTGGGGGTCTAGACACTAGACATTGCTTTCAAATTCTCTGTTTAGTGAGGCAAACCTATGCAAGTACTTTTTGTAGAAACCCCACTTGACACATTTCGCTAAAGATCGATAACCATCTTCATGCATAGAGAAATCATTTTTACTATCTTTTTTTATACAACTGCACTTTAGATTTTTATTTTATTTTTTATTAGTTTTCCAAATCATATCACACACAATATGGTTCCTAAAACACACTAGAACATAAATTTTCAAGGGCTTACATAAATTTTCTAGGTGGATTTGGGAGGGGGAGGTATGTCCACCCCCAGCCGAATATACCAAGTTGAGTTTCACCCCTGTTGTTATCAAATCCGGGGGATTTGGTACAATTTTACCCCTCAAAATCCACCCTCCTATTCTTCATGATATTATACGAAAGTTTCAAATCTAAACCGAAATTGTTTCAAACGAAAAAAAAAAATGCAGACACAAAATCAAAGAAGAAGATGGGGAAAATAGGGCCGATCTGACTATTGTAGAAGATCTCAGCTGCTGAAATCGACTGCAAAAGGAACTTGAAATCACCATTGTCATCGTCTTCAATGGCCGAAAATGAAAACGGATTTCAAGGCGGAATTCATTGATGACTCTAATTAGCGGCAATGTCGGTGAGGAATACAGAGGAGGAGATCGAATTAATGGGAAGCTGGGAAAGAGTGAGATGGCCGAGATGGAGAGATTTGTGTTTTCCATTAGTTCTAGAGTATTCTATCATGATCCAACGGTTCTAGTTTTTTTTTTTTTTTTTACAAGGAAATTGTAGATTTTCCATTAATCCAAGATCAGGTTACAAGAACAAAAGCCAAGAAAAACTTGGACAACGATGTACCAATAATGCACAAACCCAATCCGACAACGGAATAACAACACTATGCCAACCAAGCAAGGAAAACCACGAGCTAATCTGAGGATGTTGTCATTTCTAGACATTACAATTCCCACCTAACACAGCCGTAGCCGGCAAGCGCACAACAAGAAATCTACAACTCCGGCAACACAGAAAAACTCCGGCCAACAACAACTACAACGAAAATGAAAATACACTTTATTTCCCACCATCCCACCCACCGGATCTGGAAAACCAAACCGGGACCATAGCAGTCGGACTAGGAAACTCAGCTGGGACAAAACAAAAGAGAAACAAAACTCTTCACCTGCTATTCGCCACACCGATAGCCGCCTAAACACTGGACCATCACACTCCATCTTCACCTCGCCGGTCTGAAACCTCGAAGCCGGATCACTCCTCTGCCAGAAACTGACAAAGGGGATCTAAGCACCAAGCCCTCAAGGCCGAAGACGCAAAGACCGGTGCCGACGGGGTGGAGGACACACCGGCGGAGGGGTAGAAGGAGGGGGAGCCCCCACCCCGGATCTAATGCACTGTTGGAAGGGTCTCGAAGGAGAAGAAAAAGGGACGTTAAAGAGAGAGAGACTGGTCCAACGGTTCTAGTTAATTGGAGGGAAAAAATGTGTAGAAGGAACCCAAAAAATATAGGGAAGTCCAATACTTGATCTTCAAAAAAAAAATTCCAATACTTTTTTCTAGCAATAAAAGATTTATAATAAAAAAAAAAAATAGGGTGTCAATATTTGTAATTTTCCAATTGTCCAATTTTTACATTACATTAACAAAATGGCTGGGATACAAAGTGGAATCCTCTCATTTATTTTTCTTCAAGTATGTGGAGTAGTTTTTTTTTTTAAATCTTAACTTTTCAATTACTTTTTTAATTCTTTTCGAGAAACATTGTATTTTTTAATATAGTTAAAGAGAGTAACTTACAATGAATTTATTTTATCCCACAATTAATTTTAACGGCAATTTGTCTAAAAGTCCAAAGTTAGGGGCCTAAAGACTAATTTAGTCCAGTCTACACTTGACTAATGCATCGCGTCCATTGAATAGAAGAGTTTACTATCTAAGGTCCTGGAAAGCGACGGGAAGAGCTCCGTTGTGCCCGACGACGGGTTTAGGCTCATGGAGTACTACCCCAAAATTGAATGGCGATGGGTGGTACCCCTTTAATTAAGGGGTTGAATAATTTTATGATTTAATTTTAGGAGGTTTAGGCTCTTTGGGGTAGGGTATAGTGGGTTTAAGCATTTTAGGTTTAGGCACTTAGGGTGCACTTTTCATTATAAGGTTTTAGCTGTTTAGGCACTTTCATTGGGTACCCTAATATTTTAGGCACTTTCATAGGGTATATAGGGTTTAGGTTTTATGGTGCACTTTCCTATTATAGGGTTTTAGTGGTTTAAGCACTTTCATAGGGTACCCTAAGATTTAGACACTTTTATAGGGTACCCTAGGATTTTAGGCACTTTCGTAGGGTACCCTAGGATTTTAGGCACTTTCATAGGATACAAACTTTTTTAGCACTTTCATAGGGTACAAACATTTTTTTGGTAAAAAAAAAAAAAAGATGTCAGCGTTAGGACTACATAGGTTATAAACTTGTTTGGTAGATTAACGAGGTTACAAATTATTTGCCTAGGGCTTTTGAACAAATTGCCCTAATTTTAACTATTAAGTTATTGTAATGAGTGGAGAATAAATCAAATTTGAAATTAAATAACCGTTCAAAATTTGAAATTTTCCCTCTATCATTATCTAAATTTTTTGTCTAATTTTTTTCTAGAGATTTCATTTTTTTAACATCTAATATACTATAAATATATTTATGTATTTATTGTGTATTTATTTTAATTATAATGAAATTAATAAACTTGGGGCACTTTAGTCATTTGGTCTCTTTTCTTATCATATCCGCTCTCCAAATCCCCCTTCTGAGGAGGTGAGCCCATCATCATTACAAATTCACCATCAAATTCACTCTCATTACAAATCTACCAAAAATCAAATCCGTCATCCAAATGCCTCGTTATATTGTCCCAAATTACACGATTGAACTGCATAAGGTCCAGTTGATAACCCTGTTAGTTGCAAATTGGACAGAAAGTTGCACATGTGCATCACATGGGATTTTCTCCCAAATTAACGGGCCGTTTGGAAGGCGTATTAATTTGGGAGGGATTAAATAGTAAGGGGGATAAAATAGTTAGAGGGATTAAATAATAAGGGTGGCCCCACATTGATGTGACAGTTAAGAATGGAGGATTAAATAGTCCATGGTTTGGATGAGGGATTAAAAAGGAGGGATAAAGAAGGTATATGATGTAAAAATTAGTCTAATGACTATTTTACCCTTGTGAGTTGCCCATGTTATATTTGTCAACAATTAACTATAATACTTCATTTTAATATATTTTTTATATAAATTAAGAATATTAAATATTAAATATTAAAGCATATATATATTTTCTAATAAACGAAAAATAGATATTAGTTACTAGTTATTAATATTTTTTTAACCATAGGGCTTAAGGGATATGCCTAATTAAATGTAGGGGCATGAAGTGTAATTTTTACCCTCATTGAAAACCCATCAGGAGAGAGAGAACCATCTCTCTCTTTATTTTCTTCTTCTTCTTCTTTCTTCTTCCTCCAGTGTGCTCTCTACAACTCAAACCCCACCAAACCCTCACGACTGGTCCGACGGCGGATGTCCCACGAAGACGACGGCGATTGTTCGGCGATTGTCGGCCAAATCCCTCACCCAAGTATTATTTTTTCCCCCCTTAATTGTATGTATTTTTTAAAATTCCTAGAACTAATTTTTTTTTCCCATATTTGTTGCCAAAACAGAGAAGAAGAAGAAGGGTACCCACATAATTCTTCTTCCCTCATCCCCCATGACTAAACACAAGCACCCCCTACCCCCTCCTTGTATTAAGTCCGGATTCTCCTCGATTATTTAGCCGGCGGCTATTTAGTCGGGGTGGATTTTTTGTTCCCAAACCATGGGCTAAATGTCCCATCACCTCCTCATCCAACCAGATTGCTTCATCCTCCTTCCTTGTGCTGCATCCAAACGAGCTCTAAGGGTAAAACGTCAGTCCGCTTCACCACCATCCCCATCCAACTCCCATCACCGAAACAGAGAGACAAAACTTTTCGATCAACTAGGTAAAAAATGAAGCTTTTCAGTCAAAGTATTGTAATCCGTGTTATGCTTGAACTCGTTTTTCTTCTCGGCCCATCGGAAGAAAGAGAGGGCAAGGATTCCAGCGTTGCTCAGTTTTTTCAGAACAGAAAGACAGTGTAAGAGTCACCTTAACATTGGCAGAGTCTAGAGCAGACTTACGACTTGAAGAAGAAGTGTGGTGGACAAGACAGAACCCAATTGAATTTTCGAGATGATTTGTTGAATTTTCTAGATGATTTCGTGAACTAGATTGATCTTTGGAAGTCAAGACGACAACTCAAAGCTCTCGCTCGCTCTGTGTGCGCGCGCGCGCGCGCGCTCGCGTTCGGTGATGGTAGTCGAATAGGCGACGACGAAAGGGACTGACGTTTTTACCTTTTGATCTAGGGGGAAATCCCACGCGATGCACACATATGCAACTTTCCGTCCAAAACACTAACCGGGTGTGGTTAATTGGACCTCATGCACTTCAATAGCCTAGTCCGGGACAATATAAAGGATATTCAAAGTTTAGGTATGAAGTAGAGAAAAAAGTGATAGTTGAAGGGACATATATAAAAAATAAAAAAAAAAAAAAGAACTCTTGTATTCCTAACTTTGTTAGGCGATGAAGGTCAAAAATAATCTTCAAAAATTGGACGGTCACATCCCCATCTAGGATGCGTATGGAGGCGGATTGGGACCGGATAGTACTATCTTCATCCCTGATCTCCGAACTCCTTCCCTAATCTCATTCTTGCCCCGATCCCCTGCAGGACTTTATTTCCATCCTCCATCCCCGCTTCAAATGGGGAATAGGGATCCCCACGTAAATTCGGGGATTCAAACATTTTTTCAGAAAAAAACATAGTAGTGTTGTTCATCAATTTCTACCATTGGATCAACTGGAATACAATTTATTTTTTTTATCAGCAGCCAAAATACAAATTAGTGCTACCAAAAACATACATGCACCTAGATGTCCATCCACTGCAGAAATAGAAACTAGAAACTTAATTTTAACAAGGATGAACATGATATAGATCAAAATAATGGAAATCAAAATAAAATTCCATAGTTCCGAAGCAAAAGTAAAAGTAAAAAAGATAATTTCATAAGTTCCATAAGTATCAGGGATGAGGCGGGGATGAATCAGAGAATGAATTCTGAGCAAATTTGGTGCAGGACTATGCCTAAAAATAAGCCCAATAAGCCGATGTCTAGAGCCCCTCAATTTTGACCCAAAATCGGGGCCCCAAGGTACATACAACCTTCAGTTACTCAATAAATTCATAATAAAGTGAAAGTAGTCCTACAAAGCAGCCTTTTACTAGTGTCTATAAAAGTTAGAGGTGTTTGTTTAAGGTTCAAAGAGGTCCTTTTGGTTGAGTGTTATTTTGCCTTATTATTTTATTGGATCTGGTGTAGATAAAACAAAACTGTGTACCACATGTAGTAAAAATTTAATTATTCTTTAGTGGTGGTAGATGTTACTCAAGTACAATTTTCAAATCCATGTTATTGCCTTATTATTTTCTAATTGTATAAAAAAAATTAAAAGTTTATTCTAGTTAAATTACGAAATTAAAATACCATTGTTTAATCTTTTTACTCTTAATTAGCCACCTATAGCCTCTCTTCTTTTTTTGTCATAAAATCATAGGGCCCATTTTGTCACTTCGCTTTAAGCTTCCAAAATCTCAAGGTCGACCATATTCGTAGGACACCCTAATGATCATATTAAGCTACTTTTTTTCAAGGAATCATAAAAATACATTTTAAGAATAATAAGCGGTTTGAATCATCTTTGAGGAATCCAAAAAAAACCCCAAAAAATTGTCAACCATTACAAAAACTTGTTTTTTGATGCGCAGTATTGTGCCAAACAAGGAAAAGGAAGCAAAACGGGGAGCCCAGTATTGTGTACCAAAAAAAAAACAAGGAAAAGGAAGCAAAACGGGGAGCCCAGTATTGTGCCAAAACGACGCCGTTCTATGGTTAGCAGGGCCTATTGGCCGAAACGGACAACAGAGCCCTTGCTTCCTCGGAGTGGCCAGTGGGCATCCTAAATACCCTGACCAACCCCAATCAAAGCCCAAGCCCAAGTATGGTCACAATGTAAATGACCCACTCTGTTTCCAACTGTAAATATTAAATGCAATTTTATTAAAAATAGAAAAGTCCTCTCAATTTTCAAAATATCGTTCGAATCCGCAAAATGAAAGCTTAAAAAAAATATCAAAAAAAATTAATCTTTTGATCAGGTAAAAGAAATTATTTGATATTTAAATTATTTTTATGTTTTTCTTTTACAGATCCGACAAATTTTTTAAATCGAGGGAGTATTAAATGCAATCTTATTAAAATCAGAAAAGTCCACCCAATTTTTGAAATATTGTTCAAATCTGAAAAATGAAGCTTCAAATTTCAAAAAATTATCATTAATTTTTTTTCATTCGTCATTCCTAATTTTTGATCATCAGGTAAAAGAATTATATTTAAATTATTTTTAGAGTATGCTTTTCTTATACAGATCGGAGAAATTTTTGAAATCGAGGGAGTATTAAATGCAGCAGCTGGAGTTCCCACCCACCTTCCTTCCTCGAAAAAAATCTCAAATGGAATTCCCCATCTCAACCCTCCTCTCACAATGTCATCATCAACCACCCTTCCCGGCGGCAGCCACCCACCTCCTACCACCACCACCACCACCACAGACTCACTAACCAACCTCGGCCTAGGTTACTCCATCGCCATCGCCTTAGGCTTCCTCGTCCTCCTCGCCACCCTCCTCCTCTCCTCCTACCTCTGCTGCCGTCGCCGCCGCCTCCAAAACCCTAATAACAACCCTATCAACCCCACCACCTCATCCGAAAATAACGGCATAATCCTTCCCCGCATAATCTTCGTAGCCGAAGACGACAACGACGACCAAAACGCCGTCGTCGGCCTCGACCAATCCGTCATAAATTCCTACCCTAGGTTTCCCTTCTCGAAGGACCGTAACCGTATCAACAACGGCGGAGGAGAGACGATAACCAACGACTCGACGTGCTCGATTTGCTTGTGCGAGTACAGGGACGGGGAGATGATGAGGATGCTGCCGGACTGCCGCCATTACTTCCACCTCACGTGCGTCGACGCCTGGCTCAAGATGAACGCCTCGTGCCCCGTTTGTCGGAACTCGCCTCTTCCGACGCCGTTGTCCACGCCTCTGTCGGAGGTGGTGCCGCTGTCGCAGTACGCCGGTGGTCGGAGGAGGTGACGGTCGTTTTCGGATATAGGACTCTTGTTCTCAGAACTTAAATTGGGCCGTAAAAACTGGATTGGATTCGGCCCCTGGTTGGTGATTGGGGGTGATGATTTTGTCGTTAGTGAATTTGGTTTGGTTTTTTATTTTCTTTTATTTTTTGGGTTGTTTAATTTGTCTGGTTTAGCTTTTGAGGGAGGTTTTTGGGACCTTGCCATGAGAAAAGGGGTAATTTTGGAAAAACGAAACGAGTCTAGGGTTTTTTAGGACAGATAGGATTAGGAAGGGTGGAAATTGAAGGTTTGTTACTTCCTATTCAGCTTCTTCTTTTTTTTTCTTCTCCTTCTTTACATTCATGAATTGAGAGTTTTGGATTAGTCGTAAAGCAAAAAACAAATGACCATTATTGAGATGTTTTGAGTTTTTAGTGCAAGAATTGAGCTTTTTCTCCAATCCCTGGTTTATTGTCCAATGTGTAAGAAGTTAGTAATTGATTTTTCATCTAAGAAAATACTCCATAATCTATACCTATCCTAGAGGAAAGGGAAATAGGGATGGAGTTTGAACCCTCACCAAATGAAGTGTCAATTACCTGCCCGGTTAACTGAGCTAGGACGCAATTGAATTTGCAGCAAGTTTTGCTTCAAGAATTAGTTGTAGCAAGATGGAACTTTGAACTATGGCTGCTGATTCTTGGGCTGTTGGCAATTTCTGTTCTTCATAGATGGAATTTGCAATTGTAAGTCAAGATAAACCTTTGACTTTCTTCCATCTTGATCTTGACTAGACTAACAAATAAATCTCCACACCACTTATTATTTTATGCATTCTCTGTCATCTGCATTTCCATTATTTATGTAAGTTCTGAAGGTTCCAAGCTCTAGCCTCGGTTTTACAGGGAAAGTAGTTGTTTGTTCTTAGGCAATTCCCTAGTGACTAGGGGGATCCAGGTACCGTGTAGTGCCTCAAAGTGTTATAGGGTTGTAGTTCTCAATTATAGTTGTCCAAAAGTGTTTTTAATGGTCTGTATTTGCACAAACACCTTCTAACTAGTAATGAAGTTTTATTACCGGCACGAATGCATTTACGTATTCAGACCATTGATTGCCAAGTTAAATGGCTGTGTTGCGCACTACACCCCTGTAGCACTCTGGGGCGTTGCAGAGTCTCCAGATCCGTGGCTAGGGCCCCACTAACTACTAAATTCAACCCATGATCTAGTTTGATTCTTCCTCTGATCTTTTTGTAATCCTGTTTCTTCGTGTGGACTTGAAGCCATTCTCCATTAAGTTTAGAGTTATGTAGTTGGAGGGGAAGGGGGCAGATCTTAAAGTGATGCCTTCTATAAAAGGCATGACCCCTTTTTTCCTGAATAATAATGCTTAACATAATAACATCCCATGTGACTTTGAAGTACTTTATTGAATCCTAGGTTTGCTTTCCTTGTACTGCTCATCAGGCAGCAACTTGTCATTTTTTACTTTCGGATGGTATTTTCTTTCTCGAGTTAGAGGCAGGCTTCAAATTTCTGGAACCCATTTTATATGCAATGAGCAGTCACGTGCTTAAATTTGGTCATGCTTTGTTTCTTTGTTATGCCATACTTTTGACATAGTCTAGTGAAAAGTGAATGTGGACTAGGATCATGCTCAACAAATCCTCGCTATCACTTGATGAGACTCTTGATGTTCCCATCGTGTAATGGAGCGGAATTTACGATATGGGCATGGATATCGAAAATCAGATCCAGCTCCCAATAAGATGCATTAACCCATCTCTACGCTACCAGTATGAGACCAATACTACCTTTTGCTTAAGCCAATCTATGGGATGGGGCTTCCATGTCAACATGCTTGTAAAGACTAATTAGGTTAAGGTCGTACTATCTTAAAATGATTTTCTTCATTGTGTTTGTAGCGGCCGAGAAAACTGGGGTCCGGAGGGACCCCGGGCTACACTTATCGTGGGCTCGGTATGGGACTCGGCGGATTGGTACGATCGGTCGAACCGACGAGTACTGTGCAACTGGATGTACGAACAAGGGGCTCGGCTAAAACGTTCCTAGGGGACTCGGCAACACCAACGGGGCATGGCTCTGGGAACCCGGTGTGGGGCTTCGGCGGGGGCCTTGGCCTCGAGGGCGGCGCCGCGGGGCATCGAGGGCTTTCGGTTGAACACCGGCGGCACAGGTGGCCCATTGTGAAGTGCTTGACCATCCCGCATGCTCACCCACGCTTTCTGGCGCAGAGTGGGGCCACCAACTCCCGCAGGACTGCGCTGCGGGGGGCTGGCACAGCGAGGATATGAGAAGTAGGTTACTGCCGGGAATGGAAACACGGTGTCGCGGAGCGCCACTGAATGCAGCAAGCAGAACCAATCTCGCGCACCGAGTGCGAGGGGATAGCGGCGGAAGCGTGGAATCCCTCTGCGGCGTGCGGGGAACGCGCACCTATAATCGCTCCCCTGCCACCGATAAAAGCGGCCGACAATGGCTTCAATACCACTCTCTCTCTCTACGTTTGGCTCACCGGGCCGCACTTTCTCTCTCTAGATCTCTCCATCTGCGTGGCAGCTTTTTCAGTGACAACGGTGCACCCTCACAGGACAACCACCGTCCCGGGCATGCCGTGGTTGTCCCCACTGTCGCGAGGTACACCTCGGCGCGCACCACGAGTCCGCGGCAAGATCGGTCGAGCTCTCCCCAGCTCTCGCCTTGAGAATCCCGGGGAGGTCCAGCCGGGGGCTGTTTCCTCCACGATTGCTTGGCGACTCCATTTGGGGAAGTTGGTCACAGGCCACCTCTCTACGACCCATCGATTCTTTGGTGGTGGCCGCCTGCTCCATCGTTGGAACATTTTTTAACTCACGTAAGAAGAGATGGGCGGCGTAATCTGATCTTCGGCGACCGATGTACCGGAGCCATATGCTTAACCGGCCGATGCAGTACCGCAAGTTAAGGGCGACTTGGGGCTTACCTTATCCTGCAGATTACTTAGGGATAGGACGTCCGCGATATCGGCGCCCTTGCGGCCCAGCTGACGAGTAGGGAACATCATTCATGTGAGCGTTGTCTCTCTCGGCAATCCTCACTACCCATTTCGAAGAAGGGGCTTTGCGCCTCCCCTACGTACCCCTCGCGTCGGCGAGAGGTAGGCTGTCTTGAGGCTTGAGGAGTCTTTGGCTCCCCGAAGCGAATCGACCCCACCACCTCTGGCGTCACGAAGGTAGGACAAAGGGCGAAAGGCATCACGGCCTTGGCGGAGTGAGGGAGACAAGAATTTTCGGTGTTTGGTCGCTACCGGCCGGTCGTGAGTTGGCGGCGGAAGCGCCCGTCATACCATGGGGCGATCATCTTCTGGAACCCACGGGGCAGGAAGGGCCGGCGTGGCTGCGTGAAAGTGCCACACGCTTTTCCCAGCGCCAGAACACCCGGCGTCGCGAGTAACAATCACGCTTCGGCAAGATAGAAGACTTGAGCAGAGGCCCGGCCCGGCCGCGGGTACACCACTTGCGGCCCGAAGAAGCCTGCGAGATCAATCCATCGGCTTGGGAGGAAGGTCTTCACTCCGGTACCCGATCGGTCGGTCGCTCGTGACGTGCACCTAATAGGTGGTAGGCGAGCAAATCGTGAGGGAGTTCGCAGCCGGACCAAAAGGAGAGGAAGCGCTTCCGGTGGGGAAGGCGGCGAGCTTTCCCGCTGACCAAGGAGGCTTTACCGAGGGGGAAAGTGCGGCTAGCGCGCGCCACCGGGCGGCGCAGTGCTTTCTATAGCGGCTGGTGCGGGGATCTGAAGGTTTACCATCGACGAGACTCAATTTGGAACCGTGAGGGATGGCGTGCGGAGCAATGAGAGCGCCTGAAAGCGCTTCGACCCGGCGAGTACTTACGGATGATGCGTAAGGTCGCGGCATGGCGGGGATGCCCCAGGGCTTGCGGGGTGTATGGGCGACGGGTACCCTGTGCTCGAGGCCCAACCGCCAGTCCAGGCTCTCGGCCGGTATCCAGTCTCCCTTTTTTTTTTTTTTTGGCGCGTGGTGCGGGGGTTGCCCCCGGGGGCTTCCAAAATTCCTAAGTTCGACAAATCACGAGCCAACCACGGATGCCATCATGCACATGCAGCGATCTGCATACCGGCTGGTCTCCGAGCTATACGGGTATGGCGACGCCCTCATGTGCAAAACCTTTTCGATGAGTCTGGGGGCCACGGCGTTAATGTGGTACAGCCAGCTAGCTCCTGGGGCAATTGCCAACTTCAACAATTTGGAGCAAGACGTTCACGCCAGGTTCGTGACGCGAACTACTCAATAGAAGACACTCGACAACTTGTAAACATGAAGAGGGGCCAAAAAGAAACCCTCGAGGTACATACCGCCGTATTGGGAAGTGTCGGCTGGGTTGAAAATTGCAACGAAGGTGGCGGCCACCTCGTTCAAAAACGGCTTGGAAGATTCCTCGGACCTCTTCAAGGGGCTCATGTTGCATCCCCCCAAGGACATGACCGAGCTCATGCGTGTGGTGGACAGATACCGGGAATTTGAAGAATTCCTTGTCAATAAAGCTTCAAGGGGGGTTAATAGCCGAAGCTCCCCGAGAGAAGGAAAGAAACAAATCAATAAAGATTGCGGAAAGCGAGAATGAGCACGAGGAGGCGCAGCGATGGCAAGGCTACCGGGATAAGGGGGAGCCGAGCCCAGACGATCGCAGAGGAGGATGGGAAAGGCCCCCGTAACGACAATGATTTCATCGCCGAGAAGATCGTCTTTATCATGCCAATATATAAATTACTAACCGAGATCGGAAGGAAGCGTTGGTTCCTCTGGCCCGAGGAAAAGATGGGGTCAGACCCAACGCAGAGGGGAAAGTGCACCTACCATAATGAAGTGGGGCATTACACGACCGGTTGTAGACCATT
This sequence comes from Vaccinium macrocarpon, assembly GCA_022606695.1. Lineage (NCBI taxonomy): Eukaryota > Viridiplantae > Streptophyta > Magnoliopsida > Ericales > Ericaceae > Vaccinium > Vaccinium macrocarpon. The sequence continues at coordinate 26,822,271 of CM040179.1, forward strand.
TAAGGAGCATTTGGAGCGTTTGGTGACGGAGGGGCGGCTTGATGAATGGATAGATCGAGTGCGGACGCCACCCCCCGTTCGGGGGACGCCCTACCCCCTTCACCCGGGGCAACCACCCCCGGCCCAGGAGGGGTAGGGGCATGGCGGGTCGAAGAACTATCCATGGCCCTGCGTACAGGGGACTGGCCGAGGCAATGCACCCGAGCTAATATGATAGAGCTGGGTCGGGTGCTCGTTGGCACAACCCCCCGGTTTAAAGTTCCGGAGCCGAATACCCTCACACGATCTCCTTCACCGAGTCTGACCTGGAGGGACTACAACTCTCCCATGAAGATGCCCTCGTAATTGCAGTCGAGATCGACCACATGGACGTGCGAAGAATACTAGTCGATCAGGGAAGTTCTGCGGACATCCTCTATTTTTCGGCCTTTAAGGCCATAGGACGAACGCGTGACCAACTAACCCCCTCGGATACACCCCCGGGTGGGGTTCCGGGACACCCCTTGTACCCCGGGGGGATCATCACCCTCGGTTTTGGGCGGGGGTGGTGCGTCGGTCGACTTCCGCGGTTGTGGATTCCCAGAGCCGCATAATGCTATACAGGTAGGGGGATGGCTCCCAACTCCATGAAGGCAATAGCCTCCCTCTCTCCATCCCGGTCGTCTGCTTCGCCGATGCGTCGAGGCGGCGGGGGCCATACGAGGCAGCGGATGGCCTCGAAAGTGTTTTGTGAGCGCATCTAGCATAAGGGCCGAAAGGAGAGCCGATTGCGAGACAAGTTGGTGGGTTGAGATGCGGATTCGACCCCGTCTCGGCGGCGTAGGCTCCTCGGCGAGGAAGGCGTGGAGGGGACCTCCCGAGTCCCGATCACGCGAGGGCCGGCGGCAGATATTTCATGAGTCGGCTCACGAGCTTCCCGAATCGGCGGGATGAACTATTTGTTTTCGAGGACAACGCGAGGGTGCCGCTGGACTCACACCGCAAAATGCAGGGAGGCGTGAGCCGAGGTTAAATCGCATAAACTCAGCGTGACCCGGCTCGGAAACACAGAAGTGCGGCGCCCAGGCGATCCTCGGTACATTCTCTTTCGGTTATTGGTGGAAGAAGTCAAAAGCTTCGTTGAGGCGAGACCATCCGAAGTATCTGATACCCCCCACAGTGACCAATACCGTGGTGGTCAAGAAGAAGACAGGCAAATGGCGGGTATGCGTGGACTATACAAACCTGAATGATGCTTGCCCGAAGGATTCTTTTTCCCCTCCCTCGGATTGATCAGTTGGTGGATGCCACGGCCGGCCACGCTAGGCTAAGCTTCATGGGACGATACGAGGGTATCACCGGATAGCCATGGACGACATAGACGTGGAGAAAACTGCTTTCATCACGCCGAGGGGTATTTACTGCTATCAAGTAATGCCATTTGGCTTAAAAAATGCCGGAGCCACCTATCAGCGGATGGTCTCCAAGATGTTCGAGAAGGAGCTCGGGGACATCATGGAGGCATACATTGATGACATGGTGGTAAAAAGCAAATTTGCGGAGGACCACCTCGGTCACCTCGGTAAGGTCTTCGCCATATTGAAGACGCACAAATTACAATTTGAAGCGAGAAAAGTGTGCCTTCGGGGTGAGCTCGGGGAGGTTCCTGGGGCACCTCGTCACTCGGCGGGGGATCGAGGCAGACCCTAATCAAGTCACCGCCATCCAGAGGCTCCGAGCCCCAACCACGCATCGTGAGGTACAAATACCACCGGAATGGCAAATGCCCTCAACCGCGACAAATAGAAGTCCTCTGATAAGTCATTACCGCTCTTCGAAATAATCAAGACAAGACAAAGTGCATGCTCCAGTTGGAGCCCTCGAGTGTGATAGTGGCCTTTGCCGAAGCTCAAACAAAGAGCATGGCCAGAGCACCCCTCCTCCCTGGCCACCCCAAGGCCGAGAGGACGACCCGCACTGCATTCTCGCGGTTCTGAGCATGCGGTGAGCTCGCCGTTCGGCAAGAGGGGGTCTTAACTCAAAATTCGCCTACTATTCCAGCAAGACCATGCTCCCTGCCGAGGCGGGCGCCGCTGCGGAAGCTGGCGTTAGCCCTTATCATCTGACAAGCGCAAAATTTGCTCGAGTACTTCGGTATCACCCGCGATTATAAATCGTAAATCCGCGAGTTCCCCACAAAAGCCCGTGCACTCGGGCAGATCTCTCAGGGACGGGATCGTAGATGGTCAATGGTTGGCGAACTTTGATATCCGTATGAGCCCGCGACGGCAATCAAGGAACCCAGCGTTGGGCGACCGTTCTTTGAGCTTTCAGAGCTTGAGCAGCGAAGCAAATAAGGAGAAAGAAGCGGGTATCCTAGATGATCAGATCCCGTAGCGATACGGACCTCCCTCGAGATCTCCACCCAGGGCGGCGACAATCACCGTGACTTCGTGGCGTATACTGCGTTAGCCGGGGGCCTCACAGCTTTTCGGCGGGGGGCATAGTACTCGTTTTCTCGAAGGCACCCTCCGGAAGTCGCCCGCAGGCGTGGCTTCCGGCCACCAATAATGAAGCAGTATGAAGGCCACATTGCGGGGTTCTGGCCGCTCTGGACCTCGGCATAGAAGAACTCCAAGTCTTGATGATTCCCTGTTGGTGGTAAACCGGCTCATGGTGACTCTGAGATGCGGCCCGAGCGAATCTTTGAAATATCCGACCATGTGTTGACCTTGAAAGGACTACAAAGGATTGAGTTTTGGCATATAGGGGCGAGCCGAGCGGCATCCGTAGATGCCACCATTTGCCCTCATTTCGGCGTAATCTGAGGGTCGGGGATCACGGGGCGATAATCCTTGGCGACATCCCGCCCCGGCTTTGAGCTTTGGCGGGGAGGGACGTGATGTGCACCGCCCGTAAGTTCTAATTTGGATGGACCCTTTGCGTTGGCGTACCTACGGGGCGAGGCTGACTTCAGAAGGATAAAAAGGCGACTCCATTTGCGTTGCAGCGACCTCGTACTTCTCCCGAGGGCGGACAACTCTGACGCGAAAACTATATTGGTCGGGACCACGGCATTACTCGCTGAGGAGAGGTCCCTTAGTCTTAATGAGCTCCACGGGCGAAAGTGGGCCGCCATTGGGGAGGACGTCATTGGCCGAGCGCCTTGTATTGGTCCTGGGGATCTTGGTGGCCCAAAATGGGCAAACCGGCCTTGGACTACATGAGAAATCAAGGGTCTGTCGGAGGCACTCTCCCCTACATCAACCTCCCTCCCCTTAACTCCAGCCATCCGTTCTCGCGGCCTTTTTGCCCAGTGGGGGCTTGATATCGAGGGCGTGCTCCCCAACCGCCTCGGAGGATTCAAACACCTCATCACCGCTCTTAACTACTTCACCAAGTTGGTCGAGGCGAGCCCCTCATTCACATCACGCTTGGCGGAAGTGGGAGCACTTCCTCTCCGAAAACACATAATTTCGAGATTTGGGGTTCCTTTATGCTATCATTTCGACAACCCGGCACCCAATCGTGGCGAGAGGCCATCAAAACTCTTGTGCAAGAAGAAGAATATCCGGTCTATCATTCGACTCAAGGGTTTACCCCTGCGGAATGGCTGTGTCAAGCCTCTAACAAGTCCATCTCCACGGGCCTTAAGAGGCGGTTGACCAACAAGCGGGAAATGGGCGGAGGAACTCCCAAAGGTCCTCTGGGGCTATCGCAGACTACCCTCATGACGGGAACGGGTGAAACGCCTTCTCCATGGCCCACGAGATGGCGGTGCTCCCCTCGCCGCCACCGCCCAACAGACGACTGCGGATTTCACCCGGCCACCAATGATGAGCATGTTGCTTCCGAAGCTCAACCATATCAAGACCTTCGCGACGTAAGCAAATATCCGCTACACAATTGTACCGCCAAAGAGGTTGCACGGGTATAACAAGCACGTCCAACACGCCCCTTCCAAGTTGATGACCTTGTCCTCCGCGAAATGGGTCCAAAAAGAAAAATAAGAAAAAGTTCATGCCCAATCGGGAGGGCCCATTCCTGGACACGGCCAAAGTTCTGAGACTTACCGGTTGGCGAGATGGATGGATGCCGTCGTGGGCAGACGGCACGTGGAGGCCTCCTCTAGCTCAGGAAGTACTACGGATAGTTTCCCTTTCGCCCCACGGGGGTGAAACCAATGTATACCGGGTGTTCTTTTTGATAACTCTGTTCTTAATTCAGTCACCCCCCTCGTCCTGTATTATGAATATTAGATGTACGTTCGGTTGAACGACCCGTTGGGAAAATGTTAGGTGTTGGTGGGAACATTTATCAACTCTGCGTGCTTCCGACTAAGTTAGGGATCTTGGGCGGTCCGATAACCTTAGCCGACAATGGCGTCCATCGCAATGGAAGGCCATGCTGCGTTGATTGAGCGATATCCCGTTCGGGACACCAGCGCTTCTTTCGGTCGAGTATGTGGGCGGGCGGTTGGTCTCGGTTACTCTGCACCACTTAGTGCCTTGGGTCGAACTACCAAGCCTAAAGTCTGCGCTTGATCTTGGTGGCAAGCGTTTAAACTCGTTCACTTACACCCGAAGAAGGGCTATTGACACAGTGGATGTAAAGTCTTAGCAAAATCACCAGCGTTAAACAAAATCACTGGCGTTCGTACGCTCGGTTTAAATTGGTTTTCTTTTTGCAAATCATGAAGTAACGAAATTTAAACAAACAAATGAGAAACAAAAAATGAATTAACATTTCAATCTTGATTCAAGTACATCAAAATTGGGGGCTCCTTGCGGCAAATCAATACCGACCCGGGGCTACCGGTTTACATTACATATCATGGCACTTTGCCCTAAAAAAAAAAAAAAAAAAAAAACAACACACAAGGTAGAAGGAAGATCGGGTCGGGGCGTGATCCCGAGAGCCTCGGCGGGCATTCGCGTCATCCCCCCCGGCCTCGCCGTCCTGCATCATCCATGGGCATCTAAAGCACTTGGGGCTCGGGGAGTCGGGTGGGATGATCCGGCCTCGGCATCAGGGGCGTTATGGGCATCTACCCCTCGGGTATAGGCGCAAGCAGGAAGCGCCCTTCGTGGGCCTGCCGCATTCCTTGTCAAAGCACGCGCTCCATGTCCTCGGCCTCCTTGACGCATCGCCTCGCTTCTTCTCCTCCCAAGCCGCTAGCCTCGCCGCTGACAAAGATGTCACTGCAAGGCTCCTGACTCAACAAGCTATTGTTCTCATGTTCTGCACCCAAGTTTTCACCTTGCTCAAGCCCCTACATCCGATAAAATTGGACAAATACAAGAGAATCTTGTTTTCGCCACCATGCCCTCCAAACCATCCTTATGAGGCTCAAATCCTCCATCTCCCCTTCCCCTGCTTTCCCTCCAGTTCCGCTTAGCCGGGGAACCCAGGCCTAACGCCCCTTGTTCTCTCGTGAGGCCTTGAGGTTTCGCCAGCCACGCCTTGAGTGGCAATGGAGGCCCCGCCCGCCTCAAAACAAAGAAACAAAAACACAGTCAGCACTTGTGCCCAAACCTTGGCTAGGAGGCTCCTGGGAGTTAGAGGAATTTACCTACCAAAGAGTTCGAGAGTTACCTCATGGACGCCGTGATCGGCTACAACGCGACATGTCCACCGTGAGGCGAGCCCCTCGCGAGACGCACACGTCGGATCCTCCTCAACGCTGCCCCGGTGTGAGGACCACTCCTCCGCTACCGGTGGAAGGCTGGGCCCAGAAATGGGAGTGGCTGTGCCTTCAGCAGGCTCTGCCCGCTGGGTGGCCTACGACCCCTCGGGCTCACGGCTGCACGGGTTGGGTTCCTGGCCGAGATAAACCTCCTACAGCCTCTAGGTGCTCTTCCAAGGGTCTCGGAGTGGCTGCCGGGATAGAGACCTCGCCGTGACGGGCGTGCTGGAGGCACATCCTCCTCCCCAAGCAGCCTTCCTCCCTCCCCCTCCTCCGCCTCGGGACGCCTCTTCCCCTACTGTTTGAGGCTCACCACTTGCCGCGGTCGGCGGCGCAAGCGGAAGCGATCGCCCCTGCTTCTCCCGGCCATAACAAACCTAGGCACGCCTCCCTACCGCAGTTGCTCCTGTGATCCTCGCTCGAGAGCACCGCCCCGTACTGCCGACATCGCCCGAGGTCCGTATTCCCGCGCAGAAACCCGCGTGGTAGCTCTACTGGTAGCCGAGAGGAGGTGCCTGGCCGCCGCCGGAGCAGCGGCTTGATTATGCCGTCAGTCCGAGAATCCGAGCAAAATTCTCCTATCGATAATGGGTGTGTGCCCGCAAAGGATGATGAAACAATCAAATTTCGCTAGAAAAACGGAAACAGATTAATCAAGACGCAAGAAAAACTAAAACAAGAAGAGTAGATGGTCTCTGCCATCGGTTCTCCGGCGTGATTTAGGGGCCACGCAGGGGCTCCTCTGGGGCCTGTGAGTAGGCCCTCACCACCACGCGAATTATACCGGGATGTTCCTGAGTCATAAAGGTCCCCAAATAGGATATGCTCGTCCGAACGGAAAGTAATACTGCCGGAACCGAGGATCGAAAAGGTCGGTAGATACCAAGGGCCAGAATCAGGGTCGATCGCCGAATGGCCTCGACCAACTTCAATTACCGAAAGCGAATCCCAGGCATTACGTTGACCACTACCTGTGGTGTGGTAGAAGGTCGTAGTAGTAGAGCAGCTGACGGACCATCTTCGGCAATGGGAAGCGGAGGCCGCCCGGCGATGGCCATGAGGGGAGTGCAGTGATGTGGTCCCTCCCCATGCTTGAATCACGTCCCCGAAGCGGTTCAACCTCCGTCCTCCCCGAGGATCGGTATCTTTCCACTGAGAGCGCCCGGCGCTTCGGGATCTTTCGGATCAAAATCCCTTAGCGTGGGGGCATTCTTCAAATGTCCCACAGAACTTGGGAGAGGACCTCCTCCCAATCCTCCCGAGGCGAGGGTTGGTGTCTGGCCACTGCTTTGTGTTTGGCTACACCCTCATCCTCCCTCGGTGGGATGGGGCGATTCTGCTTCACGGGGCTGCCGTCCCAGATTCTTGGCGTCCGGCCGGCGGGCCAAGATTACATCGGCGGCGGTAGGTCCGTCCCCGAGACTGTTGCTTTCGGGCGGCGAGGTAGAACTAACCATTATCAAGGTTGGTCCTCTCTTCCTCCATCCTGCGATATTCCTCGGGTGTAATGGTTTGGAGGGGGATTCTTCTTGCTTCGGGGCACGGTCACGTATCGGTTCCCGAAGTTCCTCGATATAACGCCGTGATGCCTCGGAAATTTTGGCGCCGTCTTAGATCACTATCGATATGACGATGGGCTCGTTCTCATCAAGTAGAGAACCTAAAAAAGGTGCCTGAAGAAACTCGTCGGCTATGGCGCGTAGGGGTGATATCGCGTGAAATGAATTACAAGGACGGGGGCTACCGCGAAGGGGCCTACCCCTCCCGGATCACTCTACCGAGGGCTGGGGCGTGGTGTGTGCGTTCGAACGCCATAAGTGGGGCCTCCTACAGGATCAGCGTGGTGCTTTCGGAAGAACCACGTTGAACACTCAAGCTGGCGGCTCGTAAGAACAGGTTGAAGTGTCAACGCTTCCAGATTCCGCACCGCTCGCCGCCACAACTTCGCCGAAACTCAACCCAAAAAAAGGGCTGAGTTTAAAACATAAAACGGGCCAAAACCGCCCAAAATGCAATTTAAAAAGTATTGAAAAGCAAGAAAAGGGAGAGAGAAGCGGGATTTACCTTTGAGTTTTCGTGGTGGAAGTATCGGAGACACTAGATCTCTCTCTTAAAAACGGGTTGGGATTCTTGGCGGCTTAAAAAATTTCCTGGGCGGAAGAGATAGAGGCAGAAGTGACGAAAGTGCTTCCCGGCCCTATTTTATAGGGAGGGGGGATGTCACCGCTGCGCTTAACGCGATGCAATACGCCACCGAGACGGCCAAGGCTCTGTGAAACCAACCGAGGAAGACACCGGCCCACGCTGATTCAAACATTTTCGGGCGGGAGTCCTGGCGACATTTCCGGATCTAATGCCGGAGACAACACGCGGTCATGTGACATCACGCCACGCGTCGCGAATCGACACCGGATAACCCAAATGTACCAGAACTTACGTCGTAGCCGTGCGTCCTTTCGGCCGAAGTGATGTGACGCGTCGACACGGCATTATTCTCGGTAGACTCCTTTCGAGAAGGCGCCGCAGAATGCCTCCGGCATTTCATAAGGGGATCCACATGGGCCTTTCCGGTTCGGTCTTCTCCCCAATCATTGAAACGATTGACAAAGTAGAGGGGCTATTGTAGCGCCGAGCGGGGTCCGGAGGACCGCAGTCTTTATCGCGGGCTCGGTATGGGACTTCGGCCCGGATTGGTACGACGGTGAACCGGCCGTAGTCTTGTGCAACCGGATGTCTTTAACAAGAGGGCTTTCATTTAAAACGTTCCCGGGGACTCGGCAACACCAGCGGGGCATGGCTCACAGGAACCTCGGTAGCGCTTCGGCGGGGCGCCCGAAGGCCTCGGGGCGGCGACCGAGGCGTCGGGCTCTACACAGACACCTCTCGATACTGTGGCCCATTAATGGTCTTGACTATCCCACGGCTCACCCCACTGCTAAGTGGCAGTTACCAACCTACGCACTACCAAGTAGAGCTAGGCCTCGGCAGAAGGGATACGGTAAGTGAAAGTTACTACTTCTCGAATGGAACAAAGCGGAACGCCACTAGTCCGGCAAGCAGATATTCACGCGCTCGAAAGCGCGGGATAGCGGCGCGTGGCGTGGAGTCCTCCCTGGTGCGAGTACGCACGCGCACCTTACCTATAAATCACGGCTCCCCTCTCCATTAAAAGAAAAAGAACAAGTAAACTCTAATACTCTCTCTCTACGCCAGCTCGTGGCGCACTTTCTCTCTCTAGATCTCCATCTCGTAACTCTTCCGGATTGTTTGTTTAGCCATCTGAAGGTGCCTCCCGGACAACCACCGCCCGCTGTGCACTAACGTATTGTCCCCACTTGGGGTACACCTCGGCACGCACCACCGTGAGTCGCGCAAGATCGGCCTCGAGCTCATTCCCCACGCCTCATCGCCAAAGGCCCCGGGGAGGTCCAACAGGAGAAGCGCTCCTCCACAGTGTTCATCTTCCAACAGTTGCCAAACGGTCAAAACCCTAGTCACATATGGTAGCCTGTACGGCAGAATATGCAATCTAATTTAGTGCTCCCGGAATACAACCATGTGGTGTTTCGGGACATTCCAACACCACACATTCCTGAGGGACTCATGGCTAAGTGTACACACGCCAAGTAAATGAGTGATGTTTGAGTGATTCAGAGCACCACTTGACTGTGTTCCGGGAATACTGAATATTTACTCGAATGTGCATGGGTACATGACAGAATCATCTTGTAAAGTTGACTTCCTTAATAAAAGGGTGCTCACTTTTAGCAATATCAAAGGAAACTACTCCCACTAAACAAGTCTATGGTCCTTGGAAATCTTCCCGAGAAACTAAAAAATAAACTCCAAAAGATTAGAAAACCCAACACATGGACTCTGATCTCAAGACCCTCCAATCTCAATGTCTTAAACAATTTGCTTAGTCAAATTTGATGAGTTGAGGGTTAAGCTCATCCACCCCTCTTTCTGAGCCAACAAAGGTTAACTTCAACTCTCAGGTACTCTCTCCATCCTTTTCTAATTTTCTGTATCCTTAAGTTTATATAGTACTTCATAATTCGATGCCAATGACTTGTTATTTAGATCTACGTATGATTAACCTTTGATGTGAATTATATGGAAATCATCAGGTTTTCATCGCCGGAGCCAACAAGGCCAAACATTATGGCGAAGCTAGGATCGTGCAGAGGTATGCAGCGATATATGTGTATCGTCAGTATCCTTGCTCTTGTCGTATGCATCGCTACCATATCAAATTTTTACTCTCTTAGATCATCCCTCATTTCTGGTACTTTCTGCAAAAGCAATGACCAACAAGACCTCAATAACCCAGCAAGCCAGGGCCGAAATGGGCTTGAGCTAAAGTTGAGCATGGAAAATCTTAGCCAGAAAATCCAACAAGAAATCGCTGTGATTCGGGTTTTGTCAAAGAATTCTTCTTCTCCCTCATCGGTTAGATATGGGACATTTCTTGCTGAGATTTTGGGTCTTGTGGAGGGGATTCATGCAAATTTCGAAGGGGCTGATCAGAAAGAAGCCGAAACTGAATTTGTTCATCCTCTGGTGAAACCAAAAGAGCACTCCGACGAGCCTTCTGATTACTTTTTGATAGAAGAGATTCGAAAGTACGTGAGGATCAAACCGAACAGATTGGGGAAAAAGAACTTCATGGGAGCAAATGGAACCTTCACTAGCATTGGCCACGCTTGTTTCGCGATGAAGGCAGATCTCGAAGAGTACATGGAATATGACATTGGGGATATCTGCAAAGATGATTGGAAGCTAGCCCAAAGACTGATGGTTCACGGGTGCGATCCGTTGCCAAGAAGAAGGTGTTTTTCAAGAGCCCCTCAGTTATACACTAAGCCTTTGCCAATAAACCAATCGTTGTGGACATATCCGGATGACAGAAATGTGCGGTGGGGCGGTTACAAGTGCAAGAATTTCACATGCTTGGCTAGGAATTCAACAGACAAGGGCTTCTTCAAGTGTAGAGATTGCTTTAATCTCACTTACCACGAAAGCCCGCGATGGATTGTTCCTCTTTATCAAGATCCCAATTCAAACCTCACTGCAGATTTTCTGATATCCGAAGTGCTCGATTTGAAGCCCGGGGAGATAAGAATTGGATTGGACTTCAGTGCAGGCACCGGTACATTTGCTGCTAGAATGAGGGAACACAATGTGACTATAGTTTCTGCTAGCATCAATTTCGGAGCGCCTTTCAACGAAATGATCTCGCTTCGTGGGCTTGTGCCCCTTTACTTGACGATAAACCAACGCCTCCCGTTCTTTGACAACACCCTCGATCTGATCCACACGACAAGGTTTCTTGACGGGTGGATCGATTACATTCTCCTGGATTTTGTCCTGTTTGATTGGGACAGAGTTTTGAGGCCAGGGGGGCTTTTGTGGATTGATAGCTTTTTTTGTGTGAAGGAAGATTTGGATGATTATCTAGAGGCTTTCAAGATGCTGAGGTATAAGCACCACAAATGGGTTATTGTTCCAAAAGTTGATAAATTAGACGATCGCGAAGTTTTCTTCTCTGCTCTCTTAGAAAAGCCACCAAGACCTTTCCGGTAAGAAAAGCAGTGCTGTTGAATCCATTCAACAGCACGGATTGGAACTGGCCGGTACTTCCAGCACGTATGCATTAGACACCGAAAGTGAAAAGAAAAACACACCGCCGAGAAACACACACAGCATCAACACATACTTGTACGAGTTCACTAGCAAGTAACGAAACCTCTAAATCATTAAGAACCGAAAACTTCTTGTATTTCCGGAAGGTATGCCTTCCTTATATCTTGTATTTTTGCTCTTTTAATGAATTCCGCAGTTACCAAAGAAGAATACAATATCTAACCTTGATGCTGTTTTACAGTTTCGTTATTGGTCTTTTTTGTTAATGTGGTGTTATTAGCAATTGCATTTTTGTCTCTGTCCTTTACAATAAGGCCGGCCAGCTATTCTGATTTCGTTTTATTTTGTCCTTTTTTTGAGTTATGGTAACAATGTTTTGACTCCTCAACCTCTTTTAAGAACACATACCAAGTACCATGCCAACTTTAACTCTGTGTAGTCTATAGCTGGCTTAGCTGCATTCGGAGTTCAATAGAGCTGGGAAAAAAGAAGAGAGAGAGAGAGAGAGAGAGAGAGAGAGAGAGAGAGAGAGAGAGAGAGAGAGAGAGAGAGAGATTTTCAGGTATGATACCAAATCTGTGGATTTCAATTACTTCGTTTTGATTTAGAAGCCGGGATTTGAAACAATTGCTCTAAAAACCCAATGTTTGAGGACTCGGAAAAATACAAAATTGGGCAGGAAACAAATCACTAAGGACACCTAGAGATGAAAACCAAGGTGGAAAATTCTCTCAGCTTAAGAGTTGCAAACCAAATGCCTGCAAAGTTTCAAAATCAACCCCAACTATTTTTCTCTAACATGTGGGCCATAAGATTTGGGATTTACAGAATGTCATGGTGTTTACATATAAAATTAACAAATTCAATAATTAATTGACACATAATCTGAAATGCCAAACGTTGGCAAATTTCTGTCAATGAAGATACACTGGATTAATAAAACAAAGTTGAGTAAATTCGATGTCGTATTGTTTCTCAAATTGGAAAAGCAATTATTGGCAATTGCGAGCCATTGCTGATATAAAAATTGACTTCAAAGCCATGATATCAATTGTTAAACACATAAACTCTACGTGTAAACTTGTGAAACAGAGCAATTGGCAGTTAGAACACGTGGAGTACTTCTTGAAAGACAGTTATTTCCTTAACTCATAATCATTTGAGTTAGTTTATGCAGATTCAAAATCAAAGCTTTTTGAGGAAGAATGGGAAGAATTCAAATTCAGACATGGAGGAGGGAAGAAATTGTCAATTCAAAATATGAAAGTTAGAGTTCGAAGCAAGCCACGTTCAAATTCATTGGGCGGGAAGTTTAAACTACAAGCAACGTCTATAAATAAAGGAAATTGAAGAATGAAAACCCCCCGGACAAATCTTCAACAAACAGCTATCAAAAAAGTAATGCTTGGTTTGTTCATTGGCAAAGTAGTTTAGGATTTCGAACTCAGTTCGAAGTAGATTAGGAAGTAGTTAGGATCAATATCGATTGTTCTTGTAACAATCACCTATTCAAAGTTCTTGTATTTGAAGTTGGAGACAATTTTGAAGTAAGTTTACCTTTAATTTATCAATCGAAGTATCTTGTTTCTTTGTTGTTATTTAATTTCCTAAGTATATTGGTTTATATTTCTTCACTTGTTAAGAGAAATCCTCTTAATTGAGGTAATTGAACCAATAAAACACAATCACCTGATTAGATTTGGTTTTCCAAAGTTAATCTAAGGGAGGAGATTGAAACTCTCTCTGGCACGCTCGCATACAATTATTTTCTATTGAAAAGAAGTAAAAGAACCAAACACATGGCCCTTTTTTCAGCCTAGTCATACTATTTCAAAATGACACCTGTGGGGTGGTAGATCAGGATCGTCTATCTTGGTTTAGGTCCGACTTCCTCTTTCCTCCAAGAACCTACAAAACGGAACAACTAATTAGTGCAACCAATTATTTTTCTCTTAGGTTATTGTATGTATATATTACACTAGTTTTGCAATTTGGGAAAATAACACTAATACGGATAATTTGAACCGATACCAAGTATCTTATCGATGTCATATGTAATGTGCCAAATTTTTTTAAAAAAAGGGGCACTTTTATTAGACGTTGAGATATTGGGAACCTTAATTTGGATGCTAACTTTGAAGTCTATAGTATACCCTGTCAATTTTTCACTTTTGGGAGAAAAAAAAAGGAGCATACCAAAAAGAAAAGTAAGAAAGGAAAGAACACACAACCAATTACTCCCTCTGTCCCAAATTGTTCCTCCGCCTCCTACTTTCCTTTTTTGGTTGTCCCAAAACATATGGTCATTTTGAAAAGTTAAAAAAGAAAGTGTGTACTTCTTTTCTTTTTTAGTACTTTTCATTATGGCATCTCTAGTACACTACCTAAAATCACTACCTAAAGTGCCCTAACTTGTTAGCTAAGAAAAACCTCAAAATATGGTCTCTACATAAGGTTTTCTAAAACATTTTGCTTTCTTTTTTATATTGGACAGTTCTACAGCTTGCTTGGCTAATTCATCAGCCAATCCTGCCATGCCTTGGCGGAATTTTGCTTTGACTCCAAAAACATGTCCTTTCTAGACTGCATTCAAATGTTCATACACAGGGCTTGGAATCCCTGGGTTATAGAAATCTTTTATTTCTGGTTCCGACATAATATTCATGGGAACTCCAATTGGTCTAACTGGAGGGATCACCATAGGTGGTGTAAATTCCATTTGTTGAGCAGAGACCATTGGTGGTCTACTGTACCAAGCTCTTCTAGCTTTTGTCATACTATCATAACTCTTATAGCAAGCTCCAGGGAAATTATTCACCTACGGATGACATTCTTCCCAAGTTTTGTAGATCCCTGGTTGGAATCCTGCAAAAACTACATAAGTTTTTTCTTCTCTGGGACGTGCCCTTCTAGCAACTGTTACCCAGTCTCCTTGTACAGGCTGTTTGCCTCTATCTACCATAGCTATTTAAGCTATGTTTCCTTGCAAGTATAAAAAGGTCTACTAAAAAAATCTGCAATAAAATTGTTAGCTCCCTTGAGGTGTTCTACCTCAAAAGTATATTCTGAAATTTTATTGTACCAACTTAATCGTCGGCCTTGATCGATAGATTTTTTGTTAATCAAGAAATCTCTTACAGCTTTATTGTCTGTTCTAACAATAAAGTCTTCTAGTGCAAGATAAATCTTAAACCTATCTAATGATAATTTTATAGCTAATAATTCTTTTTCAAAAATAATATATTTTTGCTGGTTGGGCTTAAAAGTACCAAAATTATATCCACAAATCAACTCTTCTTTCTGAAGGGTTTTTGAGATGGGAACTTTTCTAGCTCTTATCTTATTTTCACTTAGTAGAAGTGTTTCTTCCTTCCAGAAAATAGCTGGTATTGCTTTTAACACACAACCCCAACATGTATCAGAAGCATATGTTTCCAAATAAGTTTATCACCCTGTTTAGGTAAATAAACATTAGGTAACTTAGTAAGACTTTGCTTGAGTTGTTTAATCAAGACAATGTCTTCTTTTTTCCAAGTAAAATCGACATTTTTCCTTAATTTGACTAATAAAGAAGTTTCGATTTTTGAAAGATTTTTTATAAAATTTCTTCCATAATTTAGAATTCCCAAAAGACTTTGTAATTGAGTCTTGTTTTCTAATATGTCTGGGAAATCTCTAACTTTTGAAAGAATATGCTCCTGTAATTTTAAACCTTGCTGGTCTAAAACTATTCCCAAAAATTCAATTGATTCTTTTTCATAAATATGCATAGGCAAATGATAGATAAAATTGTTGCCTAATAAAATATCACCATGCATATAAGGAAAACATATAATTTTTGGAATGACAAATTTGTTATTTTCCATCCAAATAGATATGTTTTTTGCCTTAAACTATATTTCTGTATTACCTCCATCAATTCCTGTAGCTAAAATTGGATGTTTCATTAATACCCATTTTTCTTTTGGAATTGTGTTCCACTTACAGGTACATATAGTAGCTCCTGTATCTATTAAAACATTCAGGGTATATGGTTCATATCCCGAAAAATTAAAAGTACCCATAACATAGGTATATTTTTTCTTTCCTTGACTGTGAGAAAAAATAATTTCATCATTTTTTGTTTGAAAATTATAAATTTGTGCAGTTTGAATTTCTTCCTTCTGCTTATTCCTATGAGAACTACCAGGCATAATAGGAACTTGCACAGTTTTTGTGGCAATAGCTCTTGATGGACTAGGAAAATCTCTTTGCCAAACGTTACCGGGTATTGATTTATTATGAAAATACAAAATTCTTCCTGAAACTTGTAATTCAACACTGTTACTAGAAGAAGATTGTCTTCTAGGTTCTACCAAGTCAGTAAGTAGCCAGTTCCTAGGAATTTCTAGGTCTATCCAGTTCATTAACCTAGGTTGAATAAAGAATCAAATGGTCGTGGTTCAAAAATTTCAACCATATGTTTATCTATGGGTTGCATAGAGGTCTCTAGAAATTTTGTTAATTCATGGATGGTTCTCCACTGGATTGCCAGGTCATTGGAATTTGATTTCATATCAATTCCTCTGGTCTTAATTTTCATTCGAACTGTATCTTCTAGGTTCAGATCATTAATGGAGATAAAGAAATTTGGTTTTATGTTAAACCAAATCACTCCATTTACTAAATTGGACTGAATTCCACCAATGACTGCCTTCATAGGATCAGTAAATCTTTTATCAAAAAGAATAGAAAAAATAGGACTATCTATCCCTTGTCTAAATAAAGCATTAATCCTAACTTGGATTAATCCAATATGTATATAGCGGACTTCTGGATATTTCTTTTTCCATCTTGCTACTTTTTGTTTGTCAAAAAGAGCAATATCTACATGTCCGTCACAAGATAACTGAGAAGTGGTGTTTCCACTACATTTCTCAAAGACTCGGGCTAAGAACATATTAAATCTAGAAATTTTATAAATTTCCTCTTTTTTAATCTCTTACAGTTTTTCAAAATTTTCTATGTCCTGATCAGTAAAGAGTGTTTCTTCACCCATTACATCTCCTAATCTTAATGTTCCTAATTCTTCTGCAGGACTAGGGTTAATATAAGAATATGAGTCTCTATCTGTTTGACCTGACTCATTTAGCATAAAAACTAATTCTTCATCATCAGATGAGCTTTCATATTCACTATCTATCTCATATAGAATTTCTTCTATATCACTAAACTCTTCACCAAATAAAACTTCAAGCTCTTGTTCTTCAAGAATCTTGACCATCTTCTTTGCACTTTTTCCCTTGTTGGGACATTCAGGTGCATGATGACCTTCTTCATTACAAATAGAACAATGACAAGTCTTCTTTTTTGAAGTAGTCGCCTTGGTATTTTTCTTTTTACGAACATACTTTTTCTTTTTAGAAAAACTCTTTTTTTTTGTCCAAGGCTTCCATTTAAACGTTTTCTTCTTTTTAGAAAATCGTTTTTTCTGAAAAGTAGGTTTACAAACAATTTTCCAATTTTCTTACAAAATGCGATCACAACATTTTTGTCCAGTTCTCGTATTGGAAATCTGGTTTTTTACCTGTTTTTTTAGCTTTCATTTCAAGACAGCGGTCTACTATTTGTCTCAAAACAAAATTAATTCTGAAACCTAAATTATCATCCTTCCCCTGTTTTTTAAGAAACTCAGGGTAATTTTTAAAACTTATTTCATCCCATGGACTTCGGAGTTTATGAAAAAACTGATCAAGCCAGTAACCAGTAGCTGAAGGTTCAAGTTGATAAAAATATTTTTTGAAAATTTTGCAATACTCTTCAAAAAGACATATATTGCATAATTCTAATTTAGACAAAATATAATTTGCATATTCTTGCAAACTCTGCTCCCCAACATATCCACATAAATTTTCTTTTATGAGGACAACAAACTGTGATAATATTTTATCATGGGAATTAAAATTAGCTAATAAAGTTGTTTTTCTAGCTTGCCTTTATCTGATTCTTCCCATTGTTTTAGCCACTGCAAAACATCTCCTTGTAAAGTTGTTCCTACATAATCAAGGAATTTTTCTTTGGTCCATGTATTTTTATAATTGGTAATAATAATGGATAAGGACTGTGCCCAATCATCTATAGTTTGAAGCTGATCCTTAAAAGGAACATTAGTCAAATCTAAATATGTCCCGTTTTGGGCTATAACATATTTATTTAAATCATCTCTTCTAGATGGTGCTAATGTTGGCTATAACATTTTTTTCAGCAAACGCGGCGGTATAGGGAGACCACTGTTTCAGTGGTATTCTGTGAGCGGCCACTTTGTGCATTCATTGCCAAAGGTTAGGTCTGTCTCCAATCCATCTGTTTCAGTGGTATTCTGGGAGCAGCCACTTTGTGTATTTATTGCCAAAGGTTAGGTCTGTCTCCTATCCATCCCCCGCCCATACCCCCAATTATTGGGGACTTAATGGGTTTTGTTATTGTTATTGTTGTATCTCTTCTAGATGGTGCTGGTTCTGAGGTTGAAGTAGTGTCACCCTCAATTTTAATATCATTAGCATACAAATATTCAGACGTTTCTATGTCTGAAATATAATCAGGGTCATCTGGATGTATAGGAGGTATCCCATATGGATCCTGGTCTTCTGCTTTTCTTTTCAAAGAAGAAGTTTCTCCAACTAAATTTTCTTCTACAAAGATTTTTTCAAAAGAGTCAAATGAAGTGTCTTCTTCATTTGAAATGTCTTCGTCATGTGAAGTGTCTATTTCATAGTGGAAATGACTTAACAAATCTTCGTTTTAAAGATAAGTCTCTTGAATTTGTTTGAGAATTTGGTTCCTTTCTTCGACATCTAAGTGGGGATCTTTGTATAAGTTCCTCCAATAGTCTAGTATTTTGACTATATTATTATACTCAGCCCTGTTATAGGTTCGAGTATTAAGGACCATAACACCCTTTGTACCATAAAATAATCTGGAGTTTGGTGATCTCCTGGACTATTCATTCCATTAGTCTCACTTATTTCAAAAAAGTCTAACTTGTTTAGTAAACTCTTCATAGTAGTCTTTGTTTCAGACTTCAAGTCTACATTAAGGATACTACCAAAATTGTCTATTTTGGTTTCTATAGAATCCAATTTTGCTTCTACATAGTTTTGATTTATTTTTTGATTTTTGTCTATTTTTGAAAACCAAGAACACATAATATCAGTAATATTATTAAGGCTAGCACCGATATAATTAACAGTAATTCCTTGTTTAGGAATATGAACTAGATGCTCATAATTATTTCTAATATTATCTTCTACAGAACCTACACAAGTAGTGTCTTCCTTGTTTAGTGTCATTTTAGACTGATGCTGGTATCTAAAACCTCTTATAGTGGTGTGTTTGGTGCCTAAAACCTTCCCTAAAGTTCAACTGACCCAAACTTTTAAGATAAACAGGTCTTGAACAAACAGGTAATATGGGCTTTAACACGCTTTAAGTATATGGGTTTTGCAACAGCTAAAAGTGTAACAATAAACGAAGAACACAAAACAAGTAAAGGATTGTAGTAGAGAAATACTCACAGTAATTTATAGCTTTGGTCTTGCTATTGAGCTTTTTACCAAAGTTGATTTTCTTCTGATCTACTTGCTACCAATAAGCTAGTAATTTAAAGCTTTGATACCAATAACAACAAAAGGAAAGGAAGTGCGGAAGTGGAAAGACAGAAGATTGGTTGGAAGGCTTAAGATATTATTACGTAGAGTTTTTACACATACCTTACAAAGCTATAGTCTTGTCTATTTATAGACAAGTTGGTCAAACAAGTACAAAGCCTAACTTTCTTGCAACTTTACAGATGTTAAGTATAAGGAGGGGCCATGCCTCTTCCTTTTACAAATGTACAAAAGATAAAAGGGGTCCTTGTTACTGTAGTTTAAAACTGAGAAACCCTAATGTGGCACCCCTCATTACCTAAAGTGTCTTAAGTGACTACCTAAATTTAGGGAGTGACTTAAGGAGAGAGATAGAGAGAAGGGAAGGAGAAAAGAATTTTGTGGGACCACTTGGCATCCTTCACCACTTGAATTAGTCCCATTCTAAAAGATAATGAACATTTTTAGGGAGCCCATTAAAGTGCATTTCTCTTTAGCTTGCTAACTAAGTTCTTAGCACACAAAATAGGGTCCCACATGTGCTTAGGTGTACACTTTAGCAAATATTTTTTAGGTAGTGCACTAGAGATGCTCTTAGATTTCCAAAATAGGACCAACAATTTGGGATGGAAGGAGTACCAATTAATAGTAAGATGTGTGAGGATGAACGTTACCATTATTTTGATTGGTAGGAAATGTTTACGATCCACAGAATTAATACTCCTACATTTTTTGGTAATAACGAGATTAGTTTGTAATGGATTCCACACTTTTTTTCACCAATTAGAATGAAAGTAAAGTTCACTCTCATTTGGTGAGGATGAACAAAATCACACTTAATTGTAGGCCCTTTCTACCAAACACAACAATTGATCACCAATCATATCATCGAAAGCATTGGCAAACACGTGGATGTGTAGATGACCTGTAAAAAGACATGCCATAACATATCATACCACGAAACAAGGGAAAAAAATTTCATCCCATCAAAAAGGGTAAAAAGGTCATTTTGTCAGGTGCCATGGACGAAAATGTCTCAAAATTATAAATGACGCTATGTGGAGTTTGCATTTGTCGGGTAGAATAGTGGGGTAACTACATTTGACGATAATGCACCCCACTCTACCCTTAATTTAGGCACGGGTCTCTGCTAGTTGTTAAATTGGAACCTATGGTTTTGAATTGGAAAAGTTATAATTAACAGGGCTAATTTGTTATAAGGATCAAGTTCTGGTGACGATAATGCACCCCCACTCTCTCCTCAATTTAGGCATGGGCATCTATTATTTGTTAAATTAGATGTCCTATGGTTTGAATTGGAAAATTATAATTAACGGGGATAATTTGTTACAGGGAACAAATTCCGGGGGTTTCTTTGTAATCCGCTCCCCACGGCCCCGTACATATATCCAAGAGTTTTTTTTCAAAACATCCCTTCAACTTTAACCCATTTCTCTACTTAGTACTTGAACTTTAAAAACTCTTTATGTAGTCCTTGAACTATTTAACTTGAAGTGCATGTAGTCCCTTTGTTAACTTCCGTTAGTTTTATGGACGGAAAACATACGTGTGCGCGCCACAGCTGATCACGCCCCATACCCAGGCTAAAATTGTCCCTCCTTCCCCTGCCCTTTCCAATTGGCCCCAATACACTACCCAGTTCCCTCCAGATTCTGCAAAAAACAGAGCATGCATAAAACAAACCTACCTACCTCTCTCTCTCTCCCCATACAAATTCTCCGGCCTTTTCCAATTGGCACCTGGTTTTACAAAAAAAAAAGAGTTTTGAAAGTTCAGAATAGCAGATCAAGTGAAGTTCATAATAGCGTAAAAAACTAATGATTCAAAAGCTCTATGCACGCGTCCAATTAGATTTCAAATTATTTGTAAAAAAACCCAGATTTCAAATTTATGAACTATTACAAAAAGTGGACACGATTATGTTACAAAAAGAGGACCCACAGGGCGGTTCAAAAAATTTTTCGATTTAGGTCATGGAAATGACCAAATGGAATGGTTTTGAAAGTTCATGGAAATGACCGATGCCATAATCCCAAAAAATAAAAAAAAAAATTCTCCGTGTCTATACGTATATGTATAAATCTCTCTCTAACAAGCTGTGAATTGCATCATCGACGTGGATCAGGAAATTTGGGTTTATTTTTTAACAACGTTGAATGGAAGGAGGAGGTGGAGTGACATTTTTACCATGGGTATGGGGCCGTGATCAGCTGTGGCGCGCACACATACGTTTTTCCGTCCATGAAACTAACGGAAGTTAACAGAGGGACTATATGCACTTCAAGTTAAATAGTTCAAGGACTACATAAAGAGTTTTGAAAGTTCAAGTACTAAGTAGAGAAATGGATGAAAGTTTAAGGGATGTTTTAAAAAAAAACTCTATATCCAATTTCACCGCAAGACCAAAATCGAGCAGCCAGGTACGAACTTCTTCTTCTTCCTCTCGCGCGCTTTCTATATGTTTGCTGTTTGTTTTATGCATAATCTAAATGCTTAATCGAGCAGGTTCAGCTCTGTATTGCTCTCAGGTCATCCATATCTGTTTGTTGTTTCTTATACTTAATCTAGAAGCTTCATCATGATTTGCTCGGGCCTAGTAAATAATCACTCCTTCGAAGAGTATTTGGGGGAGTCCGATCCACACACCCACCAGGATTGAATCAGTTCAACATTATATCTGCAAACTCCTCCCTCTCCCCCTCAATGACACCACTGGTTCAGTGCGTACTGGTCACTAACAATAACAATAACATAACCCATCTAGTCCCCAATCACTGGGTATGGTTGGAGACAAACATAACCTTTAGCAATATGCACAAAGTGGCTGCTCTAAAAATACCACTAAGACAGTTGCCCTCTTAAACCTCCAAGAACTGAGGAGCAAGAACTGAGGAGCTAAAGAGACGTTTCGCTGCAGAACAATGCCCCCAAATCAAAGCCGAAACGCATCAAAGAGGGCACGCCTAGAGACCCAAATCAATTTTGGTGCTCATTATTATGCTTCCTTCATTCATGGTTGAGAGCATCTAACTAATGAGCACAAGGTTCAGAGCATACTGGTAACACCAACAAATAAATCTCAAGA
Organism: Vaccinium macrocarpon; assembly: GCA_022606695.1. Taxonomy (NCBI): domain Eukaryota; kingdom Viridiplantae; phylum Streptophyta; class Magnoliopsida; order Ericales; family Ericaceae; genus Vaccinium; species Vaccinium macrocarpon. Next base: position 26,844,313 of record CM040179.1, read on the forward strand.
TCTGAGATTTTGTAGCTTTTGTTTCTTTTTGTTTCAGTCTGGGTTAGGGAGAATCCCAAACACCCCCCAAAAATGGCTAACACTCACCCAAAAAATTATGTAGCACTTTTCTCCATGTTTAAGCATTTCAATATATTGAGATCATAAGCCTGTTTTACTGATTTTGGATGTTTGTTTTCTGCTTGGCTGGACTCTTTGCACTTGCTGGTCTAACCTCTCTTCAGGATGTATTACTAGGGTTTTGCTGTCCTTTATCTATCCATCTCTATCTCCCTTATGGCAGCAGCATCTGGGAGTTCAATTGGGTTTAGGAAAAGGAAAAGGGGAGTTCTCGTAAAATGCCAAGGGGATTCTGTTGTGGAGTACAAGAAATCTTTCTGTGTGTGCATTGCTACTGAGGACGAAATATCGCAACCAACAGAGTGGTATGTGCTCAACATATCGAGCACCAAAGATGAAGAAAAGGCGAAGAAAGAGATGAAAAGAAAACACCTCCTCCGCAACATCCCAATTCCGGAACTTCGAGGTGCTTATCTTGCTTTCCATCACGATGAACGTCACACACAGAGTGCAAAAAAGCCACTTCCAATGCTCCCTCTAATCACCCAGTTGAATAAGGTGCCTAAACCTCTATCATCTCAGTATCATGGTGCCTGCTCTGCTGTTATAGGGTCCACAATATATCGCTTCGGAGGGTCACGGCTAAACCGGCTTTGGTCTCGCAAGGTGATTTATTTTGATTCTAGTCATCCTGAGGAGGGTTGGAAGAGAGGTCCTGACACTCTTTGTGGCAGAGTCAGTGCTGCTACGGTGACTCTCCATGGAAAGCTCCATGTATTCGGTGGTCACAATCCAGACGTTCTTGGGTTTTTCGCAGAGTTTTTGGACACAACTAGTTTAGTTGAAGAAGAGGGTAAGGCTTTAGGTGAATGGAGCACTCTCCCGCAACCCCCATGCGATCTTGGCTTTAAGGGCATATTCGCTGTTGTTCTTGATGATGTCGGTCCATATGCTGGAAAAATTCTTGTTGGTTCAAAACTAACCGGAGCTATTTTCCTTTATGACGATACAGATAAGCTATGGACAAGCTTAGGCTCAGTCAACTTTCATGGAAGATATTTTAGCCCACCAATTGTGGTTGATACCACTATTTATTGGATCAGTTTCGTTCAAAAAAAGCTGTATGCTTATGATTTTCTTCAGGAAACCGAATTATCAATGCGCATAGGAGACTTCGAGATTTGCAGTGATATGGATGATCCCCGTTTTACTTCAACTTATATAAATCCAATCTTACTGCATTTAACAGGTGACATTTTTTGTGTTGTGTGGATGGGCAGCGACGCCTGTCTTCATTGCACCAAACTCCAAGTTTCATCTGTAGGAGTCATTGATGCAGCTGTTTTATGTTGCCATTCCTACAAATTCGATCACGAAGTTGGGCTGATAGATTGCCTGTCTTTGAACGCCTCCTTGTTGTAGGTGCGCATTTTGCTTCTCTCTTGAATCTTTGAACCAATTATCCTAATTTCAGTGAATTCATCTATGTACTTGATTTTGTTTCCAAGATTTACTAGTACATACATGTTTTATATGACTATCAGTACCAATTTTTTTAGAATTAAAGCCTTTTATGAGCTTTTCTTGTGGGTTTTTTTCCGAAGAAGTTGATTAGAGTTTTCTATCATTTAAGTGAGGTGTCAATCCGAATGTTTGCTGCATTATTCTGGTGCATAAATAGTGAGTGTAATGCGCTAAATGAATTTTATGAACTCTTTCTTGGATGCTCTCTTATTTTGAATGATGAAAATGCTCTTCATTCTTTTTGCACTATTGCTTGCATTGGATACCTTTCTATAATCTTCATTCCATTTAGGAAATGATATACACATAAACTACTGAACTGGTTTAGATTTTTCCTTGATTATAAGTTGTTCAGCTCTGCAACTTTTGCATTCTGCCAGTGATTCAGTTAAGCTTATCTAAGGTCCTGAAGTTGAGCGTCCTATTCAATGCCGTCCCTGTTCTTTTATCCTAACGAGTATTATCTTTAAGGATATGTCACGTGCTTTTGATGTTCAAGACTTTTTTGTAGTGGAAGCCTCCTGAACACACACTCATTAGTGATTGTATCAGGGAGGCAGTAGTCTATTGAATTTACGATCTGATGTTATGCTGCTTTTTTTTTTTCCTGACATGGTAAATATTAAATACACCAAAAGAATAAGCAAATACAAGAGACCAATGGATGCAGGAGTGAAGATGTGTGTTTATCTGCAACTTGCGCTTTGATTCTCTTGTTTTGCTTGGTTTGCTTGATTGTTTGAGAAGCGAATGAACTATATTTGATGGATTTCATTTGCCTCTTGTGCAGGTTTTGATGAAGGACCTTTTTGTGAACTTGACAAGCCCAGAATCTGAGGATCATGTGAGTACTTTTTCTTTAACAGCACCCCTGTGTTTCTTTCTCAGGAGTACTTGCTTTCATCTGTTTACAATCCAGATTTGGTTCTAGTATCTACTGCTGTGTTTTACTGGTCTGTATTGCTTTCTTTCCCATCTCGAGTTGGTTGTTTTTCAGAAACCATGTTTAATGATCTCTTGCATAGAAATATCGCTAATATAAGAGCCATGGTGTTTAAATCATGTATAACTGGGAGTGGGACATGATTTGGATGATACGTTTCATGGACTCGGGTGAAGGTGAAAATTAATTTGTTCATAGGCAGACAAAAAACACCTCATATTTGATTTACTAAAATGCTGGCTTGGGTAACATTTGAATTAGAATTTGTGTCATTTGCCTCTTTCTAGAGTCTAGACCCTTCCTACGTTGTTTTGTTTGAGTTTCCTCTAAACGATTGGAAAACATTACTTGAGTGGAGTTTCTATAATTTGAATTTTGCAAGGAAAAAAATTCGATTGTATGCTCTGAAATGCCTAAATGAATTTATCAAGCACATTGATTACTAATTTTTAGCTGCTTTAGACATTCGATGCATTTATGTGCAATTAAACGCCTATCTATCAGAATTTTGACCTCCCTCTCTCTCAGAGAAAGTTACTGCTTCGATGTGCTAACTGCAGGCTGTTTTGGACATGCGTTGCAGAGTTTTTGCTGTAGTTGGTGAAGATGATGGAATACTCTCTTGCTTGATTAGGTTGCAAACACTTCAAGAGTCAAGCTGCCTAATGTATAGCTGTCTATTACTTTATTTTGAGGTTTCTAAAAGCCGTCTATTCTAAGGGTTATGGTAACTTATTAAATGCGTAGTTTTCAGACGGATATCAGGAAGTTTGTGGTTTTATGTTCTGGGTGCCAATCCTCATCCTGACTAAAGGGTTGCTTTCGTTATTTATTAGAGTTTTTTTTAAAGGTTTCCGATTTTATTTTATTTTCTTTTCTTTCTGTCTTCATGGTATCTGGCGACGAATTCGGGTGATCCCACTTTTGGATGCCGTGGTAGTTTATCATGCTGATGGTTATTCACGTTGGTTTTGGTTTTGATTTTGGTTTTGGTTTTGGTTTTGGTTTTGGTTTTGGTTTGGGTTTGACATCTCAAAGTTTGTGATTACTTCATATGAATTTGCACCTGTCTTTTATGAGGAGGCTTTCTATTGAGTATACACCACACTAGGGAGTTTTTTTTTTTTTTTTTTTCAACCCAGATAATATCATTACTAATAAGAATGAAGGGCTCCCTTAGCTAGGGAGAGAGCCTTCCTTGCAACGTTTCTACAAACTTTAATGATGCGAACTCCCGTAAACTTATAACATAAAGAAATAAAATCATACAAAAGGGGCTGGAGTAAAGGATGAGCAGACTCCGGACATCTAGTACATCGGACAAATTCCAAACAATTTGTTAGAATGATAACATCTGAGACACCCTTCATAGAAGCCCACTCTAGCGCTTTGACACCCACTAAAATCTCAAGCATTGCTGCCAATTGAGCACGAATCTGCTTGGCTTGAGAGTACATGCATAAACCATTTTGATCAAGAGCCACCCACGCAAAAGCGCCTGTTAAGGACCGGGCCATCCAAGTACCATCTGTAACCAAAACTAGACGCCTTAGACGCCTACTGGTGCTGCTACCAAAACCATCTCTTCTAATATCAACAAAAAAGGTTTCCCTCCATTAAGCTTATCAGAAACAGAAACCTCCATCAGTTGATCATTATGCTGCACCTTGCCCGTATCACACTTCTTGAGAGTTCCTTTAAGCACTAAAAACTTGGACAGAGCTTCATCGACGGAGCAACGAACATTCCTATACAGAATATCATTCCTAGCACACCAAATGATCCACAAAATACAAACCGAATCCCAAATCACATTACGGTCTGGAGCACACCTAATCCATTCCGCAAACCACACCTCTATTTTAACATGGGTTCCCACATCAAAATTAAACCCCAAGTTTGATGCACGCCATAAGCGTTTAGCAAATTCACACTCCATAAACATGTGCTCTATGGTTTCACACATATTATCAAAAACCGGGCACATAGGGCTAACATCAATATTTCGCATTAACAAGGCCTCTTTAACTGCCAAAATACGATGGACTACTTTCCAAATGAAAAACATAAACTTAGGAGGAAAATTCAGAGCCCACACCTTGTTCCATAGACTATGAAACGGATGATTAGCATCCACCACACCAGCAGAGTTCCTCTAGAATTGCAAGTAGTAGGCTGTCTTTACCGAGAAATTACCATCCTTGGCCGGTTCCTCAAAATAAAACATCCTTGCATTCCTCTCTAGGCACATAAATTGCAGAAATACTATTTGCCACTTCCTCTGGAAACAACATAGACACCAATGGAATCCTTCAGTTGCCATTATGCTTGTTCATTAAATCCGCCACCTTAAAACTGGTAAAGACCTGCTCCATGTTGCGACCTACATAAGGATTGTCAACACCTGGAATCCATTGATGACGAAACACATCAATCTGCCTTCCATCCCCAACTCTCCATTTTATACCTTTAAGCTATAAGGTTTTTTCCCAAATAATACCTCGCCATCCCCAAGAACATCCTGAACGGGCTAAGGTTGACAGAAAATCACCTTTTGGACAATATTTACCCAACAAAACTCTAGCCAATAATGACGAAGGCTCCTTAACAATCCGCCACGCCACTTTGGCTAGGAGAGCTTGGTTGAAACTAAACAAATCCCTCAAACTCCCGGTGCTCTTGGATTGACAACAAATAGCCCACTTTTTTTCCAAACAATCTGAACATCAAGGCGCTTATCGTGCTTTCCATCACGATGAAAACTCCAATCGCGCTTATCGTGATTGGAGTTTTCTATCATATTAGTGAGCTGTCTATCCAACTGCGTTGGGGCATTATTCTGGTGCATAGATTGTGAGTGTAATGCGTTCAATGAATTTAATGAACTATTTTTTGGATTTGCTCTTATTTTGAATGAAGAAAATGCTCATCATTCTTTTTGCACTATTGTTGGCTTTGGATACCTTTCTTTAATTTGCATTCCATTTAGGAAATGTTTATACATAAACTACTCAACTGGGTTAGATTTTTCCGAGATTATAAGTTGCTCAGTTCTACAACTTTTGGCAGCTAGTGATTCAGTTAAGCTCATCTATGGTGGACGTTAATTTTCGTGATTTCTTGAAGTTACTGTAGCCCAATTAGGAAGCGCAGTGCTGACACCGAATCTGCTGCAGTTGTGATTTTGGGTCTACTTCTGTACTTTACCGCAGAAGCCTGCTGCAGTTGTGATTTTGGATCTTCCAACACAACTACCGTTTATGCGGAGTAATTTTTTTTGGTTAATGTGAACTTAATCATCACAGTTGGCAATAGACGTATCCGACTATATTCTTTTTCCCGTTTTTAAGTTTCTTGTGCATCTATTTTTTCACCGTCTTTCTTTGTGCAGATATCAATCCTACTACTATATCTCAAGCAAGTTTGAGTCCGGGTTAGAGAAGCCATAATGTCCATTTGCGCAAACAATTACACAACACAAATCTTAAAAAATGGTGTCATTTCAGGCTTCTAGCTTAAAGTTGGAATAAATAGCATCAGATTTTAGCATGTCCTTCGTCTCTGATTCTTGTAGTCACAAAATTGCTTTTAACATGTTTACTACTGTACATATAAAATGACGTGGAAATTAGTGACCCGGGGATCATGTAGCACCCCAGATCGCTATAGGGTGGCAGCCCTTTGAATCGACACTGTTTTGGTCGTAAGGGGCAACATAGCCATATCCTCCTTGTCTCGCTTCCTGCTTTGTTACTGTTTTCTTCTTTCATGGGTTTCTAAATTTAAAACTTCCATTGTGAGAAGCAGTCACCACTACCCAGTTGGGGAACCCAAATGCAGGCACCCGATTTGTGACCGCCACATACTGTTTTCTGTCAACTGTAGTCTCGAATTGGCCTCAATTTCGAGGCTTACGTACTTTGAAACTTGTACCAAGGTATTGAGTGAATAAAGACACTTATGACCTTTCCCTTTTTATCTATTACCATAATTATCCTCTTGCAGGTACTCTATAAAACCTAAACAACCTAACTGCATGTACTACTTCATCTTGTTTTTAGTATTTGTTTCCAAGCTTTCCTCTTGCAAGTATAAATTTTTACCAACTTTTGAATTTTTTTTTTTTTTTTTGTGTGTGTGGATAATATGAATTTCATGTTCATCACACCATCATTCGAAATCTAAAGCCAAAATGTTATTCTTCATGTGACATCTAAAAAAAAAATGACGGGAGAACACGCCGTTGAAATCTGCTTTTTTATTCTTCATTTGTTTTTACAGTTCATTGTTAATAATAGGCATTCCTTTGAAATATGGGGGGAAAAATGCTTCCAAATAAATACTATGGTCAAGTGGTTCTTAAAAATAGTGTTTCCATGTAAGGGTAGAATTGGAAACAAAAGTATTTTAAATGCATTCTATTCTAACCAAAACAAAAATGTTATTAGTAGTCCCATGATTTAATCCTATGCAAAACAAACATGAGGGAATAATTCATCTTCTCATTAATAATTTCACCTCATTATCAATCCAAATCCCACCTCATTAACAATCCCTCCAAAAAGAAACCTTGTATCAAACAAGGCCTTGAAATCTTGTCTATCAATGGCCCCTTCAATTTGAACCTTAGCCTCCATTTTTTCAGCATTGATCGTTTCTAGAATCAGTTTATCATTTATTTCAGTAGTACCAAAAGATTTTAAAGTTGCAATAGTACAAATGCTGTTCATAAAGCTTGACCCTTTCATATCCTCAAATGGCTGTTCAACAATGCATTCCTCTACCACAGCAGTCCTCATGTCATTAGAAGTAATCGATAACATGGAATTCCATTCTTCAATGTTCCCCTGTTCCAAACCCCATTTTGGTGCTTAAAATTATTCCCATCAAAAAATTTGTACTTTTGAACCCAAACATAATTGTCATGGCCCACCACTTTAGAAACCTGATTGAACTCATTCCTATGAGAAGATTTTGGGTGCAAATGGGGCGCCACGTGGTGCCCGTGCACTGCATCCGAGCCGTCCAAAAATGCAACAGACGGCTCGGATTAAAAGTGCCGGACGGATTTAAAAAAAGCAAAAAATAAATAAAAAATGGGTTTCAATCCGAGCCGTCAATTGCATTTTTGGATGGCTCGGATGCAGTGGCAGGGCACCACGTGTACCCTGCCCTACACGCACCCAAAAAAATTTCCATTCCTATGGTAGACAACAGGAAAAAGTGGTCTAGCAAATGAACGTGATTGAGCCTAATCCACCCCCTGAATAAATGCACCACTTGAACTTTGTTTTTGAAACGTTGAATTGTAACCAGCTGTATAGCCGTCCCTTGGAGCAAGACTCCATCTTCTTCGCTCCTATGTTCAAAAAGTGTGAATTGAAATCACTAACAGGCTTTCCTCCTATCAGCTCTAACATCTACTTGCAAATCACCCATTGTCAATGTACCCTTGTCGTGCATCTGATCAATCCATTCGCGAATAATTTTAATCTCTTCGAAGGGAACCTTTGTTGCTCCTACTTGGTTTAGAAAATTCAACCCAAGAAACCCATCAATCTATCATCATCATAAAAGGTGCTGGCAGCAATCTCGTTGGCCATCGAAGAAGGTTTCCATTGTGAAACAGCTCTTTGTCCCCAACATGACTCAAAGTCTAAGAGTGCAAATGCAAATGTTGACCATCCATCACACCCCTCCGATTTCGGTATGTAGACTTTCTCCCTCCTCTTCGAAAACTGTGAGATTCACCTCTACAAATTTCCCTCCTCATTTTGAAGAAGGCTACACTCTAATGATCTCTCTCTCCCTTTCAAACTTCCCATAAAACCACAGCCAATTCGTCCCTGAGATATCTTTTATAACTTAGATCCCAACCAACACACTTCAAATCCCAATAGCGAAAGGGAACTCTAAGACACCCTCCATCGCTCCACTATCAACATTTGACTCCCTCCCACGCCATCCCTAACCAATTCGAAAGGCTTCCGCCCTAATTGAAATTCTCTCCTCATCGGATCCGTTCTTAACATCTAAAGGAGAACAATGGAAGCATCCCATTGTTGTCCTTGAGATGTGAAGGAAAGAAAGCGGACTTACTATTTGTTCAAGAATCAAAATTAGATACTTTTAATAGTTTTCAAAAGAGTATGGTTCAATACTAAAGTGGAGTTTGCCATGTCTAAAGCTGGAGGTGCTTCAGGGGGTTTACTATGTTTGTGGAATCGCAAGTTGAAGAGGTGTCTGCCAAGAAACATTTCATCTTGCTGAAAGGTACATTTGTTGGCTCTTTTCATTGCGTGATTGGTCAACATTTATTCTCCCAATAATTACATAGAGAGGAGAGTTTTTTGGGAGGATTTTCGGGAGTTCAAAAATACTCCCTCCATCCCAAATTGCTGGTCTTTTTTTCTATTTTGGGATGTCCCAAAATGTTAGTCCTATTTCTAAAAACAACAATAAAAATATGTCAAACTTTCAGTTTTACCCTTAAAAGTACTTTCTCTCTATACCCATTTATTTCACAACTTTTGAAAATTGTGTCATTTCTAAATCGTTTATATATTTTAGTTTATAATGTTTTTCATGAGTTTTAAAACTTTGTACGTATAAAACAACTAATTGAAATCTATCAAATAAGGTCGATATTGCATATCTTTTGATATCCATATTGAAAGATATAAACAATTTAAAACCACTTAATAAAATTCACAATTTGTAAGGATAATTTCGGAAATATAAGACAATAGTTTTGTCTCCTTAAAAAGTTGGATTTCCCAAAAGGGACGGACAATTTGGGATGAAGGGAGTAGTAGTTTTGTTCCTTGGTGCATAGGGGGTGGTTTCAATGAAATAAAATCTATTAATGAAAGATTGGGTGGTTTCAGATGAGATAGAGGTATGAGAGATTTGACTATCTCTAACCTCTGTCTAGTCACGGTTGATGTTACAATCAAGGATTGGGATGCCAAACCAGTTGGATTCTTGAATGTGTGGCTGACTAATCCTAAATGGTTAAGGTTGGTGAAAGAAGTTTGAGACTCCACTGAGGATTGTTGGGCAGGTCTTACTATCATGAACAAGCTGAGGGCAGTGAAACCTAATCTCATGGTACGGAATAGGTCTGAATTTGGGAACTTGAACACCAAATTGGAAGGTCTGAAAGAAATCATTCATTGAGTTGAAAGAAGTTGGAAAGCTGCTCTGTTTTCTTTTTGTTCTGTTGGCCATGTTGGTCTCTACATCCTCTCTATATTTGGTTTGGATGATGGGTTATTATCCCTCTCCCTCTCTTTTCTTTGTAATCCTCTTTTATTTATTTATATATTGGGTTTCTTTTGCTGATCAAAAAACAATGGAAGCATCCCGTTTTTGGAAGAACTTCTTGATCCATATTAGAACAAAAAAATTTCCAGATTAAAACCAATAAATCTTCCCTTCCAACTGTAATTCAACATATTGAATTGACCAAAGGCTGCATAACTCATGTATATAAATTAAAACAATAGACTTCACCTTAGATTATGGTACCACCAAATTGTTTTCCTCCTTCGATGATTCTTCTTCTTCTTCTTCTTCTTCTCTCTCTCTCTCTTTCTCTCTCTCTCTCTCTGGTGACTACAAGCAGAGGAAAAGAAGTCTTGGTCTTCTTTGGTTCTTATCCATGAGGCATGAGGTGTCTCATGTGTACAAACTTTCTACAAGCAATAAATGAGGCACATCCCCTCGGCCTACCACATCCACCTCCTCTCTGATTTCTAGATTTCTCTTTCTTTTTTTTTCCCTTAGTCCAGAAGCCAAACACGTTATGAAAACTCAAGCACATAGTGTATTTAATGTGGACTGTACTACACTCAAACTATTCATGTATTATTACTATTGCTTCTTCTTTTTTTGGGTAATAACATGACACATCCACACACCTGTTTGGTTCTTTTTACTTCTTTGCAATGAAAAATAATTGTGTGCGAGCGTGCCAGAGAGAGTTTCAATCTCCTCCCTCAGATTAACTTTGGAAAAACCAAATCTAATCAGGCGATTGTGTTTTGTTGGTTCAATTACCTCAATTAAAAGGATTTTCTTAATAAGTGAAGAAATGCAAACCAATAAACTTAGGAAATCAAATAACAATAAAGAAACAAGACACTTCGATTGATGAATCAAAGATAAACTTACTTCGAAATTGTCTCCAACTTCAAATCTGAGAATGAATCCTTGAGCGGGTGATTGTTACAAGAACAACCGAGATAGGGTTAATTGTTACAAGAACAATCGAGATAAATCCTAATCTAATTCCTAATCTACTTCCTAATCTACTTTGAACTGAGTTCAAAATCCTAAACTACTTTTTGCTAAATGAACAAAACCAAGATCGGTTTTTTGATAGGTACGTTTGTTGTTGAAAGATTTGTCCGGGGGCACTTCACTCTTCAATTTCTTCTATTTATAGACGTTGCTTGTAGTTTGAACTTCCCGCTCCATGAATTTGAATTTGGCTTGCTTCGAACTCTAGCTTCCACTCTGGGAGTTGGCAATTATTCTCCCACCACGTCTGAATTTGAATTTTTTCTTCTCCCAGAAGCTTTAAATTTGCACGTTTGCTTAACAAACTCAAATGATAACATGTTAAGGAAATAACTGCCTTCCAGAAGTATTCCACGTGTTCTAACCGCCAATCGCCTTGTTTCACAAGTTTACATGTGGAGCTTGTGTGTTTAGCAGTTGATATTATGGCTTCAAAGCCAATCTTTATTTTAGCCATGGCTCATAACTGCCAATAACTGCTTTTCCAAATTGGGAAGTAATACGACATCGTATTTAATCAGCTTTATCTTACTAATCCAGTGTATCTTCATTGACGAGTAATTGCCAACGTTTGGCACTTTTGATTACGTGTCAATTAATTATTGGATTGGTTAATTTTATATGTAAACAACACCAAATGGCATATGAGATTAAATTGTATATGAAATACACTATCACATGAGAGATGCGTGCATGTTAAGAATGGGAGTCACAAGGTCTGACTTCCTCTTTCCTCCAAGAACCTACAAAATGGAGCAAACAATTACTGCCACCCCAGTTACACTCGCAAGAGGGAACTCCGAAACTCAAATTAGTACTTGAAAGAGAAAGGAAAACACAATATGTTACTCAGATCTAGAGAATATTCTCTTAACATATGTATCCCAAAAGCTCAAGGTTATAGCTATTAGATCTTTGTTTTAAAACATATAGGGAATATTCTCTTAATATATGTATCCCCTCTTTCCTCACTTTTTAACCAATTTATCTCTATTTAAATATCATAATTTATGATCAAATAGGAAAATGTCTCAAAATTGTAAATGACACTATGCGGAAATTGCATTTGTCGGGTAGAATATGGGGTAGTTACATTTGACATTAATGCATCCCCACTCTCTCTTAAATTTAGGCACGGGCTTCCGCTAGTTGTTAAATTAGAAGTCCTATGGTTTGAATTGGAAAATTATAATTAATGGAGATAATTTGTTACAATGAACAAATTCCGGGGGTTTCTTTGTAATCGGCTCCCCACGGCCACGTACATATATCCAATTTCACCGCAAGACCAAAATCGAGCAGCCAGCAGGTACGGACTTCTTCTTCTTCCTCTCGCGCGCTTTCGATGTCTCTGTTTGCTGGTTTTTTTTATGCATAATCTAGATGCTTAATCGAGCAGGTACAGCTCTGTATTGCTGTCGCGTCATCTAATATTTTGTAGCTTTTGTTTCTTTTTGTTAAGGTCTTTTTGTTCCAGTCTGGTTTAGGGAGAATCCCAAACACCCCCCAAAAATACGTAGCACTTTTCTCCATGTATAAGCATTTCAATATTTTGAGATCATAAGCCTGTTTTACTGATTTTGGTTGTTTGTTTTCTGCTTGGCTGGACTCTTTGCACTTGCTGGTCTAACCTCTCTTCAGGACATATAGCTAGGGTTTTGCTGTCCTTTATCTATCCATGGCAGCAGCGTCTGGGAGTTCAATTGGGTTTAGGAAAAGGAAAAGGGGAGTTCTCGTAAAATGCCAAGGGGATTCTGTTGTGGAGTACGAGAAATCTTTTTGTGTCTGTATTGCTACTCGTAACGAAATATCGCAACCAACAGAGTGGTATGTGCTAAACATATCGAGCACCAAAGATGAAGACAAGGCGAAGAAAGAGATGAAAAGAAAACACCTCCTCCGCAACATCCCAATTCCGGAACTTCGAGGCGCTTATCTTGCTTTCCATCACGATGAACGTCACCCACAGAGTGGAAAAAAGCCACTTCCAATGCTCCCTCTAATCACCCAGTTGAACAAGGCGCCTAAACCTCTATCATCTCGGTATCGTGGTGCCTGCTCTGCTGTTATAGGGTCCACGATATATCGCTTCAGAGGGTCACGGCTAAACCGGCTTTGGTCTCGCAAGGTGATTTATTTTGATTCTAGTCGTCCCGAGGAGGGTTGGAGAAGAGGTCCTGACACCCTTTGTGGCAGAGTCAGTGCTGCTACGGTGACTCTCCATGGAAAGCTCTATGTATTCGGTGGTCACAATCCAGACATTCATGGGTTTTTCGCAGAGTTTTTGGACACAACTAGTTTAGTTGAAGAAGAGGGTAAGGCTTTAGGTGAATGGAGCACTCTCCCGCAACCCCCATGTGCTCTTGGCTTTAAGGGCATATTCGCTGTTGTTCTTGATGATGTTGGCCCATATGCTGGAAAGATTCTTGTTGGTTCAAAACTAACCGGAGCTATTTTCCTTTATGACGATACAGATAAGCTATGGACAAGCTTAGGCTCAGTCAACTTTCATGGAAGATATTTTAGCCCACCAATTGTGGTTGATACCACTATTTATTGGATCAGTTTCGTTCAAAAAAAGCTGTATGCTTATGATTTTCTTCGGGAAACCGAGTTATCAATGCGCATAGGAGACTTCGAGATTTGCAGTGATATGGATGATCCCTGTTTTACTTCGACTTATATAAATCCAATCTTACTGCATTTAACAGGTGACATTTTTTGTGTTGTGTGGATGGGCAGCGACGCCTGTCTTCATTGCACCAAACTCCAAGTTTCATCTGTAGGAGTCATTGATGCAGCTGTTTTATGTTGCCATTCCTACAAATTCGATCACGAAGTTGGCCTCATAGATTGCCTGTCTTTGAACGCCTCCTTGTTGTAGTTGCGCATCTTGCTTCTCTCTTCAATCTTGGAACCAATTATCCTTATTTCGGTGAATTCATCTATGTACTTGATTTTGTTTCCAAGATTTACTGATACATACATGTTTTAAATTTTTTTTGAATTAAAGCCTTTTATGAGCTTTTCTTGGGGGTTTTTCCGAAGAAGTTGATTAGAGTTGTCTATCATATTAGTGAGGTGTCTATCCGACTGTGTTGGTGTGCATTATTCTGGTGCGTAGATTGTGAGTGTAATGTGTTCAATGAATTTGATGAACTCTTTTTTGGATTCTCTCTTATTTTGAATGAAGAAAATGTTCACCATTCTTTTTGCACTATTGCTAGCTTTGGATACCTTTCTTTAATCTTCATTCCATTTAGGAAATGTTTATACATAAACTACTCAACTGGGTTACATTTTGGCAAATGTTAATGCCGGAAGGCCCAAAACTGTTTTTGATTGTGCCAAAACTCAAATGCATTAAATTCTTGTACTTGTGTGCAATGTATATGTCTTTTATGCATCGGAGTTTTGGCACAATCAAAAAGAATTTTGGCATTTTCACTACCCTAGATTTTTCCGAGATTATAAGTTGCTCAGTTCTACAACTTTTGGCAGCCTGTGATTCAGTTAAGCTTATCTATGGCAGACATTAGTTTTTAGATTTCCTGAAGTTACTGTAGCTCATTTAGGGATCGCAGCGCTGATACTGAATCTGCTGCAGTTGTGATTTTGGGTCTACTTCTATTCGTTACCCTATTTTATCCATATATAGTTGTTCTTGCTCTTGACAGAGCTCAATGGAGAAAAAGGATTCATGTAGCCGATCCCAATTAATTGGGACATAAGGCTTGGGTTGGTTTAGTTGCTCTTGCTCCAAGGCAACCAATGTTTTCCTTCACCTTTTTCTTTTTTATAAGATTCTCTCTCTAAAATCTCAATTCCAAGACTGAATAAATTACGTATTCAATTATTTTCTCTAGCCTGTGGGTTATACGGAGTATCACTTGGGCTTCATTGTATTTCATTACCTCTTTTTTAGCTCAGTCATACTGGTTGAATCCGTTTTGTTCATCAGAAGCTATATGCCTGTGGTATTTTAAGACAGGCAACTGATGGGAAACTTTGAGCAGTGCTGTTGAATCCAACAGCACGGTTTGGAAACGGCTGATACTTCCAGTTTCTGCACGTAAGCATTAGACACCGAAAGTGAAAAGAAAAAACACACGCCGAAAAGCACACACAGCATCAACGCGTACTTGTACGAGTTCACTAGCAAGTAACGAAACCTCTACACCGTTGAGAACCGAGAACTTCTTGTATTTCCGGAAGGTATGCCTTCCTTATATCATGTTTTTTTGCTCTAACCTTGATGCTGTTTTACAGTTTCGTTATTAGTCTTTTTTGTTGATGTGGTCTTAGCAATTGCTTTTTTGTTTTTTCCTTTCAAATAAGGAAGGCCTGCGCCTTCTAATTTCGTTTTATTCTATCCTTTTTGGAGTTCTGGTACAATGTTTTGACTCCTCAACCTCTCTTAAGAACACGTAACTAGCACGGTACGATATCAAATGAGGCTTAGTTTTCCAAAAGATAAAATGAACATTTGCTAAAATCAAGGGGGTGATTTTAGCAAATGTCCATTTTAGGTGATAAAATCTCCAATGAATCTGGACATATATATGTCCAGATTCATTGGAGATTTTATCACATTCCCATTTCATTTGCTAAAATCAAGGGTGTGATTTTAGCAAATGTCCATTTTATCTTTTGGAAAACCAAGTCTGAGAGAGAGAGAGTTTCAGGTACGATATCAAATCTGTGGATTTCAATTAGTTTGTTTTGATTTAGGAGCCCGGATTTGAAACAATTGCTTTAAAAACCCAATGGAAATAAGTTGATGTTTGAGGACTCTGGAAAATTTAAAATTGGGAAGAAAAAAATGGGAAACAAATCACTAAAGACATCTAGAGATCGAAACCAAGGTGGAAAATTCTCTCAACTTAAAGAGTTGCAGACCAAATGCCCGCTAAGTTTCAAAATCAACCCAAGCTATTTTTCTCTAACGTGCGGAATATAAGATTTGGGATTCAACGAATTTCATGGCCGTATCTCGGTTTAGGCCCGATTTCCTCTTTCCTCCGAGAACCTATAGAACAGAGCAATCAATTATTGCCGCCCCAGTTGCACTCTTCAGAGGGCACTCCGAAGCTCAATAATTGAGGACCTTTCTTGGGTTATCCCTTGGGTATTTGAAGGATTCAATGTACTTGCTCTCCCAGCCACGCATGCTCAACACAAGCACGTGGCATACTAGTGACCACTTTGGCACGTGAGGCCCCCATTAACGTAAGCCATGCAATTCTCGTAGAAGGTTCCAGAAAACTCTGCTCAGTCGCCAAGTGGCCACATCTGTGTGTTCCCATGACTCTAACAGCTTTCTGAGTTGGCCCAAACTAAAATTGCCACGCCTGGAATTCGATTTTGAGACGGAATTTGATTTTGAGATTAAATGTGGTGATTTTAGATCGAGCACATAAGGCCATCCGATTGATTTTGAGATGAATCACTAATTCGGATTGACTATTTGGGACTCACAGAGGGATCCACAACACAGCATGTACATGATCGGTACAAAAAGGGATTGGTACCCCTTGTATTTCTATTTTCAAAATTAGTTTTTTCTCCATCAAAAAACTACTCCTATATTCAACAAGAAAAAATTCAAAAAATTAGTTTTTTTATTAAAAAAAAAAAAAATCTTCGATACTTATTGTTTAGAAATGAAAAATGGTTTCTAATTTTTTTGTAAAAAAAAAAAAAATTTAACGTCATTTTTATTTTTAAAAAAATGGTTTTTAGGGTGAAGTACATATACTAAGGGTACTACGTTCATTTCAAGCAAAAAGTTACTAGAGTAATACCGTTAGCCTCAAAGTAACAGCAGGGAGGAATCTAACAATTAATTTGAAAAGTAAGATAGGGCAGTGAAATTTCAAAAGAATAGGGGAGGTCCATGTATTTGTCAGAAACTTCAGGGGAGGCGAGTGATATTTACCACACGTGAAAACATAAACTCAATCAAACAAACAAGAAGTAAACCAAATTGAAGTTAATTCAATATCAGCATCGGCATTTCAGAAAACTTTCCAGCCTGGAAACCAAGCGAGATATCTGCGTTCTTCTATCCAATTTCATACCCTCTGGTATTGCACCATAGTATGGGGTTTACATAAAGTCATGTTGCCCCACGCGAGCATCAAGATTACCAAAACAAAGAACCGATAATTGTCTAATGGAAGGAGGCGGAAAAAACAGTAGCATCTTCTTAAACTATCCTCACAAGTTTTTGCAATTACCAGCGCATGAATTTGAAACCCAAATCGTCTTTCAAATATCACTAGGAACGCTTCAATTGGAAATGCTTGATTGGTTTGGAACGCTTCAATTTCTTTGCTCCCAAAGCATCAGCTGCAGTTCTTCAAAATGTCAATACCGCAGGTATGCCACAATCTCCTCCCTAAGATATTGAATAGTCCAATTAGAAAATAAAACAAACATCAAATGAACCAAAAATGATTTAAGCACTCATCTATAGTTAGGATAGTTGTCGATTTCCTGTTCATGACAAACCACCAGAGTTTGCATTTGTCTTTGTTTCTTTTGGGTGAGGGGATTCTTGTTTTGATTTCTAGATTCTTTGCCCAATGATTCAAGATTTCGGGGAGTTCCTGATGCTGTGCAAGTTGTGGTTGGTTGGCATGGTGGTTGGGGAGACCAAGTTAGTTGTGGTAAATGGGTTGTCCCTTTACAAAGCCATTGTCGGCCTCCAGTGGATTCATCGAATGAAGGTTGTTCTGTACACAGCATCAAGAATTTGTTTGGCAATCAGGCCATCACAAAGTAGTAGTTATGTAATGGCAATCGAAAGCAAGGTTATATCTGAGCAGACGCTTTTGTCCTAGAGCCTTAAAAAAATGGCAGGAGTCAACCTGGATTCGGTCTGGTTCAGCGACCTGTTGTTTAGAATGCACATTGGTCCACAGTCAATCACGCCTATCATGGAAGTTGATTGCCTCAGGTCAACACAATCAGAGAAGTGCAGTATCCGACGTGGCTTGCCAATACAGTGATGGTAAAGACGAAAAATGGAAAGTGTAGGTGGCCTACACCAATCTAAACGGTGCTCCCTAAGATAGCTTTCCACAGCCAAACTTGCTATGACGGTGGTGGTGGTGGTGGTGGTGAAGTGATGGCGGTGTAGGGATGGAGGGTTGCGGTGGTGAAATGAAGGTGGTCATGAAGGTGTGATGGTGGTGGTGAGGTGGACATGGTTGTGATCGGGTGGAGATGGAGTTCCAAGTGATGCAAGGATGATTTGTTGTTAGGTAGGTAGGGGTGTGAACAAGCAAAGCCGAGTCGAGCTTTAGCCTGCTCAGGCTTGGCTCGCAAGAAAGAGAGTGGGCTCAAGCTCAATTCAAGCTACTAAAGTTGGGCTCGAGCTCGTTACTCATTCATGAGCCAACAAAGAAAACAAAGGGTAATAGTGGTGTAGTTATAATAGGTTCGCTCCCCAGAAATTTTACAAATTTTTCGGTGGGGAATGGGAGATAGAAAGGCAGATAGCCTTTGTGGGAAGTGGGGACCTCCTTTGCATTTACTAGTTCGTTTCTCATTTGTCCCACATCGACAAGTAGTCACCACCCTTTGTTTTTGCTATAAAGCTTCTCCCCCTGGTGGATTCTCTCGCCCAAGACGTGGTCGCATTGATGGCTACCACTTGGCAGTTGCAAGCATCCCAGTGTCCGTTGATATTGAGTTAAATTTACATATCATATTATATGAATTTATGTATGGGGATGCCTATATATATGCATATACATAATAGTTGCAACTTGCGAGCTTGTTCAAGCCGAACATCTTGAAGCTCGGGCTCGGCTTGTTAACCAAATGAGCTCAAAAGGTGAGCTCAAGCTCGTTCGATTGTCCTCTGAGTCAAGTTCAAACGACCCCAACTCGAGCTTCGTCGTGAGCTACGTGAGCTACTCGCTAGCAGCTCGACTCATTTATAGCCTTAGTACTGACATACATAGCTCTAAATTTTTGAACACATGTTCATAAGCATCAGAGTACTGACTATTGCGTATTAATGTGCTTGTCACACATGCCTAGAAAGTGTTTTGACACGTAGCAAAGAAAGTGCCAAACACGTTTTGAATTGAGATTTTTTATTTCTAATTATGGATACAACAAGGAGAGTATTAGACAAAGTGGTGTTGGTGTCCAATACGTCACCTTATTTGAAGTGTTTGTGCTTCTTAGGACATACCTAGTGATCTAAAAGAAGAATATGAGTATATGAATTCGACATTCAGACGCATACCGGTGTCTATACCCGTACTAGAGTTCAATTAGCACACTTACAAGTACATAGGTGAAGATGAAGAAGATAACCCTTGAAATGGTATACTAGTTTGTGCCAAGAGGGAAAAGTGGGCAAACGAACTTCACAAGTTTCACCGGTGAAGGCCATGTGGAGACCTGCCCTGTCACTATACACACTGACAACAACAAGAAAAGAGCAATTGAGAGGTTCAATAGGCTCAATTTGGTGGACCACCCAACATTTCTAAAAGCTTTTGGCCTTAGTAGTGTAGACGATGGCACGAAGTTTGTTATCATCATCGACATAAGTCCCACCGTCGTTTAGGAAATGGTTGCCAAATATTAAAAATCTATGAGAACAAAGCAAAAATGATGGAAGGTTGCTTGATCCTGGAGACGAAATTAGAGCTGCTTTGAGGAGAGTTCTGGTAATGTTAAAGAGAAATTTTCTTCATATTTTTGTCGAACACATGAGCATTTGCTCTTTTCGTTGTCTATTATTAGACAAGTAGGTAGCGGGCTCACATGTCTACTTGACCGGTGGGAGTACCATGGAAACCTAATCAAACAACTTGAATTTAGAAAGATAACACAGTCAAGCTAAGTAAGACAACTGCTTTTAAAAACCTTACTTTCAGAAATGGAACTTGAGGGGGGCATGAGGGGAGACATTGCTGCTTTCAAAGGTCTTATTCAACAAATAGAGCAAGTGGCCTCCATCTAGTAATTGCGGTGTGGAGGATTTTCAACTCCTAGGCCTGTTGTGTGATGAAGCTCAAGTAAATGTGACCATAAGACCAAGTAAAGAGAAAACAAGGAACGCAAAACAATTCTTACATTAGATCTTTTTCAAATAAAGCTTGAGCTTCATCACACAACAGACCTAAGAGTTGAAAATCCTTCACACCGTAACTACTAGATGGAGGCCTAACTTGCTCTATTTGCTAAACATGACCTTTGAAAGTAGCAATGTCTCCCTTTCATACCCGCCTCGAATTCCATTTCTGAAAGTTTGATCTTAAAAGCAGCCATCTTACTTTACTTGACAATACCATCTTTCAAGATTCTAAATCCTTTGATTAGGTTTTCATGATACTCCTACCAGTCAAGTAGACACGTTAGCCCGCTACGTACTTGTCTAATAATAGAAAACACAAAGAGTAGATACTCATATGTTCAACAAAAATATGAAGATTTCTCTTTTACATTATCAGAACTCACCTCAAAGCGGCTCTAATTTTGACTCTGGGACCAAGCAACCTTCTATCATTTGTGCTTTGTTCTCATAGGTTTTTAATCATTAACAACCATTTCCTAAATGACGGCAGACTACCTCGGTAATGGTAACAAACTTTGTAACATCGTCTACACTACAGGATAAAAGCTTTTAAAAATGCTGAGTGGTCCACGTAATTGAGCCTATTGAACCACTCGAGTGCTCTTTCCCTATTATTGTCAGTGTGTATAGTGAGGGGGAATGACTCCACGTAGTCTTCACTAGAACCACCAGTGAAGTTGGTGAAGTTCGTTTGCCCACATTTCCTCTTGCCACAACATGGTACATCATTTCAAGGGTTACCTTCTATATCTTCTTCATCTTCTCCTTCTTCTTTATCTTCTTCTTCTGCACAATTTTCAAACCCCATGATTAATAGTCGACATACCAAGTTTCAACCAAGTTGCACCTTGTTTAAGAATTAAAACTCATGTCATTTATTTCATGTTACTTCAAAATATTACCTCCAATCCTCGTGTCAAGAAATGTCTGAATCTCTCATATCCTGTCATCGAACCTGAGAGCAAAAGTTACCCTTGGGTGAGAAGCTGAAACTAAACAAATTGCCTTCATGATTGGACTTAAAAAGTTAAAACTACAGCCACAACAGTAAAAATGAAATGGGTGTGCATGCATGTCATAGGATCTTTGCTCTGTTCCTTTCTTTGAACCGAATGATGCTATTGGTTGGGCGTTTTAGACTAAGGACACACTAATATATGTGGTTTAGCTCATTTGGATGCAAATCTTTACTTGCAAACTTGAGAACACACTGAACTATGAACTCGGACGAATTTGGGCTGTTGGTTGCATGAATGATTCACCCCAATAAGTTTTGTCGATTATTTTGCCACTTTGTATATTTTCTTGTCATTTCAACATGATTGTAATGGGTACACTTATCATTTGAACGGGATTGTGATTGGTTTGTGCTGAGGGTATGGTCATGGCAAAAGTTGAGTGTTTTCACAATTGGGATTTTGTGGAACTTCAAACCGAGGGGGAAGAGGCAGAGGATTAATTGATAATGATAATTGAAGGATTCAGAGATCTCGATCCCTTTCCCACTACACGTAGTGGCATGTATGCTTACCCAAGTACGTGAAGGCCACTACATGAATCCGAATATTTCTAGCTTAGCTTGTTCATTATAAATCAATAAAGATGTCCACACTTAAATATGAGCCTACATGGTCCAATAAGAGCAAAGATTAGTATCCTCAAAATATTTTTATGGGCCATCTCGTATGCATATGCAAAGTAATGAAGTAAGGTAGACCAACCAATGGGCGATAAACAAAATGAAAAAACTGCATCTCTTTTAACGAGCCCAATGTCATATAAAACTTATTCTCCATCATAATTCACATAAATCCATTGACTATCATCACCAGTCACAACTGAAAGTCAAATATTTTGAATCTATAAGAGTCATCTAAGAAACTAAATGTCTCGCAATAGTAGCTCAAGAAGAGCAAGATCAAATTGTAAAACTGGAACTTATTGGGGATGGAAACAAGGCAATAAGATTGAAAAAGTATAAACCAAAGAGAAACATATAGAAAATATCAAAACAAAGAGGAACATGAGAATAATTAAATGGTGATGAATGAGATTAGAAGGCAAAATTTCAACTACTGATGGTTGACAACTTTGGTGGAGAAATAGTTTTCATTGGGTTAGAAAACCAAAAACATGGGATTCTACCAATCGGAAAGTGATAAGAGCAAAAAAGAAAAAACCTATTACCTTGGGTTTAGGCCGGACTTTTGTACATGGGGACAAAAGAGGAAAACAATTATGCTTATTCAGCTGATCAAAAGAATGTAAGCACCTAGGGAGAAAAATTAGTGGGGGAACTAACAAAAGAACTTTTGTCGTGATTCATTTTGCTGTCTCCAAAGTTAAACATCAATATCTTAACTTTTTATGGATGATATGATTTACTTAGCAGTTGGTGGTTTAAACATTGAAATGTTATAATACATCTGAAAGTTATAAAAGTGTTTGCTTGTGTTGAAAGTTTTAACTATATTAGAATTCTAATTGTTATCATAAATTGTCTCTCGCTTTGATGAGGCATGTGCCTCGAGCCTTGGCTCTAGGGGACCGTGGCGCTTCAGTGCACCTTGAGCTATTTAACAATGGTCTAAAAAGAGCAAAGATCAGTGGGCCATATCATATGCATAGGCAAAGTAATTTAGTCCAACCAATAGATGATCAACAAAATGAAAAAATTGCATCTATTTTAACAAATCAAGTGTCATAAAACTTATTCTCTGTTATGATTCACGTAAACCCATCGCGAATATCGTCACCAGTCACAGCTGAAAATGAAAATGTGTCCACCCAAGAAACTAAATGTCTCACCACATAGCTCGAGAAGAGCAAGATCAAATTGCTTACCAGAACTCATTGGGGAAGGTAACAAGGAAATAAGATAGAGAATATAAACCACATAGACCCATACAGAAAATATCAAAACAAAGAGGAACATAAGAATAATTGAATGGTGATGAATCAGCTTAGAAGGCAAAAATTCAACTATTGATGGTTGACAACTTTTTTGGAGAAACAATTTCGATTGGGTCAGAAAACCAAAAACATGGTATTCAGCCAATTGGAAAGCGACGAGCAGAAAAGAAAAAACCTCTTACCTTTGGCTTATGCATGACTTTTGTACATGGGGGAAAAAGAATAATACACTAATGCTTATTTAGCAAATCAAAGGAACATAAGCACCTAAAGAGAAAAACCACTGGGGGAAATAACATAGAAATCAGTCAATAGATGTATTTACTTCTCCTTGGGTGTCATCTATGATGCACGGACATGGATACGGATAAGGACACGGGGACACGGTAATTCTAAAAAAGTGGAGACGCAGACCAGGCGGGGGACACGCCACATGTGTGTGTGTGTGTGTGTGTATATATATATATATATATATACTTATTTATTTATTTATATATATACTCAAAAGGTTAATACACTCATTATTAATTGAAGAATAATTTGTTCAAAATAATTGATAAAGACATTGTCATTTGATTTATTCCTTACATATGTTGACTACTTGACTGACATGGACCCTTACATATGTTGACTGACATGGACTAAGGCAGTAGCAAACATACAAACATGGACCCTTTGATATTGCAGATTTCATACAAACATACGTACAAACAAGTTGAGACAGAGACAGATTTTATGCAAACATACGTACAAACAGATTATATACAAACAAACATATGTATTGTTTCAAAAAAAAAAAAAAAAAAAAAAAAAACGAAAACGAAAACAGAAGGCAGTAGCAGACGAGAGAGAGAGAGAGAGGGATGAGAAAGACTGAGAGAAGAGGGACGAGAAAGACATACCCGATCGACTTCGCTGTCGATTATGCTTCCAGCAGCAGCTCTGATAAATCTAGGGTTCCCCAGGGCAATTGGTCGACTGAAGGAGGGTAAGAAGTACATATAGACGGACCAAAATTACAGTGGTTTCCTTTAAGTTTTGATTAATTTCACATTTACCCCATAAAGTTTTTAAAAAATTCAATTTCACTCCTGCTGTGTCTCCCCGTGTCCCCATCCGAAAAAGTACCCCAGCCGTGTCCCATGCCACGTGGTGTGTCGGGATACGTTTTCAGCCGCGTCCCCATGTCGAGACAATGCAGTACAGGATCCGGAAGAGGTGTCGGTGCTTCATTGGGTGTCATGTACTCAAAGCAATCAGAGTACCTCAAAGAAAAGCGATTTTATTCCTCCTTTTGTCCTTTGGCCATACCAATCAACGAACAATACAACAGGCGTAACCATGCCAGGGGTCAGCGGAGTCATAGACTCATAGAGACAACGTTACATGGTTTTGTCCGGAATACTTGTTCTACGGAGAAAACACAAATACATGCTAACATTTGGAGGAGTTAACAAACACAACTCAACTCACGTCGTCACTCTTGCACTCTAGTTCTCACTAGACCCTACCTCTGATATAGCCTCACACTACCACACTCTCGGTCTCACCAGTCACCACATCACACTCTCAGGCTACATCCCCCATGCCCTTTTATGCCCAAAACAGAACAAGTGGGTTTGTTCGACACTACCTAGTGGAACAAGGTTCACAAAGGGGAAGAAAGCTCATGGGACATGAGCCAGACAAAGACAAGGACAAATGGGTGGAATCAAATAACCACATATAGGAATTGCAGTCCTCCCTCTCCTCACAACCAGCAGATAAAACCCAAACACATTCCAAAACTGACTGAATGAATAGCACGTCAATCATCTCAAGTCACCTCATAAATATTTGAGCATAATCCTAGGGCCGAATGGATCAAACCAGAACTTCCACGCATCATGAGGCATAAGTGCCCCAAACCCATAAAACAACGCAGCCAAAGAAATGAAATCGATATAGAAGTCAGCAGCCGCTCAACAGAAACCTTAGTAGGAGAAACAACAATCTCTGTCCATGAAATTCATAAGTAAAAGAGGGGTATACCGTCGTTCTGGCGGTAGCGTGGCGAGCGGAGTTACAGATATGGGCTTCAAGCAGCACAGGCAGCGTTGAACAACAACTAAGATCTGCTACCGGCGGATATGGTGGTGGCAGCCAAGGTTGTTTCATATCATATTTCAATTGCACTGAATCCCGACGCATTCAAGTTTTTATCCTGGTATAGTTAGAGAAACAGCGAGAGGCGGCAGCATGAGAGAAAGAGACGATGGTTTAAGTTAGAACATGTCCATGGCAATTTTGTAATATCTCAGCCTTCCCATACGCGTGTTTTTTATCCCAGACTAATTAGTCCCACCCGGGGTTATTCCGTTTCGTCGAACTTTCCGGCATATACCGTCGGTACCGGCGAGTTCCGTCCTTCCCGGTTGTTGCCGGCTGTATGCACCGATTAGTGAAAAAATGGAGAAATTAAGGGAAAACTGAGAAAAAGAAGAAGATCGGAACTAAATGGCCTTTTCCGGCGTATACTGGCAACCCGTGCCTGTCTGAGGGAGTAATTTCTTTCAGATCTGGTGTCTTCCCAGCGGAAATCCTCTCAAAAATCAAGAACTACAACCCAGAAGAACTATAAATGCTGGCAGTAGTGATAAATACTGGTAGAGAGAGAAGAAACGAGTTGCGTATATAATTGAAAAAATGAAATGAGTGCGGTAAATATTCACAGAGAGAGAGAGAGAGAGAGAGAGAGAGTGGTTAACAGGTGCTGCTTAGAAAAGAACAAAACCAGTGGCGTTTAAGCAGCTCACCGTTTGAGGACATGAGAATTGGAAGTGGAATAGTTGATTTTTAAAAAAATGGAGTAAAAATAATCGAAATAGATTATATTTTTGTGTTTATTCGAAAAAAATTGCATGTATTAGTTCTACATTGAATTTTTGTGGATTATTGTATGTCTCGACGTGAGAAATCTAAGAAGTCAAAAATTATATTACTATCAAAATTTTAGAAAAGTTCAGTAAAGACAAAAAATCATCTTTGTGTATTACTATTAGATTTTTTTTTCTTTATTCAAAAAAATTGTCTGGTTAATAATTTTTTACTCTTTAGATTCCTTTCATCTATACGAATCAATAATTCACAAAAAAAATAGACGCAAAACTAAAAAATGCAAAAAAAAAATTATTTGAATTATTTTTACCAAAGGATAATTCTATCCATCTTAACAGCCCATTTGGATGGTGAGAAAGAAAGAGATACCAAAGGGCAGCCCGTTTAATCAGATCTCATCATTTTTGGTGGTTGAAAAAAGAAAAGAGCCAATCAAAAAAAATTATTTTTGTTCTTTTCTCTTCATTTCTCACCAAAATACTCAATCGAAATGAGTGATTTGGCCAAAACCAATACACCTTTTTTTTTCTTTTTTTTTGGGAAATCTCTTCAACCAAAGAGACTGTAAATGAAAAACCCCATGTGTTCCACCTCCATGATTTGTGGGTCCCACCAAATGTTTATTGTAGTAAAATAGTATATATCTACATAAAAAATCAGTTCAATCGGATATCAGTAGGTATCTAAAAAGTTTAATTTTGATTCATAAAATAGACAGTTTGATTCAACCAATAACTTTAAAGTTTAAAAACGTTCATGACCGTTTATTTTATAAATCAACATTTAATTTTTAATATATCTATCGATATTCTCATAAACTGGTTTTATACGTAGCTATTATACGGATCCTACAAGATGAACACTTTAAACTATTGAATTCAATTCATGGTTTACAATGGTTGATGAACACCATGGGGTTTCACCTAAGGTGGGAATGTGTCTAATCCTAAAGAGGTAGAATAGTTAGAACAGCCTAAGCATTTTCTTAGCCATTTTGGGAAGAAAAAGGTGATTTGGCTAGCTTGGAGCATGGGTACCACGCAACAGACTAGCCATTTTATTTTATTCATAAAAAAAAAAAAACACGTCTTCTTCTTCTACGCCGCACAGGCACGTGCATCACACACACCGTGAGTATATCTCACTCGCGTGCACGCGCCTCACTTTTTTGGTGCGTGCAGCCGGCACAGTACCCCTCTGGGCGACGGGGTTTGCATATTCATGATCATCTGGACAAGAGCTACAAGCCTATGGTGTTAAAACGATTTTAGGATCAAATTTAAGAATTGCCGTCGATTTTGCAACTCCGGTGAAAAGGACGACGGCGGGAGAGAGAGGTTGTTTAAGTCCAGCCTCTCCATCACTCTAGCGAAGTCAAGATAGTGAGCCAAAGCAACATTTCCGGCTACCAATAGTCTCGCCATCAGCCTCTCCAAGAAACCTTTCGCTACGGTGACTCGTTGGGGTGGGCGAGCCACTATAGCCCTCGTATACCTCTCTCTCCCGTCATCGTTTGTTGAGGTGGTCAAATTACTTGGGTAGCCTAGATCAACCAACAAATAGAGATCAAAATTTTTAGATTTAGAAATTTTACAACAAATATAAACGATCACGAAAAAAAAACTTATATGGGTGAGGGATTTGCTGAACCATCGCCGATGTTGTTGTCGTCAGACCATCGCCGTTGTTTTCATCGGAGCTCCGTCGTTGGACCAGTTGTATGTAGCTAGGTTTAAGAAGAAAAAAGAAATTTTGAGAGAGATCATCTCTCTCTCTCTCTCTCTCTCTCTCTCTCTCTCTCTCCTGCTAATTGTTTATTTTAGTGTAAATATTACACTTTACACCCCTTTATATAATCCCTCAAGCCCTAGACAATGCCCCCCATATAATAAAAGAACAAAACAAAAAACTAGTAGCTATAATAAAACTAATTTCCCGTTTATTACAAACAAACAAATATATATATATATATATATATATATATATACATACTTTCAATATTTTATATCCTTAATTTATATAAAAATTTAATTTAAATGATGTATTATAACTTAATTGTTGACAAATATAACAAAATTATTAACTTTTGTATTTTTATAATTATTTAAATGCATGAGTTCCGTTCTCCTAAGGGATCCCGCATACAAAATTTGGTGCGGACCAAGGCATTTTTCAACTTTTCGGATCAAATTTTGACGATCCGAACCGTTCAATGTTTTCAAAATGCATTTTCCAAGGTCCCCGCGAGAAATCTTCAAAAAAAAATACCCGGAAGGGCTTGATCGGATCAGTTTTTGTTAAAAACGCTATATATAGCGTTTTTAACAAAAACTGATCCGATCAAGCCCTTCCGGGTATTTTTTTTTGAAGATTTCTCGCGTTGACCCTTAAAAATGCATTTTAAAAACATTGAACGGTTCGGATCGTCAAAATTTGATCCGGAAAGGCCAAGTCCGCACCAAATTTTGGTGCGGGATCCCTTAGGAGAATATTTTCGTTAAATGCATAATCTTATATGGGCAAAACAGTCATTTGATAGATTTTTACATTATCTACCCTCTTTATCCCCTCTTTTTAATCTATCATCCAAACCATCGACTATTTAATCACTTTTCTTATCTGTCACATCAGTGGGGGCCACCAGTCTTATTTAATCCCTCTAATATTTTATTCCGCCTTATTATTTAATCCCTCTTAAACCAAGACTTCATCCAAACAAGCTATTAGTGTGCGTAATAGCACACACTCTCTTATCCTACCTCTAGCCCTTTACTTCTTTGCCGACTTTTATTTAAGTTGCCTAATCTATTTTTCAAATATTCAGCAATAATAGTGTTAGGCTGTGTAAATGAAGTTTAAATTCATAACTAGACAAATAGTTATTAATAACGGAAAATCTGAAACGATACCCGGCATTACTTTGGCACCGATATGTAACTCACCGATAACAAAAATGTTACCTTGCCCAACCTTGGAGACAGCTTCAACAGGCCCCAAAATGAAGACCATCCCGCAAGAAATCTCAATCTTGGGCCATCTAGAGGAACAAAAGGGAGACATTGGTCTTCTCTCATCCATCGCCATGTTTTCCAATTGAAATATATAGTATTATTTTTTTCATTTTAGCAAATCGTACAGGGATACATATTACATGTCCTAAGATTAAGAAATGTTTATTGGAAAAATAGAAGTTTTGAAAATTTAGTTGAACAAGTTTTTGGAAGAGGGTTAGATACTCAAGACTGAGTAACAAGTAGAGTAGTAGTATTATACTACTTCATGTTCAACTTTAGTTCAAAGATATTTTCATACAATATAAACTTTTAAGTAGATTCTAGAATTTTCAGTGTGACTAATTCTCGTAAAAAAATCTAGATATTTTACAAAGATATTCTAGAGGTTTTAGAAGCTAGATATTCTAGCGTTTTTTAAACTAGATATTTATCTTTCCTTCAATAATATCTTCACATTTGGACTTTGTCAATTGGACTTATTGAAACATTACTTTCTTGTGTCAAAATACCAAATATTGTCCATGGTTCAACAACGCTAACCATAATTAATATAGAATTAAAAAGTAGTTATACCTAACAAGACCAACAAACTAGGTTTACATTTACATTTAAATATTAAGATGCAAAATTTCAAATCTCTCAACTTGGTTCTATCACATTAAGAATCATTATATGATTCAAGTAAAACACAATCGAAGTATGGTTCTTTCTTTTATTTAAAACCTATATTAAGGTTGAATTTCTATCAAATGGTTTGAATGTCACCATGATTAGATCAAACGGCTTAGGTTAATGCGTTTGGGCTCTTTTTCTTAAAATAAGTCTTACTTTTTCCCAATAAATAATCGCATGATGCGTACGGAATTAGAATACGTATACATATTGTAGGATACACGATCATATTGTATGATTTCTATACAACAAGAATATGGGATCTGATACGTTTTGTTTTCCAAAGGAGTCTATATGAATATAGATATGTTTCCTAGAGTCCGGTTCCGGTCAGGACTCCCGGACCTATCTTAGGTCCGGAATTTTCACTTCCCGGCCATTTGGCCGGGATCCAAACCGTTGGATGTTTTTAAAATGTGTTTTTAAGGTTCCACGCGAGAAATGGGAAAAAAAAAATACCGGGAAGGGCTTCATCCGAGCATTTTTCGATAAAACTGTAAAATCGCAGTTTTATCAAAAAATGCTCGGATGAAGCCCTTCCCGGTATTTTTTTTTTCCCATTTCTCGCGTGGAACCTTAAAAACACATTTTAAAAACATCCAACGGTTTGGATCCCGGCCAAATGGCCGGGAAGTGGGAGGTCCGGACCTATCTTAGGTCCGGGAGTCCTGACCGGATCCTCGGCGATGTTTCCTATATTGTAAATTTTTATCAACTATGTGTGAGCCAATAAAGGGTGAAAATTGGATACAGAAGAGAATTGAGGGTGTTCCACTAAGAGAGTTTTATTTTAATACTGTCTTGGTTTTTGTGTTCACAATTTTTTTTGTGATGTATAAGAGGATGACGTGTCTTAATTTTTTGAAAAAACTAATTTTTGAAAAAAAAAAAAAAACTAGTTAGTGAAATACCCTATTAAGCGCCAAGAAAGATAGCACACTCTCTGTACGAGTCTCTGAGCCTATGACCCACGCATTTGTGATGGAAAATGTAAAAAGAGCATGGTACGAGTCTATGACCATGCATTTGTGATGTTTTTTCCAGTGCTTTTGAATGATAGTAAAAACTAGGGTAATTATCAGTAACCTCCCCTGAGATTTCTGACACAAAAAGATACCTTTCCTGAAATTTCTAAAATGACACTGACCTCTCTTGCTTTTGCTGATAATATCTAAATCCCCCTGCACCTTTTTTTCCATTAGTATTCCGTTAAAGCACTAACGAAAATCGATGATTTCACCTAAAAATGGAATTTTAAGTCAAAAATTGCTCTCACTTAATACTCCTACTACCAAACTATATTATCTTTACCAAAATGTTTGTATCCCTTTTTAGTCTTTATCATTTTACATTATTTTCTCCCTATTTCATTTTATATAAACAATATATTTATACACTTACAATTAAATATGTATGCATGCGTTTAAAAGACTCTCTTTTGCATAATTTTTCTTCCTTTCAATGTCTACAGTTTTTTTTTGGTACACTTTCATTATCTACTTATATATTTGGTTGAGACAAACCGGAAAAAAAATAATATTACAGTATAATAGAAAATTGAAAAATAATGAATTTTTTCGTTATAATCGTTCAAAAAGTTATAAAGCCCAACAAGCCAAGTAAAGTAATGGATTTTTTTTTTTTGCACATAGTTTTGACTTGATATGAATTTTATTGACACAAGTCTATTTATTTTAATTTCATTGATCATTTTGTTAACAAACCGAAAAATAAAAAACATTATAATAAAAATTGAAAAAAATAATTTTTTATTATAATCGTTCAAAAAGTTATAAACTCAAACCAGCAAAGTAATGGAGTTTTTTTTTTTTTGCATAGTTTTGCCTTAACATAAATTTTATTGACACGAGCCTATTTTATTTTAATTTCATTGATCATTTTGTTAACAAATCGAAAAATAAAAAACATTATAATATAAATTGAAAAATAATTATTTTTTATTATAATTGTTCAAAAAGTTATAAACCCAAACTATCAAAGTAATGAAGTTTTTTTTTCTTTTTTTTTTAATAGTTTTGTCTTAACATAAATTCTATTGACACGAGCCTATTTATTTTAATTTCATTGATCATTTTGTTTGAGACAAACCAAAACATAAAATACATTTGGCCCAAAAAAAAAATTTAACCTAAATTGTTTTCCACTAACCTCCATGATCTAGTAAAGTTAATTTCACTTAACCAAAAAAATTCACAAAATTAAAAGAGATGATTTTTTTTTTTTTGAAAAATTAAGTTGGTAGCATGTATTTATTTTGTTATAAGAGTATTTCGGTAATTTTTTTGCAAAACTTAATGCCCTCAACGGAAAAGTAACGGCAGGGGGGGAATCTTGATATTGTCAGCAAAAGCAAGGGAGGTCAGTGTTATTTCAGAAATCTCACGGGAAGTATCTGTTTTTGTCAAAAACCTCAGGAGAGGTTACTGATAATTACCCTAAAAACTAAAACAGAGTGACAACAACAATCTAGAATTAAAAATAGAGAACAAATGTGTTTGATCCAACGGTGCATATGCACACCACAAGTAGAGTTTAATCTAACGGATGGGGCACAAATATTCTCAAGTACTCTTAAGCCTTGTTTGATTCGTGGATTAACTGTCTATGATAAGACTAACTGTACCACTTCTTAACTTATCCAATGTTTGGTTCCCAAATGATGCTCAGGATTGTTAATTCTGGTATTATTTTTATCCCAATACACAGGGTACTAAATAATCTCAAGGGGGAGGTGGGATTGATAAAGATGAGATTGTTTACGAAAATATTCGGATGATATTCGAATTGTTCTAAGAAAGTATTTTTCAAATTTTTTTTAAAAAAGATTTACAAAAAAATTAAAAATTTATAAATACATTTTCAAAATTTGAAATAATATTTAAAAAATTATTAAAAAAGTGTTTTCCAAAAAAAAATTCTAATTTTTTTGGAAATAATTATTTATCTAAAAAAACTCTATTTATTCAAAAAAAATCCAAAAAAATAAATATATCTAAAAAAATTATTTGGAAATAATATTTTATTAAAAAAAATTAATAAATTATTTTGGAAATAATAATATTTTAAAATAAATTATTCGTTTTAAAAAAAATGATTTTAAAATTTTTTTCAAAATAAATGTTTTTCAAAAAAAAATTCCACATTTTTTTAAAAAAAATATTTTTTTCATAATAATTTTTAAAAAAACCTTTTAAACTCTTTTTTTTTTTTTGAAAAAATGTTTTTGATTAAAAAAATTTATCCCATAAATAATCTCACACGAATCAAACATGGGATTGGTAACTTAGGGATGAAATTAATATCAAGATAAATAATCTGGGACTATCAATTGCAGGATTGGTAATCCCACCTATTTCAATCCGCAAATCAAACGAGGCCTTATTGTCACAATCCAAATCCAACAAATTTAAATATCGTAGATGGCCAGTGAGTCCGTCTCACTCAAGACCTCTATCGACTTCTTCTTTCTTTTTTTATTTATTTATTATAACAACAAAAATAAATATTAGCATATGCAACATTATCTCATAATCATAAATTACTAGAGTACGTGCCTCTATTTATTATGCTAACGACAACTTAGTTGCATTTCCCCCAATTCATTACATAGACGTAGCTTCAGCTTATTAGCCCACTTTGGTGTTCTACTCAAATAATTCGTGTTTGTTCATTTATTTCAAAATAATTATGAGTTTTCATAAATAAATAATAAAAAAAACCAATCAGATAATTGTAACTTTGTAAGTCTTTAATCCAATTGTCTAATTCTTGTTCAAAATTCACGAGCTAAATTCTAAATGAAAATTAAAGCTTTGAGCAAGACCTTGAATTTAATCTGGTCAGTGGTAACAATTAATTGAATATTTTGAGGCTTCAAATTTACTTCGATTATAACAAGGAATGCATAACTTTAATTGTACTTTTACAAATAATTTTCTTTTACTTATGTCTATTTTGTCTCATCTATTAATAGGCCTCGACCGCATCCCTAGTTTTTTTTTTTTATAGGTATTTGTTAAAGCTAGCACAAGAACAAAATAATATTTCACAATATGACTTTTAATATAGCTAAAATCATTATTCATAATCAATATAATACAATAATAAAGAACCAAATGCAACATAATAATAACCAACCTATAATTCATTCTGATTTTTTATCTCTCAAACACTACTTATGTTGTAAAATGTATTCTGCACATACCACTTAAAAAGATTTTTATAGATTCATAACACATTGTGGCACAAGTGGGGTGGAACAAAGTTGGTAGGCACCACATGCACAAGACTAAAGATTAAATTTCACTAAAAACTAATACTTTTTGCATATCCCCTAAAAATGACACATTGTGGCCATCATTCAAAGACACCAAATTGTACGAAAGTATAATGCAAAAAGTCAAAAAATGGAGCTACCAAACACTGCGTAGCGTTTTGCCTTTTGTTATCTAACATAATTAAACGAAAATGCATTTTGATAAAATGTATTATAGGTGAGGATCTATAAACACCAACCAGTGAAAAATATAGAAATAAAAAAGAAGAAGTGTAGTAAATCGACCACTAGGGGTGAGCAAAATAACTATCAAACCGCGAATGAAGTCTAAAACAAACAAAACCCTTCGGTTTGGATCGGTTTTCTTGTAATGCGGTTTGGTTTCGGTTTTAAAAAATTAGAAATGGTGATAAATGGTTTGGTTTGTGGATTTAAATCGATGGTTCCGGTTCCAAACTAATCCGATATGTATAATATTTATATAGATATAATATTTATTTATTATATGTGGAATTTGTTTGGATACACAAAATGAACTTTTTTTTCCCCTTGTCAATTACTAATTTCCTAGTCCAATGGTTCATTCCGCCTCCCTATTCATTCACTTCCAAGATTAAACTTTAAATTTCTCTATGCAGTAATTTTAACTTATTCCAAGATTAACTTATTCCTATAATTTTAATACACTAAACATGCACGGCTTGGACTTAGTCAATTGATTACCTAATCTTTTTGCTTGTTAACTAATTTTTGAATCTCGTATTTTATTACATGGCCCTAATTCTTCACTGATTACTATATTCTACTTTATTTTAGTTTGTTGATATTAGTGAGTTTTGGAAAATAGAACTTGTTTTAATACAGTTATGGGCAAATTTATCTATGTAATATCAAGTACTTTAAATTGCTTATGAAGATGATATTTCAATTTTAAGAGAACCGTGGTTCAAAATTGAAACGTAACCTTATTTTAATTATTTGGATTGGTTTGGTTCTATGAATTCTATCGGTTGGTTTGGTTCTCCAAATTCATAATCCTAAATGGTGATTTGGTTCTTAGTTTAAAATCGGACCAACCTGATCCATGCTCATCCCTACCAACCACCCTGAGGTTTGTAAGGAGTTTGGTTGGATAAGTAGGAGATGTGTAGGACCTTACTTATCTCATTTTCATTTACCTATTTTCTCACTGCTTGTTTGTCTCTTCCATTCAAAAATGACTTTAACAAAATACAAATTACTAGTGTTTATTTGTTTGTTTTTTTAGGAAGTAAAGCCAAAGTCATAAGTAGGAGAACGTGACTTTTTTTTAACTTTTTTTGATTAACATAAAACTTACAAAACATCTCTCAAACGCTAAACACTGGGAAAAAAAAAATCGGTAGAGGTTTCATGTAAACCAATAAACACTGAAAAAACGCTAGACACTGAAAAAAAAAATCGGTAGATGTTTCATGTAAACCAAACTGATGTGAGGGATAACGTGATTTTTTTAAAATTTTTTTTGCAGGCCTCGTATGGATTTGTTCGGTTTGGTGTACCCATAACATTTCTTGTAAACGCCCAGAATTGGGCAGCTGAGCTGACGATACCCACGTGAGAGGGGGGCAGTTTCTGATTCATACCCGCCCAATCACACCGCTACTCTTGTCCTAAAATATCCTGTCCATGCACCCCCGTTGGAGCCCACAGATTTGTTAATTCCGCCGGACAATCACAAAGCGGCCGTCCAAGTTTCCACTCTCGCCATTACCGTCCGACACGTGTCCCGACTTTTCCACATGTCGGCAATCTTACGTACATATAAAAGGAACTGCCGTCCATTACCTTTTAAACGCCGTCAATCCGCAAAAATAAAATCCTATACTGTATTACGTACATATTTACATTTGATCCTTTTTCTTTAATTTTTTATAATCGGTGTGTGCGGATTAGCTTTCGCGTATATTAATTCTTTCCCAATCCGATCAAGGGAATACCATCCGTGAATGGACTATTAATTCACAAGAAATTGTAGTTTTTCTCGCCTAACCACGGTCGAGTATGCAGAGAACAAACCAACCAAACAACTAAAGTAAGTTGAGGCTGATTTTGTTTGAACCTTTTTATTTAATTTTTTTACGATCGGTGTGTTTGCATCAACTTTCGCACATATTAATTCCTTTTCTAATCTAATCAAAGGAATACCATTCATGAAGAGACTAGTAGTAATTCACAAGAAATTATTTTCTCGTGTTAAACGACGGCCAAATGTGCAGGGAATAAACCCATCGAACAACCAGACTAAGGCTGAGTTTTTTATTTGATTTTAGAAATCTAATTACTAAAGCAGTGATCAATTTTAAAATTACGGTTGATTTTAGTAATTTAATTACTAAAATCAAACGCACACAAAAAAAAGAAGCCTTCAGCAGACGGATTTTATTTGAGCTTTGTGGAACGGTTCTCCTAACCTATAAGACAACACGCTTCGTTTTCACAAATCTCAACGCTCCTCAGCTCAAGAGTGTCGCTTTTCTCTTATCTCTGTCTCTCTACTGTTTAAAGCGTTTTAGGGTTTCGGAATCGGCGTTACGAGAAATGGCGGACAACAACGAGATTTCAGATTCGAAAGGCGAGTCGTTGGTGGAGAACATCGCCGACAAGCGTCACGGCGACGATTCGTCGTCGTCGTCTGACTCCGAATCGGCTAAGAAGCCCGCTTTATCCCCGCGGACCGTCAAGCCCAACACCACTCCCTCCTCGTCGTCCAGGAAAGACAAGGTTTACCGCATGTTCGGAAGAGAGAAACCTGTTCACAAGGTTTTTGGTGGAGGAAAACGTACGTACACCCTCTCTCCCTCCCTCTCTCTCATATCCGTATGCGCGTGTACTTTCACAACTCACAGAAGCTCCTTGTATTATGTATGTGTTTGTTTATAAATCTACATAAACATGTTTTGTTAAGATATGGTTATTATGGTTTTTGGTTCAACAATTGGTAGATCCACCGAAGCTGTAGTTGCAAAGAGTGTTAGGTTTGCGGTTGAGCTTAGCACTAAAGGGAGTGGTAGACTGATATTGAAATTGGAGGCAGTAATTCGAAAGGATTTAGGCTTTTTGAATGAGTATTAGAGAACACGATGACATCGATGGAGGGGAAATGGAAAAACGCATTTACCCAATTGATTGGGACTTAAGATTTTGTTTGATTAGTTCAACAATCTGGCTCTAGTGTGGTTAGGCGGTTTAGGATTTAGAAGTTTAAGGTGTCTTTCAGGAGATCTATGTTGTTTGTTTTTATGTGGACGACCGGGCCCTCATATTTGGTGTTAGGTTTAGAGGGGTTTTAGAACGTTCAAAATGCTGTTATGAATGCCAGTTTAATTAATTCTTCATTTGGTGTTAATAGAGGTAAGATAATTGGTTCTGAAACTCTGAAAGTTTCTTAGATCCTATTTTTTGCTGAGAAGAATGGTAAGGTTAAATACATGGGACCAGTGTTTTGGAAAGCGTCTGCCGAGTCGCATGACGCATGAGTTTTGAACTTTTCTGTGTTTTTGGTATGGTATAGCAGAAATAATGATGGGGAATTATACTTAATAGTTAATAGCCATTAGATATGACTATCACTGACCTTTAGAGGGTAGAGGATGAGCCTGTGTTCGATGGTGATTTTTTGAAGATGGATGGCTTTGCTATGGCTGACAGGGATAAATAAATTAGGAAAAAATAAGATCATGTTGAACTTAAATGGCAATAGCAACTGGTTCAAAAGTAGCATCGATGGGTTCAAGATCTTAAACTACACATCAACTAGCACATGACGAAGATGAATGAGAAGACTTGGAAGAAGGAGATTCATATGTGGGAGAAGAGTAGGATGTGAATGGATACAATTATACAGATCCAATGAAATCGAAGATGGATGATTTGGTTATGATGAGGTTGACTGGTAGGTTCTTAGGTTAGGTGCATAATTGAATATTTGGTTCCTTTAAAAGATATCTTTCATAACATAGATCTTTCAACATCTGTTGATTGATGTTATGTGATTTTCTTAGGGTTTAGATTTTTGGAATACTGATATGTTCAACGGCTTTTTTTATTCTACAAATCGAGAATTCTGGTGGCAATTTTTTTTATATATTAAAGTTGTACCTATGTGCTACAACTTTTGGCCCAACTTCATTGAGGATGCAGTTAAATGCTAGGTTCTGGGGGCCTTGTCATCTCAATGTGCAGCAGCGCATGGAACCATGAAATCCACATGGGATGTAGCATGTGATGTTACATTTTGTACTTCACTTCCATGACTTTACTTTCCGTTTCTATTTTCCGAGATCAGTGTCATTGTAGTTGGTATGTCTCTTTCAGGATAAATTATGCATGCTATACTTATTGATCTCAATTCAATAAGCCAGCCAGGAACTTTTCTTTTAACTAGAAGACTACATAGTACATACAGTCAGTCATACACCATACTAAGCTATTTATTTTGTACTCGTGTTGGTTGTCGATGGTATGGATATGTACTGATTACCTTCTAAAATTGGGCATAATGTTCCTTTAACCCCTTTAACGAGATCAGCAACTTGTGAATTTCCATTTAACCTTCCTAAAATTAGGCTATAGGGATAACAAAAATGGACAAGAAACTGCACCACTGTTTTGCTGCAAAGTTACCACCTCATTGTAATTAAATCCTCATTGACCACTGATTTTTGTTGAAGCATGATACCAGCTCTCTGGATTTCGCGTTTCCTGTTCTTTTGTGACCACCTTGATGCCATTAACCTTCGATATATTGACAACTGGTTTTGCCAAGAAATTCTAAACTATATCACTGGTTTGTTTTGCCACCACAGCTTCAGCACCGTGCTTTATCTTTCACAACCATACATATTTGACACCTTACCGATGCAGTAGTTGCTAATAGACATTACAAAGTACAGTACACTGTCGTTTCAAATGTTAAATTTAATTAGTCAAATATCCAAAATTGTCCCCACTGTATTGTCTTAAAATTTTCTTTAGAAGGTCAAAACTGTTACTACAATAAGCAAGAATCTCTTGAGAGCAGGACTGGTTTGTAATGTCCCTAGCTTTGTGTTTTGGCATGTTAATAAGATTATATTTTACCAATCTTCTATCCAGTAGAAGAAAATTTGCTCACTTCTACAAAAATAGTAAATCCTAATGGTTTGGTATAACTTGGAAGCATACCATTACTACCAATTTTAGAGCTAGTGACTCTTCTTGCACATTGTGGTTGGGAATGGGCGATTGGGTTTGAAGTTTGTGTGATCTGTTGTGGCAGTTGTCTTGTCACTTCAAGCTTTTGTTTTTTTGCTCTCTCCCACTCTACTCTTTTTCTTTAACAATTAATCACATGTCTGGTACTATTGATAAAAATAAAAAAAAAACCTATTGAGTGGTTGGTGCAGCTGCTGACATATTCTTGTGGAGGAACAAGAAGATATCTGCTGGTGTCCTCGTGGGAGCCACAGCAATCTGGATTTTGTTTGAATTCCTCGAGTACCACCTTCTTACTCTAGTGTGCCACCTATTGATCCTGTCCCTTGCAATCTTGTTTTTGTGGTCCAATGCTTCAAAATTCATCAACAAGTAAGTTTGTTATTGTTAATTGTTGGTGTGTTATTGAACTTACTGCCATGGAAGAATTCACTGT
Organism: Vaccinium macrocarpon; assembly: GCA_022606695.1. NCBI lineage: Eukaryota > Viridiplantae > Streptophyta > Magnoliopsida > Ericales > Ericaceae > Vaccinium > Vaccinium macrocarpon. The sequence continues at coordinate 26,883,691 of CM040179.1, forward strand.
CTAAGTGGTTAATCTGCAGGTCTCCTCCGCATATTCCAGATGTTCACATCCCAAGGGAACAATTCCTTGAAATTGCCTCTGCTCTGAGGTTTGAAGTTAACCGGGCTCTTGTTGTCTTGCGAGATATTGCCTCTGGAAGAGAGCTAAAGAAGTTTGTTGCAGTATGTTATCTTACATTTTTCAAGTTATTTATATATCTCCTCTTTTTGCCCAAGCTGTTTGACACTTTGACTTGCTAATGTGGAGCAAGTAAATATCCTGTTGCTGGGGCTATTTTTTTTTTGGTTTTTGTCCTGATATCATTTGGTTGGTCAACGGCGAGGAAAATTAGGGAAGTTGGTGTGAACCTGGCTCTCCAGGGTTTACCTTCTGTGTTTTATTACCAAGAGTACAGCTTGAGTTTGGACAACCCAGATTCATTTCAGTTCGGACATTGTTGAACTGAAATCCTCGCATGCACCTGTTTATTTATTGGTATGGATTTCAATTTGGTCAGCAGTCTTCTAATGGATTGTGTTTTGGTGAGCAGGTAATTGCTGGTTTGTGGGTTCTATCAATCGTGGGAGGTTGTTGCAGTTTCTTGACCTTGTTCTACATAGGTACTGACGATGACTGTTCATGATTTGATATTGAATACTTACTAGTGTAATGGCAAGTCATTGATTCATCGTGTTTTGATGTAACAGTTTTCGTATTGCTACACACGGTGCCTGTAATATATGAGAAGTATGAAGACCAGATTGATTCTCTCGCAGAGAGAGCATTTAAAGAGATCAAGAAGCAGTATGCAGTGTTTGATAAAAAGTTTCTTAGTAAAATTCCAAGAGGGCACTCAAAATACAAGAAATGGGCATAGAGAAGCCGAGGATTTGCTCCAACAGTCTGTTTAAAAAAAAAAAGCATCTTTAGCTATGTGCCTGTATTTGCTAGGCCCTTGTTTGCATTTTGTTCTCTGCTGTTTCTAGGGTGGGCTTGCAATTTGGTGGGTGGATTTGGATATGTAGGCTAATTGGTTCTTAAGTTATGCTTATTAGGTCGGCTATCCGGTGTTTAATTGCAAACGTCAACTTTAGGTGGTTTCACATATGTTATTTTGTTGTTGCTTCTAGATTGACTAGCTTCAAATTTAATGCTGATTATGATATGTTGATTTGGTGAAGCTTTGATGGATCCTTGCATATAGGTTCTTCAAAATATAGCAAAAGAAAGTAAAGTACTAGACCAAAAATTATATGCTCTATACTTATCGATAAGACCTTCTCGTGTGATCATCTCTCACGCATCTTTCATGTGGTGTAAAATAGGATCCACCAAGATATCATTTGATGATTCGAGGAGTTCATTTTATTGTCTTTGATTTGTTTCTCATTCTTGTAAAAAGTTAGATCGATTAGACAACGTTATTTGTTGGAAGTATATTTGGCACAAGTGAAATGGACGGATTGGTTTTGATTCATTTTTCTTCAAACAGATATTTCATAATCAGGCCTTTATCAATATCTGATAGATGCTTTTTTGGCATGAACGATAAAGATATCAAAGTCAACAAAATGAATAATTTAGATTGTTTAATGGNAAGGCTATCATCACATGAGAGAATCTCGAGAATCTCAATTTAATCGCGGCTTGGGTGCTGGGAGCTATATGTTGGTCATTAAAGATAACCTTATCTTACTTGAGATATTATAAGGGCAATTATACAGTATGCGGCCTATAAGCCCATGACACTATAATAAATTATTTTTTGACAGCTATTATAATTCACTCCATTCGTTTTGTATAAGATGTTATTATAAGAGCAATGATAGGATCGTAATTTTAAAAAAACACAGGAAATAGATGCATCCGGAACTTTTTGATGCATATGCGTCTGCATATATACAACTGTTCATGACACAATTGTGTCTAGAAGGTATTTTCAGGGACTTTACCCTATTATAATTCGTTATGTTCAATTTATGAGCTCTTACGGGTGGATCATCTATGCAACACGAAAAAGTTCAATTTGATGATTGACCATATAAATTTCACCACATTTCAAAATAGCAAAACCCTATCTACTATTTTAGAACTTGATTTTAAGATTACACTTAGTTGTCCGTTTTTTAAATGATACGTGTAAAGTGACTGTCCTCCAAACTTTAAAATCATATGCAATCAAAGTCAATAAAAGTTCAATATCATCACAAATAACAACTATCCAAATATAAAAGAAACGACCTGAATTATTGAAAAAGGGATGGAGGAGGGCTAGGGTGGCAGCTATGGTGATAGGGAAAGGTTAGTTGTAGTGGTAGAGCTAGGATTTTCACTCAGAAGGGAGCATCACAAAAGTCTAAAATCATCTTTTCAAAGTTTGACATGATTGTTTTGTTAGTTGTCCATTAATTTAGTTGGAAACACGTGTAAGCAACGCAAATAACAAACCTAATAAGAAAAATAGTAGTGCATAAAATTCTGGGGGGCACATGACCTCCCTGGGCCTATGATGCCTCCACCTCTAGTTGATTGAAACGAAAAAAATCCTAGCTGTAGGGCTTCTCGAAGATGAGGATATTTTAGATAAGTTTTTTTTATTTGGGTGTAGAGAGAAAATGGGGTAGAGAGAATTTATTTGAGTTCTCGTAGAATCACTCATCTACATATTATCCAGTATAGACACATAAAGTTCACGTGGAATCAATTAAGAAATTTTCTCCAAAAATAAATAACCGTAACATCCTCAATTAGATGGAGTTGATGGCAGGGGGTGCGATGAATCTTTGCTAACTTGAGGTGTCTAATTGTAATTTATAATGACTGTAGTTATAAGAGACTGAGCCAAAACTTCAGGGGTTATTTGTTAATTTTGTAAGGTTGGAGAGAGTCGTGGAAAACGAGAAATTAAGTTAGTAAGTAATTATATGTTATTTGTTGGGTAGTGTTAATGTTAATGCGAAAACTGTTTTTTGTTTGTGCGAAAACCGTTTTTGTTTGTGCAAAAAATGTAGTGCTTAAAAACTTTGTACCATGTGCAGGGTACAAACCTCTTGTGCATTACAGTTTTGGCACAAACAAAAATATTTTTGGCATTATCATTTCCCTCTTTGTTTTTGATAATTTTTGATTTGTTCTATAAGACAATATTTTTAAAACTATATAAAACATTATAAATTACTATAAGATACAATTATTTGAAAAGTGACGAACTTCTAAAATAGACCAATAAATCCAAACGGAGAGAGTACCATTATTTTATTTTTTTTTTGTGGAAAGACAACTGATGCATCATGGACCCAATTTATACACATTGATAAAAGACCAATGAACAACTTCTCCGCCAACAAGAATCCTACTTGCTACCTTGAGCCAAAATTTCAATGATTTCTAGCAGTGAGGGCTTGAAAACCTCTTCCATTCTGATCACAAGAATTACACTCAGATCATTCCACTATTCATTTAGGCTGCACCTCTACATTCCCAAATATATGATTTCCTCATTGTTGCAACTACTTGCAAGCAAGTTTTACACACAATCAACAATAGGAACACACCTTTAAAACACAAGTCCATACACAACTATGTCCAGAGCTGCTGATGGCTTGATGCACGTGAGACCCTTATACATCGTACGGCTCACACTTTCCAAAATGCTAAACAACCAACTACAACCCACACCAACCAATTACTAGCTGTGGAGATTCAGTATGAGCAGGTTTTCAGATAGACTCTTTTACATCTTTTGTGATCAAGGAGAGGATTTCTCTCTCACAGAGAGCGAAACATGACATATCCTTTCCTAATATGAATCATGCAAAAATGAGGGATTTGTTTCTTCACATTCCTAGGAAAGAAAGTAGCATTCCTAGTTTTGCAGGGCTGGAGGTTGGCCTTTATCTGATGTCTTCATTTTCTGATGACATTTATGCATCTATGAAAATAGCGTTTGCTGTGCGAAATATCTTTTGTTTAGGCTCTCTGTATTTTGTTTGAAACGTGTTCTTAAGTGAGAATGGTCAAGATGCTTGATGACGCAGTATCTGTCATACAGGGACGTGGCACAAGAGCAGAATACCCTAAATAGCCAATACAAACTTTAACTTGCGAGCTAAGTTGCAACTTGCACAGATTTTCTGCACAATTATGTGGAAGGATAACTCAAAGTCAGATACTCCAAAATTTGGGACCTAAAGAGTAAAAATTTACCGTATAAAAACCCTTAACGTGGCTGCTGTTGTTTTTGAATTCATGTACTTTAGGGAATTAGGAGTAAACTAATACTCTCTCCGTCCCTTTTTTAAGTGTGTTGCTTCGTAAATATATTAAAGAGATATCGATGGCTGTGTTCGTTTGGAGGTTTTGGGGCGGTTTTGACACTATTCCAATTTTGATTACATCATCACTTTTTTCACTTTTCTCTCTATCTCTCTCCACTTATTACACTTGCTTACATCATCAAAACAAAACAAAACTATGCAACCGAACACAGCCATCATCATTACCACTTTTCACATCAATTTTTACACATACTTTACACTTCTAATATCAACTTTTACCTCAATTTTTCAAAATTATCCTCTACTTACCCACTACTAACTTTCAAGAGGCAAAATAATAATTGTACCAACATTTACTTATTAACTTTTCATAACACAAGCTTATTAAAGGATAACCCAAAACAGAATGGTCGACAATAAAAAAAGGATGGAAACCAAAATGTTGAAACTACAGATTTATTTCAAAGCTTCCACATGAAACCAAACATCTCACATGGTATCTAAACAAGGGCATAAAGAAAAGAAAAAATCAAACTTGAAGCAACACCATTTCCCCATCTAAAACAATCCTTGGGAATTAAACTGTGGAAGGCTATAGCAAGAAAAGTTTTGAGTCTTATAATGAACTGTCCCACTGCTGGAAAGGGACACATATTGTTGTACAAACAAAAGAGCAGATGAAACAAAGCTCCTTCTTTGCCACTTGCAAAATGGTAACGGCAATAGCTCAATAGAAGTACCCCAGAACCTGACCACCCACATTTTGTCGGATCGCCTCTTCATGATCCAAAACTCCATTAGGAGTCGTAATCACGACATATCCCCACTGCAGGTAAAGAAAACTATGCTATCATCATTTGGTTCCCTCACGAATGGTAGCTTATGAGTTAATCGTGCCAAACATGAGTAACCATCTAAGAATTAATGAAACTTCAGCATAACAAGAAGAATGATAAAATATTCAAAGCTTTCACATGCACTAATGAAGCCTGCGTCTTAACCAGAGAGATTCATATTTTCCTCTTCAATGTACATAATTCACTCATTAACCAGTATGGTAGCTATTATGCCCATCAAATCGGTGAAGAATGAGCAGCCATCGATGGCACTTGCAAAAGTCTGAAAAACTAAACTTGGTTACTTTCAATGGGGACTTCATGTCCACAAATTCCTAAGAATAGCTTAAATTGATCAAATGAACATATGAATGTGTGTCCTTATTGTCAGGCAGGAAAATAGTACAATTGCTAAAAAAATACACTTACTTGATGTGTTGGAAGCTTATTGAATCTATACTTCTCAATATCTTGGGCCTTGATGTCCTGCCTATACATGAGAGCCCGGCAATCCTTGATCCTGCCTTGGAGTTCCACAGTTATCTTCCCAACTCGGTGAGGATCATGTACTTGGAAATCTTTAATGTATCCTGCATGGCAGATCCCAAATCAGTATCAGTATGCCGAGGAAGGAGCAACATCTTAATCCCTTCAACCAACACTTGTATTAAATTCCACAAGTTCAGTTGATAAGGTCATTTTGGATGATGTCATAACGCATAGTCCTCGGTTCTTCCTAAAATCCAAGCAATTGCCCAACAGTTATTTTGGCAAACAAAGACTAAAGAGTTGCCTAAACAAGAAGGGGAAAATATCCCACCTCTAAGGCAGTGACAAATATGCTGTGACCTGGTCATTTGTGTTCCTTTGTCAATGACAAGTCGTGCGTTCATTGCCTCCAGTTTACACTCTTCTCTTAGTTACAACCCAAAGAAAGTAACTTAGGCATGGAGTTTCCACACTAAAGTTCTCAAAATCCAAACGACTCAGCCTACATCACCATTCTCTGCATAAAGTTCTTTACTTTTATTTTCCATGTTGATACTTAAAACCCCACTTATTCGTAGGTCATCTTTAAGATTATAGGCTATGAATACTGAACTCCCTCAAATTAAGTCAGTACATTTTTTGGCATCGTTAGAATTATGTATGGTATCAATCTTATCACTGTGCAGAAGGACTCTCATGACCCTCACACACTTGCTCACAAACAAAAAGCTAAAATCCATGACTGACCCGGATTGGGGGATGGTGTAGTGCGCAAAACGCACTACACCGTGTAGTGCATCATCCAACCGACATACCGCATCTGTTGAAAACAAACCCTGTTCCCCACCATCTGACTATCTCTCTTAAAAGTGGTAGAAAACAAGAACTCAAAAACATGATCCTCTTCAACAATCCTCCGCTCCCGCTGTCAATCCTTGCTCTACGTTTCCAACCCTCGCTGTGGTGAATTTTCGTAATTTGAATGTTTTCGAAAGATGCTTTCGTGCTCCCGCAAATGCTCCCCACGTACATGCGCACTACGTGAATTAAGGTAGAAACCCTTTTAACTCAAAATCTGGAAACCAACATTAACCAATTCCGAACTCCGAACAGTAAAACCACAACTCGGCAAAAAAAGAAAAAGACAAAATAAAAAATGTAAAGCAAAAACCCAACACACCCCACCATAATTCCACACCCCCCAAATTAGGATTAGGGTTTTACATGTGTAAAAAACAGAAGAGAATTACCTCGATATTTCATGATATTGAGGAAAGCGGCCATGACATTTGAAATGGGTTTGATTTGAGCAGTGGCAAACCCTCTTTTCTCTGCATTCACAATCGTGCTCAACGCGTTGTTCAATATCCTCCTTCCCATTTCTACTTCTCAGCACCCCTACGTCTCGACTGTAATCAGCGAATCGCGATGCGCCCCAAAGCTTTCAAAGCCTCTTCCACTTTCAATTTGAATGATTTCAAGCCCTCAGGGCAAAACCTTATTTTGTCTTTGAGAAAAGTCTAGTTTCTGCTTATTGGTATTCATGTTTAGGCTAGGCAATCATACCCGCCCCGACCCCGCCCCGCCCCTCCCCGAATGGGACGGGTTTTTTCAAATTTTCCGGGTAATGGGTAGGGTAAGGGGCAGAAATTTAAAACCCGAGGGTTAGGGTAGGGGTAGGGGGGGGGAAGGCGTCTCACCGATACCCCCCATACGAAATATATTTATATATAAAATTATACTTTTATTTTAATCTAATTATCATTATACTAAAGATATTATAATTTTATCCTAATTTTATTATCATTCTACTAAAAAAACTTTCATTCTTACCTTAATATGTTAACCATTAGCCTAAAATATCACTTTATTTATAGGTTTTTATTTTTATTTTGCTTTTAGATTAACGAATTTTTAAAATTTCTTACGGCGGGCGGGTGGGGGGGTAAACCCGTTCCCGATTGGGCGGAGCAGGGTACCCAAAAAATACCGGTTAGGGTCGGGTGAGGGGTCGGGTCGGGGAGTAATTTTCGGGATTAGAGGGTCGGTATGCCAAAACCCGCCTACTTCCCCCATGCCATCCCTATTCATGTTACGTATGTGAAGAGATAAATTGCCTTTATAGGAAATTGACGAAAATATTGAAAATTTATACTAGTAGTAATAAGTCAGCCTAATTACTAGTATTAAATATGTATACTCCTCTTGTAAATGCCCTTTTTTTTTTTTCCTTCTCGTTTATTCATGTACATTTATGAAATTATCTTTTTATATGTAAAAGGAAATTAATGGTAATAATTTCTGCACTCTACTTTATATGAATGCACTCTAAATTTCTCCTCCTTTTAAAATTACATGAAACACAAGCATTAAAAGATAAATTATAGTGTGTATTTCAAAGAAAGTAGGGTCTGGTATTTCTAAATGATAAACTGCTCTACTCATCGAAATAGAATCTGAAATGTGGTGGGTAATATTTACCCATATTCAAAGGTGGGTGAACAAAATTAAAAGATACATAAAAAATAAATTGCGGTGGTCTGTTGGTACTCGTCTATCCCTCCTCCTCCTCCTCACTCACTCACTCTCTCTCTCTCTCTTTCTCTCTCTCATAGACACACACACACACACGCACAAACACACACACAACTTCCTCTCTTAGGGTTTCCTTGTGAGTTACTAGTCCCTTAACTGATTTCTCTCCCTCCTCGGTGAGGGTTGTCCATCTCCCTAGTGAGAATTAGTTTTTTCATTTCTCCTTTTCGATCTCGACTGCTTGATCTATCACCTCACCATTGATCTCCTCCACCCCCTCCACCTCTCTAACCTTTTGCCTCTCCTCACTAGTCACTAGCACACCTCTTCACCCCTTTCTTTGCCGTCGTCGCCACACCTCCGCATTTCATTCCGACTATCACCACGGCCTCTCTTCAGAATCAACGAGGAGGTGGTTTTTGGAGATGGACCTCGTGTTTTTCTTTGTTTATGTTTCTACATTGTTTTGGGAGTTTGGATTACACCAATGTTTCTTGTCAATATGATTTAAATCTAGATGAATCGTAAGGAATTTACTCTCCTTCCTCCTTTACTCACACTAAGCCTAACTTTGATTCAGTTTGCTTCTGCCTTGCAATTACTTTGATGCTTGCTATTAATCCTTTGTTTTTGGTGGAACTGTCAATGGTCAGAATTTTAACAAAAAGTGTTTTTTTTAGGGTAGGGAAGAGAAGACTATTCGCCCAAGAAGTTTTTATTTTAAATCTAAAACATCTAAATTACTTTTAAACGATTTGAATTGGAGTTGACAAGACATACCGACCAATGAGAAGAGCAGGGCCCCGCGTTTGTCTATTGGATTGTTGGACTAGATTTTATCATTGTACTATTTTTTATGAAGTCCTTTGTCAGTGCCGTCGGACTTTATTGAATGTGAACCATTTTCTTCTGATAAAAAACTGGGAAAAAAGAAAAACTGCAGTGGGTCCCAATTGAAAGTAACAACCTCTCTCATAATTGAGTTGGGCTAAACCTTTCAACGCAAAATCTAAACCTACGGGGGCCCAAGCGGTAGATCCAAGAATCCAAGCCCAGTGATGAACCCTATAAAAAAGAGGGTGTCCGTAGGGATTAAAGCAGCAGCAGTCGCTAGACTCGCCACCAACGTACGCAAAGGTTTAATTAGGGTTCACATCTAAGCTGGCATGAGATGCTCGATTTCTCTTCCTTTTTTTTCTTTTTTTTTTTTTTCAATCTCTACGTTCGATCCTTGATGCGATGAAGAGATCTGAGGAAATGTATGATTGCGGGATTAATGTCTCGACATGATTTTCTCTCTACTTTGGTTCGTATTCTCTGAGCTCGGTTCCTCTCTCTCTCTCTCTCTCTCTCTCTCTCTCTCTCTCTCTCTCTCTCACACACACACACACACACACACACACACACACACAAACACAAACACGCACTGATACCCAGTGTGTGTGTGTGTGTGTATATATATATATATATTTGTATTTACGTTTTGTTTTTTCCCGAATAATCGAAACGAAGGACCTATGGAGGAAGTGCGAATGACAAATTTAGTGCGCTTTCGGCCAAGTTTGCCTTCGGAAATTGATAGAAAATGGATGGATATAGATCGCTGGATGGGAAACTATTTGTTCCTTTCCCTTTGGGTTAATTCCTTGATCCAGTTTCTTACATATATGTGTATATCTATTTTTATTTTTTGTGGGTTTTCTGAATCCTCCTCAGTCTCGCGGATTTTAACAAATTTAGGACGAAATACTGTAGGCTTTTGCACTCGCCTTGTGTAAATCCAAGTATATAGATGGCGAAGGTCCCAGCAGAGGGGCACTACTCCAGAAGGAGGCCTCTCTAACACTGAATTTCTAGCAAATTCATTCCTTCGCAAATTGATAGAGCCGAATCGTAGGATGCTCCAATTGCTTCTGGTTTGGGTGCGTCCGGAACCCTCGGCTACATTTTACTATTATTTATTTCTGCCATTTTTATCTCCTTTTTTTTTTTTTTTTTTTTTTTTTTTTCTTCCATGAAACCATAAACTAAATAATTCAGAGATGGCGATTGATCAAGTAATTGTTGATTGTCATGCTTAGGGTTTTGAAGCATCAAAACTTAAGATTTTTAGTCATTAGAATCATTTGACATGATAACATGAAACAATAACCGGAACAAAGTATCAGATTGGTTGCATAGCAGCAACGACGACACAAAATGAAAATGTAGCACATCAGCTTCACAGAGATTAAAAAAAAGACGTAGAGGATGAATGCATGAATGAGTAGCTGATGGATAGCTTCACCCTCTGACTGAAACTCTTTGCAGCAGCTGCACGAGCGTTGGACACTGTCTTTTCAATGCAATTCGAGCACAACTGGGACAATGGGAACAGGGAATGTTGCCATGGACTGGAGGTATTGAACAGGGGCCTGAGTGCAGCCTGAGAGGTTTCTTTGGACTTGAAAAGAAAGAGATAATAAAATGCTACTGGCCCGGCGAATTTTTTTTGAAAGATTTGGGTGATGTAACCCGAAACTGAAAACGAACTTGGCGAGGAACAAGATTAGAAAGATTAAAAAGAGATTTGAAAGATTGAAGGCCCAAGTGTACTCCGGTCTTGAGTTCAAATACATGACGTAATGTTGATGGTTGCTCAGGAGACTCTATTTGAACAGCAGCTTACAGCGCCAGATGGCAGAGCAAGAGTAAATAGATAATTTGCAGTTCATTTTTTTGGGGAAAACGAAGCATAAGTGATATCTTCGAGCGTTAGAAACAATTTTCAGATTCAGAAGGCTAGGCATACATGAACATAACAATGGAGAGAACTTTTCTTCTAATTGCTGGTTTCGGGATATGAGATTTGTGAGTCCAACTACGTTGAGAATGATCGACTGATTAACTTGAATTAAGAGAATCGGGGTGCAGAGTTGGGAGAAATACAACCCAATTAGTTTACTTGTACCATAACCCTCCTCCACTGTCTGATACTCTGATGTGATTATTTCAGACTCGTAGTTGTAAGGTTCCTAAATCTTTTCATGGGAGGATGGGAGCTTGTTAATTGTATTCCAGTAAATAGCAAAATTGTGGATAAGGAACTACACCAGCGACCTACCCAATTTATTGTAGAAATTTTTGTGATCAATGGTTGGACTATGCAAAATAGAACCGCTTTTTCTTGGATAAAGGAACAGATTATTCGATCCATTTCCATATCGCTCAATATCTACCAAACTAATTATAATGCATGCAAATCCAAAAACGTGTAATACGGGATTGAGTTCATTTCTCATTTCAGGAAAGTACGTTGTTTCATTGGTATATTCATGAACCACAATTAGCTACCAAACAAGAGAACTCGAAAGTCCACGGCTGTTATAGAAAATAAATACCGCATACCATTACAACACCAGCCCACATTCACTTTGGTTGCACCAGGTAGGATGCCCATATTGCATCTGCCGGAGGTGGTGGTTGAACCCAGTGCCCTGGTAATCGGCTGCACAAAAGAATGGCATTAGAAAAAGTTGGATTAGTTTATTAACTTGTAACATTACCTGCAGTGCTTAAAATCACAAGTGAGATTGGTAATGCTTTTTTTGTTTCTTCTGATCATGACTGAGAATGGTTGACGTATCCAAATGCATTGTGATGAAGCAATACAGTTGTGTTGTAGCAAGTCGCAAGGACAAACGGCTAATTTTTGCAGGTCATGTCTACAAGTAACTGAAAATTTTAGAACCAGGGACTTCCCAGTACCTGACTCAATTCTGATAATTTATGCCCAATGATCGGACCAAATTGTGACAAGGTCACAAATTTTTACCAGCAAAATAGCCGGCAAGGGCAAGGGTATAGGATCCTAGTAATTTCTATCATACTTGAACCATTGCTAAATTATGAAAGAAAAAAGTGGAGAAAATGGCCCAATAGAGGAACGAAAGTGCTGCTTCTGGCATATATTGATCGAATTAAACCACTTTTGTTGAATAGGGAGTTGAGCAAGGTTAAAGCAAACAAGAAAGTGGCATATATTGATCAAAAGAAACCACAGCAAAGAAAATGGTACTGCAAGAAAGTATTGGTGTGACCTCACCTTGCCCCTGGTCTTATATATTGATCCCATGTTCTTCTAACCTGCATTCATGAAGTAACCTTATAATTTACACAATTCGGAGTAAGGACTGAGTAAACAATCACGACTTGAACAAAACAACACTAGTGTGTGTTCAATCTGGAGTTTCTAGTTGCAGAGATGTATCTATTATTATATAGTGCTCAAGCAGTGTATAGCTGGAATATAAATATTAGAGCAAGAAACAGCCAAAATTAAAAGAGATACAACTGTATTGATAGCCTATCCGATCATAGGGTAATCAAGGTATCAATCAAATAGATTATACTAGCCTCTAAACGTTACCTAATTATGTTTGTATTAAAAAAAACTCGAAGAACATAAAAGTTAAAACACCAGTTGCAATTACCTCTATGAGTGTTCCCAAGTCGGTATTGCTGCCATGATAATAGTGATAAAACTCAATTGGTAAACTTCCCACCCCATCATATACCCGTCTATGATTTAGTCCTTCTGATCCTTGCTTTCCAGATTCCTCATCAGTTAGCGCACCTGAGCCCCTCTCGATTTCGTTCTGAGGTGTCTGCCCTTGACTCTCCTCATTTCCACCTTTACTTCCACTTACAACTTTTGGGTCCGGTCCATGGCCCTGAATGATTTTTTTAGATTCCTCAGCAGTAGCGATTGCCTCCTTAGTAGCATCTTTGTCAACTGCAGCCATAGTCTGGCGCTCCTCTTCCTCAACTGCAGCTTGAACCCCTTCGAGGAACTTGTCATCCTCCTCTGGGAGAAAATGGCCTGCGTGATTACAGGAACCAGCCATTCGATGTTAATCTACCAGCTTGAATCGGAATTGGTGTGTAAATACTCTAGAGAAACACATTTTCTGGACGTACTTTTCAAGATATGTTACGTGTATGTACCATAACTAAAGTGAACTTAGTGACCCAAGATGAACCAGCCAATGTGTGCTTCTATATTTCCCCAACATGTTCTTTACGAGAAAAAGTAAAATACTAGGCATTACAAATCTAGAGCTGTGGTGCTTTAAAAAGACGACTGTGTAACACATTGTACAGCAAAAGTTTTAAATATGTGTTCCATGTGAATAATTAGAAACATGTAACTCTAAACATAGTGCTTTCCAATATAGTAATACAACCCATGCTGTGACACAATTTAGTGTCGTTGCGTACCTCATCCCCGAACAATCCCAATTAATATAGAATTGAACAGAATACCACAGGTACAATAATTAACTTAAAGCGTAAGACAAAGCAACTGACAGTGGTCCAAGTCCAACACTTGCGACTGAAAACAATTCAGCATAAGAAAAACATAGGCTTCTGTAGTGACAGTTAAGCTTAATCAGTTAATCTATCAGTGACGGAAGACCAATATACAGTGATGCACCAGTAGCCCTAATGAACATATTGTCACCTTTAACAGAGCACAGGTACTTAAGTGGAATGACATAACATAACATAATCAACGAAGTTAACAACTCTACTTATATATGTCAGAATATTTTTTGTGTCTAATAAGCAATTGAACCAGTTTGCCTATGACTTTATCCAATTGATACCATAGATAATTTTGAACAGTTTTTTTTTTGGGGGGCTGATTATACCCTTACCTACATGGTAAAGTGAGTTAACATGACGACATTTGAAGCCTCAAATTGCACAAGGATCTAAAAATCGAAAGTTTAAGCACAAGTCAAACATAGTGACAACATGCATGAATATCACACCTTGTTTTTTCAACTTTTGGATCCTGATTGACCGCAATCCTTGCAACTTCTCCACAATCAATACAAGCTCAAGCTGAACAAATGATTTTAATAAAAAGTTGCATTACCAAAGTTGAAAAATAATAAACAGCATCAAAAGCATTGCATACATGGCAGATAGGGAATAAAGCACCATAAAATGGACGAGAATAACTTATTTATGGACAGTGTGCAAACGGGGTGTTTGCACATAGCGGATCTCGGCCATCCATTCCTAGATCCAACGGCTCAGAGTGGTGCTCTCTTTTTTTTTTACATCTGAAGTGCATTTACACTGCTCTGAGCCGTTGATCTCAGAATGGACGGTCGAGATTCGCCGTGTTCAAGCACCTGTTTGCACATAGTCCGTAAATAAGTTATTCTTGGACACAACATTATCTAATTGACTACATATAGTTAGTCCTTCCTCACTGCCCAATGAAATGTACCAAATAATGACACACTATACGGATCACATCAAAACAAGGACTTCACATCAAGTGCACGATTACTCTTTATTTCTATGCCCCCTCCTTCATATCTCCTTCCCCTCAGCTACAGTACCTCTCTTACTAATGAAGTTTTTGGAAATTGGAAGAAAGTTTATTCTTCAGTAACAAGCTCGCTAAACACTCACAACTCAATGCAGCATCAATTAGAGAAGGAATAAGACGAGTCAAACAAGAATGTGCACATCTCTGTCGACTTTATTAATATATTCCCTCAATACCCAAGTATCAATCTACAGTACGTATACTTGAATCTAAATTTCCTTTTACACCAGTGTCTACTTTTAAGTTTGAAAGTTGAAAATCTGAGCAGAGGTCATATACGACATAAATTAATCATGAAATGCAAGAGAGAGCCTGCCAAGTGCCAAGGTAAGTGAATGGGTTACTGATAGAAGAAATGGCCCTTCACTTGCATGGGACAGAAAAGCCACTACAATGTCCAATCAACTACAAAACCCCATTATTAAATTCATTTTCATAGACTCCACAAAAATATTGCATCATTGATTGAAAAAGCCTGCCAATGGTGCAAGCTCCAAACATACAGCCTAATTTACAATAATCCTAATTGATCAGAATAATAGCCTAACCTTTACAAACACATTTTTCCCCAACTGATTGACCATATTGGTAAAGCCTAATTAACAATAGGATGGCCATAGCAATGAAACAGACATACAAATGAACACCAGCAGCACAAGCCAATTACTAAAACCAACGAAGTACCTAGTTGAAGTTGAAGTTCCCACGACTAATGAAAGGCAAAGATGTATGGATCACAAGTGGAACAACGTTATAGCAATAGGGAGGGAAAAAATCTAATCCCAAGTAGAGCCAGATGCTGAGAAAATGATATGCAGCTGAATCTGGCATGTGCAATTGGGCTATGTATCATTGAAAGCAAGCATGCATCTATGACGTTTGACAAGGATAACAGATCATGTCTGCTCTAAGCAATGCTTGAATATCATAAATATATACTAAACGCCCGTATACTAACCATGAAACTTCAGAATAATGTTAACAGCTGCAATTACTGTAAACATACACTAAAGCGCGTTCCTGTAATTCTCACCTCAGATTGTAGTATATTTTTCTCTTCTTTTGCTTTAAGTTTCGCAATTTCCTTCATCTTTTCCACCTGCAGAGAGACTTGCTTCAACAACTAAATATAATTATTTAAGCATGAGCATACAAAATGATTACCATCACCATATCAACCCCAACAATTGTTTCTGACCAAGTTCTAGTGCTCAAAATTTTTATAGTATAAGGGACACAACGCTTACTGTGAACAATCAAAAGATAATGGAACACCATGGCTTTAAGAGAAGCAGTGCCGGTGAATGAGGATATCCAAAACTGAACACCTAAAGTCTAGCTACATACAGTAAGTTACGCTCTTCATAACTAGAGAATCTTGTAGTGTACTGATCAGAAGGCGCAATAATAAAAGGACCAAAGCAATAAAAGCCATTCTGAGTTCATTCAAGTGTTTTAAGTAAATATCATACTGAAGTACAGAACTACTAATGATAAGACAA
Source organism: Vaccinium macrocarpon (assembly GCA_022606695.1). Taxonomy (NCBI): domain Eukaryota; kingdom Viridiplantae; phylum Streptophyta; class Magnoliopsida; order Ericales; family Ericaceae; genus Vaccinium; species Vaccinium macrocarpon. The sequence continues at coordinate 26,899,697 of CM040179.1, forward strand.
TGATTTTTGTCAAATCTATAGTCATTTTGTTAGCTACAATGGTTCCTTTTCTTCCATTCACAATCGTGGATGATTCAAAACCAATCTCACCAAAATCATGACTAAATGCTGAAATCATTCCCTCAATAAACATTTGTGAACACTTTCACGTATCCAGCCAGCTTTTCTGTAACTAAGGCCCCGTTTTTAAACCACTTGTGTGTAAGATTTTTAGAGTATCAAATTAAATATTTGCTTAAAGGACTTTGAGCTGAGTTGTAAATATGTTTGGTCCAGCTTTTGTTAGTTAAATAAATTGTAGAATAGTTTATTGTCTTATATCGTATATGTCTAGATAGCCCTTAAACATTCTAGAAAAGAACTATTGAAACTAAAAAAAAGCACCACATATATGTTTTTACCAGCTTTAAATAAGCAAAAACCATAATAGTATAAAATAATCTCGCCTTTTCAGGTCAAATAAGTTGGAAAACTAAACAAGTGATTACTCATAATAAAAAACAAACACCAATCATCAGCATCTTTTAAGAAAATATGTTAGATGAGTTGGCTTATAAGTGCTACCAAACAGAGCTTAAGGCATGTTTACACAAAATCTTGGCTTCTTGAGGCAAATCAACAGCAAAATATGCACATTGTCTGTTTGTGTTTGAGTGTCGAACAATAGATGAGTGGCTTGACATTCAATGGCTTAAAACCCAACCTAATAATTAACAAATTCACAAAACAAACTCAATGTAGCAAAATAATTAAAATCTGAGAGTTGATAAAATGAGCTTTATTTCTTAGTCTGGGAAAACCATCACCAATATCTAGAACTGCTGCATGGAAGGACAACATAAAATAATTTTGTTACCCTCTGTTTTGCAATATTATTTGCAATCTCCCTCGCCCTCCATTCATCAGCTTCTTGATCCGCTTTCTCAAAGCGCTCGGGCTCCTGAACACCATTCATAGATACTTCTAGTCAAACAAAAATATTCATGTTCCCAGCTTTGCCAACAAAAGAGAGGGGGCTGGTGTGAATTGAAGACATAACAACCTTAGCAAACATTTCTGCAATTCGTTTCCTCTTTCTTTTCCTCCAATGTTTGTTTCGTTGGGACTTCTGCCTTTTATTAGCAAATCTTAAGGCCACAGACTTTTCCTCCCACGGAGTCGTTTCATCTGCAACAACTCCAAAGGGCTTGAGTTTTGCTCCTAACTTTGACATTACAGCATTTGCAGATTGCAGCGAAAGTGACATTTGCGATTTGAAATCAAATCTATTATCATCACGAAAACCAGATAGCCTCATTGATGAAGTTTCAGTGGCCCCTATTTCCGCACCCTCCTTAAATCCTTTACTATCTTCGATTTCCATCAATGCCTCTAGTTCCTTTTCCCTGTTTGTATTTTATAATTCAAGTCACAATCAACATTCAAAAAGCTTTTTTTTACCAACAATTAACAAATGTAAAAAGAGAGTATAACTTATTTCATTAATATGCTCGAGCATGTGAATTTCACCAACAAATTCAGAGCATGTACTCTAGTACATTCTCATAGTTATTTTACTGCTAAGATGGCAATTATGCCCAGACATATGAACTGGGCTATGTTACCTAGGAAGCGGATCCTTCTGTGTACGCGGGACAAGAATGTGGTACGCGACATACTCCAAAGTGTTGAAATGGAATGCTATAATGCGAAGGGATAAATGTTCCAAAAAATATATTATTTCCTTCAAACTATTTTTACGTGAAAAAGATTTCAAGGAGTATTATGAAAATGATGTTTACATCTTGTCTTGCTACAATTCCACTCTCTCTAGACTTTTGAGTTTATTGCATTTGACCTCTCCTTGGGAAAACATTTTAAGAAACAAAAGGAAAAACTTTGTAATTTCACTTGGATCTTGCAATGTAGGTGTATCATGAACGTGAATTCCACATACAAGTATCAGCTTTTCTTGACACAGATACAGGAGTATAGCTTCATAACCATTTTAAAAGTAATTTTCCTTGGAGCATATTTTTCACCAAGACAAATACAGGGTTGGGGGCGATTGGCAGCGGTAGCAATCCTCCCTCCCTGCAACACAGCAACCAGCCACATTACAGGCACTTGTACTCGCATTATGTGACTTAGCACCGGATAGCTGTATAGCTAAAATGAACAAGCAGGCGAGCGAATCGGGTTGCCAGAGGGGGCGTTGATTACACGCCCCAAACCCTCAACCTCCTGTAGGAATGATCCACTGGCCACTAGACTACCAGAGCACCACCGCGTCGGGTGGTCGTTACCATTGGAGTTTTGAACACTAATAAACTAAACCATAGACCATTCACCAACCAATCCAAAACATGTAATTAAGCACTGAAATTTGACCAAATTAATCACTCACATAGCTTTTGCGAGAACGATGGTATCCCGCAGCTCTTGAATGCGATCAGGCACGTTCGTGGTCCGCCAGAAACCGCTACACGGTGGCAGAGCTGGGGGTAGAATCGGAAACCAAGGCTGAGATGCGGGGTGCGTGAACTGAACAGGGTTCATCGGCGCCATTGGATTCCTTACGTTCATGGGGTGTGTTGGCTGCATTTTACTCTACTGAATTTCTCTTGCACCACCAAAATCAAACCCTAGCAAAAGCGAGGAGTGGTAAAAGATGCGGGGGGCAGAAAACCGCGGCTGGCTAGAGGAGTGCGGCGTCTTGCTTTCACCAGAATTTGTCTTGATCGTCGGAAAATTACGTGTTTGGTTGCTTCACCCAATTCCGCTCCTGTTCCAATTTCCATGAGAAAACCCAAAATAATGACCGAATCCTCAAGCCAAAAATTTTACTAATAATTTGACATTAATTTCTGCAATTGCAAATGGGCAGTGGTAACGTACTGTTTTTGTTCTTATGCGTTCGAATTTTGACATTAACAAAAAATAATTTTAAAATTTTTATTTAAAAAAGGGCAGGAATACAATCATCAGATAAAACACCGAACATAACTTCTCACATATACGTAAGTCTCACACAAATTTATTACGCAAAAACCATATATATGTGAGGAACTGTGTTGTATTTTCGGTGTTGTGTCTAAATGATAATGTTCCTAACATCCAAAATCTACCGCATCATCCAATCCGTATAATTCAAAGGTCAAGCTTTTTGAGTTGTGCCCAAAGGAACCAGACTAATGTTGTTTTTGGTTTTTTAAGAAGGTGGTGGGCTAAAAAGAAAATTTTGGTAATGTCATTGTAAGACTGCCTGTTCTGCTAAGTTAGTTTTTAAACATTTTATTGACTTCTCTTAATGCGTGAAAACTCAAAAAACCAATAATCCACGTTATCCATTTTTTAATGTAATGGAGCCTAATGAGCATAAGGGATTTGGGGTTGTTGCTGTGCATCATCCGGATCATCCGTTGCTTGGATGGATGACCCAAATTTCATCTTGCACACACTATAACGAACGGTTCGAATACAAAAATGTCGAGGTGAAATTTGGGTGTCTATCCAAGCAACGGATGACCCGAGTTGTACATAACACCTGTTGTGCAGCACCTATACAGCAGCAACCCCTTCTCCGGGCAAAGGAGCAAGAATGGAAAGTTAAGAAAATGGAAAGGAGGTAGCAACAGAGAGATTTTGTGAGACATTTGGGAAGGATTGTGTGCTCTGATTTCAAAAGGGACAAACTTGGGATCTTTTTTGGCAGCTAGGAGTACTATATATCCTGCTGGCGATCAGAGCACACACTACACATAACACACATACAATTTCCATCCAGTTTTTAGTATACTTTGCATTAGTGCGTTATACCAGCAATAGTGGCTGTCCACAAGTGTTTTTAATGGTTCGGATTAAAAACAAATTATTTGCATGAATAGTTCTCCTATTTTGTTTAAAATCTGAGTTGTCTATCTAAGTAAGGAACGGCCCGAATTGTGCACAACAGTAACCCCCATCCTGTTATATGATAAAGAGATTTTGATATTGTAGGGCATTGTAGATTGATGTAACAGAGTGTTTGCTTAATGGGAATATGGACCAGTGGTAAGTGTGCATGGGTCGGGTTAGGATGGCAGATGTCATATTTTTTTACCAACACATCTTCGCGGGTGGGTATTTTGTTTACGCCGTAGAACCAATTACCTTCAAAATCGACGGGTTACTTAAATTTTCAACTAGTTTTGAGTCAATGATTAAAAACCGGACCAAAACGAGGGAAATAGTAAGAGAAAAGGAAGAAGATTTTGGGTGCAAATGGGGCACCACGCATTAGTGGTGTAAGATCAGATATATCGGGCCCAAAAATACAACTGACGGGGCCGGATTAAAAAGTCTTGGACGCGATTTTAAAAAGCAAAAATAAAATAAAAGGGGGGTTTCAATCCGGTAAGCCGCCAGATTGCATTTTTGGGCCGGGCCGGATCTTGATGGGTAAGAATACGCGTGTCGCCTCTACACGCACCCAAAATTTTTTCGAGAAAAGGAATCAAGGAATTCCTTCTTTTTTCTTCTTTCGTCTCCCATTTCAAACATTTAATGTGGAAAAGATAAAACGGGTTATCCATTGCTGAGCACAAGAGAAAAGAACCATGGGCTCCAACTTATCAGTATTTTTGAATCGGAAAACCTATGGGTACCGACCCATAGGTACAGAGAATACAATGATCGTGCTCGAGGATTCATGTTTGGGTCCTACATGAGTGATCCGAACCGTTCATTATTCTTAAAACATATTTCCGAGTGGGACCACAAAATTTCAATTCAATCGGACAGTTAGAAGTGGTCAAATCACAGTCCCTCCGTTTCAATAAAAAATATTTGGATTGAAATGGTGGGACTTTGGTTTGACCACTTCTAATTGAGTTGAATTTTTGTGAGCCCACTCGGAAAAAATTTCTAAGAAAAATAAACGGTTCGGATCACTCCTATGGGACCGAAAAGTGGGTCCCCAAGCACAATCTACGCACTACACTCTGTACACGTAGCAGGGTCCTGTTTGAATTTTGTTTGATGGGTGGGATTTTAGTGGTTTATTAGGAGGGTTCCCCTATTAATACGTATACCTTGTGTCACTGCAACCGATCTTATGCATGCTAGTATTTTTTTAGTAAGAATGATTCTCCCTTAGTAATACTCTACTGTTTTTAATCACATTTAACATTGGCATTGATTTAATTGATTCTAGGGAAAATTTCAAAAAGACCCTTGAACTTTCTGATAATTAGCGATTTAACACCCGGACTTTAACCACTAATAAAACCACACACGAACTTTATATTTCGTCAACAAAAAAGCCCATACCGTCCAATTCTATCACCTTTTTAACTGAGGAGGCTTAACGGATGGACTTAACTGCGGTTTTGTCCGTTAAGTGCCCAAAATGACGTTGTTTTGGGCATAACTCAAAAAAAGAGAAAAAGTTCAGGGTTTTTTTTTTTGTTGACGGGCACTTACAAGATTAAGATCCTATAATGTTAATGAAACCTTAAATGATTGGATCGGACACTTACATATATCCTATTGAGTTGAATTTTATAAGGCTAACTCAAAAAAGTATTTTCAAAATAATCAACGGTTTAGATCGTTCATGTGAGATCCCGGAATGGGACCCACACACACACACACACATATATATCCTATTGAATTAAGTTTTTTTTTGTGTGTCTATAATCCAACTTTTCCAAAAACTTTACTAATTTTTCTGGATACATCTACTGTAGACACACTTGAAAAGTAAAAACTTGGTAAATTGTATATATATTTTTAAAATATTCAAAAAATTTCCAACTTTGACTTGATACTTACACTATTTAATTTTATTGAGGTATTCTTTTGTTTTTACTGAATTCTTTTTACTTTTTAATACGTGTGATCATGGTAAAGTTTTAGTAAAGTTGGACTATAGACACGTAAAAAAAAAACTTATATAATTTCGCATCCAATACTAATATGGTCGTAGCATGTGTGGGTCCCACTCTAGAATTCCACATGAACGATCCAAACCGTTGATTATTTTGAAAATACTTTTTTAAGTTAGCCCTGAAAAATTCAACTCAATAGGATGTATGTAAGTATCTGATCCAATCGTTTAAGGTTTCATTAAGATTATAGGATCTTAATCTTATAAGTGTCCGTCAACAAAAAAAACCCTGAACTTTTTCTTTTTGAGTTATGCCCAAAACGACGTCGTTTTGGACATTTAACAGACAAAACTACTGTTAAGTCCATCCGTTAAGTCTCATCAGTTGAAAAAGTGACAGAATTGGACGGCATGGACTTTTTTGTTGACGGAATATAAAGTTTGGGTGTGATTTTGTTAGTGGTTAAAGTCCGGGTGTTAAATAGCTAATTGTCAGAAAGTTCAGGGGTCTTTTTGAAATTTCCCTTGATTCTACTAATGTAATTCATCAAAGCATCACAAATGTTAATCAACCGTGCATAGGGGTGGAAACGAGCCAAGCTGAGCCAAGCTTTGTAGTGTTCGAGTTTAGCTCGATTATAAACAAGCCGAGTCAGGATAATTTACTAAACGAGCCTCCTTAAACAAGTCGAGCCTATACAATCGAACCGAACTTAATTTAGAGAGCTCATTAACTAAACGAACCTGAAAACTGAGGTTTAGTTCGGCTCGTTTACTCATCGAGTTGGGCCACGAGCTGCTCACTAGTAGTTTGGTTCGTTCACAGTCCTACCTGTGCATATACACGGGTTTTATGCTGTTCAATTTGGTGTACTCCAAAGTGCAGAGGCTTTTATACGAGTACTACGTACTCTTGTCACGCTCGGGTTTCCAAAGACTATTTACTCGCATTCATGTGAAATGCCATTACACTGCTTCATCATGTAATTTATGCAGTAGTAAAGTTACACAATAAAGACTTTATTTAGAGCACATACAATTTACTTGTGATCGAAACCATATTAAAGAATACACTTTAAACACGGCCTTTAATGGAATCACTATAGCTGGTCTGGAGGTCATAGTACCTAGACCACAACATCACACCCCCATACTTGGCAGAACCATCAATCGCCGGAAGTACTGTCGAAGTGAGATCAGAAGCAGGAATGAAACCGCTTCCGGCTGCAGCAGGAGCAGCCGGCAATCCTAAGAAGATTTCAGTAGCTGGAACAGATGAAGTCCATTGGTTCCATGAGTCTTGGAGATTGGCATCATTTCCTGAGACAAACTGGCAAGGAGGATTGTTGTAGAATTGAACCCATACGTAGTCGAAAAGACCGGTTTGAAGGGCAACTCCGACGTATGCGTCTGGGAATGGGCACTGGGGAGCTGCAGTTAAGTAAACCTTCTTGCCTTGGTTGCTATATGCAGAAAGGTACCTGTAAGAATTTGAAATTTTGTTTCAATGAGTTATTTTGGCAAGAATTAGTAGAACTGTTGAGGTTATACAAGTTGACCTAGACATCCGGTTATAAGAAGAAAAAAAAGGTAGGAATGGCAATGTTCCAAAAACTTCTGTTGATGGCCCGACAACATTTTAAAAGAAAAAAAACATTTGGAAAAGATACAGAGGGATTTTCATTTTTCATGTGTCAAAACGAAGACATATAATATTATCAAATGCAATGAAAATACATCAAGCAGAAGACTCATCCCTAGATAGGAAACCAACTAACCATGACCGTTGGGACTCACCCAATGGCTATAACCCAAACTAGACAAATCTTTCCTAGCCAAAAAAGCTTTGATGGAAGTCCAATAAAAAAAAGTAAAAAGAAAAAAAATACATAAAAAACCTTATAACATCACAAACCATCCTAATTCGTTATCGGTAGAACCACTGCGACGACAGCCACAAATCATGGATCTCTAATGACCTCGAGATGCTAACTAGAATTAGAACCATGAACGTCGACCCATCGGCGACCATGCGTTGGTGACCGATGGAGGAGGAGCAACGGAGGATGGATTGGTGATGAAGGAAAGAGAGAGAGAAAAAGAGGGGATAACACAAAGAAAACTGTCATATATATGAGATCGAGAGAGAAAACCCTCAATGAGAGAGAAAACTAGCAATAAAAATGATGAGTTATTATCACTGAGGAGGAATAATAAACATAATTATCAATGGTAAAGCCCCCCTCTCTTGCCGCCACATAAAGGTGGTGAAAACCCTAGGGCGAGAGAGGGAAGGTAGAGAGGCGGCTAGTGTTTTTTAGAGAGAGAGAGAGAGAGAGAGAGAGATTTTCATTGGAAATGCTAAGTATCCATAGTTTACCAAAAAAAATACCACAAAATTTAAAATTAGTGGCTCAGATTCACTCCCAATTGTCTTAATGATTAACATATACAAAAATTCTTTTTTCCTTCGATACCTGGCAAGGTCATCCCAATGTTGAGTCGTTCCTCCCTCAATATCGAAATCGATCCCATCTAGAACGGCCGGGCCTAGAGGGCGGGACGAGGATTGTCCCCCCAAGAAGTTGTTCCAAAGATAAGTCGCGACTTGGTTGGCATCCTCGGCGGAGGAAAGGTAGTAGCTCCCTGCCCCTCCTCCGATAGAAAGCAACACCTTGATTCCATTGTCTTGACACGATTCAATGTCCGAGCTAAGATTCGTGCATCCATCGCTATAAGGGTCGCAATGGCCAGCAAGGTTGATCATCGGGGTCTGACCGTTACCAAATGTTGCTAGAAAAGCTAAGATCACGTACTCGTAGTTCCCCGTGGCACAAGTCTCTGCCAAGGTGCCTTCGTTTCCGTTTTGACCCCAGTAGATCGCAATCCCTCCGGCATTGGATCCGACCACTAGTAGTAGCATTACTACAGGGAGGATTGCCTGCCGGACTATTTTTCCCTCCGGCATTGTAGATATAATGGGGGTGTGTACGTATTGTTTGTTACAACCATGTCTAGGGGAGGCATGCTTTTATAGGGCTAAGGGTGGCTTTGATACATTTCATGTGCAAGTTTTGTTCAATTAATTACTCCTAAAATGAATTCGGGGTGGTTTGGGTAAATTGACAAAAAAACTAGTTTTTTGGTTTTGTCCTTATTCAAATTTTTTTTTGCATTTGTTGGTTTTCAGTCGATTTTTTGTGGTTTCTTGGCTTGTCTTAACGAGAGGAATCTAAAAACTATAAAATTATTAGCCAAACTTAAAGTTTTGTGAATCAAAAAATTTTGGAAATCACAAAAAATCGACCGAAAACCAACAAATGCAAAAAAAAAAAATTGAATAAGGACAACCAAAAAACTAGTTTTTTCAATTCACCCAAACCAAAGTTTGGTTCATTTAATTATTATTATTATGAGAAAGATGAAGTACATTGCGAAACCAAAGAATGGATCAAATCCTAAAATGGACTATGATTTATTGGCTATATAAAAAATAGTATTGCGGCGCAATTTTAAAATTCGGAGTTTCTAAGAGTGCCAAGTAACATTAATTTAAACTTTTAGGATTTTTAAATGTTAAAAGTTAAAAATATTTTCACATTAAGCCAAATGCACATATTGTGGTATTTATTAAGTGAAAGGACCTCTTTAGTGAGAAGGCCTATCATAGCAACAAGTGTTGACACTTTATTGGTCTATTTTTCAAATGATTTTAGAGAAAAAAAATGTTTGGTGTTCGTTATGTTTTCAAACAAAATTACGAAGCAATCCCCATATTCATGGGATTTGATACCCTAGACTTTTAATTTTGGAAAATTGCATCCGCTACCGAATTAGAGGTTGAAACCAATTGATTATCTATCTAAAAAGTTTACAATATTCATTATAAAAAATGTTATGCGCAAGAAAACTTACACCGAATCATATACAAAATGTGAGTACTTTTTTAAAAACGTGTTTGCAAAACACGTCTTCATGTTCTTACATTTTGTGTATAGTTTGATAAGAGCTTCCTTGTGCATAGCATTTCTCATTTATTATTTTGGAAATAAACAATCACAAAAATCACTGAAGTTTGAATTTTTTTTCCAGAAAAAGTTGTTCTTTTTTTATCAGCAGGAAAAAAATAAAAATTTGCTCTTTGTAGGGGTTTATTTAGTATGAAATACTCCCTCCATCCCAAAATGTTGCTCCTTCTTTCATTATTTGGGTGTCCCAAAATAAAAGGTAATATTCATCCCCCAATTGGTATCCACACTCTTTTTCTTGTCTTTTAGTAAAAAATTTACACAAGTAAAAAATTTACACATTAAATTGTGTAAATTTTTACTAAAAGACAAAAAGAAAGGGTGTAAATATCAATTTGGGGAGTTTGGAAATCACTTCTTTTCATAAAAGTTGAATTCCCAAGAGCAACAATTTGGGACAGAAGGAGTACAAAATTGTAATAATGTGATCAAAATTTGGAAACGAGTTAGTTGAGGTCCTATAGAATTGGGAGATTAATTTGTATCTGTGATTAAACTTAGTGCTGTCAACTGTCCGGATTGGTGCAGATTGATATGAATCCGAGAACCAAACCAAAAGTCTACGGTCCAAGGAAAGGCAATCCGTGTCCGGACCAAAAGTCTACAGTCTAGTTCTGAAACAATAAAAAAACTAACGGTTCGGTTCACAATTTATCCATGAATTACATTCCACAAAATTAAAAATAAATTTCAAAGCCCAAATAGGAAAAATTTATATATATATATATATATATATATATATATATATATATATATATATATTTTCAAGTACCATTACAATCCCCAACATTCAAAATGATTCCACACTTTAGAAGTTGGTGTTCCTCTAGATTTAGAAGCAGTTACCTGAATATCATCATTAGATATATCAATTCATGCTCCGACATAATATTTGCATCACTCTCACTGTAATTGTAATTTTGTTCACCCTCGTTTAAAGAGCGTGAATAAAACTCTCCATTCTATTGGTTGAATTGGTGTGGATTCCACTACAAAGTGATATTATGCTTATCTCAGCAATATACTTTTTGGTAAAACATGACATCATTTTGTAGTGGGACCCACACGTTTCAACCAATAGGAGATAGGGTTTTTGTTCACCCTCTTTTAAAGAGGGTGAACAAAATTGCTCTCACTCTCCATGGCGTCATTCTCATTCCTTAGGGTGCTAGCAGTAGCATGTTTATTTTTTAAAGAATTTCATCATCAAATATACCACATTAAGCCATTCAGGTTAAATAATTAAGAATAATATTTTAAATTATAATTCTTATTCCAATAATATATATATGTTTGTTTGTTTGTTTGTTTTTTGTGTATAAAATTATCATAGTCCGGTTCGGTTTATACCCAGTTTTTTCATGAAAGTCTATGGACAGAACTGCGAGTCACGGTTTTCTAATTTTTCAATCCATGTCCAAACCATTAATCTCGGGACTCAATCCAAAACCTACGGTTCGGTTCAGGTCGGGTTCATGATTCTTTTTTTCTTTTTTTTGACAGCCCTCATTAGACCCTTTCTTATTCCTCTAAAATCATTTTAAAAAATAAAATCTATAAGGAGTTAAAACTTAGATCTTTATGAAAGGTGTTATCACTAAATAAATAATTTTACTATTAATATAGATTCTCATGTAATACGAACCACTTTCCTATTAGGATAGGATGTCTAAAAATGTGTATTCTCTTAGCCCTACATTCCTGACTTTGGGAAAGAAGGAGATAATTAAGGGGAATTTAAAGATTGAAGCACGCATGATCTTCTAGAATCTATGTAGCGCCATTTCAAGATTTCCAAAGGCAAAATATTTGGTCAACGGATACTAGTAATTCTTTAGCTGACAATGTGCAAAAAACTGCTCCAATTTTTATATTTGCATTCACACTTTTTATGGGATAGCCGAACAACAAATCTCCTTTAGTATTTTATATTTGCGTTCACATATTTATCTTAGGAAGATGTTAACCTGCACTCAAAGGGTAAAGGATAAGTAGAAAGTGTATAAATATTCGAGAAAGTATATCAGTATCCGTGAAATTAATACTCCTGAAGTGTGCATTGATATCCGAACTAATTTGTTATTATATACATATTTTCTTTCACCTATTGCGTGGACGTGACAAGACCCTTTATCGTATAACCAACCATGAATCTAGGTTGAAACTTGAAGATAACAGCAATAATCGCGTTATTAGTACCCCATTCTATTGTATACCATCAATGTGAGACTCTTTTTTTTGTGAAAGAAATAGCTAGAACTTCAATATATAGTAAATTACAATTTACAAGAATTAAACAGCATAACAGAAACAAAGCTACAAAAGGAATATAAAAATCAGCATAAGCTCTCGGCAAAAATTGTGGTCTCCTGTAATTGGATGCTGGCTGAAAGTTACCAAAACCCGTTAAACAGTGGGCATGCTGGACATTTTTGTACTGAACTTTCGAGATCCTACAAAAGAAAACTTAATTGCTAGCAGAATAGTCCGAAGCAAATTTTCTTTTCGAGCACCATGTCAAAGCATCTACTATCATGATTCAGCAATTAAGTTTTGAGGAATGTACTTATTTACGATAAACAAGGAGTTTGCACCAAGCAAATTAGGACTGTGCATTCCGGAACTCAATGGCTCGGATTAATGCGAAAATTTTGTTTTTATTTCTAAATCTGACATGCTTTTAAGGAGGAGAGAGAGAGAGAGAGAGAGTGCGTTGATTCGGATCATTAGATGGCGGGATGCACGGTCTGGATTTGCTTGGCGCAAACTCCTTATTTATGGTTGCTCGGTGAATAAGTATTACGAGTTCAATTAATGCCGTTAAAGCGGCGCCCACATTAATTTCCAACCCTCCCCACATTAAAAAACTGGGACAGGCTTTACGTTGGGATATTCTTTGAAGGATTTAAAGAATGGCTCCTCAATACCTTTCCAAAATAGGTCACTCGAGTGTTTTAGCAAAAAAAAATTGAAATAGATTTTTTTGTCTTTATTCAAAAAAAATAAAAAATTTAATCTCGCATCGATTTTTTTATTTTATAGATTATTGGTTTGTCTTGACGAGAGAAATCTAAAAATTCAAAAAAAAATTGTCAAAATTTTTAAAAAGTCCACTGACGACAGAAATAATCCAAATTTTTGTGGATTATTGGACTATTTTTGTCTTTATTCATAAAAAATTTAGTTTGGTTAATCCTTATTTACTCTTTAGATTTCTCTCGTCGAGGCGAACCAATAATTCACAAAAAATTGGCGCAAAACAAATGCAAAATTTTTGGAATACCTTGTGGATTTTGTCTTTATTCAAGATTTTTTTTTTTTCATTTTTAGTTTTGCTTCAATTTTTTGTGGATTATTTGGTTTATCATGATGAGAGGAATCAGAAAAGTAAATTATTACCCAATATTGAATTTTGTTTTAGAAATATCCAACTTTTAACATTTTTAGTCAGGTTAAAGTGCTGGGCTTGTGGATTCCCCGCAAGGAATATGATGATGGGGTAATTCCCAGCCGCTCCAAATTTCGAAGCACTCCCCCCAAAATTATATAGGTCAACTTGTTCAAAAGTCCTAGGTAAAGAATTTCTAATCCCATTAATCCACCAAACAAGTTTATAACCTATCTAATCCTAACGCTGTCATCTTTTTTTTTTCTTTTTTTCTTTTTATTACCAAAAAAAGTTTGTACATCTATGAAAGTGCCAAAAAAGTTTGTACCCTGTGAAAGTGCCTAAAATTCTAGGGTACCCTATGAAAGTGTCTAAACCCAAGGGTACCCTATAAAAGTGTCAAAACCACTAAAACCCTATAATAAGAAAGTGCACCATAAACCTTAACCCTAGGGTACCCTATGAAAGTGCCTAAAATTCTAGGGTACCCTATGAAAATATCTAAACCACTAAAACCCTATAATAGGAAAGTGCACACTAAAACCTAAACTCTAGGGTACCCTTTGAAAGTGCCTAAATTCTAAATAAAAATAAAATTTGGTGGACCTTAGACCTTGTAAAACTTTAACATTGATTAAATGACACAATAAGTGCACACTTCTAGACCCTAGAACAATTACCCCAATTATATAAAAGTGTCTAAACTTCTAAAACCCTAAGAAACCGTATGATACCTTAAGTGCCTAAACCTTAAAACCCTAATGAAAGTGTCCAAACCCTAAAACTTTAATGAAAGTGTCTAAACCCCCAAATCCTACGAAAGTGCCTAAACCTTAAAACCCTAATGAAAGTGCCTAAACCCCCAAATTAACCCTATGAAAGTGCCTAAATTTGATACCCTAAGTGCTTAAACCTAAAAAAAGAGTGAATGATCATAATCGTAATTAAAAAGAGTGACTGATTTTAATGGTAATAAGTACTTATTTTCTTACCTTAATGATCATTTTTCCTATGATGATTCAGCCAATTTATCTTCTCCCACCCAGCTTTTTGGCAATCCAAACCCGAAGTAGGAAGCAGTCTCGGCCCATTTAAGAAATTAATGGTTTGGATTTTCTAAAGACTTTTTAACCAGTAAAATAGACTCTCATTGGTCAGGGTCTTTTACAAAACAATAAATCTAGGGGTATAGAATTGAGAGCTATAGAAATTGTACCGACGGCATGAGGGATCCACTCTTACATCCCACACGAATGATTCAAACTATTTATTCATTTAAAAATAATGTTTCTCATGGCCCCTTATAAAATATCAGCTCAATTGAATGTGTAAAAGGTTGATCCATGATGTGAAGAAATTCAAAAAATTATGTATTTGCTAGTATTTTATTTTATTTTATTTTAAAATTGCATGTCTTTTTATTGTGGACTAAAATTTTGAGATGGATAGAGTATCTATATCACCTGATCAACCCATTCCCTTAGAATTTTGACCAAATCGTACTACCTTTTTTGATGAATTCAATTTCTCCTTATCTCCCTAACATCAATCATGGCAAAATTGGCAAGCCATTGGGGGACAAGACCCCCCAAAATTCCAATTTCCCACTAAATAGGGATTGCTTAGCCAAAGAATGGGCTACCCTATTACATGAGATTCCCTGCTTGCTTAAGAGTTTGAACAACTTGGGCATAATCACCTTCCACAATAGTATTCAATAGCCCTTTGTTAGCTGTAATAACTAAGGCTTCCCGAAAACCCATAGCTTCAACAGATCGAGGAGAAAAGAAACCAGTGAAAGGGATGGATGATGCTCCCAAGATCTGACCCAGGTGGTCACTTATATTTTTGTGTGCAAAAATAATCTTAGAACATAGTCGCCAATTTTAGAGAGTCCATTGGAGTACTCTCACACTCTTAAATTAACAAATTCTTAACACAAAATTAATTGGACCCTACTCTTGCTTATGTGTCTACTTTAAGAGTTATTTTAGGAGATAAATTTAGAAAGTTCACTTTGGATGCCATAATAATGTGCGCTAAGATGTCAAGGTCATTAGACAATACTCCCTCAATCCATTTTTAAGTGATCCGTTTGGAAAACGTGTATTTTTGCGGACGTTTAAAAATGTGCTTTCTCATATCGTTTTTAAATTTTTTTTGCACCAAATTAAAATACTCAATGAGCACTTTAATTTGGTATAAAACAAATTATAAAGTTATATAGAGAAATATGTTTTTTAGGGGTTTGAAATTGCACGTATTCCCGTATAGATCACTTAAAAAGGGACGGAGAGAGTATAAAATATCAAACGCAAGTTTTGGAAGAATGAAAAATAAGTTAGCTAGGGTTCGAATATTTTTTATTTTTATTTTATGGAGTAACATTTTGGACCTTAATCCTTACATGGTTATTTTGTTAGAATAGAATCCTTTCTAGTTCTTTGAGGAACCGAACGGTCTTGTTCAATACGTCTGTTAGTTCCATAAGAAGTGAATGATATCGATTGAGGCCCCTACAAATTAAGTATTGGACAGTACCGTCCAGTCTATCAAGGTCAAAGAACATATTCTTATTTCATTGTTCATTTTCCTTGAAACTTCAGTGAAAGTATCCCAAACACTCTCGTCATTGAAAGAAAAAACAAAAACACAAACAAGAAGCGTTAAATGTGTATCAGAGATGAACCACAAAAATAATAAGATAAATGAAATTATTTTTTTTCTGAAAACGTCAAGGAAAGAGAAATAAATCGTTCATTTCTCTTTACTGAATTCGGACAACCTTTCCGTGTAACCTATATCATCCCTTGATGAAACAACCTAGGTAGTTTAAATCAATGACATCAAAACCTTATGGGAGTAGAAGTAGCTAGGCCATTGCTTTACCAATGAGGGGTTGGTTCGGTGGTTGGAAACTTGAACTTGTAGGATAAGACCTAGGTTCGAGTCCCCATAACCCCTCATTGGGGCGTAACATACTCCTAACACCACCCATACGTGATGGGAGGATCTTAACTTCGGTCCCGACAGAGGTGCGGTGGGGTCCCCTATAGATAGTGGTGTGGTGTGACGGGGCAGTAATCCTTAGCGGAGGTGACGGGTAGTCGGTTACCATACCTGCACTTTCATTTTGTGTAAAAAAAAAAAAAAAGGCTAGGCCATTGCTCTTTCTTTGCTAATAATTTTGGGAATTTAATGGGATCAACCACCTAGTTTGATTTTAGTTGAGGGAAGTTAAAGGAAAAACCAGACCGATCGATTCACAGGTCCATGTCGTCAATGGAGGTGGTTGAGAATTGAGTGTTAAAACCCTAATGTTATGCTATGCGTGATCTAAAATTCGGCCTAGGCGCTAGTTGGTGAATTAGGCGGCAGGATGACTAGTCGGCTGGCTGAATTAGGCGGCGTGAGATTAATTAGGGGTTAAATACGTAACTTTGAATCTGAGGAATTAAATGTTGTATAGATAATTACATCGACATTATACAACATAAAGTGAAATTTATGTGTATGTAGATTGTGTTCTTTGAGAAATTACGTGTGTAGGCTCTATTTTTTCTGTTTAGATGTTAATTCAATATTTTGTTCTGCTTATATTGTTTTACTTACCCAAGATTTGAGTAGGATAAAGGGCAAAACATGTGCGCGCCAAAAAAAAAAAAAAAAGCATGTTAAGAATTATTTTGATAAGATACTGGTTGGTATTCCCACATTTGCAGAATGTATAGCCATTCACAGGTAAGAGTAAGACTGCAAACGAACCAAGGTGTTTTTAAGGTCTCGGCTTAGATTGAAAAGGCCCGGCTTGTTTACAAATGCTCCTTTAAGTAGAAGAATCGGGCTCGGATTACTAAGGGCTCGTTTAGTTTAATTTGTACCCCTATTCACAGGAGAAGGCTCCCACTTGACTTCATCAACCACCAAAAAGCATTTTAGTACAACAGCAATGGTGATGTTCCTAGATCACTAGCAAAGATATGGACCATGCATTCCCAAAATCATAAACATGTGTAAATGAACTCAAGCCCGGCACTCTTTGAATAAGCCACCCAAAAAACTACACAATGAGACGTTAGAATATTGAGTTCCATAATACATCAAACCTAGCAAAGCTAGTAGACTATATATGAATTAACAAAAAAAAAACTACACAATGAAAAAACAAGTGGGTTAGAATATTGAGTTCCATACATCAAACCTAGCAAAGCTACTAGACTATTTATCCGGAGTTCGCGGTTGAGATGCTGAGTTGACTGCTTCATTTGGAGCAGAAACAGTTTGAGCAATTCCCACTGCTTCACCTTCACTATGCTGCGACGGGTCTGAATCTTGATCTGGGAAAACTTCCAATTGCAAATCTGGAGCAATATTATTCCCCGTGTAACCCGTCAGTTCCCACAAGCTATCACCGCCTAAGGCGCCCCTCTGCACTAGAACACCCTTGCTCTTCATGACGAGCAAGGCGTTTTTGAGAAGCTTGGGGACAAGTTCCTGAAGCTTCTCGCTTTTCTTCCCTCTGACTTTCACCTTCATGTATTTCTCCATGCGACTGAGCACCCCCAGCCATAATTTGCAAAAGGTGTTTATTTGCGATAGCTCTTCGACTAACTGCAGAAATACTTTAGAGAGAAGCTTCAATGCATAGACTAGGGTCCCTTCCATGTTTCGGTAGTCCTTTTGGGAGTGCCCCTGGGAAATCTCAAGCAAATCATCAAGCATTGTGAATATGACCAGTTCAAAACACTGAAACCACAAAGTCTGGGGTACGTTCACTTGGTCCACTCCAGTCAAGCACGTTTGCAACGATAAGAGCGCATGGTTCCGAATTTCCTCTCTCTGGTCCAAACAAACTTTTCTCAACCCCTGCACTAGCCTCAGCCACATCCCTCCTATATCCTGCGACATTTTCACAGCCTCTGCTTCTTCTCCCAATGATTCCTTGGTTTCTTGGGCCCACTGTGCCAAACAAGCAACAGAGCCTGCCATGAGATCAAGTGAGCGCACGGACTGGTTTCCCTGTCCAACGCGGGACTCGGCAAACTGCCTTGCTGCATCAGCGCAGAGGATGTAATTGGCCGGCGATAAGTGGGCCCCATCAGCCATCACAAATGACAGGGCATCGAATCCAGCATCAGAAGCCTCTGGGTGACGCGCTATGATGGAGAGCAAGGATGTGATCGTCCGCCACCCCGTAGGCGATCGGATATGAGCAGCATTTGCTTTCACAAGACGACTGTCATGAAGAATAAGAGAGTACACAATGAAAAACACTAAGGTTAAATATAGAGTTCTATATATCAACAAAGGTAAGAACATCTCCAACATGCCAAGCAAATGAGATATGTTGCGCTATTTTCGCCAGCATAGAAAATTTTGTTGCTAACCATTGGCTTTAACCTATTTTGCGTTTTGACTGGCTAAATATGGCCAACCATTTGAGGCTATTCATATTGTTAACCAATCTGAAAGTGCCACATCATTAGCCATACCCCAATATCATGCATTGGTATATCTTGCTGTGTACTTCATCCAAAAAAAATTCCTAATATTATATGTCAGAAAAATGCATAATATTCTATGCATTGGCTTCAACCTATTTTGCGTTTTGACTGGCTAAATTAAGTAGTTAGGCAAAATACACATTGTAATCATTGCGTAATTTAACTAAGCAAAATGCCTAATAGCGCTGGAGATTCTCTAATATTCTATGTTAGAGCTTGTCCTTCATTTGTTAATTATAACATCCAATACTAGTATATAAGCCTAAGCGGTCTCTACCCTCATTGCCAATTAGTTTTGATTTGGATGCTTTAACATGATATCAAAGCTAGGCTTTCAGAGATATTTGGACAAGAATCTAAGTTGTTGATGGTTGGTTGCCCCTTTGTTTGTCATTAATGGTTGAAGTTGTCGTATGTGTTAAATTGTTTATTTACCTCACCACGTGTGAGTCAAGGGTCGCAAGTGCGGGGGAGTGTTAGAGCTTGTCCCACATTGGTTAATTATAACCTCTAAAACTAGTATATGAGCCTGAGCGGTCTCTCCACTCATTGCCAATTGGTTTTGAGTTGGATGCTTTAACATATAGATAAAGGATACACTTCACCAGATAGAATGTAATTATATTTCCTCTCTTTCGGATAACGAGAGACAAAACTAGATTCAAATCCTCCCCAAAATAGTGAATATTCCAAAAGTTGAAAAGAATAACGTAAAACCAGATGCAACGTATTTTGATCGGGGGAAAGATGAAATATAGGCCCGGGCAACTCAACTACAGGCAAGTAGTATTAACTATTAACAAACTAACAAACCTGACTTCCTGTGTGATTTGCAAGCAGTATGTATCAGCAACACTGGGTTCCAACTTCTGAACCAGTTGTAGCGACCGCAAGAGTTCATCAGCGATGTTCTCCTTATAAGGCAGCAGTCGCTGGCAAATCCGAAGGAGACCAAAAACAGCTTTCTCAACTAAGGCACAAGGCGTCAATGCTGTGTGTACAATGTTAGATATATGCTCATAAACACCCTGCCACAGAAGAACAATTCTATCCCTGTTGTTTAGGGTAATAGCAATCAATAATTCCAAGCAGAAAACTGCAGTGTCTTCATCCTCTGGAGAACTATTCCCCTTCTGGGGTCGCCCAGCAGCCCAAATAAGGGCCTTTGCAAGCTGTAATAAAGAATCTGCTTGCAAAAACTTACTTTCCGTGAAAATGCTGTCGATGTGGCAAGTCTGAATGGTCTGAAGTGTACGTTGATGAGCAGCGAGTTGTTGTTCAGTGGGTTGTGATCTCGCCTCATCTGTTTCTAGAGACAAGAGCTGACTGAACCGACCCATAAGTCCGGAAGATCTCTTAGGAGTACCTGTGGACAAGGATTGAAATTTTGGTAAGGATTGTTATTTCTGTTAGCTAGCACAAGGGAACATTTTGGAAACATCATGGAAACATTAGAGAAACGTAGCAGAATATAACAGAAATGTAAAGAATTTTGGAGTATACTTACTAGCATATTAGTTGTACCTAAAGGAACCTCCATGTAATATTAACTCTCGTCTAAAGTAACCACCACTCCAACAAATGAACACTATAAACATTATCCAACCAACTCCCCACAGAAAACTGCCTTTTAAAAAAGATTCAAAAAGAGTACATGTCACTTGAGTACTAAGGGCAAAAAAAATAACAATTTGTAAATTTCAGTTGCTCAGTCAAATATAAGGCAGAAAAAACAAGCACAACAAAGAGAAATTTCGACCATTCCATGCAAGAATAATAAATAAATAAAACTAACACCCTTTTCAGTTTTCACAACCTTCTGAGCAACACAAATAAGAACGATGCGCATCTCAATTTCGACCATTCCATGCAAGAATAATAAATCAATAAAAGTAACACAATTTTCAGTTTTCACAACCTTCTGAGCAACACTAATAAGAATGATGCTTGTTAGCCTTAATACATATAGTGTATCCAAATATTGTGAATTTCATTCTTGAATAAAGATGGCAAGGTAAGAAGCATTACAATGTTCTAACAACCACTTTAGCAGTATATTTAGTATAATCATTAAGAACCACCACAAACACATCACAACACCTTGTTCATTTCTCTGTTATCTCACCAACAAAATGAAAGTTATTCCCAAAACAAAAATACTAGCAACCAATTCAACAAGCAACTTAAATTTGTTGGGGCATCATATGTATAAGCGACGTTAGTGGCTAATCAATTAAAAGTACAACAACAGAATTGGACTCTTGGTTTTTTACCACAAGTACATTACTCCAACACCATATAATACCTTCAGTTCAACTGACAAAAATAACAACAATAACAGAACAGCACTTTCCATAGATTTGTGAGACACTATCATCCAGTACAGCACTACGTCAACACCCGACCGTTTTGCACTCCCTGGCTTATTTCTTGGAGCTAACATTTACTTAGCTTCGTACTTTAAGCTGACCGAAGAAATTGGCAAACTTAGGCATGACAGTGAAAGCAATGGGACTAGAATAATCGAAGTGGTTCCCGAGAACAAATCTTCCGAAATAACAATATGTTGTACAAATGTACAATGACTAAACCAAGAGTATGGATGAGGAAATAAAGAAAAAAAGACCGAAGTACTACCATCTCATTCACTTTAGTCAAAAGAATGTTTGCACATACCAAACTTACAAAACCACAGAAGTTCTTTATCAACACTGTCACTAGTAACCTTCATGACAATTTTGATAAATAAATATGCGGAGTAGGACAACTGAATTCATCAGCCATGGCTTATTCCTCACAAGAAGATTTTTCTGTTTTTAATTGAAAATAGGAAAATTTAGTGATGTAGGGCGGAACTCTGGCATCTAGCAATTCTTTGGTTGATAAAAGATTACGTACCACAACATAATTGCAGGCTTGCAGCATATTACCAACATAATTTAATTTTTGATCAATGAAGTGTGTATTTGGAGCAAAAAACAAAAAGACTCTAGCATCTAAATATCACTTCTCCATTTCGTAAACCTTACAAATATCATTTTGTGAAAATGATGTGAGATTTCCTCATTTTGAAGAATAAACCCATTCTATAGAAGTATTAGTGAGGTCTTATCTTCACAACATCCGCCACATTCTAGTTCTCTACCATTTAAGTTGTCACTTCAGCTCTGTCAATGCAATGGGGATGAGGGTAGCAGGATATTGAGGGGACTTTATCTATTCACCAGTATATAGAGCAGTACATTCTCCTACTATGCTTATCAAAAAGAGCTTACGAAGTTGTCTGAAAAGGATCGACAACATCAGTTTATCAAAAAATGGGAGTCTCGACTACTAAGAAATAGGCAATAAAAATGACGCTTTCCTGATCAAAAGAATGCTTCCAAAGAATAGGAATGTGCACAAGCTTTATCATCTAAATGAAAACCAAACCTCATGAAAGAATTCACAAAAAGTAATTGATCTAAGACTCTTCTTTTCTTTTAGTCAAAAAATGAATGCCCCTATGTGTAGAGTGGACTGTCCGTCATTAGTACAAGTGTATAAACATAGTGGTAAAAGATGCGCCTAGGCACAAGGAGTATCAAGGCTCTCTCTTGGCGCTTGGAAGTTGAAGGAGGTTCAGGTGAAACGATTTGACAAAGTTGAGGCCCAGGAGACCATGCACGCCTTTGAAAAACACACAAGGCCTGCGCCTGGTGAGCTGAGTCTCTTTCAATTCACACCAAATTTAATTTTAAAATGAAAAACTGTCACATCAATCTCTCATCACACGAATAGAACCAAACAATCTCTCACAGCCTCTGTTTCAGATACTGGACTATTTGGCATAAATTCTTGACTATGACATTTGGTAGATGATGATTTTATTGATTTTTTAAATGGTACACCTTCTAAACTTCATTGTCCCACTTCGAAAAATTTGAGTTTTTTTGTTTTTTTCTATTTTTCCTCACCTAAGTTCGCCTCGCCTCGCCTCATGCGTAGACCCCAACAAACCTTCACGCCTCGGTGTGCCTCTCACCCTTAATAACTAGGGGTATAAATAGCTTCACCACGGAAACATGTTTATCATTAGGACAAAATGGATAGTTGGTAAACTGTTTATGCAATAAGCAGATTGCCATTATATGGAGAATAGAGGGTGACCAAAAAAGTGGGCCAGTGGCTTTCATTGCCACTTGGTTCATATACTTTTCAATAATGAGTTAAAGGTGCTGTCTATCATGATATAATTTGGAAGTCAAATCAGTGACTTCATATTCTGCTGCACCAAATAAAGGAATTGATTAAATCTGTGGAACAATGCCCTTCAAACAGGGGAGAAAAACTGTAGAAAAATCGGCCACTGGGTGGATTAGCTAAGTGGTTTACGAGAAAACAAAGTCTCCTAATTCCAATCATTCAAGCAGGTAAATGAATCCATATTTCAAGTAAAAGAAACCACCACAAATTCAACTATTCAAGCATTCTTCTGCCCTTGACATAGTGCACATCTCGCTGGAAGGACGCCGGCGACAACCACTGCGCGACCAAAAATTGACATGTCACAGATTAATGCGAAATGTTCTTAAGCTAGCAATAACTCCCTTTTTGTGTCTATAGCAGGCCAGAGGTTATACAAATCCCCTCTCTAAAAACCAAATCAAACACCCTTCTAGAGGGCCCACCGGACTACCAAGCCAATCCACCCTCATACAACCCATATCAAACATGGCCTAAAGGTTGATTTAGCAATAATTTATAAAATACATGAAAAAATGCAACAAGATGAAAAGGCCACACTCCACATATTTTCATTTCCTTATCAAAAAGGTTGTCCTTACTTTTCTCTTACATACCATTTATGTTATTTTGATTTTGAAATCAGAGAGAGAGAGAGAGAGAGAGAGAGACAGAGAGACAGAGAGAGAGAGCTTTGAAATTGGAAACAAGTGTGAGAATTGGAAACAACTCTGAATATTTAGAGAGAGAGAGAGAGAGAGAGAGAGAGAGAGCTTTGGAATTGGAAACAACTCTGAATATTTTTTGATATTTTTTACAAACATAAACTCAGCCATAAGATTTATATATTGATATTTATAAATTTGAAAACCATCCATCTCAGCTGTAGGATTTATGGGGACAATTCTAGACCGTTGAATCAATGTATAAGTTTGAAAACTGAGCTGTTTTATTATACAGATTGCTGGGGCATTTTCCTCAAACTGAAACTACAGTATAAAACTCACACTGAAGCTTAAAACCTTTTCTCAATTTGAAGGCATAAACTTTAAACTGAAGAGGACCCAATTTAAAAAATAAACAAAATGCAGAGTAAGATGTTTAGATGCTTCGAATAGGTGTCAAAACAACTCGATGTTTGGGTCTGTTTCTTAGCATTTTGACATGCTTCTGTGCATCTTCGCAGGAGTTTGTGTCAGTTGAAATATAAGAATTTTCAGATTCCCCCTAATGTCTAATTTGGGACTCCTAGGAAACAGAGCTATCTTTGTGCTCATTTTGATAAAAAAAAGAGAAACCATTTTGTGTTCCTTACCTGCAGATGGCATTTGAGTGGAAGATAAAGAACTGGCAGTAGGCTTCCCTTGTCCAGGCTCAGAAGAAGAGATCTCCATATCATCGGCTGCATCACTGGCAACACGAGCGGGAAGAAGACCTAGCTTGTGCAATTTTAAAATGCAATCCAAGATATTTCTCCACCCCGTGCGGATGAAATCTCCATACCTATTTGAAATATCAAAGACAGCTACAGTTGCTTTTCTGGCTTTTGTGTCATCTCCAAAGGCCAGGACCGGTTCCTCCACAGATGATGTGTTCAATAGGGTTGTAAACTTGCAGAGGGACACAACTAGATCATCCAAAACATCTTCCAATTGGTGGCATGCTGAAATTTTTGCAACAGCCTGGAATCCGTCTATGCAGGTTTGGTATACATCTTCATTCTCTGCGTGATCAAATACCACGGAGATAGCTGCTATGGTTGGACCCGACATAATGGCAAACATGTCATGGTCAAGGTGCGATTTCGAATCAGACAAGATGAAAGGAGCAGTTTTCTTGGATTTGTGCATTAAATCAATCCAACGACTTGGGGTCATTTCGGGAAATCCAGAACCTTGTTCTGGGGTTGTCCGAATCTCGTTTTTGCAGATTGAGTGGTACAACTCTGTAAGAAAATCTCTAGGAAGGTCATTTCCACCGTTGATGTGGCGGTTGTTCCGAATGAAATCTTCCTCAGTCATCTTCTTCTTCACCTGTACGTTGTGCTGATCTGTGTTGAGCATTATTAATGAATAGGACAAAAGAAGAGCAGCATCCTTGTTAGCAAGAATTTGTGGTGATTGCTCATAGTATCTCTCTGAGAATGCCTCAAGTACCCTTTGTATCTTTTGGGACTCTCCTGGAAGTCGGAAAGTTTCCAAAAACAGCCGCAATGCGGTATCCAGATTCATGTCTTGGAAATCAAAAGTCCCCGCAAATTCGTGAAGAACTTGAACACAAAATTCATCATGATTTCCTAGAAAATCACCAACAAGATTCTTGTCCAACCCAGCGGTATACCTGAAAAAGCAAGCGACACTCTGGGGATCGAGTTTTTCAGGCAAGAGATGTGTCCCCTGAAGAAACTCTAGTCCCTTTTTAGGATCCCGATTGAAGTGATCTGCTCCAATCATTAACTTTCTTTTGATGTATTTTTTTCTTCGCACAAAAGGAACCCAATGGTCATGATCGCCATAATTATTACACTTCACCATCCAAAAGGGTGTATACTCTTCAAGATTCACAGAGGCCCGTTCCATATTAACCAATCCATTGCTTATCCTCTCAGCCATTCCCTGTATTACAGCAATAAGGCCATCTAAAGCCAGAATATGCATTGAAGATAAAGGGCAGTTCACAGGAAATGCACTCTTTGACAACAAATTAGATAGCTCTTCGAAAATGTTACTGCATGTTATGTCGCAATCCAAGTTAGCATACATCTCAACCATAAACGTTTTCTGCCTGCAGAAATCAACAAGAGCCTCCATTGCAACCTCCTGCTGCTGGTATGAAGCCCCATATCGGCTTTGAGCGAGCCTCAAAACCACACAAGAAAAGAAAGCCTCCAGCTGTAATTTGAGTTCCATGCGCAAATTATGATAAAGATTGAGAACAATGCTACATACAAGTGAAAGTATAAGTGGGCTCATTGAAAAGCCAAATTGCATCAGGTTACGGAATAGTTCATCCTGTACCAAAGTTAATAATCTGGGGTGTTGGCGAAAAGATGGGCCACCTATTTCAATAGCTGAATTAATTAAACCCAAAGCAAAAAGTGGTACATCCTCGTCAAAAGCTAAAGTGTTTGATCTAGAACCCGTTCCTGTATGGTCAATAACATTCAACAATGAGCACAAGAAATGAAATATCTCAACCATGCAGGGGACCCCATATGGCTCTGTCATTAAATGTACATCAAATGGAACAGCATCCTTTCCATTACCAGATTGAACTGTACTTCCATCCATCCCACCATAAACGAGACCACTTTGAGCACTAGAAGCCAAACTTGCTGAGGACCTTTCCTTGTCATATTCAAAACGACCATTTCCGTTCTCCAATTGCCTACCCCCAAAATTGTAATCGGTATCAATAGCATCAAACTGCACATGAAAAAAATGGCTCCCATAAATTCATAAAGAATAAAAATAAAATAACCTGCAGAATCTACAGTAAATCAATTTTTAATGGAATAGTACAATTTACAACACCCAATCCACGGTGTCCATCCTAACAAACAACTATATCTAAGAAGACACCTGCCCCAAAGCCCATCAAAATGTACCACCTGACACTACAGATAGAGGAAGAAATCAAAGTTTCCTGAACAGATGATAATTTTGTTTCTTTTGAACAAATGATGATTCCATGTTTTGGGAACTTGCCACATTTTAAAGTGGGAGACCCCATCCCATATCAAAGGTCTACGAGGGACCTACGAAGCACCGACACCTCTAGGGGTCCCTGTATCGTAGTGTCCCGACACGGGGACACGGCGGGACACGTGTCCCGACACGGCACGGGGATGGGGACACAGCTAATTTGAATTTTTGAGGGGACACAGCTGGGACAAGGCAGGGTCAAACTGAATTTTTTTAAAACTTTTTGGGGTAAATTTATAATTAATCAATACTTGGGATAAAAAGTGTAATTTCTTCATTTAATTTATGTCATATGTATAGAAGTTTTTCTTCTCTTGTTTTGTTTATATTTTCTTAAGAGATATATATATATATATATATATATATATATATATATAGAGAGAGAGAGAGAGAGAGAGAGAGTCTCCTTCCTATCCCAACCTCTACTGTCCGGAACTCCACTTTTTGGGCCAAATTTCGACAATCTGAACCGTTAGATGTGTTTAGAAGGTGTTTTTTAGGGCCCCCACGAGGATTTGGCAAAAAAAAAATACCCGGAAGGGCTTGATCCAAGCAGTTTTTCATAATAACGCTATAAATGCATTTTTATGAAAAACTGCTTGGATCAAGCCCTTCCGGGTATTTTTTTTTTTTTGCCAAATCGTCATGGAGGCCCTAAAAAACACCTTCTAAATACGTCTAACGGTTCATATCGTCGAAATTTGGCCCAAAAGTGGAGGTCCGGACCATAACACGGTCCGGGATCCTTGATAGGAAGTTTATTGTGTGTGTGTGTGTGTGTATATATATATCTTAAGAAAATATAAAAAAAAACAAGAGAAGAAAAACTTCTATACATAAACTTCACATAAGGGACCCTTCTGGGAGCCAAAATCCGGACTCCTCCTCGGAGCCCTTGGACATCCAAGGGCTCAGATTTAAAAGCCAATCTCGCGGGTTAAAACGGCTTATGGGTTGACCCATATGTGGTTCACGGGTTAAAACAATACATCGGGTTAAAACCTTTCCCCTGACGATTTTCCCCAAATCTATCGAGACCCACGCTACTCTCTCTCTCTCTCAATGAAGAAGAAGAAGAACACCAGTCTCTCTCTCTCTCTCTCTCTCTCTCTCTCTCTCTCTCTCTCTCTCTCTCTCTCTCTCTCTCTCTCTCTCTCTCGTTCTCACTATCTGTGTATGGTGGGCATTCGGAAATCTAGGGTTTCCATACCCATTTTGATTTCGAAAAATGGGTTCGTTTGATCTCTCTCTCTCTCTCTCTCTCTCTCTCTCTCTCTCTCTCTCTCTCTCTCTCTCTCTCTCTCTCTCCATTTTGATTTCGAAAAACAAGATTTTCGATTTCCATTTTGATTTGAAAAAGTAGTGTTCGATATTTGTCTCTCAAATTGAACATTTGCTGCTAGAATCAGTTCCAGGGACCCAGAGTTCCATCAATATGATTTTCCAAAAACTAGGGTTTTCGAAATAACTCCTATTATTTAGATGTCTTGGGCATTTTTTTATGCATATATTATAGGTGTTGTATACATGGCCATTCTAATGCTTTTGTAGTATACTACTATTAGCTTTTTTCTAATGCTTTTGTAGCATATTATTAGTTTTTTCTGGATCCCACAGATAACTGTCGATGCTGATTGTGCGGTAGTTGAATTCTACAAATTCCTGAAGAAGCACACTTCGATCCCTTTCAAACCCAAGAAACCCATTTCGACCCCAAAACCAGAGCGCTCTTTTACCAAAGAAAGCAGCGCTAATGATTTGAAGGATGAATTAGCATTTTTCAAGATTGATCTTCTAAATCCAGTCTACTTTTATTTGAGTGGATGGGTAGCAGAAAATATACCCTCTAAATCCATTCTACTTTTATTTTTTTTCAATTCTTCGGAATCATTTTTGGGTTTCGGAAATGGCAAATATCTGCCACAATCTCTGTATTACACTTTCTAGTGGATAAATGTAATTATGTTTGGTTGATGTATATCGGATGATGTAGGTGTTTCCTGCTGTATTTTTTATTGTTGACTATTGAATTGAGACGCATTGACGTCGGGACAGGCAAAAAACTACAGGACCCTGCCAAATCTGATCCAAGGGCTCTGGAGGAGGAGTCGGATTTTGGCTCCCATAAGGGTCCCTTATGTGAAGTTTTTCCTATACAATATATATATATATATATATATATATATATATATATATATATATATATATATATTATAAATAAATATACACGTGGCGTGTCCCCTGTTGTGTCTGTATCCCCATTATTTTAGAATTCCCGTGTCCCCATGTCCATGCATCATAGAGTCGAGGTGATCTTGGGTATATAGGAACCATGTAAGCTACTACCAGTAACTTAGGCTTAAGAATTTGGGGCCATGTTGTTAGGCTCTAACAAGTTAATTGCGTAGTGGTCTACATTAGGTGTTACATTAGAACTTGAAGGGACCTTCAAGTTTCTTATAAATCTCCATTTCAACCGCCAGTGCCATCTCCAAGTGCTAACAAAAGACACTTTACAGAATGACACATATAAATTCTACAAAACTCGTCCTGTTTTATTATGTAGATAATTCTAGACACTACGCAATCCCAAACTCCCAAAAACCCTGAGCACAAATTGAAGTTTAAAAGTATTTGATACCCTCCAGACATAAAATACTTTTGTGTTTCTTTTTATCTCCATTCATTTTCTTTTTTCCCTTTTCAGGTGAAGGATGGATTCAACCATCAACAATTAGAGGTCTTTTCCTAATTTTTATGAACAGTTTGAATCCATTCTTCCATAATACAGCAAACAGTTGATGAGCACATTTGTAAGTACTAAGTAGGAAAAACGTCCAGTTTCCTCCAAAGTGGGAATACTATTCATGCTTCTATTTAGAAACCAGTAGGTGATCAGGATCGTTACATGCTACATAGACACCATAATCTTAGCGAGCTTCCAATCTGAGGCCCAAAATTATCGCTAGTGAAACGAAGAACCAGGGAAGAAAAGAAAGAAAATGATAAAGATAAAAATACTTATCATGTCGCTTTTCATTTGTGTTTATCATGGATTTACTCTATGTTAATAATGAGTGTAATCCTGTGCAAGGAAAAGAAAGGTGCAAAAGAAGATACCTCATACCTCCTGTTTCACAGAAATGGTTCCTTTGACCAACAAGCCTTCTGTGTCGTTGACATGTTGTAAATGTGCAAAAATACACCTAACTAGTTCATACATAGTGTGGCGAGCTATCCGCTGTAACAACTCACCTTTTGTTCCTGCTTGATGGACAACACGGAAACAAGTGTTCACAATGGTGCAAACATGCTGGTTACTCAGCATAACTGATGCCTTACTTTTCATGCAAGCCAGGAGAACCTGAAGTATCTTCATAAGGACTACTTCTTCTGATGCAGGGTCAGTCACCTCAAACCTACAGCTGGTCACAGCATCGACTACCAAATGCATAGCATCTTCGACATTGACAGTATTTAGATCAAGAACATCAAGAGTTAAAATCTTGTGAACAGAAGACAAAGCAACACTGGTGATTGGTGCACCAGTTTCATCAGATCGAACTACATCCAAAAAGGGCTGGAGATAAACAGCAGGATTGACAGTATGCCACGGATGCTGCCATGAAAAAACTTGCTTCCGTAATGCCTTCAAAGACTGGATGAGAGAGTGCTCTAGTTGGTCATCACCAGACACATAATGACCTCCCCATCTCACATTCCTCCTCATGACAGCCAATACAGAACCAATTTCAGAGTTAATCATACATGCTAAAGCAGCTTTGTTTGAAGAGGTAAACTCAGTGTCATCTGGTTCTTCTTCAATTGCCTTAATTCCAGGTTGTAGCTTTAGACGCCCCATGTTGAAATGTGTCAACAACGAGCTCAAATTCAATCCCTCATAAGCAAAAGCTATTTACCAAACTGGACCTTGGCAACCACACACCCTTCACAGCCTACATAAATACCCAAAAAAGATGTAATAAGACCGTTGTGTACAAAGAACAATCCCATAAATGTGCAGAAATCAACATGATGGGGCAATTCAAACAATTCAGTAAACAAACTTAACAGAGCCTGATAATCCCTCTACTGACACAGGATCATCGAAACTAATTAACAGCTAGATGTTAAACTTTCCTCACAACAGTATATGTCATTACCAAAACAGATCAACACCAGATGCAGCCAAGATTTCAATAATAAGATCAAGAAGACATCAGAGGAATGGGAATACGGGATCAAAACAGAAGCAAAGTATCAAAACCAAGGATACATATGTCATTTCCTTTCTTGAGATCTTTGAAGCACGCCAGAAAAGTCGGCAGTGTACCGGGTACCTGTACTCGGGCGGGTATGGCCCGGTACGGCAAAATACGTACCGGGTACGATGACATATTAGGGTACGGCGTCCGGAAGCCATGGGTACGGCCAAATGAAGGTTCTGTTCATGTGTTTACCTGAATCTATGGTCCAAGATCGAAGATGGGTCTGTGAAAATGGGGACTAGATTGACGATGATAGCTGAAGATGCTGAATCGAGGCTTAACAGTTCGATCGAGAGACGAATCACCTGCCTTCATCGCAGATCTTCGCTCTCTCTCTCTCTCCCCCCAAACAATGGCCGTTCCCCTCCGTGTACGTTTATCGACGATTCAGACCTCCGGCTAGAGTTTTACTACTCTTCGTTATTAGTGAGGTGGCCGCGCCCGCACGCGAGCCCGTGCCCAATACAGCGGAGTGTACGCTTGAATTGCAGTAGTACTTATGAAAATGTTGATAGTAATAAAAGCAAAAATTATGTTGCACTGGAAACAAAAACATGATATCTTAACGGAAAGATTTAGGGAAATCGTAATGCCAAAATTATTTTTATTTGTGCCAAAATTATTTTTGTTCATGTCAAAATTATAATGCGCAAAAGGTTTGTACCTTACACATGGTACAAGATTTTTAAGCACTACATTTTTTGCACAAACAAAAACGGTTTTGACATTAACACTAGCTAAGATTTATATTAAGAAAAATAATGGGAAATGATAATGCCAAAACCATTTTTGTTTGTGTTTGTACCATAAATTTTTAAATTCACACGTGGCAAAGGATTTGGTCAGCATTTATTTAAATTTGAATTCGGATTTTAATTAATAGCCGAATTATCTAAAATTTAGGTGATAAGTTTTGTTACCTAAATTATAGGGGTTAGTGTTTATCCAAAAGAAGTGGTTATGGCCGGAATTAACATGTGCCAAAATTGCATTAAGTTCATGGTTGGTTATTTTCGGCCAGTTAAGGGACACCTGTCGCATTTTCACGTATTTTCAAGAGGATGCCGAAATTCACGGAAGATATGGTGTAATGGTAGAAGATCGTGGGTAGTTATATTTTTGGAAGTTATGTCGGGATTCAGAAGCTATAAATAAAGGTCTCCGAGCAACATTACGGGGGTTCCAACACCAACAACGCTCACAGCAGCAAGTAATTTAGTGTTTATCTCCTAACTCCCGAAGTTAGTCGATCGATTTCTTTTATCTATGTCTATCTCCTACTCCTTCCTCGCTCTTTCCTCCCTTTTCTTTCAAGTCTTTTCTTCTTCTATGTAATTTTCTTTAAGTGTGGAAGTCGCTTGTTTTGCCCTGACCTAACCCTGTAGCTTTAGGCTTCGGTTTACCGATTCTTTGAAAGAAGTTAGTCAATACATTCAGCGCTTTTCTGCATTTTATTTGGAGATACACCTCTCTGTATGCGCCCGCCGCATCTTCTTACACCACTTTCGGTGTTGGCCCTCCGTTTCTCACTTGGGGAAATTGGTGGACAACCAGTTTGTACCAAAGCATGTCGTAAAAGCATGCCTTGTACATATTACAAGGTTTTTAAGTAGTGCAATTTTGGCACAAACAAAAATAGTTTTGGCATTAGCACCACCCAAAATAAAAAGGAAAAATTAGTCATAATACCAAGGTTCTTAATCTCGTACCGGACAAGGTACCGATTTTCTAGTATCACCTTTTTTTGTAGTTAATTATATCATCCATGAACTATAATGAGACAAAAAATATCATAAAATGGCCTTCAAACTAACAAATAAACATTCCAAGTGCATAACACAACAACAAAATAAACTCAAAGTTCTCCAAAGAAACACAAAGTTCTCCAAAAGGACATAAACGAACACATAGGATGTCATTCTTCAACATCTTCAACATAAATATATGGATCATTTTCTCCTCCAAAATCCCAATTATATTGGGACATATTCTTGGGTGGAAAATCATCAACAGCAGCATCAAAGATAGGTGGATCATCCAAAGTCAATCATTCTAAAGATGGTGGTGCAATAATCTCTCATGCAATATCCTCATCATCATCAAGTAGACTAGGTTCTTCATACACCCAATCATCCAACACATCTATGTTCTCAAGACTAATCAGATCAAGTGCATCTTTCCTTTCCTTTATAAATCTACAAAGGAATTATCATAATTCATAAGATCAATATTCGAAACATTAATTATAAATTTAGCAATTTTTTTTGAAATAATACATTTCTCAAAGTTTCAAATTATAGTGAACGTGAACTAAATCATTGAGTCTTTTGTGCTCTAGTCTATTTCGCCTTTTTGAATGGATGAACTCAAACGTGCTCCAGTTTCTCTCACATCCAGTTGCACTACAACATTAACTAAGCACTCGAACAACAAACTTTTGTAGATCAGGGCTATCATTTCCGAATTGCTCCCACCATGCAACTAAAAAAATAAAAAACGTATCCATTAACTAAACAAAATTTAGCAACGTACTAGATATAAGATTAACTACAAAATTGAAATAGGCATCTCATAGATTTTAACGATATACAAGGTTACCTGGATTTAGTTTCTCTCTTTGACGAATAGCAGGCCATACCAAAGTCACCTGTTGACTGCTTGTATTCCTCCATTTGTAGACTTATCAAATCTTGTGTACGATTATCCGGCACCAAGACTGTAAAATCTTGAATCATTCCTCGAACAACTTCCATTTTCTTTGTAAAAGAGGGCTTAAAATATGTCTCAGGATTGAGAAAACAACCTGCTGCATGAAAAGGGCTGTAAAGCTGCTTATCCCATCTAGCATCAACCACTCTAGTGTATGGGGTATACATAGATAGTCTATTGTTAAACCTCACTTTAATTACCTCTTTCGCCTTATCCATTGCTTCATACAAGTACCCTATGCAAGGCTTTTCATCACCATTTGTTAGACGAAGAACCCTCACCAAAGGTTCACTAACTTTCACCACAAGTTGACATTTTGACCAAAACTCTCTATCCTCCAATATAATTTTAACAAGTTCTTTCCCCCCTTCTCTTTAGCATATCAAGACCCAAGCCATTTGTCACTAGTGAACATTTGTCTAAGCTCCTTCTTGAAATTCATGATGCATTGAATACTTAAAAAGTTTGTAGCAAACCTTGTGACACCGGGATGACACAAGTCTCTACCGTTTGTGAAGTCTTTCCTCATTAAGTTCACAACCCATGCATGATTATAAATTTATCGAGTTATCTACAAAAGTTAAAATCACAATTGTTAAGATCCATAGTCAAAACATACTAAATTTAATTGAGCAACATTCATAAATTCTTAAATCTAAATCATAAGTACCTTTTTTTGCTTTTTGGATGGTAGCATCTATCTCCGGAAAGTGTTTATGCTTTGCAAAATTCTCCAACATCAAGTCCACACAATGAGCCGCACAAGGAGACCAATATAAGCATCCGTAAGTCGCTTGCAACATCTTTCCCGCCGCTTTGTAAGTAGCATCATTGTCCGTGATAAATTGCACAATGTTTTTCGGCCCCACTTCGTCAACAATCTCTTCAAAAATAGCTATCAATACATCCGCAATCCTACCAATCCCCGACATATCCTTTGACTTCAAGAACATTGTCCCTTTAGTACAATAAACTAGAAAATTTATCACCGGCATTTGATTTTGGCTCGTCCATCCATCTGACATAATTGAGCATCCATAGGTTTTCCAACATTCTTTCATTTCATCGAGATACTCTCTAGTTTCACAAACACATTTATTCAAAAGAGGGCATCTTAAGTCATGATATGAAGGACCCTTGAAACCTGGCCCAACGGATACCATTGCATCAATCGCCGGTTGATAATATGGAGATAAAGTTGCATTAAATGGAATGTTAGTGTAATATTCCTTATTTTTTTAAAAAAAAATAAATAAATAAAATTTGTGATATTTGTATATACTAATTTTACTCAATTTTGACTTTTGTTGACCAATTGCGGGTCTCCTAGCGAGCGCATCGTAATGCGTGTTCTACTTTCAAGATTTTTTCCAAACGATTCTGAGCACACGGTGACGTTGCCCACGATTTTTCAAGTTCGCATGAATATTTTGGTAATTTTCTGAGACCGAAACCCGGACAGTTCGAACACTGCTCGGAGTAAATTGTACTGCATTGTGCTACATCGCGTGCCGCGGGGTCCCCTCCAAATTACTCCCACACTCCACCAACCACACTTCCCTCCACCACCCATCTCATCTACTCCAACACTCCACATAACACGTCACCCCACTACTCATTCCACCTACCACCACCCCATTCCCCTACATAAATACATTACCCCATTTCCCCTTAAAACTTTCGGCAGAGAAGAGAAGGAGAGGTCCAGAAATTCTGGAAAAGAGGAAGAAAGGAAGAGAAGAAGAAAAGAAAAAGAGGAGAGAGGTCACCATCACTTTCTCCAATTTTCGTCCATATCACGTACCCATTTTTACAGCCACTTTGCTCATAATTACAGTCGTTTTTAGGACTAGGTTTCTTCATAGAAGTTGTAGAGGGCGTCTAGAACTTCATTTTCGACACAAGAATCATCCAAATCGGTTGAGTTTTGAGTGAGTTATAGCCTTCCAAAGTTCAGTAAAAATCTCGGGTACCTTTTTCCAGACAGCTCTCTGTTCCTCCGTAAATCTCCATTTTTCTCCTCGTTAAAGTGGATTTCGGGTTTAGGTTCCTTCACGAAGATTGTAGATCACTTCAAGCTCTTCGTTTTAGGTTCAAGAATCACTCAAAAACGTTGAGAAATGACCACGTTATTGCGGCCCGAAGTTTCTGGGCCTATTCAAACCGAAAGTAGAAATTTCATTTGGACCTTTACAAATCTTCATTTTTCTCATTGTTAGAGTGCGTTTTAGGCTTAGACTCCTTCATCAACATTGTAGAGAACTTCGAGAGCTTCGTTTTAGACACAAGAATCGCTGGAAATGGACGAGGTTTGAACCAGATATCGCAGCCCAAAGATTCTGTTGCCACTCGAATACCACCGGACTTTACCGTCGAGCTTTTCGTTCGGACCAAAGGTAGAAACTCGTACCCACCCTATTCCAAGCTTTTCAATGAGTTATAATAGTCTAGGAGTAATTTAGAGTTGATGGGTTAAAGCCCCAATTCAAGGGTTTCACGAAACCCGAAAGTAAACGCGAATGATACGCTTAAAACATTATTTTAGGTGCTTAGTAAACTCTAGATCCATCATGGTTCATGTTGTTAATTATTCCAAGCATGTTTAATGTTTTAATAACTGTTTATATGAGTTTCTCCATAAATTTATTGTGCTTAACCTTGTTATGGATCGTTGTGTTTAAGTTAGGAGTTTAAAGCGTAATTTTGTGAAATTTGACGTGCATACTATGTATCATTTATGAAACCTATTTTTATAAATGTCACTACTGGAAATTTAGGAGTTTAACGAAATGACCAAAATGCCCTTCGGGTGTAAAATGACCATTTTGCCCTTGTGTGTGTAAATTACATAATGTGTAGTTTTATACTCAGTAAGAAAATCAAGGAATTGTGTTTTGTGACAAGTTAGGACTTTATTATCCAAAATAAAGTATTTTTACGTATTTACCCTTGTCGGTGGCAAAATTACATTTTTGCATTTGTACTATGTTATTTTACAAAAAGGCCCCCGGAGTTGTAAAATTACACTAAGGACCCTAGAGTCGTGAAATTATGTTGGGCACCCTTGTACTTACTTAAAATGACGTTGGTGACCGTTACTTCCTTTAAATTACATTTTGACCCCAATAGTTTAGTAAATTACGTTTTGACCCCTGTAGATTGAATTTATTACGTTTAGACCCTTGGTATTGATTACTTGAATTTTCGTGGAACCGGGTGAATTGAGATATTTGGTTGTGACCCTTGAGATATTGTTATCGCTTTGATTCTGCTGTTAAGTGCACTTTTCATAAACGTGTTAAATGTTAGAATGGACAACTAGGTTCCCGGGTTGGGTGATCGTACACGGATATCACATAGACGATAAGGTTAATGGAAAAGTGAAATGGGATTGATTATGGGGAGTCACCCCAAGATTTGTTGAATGGCAGTCAGCCAAGTGATGAATTGATTATGGGGAGTCACCCCGAGATTTATTGAATGGCAGTCAGCCAAGTGATTTTGTTTTGGAGGAATATTTGGCGGATCGCCAGATTTCAAAACCCTAGGGTATGACACTGCGTGATTTGCTTCATTTGAATTCTGAGGCGTTAAAAGGATGGATGTATTATAGACCGAGTCACGGCTATATACCTACGAGGAGGCGGTTGTCACTGTGAGTGATTAAGGGTACGGTCGGTCCCCGGGAAATTCATCCTTGTGGAGGCTACCGACGGTTGGATTAAGTAAGTAACTTATACCTTCTGTCGGGGCTCCCAGTCAGGGCAAGCAAGGGGGGAGTATATCACAGTTTGGTCATATTCCTTAGTGGTTAACTGGGAGGAAAGTTCTCTAGGTTGAGAACTTAGATGAACATGTAAGTTAATGGCTAGTAACGAAATCAGCTATGTGTTTAATTTCTGTTCTACGATTTATCTCCTGTTTAATTCCTTTAATTATTGTTTTTCAATCATATATGTTGTACGTGTATGTTAAGCAAGGGTTGAGTGGGTTAGAGTAGCTATTGAGTGATTTATCGCTCACGGTGTTACACTTCGTGTGACCCTGGTATAATACTATGATGTTGCTTTGCGACTCGGACGTATTATGCTAGACTTTGGAGATGAACAGGAGAAGCACTACAGTTTGGAGGCCTACGGAGCTAAGGAGGACACCGCCAGAGTTGACGACCATACCACAGAGTAGAGATAACCCTAGCATACCTAGAAGTGAATGATTGTACTTGGCAAGGAGATTAATGTATTTTTACATAGTGGAATATTGTTGTAAAACTTTATTATTTCTTTTTAATGAATTTAACGTACCCAAAAATCGGGGTCGTTACAGTTAGCATCATACCACCATCGAGCAACCGCCATTCTTGCTTCATCAATAGCTTCTTTAGATGACAATGCACTTTTTATGGAAGGTTGGGCACCCGGTGTTGTTCTTGGAGCAAAAAATCCACTTATTTGCCTTCTTTTCTTTTTCGTTGCTTCATCGGACATTGTTTTCTCAATTGAACACTCCTCTTCATCACGCTCATCATAGGAGGGTCCAAGTCCTACATCTTTGCTCACTCTTTCCCTTCTTTCTTTTTCTTGCTTATACTCTTCAAGCACTTGGTTCATTTTCCATTTAACATCCAACGACACTTTTTTACAAGCTTCAACTTCCCCTTTAATCCCAGCAAGATGTTGTTTTAAATGTGTGATTCCACCACATTTAAGATGCTTCTCACAAAATGTGCAAATAGTGTTGTTCTTCTTTCCGGGTACCAATCTACCATAAGCCCAAGCGGGGTCATCGGACTTTGTAGGAGCTGATGACATTGATGGAGCATGGCTAGAAGCATGATCACTCATATTGAATAACCTGTAATCAAACCATCAACTTATCACTCATATTGTTTACTCATGCATTCATATTAATTTCTGGGGTGTTAGCTAGGTTTTCAAACAAATGAACAATATAGCCATTCAATGATCGGTTTAAGATGTGGCCTAAGCTAAAAAAATTGTAAAGAGGCAGACTTGATCACAATTAACAACCCCAACCATTAAATTTGGGGAAAATGATGAATGGGTACATTTAGACATTTCATCAAACACCCTGTGAGCGTATAAATATGCTACCAAGCAAGGCACAATCTTGTCCATATAGATAATCGCTATCGAGTAATTCACGTAATAGGCAATTAAGATAGCATTCAATATATCCCCAATACAAATTACAAACACCAGAAATGCACGTAATAGGCAATTACTTGGATTGTTGCCGTTGGTAATCAGACTGTTGGTGACTAGCGTTGTTGGTGACTTGGTGCAGCAAATTGGACAGTTGGTTACAATCACCGTACTGTTGGTAAATAGGACTTTTGGCAACAAATTAGACTGTTGGTAATCGGACTTTCGGCAGCAAATTGGATTGTAGGTAATCGAATTGTTGTCTGTTGGTGACTTGGTGCAGCAAATCAAACTATTGGTGACTCTGGTTGCCGGAGAGGATCAAACTCACCGGAGAGGTGGTAGATTGACAACCATCTTTTTTTTAGGGGAGTGTAATATGTATAGCCGGGATTAGCCGCAATAGGACTTACGGGAGAAAGGGGAAAATGTGGAAAGTGAGGTTTTATACGAAGTTTTTTTCGAAAAAATTACGAAAGTGCCATCTGCAATTTCTTGGCCGGAATGGCCGGTACCTTGGTACCATCTGGCATCATCTGGAAATCCCAGAACCTACCGGTATTGACCGAAATTGGGAACAGAACGGTATTATAAGGTTTGGTTACCGTTTTCATACAAATCCGGTACGTACCGGCCGGTACGGTATGAGATTCACAACCTTGCATAATACCTATATTTTACCATTTTGAAAAGAAGAATAATGAATTTTTACAATCAAACATGAAGATATTGTTTTAAATATTAATTTTGCAAAAAGGACAGAACGCACTCATTATCTCCTTATTTTGGAAATAAATACTCAAGCCTCTCACTTAGGGGCTGTTTGATAAAACTGAAAGCTGAAAACTGAAAATTAAGTATTGAAAACTGAATGTTAAATTTATTAAGCTAATAAGTTGTTTGATATGTACTGAATCTTAAATACTGAAATAAATAAGTTTTTTATCTGTACAAGGAGCTAAGTATTAAATTCAGTAATTTTTTTTTTTTACTTTGGGTTCATGTATTCATACTGTAATGTATAATGGAAAAGGATGTACATTTATCAAAATAATTAAAATATATAGAATATTGGCAAGATGTGATATAGCGATGGTGATGGTTGTGTTTGTGGTATTGCAATGGTGGTTGTCATGATACTAGATTGGTGGCATTGTCGTGGTGGGGGGCTAATGCTAGGAATAGTGGTAGTGTCGTGGTGGTGTAGTGGTGACTGTGGTGGTGGGAATGGTGATTGTGGTGGTGGTAGTTATGGCTGGAATAGCTGAGTTTTAGTGGTGGTGTAGTACTGGTGGCAGTGGCAGAATGATGGTGGTGTAATGGCGATAGGAATGGCAGAGTGGTGGCAAAGCGGTGAAGTGGAGTTTACAGTGGTATGAGTAGTGGTGGTGCAATGGTAGTAGTGGCAGAGTGGTGGTGTCAGTGATAGTGGTAGTATTGGTAAAAGTGGCAGAATGGTGGTGTACTTGCAGCGGGAGTAGCAAAAGGTGGTGGTGGTGGCGGCTAGAGTGGTGACGGTAGTGGTGGAAGTGGCGGTTATGGTGGTGGGAGTGGTGGTGGTGGTGTAGTGGCGGCGAGAATTAATGGCGAAGTAGTGGTGTGAGTGGCGGTGATGGGTGGTGGTGGTGTAGTGGCAATGGAATTAATGGGGAAGCACTGGTGTGAGTGGCGATGGTGGGGTGGTGGTGGCGTGGTGAGTGGTGGTGGGAGTGGCAAAGTAGTGGTCTGGTGGTGGTGGTGGTGGTGGTGGTGTAGTGGCGGAGGTGGGGCGGAGTGATGGAAGTGGAGTGGTGGCGGCAGTGGTTGTAGGAGTAGCAAAGTGGCGGTTGTGGTTGTGTGAGTGGTGGTGGTGGTTGTAGTTATGGCGGTGGTGGTGGGAGTGGCAGAGTGGTGGTGATGGTGATGTGAGTGGTTGTGGTGATGTAGCGGTGGCAGTGGTGATGATGGTGGTGGTGAATTAAAACAACTGTAAATTCAATAAAAATTAAGTAGCTCAAAGCTATTTAATTTTTTTCAACATTTTAGCTACATTTTAAAAGCCACTTAATCTTTTAAGTAATATAAAATGTGGTTATCAAACCTACTTAATTACTTATTAGTTAATTCATTCAGTATTAAGTGTTGATTCAAGATTATCAAACAAGGTCTTACTCAATAAAAGTGGGCAAAATTAAACTCATCCTAACTCTCTCTCTTCCCCACCTCTCTTCCAACAATTTTAACTACCTGTCTGGAAAAAAAAAACGGGAAAGGAAATCTCTAGAAAGAATCAGGGTATGTGATCTCCACAAAAGTAATTCTAATGTGTGAAGAGATATGTTTGAGTAATGCATGAAGGGATTGACCATATAAAACCCACATGTGGCAAAGGATCATCGGCCATGGTGTGATACCAGTTTGACCCCTATGTATAAGCTCAAAGTCTGAGGCAGTAATTGACTTATTATCATTAAGTAGATGGTTCTTTTAGAATGTGCATATGCACAATATTCTACTACATGTACTGTTACGCCCTTGGAGTGTAGAATATGCAACCCCATCCCCTTCCCTTGCATAAAATATATGGGCCTGCGTAAAAACGCCCGAAAATAGATCATGCCTGAATGCTCATGTAAACGGTAGTTGTGTCGGAAGTAGATTTTTGCGCTAAATTCAAAATTAGGAGTTTTAGACCAAGTATCAAATCACGAAATTCGAAATAGCTTTGTTGATTGATCTCTTTAGCTTTTATGAAGTTTAGTGAGTTGTCAATAGTTTCAGGAGTTAACTAGTTAGTGATTTTTTCATTTTTCTATACAAAATTAGTGAAATGTTACTAATTTTTAAGTTACCAAAAATGGTTAGTCAAAAGTGGGATGGTGGTCGGCAGAGGCAAGAGTTGTTGTTTTTAATTTCCTATACAAAATTAGAAAGAGAGAAAGAGAGAGAGATATGTGTATAGATGTATGTATATTTGTGTTTGCTCGATCGTTGTGTGTCGATTGTTAGCTTGTGGGTGCGTTCAGTGGAGTGAGACGATTGGAGATAGAGTTGGGCATGACATTCTCACTTGCAATATGTGTAGTGCAAACTTAAACCCTTTGCAGATGAAGAGGAAGATGATGGTAATAATGTCATTAATTATGTCTATTCCGTTAACAGAGTTAATGGTGCACTTTAGTCCAGAAACCAGATGGGGGTTATGTGGTTACATTCCAAGGTCAAATAGGTAATTTGCCTAAGCCTACAATCACAATTGGGTAAACTGGACTTTTCTCAAAAACATAACCAAAACTCACATTTCCATACTATTTGAATCTTTACCCAAATGAACCAGTAACACACACACACACACACACACACACACACACACAAACACACACTTTCACTCTCTCTCTCTCTCACACACACACAAACACACACACACAAAACCCTAGATGTCACAAATATTTTTGTTTACTCTTCCCCTCCCCCTAGGGTTTCGCTACCCTTATATGGTGGTGGGAGGGGAAAGCTGTCATAGGGTTAAATCGACACTGAATTTTTACCCGAGATGGCGACAAGTTTTTCCCAACAACTTGATCTTAGCCAACTTTGTACACACACACACACAAATTATAGATGAACGTCTAGACACACAAGGATCACATGAACCATCCCAACCTCTATGAAGCACCAACTCACAAAGGATACACCAAGAGTAATAGAGAGAACACCCTTTGCCTCAGTCCTTGAAAATGTAATGTCAATATAGACTACAATCATGAAATCAGAAAATACATGGGAATCAGCAGTTGATAACTCCCAACTGCCTAGGGTTATGCTAGAACAACAAGAAGCTGCCAGCGCATGGAAAACGTAACTGCTAGTAACTACTACTTGTTGTTTGGGTTTGCTGGGAGACACTTATCCACAAATCCAGCAACCAGTCCTGCTCAAGCCACATGTCCATGGATCCAGCAACATGTGCAGATTTCAATAACTGTCGGTAACTGCTGTGTTGATCCAATCAAGCCAATTTCGAGTTCCAACCCCAGCTCAAATACTTAAGCATTTTCTGATTCTATTGTCCACAGGCGAGCTACAACTTCAAGCATCCATGCCTCAATATTTCTTGGGCCTCCCGTCCATTATCACTGCATACTTGTTAACAGGACTAGTACTGACACGGTGACACCAACCGTCACTATCGAGTCACCTTGCAAAGGCATGCCTCCCTCATGCCTTAGTTTCCACCAGTAGACTAGGGTGCAAGGTGCTGCTCTAAACCAAGCTTAGCATGCTTGAAAATCAAGGTGCTAACAAATGCCATAGTACTATTTCTAATCCACTTCTTCTATTCTTTAATATTTCATTTTCTTTTCTTTCGTCTCTTTAGATCAAAGACTTGTATGATTTGTGAGAGATATGTCTTGCGTTTATGCGAGAGTTTAGTTTCATCTTTGGACGAATATTTCATCTATGGATTGGGTTCTTTCAGACGGTATTGCTTCACAATGATATCCGTATTGGCAGTGTTCTAACCTCACATGATGTTTTTAGCGGAGCAACTCGTGGTGGCTCGTCAACTCTATAGATAGCTTTGGAAGTTCATTCGTGTGCTCATACTTGGAGTCTATCGGATTGTCTGGATACTTGTTATCTTTTGTCTTTAACTAGCACGTTATATCTTTTGAGACTTCTAATTCTAGATATGAATTTTTGCCAGAATGTTCATCATGCGAGATGCCTAGGTTGGGGTGAAAGACATCACTTGTCTTGTACTTTTATCGTTTTCCTTCCGTTAGATGATTAGTTTTGGCTTTGTCCTAAATTTTTGTAATGAATCCCGTTATGTAAGTGCTGGTGAGGCTGTTTTATGCTTCATGATCTCACTTTTGTCAAAAAAAAAACCAGTAACATATGTAATCAAATTACTTTTAAAGTGAAAACAA
This sequence comes from Vaccinium macrocarpon, assembly GCA_022606695.1. Lineage (NCBI taxonomy): Eukaryota > Viridiplantae > Streptophyta > Magnoliopsida > Ericales > Ericaceae > Vaccinium > Vaccinium macrocarpon. The sequence continues at coordinate 26,943,448 of CM040179.1, forward strand.
ATAATGACGTCTCTTACTTTAATTTGCAATTGGTAGAAGTAACCACTTATCAGCTAGAAGCCTGGACTCATGTGAGTCTTGCAATTCTCGCATGACCTATCAATTTTTCTACTGCCGGATTTGTTTTTAAGTGAACGTATATTGTATACCAAAAAAACCAGAGTGTTACAAAAAGGGATACGTCCCTTAGACAACCAGCCAGAGGCTGTGTACAAAACTGTTAGCACTAATCTAAACCAGCCAAAACTAACTACGAAGGATATTAAAATAAGGAAGCTGCGACACGTACAGAAAATAAGGGACAGAAAAATGCACAGATCATTTCTGGGACTTACTTTTAGCTCCCGCACGAACGATTCGAGCCGTTCATTCATCTTAGAATAATTTTTCAAGGGGCGCTGCGAGAAATCATCTCAATTGAACGTGCATAAGTACTCGATCCAAAGCTTACACCCAAAAGTGGGACCCCGAGCCGATCTGTGCATTTTCTGTCCCTTATACTTCTGTCCCCTTAGAATTATCGATTAAAATACAATTTCCGAGTCTCACAGATTCGGGTACTTCGGGTACCGAGATTACATTTCTTGAATCTCCTCCACGAATTTGCTCTTCCTTTCCACTATCGATCATAAACCAGCCTTAGAATTATCGATTAACTAGCCTCACTCTGTGTAGCTCTCCCCTGAAAGATTCTGGCATCCCGCTCAAGCCATGTGTGGTATACAGTACTAGATAGGCTCAGCTTAAATATTATACTCACTCTGTCCCTTTTTAAGTTCTTTGTTTCATAAATTCAACTTACTAAAAAAAACGTCATAATTACTCATTTCACATCAACTTGTACCTTTATTTTACACAATTTACATAAATTTTTACCTCCACTTTATTCATTAACTTTTCAAAATGGCCAAACAATAATTGTACGAACTTTTACCTAATAACTTTTCAAAACATATACTTATTGAGGGATAGTCCAAAATGAAATACTCAACGATTGAAAAGGGAAGGAGGAGTACTAGCCGAGTTCTACTCTTTTACATTCCTCAAAATCCATTACTACTCATCTGTATTTGGATGATATTGAGTCTCCATTGTGCTGTCATCTACAGCAACGATTTTCTTTTAGGCTAGCAATGTAATCAAGGAGAGTGAAGTGAGTTTAAGAGAGTACTCAACTTGTAAAGCTTGTCTCGATTTCTTGTGAGATTGCTCTGGTTTCTCTTTGGAGTATCCGATTTTCAAAAATTATGTAAATATGTTGCATGTGTTTCGCGTGTTTGGTTTTGATCCTTGGACACAATATTGTCTTCATGCCAAACTGAATGAATTCTATATTTGCTTGGTGATAAGGCGAGAGATAAATCATAAATAATCCATGTTGTGTAGAGAATAAGGGCCCATGTCGATATTCTTTTCTTTTTTTAACGACCCATGTAGATATTGAAGGTAAAATAAAAGACGGAAATCCAGTTAAATTGTGGGGGTTCGGCCTAACCTTTTCATTTGGCTGCTTTTTGTCTTTTCAACTTGCGATTGCAAAATGCAATTTTGACTGACTTGCAGCAGGTAGTCTAAAATTTTGGCCAAAATAGCTTGTGTACAGTATATATAGTTACCTTGTCACAATCAACACTCTAATAATTTATCCATTTTACTTTACCTCTCATTAAAATATTGTTTTTCGTTTTTTTTAACAAATAAATATATAAGTGTATATATATATATATATATATATATATATATATATATATATATATATATATATATATATATATATATATATATAGGTAAAACTTCTTATTCACACTCCCGGATTTAAGGGCAAAAATGGGGTTTTTTTGTGTTGCAATTTTTTTTTTTTTGTGGAAAATCCGATCCGTCCAATGTGTTCAGAAGGTGTTTTCTAGGGTTATTTATATTTTTTGCGAAAACTGCTTGGATCAAGCCCTTCCCGGTATTTTTTTTGAAGATTTCTCGCGCAGACCCTAGAAAACACTTTCTGAACACATTGGATGGATCGGATCATCAAAAAAATATTTGGATCATGAAGTTCGGAAATTAAAAGTCCGGATTAGAAGTGAACCATATATATATACATATATATATATATAGACAGAGATATATATATATACCAACATACCCCTCGCCGTTGTTCATACACCTCGCCGTCATTCAATGTTGTCGTCCATACCCATCGTCGCCATTCATCGCCGTCTGTCGATCTCCATCTCCATCTCCGTCTCCATCGATCTTGTTCTCCATCTCCGTCGATCTCGTTGAGCAGCGGTCGAAGAAACCCACTACGATCGTCGCCGTTGATCGTTGTTGTGCCCTCGTTGCTGTCGCCCTCGTCACCGTCGCCGTCACCATCGAATGTGGTCCAGCAGTCGGGTAGAGAGAGAGAGAGAGAGAGAGAACAATAAAAAAAATTGGGTAGTTGATGAACAGTGCCACGGTAAATATACCATAGCACTGTTCAAATATGGCTGTTGAACAGTGATTTACACTACCTGTTGCACCTCAATTTTCTTCTTCCTCTTGTCTATTTTGCCCAAATATCTATTTTAGACTACCTTCTGCACTTGCTCTTATTGTGTGTTGAAAATTCGGTTTTTCATTATTTTCACAGAAAGCCTGAGGACTAGCGCCAAATTTTCTACGTTTATGGTGAGACCGCAATGCAATAGAAAGGCCCTGATTTTGTTGTTTACGGTTTAACCAACTCGGGACCAGTTTGCAAATGCGGGTGGTTAATTGACCATGTTGAGAAATCAATCAAACCAGCAAACAAACAATGTACGAATACTGACCAAGAAAAGAAAGCAAGGAGCACAACACGCATCAAATCTAGAATAGTTAGGAAAGCGCAAACCAAATCAAATCAAGTTTCACAAAACCCAACAATCTCCAACTTGAAGAAGCTTTTTAATCCGAATTTAATTCTTCACGCATGCTATTAATTCAAGTGTTTAGTTAGTCCATACAAAATTTTCTCTCGCTTAATTAGAGCCAACAACCACACAATGTATGAATGACGATCAAGAAAAGAAAGCAGGGAGCACAACACGCATTGAATCTAGAATAGTGAGCAAAGGACAAACCAAATCGAATTAGGTTTCACGAAACCTAGCAATCTCCTACTTGAAGACTGATCCACTACTTCTCTAGGAGATGCAAAAGTGGTAGTCATGTAGAAACCAAAGACCTTAGGAAGCCTTAAATCGGAATTCGATTCTTCACGCATGCTATTAATCCAAGTGTTGAGTCCATACAAATTTTGCTCTTGCTTAAGTAGAGCCTCATTCATAGACGGTCGGATTGATCTCCCAAATTAATTAGTTGATCAAGTGGATTTGATACCGAATTATTAAAATTCTGAAGCCATCTTGTATTAAAGGGGTTAAACAGGGGAGTTTAGAGTGGCCAGTGCGTTGGGTTAGAAGTGGGTTATGGTTGGGGACTATGGGCGGGAGAGCATAGGTTTTGTAATCCTATAATTATTCTCTCTCTCTCTCTCTCTCTCTCTCTCTCTCTCTCTCTCACACACACACACACACACACACACATACACACACTATGTAATTGATCTTCTTCTTCGTTAATCAAACCAATTGTAGAAGATAATTAAGCAACTAGAATATTGAGTTAAGGTTTATTGGAACTTTCCAATAGTTTCTCTGGCAAGTAGGCGACACCCAACTGGGGTGCATTAGCTATTAATTAGTAGCAAAGAAATTTACCCTTAGCAGCAAAAACTGGCGCAATACTGCAAAAATCTTCAGGGGATACTTGACGTTACCTCAATCTCCATTTTCCAATCGTCAAATATTAATGCAGAAAATGCTTCACGGAAAAATCCAACTCATACAAGCAAGGGAATAAAATAAAACATTCGATTGAAAAGAGAATTCGATTTTGGGCCTTGTTATTGTGTGCGCATTGCATTGGGTATATAACAAGCACACAAACAAACAAGAAAAACACTTCAATACACCTTTTACATTTTTCAATACATTTACGCCTACTTTTATACAATTTTCACACATTCACACAATCAACATACGATGCTGAACCTAAAAAATAAAAATAACAAATGCAACTGAAGTATGAAATGCATAAACCTATTTACCTCAAGTTATCATGCAGCATGATTTGGAAAAACAAGACTAGGGTTTGAACAATCTTCACTGATTCCATCAGTCGTAAAAGAATAGGAACATTCGTTCTCTGATAGGTAGTTGTCACGACAAATCAACTCAGGTGACGGTTGGATTTGCTTTCCAGTCAATCTGTCTAGATTTGCTGCTACTTCTCTCATGCTTGGCCTTTTCTTCGCATTCAGTTTTAGGCATCTCTTAGCAAGTTTAGCCATAACAAGAATATCTTCTTCTACACCTTCCTCCAGCACTAGTGGATCCAGAATTTCAAACAACCGATTATGTTTCATAGAAGATTGGAAATACATTACCAGGCCAAGTTTGGACACATCCAAAGAGACAGCTTTGACTCCAGTTAGGATTTCAGCGAGAACTACACCAAAAGCGTAAACATCACTCTTGTCCGTAAATTGCCCTGACCGAAAGTACTCTGGGTCTAAATAACCAAATGTGCCCCCCACCACAGTGGTCAAGTGGGTCTTTTCAGTGGATACGGACCTTGAAAGCCCGAAGTCAGACACTACGGCCCGAAAGTTTTCATCCAACAATATATTGCTAGACTTGATATCCCTGTGAAATATGGATGTGGAAGCATATGAATGCAAATAAGCAAGTGCTCCTGCTACTTCCTTAACTATTCGCAGACGGTTCTCCCAAGATATTGTCGACACACAACCCTCGTCATGAAGATGGTGCGAGAGGGTGCCATTTGATACATACTCGTACACTAACAACGGAACGTCGGTCTCAAGACAACAACCTAACAATTTTACTATGTTTCGATGGTCTATCTGCAACAAAATGGAAACTTCATTGATAAATTGGCCAACCTGGTTTTTGTTCATCAAATTAGACTTTTTGACAGCCACGATCCTTCCATCTTGCAACATTCCTTTGTATACTGTACCAACTCCTCCTTTTCCAAGAACCCGACTTTGGTTGAAATTGTCTGTTGCCTTCTCTAACTCTTCTACTGCAAAAAGTTTTGTTTTCATCACACTTCGTTCACTCGAAGAGATCTGCTGTTGAAACAGCAATCCACCATTTCGCTTGAAGAACTTCTGTTTGATTCTTATTTTCTTCTGTCTTTTTAAGTGCCAATATAGCCAGAATCCAAAAGCAATTAGGACTAGAACACCAATAACGATTCCAACACCTGCTTGGACAACACAAATTAGTGCAAGTCACAACACAAATACACACATATCCAGATAAAGGCATGGATGGCGAAGCGAGTATACCTAGCAAAAGGAATGTGGAAGAAGAGTGATGTCCCTGGCCAGGAATGCATCTCCATCCATCTTCAGTAAGCTTGTAGCTGCTATAGTAACCACTAGGGCAAGTGCAATAGTAGCTTCCTGGAGTGTTGTTGCATATGGCATTGTTCTTGCACTTATTGTGTGTTAGGTCTTTGCACTCGTCAATATCTAATTTTGAGCACCAAAAGTATAGACCAAAACAAGTTTTACACAATTCCGGATTACTCCTCCCAAGACAATTCAAACAAACAAAAGAAAGTAAACTGTAGTAAACAAAACATGGGTCCAAGTGCGCATGGCTTGATAACAAAAACATACTCCTAATGGATAAACATTATCTCAAAGAGTTAACACTCCAATTTCTCCTAATGCACTCTTTCTACTAATTATTATCTTTTTTTGGGCTTATTGTGTTGCAAATAATACCCGTCGACATTAATTTTTTTCCTTTGTAAAATACTACAGTATGTCTTAACTAAAGTAAAGAGGAATCATGAGAGAGAGAGAGAGAGAGAGAGAGAGATACCTTTGCATCCATCGGAAACATAAGGGTTCCCCTGATAGCCCTGCTTGCAGTAACAATTATAACCCCCTCCAGCTGCATCGACGTCTCTGCACTCGGCGTTCTGGCTGCATAGGTAGTCTTTTCTTTTCCTTGCTTCACGACAAGTGACATTACCAATCCCCCAATCAAGCACAAGAGGGATACTATAATTTTCGTTGGTCAAATTACCATACCTAGAGATCCAATCGATCTGGGTGTCATACTTGGAGAGTTTCTTGTCAACTATGAATGCAAGATTACACGACCCATTTTTAGTCCAGGCCCTTTTCTCGGTATTCACGCTGTAGACTCCTATATCAAATGAACGTATGGTTCGTGGGAGAGCAGTTTCACAGTAACCTCTGCCAGCAGAAATATTTGACTTGGTTAGGTTGTCGCAAAAGGATGCACACCCAATTGCAGGGGGCAAGGCGTCGTCTGATTCTCCTTCAATAGAAGCATAGATGTCGCATCCTATTGCTACAAACTTGTTCCTATGGCTGGAAAGTGTGAATGGGCTGTCAACATAATAACTATAACCACCATCTGAACTACTCCCATTCTTGCTGTAGCAGACAGGAGGAGTTTGAGTAATCAGGGTAACATAGCTATCTTGTACTGAGATCTCACTGTATTCAATTATGTCAAAAAAAGCGAGATAAGTGGAATCGGAGGAGTTATCCCATTCGACTCTAAAGTTTTCATCCAAGTAACAGTGTTTCGTTATGCCAAAGGGAAAAGGGATGGTCACGTTGCCACATTTATCAGGGCAAGACTTCCGCAAAACCTTCGGCATAGTTTAATTTGTTGCCTCCCTACTAATTTCGGATAATTGAAGCTAGGCTCAATCTGTACCCCCTAAGAGAATTTCAGAAGGACTTCTAGTGTATGGATTTCCTACTTGATCCATTTCAAATACTGCTCATTCCCTAGAAGCTTTTTGGTACTTCCAAAAGTTCTCTCTTTCCATTTCGGATAGTGCGCAATTGTGTGCCTAAGACATCTCTGTCTTTTACTAAAGCTAGCTAGTGGTAGCCCTGTTGACAGCATGAATCACAACACTTTCAACAAACATCGAAGCCGGCTTATCACCAAATTGAATCAATTATTTACATGCTTTAAGCCTTAAAAGTACTTTATGATCCACCACCAGCTAAATGATAGCAGTTGTGTGAACTACATACAATAGCACTCATAAAGCAGTTGTCAAGTAATCTCCTTTGACAGACATGTCCTCTCATGTGACAAAACGACTGACATTTTGTTTGTTTTCTCCCTTTTTATTCCGTTTCCACTTAGTTCTAGGAGAGAGTTTTTGGGGTAAAGTCACATTTTGTGGCAATGTGGCTGCACCTCCAAGGCCACCTAAGTGTGGGGTTGGTGATCTGTACTACTACTCTTGGCTCAATCCTTGGTTCCATTTGCAAAACAAGGAACCGGCTAGCGCCATTCAGTTGGGATCAGCTGGAGGCACTCCGATGCCAAATGGTAACTATAGTTTATTGGACTAGGATACCCCCTTTAGAGTTTATCTTTAGGCTTTATAGGAAGCGTGTACGTACTAGTTACTCAGATCCCCAAGTAACTCTGTGCGGCAGAAGTCCTGTGACATCACTCGTAACCGTCTCGGATAAGTGACGTCATATATGACGCTTGGAGGGTGAACACATGCGTTTGGAACATGCCACCGGGACTCCACATAGATCATAGCATACTAAGATGTTGTAACAAAGAAAAATTCAACTCATACAAGCAACGGAAGAAGATTTAGCATTCGATTAAAAAGAGGAATTGAATTTTTACACACGACGACAGTAAGTTCACAAGATGTTTCGTGACATCCCTTCTGGCTTTGTAAGCCCTGAGTTCCGACTGCCTAACCGAATCTCGATGCAATCCCATGATAATCTGGTTGAACTATGCTTCAGGAGAGATCCATATAGGAAGAAGGGAAGCATCTGTCTTTTAGGCAGTGGCGACTTCAGGAGTTCGGAAGCATGGGGTCATTCACAAAAATTAAAATACTTTTACTAACAATAAATTAAAGAAAAGCATCACAGTAATAGAAACTCAAAATCTTGCTCCAACAAAAATCACACATAGAACTCAACTAAGTAAAACAGATCAATCTCTCCTTATCAAAAAACAAAACATGTGACTAGGATTCATAAAAGCCTCACACAAAGAAACAACTTTTATGAACTTTCAGTAGTTATATTGTGGTGTCACCACTAAATATAGAGAGTTTATTTATGAATTTTTAGAAAATTTTAATATAATAGTAGTAGTTTATTTTTTTCCTATGGGGTCGGCTGACTCCACTTCCCATTACCTGGCATCGCCAGTGCTTTTAGGCATGATATACTTCTTGAGCCCTGCGTAGGCCCTGTGTACCTTAAATGTGAACCAGCTTAAATTTTTAGGACAATCCAATTCCATTGTCTTTGGAATTTAGGGAAAAATAACATAATTCATCCATTCAATCTCAAATCTATATGCTTAAGTAAGAAATGCAAACAGAGAAGAAACGACCCAATACAAACAGAAACCAAGAATCCCGAGACCCAAAACAAAGATAAACGAAGATAAATAGGGTAAAATTTTAGGGGCTTAATCCAATAGGTCAAATAGAACTGCATGTACTAACTACATTCACTTTTCAGGCTACTGAAAAATATGTACAATGTACAGCAGCCCATTCTAGATTATTATTGTCAATTAAGAAAAAACAGACCAACGGTTAACAAGGATGGAGCTAGAGGGGGTTAGAAAAGCGGGTCAACCCTGCAAAAAAAAAAAAAAGAACTTCCGTATTACATAGAAAAATAAATAAATTTCTTATAAATTATATAGGCTCTTCCCTGCAAATTATTTTGGGAAAAAAAATTCGCCCCTGTGTAGTGCAATTGCTGGCTCCATCCTTGCACCAATTCAAAGAATGATTTCCAATGCTAAAGCCCCTTTCAAATTTCTGTTCCTTGAAATAAAGTACCATTTCAATAAGCCACTTCCTCAAATATTAGATAATCAAGATCGATTAAGAACATAAAAGAAAGAGAAGACAATACCTCCAGGATTGAACTTGTCACCTTACATTTTTATCAAAGATGCTATTTGATCATGGTCTAATTTGCTTATTAAATTTTTTGGTCCTCAAATTATTAACTGAGTCTCATTTTAGTCCCCAACATATACATACATTTGGAGAAATTTAGTCCCAACATTCAACATTTGTACTATAGGCACCAAAATTTCGGCATTGCCTAATCACTGTCCGATTAAGTGAGATAAATAAATAATCTCGATTAATTAAAAGACAAACATTGGTCAAAATTTTCAAATGAATAGTGGGCCCGTCAAATTTATGGGCTTAGTCCTTTTGAAGATTTGTGGAAGACCAAAAATACAATGGGCTAAATTAATTTGCCAAATGAGTCAAGGAATTGGGCTAGCCTAAATGTGTAGGCCCATTTAAGATAACCCAACAAAAAAAAAGTTAAATAATTAATAAATATATTATTTACTTTTTCGGGTTAATGTCATTTCCTAAAAGTAATAAAAGAAGTCAAATTTCTTTTAGGAAATGAAACCAAATGAATCTTCTTGATTGAGGTTAAATTACCCTAATTGATAATCAAATCATCTTGATTGATTATCAATTATCTTGATTTGTAATTAAATAAAATTAATTACAAATCATACCAAATTGAAACCCTCTCTTCCTGAGCCTATAAATAGATGTTCATATGAAGAAGAAGGGAACTTTTTTGGACTCTTTGTTTGACATTCAACCAGAGCTCTTACGCAATTCTCCAACAACTTGCGAAGAGTCATCAAGCAACAAGAACAAAGTGCCGATTTCTTCACAACATTATCACCAACAACTCAAATCCTTCAACAAATCAAAGTCATCTCCCAACACAAAAGAACAACTTGCAAAGAATCACCAAGCACCAAAAACGTGCCGATTTCTTCACAAGTTCAGCATCCAACAAATCATTCAACAAATCAAAAGCCATCTTCAAACTTTGTTCTACAGTTCATTCAAATTGAAGAGACAAAGAAAATTGTCATTTGTGCGATTCAACAACAAGCGTTCAAGCCGTTGAAACCCACAGGAGATCGAATCAGAGGAATATCTTTTGCTCTTTGTTGTAAAAGAGCATTAATTAGAGGTTGTACCCCTCGCATTAAATTGAAAATCAATAATATTTTTATTTTGTGCATCTTCTTCGTGTTCTTGATTTCAGGATCCGAATTTGTGTGTTACATGTACTAATGAAGTACCCAACCTAAACTCCGTTAACCTTTTTCGTCAAAACGAGAGGCTACGACTTCATTTTGCGCAACCTACCCCTGAAGGCTTACACATCTCTCATGGCCTATCAAGCTCTACAGGAATATGATTTGTAGAGATGCTTCATATGTGTGGTTGTGGATTTGATTGTCAATGGAGATTGGATTTGATTGTATCAATGGAGATGGAGAGGTTGATGGAGATGGATAAATTACCATTAAGGTAAGAAAATAAATATTAATAACTATTTCGGTCAATCACTCTTTTTTAATTATCATTAAGGCCAATCACTCTTTTTTTTTGGGATTTAGGACCTTTAAGTATCATATGGTTTCATAGGGTTTTAAAAGTTTATGCACTTTCATATAGTTTTGAGGGTTTAGATACTTTCATTAAGGTACCCTAGGGTTTAAGTTTAGACACTTTCATATAGTCACCCTACGTTCAGGTTTAGGGTGCACTTTCCTATTATAGGATTTTAGTGGTTTAGACACTTTCTTAGGGTACCCCTAGGGTTTTAGGCACTTTCATAGGGTACCCTAGGATTTAAGCGCTTTTCATTCGGTTTGGAATTTAGGCACTTTCATATAATTTGAGAATTTTAAAGTTTAAAATGTAAGAGAGAGAGAGAGAGAGAGAGAGAGAGAGAGAGAGAGAGAGAGACTTAGAGAGAATCTCCAAGAAATTCATTTCTGTTCCTGCGCAGTGTGAGCACACAGGGTGCCTGGTGGGCCAGTGTGAGAAACAACACACTAAAAAAGGACCAGCCCACACTCTACCCGATGTAGATAGAGTGAATAGTGAAACTCAGGCTTAACTTCAATCGTTTTTTGCCTTTTCTTTTGGAGTGAATAATACTTTTCGTAGTATCGGGCAAAAATATTAGACAGATCGAACTCAACGTTACATGCTAGACAGGGGAAGGTTGGAGTTGTGTTATATATAGATGGAATGGCTCAATGGTCTGTCGGATTGTGTCATTGTGTAAAATAATAAAAAGCTTGGAGAAATTGAATTGCATTGCTTAATGGTAATTTGTCCATCTGCATCTCCATTGACACAATCAAATCCACCACCACACATATGAGGGCTCAATGGTTTGGCGGATTGTGTCATTGGAGAAATTTAGTCCCCAACTTTATTATGCAATGCAATTCTCTCTCTTTCGCCAAAAAAAAAAAAACTCAAACGTTAAACATTTTAGGGCGATGTGTGTCATCGTGTCTACAAATTTAGCTCAAAAAATCTGCTTTTTATTCGATAATTGTATTTGCTCAATTGGACCACCAAATGCATATACTGTATTTATATTCTCCTATATAAAATCTATACATATACAACTTCAAAGTTCATACATGGAATACATACACTTCAAATCCTTAAGCCTAATAGAACTTGAATTTGAGGTATAATTCAGTTCGTTTAATAGAAGAATTGAACTCGAACAAGTTTTTATTTAATCTAAGTTTTCAGTTTCAAACATGGGGGAGTTAAAAAATGGAAACAGTGGGTGTTTGATCAATCGTCCATTAGCTTTAGTGGGTAGTGTGATGATGTGGAATTATGAATGATCAGAGATTAAATTTTTCTCAATGTTTGTTTTGCGATGGATTAGACTATGGAATTATTAATAACATGTTTGTTTTTCTCTAGAAGGGATTTGATTAAAATCATTAATTTTCACTTTCACCATTACTAAAAACTAGGGGTGCAGATTGGTCCGGTAGCCCCCCAACCCAGCCTGGTTGTTTTAGGGTTTGAGAAAAATATTTAGGCCCATAGAGTTAGGCTGGATTGAGATTTTAAGCCTGTTTATAATTGAGTTGGGTTTGCAAAATTTATCTGAGGCCCAGCCCGGTCGACCCGATTTAAATAATATTTTTATTTTAATACCATGTGTTACCCTATCTTGATGAAGAGGTGCATCTTAATATCCCCCTTATAGGCTTATATAGTAAGATTATTATTATTTTTGTGTGTGGAACAGCTTATATAGTGACATCTCCTTTTTTATTCAAGAGTATGATCATCTTTGCCTGCTCTTCAATATCTCCTCTTTTCTTTTTAACAGTTTTTTACTATTGCTCTTGTTGATCGGTTTAATCTTTTGGTTAGAGATCCTTCTTGACTTTTGGTTGATTAATTTATGTTTGTGATAGCATATGCTTTAGAAAAAATACATGGGCTTGTTGGATATAGGCTTAAGATTAAAATTTTAATTGGGCTGTGCTTGGGCATATTAAATGAGGCCCAATTATTAATTGGTTGGGCTTGGGAATGCACAAATCTCGCTATTATCTAATATAAGTCCGGCCTGAATCCAGCTCAGCCCGGTGTTTATACATCCCTACGTGAAACCACATTTACAAAGAGAGGAGAGGGAAAAAGAACATTTTGGTCAATATGTACATGAGGAATTGGGATATACAATACCACCTCCTCATGGAATGGCCAAGCCCCCCATTTTTGAGGAATAATAACCCCATGGTACTAATAGTTCCAGACAATTTTGCCAAACTAAACAAATGATTAGGAGTCTAATCCCATTCCCAAAATCCTGTATCAACCAAATATTTAAGTTAGTAACTACTATATTTTCTTGCAATTAAAACTATTCATTGTAATTAAACGAATAACTTTTTCTTCATTTTCTCTCATTTTTACATTCTACTAGCATAATTCTCTTTTACGGATCCTCAAGCAGGGGGGATTTGAATTTGGAAAACTTTCAAAACACACCCTGATCTTTAGCTTCGATGTCTTATCAACACATGAACTTACAGAGTATCAATCTAGGACCTGGCATTACAAGTGATACCTCAATTAAACCCTACTGTCAACCTCCTTGATGGGGCAAACACAAGAGCGCGTGGACCCTATATTGGTGGCATGTATTAATCAGCATTATATCCAACTTGATAATACCAGACTTGTTAACACCGTAGAATAGAGTATATCTCCTCTTTTCTTTTTAACAATTTTTTACTATTGGTCTTGTTGATCACCTTAATCTTTTGGCTGAAGGTCCTTCTTGATCGTCACGGTTGATTAATTTATGTTTGTGATATCATGCTTTAGAAAAATAAATGAGTTTGTTGGATAGACTTGGGAAATTAAAATTTTAATTGGGTCGGGCTTGGGCATATTAAATGAAGCCCCATTATTAATGGGTCAATCTTAAGAGTGCACAAATCTCGTTATCTAGTATAAGTCCAGCTCCAACTCGGCCCAACTCAGTATTTGTGAATCCCTACTTGAAACCCCATTTGCAGAGAGAAGAGAGGGAAAGAGAACATTTTGGTCAATATTTACATGAAATGGGGGATTGGGATTTACCATACCACCTCCTCATGGAATGGCCAATCCCTCTTTTTTTTCTAGGATTAATAACCCCATGGTACTAATAATTCCATACAATTTTGCCAAACTAAACAAATGATTAGGAGTCCAATCCCATTCCCAAAATCCTGTATCAGCCAAATATTTAAGTTAGCAACTACTACTATATTTTCTTGCAAGTTTTTTACAATTAAAACTATTCATTTTAATTAAACGGATAACTTTTTCTTCATTTTCTCTCATTTTTACATTCTACTAGCATAATTCTCTTTATACGGATCCTTAAGCAGGGGGATTTTAATTTGGAAAACTTTCAAAACACACCCTGAACTTTTAGCTTTGATGTCTTATCATCACATGAACTAACAGAGTATCAATCTAGGACCTGACATTTTACAAGTGATACCTCAATTAAACCAGTATCATCAATCTCCCTGATGGGGTAGGCACAGCCGCACAAGAGGGCGTGGACCCTGTCGTGGTGGCATGTTATAATCAGTGTCATATCCAACTTGATAATAGCAAACTTGTTAACACTGCAGAATAGAGTATATCGGTTGATTGAATTGATACTAAGGTATACGATTGTAATATTTGTGTCATACACCGGAGTAAGGGATTATCTAATTTACGATTTTTACACTGAATATAAGAAGTTAAGAGCCTGTTTGGCCGCCCCATTTTTGAGGTTTCCCATTCTCATTTTTACATTTTTGCTGTTTGGCCGCCTCCTCCCAGAATGCGTTCTCTAGAAACTCATTTCTCATTTTCAATGTTAGGAGCCGAAAGCCACAATGATCGAGCTCTTCCCTTCCTTTTCCCATTCTCATTTTCCATTCTCCATTTTCAGATTTTCCCCTAAAAAATACTCTCCCATTCTACCCCTGTCTTCCCTTCCTGTTTTTGGCCAAAATTGTTCAATTACTTTAGTCGCGGGTGGTGAAAACCGAGTTTGGGTGATGGTTTAAAGAAGGATTTGACCAATTTAACTTTTTTAATCAAGGTTTTTGGGTGAAATGTGAGAGAACGAGATTGAGGGTGTTGGTTATTGTTTTCGGGTTTAGAGGTGCACTGGGTAGATTAGGGCTTAAAATGGAGTTTTTTTTTTCTTATGTTATTTAGGTGTAGATTGGTCAAGGTATTCAAAGGTTTTGGAGTTTGTTTAAGAGAGAATGGTAAGGTCTGGGGTTTTCGAACTGTAGTAGAGACGAAGGAAGATGGGTTTTGGGTTGTGAGAGTCTGAGAGGGGAGAGAGAGAGTAGATTTTTATCACTATTTTGTTTTTTGTTTTTTTTTTCCCGGAAATGTGTTGGATGTTGGCATTTTTATCATTCATTAATTACTGGATGTTGGCAAGTTTTTAAAACAAGGGCAAATTGGTAAAAAATAATTCATAACTCATTTTCACAATTTTTCTCCCAAACACTATTTCTTTTGCAAAATACATTCTTCACATTTCTCTCAAACACTCATTCCAAATTCAAAACTCATCCATAATCCAAAAAGCCAAAAAATCAAAAATGAAAAGATAAAAATTAGGCTTCCAAACACCCTCTAAGAGTCAGAGAGAGCTTACACGTGCGAAAAGTTTGAAAATTTTCTCCCAACCTTATAGAGTACTCTATTTAACTCTCTTTTTTTTGGTTAAAATTGTAAGTAAAAAAAAAATTAGTACTAATAAGAGGGTGTTTGGCCGACAATTTTTTTGGCTTTTCTCATTCTCTTTTTCTGTTTTTGGGTGTTTGGCCGACACCATCCAAAATGCATTCTCTTAGAACTCATTTTCCATTTTTCACATTCCAGGCCATAACCCAAAAACCGCCTCTGAGCTACTTTTCCTATTCTACTTCTGATTTTGGTTTCCCATCAATTTCTACTCTCCCTTCTACCCCTCACCCCTAATCATGTTATCCTCTAGATCCACTTTTACCACCATTACAAACAGCAAAGAGAAAGGAGAAGACATAAGATATACCAGACATATACATACACAAAGATATCCATACATGCATGTAATGATTTCCAACGATGAACTTGAACAATAACTTCACTTTCAACACTGATCCATTAAAAAAAAAAAACTAACCCAGTTTAATCAATACCCAATCTGACCGTGTGGAATTGAAATAGATTGAATCAAATCAAAGATATCCGACTCAAGCTACCACACAACAGCACCATAGCTTATGACTGGAGCTACCACACAATAGCACCAGTAAGTCACGGCGTTGGCGCCTGCATTAGACACGGGGTTGGTTCTAAAGCAATTGACAGGAGTTTTGATTTCATTGCAAGGATCTCCATCGCTTGGTGATCAAAATTTCACATGCACAGGAGAGAGAGGGAGAGAGAGAGAAAGAGGGGTGGAGTCACACAAAAGACAGATGGGGGAGAAGAGTGTTTCTAATACCATTATAAATGAAATAAGTAAAGACAAATGGGGGAGAAGCAAAATGGTTATGTATATTATTAATTTGCCTTTCCAATATTTTTAGGACCACCTTTTTTAATTTTATTTTGGGGCAATTATTTCCATTTGAAATTATTTGTATTAAGTACGAGACACTTTCAATTACAAAAATAAAATAAAATTTAAGAGCAAAAACTTTTTTAACAAAAAAAAATAAAAATAATTGTAATTGGACGGGACAAGTTTGCCAAAATATTTTCCAAAATGACTTTAAAAAACATGCTAAAAATAATATTCGCATTTTATATACCATAATAAATAAACAAGGGCAAAATGGTAAACAACTAATCAATAACTCATTCTTATCATTATTCTCCCAAACACTACTCTTTTTGCAAAATACATTCTGCCACTTCTCCCAAACACTCCTTCCAGATTCAAAACACATTCTGGCCATAATTCAAAAAGCCAAAAAGTTAAAAATGAAAAACTAAAAAGTAAGCTCCCAAACACCCCCTAAGAATTTGCTATCCAGGAGAGAAAGTCAAGAAGAAAGTGGTGTTTATTTATTTATTTATTTTTATTTAGTGAATGCAGTTAAATAGGAGTACGGGGTGTTCCATGAACAAAAAACATTTTATCCAAAAACCAAAATTCGTTGATAACTTAAAAAACAGTAAAAAGTCAATTTTTATTCTAAAAACACCCTTAGCGGAACATCCCTTAAAATACATTAATAACTTGAAAAAAAAATCTTCGTAACAAAGTATTTCTAAATTATTGTGACACTAAAAATTTACTGGAGTATTTTGGAAAGGCAGCTGTGCCATATGTATAACCAAACGAGGCTATCCAGTTCCCTTCCCCGTTTTTCTTCTGGTCCAAACACCTCCACCTCGAATAATAATTTGGGCAGGCGTTGTGCAGTACGTGATGTGCGGCAAAACGACATAATTTTTGCTCATTTTCTTGCTATAATTCTAAGGCTTTGGTTGGAGAGTTAATTTTGGGTTTAATTTGGAATTTAATATTAGGTTATTTGGGGTAAGGTATAGTGTTTTTAGGCACTTAGACTTAGACACTTCGGCTTTAAGGTTTAGAGCATCCTTGGCTGGAGCACCAAAATTTTCACCAAATTTAACTTCAAAAATATATTTTATAAATTAGCAAGTTACTTTATCAAAAACCCACAAAATCAGACTCTTTATTTTAACGTTCCTATATTAAACTATTCCCTTCAAATTAAAAAAAAAAATTCTCCCCAAAAGCAAATCTCCCCCGCGCTGGGAGATGTTTTCGGTAGAGAAAAAGTAGTGGATCCCCCGTTAGCCATTAAAATTTCTCTCCCCACATACATGTCGCCACGTGTCATGACCCCCCCACCCTCTCTCCTGTTCCCCTCCCCCTCTCGGGAAAATTTTGGGTGCCAATAGGGTACCAAGCTGTAAAACCCACGCGGTACCCATAGCCAATAAATGCTTGACACATGCCTGCTCAGTACAAGACTTTTGTTTTAGAAGTGAAAGGAAGTTTATTCCATTAATATTTTTTCTCTCCATTAGAAATATTCTTCTCTCTCATGATTTCTTCCAAACCCACAAATCTTCAAAATCAAATTTCTCAGGCCTTGAATAAATATACCCAAATAAATACATACCTAGCTAACTGAAAAGACAACGATGATCAGCTTCCGGCGACGGCGACAGAAGTGGGTGACGATTGACGATTCATCTTCCTCTTTTCTCTTGGTATTCATTGCAACATTACAACTTACATGAGGCTGCCAAATGGGTGGCACCCCAACAACTCTAATGTTCGGGCGTTGGTTGTATTTGATGGTTTTTAACTCTTGCAATGACAGAGAATCAAGTATTGAATTAATCTTCACTTGTTAGCTATTTTCCATCATTGAACCAAGAAGGGGTTGATAAAAGAAAAAGGGGTAATTTGAACCATATTACCCTGTTTATAAGCCAAAAAACAGAGACGAGCAAAACTCAACTTTTTGGGGAGCTTGTGGATAGACCCATTGTATATATCATTCCTATTTGAATAAGCACCAATTTACTTTGGGTAGGGATTGTTCAAACTTTGTCAGACTTTGATATCTTGCAAAGAACTCTCAAACGTTTTACTTGCAAGAGGAGAGAAATGGGTTTGTAGAGAGAGATTTTTTAGGGAAGTGGGACATTTGAGAGGAAGAGAGAGAAATTATGGGACGCGGAGAAGAAGACAAGATATTTAAGCCTGTTTTCGGGAAAGTGAACCCGTGAGAGGAGAGAGAAATTAACCTCCGTTTACTGACTCCGTTATGTTCAAAGAGATAGCTGTCCACGTGTACCGCCAGAAATTGTGTTGAAGAGGAGTTGTCTTCCTTTGAATGGTTTTTGGGTACCACGTGGGCTTGACAGCTTGGTACCCTATTGGCACCCAAAATTTTCTCCTCTCGCCTCTCTCTTTACGCAGCACAACCCAAGAAAAGCAATCGGAAGAAATAAAAAAAAAAGAAGTCCGTGAACAGTGCCACACTAAATTTGGTAGGGTACGATATCAAAAATAATTTGAGGAGGTAGAATAGAGAACCTAATTTTTTTGAGATTTTGGAGAATTTGACTCCCTACTTTAACTCAGCCAAATGGGATGCTCTTAGACACTTTAGATTTGACACTTTGTAGTGTTTTTTTTCCTTCCTCTATACAAGGCTTTTGGAAACTTCAAAAATGTGTTCAAAACTACATTATTTTATCACACCACGCACATCACATTACTCACCCGATTGTGAATATTCGCACCAATAGCCTTTCCCGATCAATCACACCTCGAATTCCACCCATTCCCAATTCTTCGCTCACCTTAATCCTCTTTACACGATGGCCTTAACCGTACAGTCCGTTGACCTCTCCTCCATTTCCGGCCGCCGCATCGAATTTCCATCTCACTTTATCCCAAGGAATATCGGAATCCAAACAGCGCCGAAGAAGAATAGCAGAGGAGGCAGGGTTAGGGTTTGCTCGAGGATCAAGGATTTGGAGGTTGGAGTCGCAGAGTTGGGTCATGATATTGGGTTGTACGACGTGTTTGCAGCTTCGGTGAATCTGAGTACGACGCCTTTGCCGCCGAAGAAGAGTAAAGAGGAGGAAGAGAAGCAGGATTACTATGTGAACACGGGGTATGCGATTCGGACTCTGCGCGAGGAATTTCCGGAGTTGTTTTATAAGGAACTCAGTTTTGGTATATACAGGTTTGATTCCGATTTCGCTCCGCCCTTTTCGATGCTCTGTGTTTGGTTGGTGTATTTATTGGGCAAAACTTCATTTGGTATGAAGCACCCCAATGGGTATACTGAAATCTTAAGCACGAATTTTAGTAAAAGCTTCTATTAATGGCTCGATATAGGCTTGCAAATTTGAGTCTCCGTTTATTCAAGTAAAAATTTGTGTAAAACTCAATTTGGTAAAGGTGTGGAATGGATTTTTAGGGGTTTTTACTCGAATTTTGAGTTTGAGTAAGAAATAGGATACGGGCTCGAGATACTTTGAATTTTTATTTTTTATTTTTAGGTTTTCTGGTGAGGAGACATGTGAAACCAAAACAAACCAAACAGAGCCTTTTAAGTTATAATCGATTGGGGTTGGTGGGGAGCGCCTTAGCATAAGTCATATTCTTTATCAGATTCATGTCAATGGTCATATTCATAATCGGATTCATGTCAACGGTTTTTTTTTTTTTTTTAATGCTGGCTATACATAATCCTACTCCTTTATTCGAGCTTGGGACTGGCTCTAAGCATGACCGGTTGTGTTTACTGAACGTCTGTTTCCTGAATACTAGTTTCTTTTTATTGGTATGATCAATTTCTGAAATTAGCACTGTAACACTGTCGGTACTTTAAGCAAAACATGCTTCAACTAAGATTGTGTTATTTGGACCATTTTTATTGTCCACTTGGTGTTTTATTGTTGCTTTGTTGAGGCTTATATACCTGTGTTATGATGGGTTGCTAACTATGTCTGTAACTCTGTATGGCAGTGTAATATTTCTGCTTATTGTTTTGTTTTTTTGATAAGTAACTCTTCTACTTCTTCTGGCTCTAGAAACTAATGGAATAGTTCAGGTTAGTCATGTCTTTTTAGAGAGCTGGTAGTCTTGTTGTTGTTGTAGTTTAGTGTATAATAGTGATGTGTAGACTTCCAAGATCTCTGATGAATTATTTTATTATGGTTAACGGTGAGGTAACTGAAGACATCTATGCTTGGCAAGTAAATCATACTTTATTTTCCTAGATATAGATGTAGCATGTGATTATAAGTAGCTGTGGAACCAGTTCTTTGTGAAATTGCTAGTTTTAAGATTAATTGTCAAAGCACATTTAGTTTAGTTCGTTGTTGAATAGTCAAAACGCATTTTGAGTAATGTTTTCTTCAGCAAAATTAAGTCCACCCACTGTTCTTGGGGGAACAGCAGGAAAGATGTAGACTTAGCTAAAAAAAGCATGAAGTCCCTTTATTCAGTTACCACCACTTTCCTCCTAATTCGCTTCTGGCTATCTAAAAAATAAGGTAATAACTCTGTTGTTCAAAGGGTATCTAATGCAGCTCCTTTATCCTAGATGAGTATCAACGTTTTGAGCTTCTCGTCCAAGTGAGTGCACAGCCTGGAAAGCCATGCAGAGGAGGAGGAAACCATAAACATATTTCTATTACTTTTGAGATTTGTATTTCCATGTTTAAAGTCCTTAATTTTCCTTCCAGTCTTTTGATAAGTGGTGATATTAATCCCAAATTCACACCCTCATAAGATAAAAGGAGGATAGGTGGGGAAGGTGGCGGTTTTTGCATTTCTTGACTGGATAAAGTAGAATATGAGTCTAATCTGAGAAACAATTGAATTTATTGCATATTGATCTGTAATGATCAAGATGGTTATTTGTTTTTATTATAGAGGGTCTTGAATATTGTATCTCCTCACCTTTGGGATGAGACCCATGTAAAGGGTCAAGGGTTGTAAGCTTCTTTTAAGGTTGGGTTTGTGTGGATGACCGAGCATGGTAACTCAACTAGATTCTTTACATGGAAATCTAATTAGTAGGAGTCAAGTTCTTATTGATTTGGTTTTATTCTCAAGGTAGAAGGGATAACACAATCATCTTTTTTATTTTATGATTGCTAGATCTTTGGTCCTTGGATTGTTGATGTGCTTGGAGTAATTTGGGTTTGTCCCACAAATAGTCCATTCTGGAGAGGAACTCGAGTACAGTAGAGAAGGAACAAAGCTTAGTTTACGGTGTTGACATGGATCGTTTAGTGAGAGAGCAGAACAAGAGGACTTTTGAGAGTCCATTTCTGAAATGAATTGAAGTGCCTACCATTTTGAAATAGTTGGTTCTCTGATGGATTTGACCCATTCTTGAACCAATTTTAAGACTTCTGGGCTCTTTTGAGTAGACGTATGGTTGATTTAAGTTTTCCCTTTCCCTCTAACGGTGCATATGGGACATGACTCTTTAGAGGCTTGTATACAACAATATTGTGGAGTGACGAGGTGTTGAGGTTGTTTTGTTGAATTGTAGCATGACTGATATGGTTTTTGTATTAGCATGCTCCTACGTTTTTACTGATTATGTAAGGAATGTCAACACTTACAAGCAAACATGTTAACTCTCTCACAACTCTTGGTGGGTTCCACCAGCACTTGGTGCGGATGCTGTCACGGTTTGTAAGAGAGAAAGTACATTTCTCTCTTTAAGTGTTCGTTTCCTTATAGGGCTGGCCCTGAACATTACAGATTTCTACGTGGATCTTATTTATGTATCTAACAAATACAAAGAGACATAAATGTTAGGATTCCAACAACGCACCACACGCAACAAAGCAGTAAGTCAAGAGAAACACAACACATAATTTACGTGGTTCGGCCAATCGGACCTACATCCACGGGGAGGGGGGTTTCACTATAATCCGGAGAAAATCCGAGTCTTTTGTGTTACACACTCACTCTCTATCTCACAATAGATGAAACCTCACCAAGTCTCTCGTGTATCTCTCTTTCCGGGAAAGCCACAACCGGCTCCCCTCTCACACACTCTCTGCCTCTCTCTACATTGTGTTACCACACTAACTAAAACAAGGCATCACAGAGTATTTAATACAACATAAAACCCTAGCCCACTCCCTCTGGGCTTAGCCCAATTGGCCCACACGGGGTGGAATCCCAACAATAAACAAATAATCTTGTGTCAAAATAATTAGTACATAGTAGAATATTATATTCTTGCCTAATATGTTGAACAGAGTTTAGACAAAAATACAAAGAAAATACAAACCTGAAATCTTATTAAAGAAAATTGACGCAAGTACAAATTATATGTATAATAATTCCGTGCCACTTGTTTACAAAGTTATGCCATTGGTGTGGTGGTAGAGTACTAGAGTGTAGGGGTGAAATCAGTTCGGTTTCGGTCGGTTCAGTCCGATTTGTAACAAAACCGAATTGGTTCGGTTTATGATGTTTGGGAACCGATCCTGACTGTTTTGAAATCGGTTTCGGTTTGGTTCGGGGTGGTGTCGGTTCGGTCGGTTTTTTCGGTTTTCTCAAAATGGGCGAAGTTGGCCTAGTGATTCATAGTTGTGTGATTAAAACAAATAGAGATCGACGGTCTAGATAAAAGAAGGGGTTTTACTATTTCGGTTCGGTTCAGTCAATATTTCGGTTTGGTTTGGTCTAAAATACAGGCACCCGAAAACCGAACCGAAATATTAATTTTTCCAGATCAAAAACCGAAACCGACCGAAACCAATACAAAACTGACCGAAAACCGAAAAAACCGGTCGGTTCAAGGCCGTCGGTTTTTTTTCACCCCTACTAGAGTGCATGTTTACTTTTGGGGTACCAAGTTCGAAACTTGGTTGCTATGGGAAATCTATTTGGATGTTAATAAAAAAGTAGAGGAGGATGTTTGGATTCAGGAAACGCGTGGATTAAGAAGAGCTTCTGCTGCTGAGCTATTCTGGCAAATCTTTTATATATTCAAACTATCTACTTATGATTACATATGGAACAGGGCCCTATTTTGGTTACATCACGGACCCAAACTGGGTCAAAGATTGCCTATTTAGTTTTTGTTCATCAATAGCATACCAATCTCTTGCTTTTGATTTTTACAGGGATGATATTGTCTTCAAAGATCCACTCAACACTTTTGTCGGTATTGAGAACTACAAGTCAATTTTCTGGGCTTTACGATTCCATGGAAGAATATTTTTCAAGGCCTTGTGGATTGACATTGTTAGTGTGTGGCAGCCTGTTGAAAATAACATTATGGTTCGGTGGACTGTCCACGGCATCCCCCGTGTACCATGGGAGAGCCATGGTAGATTTGATGGTACTTCTGAGTACAAACTTGATAAGCATGGGAAGATCTATGAGCACCGAGTTCACAACATCGCTCTGAATGCACCACCCCCAAAGTTCCGAGTACTTGCCGTTGATGAATTACTCCAATCTATCGGAGTCTCCTCAACACCAAAACCCACTTATTTTGAGATTTCACCCTTTTCGATGATGAATTCTTTGCCTTTATTGGTGAAACTTGCTTGGGTTAGACAATACTTGACTTCTGTTTTTGCCTCTTCACAAAGACACGAGGGAGGATCATCAACATAGTATTGCCTAAAAACTGCCCAGATTTTGGTGTATGCTGGTGTATTATATTGAGCTTCGCACCCTCTTAGGTTGTGGTTGGATTCTATATATACTTGGAGAAAACTATGGAGAGAGAAGGAAAAGGTATAGGAAAAATTCAGACTATAATGAAGTGAAGGGTTCAAAATCTATTTCCTTGGGTTTGCTATCATTTTCCTTTCTCTTGCTAACCTCTCAGTGGAAAATCCACAGTTCAAACACAACCTTCCGTTTTTGTATCAGTTGCTTTGTGTCGCAACATTTCCCTGGTGTAACATTGAGTGCTGTACAGCCACTTCTCATGGCGCTCTGTTTGTAATGCATGCTGAAAATCCACCCTAAATTCACCCTAAAGTAACATATAGTGACTTGTCACCTTTCTGGGCATGTATTATGATTGTATATATACATTTTGTTGTAGAGTGGAATTGTTATATCAAGTTACCTTTTCTCATATTTTGGGTCATATATATTCTTAAATTGGGGCAAACTTTTGGTATACTCAATGGTTTTGCAGGAGGATTTGCTTGGTGATAGTGTCATTTTTTTGAGCTGCATTTTTACAAGGAGTTACCTCTTATATGTGTTCTACCAAAAGGAGCAGCCCGTTCCAGTTTTGGTCCAGTGTGTGCGCACGCACATCCTTGAGCACAGTGATGTTCTTGTCACTTGTACATTTGTTCTACTCGAGGCTTCCCACTCCTTGTAGGCAGAAAAATCACCCTAAAGTTAAAATTGATTGCACTGATGGCCACGGGGTCTTCAAAAGTTTTAGCAAAACAATGGTTTGAAATTCTCATATCGTAAACGTGATTACTAAATCTGGGTGGAATCGGTTGTTACAACACTCGATGTTATAGCTATTTCCTTCAGACCGATCCAAGATTTTTTCTTCGTGCTTGTTCGATGTTCTGATAGAGTTTTCTGCATGCAAGGCAGCAGAATTGCTTTCATAGTTCTTTCTTAGACCCTGATTTAGTCCCTTTTCTTGTCCTTGACTTTGACAAAGGTGCACATTTCCTGACCGGTAATGTTGCTGGAATATCCGCGGCAGGATCATCTAGAGTAATTGTTCGAGAAACAATTTCATCCATCCTTGTAACGTTGTTATAATACTAATTTCACAAATCTAAGACATCTAATTCGCGGTAGAATGATATTCAGACTATATATATCAAATAAGTTAATTGAACTTGTACTACAACTTTTTGGTTTTGGGAAAGCAGATACTAGACACAAACATCAGCTTTTAAACATTGAAATCTATATAGTGACGTGTATTTTGGGACAACAAAAAATGGAATAAGGGCCTAACTTTATGGGACATATGGAGTATCATATAATGATGAACCAAGAACAGATGAACTCAGGCGACTGCCCTGTAAAAGTTTCAAATAATCTTCTCAACAAGGTCAAAAAATGGAGAAGAATTTGGATGTGTATAGGGTAGGGATGACGTGGTACTAAACGTGGATCTTGGCCGTCCAAAAGTGTTTTGGATGTCCTAGATTTAAGAGAGAGATAAAGGGGGTTGAGATAAATCTGAGTCATACAAAACACTTTTGGATAGTTGAAATATGCGCTTGGCACTACCATGTCATCACTACCTTAGGGCATTTTTAGTGCGCTATCTAAAAGAGTTCTCTTAAGTGCTTTAACTAGTTGGCTAAGAAAAACTTAAAAAATGGTCTTTAGGTGCACAAAAATTGACTCTCTAAAATCCTAAGTGGTATCCCTCACTACCTAAAGTGGTCTAAGTGACTATCTAAATTTAGGGAGAGACTTAAGAAGAGAGAAAAAGGAGAGAAATAGAGAGAAGGGAGGGAGGAGAGAGAGAATAACTTTAAGGAGAGAGAGGAGAGAGAAAAAAGACTTAAAGTTAATGAACATTTTTAAGGAGCCTTAATAAAGTGCATTTCTTTTTAGTACACAAAATAAGATTTCACATATGCTTAAGTATACATTTTAACAAATATTTTTTAAGTAATGCACTAGAGATACTCTTACAACCACCCAAATCCTTCCCCAGGAGATGTACAAATGCCCCATCAGCTTTGTGGGTCCTGGGAGTTGCTTCACGAGAAACTAAAAAACTTGACCAAACTGGAACAGTAACGACATAGAGGTGGTCCTACCGTCCTAGGGTCGGATGAAAGATAGTACAGTTACTAGAGGGCCATGTGACATCCTTGCGGTCTTAATAACTGCATAATTAGATTTTACTACCCCATTTGTCCCAAAATGATAATTTTATACGTAAAGAAATACTATAATTTTAGGGAAAATAAATAAAATACTTCATTTTGAATTTATTAATTTTTTCGCACTAAATTAAAGAACTCGTTGAGATTTTTAATTTGGTGCAAAGGAACTCAAAAAATCAGGTACGGAAGTACTTTCTTTGAAAATTACATATCTTTTCATATGGGACTATCCTTTTGGGACGGATGAAGTATATAATTGCGTAACAATTATGATCGAATACGTTAACTACTATGATGTAAACATAAGTTGTGCCCTTATGATGCTAGTCTATGCAAAACTTTGTTATTTATTACGGAGTAGTTTAAATGATCTTATGCTATAGTGAATAGTGAAATTTAATCTTTTTTTTTTCCAAAACACAAAAAAAAAAAAAAGAATAGTGAAATTAATAACCAGCATGTTATGAGGTCATTGATGTGTGCAATGCAAACTGTAGTTGAGATGAGATGCATATAAACTGATTTGGACATACTTTACTTTAAAAGAACAAATTAATAAAATAATAGAGGAAACAAAACAAAACTAATACTCCTTCCGCCACATATATTTTAAGTGTCCTATAAGTTAAATTGAACTTTTTAAGAAGTCAAAATTATAGCTTTAAATTTCTAAATTCAACTTTCCAAATAGCGAAGTTGGTTAAATGTATTTAAATTGTTCATAACTTTCAATATGGAACTCAAAACATATGTAACATGAATCTTGTTTCATAGATACTCTATTATCAATTGGTTTTATTATACAAAGTTTACAAGAAAAACTTTATAAATTAAAAGATAATGGACAAAACAATTGTGATGGAAATAGTAGTTTTTACGAGAAAAACTGAAAATTTAACATGTTTTGATGAATATTTTTAGAAATATATATATTTTTAATAAGCCAAAAGAGAAAAAAGAGACATTTAAATTGGGACTGAACAAGTATACATTTTCAACGTAAAATATTTATTGGTCCACCACGAGTTTCTTCTTGGATAAAGATACGGGTACAAAACATTTTGTACAAAAAACGCACCAATCGTGTTCGGGGACCCATTTTTGGATCTCACATGAGTGATCCGAACCGTTCATTATTCTTAAAACATTTTTTCGAGGGGCTCTACCAAAATTCAGCTCAATCGAACGGTTGAAAGTGGTCAAACCAAAGTCTCACCGTTCGATTGAGCTGAAATTTGGTGGAGTCCCTAGGAAAAATGTTCTAAAAATAATGAACGATTCGGATCACTCATGTAGAACCCAAAAGTAGGTCCCTGAACGCGATCAGTACATTTTTTGTACCAAATATCCTGTACGGGTGGCACTGTCCTTTATACTTTTTCCAAACCAGAACCGCAGTCCCAACCGTTTAAGACAGTGGACTGATTTTTTTTTTGCTCCAATTCCAACTAGACTGAGTTTTTTTTTTTTTTTTTTTGATTTTAGGAATTCAGATACTAAAATTATGATTGTTTTTAACTCAAATCAACTACAATTTTAGCGCATGATAATCTCATTTACTAAAATATTGATTTTATTTAAGATGCATAATCTGTGTGCACGAGCGTAAAGGTGAAAAGGCCTTTGAAACACATCTAGTGCAAAGATTGAGAACATGATCGCATGTCATTTTGAAGGATTACGTTACACAAGACAAGACGTCATTTTCAGTGGCCAGTAAGTAAATAAAGAAGAGGAGAAAACACAAGTCCCACGATTGCTTCGATTACACACCCCTCTCTCTGTCTCTCTCTCTCTCTCTCTCTCTCTCTCTCTCTCTACTTAGCTCTCCAACCGTGACCTATCTTCAATCCAAATCCAACTGCACCATTATTATAATTACAGTAGAAACATGATCCACCAGTTCCCCCATTACTTAATTGATCTTTCTCGATTGTCACTTCAATACCTGTTTCCTGTGTGTTTGTGAGAGAGAGAGAGAGATGGAATTGGAGCCGCTCCAAATGGACGAAGAGGGATCGACGACCTTCGACGAGCTGTCCATGGAGCGTAGCAAGAGTTTCGTCAAAGCCTTGCAGGTTTGATTCTTTCTATTTCACTATCAGATCTGGTTTGTTACTGTTGTACAAATGCATGAACACAATATATGTAAAACTCGATACAAACTGTATGGTTGAATTCTCTAATTAGGTAACTTCCATTTGCCCCCCTTGCTCGTTGCTTAATAAATGTGCTTTTCCGTTGATCCTTAATTCGCTTCCCTTTGAGGTCGTGTTTTTTGTTTTTTCGATTTCGATCAGGAGGCCTTGTTTGGTCCTCTTGAATGGTTTAGGGAAAGAATGGAATGGTCTGTCAATGTAATGGTCATTTACCTAATGTAAAATTTCTGGTGATTCTTAAGGTGTACTCTGTCATTTTGACAAGCATTTCGCAAACGTCGTATTCTAAGAGCATATCCAATGGTTCTAGCCATTTTTTAAGAGCCAAACCCATTTTTTGGCTTGATACAGTGTTACTTGGTCAAATTTTGGCAATAGTGCTCTGCTTGCGGCCGTTGGATCACGCCCACATATCACAGCCACTGGATTGCTCCCAAGAGCCGTTTTATCACAACCTTTGCAAGAAATGGCCCAAGCCATTTTCATGAGCAAAGAAATGGCCAAGGCATTTTTTGGCACCCAAAATGGCTCCTCATTGGAGTAGAGAATATTGGTCTTGAAGCCAAATATGGCTTTGGCTCTCAAAAGGGCGCTCCATCGGAGATGATCTAAGGGAATAGGGGAATGCACGCTCTTTTTCAGCTTCATGTGAGTAAACCAAACACGGTGTTAGGAACTGTCCAAGCCTTTTACTTCCTATCCATTTGAAGATTCCGGATGAATGAAATAGCTGAAACCTTTTGATTTGATCAGTTATTTTTGGAAATTGGTGTGATATATTCATTGGCTTGATAGCTGTGTTCTGTGGTCATTCTTGAAAACAATTTTGTGATGTAGTTTCTTCCAAATAGTTTGTTGAAAGCCTGATCCACATTTGACCGATAACTTGTGCTGGTTTTGATCCTTCTGTTATGACTACTTCAGGAACTCAAGAATTTGAGGCCTCAACTTTATTCTGCTGCGGAATATTGCGAGAAATCTTATCTTCGTAGTGAGCAGAAACAGATGTAAGACCAATGTAAATTCATTTTATTCGAAAACCATGGGCAAAACTAAGCCTTCATGTGTATTATGTGAGAGAGGAATCTAGGTGACTACTTAATCCTCAGGGTATGGGTGAGACTTGACTATTTAAACTGGGTGCTCAACTAATGTATAAGAGCACAGTGAATTAATTATCAAGTTGTTTATGAGAAATCTCATCTTTGTAGTGAATAGAAATGGAAGTAAGACAACTATGACTTCAACTTTAATTGGAAACCATGGTCAAAACTAAGCCGTCATTCATAATTGGTGAAAGAAGAGCCTAGGTGACTAGTTAATCCTCAGAGTTCGTGTGAGACTTGATGATACACTTCCTGATGCAGATATTTTAACTATGTGTTCATCAAATGCACAAGAGTGTAGTGATTAATTATTAACTTGTTCCCACACTTTGATTTATATGTCGATGCACAAAAAAAAAAAAAAAAAAAGATCAGTCATCAAATAGTGAATTGGTGGTGATGATGATAATGACATAGAATACTGGTTGTGGTAGCTATATTAGTAACATGCAAAACAACAGAGATAGTAACAGTTCTTGTATATCTTGAATTGAGAACGGTTTTTCATTGGTTTCAAGTCTTTTATAACGTTTTTTGCATGTCAATATGTTCAATTGTGTTGGAAACTTGGAATATTGCCACTTTTCTGTTTTTAGTAGAGATTTACTTCGGAAGAATGTAGGGTCCTTGACAACCTGAAGGATTATGCTGTGAGAGCCCTCGTGAATGCTGTAGATCACCTTGGCACTGTAGCTTACAAATTAACTGATCTACTCGACCAACAATCCACAGATGTCTCAACCATGGAGCTCAAGGTGTTATGTCTGAATCAGGTGATATTAATATGCAATTCCACTAAATGTACGAGTTTTGGATGAATTTTTTCGGGATGCAATCTGAACTTAAATTTTTCTTCTTTTCTTTTTAATGTAAGCAACTACTAACATGCCAAACATACACGAATAAAGAAGGTCTCCGGCAGCAACAGTTGTTAGCATTCATCCCAAGGCATCATAAGCATTACATTTTGCCAAGTAAGCTTTTTCTTCAAGATCTGTTCTGCAAGTGCTAAATTTATAATTAGTCCTTTTTCAGTTTCCAGCTTCCCTTTTAAACCTTTTTTCTTGGTTTTACACCCCAAGCTAGATTCTGTGAACAAGAAGGTACATTTTAGCCCACACATACAGACAGATGCTAGGCAAAGTCATATTCAAACAAGACCCCGACTTCAACCTTCAGGTACATAATTTCCAACCATGAATAGTTGCTTGGTGCCACTAGATCAACTACTCATATGAATCCATATTGGCCTTTTGTTTTGGCTTAGCATTCGAGTAATCCTCGTGTTATCTCTTATTCTATGTGTGATATAGGCGCTCCTGCAAATACTCTGTCTTGGCATTTAGCATCAGAAACCAAGTCTACCTTAAAAGCTGCCCCACGTGGTCTGACAAGGTAAGTCAATGAACTTTTGCACACAATAGCAATACATGTCTCCACTTCGGTGTAATTTTCAAAATCAATTTTGCAGAAAAAAATTCACTACTTTTAGTTGGCACTGAAAACAGCTATCAACTTTCTATCGTATTTGTTTTCTTAGTACTGAAAGCAAACAATTGATGTTTTCCAAACCATGAGCTATTTTCCCAAAAAAAACCAACAAAATAAGTTTCAAGGACCATCAAGCAAACATGTTCAGGAGCTTTGGTTCTTATTTGCTTATCCTACCGACCTTTTCCGAATATTCCTGATAGAGCTTGAAGGCTTATAATTGTATTTATCTGCAGCACTGAAGATGGAAAAGCTTCCGGAAAAACTTCTGGGGTCTTCCACTTAGTGGGTATGCCTAAGCTTTGCTACCAGTTATCTTGTTGTTGTATGGTACTCTTCCACAGCAGAATGATAAGTTCGTTTTTTGTGCTTGTAGATGCTAAAGAAAGTACCCGAATGAAATCCCCAGCCGCTCATCTTCAGTGGTCCAGTGCAGGTCACGCTTCAAGTGCAGCACGGATGGTAAGTTGAAAATCAACCAGAACTCAGAGATACCTTGCATCCAATTGGTTGAACAAATATTCTGCCGTAATATACATCCATTACATGCTATATCAGCAAAAGCTGTTCAAAATGTTAAATGGTACGGTCATTAGTGCCTGGAGGTTCTACTTAGCAGTAGCCCTCACTATCGAGAAGATAGATGAGGCAACTGTTCACGGGGATTTAAGCTCTTGTGTTGGATAGTTTGTGTTACAAACATATTATCGTCATTGGTAACGTGTATATCAAAAAAATGCGGAAAAGGAATCATTTTTAACAGTTGCTATGAGGTATGAGTTCTTTCTTTCCTTTTTCTCTTCTCTCCCTCTCTTCTATAGGCCGGATAGGGTTTTTATATCTTCTTATAACTTAATAGCCTTGTAGATAAATGGGAAATGCTCTCAGTGAACTACGCAATCCTTTTCCTAGGTCCTGATATTCAGTTATGTTTTGCACCTTTTAATTTAGTGTCTCCCTTGTTTGTATTCGTCCCCCATTTACATTATACTTCTCCCTTTCGTATTCTGTTTCGCCCTATCTATGAAAATCTGCATCTCCACGTGCAAGACGAGGTTGCACATGAGGGAGGGTGTTAGATAGCTTGATATACATTGTTGGGCCCATTTCCTACACCTTCCCTCACTTGCAACTCCATCTTGCACGCGGAGATGAAAATTTCAGACAGATCAAAATAGAATGCGAAGGGGAGAAACAAAATGCAAATGGAGAACAAATGCAAACTGAGAGACTTGAACCCAAGACCTTTCACAACTTTTGGGAGAGTTGGTAACTTAACATTATATTGGTTGAGATACCAGGAATCTTGGTTGTATCAATGTTTAGTTTTATTTTTGCCGAGGGACTAAATAGAGTTTAAGCAGTTTATGCTACTGGCTGTTCTCTTTTATGTCATGTTTTTCCATTCTCCGTTCCTCTATATTTCTGGATGGAATTTAAAATATAACCATGAACTTCACATACTTTATCACGCCTACATTGATGATACTTGGAAACAGTTATGGAGAATTTTTACTGCAGAAGTGATAAGAGCTGCTTTGTAAGTATCTCATTTTCTGTTTTAGTGAATTTAGAAATGACGGGAAGCTGTTATTTGTTTTGTCATTTGCAGGATTCTGTGGAGGGTTCCAGACCTTTGACACCTTTGAGGTCACTCGACAAGCCAAGCCAGAGAGAGACCGTCCATGCACCCGTCCGCAGCAAGAGCCTGCTGTCATCTTTCTTTGTGAAACAAAAAACTGCCAAACACAAGACTTTCTCATGACTCCACGCCCAAGCAAGTGAAGTGTACTTGTTAAGTTGAGCTTCACTCTTGATTCATTAACTCCTCGGAAATCATTGTCTACTATCCTTTCATTCAGCCCAAGTTGATGATCATTATAGTCTTGTAATGATTGTAGTTTAGTATAGTTCTATGCATGTATGATTAATTAGATGGCTGCCCTATTGTGAATAATTTTCCACATTAATGGTGCGAATAAGAGCTATGCGGCTATGAAAATGCCGATGCAGCCCATCAAACACTTAGCCCTATGCTAGTACTCAATGTGGCGTTCATTCATGCTGCAAACTACTCCATCCGTCTCTTTTTATGTGTAGCTTTGTCATACTCGTACACAAAGTGGCGTTCACGCATGTTGCAAAGTACAATTTAGATTTTAGATTGCATCATCAATGTAGGTGTGGTTACGATAGCTTTTTCCTATATTTTAGATTTTTTATTCTGTTTCATATTGTAGATTTTAGATTCTAGAGATGCTGTTTGTTAGAGCTTTGGATTTTGAATTAAATGTCGCAAAAGCTCAAGATTAGTGTTTGTTGTAAAAGTTGTAAATTAAGCTTTTTGCTGTGAATTAGTCTATTTTGTCCTTGATCAAGGTTTAATTGTTAAAAGGGCAAGGAATTTTTTTTTGTTAAGCTAATCACAGCTTTTTAGAATCTGTAAAAGCATCTATAATCATAGTTACTGAAATGAGTTTTTGTTCTTTAAAATAGATTTAAAAAAGCTGATGTTTAAAAGTTGCTTCTAGAATTTAAAGTAAACACTCAACTTTAGATTTTTAGAAGCTAGAATATTTTAATCGGCTCTCAGAATTTTCGCAGAACACTCACTGGGAAGCTCATAAACTACTACTAATTAGAAGCCCTTAGCTCGTGAAGGAACGACCCTTAGCTCGTGAAGGAACGACCTTCATTGGATGATGTTTTGACAAAATAATTGATTCAAATTAGTTTGTCCTTATTTTAAAAAAATCGCTTTAGTAGTTTGGCGCCAATTTTTTTTTTTATGAATTATTAAATCGTTTCGACAAGCGAAATCTAAAAGTAAAATTTAGTGTTCAAAATAGATTTTTTTTTGAATAAAAACAAAATTAATGGAAAAAGAAGGAGACAAAAGAACACACAATTCGTTGTATATTTTGTTTTCTATACATTTTTACAAATTCTAATACATTTTCTTACACATTTTAATATAATTTTTAAATCTTAACAACGCCTAGTAAGCTGATTTTAGAAATGGGTTTTGCTAATTTGTGTCTAATGGGCACACAATAACTACACAGACAAAAAAACAGAGTACACACTCTAATACACATTTACACTTTTTTAATATACTTTCACATATTTTTATATACTTTACACATATTTTAATACACATTTTTAATCTTAACATATACCAAAGGATACATGTTAGCATTTTCCTTTTAGAAATTTCCTCAAAAGATATTGAAGAAACGTGAAAAGAAGTCAATGCGGAGGAAACTCTCAAAAAATGATTCTCAAAGTACGAAAAATCTAGGCGTATGTACTTTTAAACAGTAAAAAAGTATACCTTTTGAGGTAAATCAACGGTTGTCACTGCACCAAATAATAACAGGAGGGTTTTTGTCCTTATTTAGATTCATCTCAAATAGAAGAATAAGTGAAATTTAATGTTCGAAATTGACGTTTTGTTATAATAAAAACAAAATTTGTGGAAAAAGGAGACAAAAAACGGTAAAGATATGTGCACGCACCAAAGAAAGATGCCAAGCCGGAATGCAAGATGGCGTCGCCCGGCAGCGGTGTGGGTCCCAAGCGGTCGTCCGGAGCGTTCATCGTTCTCGAGAATCAAATTCAGTGGGCATAGCGAGAATGAGGCAATCGGACGGTTTGTATGAGCTCGATCCAAAATCACCCCATTTCATCCAAAGGTGATTTTGGATCGAGCTCGCCTACCGTCCCCATTGCCTTCTTCATTCTCGCAAGCAAGCCCACTGAATTTGATTTCGGAATCCATTTAACGGCTTCTGACGTAATCGACTTGGGCCGACCATTAATCGTCGGCGCATGACGCTACCACTTTTGGTCTGTGCATATAGACGGACTCGACAAAAAAACATACACTTCATTGTATTTTCACTTTTCTATATGTTTTCAGACATTTTTTTTCACACATTTTATATAGTTTTTAAACTTTAACGATGCCAAACAAACTAATTTTAGAATTTTCCTCCAGAGATACGTGCAATGCCAATGCTTTGGATGTTAAATGAAAAAAGTATGGTAATGTGCACATAAATTAAAATAATTTTTGGATCTGTCCTCTCTGATGTCTTTTGGCTTTGATTTGAGGGCATGATTCCGTAGCAAACGCGACGGTATAGGGGGACCACTGTTTCAGTGGTATTCTGTGAGCAGTTACTTTGTGTATTTATTGTCAAAGGTTAGGTCTGTCTCCAATCCATGTGTTTCAGTGGTATTCTGGGAGCAGCCACTTTGTGCATTTATTACCAAAGGTTAGGTCTGTCTCCTATCCATCCTCCGCCCGTACCCCCAATTATTAAGGACTAAATGAGTTATATTATTGTTGTTGTCGTCGTCCTCCAAAGATATGAAAAAAAACGCGAAAAGAATTCAATGTAGAGGACACCCTCCAAAAATGATTCTCAAAGGTCGAAAGATCTCTGCATATGTACTTTTAAACAGTAACAATGTATTCCTTGTGAGGTAAATCAAAGGTTGTGATTGCACCAAATAATACCAGAAGGGTTTTGCAACTTTAAGGTTGTGTTTGGTTTGGTTTTGGATTTTGATTTTTGTAATAATTAGAGGGAGAAATATGAGTAATAATTAAAAAATAAGTATTAAAGATTAGAGAGAGATAGAGAGAAAAATAAAAATAATATTTAAAAATAAATATAATAATTAAATAATAATTTAAAAAATCGGTTCTTAAGAATCCTAACCAAACAAGGCGCCCGCTGTTGGGCTCCAACTACGGGGTCATGAGTCTCATGACATGACAAAGGGAGGGCACTCAGGGCGCATGAGCTCCAAAGATGACTGATATTTGGCTACACTTTCCCATACTTGGTCACACCTAAAACGACACACATCAACATCTCTCTCCCAAAGCCTATGGAAGTAGACTATGAAGCATGGCTCCCGCCATTTATGAAGAAGACCATTCGCATGGTGGAAGACCCACAAACGGATGAAATCATTTCTTGGAGTTCATCTGAGAAAAGCTTCATAATTTGGGACCATCAACGGTTCTCTTGCACACTTTTGCCCAAATATTTCCAGCACAACAATTTCCCCAGTTTCCATCAGGAACTAAACAACTACGTAACTACTCAACTAAGCTTTGTTCCACTTCTTTTCACATCATCATATATTGATACGAAGAGAGCTTGCATTTTGTTTGTCTGTTACTTGTCTTTTAGTTTGCACATCTTTATTTGAATTTTTTAAATTGGTTCTTTTAGGAGGTGAAAATCTAGGGTTTGAATATTTGGGAGAGATTCGGAGGGGGATGAGAATAGTGAACGATTTGCTAAGGGAGTAAGTGAAAATCGGAACAAGTGAAAGAATCAAGGCTATTGGTGAGAATATTCCGTCTGTATTGTCAGGCTGCGGCCCTCGCGACACACGTGGTGGTCCCGCGGGTGCTACTCCACGAGTGCCTTTTTGCAGCGATCCCTTATTCTTTAGCCACCAAATCACAAGTTCTCCAATAATCCCAAGTGAATGTTATGGTCAAGGTCTAACTCAGTCTTGTCGTTGCCACTATCAGGCAAGGTCAAGACTTGGGTCTGCCTTGCCATTACTGCGTAAGCGGCATGCTCATGACCTTTTTGGTTTGCCAATACCGCGACCAAACCTCTAATGACTCCTCCTCTGGTCTTTCCAAGTCAATAGGAGCGGAACTTAACATCCGGGTCAAGTTGTTTAGGGGATTGACATCTCTCGGCATAGTGTCCCAGGTCTTCGGGGAATCTCAATCGGTCTGCCATCAATGTCTCTTGGCCAAGTCGGGCAGTGTCTTTGATCTTAGTGTGGGTATAAATTTTTTTATCTCTTTCCATCAGCCAGGGCACTCATGCGGCAAAGGCCCAAGCGGCCAAAGCAATTGAGTGGCCAAGGCACTCATGGTGGCCACCAGCGGCCAAGCAGGGCACGCGGCCTAGGAACTCCTACGGCTTGGTGGTTACATGGTAGGGGAGTCTCACTGCCTATGTTTCTATGGCCACACCCGTGTTGTGAGTCCCGCGGTTTTGGTTACATCCCACGTGTCATCCTCTTTTGTGTCCACCTGGGACCTCGATTGGTGTGTCACATGTTCGGCGTTTTTTTATCTCTACTGTTCTTTTTTCCGTGATATGAGTAGGATGTTAGTGAGTTAGATTCCTAGAGGATGTCAATGTGGTTTCATCAACTTGAACCTAGAACTTTAGTTGCACAATCATTCGGACAATATACGGATATGGTTTTCTTCAATGTCGGTTTTCGTTGGTGTTCTTCATTATGTGGTTTGTTTGGTTTAATGGCAAATAGAAATTTTTTAGACTTCTATTGAATATGTAGATTGTTGTATCTAGGTATTCTTGGTATTAAGCAACTGATCGTGTATTGGATTCTTTTTGGGCATGATTATAAAAGGGTTTCAAGAAGATTAATCCAGACAAATGGGAATTCGAAAATCAATGGTTTCAAAAGGGGAAGAAGCATTTGCTAAAGAACATCAGGAGCAGAAATCAAGATGGTGAAAAATTGCAGCAAAAAAGCATGAGACCTTGGCTTGACCATCGACAAATAGGTGCAAGAACTGAAGTAGAAAATCTAAGGCCGAAAGAGAACACACTAGACGCTATGGATGCTATTGACCAAAAAATCAAGAGGAGAAATCAAAATTGTCAAAAATTGCACCCAAAAAGAGCCACGAGACCTTGTCTTGACCATCAACAATTCAGTATAAGAACCAAACAAGAAGATCCATGCTTGAAAGAGAAGTCACTGTCACAGGACACAATGGATGCTATTGACAAAAGCAAAAATGAGAGAGACCAAAATCAGGAAGAATTGGCAACACACCTATCAAAAGTACGAACTCTATTCTCTGCATCCTTGGGCTCTGAGAATTTCATATGGTGGGACAAATTGTTGGAGGATGGTCTGAGTATTTGTAAGAATGATGCTCAAGTAGAAGAGTTTGCAAAACGTCATTACAAAATGGTCCTTGAATTGGAGAATTGGATTGCTAAGTCACAAGATGGAACTGGTAAGTGAGACATATTATAACTATATTCGCTCAGTGTTCCATGAAGTATTGATGTTACAAACCATACAAAAGATTATGCACGTATAAAATACCAAGTATGATATCTTTTTATACTAGAGAGTGAGATCTATGTACCGGAATTCGTGTGGCTCACATTCTTAGGGTTGTTCGAAAGACTCATTTGACATAATAGGGGACTTGACTTGACTA
Organism: Vaccinium macrocarpon; assembly: GCA_022606695.1. NCBI lineage: Eukaryota > Viridiplantae > Streptophyta > Magnoliopsida > Ericales > Ericaceae > Vaccinium > Vaccinium macrocarpon. The sequence continues at coordinate 26,981,349 of CM040179.1, forward strand.
ATTTTATTTTTATGGACGGTTCAATTGTGCATTTCCAATGGATGGATTTTCCGAATCAGTTCACGACATCCCTTTGAACGTGGCCAAAAGGCTCTAGCACTAACCCTAATTCAGGTTGTGGGTAGTGTGCATCATGTTAGAAATGACATACCCGAGGAGTTGGGGGGCCTGCTGTCCCTAAGGGATGGCAGGAGCTATGGAGCCTCAATGCGCCACCTTTTCAAGAACAAAATTCACTGCCCCTTAGTCCTCTTTTGGTGTTCAATGGAACATCTTTAATCAAGCCAAAAGAACCTATCTAGTTGTCTACGTTACATCATGACCACCATATAACTTTGGCCAAATTTTTGGCTTTTTTTTTTGCCTTGGTTCTTATTTTATTTTGTCTTTTCTGAGTGTTTTTAGATTTTGGGTTACAGTTTTATTATTTCAATTGGTCCTACACTCCTGGCGATGATATTCTATAACTAAAAAGTAGAGATGAAAAAAAAAAGACAAAAAACTCCATTAAAGTTAAAAGCAAGCCAATTGTCATACGCTGGAATTTCTTTAACCTTTTCCAGATCGAGATACCTATTTCTTCACTTCTCTTTTTGGTAATGCGATGTCTCGAGCAAATGCATGCACCTCAGACTAATCCCTACAACTCCTTCCACATGCTTACTCGTTCCTTTCAGCAAAATGAGTCTGGTCATGAATAGTTTTTCTCCAAGAGAAATAACAAACTGAACTTTGAACAAAACTTATCTCCATGACCCAACCATGGTCATTTAACCCATATATCTCATAGGTCTCTCAAAGAAATACATCTATAAAAAAAATTAACGTCAAAATCTACTAGATTTATGGCAGGATTATGTTCTTTTTGTTGAAGCTTACATGATGAATTCTAAAAACAATTACCTTATAATCCACCAAATAGTTGAGCAATCCTTGCCGCTGTACATAAAATGTATAGATAATGTGGCTATGCATCTGTGCAATTTAGTTTAAATTCGACGAGAGTATAAGAATATATTAATTGAAATATTGAATATTATCTCTGTGAAAAATTTGACTTTCTGTTGTGGAGGTTGAGTATGTATCTTTCTTGAACCAATTTTGTGTGCATTAGATATAATTGACTTAAGACTTTTGTGATTTGCAATTAATCAAATATCATTCTTAAACAAAAATCCTGTTTTTTGTTTGAGCAAAATGTGCACTGTTTTTTTCATTATTACTTTTTGAGCAACTGTCTCTGGTTTTTGTCATGAAACATATCTCTGGTTTTGTTAGGAACGAATAAAAGCATCAAGTGGTGTGGGGTAGAGGGCCAACGAAACAAGGATTAAATGCAACAAATGGTGTCCTGCGTTTTGTGCTTGAAACGGTGATGCATGCCGTCCCCGAAGGGACATCATGCCCCCAACTCCCATACCCATTGTACCCTTACCGAGCAATGTAAATGACAAACCAGTGCGATAGGTCCAATATTTTCCCGGATTTGTATCTCCATGTGAGGGATCGATACAGAATGGTTATTTATTTTGTAGGTTCTGTTGCTTATGTCACTTGTACGAAAGATCAAGTTAATTGGACACAAGTATCCATATCATATGAACAAAACCCAATCATTAGAATGGATAAGGTGTAGAAGTCCTTAACATTATGCGCACAGGCAATCGTTAGAATGGCTTTGGTTTCATGTTGAACGATACCAATCAGTTGCATATGATCAAACTCCTCATTTGAATATCGTATCGCCAATCCTTATATTTCTCTTCCATTTTCTTCTCCATTGTCATTGGTGTGGATTTCCTTGAGAATGATGAATGCAGATTCCCGTAACAGTTTTAGTGCTAGTCCTCCCTCCTGTAAGAAAATAATTTACCTTGAAAACCTCTTGTTGCACGCAGGTGCAATGCCAAATGGTTTACAAGATTAACAAACTCGTGTGAAGCTTTTTGATGCATGCGAGCAGCTTATGAACCACTCCAAAAAAGCAAGAACAATTTTTTGTGGTGTGCGTCCACACCAGTGTGCAGTGGAGAAGGCCTCTAGAGCACTGCATCCAGGAACACTAAATGATTCTCTGATGTGATGATCCCTCACATATGTTTCATTGAATCAGGAGTCTATCAGTTCATTTTTCTTTTCTGAACATTAATTAGAACCGAGATGTCACAGCTACAAGTCATTAGAGCCTCATCGTGTAGTTATATGATCCCATATGGGAAATGCTCTCAGTGAACAATGCAGTCCTCTTCTTAGGTCCTTGTATTTAGTTAATGAGAATGGTTTTGCACCTTTAATTAGTGATATCTTGGTTGAGATACCAGGAAGCTTGCTTGGATTGGTGAATTTTCATTTGGAGCTTAAACTTATTCATTATGTAGCAGATCTCTTACAAGATCAACTCAGGTTGCTGTAGTTGGTTTAGAAGTTTGGATGAAAAAACAATATGTAGAGCAATTAGGCATAAATTGATACAAATAATTCATGGGAGAAAAATTAGTTATTTGGGCCCACTAATTGGAGCCGAGATGTTAGAGGTCTAAGAGATTCTCTCATGTGATGCTCCCTCAAACATGTTTCATTGGATTGCGAGTCTAGCCATTCATTTTTCTTTTCAAAATCCTAATTGGAGCCGAGATGTCACGGGTTCGAGTCACTTGAGCTTCACCGTGTGGAAGGAATTATTGGTGTGCTAGACTGCTGTTCCTGCTTATAAACTTCAAAAAAACAAAGACCTATCGAATATGAGAATTGAGATCCTGTCATATGATAATTCCTCAAATGTGTTTAATTCATTAAATCGAGAGTCTGGCCTTTCATTTCTCTGATAACAAATAATATTCTTCATTTAGACAAATACCGATGTTTGGTCAATTGACTTTTTACCTGAATAATGAGCACATAATGCCTATAAAATAAGCAGCTTAAACCGTCCATTGAGATTTTTATGAGTCTAATTTTGCTTCATTCTAGGGGACAATATCAGGGTTTGTTGCATAAAAGATCTTGATTTTTGTAAGTGGAGTGATAGCCCAGTGGTAGACACATTTTACTCTTATGTATACTCTGATGCGAACTTCACAAACTCCATCCAACACAACGGACTTTTGCCGAGAATAAAAAAAACTCTTGATTCATGGATTGAGGTAAAATGCATAAAAAAGTAATAGAAGCATTTTTTTTTTAACATCAATAGGTCGTAGATGCGTAAAACAAGAGCATTGGAGTATTTCTCAAGAGTCAATAAGACAGTGAAACTTGGTTTTACAAGATCTCGTGTTTGGATTCTTTGGACTATTGCTATTTTCATGTTGTACCTTGGAAAATTTGCTAGAAAACAAACCATTGTTGCACTCAGTGGTATGGAATACTCATGAATTTTAGTAGTTCAATATTCCCTCTGCCTCAAAAATATCGTCCGCAAAATGAAAACTTAAGGAAATACATTTTTATCATGAAGAATTTGAACATGTTTTGATAAATCGAATTCTTTTATTTAGAAACTAGAGGCGAAAAGTTAAAATATCTCATGGGGTGGAGGTAGTATGCTTATGAAGGAGGGATGTTTTTCCGGGCTCACAATTGTTCATGATGCACATATTTTGCAACTTGAGCTTCGCTAGTACACACCTTTTGGAACACACCACCCAACAACGTGGGGTCCTACCACGTCGTTCATTTTGTAGCTCTAGAAGTCTAAATCATTTATGCAAAAAATCATATACATCGGATGTGTGTTTGATTTAAATCAACTGAATAACTAGGAAGACTTTTAACTTTCCATTTTTACCAAGGAAAATGTACAATTATTGTTACTAATGACATGAGTAATGTCAAAGACTTTTTCGACTTTTTTCCTTGAATAATGAGCACCTAATGCCTATAAAATAAGCAACTTAAACCTTCAATCGAGATATTTATGAGTCTAATTTTGCGTCACATGAGGGGACAATATAAGGGACTATTGCATAAAAGATCTTGCTTTTTGTAAGTGGAGAGGTAGACTCCTTGTACTCCCATATATGAATGTGATGCAAACCTCACTAACTACCTCTAACATTACTAACTTTCACCGAGAAAAAAAAATTCTTGATTCATAAATTGTTTTCGAATGCATAAAAAACGTACTGTATTAGAAGAAGCATTTCGTAACATCAATTGGTTGTAGATGCGTAAAACCCACATAATGACATAAGAGAAGTATTTTTAGAGTCAACAGAGTGGTAGAAGACATAGTGAAACTTGGTTTTACAAGATCTCGTGTTTGCATTATTGGTATTTTCATGATTTACCCTTGAAAACTTTGCTTAGAAAACAAACCGTTGTGCATGGTGTCACCTCAACTCAGTGGAGAGAATCGGCAAATTTGGAAGTAGAGAATGTTTCAGAAATATTGAACACACAAATGACACAATGGATAATACACCATTTGTCTTTGTCTTTTTTTAAATCATTCTTGTATCTCTATTTGAGAGTACCAATTATGAATAAAATAAGGAAAATGCTAACCTCTACCTTTAAGGTGGAGGATAATGTGTAAAAAGCGTATTGATATTCAAGAAAAAGATTTATTTGTTAGTGTTATTGGCATTTTCCGGATTTCGACAAACCATTGGTGTATGTACATCTATCTTTTTCCATTTGGGTTTGGGAGGTAGCTTAGTTGATTGAGTCTAGATGCTCCACCCGGTGGTTGAAGGATTGGAGAAATGAAGTTACACGCAACCTCGCTCGGATTTGGCTTATGAAAGGTATTAAGTTGCATTATCATGTTCTTCATTTAGATTAGGGATTTAATCCTTTTATGTTGCATGATTTTGCATTTTAGCCTTATAATGTGAGCATCAAGTATTTTTCTAAGGCATGTACCTATTTTAGTAGAGATTCTGAGCGCATCGCTCGTTCAGCGCTATTGGCGCTTATCTAGCATTTCAGCTTGTTTCATTTAAAACAGATTCAGCAAGATGCGTTGGATGAGCGCTCATCGTGGCGCCCATAGGGCTTACTGGCGCCACGCATTTTGAGGTCATGCATGATGTCACCCTTTTATTCCGCAGCGCTTGTATAACACTCGTTAGCTATTCGGCCGGCACTTAATAGCGCAATGACTATTTTCTTGAGTATGTGTCGTTTTCTCATTGGCCCTCTTTAGGGCTCCGACCTCGGCACTATATAAGCTAATTTTTCACACTTCTAGGTCAGATTCTGAGAGCATTAGCCCACTTTAGAGAGAAAAACACTTCTCCTTCATTTGTTCATGGGGTTCTATGCTTTTAAGGTGATTTCTATTTTGATTTGATCATCTTTTATTCATTCTAGTGCTATTCTAATATCAATGTATATGCTCTTGTTTGATTCTTCTCAAAGTCTTCATAGCATCATCAAGAAACAATCTTTTCTTATATTCATGTGTTTAGACTTTAGATTCTTTAAGTATGATTTAAACTTAGTGTTTGATCATCTTTTATGTCAATCTAGTGCAATACTTTTGTTCTCCATGTATTTGCCCTACATTGATTTTCTTCATTCAAAACCCTTCATTAAAAATCAAGTCTTTTTATTTTTATTTTTATATCTTTTATGGATTTTTGAAGTACTATATGATTTAAACCTTGTGTTTGATCTTTTATTTTGTCAATCTAGATTAATCTTCTAATACTCCATGGATTACATCTAGTTTGATTATTTTTCTCAAAAATCTTCATTTATCATCACGTCATTCATATCATGGTTGATTGCCTTGGTTCCTACGTGAGCCAGTTAGACCGGTGCCGAATTGACTCGGAGATCAAGACGGGTGTGCTTGTGGAGTCCATGGAATCAAAGAGGGGTACAGGGTACTATCAAGAATTGGAGATAGGTGTCACAAGGGGCTTGTTGGGTAATTCCTAGTTTTGTTAATTCTTGTAAACCTTTTGATTTATGGAATGCATAAGTTGGACTAGGCCATGATTTTATGCTTAAGGTATTTAGACCCTAAGTAATTTCCATGTATATCTTGTGTCTTGTCTCTTTACTTTAATTGTCTTATATCATGCATATTTAATTGTGGCAATTTGAATGGAATATGAATAATTATATATCTCTTAATAAGAATTAATTTTTAAATTGTCGTCTTATTCAACCCCCTTCTAGGACTCGTTAGTGCATTATATTTGTTTTCATTATTGACATATGTGAAATGTGTATTAACTTCAAAATTTATTTGTCATTACATGCATGTTATCCCCTTAATGCAAGGAGCTAGGTAAGCAAGAGCAGACCCATAAAATGATCAACCAAAGTCACATATTGTTCCGGAAAAAAAAAGAAAAGGAATATGTGTATATTTTTATTTTTAGGTTGAGAAATTGTTTGGATGCAACATCGAAATGTGTATTAACCTTGAAATTTATTTGTCATTTACATGCATATTATCCCCTTAATGGGAGGAGCTAGGTTAGCAAGAGCAGACCCATAAAATGATCAACCAAAGTCACATATTCTTCCGGGCAAAAGAATTGAAGGAATATGTATCATTTTTTATTTTTAGGCTGAGAAATTGTTTGGGCGCAGCATCACCAAAAAGAATGACACATGTATTGCGTCTGCCGGGAGTCGAACCCGGGTCTATTGCTTGGAAGGCAATTATCCTAACCGTTGGACTACAAACGCTTTGTTATACAACGGTTTATGTATATTATATTTAAATGTTTACATTTTAAAGTCTGACCGTCTGCCCTTGTCGACTCTCTCTGCTATTATATTAAATAACAAAATCCAACAAATGGCCAAGCAAAAAATAAACATAAAATCAAAGAATTGCCGATCCTTTAAATCGAAAAATACAGCCAACCCTAAATCTTAACCGATCAACATTTCTTTTGATAGCTCAGTGTCTGAGCTAATTTATACACACCGTCCGAACAAACTTATACGCATCTCGACTAATAGTAAACTTGTTACCAATTCTTGAAGTCTAAAAACAGAACTCAGTTCTAAATTTTTCCTAAACTAAAATTTGAAAACTAAAAACATTATCAAACATGGGTCTTGCTAACCTCCACCCGAATGAAAAGAATAATATGTATATAATGATACACTAGTTCGGATATTATTGAACATTCTACATATTTTTTTATAACCAAATGTCTGAGACAGTTTGCATACACGACACCTTAATTAATTCTGAGGCCTTAAAGGTAATGACTTAGGCCTGACTTTTTATTGTTGTAAAATTGTTGATTAAGAGATCAATTTCACTACGATATTTTTCGATATTCTTATAGAAAGGTTCTATCATTTATGTTTTGGGCACTTTTTGCCCCTAACCATCAACTGAAATTTGAGAAGATTAAAGTAAATGTGTGTCGAATCAAGTGCTAGCCAAATCACCTAAAAACAATACTCCACTATTAGAGGAAGACGCAATTTAATTTTGACAGGTTAGCGCAAAGGAAATGGTTAATAGTTAGTGAGGGGCTCACTACAACGGTGTAATGGGTCTCATCTAGCTGTCTATATCGATAATAAACGCTTAGATTTTGATCCAAACACCATATCTCAGCAAAATACTTTCTTTTCATATTTCTAATGTACCATTTCTATTTTGTGTACTGGAGCAAAGCACTCTTCCAAGTTTCAGCCAAAATCAGGTAATCGAAGCACTGTCAAGTGTACTGATCAAAAAAAAAAAAAAGCACTGTCAAGTGTCAACAGTTAATAGAGTTGCCGTTTCCGATCTGTGGAGAGTGATGATGAAAGTCCGAGCACTGCCTCCTCCATCAAAGCTGAAACTCCTCCTTCCATCCTCTCACTTCATATATACATACACAAAACATGTATCTGCACATCTTCCATTAATCTTTGAGACCCAAACACATCCTTAACCCCAAAACCCTAGTAAAAACCTACCCAACCCCTCACAGTTGTTTCTCAGACCCATCTCCCCACAACCCAAACCCTCTAAAAGCCCAACTTTACCCTTCAACAGAGATGGAAATTACGATGAATCCACCTCCTCCCAATCCCTCTTCCACATCTGCCCTGGTTGTGGTGTCCCAATGCAAAACTCTGACCCAAAACAACCTGGGTTTTTCATCACACCATCCCCGAAAAACTCTAATTACAAATTTCCTATCAATCAAAACCCAGTTGCAGAGGAGCTCGATATTTCAAATTCCCTGAAAAAGGGCATTCTCAATGAGCTTGTAGAACACGAAAAAAATACTAACGAAAATCCTAGCGCTAACTCTAGTTTTCTAGAGAAGCCAGTGGTTTGCACGAGGTGTCACTGCCTGAGGCACTACGGGAAGGTGAAGGATCCGATGGTGGAGAATCTGTTACCGGACTTCGATTTTGATCACACGGTTGGGAGGAAGTTGAATTCGACAACCGGGGTGAGGACGGTGGTTTTGATGGTGGTGGATGCGGTGGATTTCGATGGGTCGTTCCCTAAGAAGGTGGCCAAGTTGGTTTCCACCGCCATTGATGAGAATTCCACCTTGTGGAAGGAGGGTAAATCGGGAAATGTACCTCGGGTTGTGTTGGTGGTGAGTGGTGACAAAGATTGATCTTTTGCCGAGTTCATTGTCTCCGACTCGGTTGGAGCATTGGGTTTAGACTCGAGCAAGAGAAGGTGGAGCCAGTAAGATAACAAATGTGCATTTGGTGAGTGCATTGAGGGATTGGGTGTTAAAGAATCTGTTTGATGATGTGGGGATTGGCGGGGCCAAGAGGGAATGTATGGGCGATCAGGGCGCAGAATGCGGGGAAGTCGACTTTGATCAATTCGATAGGGAAGCATGTTGGTGGGAAGATTATGCATTTGACAGAAGCGCCTGTGCCAGGGACTACATTAGGGATTGTTAGGGTTGAGGGGGTACTTCCGAGTCAGGCGAAGTTGTTTGATACGCCAGGACTTCTGCATCCTCATCAGATTTCGACGAGGTTGACTAGCGAAGGGCAGAGACTTGTGCAGATTAGCAAGGAGTTGAAACCCAGGACATAGAATCAAGGTTAGCAAGCATGGCAACTTTCTTTGTTGTTTGATTCGTGAAGAGATTGTAATTTTGATTTTGGTTTCTTATAACAACCTTGAATTCTATTAAAGCATTGGCAAGGGTGATGTTGCCAATGCTTTGATGGATTGGAACTCTATAAGGTTCTTGTTGACGGGAATGATGTATTGAGCAGAGGATAGTAAAAAGAAAAGAGCAACAGGCTAACAACAGCTTCCGAGGCTACTTTGCAAGTTACGCATTTGGTTGAGGGACTTGGTGAGCAAAGATAAGAGACGGAGAGAAAGGGAAACCTGCAACTTGTTTGGGTTGTGAGAAAGGGAGAGGAATGAAGAGAAATGATACACGCATAAAAAGCCACTTCCACATCTCACCAAAAAGTGGTGAGATTTGGTGAAAAACGCCAATAATGTCTGTCCTTGTCTCATTTGCTTTCTAAACACAGCCCAGTATTAATAATTTAATATAGTGAAGTGGATAATTTTTTCTCTCAATGTGTTTGGTTGGTGGACAAAATATTTCTGCATTGCTACTCCCGCCAACATTGTTCCACTTTGTACCTTCCAAACATACAATGTCAAGGCTTATTTGTTTCTGTGAAAAATTATATTTGGTTGAGGTTTATGCTCAAAATGGCGGAATGTTTTGATGATGTTACTAAGCACTGCAAACTCCATTCACTGCAAGTATCTAGACATGTCAGGCATCACTAAATTAGGCCTGCACAAAGAGTTTGATGCTTTATCACATTGACTTTTTTCATGATTTGAATGCTGTGAGATATATAACTCCTCTTAGTGTCTAAACAGAAGACCAGGATGGAAGGATGCTATTATGTGTAAATGGATATTGTTTCACCAAGCACTTTCTTGCACAGCCAAACTCCCTGGGGTGTGACTTTACATATCTTAGATCACCAAGTTGAAGCTTGAATCGAGAATAGTTGTTAGAATGTAACGTACTAGAGGAAGTGGTTTGCATCATACACTTGTAGCTCACTTATGTAATATTCATTTTTTTTCAGGCAGGACATTCAGTTCATATTGGTGGACTGATGAGATTAGATATAAAGGAATTATCAGCAGATTCTATTTATATCACAGTGTGGGCATCACCTTACCTTCCCTTACACATGGGGAAAACTGAGAATGTACAAAAGATGCTGGAAGATCATTTTGGTCGTCAATTACAGGTATAATTTAACGTAATAACTGTAGATTTTTGTTTTCCTTTCTTGCAAGTTCCCATAGTCCAATTTATTGCTGCTCCAATTATCTTTTGGAGACTACATTTCTTTTACATGAATGACATCTCAGGTTGAGCTCCCTAATTGGTCTCAATCCTAAAATACAGTTTTTCTGTCCCCATTCGTTTGCCCTTTTTTTTTCTCGTGTGTATTTGTGTGTAGTCGAGCCTTTTAATCATTGTCACTGACTGAAGCTTTTTAATAAGAAACATTTGAAATTTATTCCATCAATCCAAAGATCTCAAAAGGGAAAAAATAACAAAAAGTAAAAGAAAATACAGAGTGTTTTTAGGTGTTCAAACTTCAAATTAGTGAAAATGGAGGGTTAAACTGTGGTGGGTTCTGAGATTGAGGTCTAATTACCAGTTTAGCCATAGAATACCCAAATTTCAGGTTTGGGGTTCTAGACATAAGGCACTCCTTGTACGAATGTTCTTGACTGCTTGTTAGGCTTAGGCATGTGTTTTTGTTTTTTTTTTGTTTCTTTTATTTTTTTTATGCCTGGTGTAATTTTTTGACGTCATTTTCCTTGCTCCAGCCACCAATTGGGGAGAAACAATCCGAAGAGCTTGGGCTATGGGTTAGAAAAGAATTTCGTGTCTCTGGCAATTTTTGGGACGCAAGCTCTGTTGACATCGCTGTTGCAGGTCTTGGTTGGTTTGCTATTGGGCTTAAAGGAGAGGCTTCTTTTGGAGTTTGGACATATATGATGGAATTAATGTTATTCTACGTAATTCTCTTATTCCCGATAGAACGCGGAATTTTGAAGTTGCTGGGTTTACGGTCTCGAAAATTGTCTCCAAAGCTGACCGAACTTCGAACAAGTTGAAACGCCAAAGTGGCAAGAAGCATAAGCGGAGTGACTTGAAAGCAGAAGCAGCTTTGACCCCCAATAGCTCGCAACCACATTGGTTAAATTGGGATTTGACATCCCTTATTTTCACCTTCCCAAGTACGCGGATCCTAAGTTGGTAAAACCCTTGGTTTTGTTTCTGCCGAAGTGTCTAACTGAAGAGTGATCGGGATCTAAGACAACATGAGGTCTCAGAAACTACTTAGAAGTTCCCGATCATACAGATCTTTTCTTAGAACAAGGAAAAGTCGGCAACTTTTTCCTGGCGGCTGGCGTGGAAGTATATGATTAACGGGCTGGGTTCTCCTTGTGCACCAGTATTTTCGAGGTATGTAATTTGGTGAGGTTTGTTAACATGAAATTGAATACTCAGATTGATTACATGATCATGAAAGCATTGATGGTATCTGTTGCTGCTCCGGTAGTCTAGTTCTCTAAATTTGAGCTTCAACCTGCCTTTGCGCGAATGTTCTCCTGTGGTTTAGGAATTACTTCCCAATGTGGGAGGAATTTTTCCGATTTTCAGGTTTAGGAATTTTCACCGGGGGACCTGAATATTTCATCATCACCCATTCTTCCAATTACTGTCGAAACTTAAGTTTCTTGTTGGATAAGTACCTTCGTTTTTATAATGCCATGGAATGAGACCGTCATTTCAATGTTAAAACTCAGATTGTATAATATTTTTCAAAACGTTTTTGAAAAATGAGAACACTTTATTGTCGTACAGATCATAGTGCTTTGTTTTGATTGGTAGAGGTTTGATACAAAACCTGAAAAGTTTCTCCAAAATCTACTTAGACTACATATTTGTGGCATTGAATGAGCAACTGACTACATATTTGTTATAGTGCGAACATTAGTAGGCTCAACACAAGTATACCAAAGCTCTCTCTCTCTCTCTCTCTCTCTCTCTCTCTCTCTCTCTCTCTCTCTCTCTGTATATATATATATACCCTAATCTTCTAGTCCGGGATCCCGGATTAGAAGATTTGGGGTGTTTTTTTGTGTTGCCAATTGTTTTGGCAAAATCCGATCCGTCCAATGTGTTCAGAAGGTGTTTTCCAAGGTCTATATGAGAAATCTTCAAAAAAAAAAATATCGGGAAGGACTTGATCCAAGCAGTTTTTCGCAAAAACTGCTTGGATCAAGCCCTTCCCGGTATTTTTTTTTGAAGATTTCTCGCATAGGCCCTTGAAAACACCTTTTAAACACATTAGACGGATCGGATCGTCAAAAAAAATTCTCGGATCATGGAGGTCCGGAAGTCCGGATCCTGCACTAGAAGGGGGTCCTATATATATGTGTGTGTGTGTGTGGACATGTATACACGGAATACATAATTAGTCACAGAATTAAATTCTCCAAGTTTTCTCATTCACAGAATTAAATTCTCCAAGTTTTCTCACTTATCTCATATTCTCACATGGAACCGGGTCCTATAGTAAGGGGCTCACTACCCCTGTAGTGAGCCTATTCGGCCATCCATCTCGGTCATGAATGTTTAGATTTTAATTCAAACAATAGATGACTCGGATCTTTAGAGTTTGGATTAAATCTGAGCCGTCGGTGCCGAGATGGACGACGAGATGGAACTCACTACTCTCTCTCTCTCTCTCTCTCACGCACACACACGCAAGTATATATACATAATATATATAGTAGAGTGAAATTTTAATTTGAATTATGGCTTCTATTTTGTCCTTCTAAAGTGACAAACACTTTACGTAAAAGTAGGTTTCCGACAAATCGAAGAAAGATTTATTATTATTTTTATTATTTTAAAGCTGCATCCAAACACGAGAAAATTGAAAGTTTGGTAAACATTTTCCCTGTAAAATATTTTACAATGAAAATATTTTTTACATTGAAACAAATGGAGCCGAAGTACCATTATGGGGTGACAACATGCTTTTTACATTTTTTTGGGTCTGTAACCACATATGAAAATCCAGTAACTATGACTATTTAAATATTCAGTTTACTTAAAAATTGTTGGGATTTTTTTGCCCATGTGAACTTACCTTTGAAAAATGGAAAAAGGAGGAAAAGTAAAATGGAGTAAATTGAAAAAACCCTAGTTTGCCTAGGTTTATAGATTTGCTATGTTTTAATCTTTTTTAAATATCGACCCACCAATCAAAACTTTAACCAATCAATGAAACGAAATCAAACAATCGAAGAACACCAAGATATACGTGGAAAACCCCAATACGGGTAAAAACCACGGGAAGGAATCAAAAACACTATACTCAATGTGTAGTTACAAGTAATCTTACCAACGATCGTGAATCCTCACCAATCGAACCTAAGAACTACTTGCCGAATCCACGTTCATCACACCCAGTGCTTTTGACTACCACCGCCTTGAATCCACAAGCCTTCCGTTTGCCTCCTGGAATCCACCGAAGGACTTTGAAGTGCCTCTCGAACTCCACGAAAGGACTTTACTCAGAGATTGGTTGTTTTCAACGAAGAACAAACCCCTTGAAGATGATCTTGAAACTCACGGCATTCACAAGCCTTCACAATTCTTCAAGGTTCACAAACCCTAGCCGCCGAAAGTGATGAGAGATGGAAATATTAGTATTAGGTCTCTTATTACCGCAGCTCTCTTAATTTTCGACCTAATGGCTGAGATTTTATAGTTGCTGAATTCGGGCATTTTTGCTGGCTGTTTTGCTCGAGCAAAAAATCCAGCAAAAACAAACAGAATGTTTTGCTAATAAAAGGGCCTTGAAATGCTGGAGCAAAACGTGCGGCATCTACCTCTTGCCTTGTGCATTTTTTGCTGACTGTTTTGCTCGAGCAAAACATCCAGCAAACTCCATCAGAATGTTGTGCTAGAAGAAATCCTTGGCACCCAACCTTGTCTTCAAAATGAGCAATCCGTCTTGACTAAAAAAACTACCGCACTCGAACAAAAATACATATTGAGATGATTCCTTTTTCACACCTAAAACAGACACTCTAAAAATAAATACTAAAGATTACAGTGCCATAAAAATATAATACACCCAAATGTATATGTTTTGGGCATGGATTTGCCAAACCAAAGGAAGCTCGGCTTATTGGACTTACATAAACAAATTAATGAGAAGATGAAATGTTGTCAAAATGTGACTGTCTGCACACTCGAGACTTGTCTGCACTGGAAGAAGAAAATTAAAGAAAGGCAGGTGGAGGTTTTTTTTTGGCAGCCAATGTGTGCATTGGAAAGAGATGCTGCCTTGGAAAAAGAGAAATGGCCGGAGGGTTTGTTGGGTGGATTTAATGTGAAGTTGAAGCACTAAGTCTTGAACATTCCTCTGATGTGTATTTATAAGCTTTGCTTGGTTGTGTTTTGGTGAGATGAGAAGAGACAGAGAGCGGACAGTTTGAGAGCAAAGAAGAAGGGCACAAGGGAGGGCAGCTCGTGGGGGGTTTGCCGTGCGCTCCGGTTGTGGGTTTGAGAGGAGAAAATGCGAGGAAAAATAGAGTATGGGGGTGAGCGAAAAACAATGGATAGAACATGTGTTAGGAGCTCTTTGGGTGGGTTTGTACGTCACATTGTATATTTATTTATTTTTTTGCCCATGTGGCTATGATAAAGTTTGTGTGCCCCCTTTGGATCTGTCCCTGAATAGCACCATAGGGTTTATTTCTCTAGATTTGAAAATGTTATATATGTTACACTAGAAGAGTAATCTTGATTTGTGAGGATTTTTTTAGTTTGTTCATATTGTTATGGTCTTGAAATTAAAGTTGAGTCGAGCAAAATTTCACCTAACTTGCATGTCATTCCTTTTTTTTTTTTTTTGGGTAAAGAGTTTGCTCGAATATTATGTAAAAACTTGTTCTCAGTTTGATCACTAAACAAGCTAAGCTTCTCTACACGAGCCAAGCTACGTCTATCTCGAGTTTGACTCGTTTGATTTATATAGGAGTCAAGGAATCTATTCGATCTAGACCCATTTAAAAAAGCGGTCTTGCTAATGCATTAAACAAAAAAAAAAAAAAAAACATGCACACACCTTTCAATACACTTTTTGCATTTTTCAATGTACTTTCATAAACTTTTATATACTAATACTTTTCACACATTTCAATACACTTTTTAGACCTTAACAACAGTCCACTAGGCTTCTTTTAGCATTTTCCTTTAAAGAATCAATCTATGCAGAGCCTTAATGCGATCGACTCTTCTTTAATTTTTGGAAAATGTTAATGTATGCCTAATAGACATGTTGGTATTGTTCGTTTCCCTGTTTAGTTTTAGTTTTGGTGACAACATTATTTTTCTCATTTCTCTCTATCTCTCTCTACTCATTACACTTGCTGACATCATCAAAACTAAACTAAACTATCTAATCAAACACAACTGTTAATGTTGAAAAAGTGTATTGAAATGTGTAAAAATTGTATAAAAATATGTGCAAATATTTTAAAAAATGTATTAGAGTATGTGTTTTTTTTTGTTTCTGTGTGTTGATTACGTGCTTATTGAGCACACATTAGCAAGATTTTTAATTTTTACCCAATTTACGTAGGTGGATCCCAAGGGGCTGACCATTGTGGCTCTCCTTGGCCCCCATCTTTTACCAACCAGTAATTTAAAAAAGAGAGAGAGAGAGAGAGAGAGAGAGAGAGCGTAAAAAAGAAGCAGCTAAAAAATGGTTTCAAACGAATGGACGATGAAGGCGTAAAATCATTCAAAAACATCTCAACTTGGATTAACGACAGTTACCGAGTATAACATCTACTGACTCCAAACATTAATATATATTTTTTAATACTGTGCCCTTTTTATGTAGGGGTATTTCACTAGCAAAAGAAAAAAAATCAAAAATCAAGACGAGATATTCTCTCATAATATATTATTTAAAAAACAGTAAAAAATTATTTTATATTTAAAAAGGTGCTAGCGAAACACTTATCCTTCACATTTGCCGAGAAAATGGCAATGGTCATCAAAGATTTTTTTATTTATTTGGACCTACAAGAAATACTTTCTTCGTTTCTATTTATTTGTCCACTACGAAAGTCGTACCATTTTTCAAATAAAAAAATAAAGATCATGTTCGTTTCTCAGTTTAGTTTTGGTTTTAATTTTGATAATATCATCATTTTTCTTATTTCTCTCTCTCTCTCTCTATTCATTACACCTGATGACATTATCAAAATTAAACTAAACTATCTAACCAAACACAGCTAAAATGTTTTCATGTATCATTTTTAAAATTTTTCCATACCAAATTAAAGTACACATTGTGTACTTTAATTTGGTATGAAAAAATTTTAAAAATGATACACGGAAATACTTATTTTTTTAATTTATAAAAAAAGAGAGAGAGAGAGTATGAGACAAAAAAATAAAAGAGGAACGAAGTGAGTGGTTAACAAGTACTGTAAATAAAGGACAATACACTAGGAAATCTCTCTTTAATTCTCACCCGGTTTTCCAGCTCGAATACACAAGAATCCCGTTTATCCCAAATCTTTTCCCCTCGGATAAGCTTGTTGACGACACACAAAACTATGGCCTCCATTGGGTAAAAAATTAGTTTTTAGTTTTTTAGTTTTTTTATGTTGTTTCTTTTCAGATTTTTTTTGCGTTCGTTAGTTTTGCATCAAGATTTTTTGATTTTTGGATTCCTCTCGACGAGACAAATCTAACAATTATAAATTTATAGTCAAAATTCAAATTTTTTTAATAAACCCAAAATAGGTGAATTATTGGTTAATAATACATCTATTTTGGTTTTATTGAAAAAAATATTTGGTTTGATCATAAATTTATATTTGTTAGATTCGTCTCGTTAAGAGGAATCTAGAAATCATAAAATTTTGATACAAAACAAAAGAATGCAAAAAAAAATTAAATAAAGACAAATGAAAAAACTAAAAAACTAAAAATCGATTTTTTACGTAGCTGTAAGGCCGGCGATCAACGCCGTCTGAAGCCACGTTAGCAAATCACCGCATGAGCTTATCAATCAATCCATTCTCTCTCTCTCTCTCTCTCTCTCTCTAGCTGTCTTTACCACTCTTTATTACTCCCAGACAGGAAGTTTGTGATAACTAAATACTGAAGAAACCCCATTACTCAAAAGAAGAAAAAAGTCCAATCGGCACCCATCTCTATTCTCAATCTCATCTTCCAATCTTCAGCCTACACACTTCTGTATTTCGTGTGCTTGTATGGGGTGGAATTATGAGTTCGAATTGGGTGTATATTTGATGGGTCTATAAATGGGTTCCCTTGAAACTGGTCTTTCTCTAAAGAGAGACCAAAATCCACTTCATTCTTCGAGCAGGATTGAGAGGAACCCATTTGGTCAAAAACCCAGATCAAGATTTGTCAAGTTCGTGTTGTTCAAGAAAATTGGGTATCTACAATGGGTTTGCACAGTAGCTGTCTTCTTCTTCTTCGTGGTTGTTTTCCAGATGCTTTTGCCTGGTTCAGTAATGGAGAAAGCAGAGAAATCATGGAAGGGAAGAGAGGTAGATTCTACTGGTGATTTGATGGTTTGGAAGGAGTTTGGTGGGTTGGATTTTGGAGAAGGTGTTAAGTTTGAGCCAGTGAAGGTTTTGGGTAAATTTCAAAAAGAGTCTAAAGAGGTCAACTTGTCTTCTGCTTCTAATAGTGGAGTTAGATTTGGGTATAGAAAACCTCAGCTTGCTTTGGTGAGTAGTGATAGTTGTCGTCTTTTTTCCCTTTCTTTTTATGTTCTTGCTGCATTCTGTTTTTGTTGGAATTAATAATGTGAAATTTGGGTGTAGAAACTAGAAACCTCAGCTTGTTTTGGTGAGCAGTGATAAAGTTTAAATTACATTGTCTATTTTCTTTCTAATGTTCTTGTTCTTTACAGTCTTGTTTGGAATTACTTAGTAATTTAGTTTGATAGTGACGTATTATTTGGTCGTTGATTGCTCTACGCAGAATTTTATGTGACAGTGCGTTTTTCCCCCCATGTGTTTTTGCATCTTTGGTGTTTTTTCTTTCTTGAGTGAGTAGCTTATTGGGGCTGTGTTGCTGTTGGGTTTCATAATCTGTACTACTTTGAATCTTCTATGTAGGTTTTTGCAGACTTGTTATATGATCCACAGCAGATACTAATGGTTACTGTTGCCGTTGCTTTGAAGGAAATTGGGTATCAAATTAAGGTGATTTCTTTGATCAGTATCCTGTTTTCTTTCTGCTTGTTGCATATGAATTTCAAATGTGGATTGTTTTGGGCATCCAGTTACAGTTAGTTGTTTATTAGCAGAAACTTGAAATTACTGTAACTGGAGGGAGTTAGAGTAAATAAAATATGAAATCATATTCCTAACTTTAATAAGAGATACAGGTGTAAAATCTGTTCATTTCTTAGTAATACTTCTCAATTCCGGATAAATTCTGTTCATTTCTCGTTGAATACTTCTCAATTCTGGAACTCAAACCATTTACATTGAGCTATTAGTGCATTCGCATGTGTTTTAAGTGTGTGTCTCAGTTGGACTTGCTTTTGCCATGCTACTGCTTCGCTAATTTCTTTGAGCCGTTCATTCCCGTTGCCTCACTCTTCTTTTGGGGCTACCCTTTCAGCGCTAATCTATCTCTGGGATGAAGGGGAGTGAAAAGAAATTCCTTAAACTCTCAGCTATTCTGTTCAAGTTCTCATTCTTGTCTTCTTCAAGGCAAAGACAGTCCACATCCATGTGAAGTCCTTTGAGCTGATAGTCACTTTAGGAATGCCTAAGCACTCATGGAAACCACCTTATAGGGACCTCTTATGCCCTAACCATTATAAGTCACCTCACTGTCAAGGTCAAACCAATGTAAGCAATGGCGGAGCCTGGAATTTGTGTCAGCAGGGGCAACTATTAAACAGTACTTAAGTATCTTTAGGAATGCATAAGCACTCACGGAAACCATCATATTACCTCTTATGCTCTAACCATATTAAGTCACCTCACCAAGGTTGTGAAATCATGAATTGAAATGGTCTTTCGTTGAATTGTGAATCAAATCGAATCGTGAATCGCTCCGATTCAGTCATGATTTTTCAAGTACATGGGAAAGTATATTTTACATGTGATTGACAATCATACGTACTATAAATGAAGATTTTATTGTAAATAAATGAAAAGCTTGTATCAAATGATGAATTGATGATCACATGTGTCTAATAAGTACAGTAAGTTGCTTCTGTTGCAACTTGCACGAAGTGTGGACTTGTGAATCCTATTTTATGGCCCTTTGTCGAAACTCGAAAAGAGTTAAAACTAGTAAGGTATTTCATACTAATATTTGCAATAGAATCTGATGGGTTTTCATATTTTGGAAGGTTTGAATGATAGTTCTATCAATATCCCCACTCAAGGTGGTAGTTCTACAAGTTGAAGAGCCATTTATATTGCCAATAATTCCTCTCATAACTTTCTCATTACATTATCATAGAGCCTTAAATAGTGTGATTGTCATTTAATCTGCCAGAAGTGTAATGCATCATGCTCTTTGTTGGCAAAGGTTTTTGTGGAATTATGAAATGTGAATATCCTATGGGCTGCAAACGTGCATTGGCTATCTAAATGACCTGAGGGAGAATATTTTGGGCTACTAAACTGGGCATAAGTTGATGGACATCGGCACAACATTGTAGATATATGAGAGGACTAGTGTATTGCTTGTGCCTGAAGGCACAACTCAAATATTTTGGCATACCAAATATGACTTTGAGCACATCTAGCAAGATGTGAGCAAGCTTATTGTACCTAAAGGCACGCACCCACATAATTTTGTCACCACAGTAAACCAATTATTGATAATTATTGTTGACAAAACAACTTATCTAGGATACAACAGCTTCATCAACGGTTAGTTTCACTTGAACAAAACAAATTAAACTATAGGAAAACTCATCTTTAACCAAAACAAATTATCAAGCTATCCCCGTCTTCTAATGCGCAAAAAAACATGAAACCCAATGTAATTCAAGCTTTCTTTCAATCATAGTCATTATTGTTGACAAAACAAGTATAAACTAGGATACACCAGCTTCATCAACGGTCAGTTTCACTTGAAGAAAACAAAATGAACTATAGAAAAACTCATCTTTAACCTAAACAAATCATTAAACAGTAGCCATTACAAAACCAAACTTAGTACCAAACTTGAGCTATCCCCATCTTCTAATGTGCAAAACACATGACAACCCAATGTAATTCAAACTTCCTTTAATCATAGTCAACCCTTGTTGGATCCTATCCAACAAAAACCATAGTCAAATCCGCTATTCTCATCTCCCTCTAGCAACGGTGACTCATGTCTCACAACCTTCTTTTCATCATGCACCCACCAACCTCCGTTGCTGTGTTATGAATCTCAAATATCCTGTGAGCTGCAAACGTGCATTGACTATCTAGATGACCCGAGGGAGAATATTTTAGGTTTCTAAACAGGGCATGAGTTGATGGATGGACATTGCCACAACATTGTAGAATATGGGAGGATTAACATGCAGTATGAAAGGTTTACATAAATTTTTCCTAGTAACTGGGACTACCAAGGCTATGAAGTATGAACAGAACTGGACACAAATGTGCCTGTGGCTATGAAGTTGTAAGAGCTGAAAATGCCACCTCTTGGATTAAATGAATCCTCTCTTGGGACATATTCCTCTATTTCCTGTTTGATTCAGGAATTGGAAAAGTTACACTAGGCTTGCACACTAGTCATGCGACATTTTCCAATGACATGCCAATAGTAATGTCGCCTATTGTTAGAATGACTTCCTTTTCCGTAGTCAACTTTGACTAAAAGGAGTTGGAGTAGTTGCCTTAGTTGTCAGCAAGGATATGCCTGTCCGCCTAAGAGGATGAGGTGTTTTTTTAATATATTGAACAACCTCCTTAACTCTATTATTTTAAAAGATGAATATAGTTATTCTTAGCATGGTTTGTTATTATCTAATGCAGGTTTTCTCACTTGAAGATGGTCCTGTGCTTGCTGTTTGGAAAAATATTGGAGTTCCAGTCACTTTTATCAAAACCCGTGAGGAGGAGGACCTCTTTGTAGACTGGCTAAAGTATGCCCGTCATGTTAAGTTTCTTATGTTCGTAGTTTTTGGTTTATTCATATTGTCTGGATTTATCTCCAAAGTTCTTTGGTTTACCATTCGCAAGTGCAAATAATAATCCGAAGCTTTTAGATTTCTTTTTCTCTTCGTGGATAGAGTACAAATGACATCCACCAATTGCTTCTTGTTGATTCAATAAAAGGAGAATGGGTCAGCTCATTAGGACTATTTATTATCTTCAAACTCATCATTGTGTATATTTCTGGCAGCTATGATGGCATAATTGTGTGCTCCATTGAAGTCAAGGAAGTCTTTTCAAGGTAAGGTCTATCACTATGTATATTGGAGCATGTTAATCCTTGCTCTTCTTACCCATCATCACCACCGCCTAGTGCTTTACCTGTATGACATTGGTTGAAAAAGCATAGTCATTTCTTAGTTCATCTCATGATGTCATGCACATGAGAATGGTTGATGAGCCCCTAAAGTCATATGGTAGTATTAAATACTTATCTCTTTTTGATACGTTTATGGTAGTTTTAAATACTAGGGCAACTTGTTCAAAAGTCCTAGGCAAAGAATTTGTAACCATATTAATCCACCAAACAAGTTTATAACCTATCCAGTCCTAACAATAACATCTTTTTTTCTTTTACCAAAAAAAGTATGTAAATCTATGAAAGTGCCAAAAAAGTTTGTACCCCATGAAAATACCGAAAATTCTATGGTACCCTAAGAAAGTACCTAAAACCCTAGGGTACCCTATGAAAATACCTAAACCACTAAAACTCTATAATAAGAAAATGCACCCTAAAACCTAAACCCTAGGGTACCCAATGAAAATACCTAAACCACTAAAACCCTATAATAGGAAAATGCACCCTAAAACCTAAATCCTATGGTACCCTATGAAAGTGCCAAAAAAGTTTGTACGTTGTGAAAGTGCCTAAAATCTAAGGGTACCCAATGAAAGTGCCTAAAACACTAGGATACCCTATGAAAGTGCTTAAACCCCTAAAACCCTATAATAGGAAAATGCATCCTAAAACCTAAACCCTAGGGTACCCTTTGAAAATGTCTAAATTCTAAATAAAAAAATTTGGTGGACCTTAGACCTTGTAAAACTTTAACATGTACTAAATGGCATAATAAGTACACACTTCTGGACCCTAGAACAATTACCCCTAAATACTATTAGCTATTTAACACTGATTATGAGAACGTCAACAACAAAGGCTATGGCTTTTGGCTAAGATTAACAGTTTTGTTGCAATTCATCTTTTTTGCATGCTTATTTCTAGTACTTTCTTTTTTCTTTTTCTTTATTTGCTTCATTAGTTGTGCATTAGTGATGCTCTAGATTTTGAAAGAATGAAGCATGGTAATGAGTACAAAAGTTGAATCGGGTCTCAAGGCCTACTCTCTCTGCTGCCTTCCAGCTTTGTTTTGGGGGCATGGTTGTACGGCATAATGTTCCTTGAGTTCCTCGATTTTGGGAGATGTAGTGGGGCCTCTAATCTAGTTGTAGATCTTCTAAGAGCATCCATTTTATGTTGTGCACATATATTGCCAAATATTAAGTGTGTCTCCACTCTTCAGTCTTCCCCTACCCATACTGCTATTAATTGGGTAATGGGGATTACATGGGTACTGCTGTAGTGTTATTGTTGTTTTTTTGCTTCTTCCATCTAATACTTGTTAACTGAGTTCATCGTTTCTAGATGACACATTTGAGGAGTTGCAAGTGTTTGGATAAATTTCCTTCCTGTACCCTGATAACTGTGATTAGTTTCCTCTATCAGAATAGTTTGGAAGTTTTTCCTTCCACATAAAGTGAACGAGTTTGCTTCTCACAGTCTTCTGCAGGAACCTTTCAAGTCAGTACCTGTTATATGGGCCATCCATGAAAAAACACTTGCTACTCGTTTGAGACAATACGTGTCAAGTGGCCAAGTTGAGCTTCTGAATGATTGGAAGAAATCCATCAACCGTGCCACTGTTGTGGTCTTCCCAAGCTATGCCCTCCCGGTAATATTCATTTGACGAGTTGGTTGTTCATTTTGATAGTGTTATATCTGCGTAGGGTGTCCATGGGAAGGGCATTATAATGACTTCATGAGCTTGAGAATCAGCTATAAAACATGCATGAATTACTTTATTAACTGATATGATCGGATGTACAATATTGGTTGCCTCATTTGAGGTAGGATAATTGGATCTGTGGTTGGAATTGTTCCAGTCAAGATTATGATGAACAATTGAAAAGGAAGTTAGGTACTTCTTTCAGTTTTAATAGGGAGCATATCCATTATGGGATTGCCATCTCATCAGGTCCTTTTCGTAGAGATGTCCTCAGCTAAATAGTCCGAGTTTGTACTAGTTGACTAAGTAGTCATGCCTTTAGATGCATAAGTTGATTTGAAAGACCATTTCTTTGGTTCCATGCCTTTTTCAGATGTTATACTCTGCATGTGATTCTGGTAATTACTATGTCATTCCGGGTTCTCCTGTTGAAGCATGGGAAGCAGGCCACTTTATGATAACTGAAAAGGATAATCTTCGTGCGAAAATGGATTTTGGGCCTGATGACTTCGTTATCGTTGTAGTGGGAAGTCAATTTTTGTACAGAGGTTTGTGGCTGGAGCATGCCTTTGTTCTGAAGGCTTTGTTACCCCTTATGGCAGACCTCTCTTCTAATCATCTGAGTTCTCTTCTTAAGATCATTCTCTTAAGTGGGGGTTTGACGAGCAATTACAGTGTGGCTGTGGAGGTAAAGTGCTGCCTAATCTAGTGAGACCTTCTGTTCAAGAAATTTTGCACTCAGTTGTTATACTATCCTCTTGGTTCACTTTTTCTAATATTGATCCTTCCCAAATAGGCCGTTGCTCGTAACCTAAGATACCCCAAGAACACTGTGAGACACATTGCTAGTACTGAGGACGCAAACACTGTTTTAAGCATGGCCGATCTTGTGATATATGGATCCTTTCTTGAAGAGCAAGCATTTCCGGACATTTTGATAAAGGCCATGTGCTTTGGGAAGCCAATTATAGCCCCAGATATATCCGTGATCAGGAAATACGTATGTTTCTATGCTGCTTTTTCATTGCATACATGTCAATCAGTTTTTGTAGATGTTATTAGATCTATTAGATGTCCGTAGTGTGAAGTTTCATCACATTTTCCCGCCGATTCTTGGCTTCGGATGTGCTTATGTTAGAGCTATCATTATTACTTTTTGTTATTCGCATCCTTGTTTAAATCAAATTTCTCTGATGCTGTAAATTAGACCATACTTTTAATCGAAGACTCAACCAAAGCTTCATTGTGTCTTTATTCTATTAGGTAGTACAACCTCTCTTATAATGTCTTTATCTTATTACTAGCATTTGTTATCTTTGACCCATGCAAATTACCATTTGTTTATAGAATACTGATATTTAGGGACATAAGTGTGTAGCATGTTTGGTCTCATAAACCTCTAACACTAATTTCACCTCACTTTAGGAGACTGTAGTGAGAGGTTTTCTCATGAGTGACAGTCAATACCAAACCCGTATCCTAGTTTAAAGGAACCTTGGCTTTAATTAGCTCATGAACTGAAAGACGGATCTTTATAGGTCTTACCTTGAAAAATTATGTTCACTTGTAGTGAACATGTGGATAATATACTTGCAAGTCTAAAATTATTCCATAGGTCGCGGTCAGATATTTCTCCCATGGGATCTCATTTTTCAAACATGATCAATGTAGTAGTCACTACCTTCTAGCGTGCGACACCTGCTTGATGAACTAAAATAATATGTTTGCATGGATAGGCCGTTATGGTAACATAGGTTTTGTTAATTACAATCATTCCTTGTTCTCATTTCAAATTTCTTGTTTGTTGCACGTTTCGATGTTCAAGCTACTGACTGCACTGACAATAACATTTAGGTTGATGACAGGGTTAATGGTTACCTATTTCCAAAGGGGAATTTGAAGTTTCTCACACAGATACTATTGCAAGTGGTATCACATGGGAAGTTATCACCTCTAGCTCGCAATGTCGCGTCAATTGGTAAACGCACTGCTAAGAACCTGATGGTTTCTGAAACTGTTGAAGGGTATGCTTCTCTTGTCGAATACATTCTCAAGCTCCCATCGGAAGCTGTACCTTCGAAGGCTGCTTCTGAAATCCCTAGAAAGCTAAAAGAGGAATGGCAATGGCAATTATTTGAGTCCATATCAGACTCCGCAAATCTAAATAGAAGTTCAAAAAGTCACAAATTTCTGGATGAAATTGAGAAGCAATGGAACAGTACTCGAACAGAAAGTTCTGGTGCTGTGACTACTACAAATGAAACATTTGTATATAGCATATGGGAAGAAGAAAAAGATATTGACATGGCTAATACAAGGAAGAGAAGAGAAGAAGAGGAGGTAAGTGATGTAGGCTGCTATTATATTCTTGGAGTTATGGTTGAAATTTTTCTGATGCTACTTGTATTATGTTTTCCTTATGTATATTCCTGTTTTTACGGAATTTAATGCAGTTGAAGGACAGAACTGATCAACCTCGGGGAACATGGGAGGATGTGTATCGAAGTGCCAAAAGGGCTGATCGGTCTAAGAATGATCTGCATGAAAGGGATGATGGAGAGCTTGAAAGGTCAGGTCAACCATTATGCATCTATGAACCTTACTTTGGTGAGGGAACCTGGCCTTTTTTGCACCGTACTTCCCTCTATCGTGGACTTGGGCTGGTGAGTCACCAAGCTCATTGTGTCATCCTCTTCATAATCACTTACTGCTCATATTTAGCTTTTGTGGTACATGGAATAGAGCGGGTTAGGTTTCTTCCCCTCCCCCTCCCCCTCCCCAATAATACACTCCCTCCCTCCTGTATTCTTGATCCTCTATAGCTTTGAAAGTTGCAAATATTTTGCTTTGATTTTTCAAATGGGTATACATTTTGGGTCGTAAACTGAAATACAGAACTAGCAATATGGAACAGAGGGAGCAACGTTTTTGTACCTTCAGCATCTTACCCATGTTGGAAGTCAACACGGATATGGAACACGTCCGAAATGCTTAATTGGAGATGTACCTAAAAAAATATGCCCAAGTACTTAACTTTTATTGTGTGACAACGTGTAGGATTTCATCTTCTGCATACATAGATCGAGACTAGTCTGTAACAACTACATTATCGTTAGATTAGTAAAAAGGGTTCGGTAATATGAAATCTAAATATGCAAGCATCCTTAAAATATCAAATGCAGATGGTTCCGATAATTGAACCCGTAACCGCACTTGACAACTCACAAGAATTAATGTAGCATAGACCTTGTCTATAGAAGTGCATAGGCCAATGACTATGATGGAACAAGGGATTTTTCCTTGTGAAGGATTTGACTGCATGATTGTTTCTTTATTATTATACTTGTCTCTGACTTTCTGTGCACCAAAAGTTGTGGCAAGTCTTTGAAACCATCCAGGCACTTGGAAGTATATTTCGATAATGTTTTCTGAAACACAGTAATGACCTGTCTACAGTAATTCTTATGCTACTTATGGATCAATGATCGAACTATGTTTTTTTATCATGGCTTAAAATTGCCTCTATTAGATATTTTCCTTAAAGTTTATATGTCAAAGGGACATAGGGGCAACCATTTCCTATCTAACACAGATACATGAACTGGGTGATTGTAGTCCACCAAAGGTCGGAGGCCCCGTACAGATGATATTGATGCACCTTCTCGTCTTCCACTGCTTAACAATCCTTATTACCGGGATGCCCTTGTTGAACATGGAGCCTTTTTTGCAATAGCTAACCGTGTTGATCGCATTCACAAAAATGCTTGGATAGGGTTCCAGTCCTGGAGAGCTACAGCAAGGAAGGTACGTGATCGCTCGTTACTGTCTGAAGCTTTATTCAGTGATTGTGTCTTGTGTTGCCTTGTTTCTCGTTCCTCCTTTTTGCTGTTTTTAAACTTGCATTTCTTCTTTTGCAATAATGTAGACTGCTTGTCAAGTTTGTCTTTACTTGATGATAGCATGCCTAATGACCAATGGATGAAACTGAAGGGAAGGATCATTGAGCAGGTCCGCTAACGTGGATCAACTGCAACCATGATTTAAATCTTTTGAGTGAACACAAACATTCTGTAAAATGAGAATTGAACCCACCATCCATCTAGAAACATAGTTTTGATGACAAGAAGTTGGCAATTAGCTCATGTTATTCTCAATACTGATGACCCAGCAATTATGCTGTTTCCAGCTTTGACAAATTGTGGTGAAAATCAATACAAATGACCAGAAACATTTTCAACTGTCGCCAAGAATTGGGTTGTCTGTCATATTTTGGTTATTTGGAGAAACATTATTATCAATCATCAAACGCAAGTAACCTTCACCTCTGTTTAAATTGGTCAGAAGAATATTTCAAATGGGTTGATGCAGTGTCTTTTTTTTTGGGTGAGCAGATCCAGAAAATGGTTAAAGCAGAATTATGTTCCATACTAAGACAAATCTGTGGTTTATTCACCTTATTGATTGATATCTTATGCGGGGCCTTGTGCAGGAATCTTTGTCTAGGACTGCTGAAACTGCATTATTGGATGCTATCCAATCGCAAAGGCATGGTGACACACTCTACTTCTGGATTCGTATGGACATGGATCCAAGAAACCCATTGCAACAAGATTTTTGGACATTCTGTGATGCTATAAATGCTGGAAATTGCAAGTAAGAGAGGCCATGTCTATTACCTAATTTTGCATGATTAAAGTTTGTAAAAGTTTCTTTTGTTCTTCTCAGTTATATGTTTAGCTGTTCGGCTAAGCTAACTATTTTCCATGTCATAATCAATTCCAGATTTGCCTTCTCGGAGGCTCTAAAGAAGATGTACGGCATAAATCATAATTGGACTTCTCTCCCCCCTATGCCCATTGATGGGGACACGTGGTCTGTTATGAATAGCTGGGTTTTACCTACCAGGTCCTTCCTGGAGTTTGTTATGTTTTCCAGGTGTGTGAATTTGCATCTTCTTTTGTCTGTGTATGAATTCTTGTTATGATATTGTTATATGCAACGGAGTTTGAAAATTCATTAACTGGGGGACTTTTTGTTATGGATGTGGCCTCATTTGCAGAATGTTCGTAGATGCATTGGATACCCAATTCTATGATGATCACAATCAAAGTGGTCATTGTTATCTTAGTTTATACAAGGTGAGTTAATGATACTTAAAACAACTGCTTTTGTGTTTTTACAATATGGTTTTCGTATGTCAATTCTTTTCGGCTTTTTCTCAAGATACGATCCATTCCCTTGTAAAACCAAAAGTAGCCGAATATTGCAGATTTGTTCAACCAAGTGTTCTGTGAAGATGGTTCGGTTTCTAAAAACAACTTGTTTTGTCCAAAGTGATCTTTGACTTTGCCACCTTGATTAATAAACCCAAGTTAGCAATGTAATTGGTGTCTGTAGAATGCAACCTTCACTGGGTGGTTTTAGTTTCCTGATAATTGTGAGTACCTTACGAGATCATTGGTGGACTTCTGTGCAATAACAGATAAGAATTCTTTCTTTTTCTACTACTTGCAAAGTGGAGTGGTCTTTCATTGTAGTTGGTCTCTTGAAAATGGTTTGCGTTTCTTTGATTGCATTATGAAATGTTTCTGATATCAAAATACAGTTATTATTCACTTTGAAGTGCTCCTTAAGTCATACGAGGTAAGGGTTTTCTGACAACTGGTGAATGCTCCCATTTATGGAGTTTTGTTTCTTTTAAGGTGATCCATGGAGGAACTTATTATCAAAGATTTCTCATTTCTCCTCTCTTATTTGGTTTTCCTTCCACATCATTTTATGCTTACCTTTCCCTACCATGATTCTAACCTTGAGTCAGTTTTCCATTAATTTATTTATTTTCCAACAGGGCAAGCATTGCTACTCCCAGTTGCTTGAGCTTCTCATAAATGTATGGGCATACCATAGCGCGAGGAGGATGGTGTATGTGAATCCAGAGACTGGACTAATGCAAGAACACCACAAAATAAAGAACAGGAGAGGCCAAATGTGGGTCAAATGGTTTTCATATGCAACCATAAAGAGCATGGATGAGGATTTGGCTGAGTCGTTGGATTCCGACCACCCAAGAAAGCGATGGTTGTGGCCATCTACAGGTGAGGTCTTTTGGCAAGGTATGTACGAAAAGGAGAGAAACCAAAGAACTAGAGAGAAAGAGAAGAAGAAACAACAAAGTAAGGATAAGATATCGAGAATAAGACTTCGGCATCGCCAAAAAACAATAGGAAAGTATGTGAAGCCTCCACCGGACGCAGTGGAAGACTCAAATTCAACAGTGGTTGTTGCCAGGCTTTTGAGATAGCGCTGTGGTTTTTGGGGAAGTAGGCTAATCTGACGAATTCAATTCTTTATAGAAATCTGCCCTAACATTCTTTTTTTCATTTCAGTCGATGAGATACATAGATATGTAAGTCGTATAAACTTGTATCTGAGGCTGTGTAAACCGGCATCTTTCTGAGAAGGTGGCCAATCAGTGCTTCAAATGTATAGTGTTCTTTCTACCCTTACCTTTTCTGGGTGGAATTTTTGGAAAGGATAGAGGTGTGAGCTATACTGGCTTCCAAGTATATATAGATCCTAATTGAGTTTGCTTCCAGTATCAGTATCCTAGCTTTTTGATCATGCATTAGACATTCCTCTAAATACCAGCACTATAATTATGATGTGATTTTTGGTTACGGAGTACTTTTTTTAAAAAAAAAATTCAAACTCGTGTTAAATATTGTCGATTTACCATTTTGTGTTCGTTGCATTTTAGAAGTAAAAATTATACTTGAAGTTCTCAAAAGTTTATTGGTGTCCTTAGGGTTAGCTGATTTTCCTAAATAATAATTTGGTTTTTATTATTTTGACACCATCAATAATACATCTGATTTTCCTAAATAATAATTTGGTTTTTATTATTTTGACATCAATATTACCTTCAATGCATTTGAAATTCAGAGAGAATTTCAGAGAGACGGAGAGATCTAGGGCATGGGTTTAACAGATGAACTTTTATAAATTATGACCATCCGGAACAGTAGTGCTACATACCCATAAAATGTACTTGGCATTTCGCCATCTGGAAAAGAGGCCCGAAATATTACTACCATCACGAAGTGGAGTTTGAAAACAAGAAAAACAAACAATTTCACAAAAAAAAAAAAACCCATCGAAACTCTGCTGCAAAAGTGAAAAAGAAGCTAAATCATTCCCCCAAAATTATTGTCCTTCCCACCGCTGAAGGTGATATTGATGGGGATCACATTCTCGGAGCTGCACCCAAGAAAATAAACCACCAAGAACGAAATGA
Organism: Vaccinium macrocarpon; assembly: GCA_022606695.1. Lineage (NCBI taxonomy): Eukaryota > Viridiplantae > Streptophyta > Magnoliopsida > Ericales > Ericaceae > Vaccinium > Vaccinium macrocarpon. The sequence goes on from CM040179.1 coordinate 27,011,863, forward strand.
GGGGAAAATTTCCAGAGAGAGAGAACAGAAGGTAAGTAAAAGAAAAACTAATAGATGTCTGCAAACTACCTCCACCAATTGTAGCTTCAGGCAGCCGCTCGATTGAATACTTGTGCCGGGTGATGTACATGATCGGAACACCAGGGACCTGTACATCAACCCCCGTTTTTATGCACCGCAATTAAACAACTAAATCAACCAAATGAGGAAGCATTATATCTTCGTTATACCTTGCGTATCCTTCGCTTCAGATCTCGATCACATGTGGCAACAATGTAGCATTTATGCTGTTTCCAAACAAACATTTCACGCAATTTGGTCAGCAAAATGAATAGCGAGAGATGCCACAAAGCAATCTGGTGCCAACCAGTGCATTTTCCGTGAAGGCTACAGACCATGGCAAATGTATTTCCAACTAAATTAAAGCTCATAACACTTAAAAATGTAGTATTCCGATTCAAGGGGATGGGCGGAATTAAAAGTTCAAGGAACCCCCAAAAATTGATCATTTCCAATTAAACTAAAGCTTATCACACTTAGAAATGTAGTATTCAGATTCGGAGGAGATGGGGAGTTAAAAGTTCAAGGAACCCACAAAAAGCGATGCATATTGTCTTCCAATGTGGAAGCACACCCTTTGTCCAATGATATTTGAAGTCCCACCTTTGGTCCTACACGACCATTTTGCAACCACCACAGTCGGATTTGGTCAACACGACCACACAATAACCTTATTACCACAAGAAAGCAAATTAAGAACTAGACGACTTTCTTCATACGCCATCAAACTGTTAAATTTCACCTCTCTTGTTTTCCCCCTTCTAACTACCACATTATACCTCTTAGACTAGTTACAATGATCACTTCAAAAAAGAAAAGAAAAGAAGACTAGTAACAACGATAACATGATACAGCAGGTAGGTAGAACTTGGAACCAAACCATATCTGACCCATGCTAGAAACAGAAATAGACCATATCTAGGTTATGTGTAGGGGAGAGGCGAAATAATCATACCTGGGTAACTCTATCAACAATACAGTCATCAGCATAGGTTCCTTTATGAGTGCATGGGAGTCTATCAAACCGAGGATCTTTTGCAATCCTGTTTGTAAGAGAGTAACAAAGTAAGAGCATAGTGAAGATAACACTTGGTACCCACAAAGACCAACGCAGTGAAAATCCTAAAGACTTATCAACAAGTAATTCGTCAATATAATCATAAAGATACCAGCTATGTGAAAATATTGGAAAACAAGCTGCTGGACAGTTGAAATGATAATATGGTTAATACCCTAGCTGAAACATATATACTCGATGATGGATGTTAAATTATGCTGGTAAAATTTAGATAACTGGAGAAAGTAAAATAATCAAACCATATAAATTATGTTTTTTTTTTTTTTGGAACAGAACTTGACCAGACAGTGTCTACTTTCAATGCATTATAAAACTATGGGGATTGTTGCTCAAAAAAAAAAAAAACTATGGGGATTATCATCGTATAATCTTACTCATTTCTAGCATGCTAAATGCTTGTTTTCTTCATTCGAAAGATAATACTGAAATTGTACTAGTATAGAAATGCATGCCTTGGATGGTTCACATGGTTTCGCTTCTAACCGTTAGTTGCAGGATACTTGGGGCTGGGGATAGACTATGTTTTTCGGCACAAAACTCATTTCTGTATTTCAGAGGAAACTTGAAGTAAACGCATCCAATGATGATGGGAACTCGTTCCTAACCTATACGGAAACTTAAGCCCAAAAAGGTGAATACAATAGGCTAGCATAAGTACAGACTAGAGATGGCGATCCCCATCGACTCATATATATAGGCAAGAAATTGTTGTCTATCTATATGTACAAAACATATATATATCTATGTGCATAGTGTAATGCATACATGGCAAACAAACAGGGTCTAAAGAAGTAGAAACCAAAATTATTATCCTTTCATGGAAATTTCTATGTTTTTGCAATTTAAGTGGTAGAATGATTTTTTCTTTTTGACATTTAAGTTTAACTATGTAAAAAACATCAAAACATTTACTCGTATAATATTAACTAAACACTCCCGACGGCATCCCCCACACTTCTATGATCATCCGCTCCCCCGCTCTTGCTTCGCGCAACCAAGTTCTAACCTATATACCTGATTGAAGGAAAGAAAAAAAAAACTTTCCAACCAGACCCAGGAAAAGTATCCTGAAGAATCATGGGAAATACCTCAGAGCAACGCGATACTTCTGACCTAGCTTCTCAAGTTCTGCCATCACACAATCCGTTATACAAGGAGTACCTGTGTTACCAAAGGATAGTAGGAGATAAGTTTAGAGTTTTAGCAAAATGCACGTGCTGTGTTGCTTAACAACAAGAAACAACACATAGCGGCAAAAGAGATACAAATGCCACAAGGCTGTTAAACCCTGAAAGCTGAACTACTATATAATTACCTCGATAATAAATATGATACGTTAAGCTACTGGCTACCCAAAGGGCTTAATATGGGCAAACCACATACTAGTGACCAAAAGTATGAAAAGCACAAACTTACATTTCGCATATAAGCAGTCCATCATTCCTTTCTCCAAATCCAGCTACACCAAGAATACATTCAAAAGTTATAAAAAATAATAAATCAATTCCTGTATAACAAGTTAAACATTCAACAAAAAGACAGTCTAGTACAAATAAACAAACTTGGAGTAAATATCTGTACTCTGTGGAATATTACCAAATTTTTTTCACAAAAGTAAGAACTTATGCATCATACAACATATGATGGCAATTCACATTATTCTAAATTAACAACAATTTGCATGAAATCCATGGGGTTGCTTCGAAAATGGGAAAATAAGTTTTACAGAATCTTGCGATAATGTGACTGGGTGTTCTCCTTCAGTAACAAGGGAGATGAATAGCATTCAAAACTAATAAAAACAAACACATATAGAAAGGAAGGACTTTAACTATAGACCATTTGCTTCTTCGAGTGAAAAAATCGTCATGTCGTCTTGTCCAATAAATAGGGCAAAATCTTATCCTTCTTTAAAAACCCATTTCTATTGGATTGAAGTTAATTTAAAATGACATTATCAAACGCTATCTTCTCCACCTTAGACAGTGAAAAATTAAATCCATCCATTCTCCATAACTTTGACAAGCATCAAACACTTTACCCGAAAGAATTATCAAATCCACATGGTCAAATTAAAAATGCACAGGAAGATGACAATATTCAAACACTCACTTTATTCTGGATAGAAAAATTGATGAAGTTGGTATCAACCAAAACCCGATAAGGCGGCCCCAGTGCAGTGTTATGCTCGAAGAAGAGAGCAGATGAAACATACGGTCTGCAACATATAAACATCAATAGATGTTGAATTATTTACCTCTAAAATATCATACCCATGCAAAAATGAAAAAAGAAAAAGAAAAAGAAAAAAGTAGTAAGAAAGAATGGGCCTTACACATTTCTGGGAAGATTTTCCTTGTGCAAATCCTTCCTTGTAGGGTTCAAAATCACTTCTTTGTGCCTAAATAAATGGAAAGTGCGGCAATTGTAAGCACTACACAAATCAATATGTGGATGTATGTGTGCCTACACAAAAAAAGGATACAAATATACACACACACACTCACACACAGAGATTAGCTTACTGTTTAATTGCTTTAGAGGTGACGAGCTTCTTCATAACCGCGAATTTGGGTGATTTCTTTGCTTTTCCCATCTTTGTTTCGCTGTGATTGAACACCAGTACACCACCTTTACGAGTAGAGTTCAGACAGGACTTTTCGAAAACCCTAGACTTTGAGCTGCTTGGGAAGAAAACTGGGTAAATTACACTTCCCCTCGTTTGATTCACAGACTATAGGATTAATAGTCCTGGGATTGATAGTCCAGGATTGATAATCCTGGTATTAAATTAGTCCTGAATCTCACTCAATCCCCTATTTGATTCATGTAGGATTAACATCTGGATATCCTATGTTTTGGCCAATCCCATGTTTGGTTCCCTAAATTAGATTTTGGGATTAATTTCAGGATTCTCTCTCTCTCTCTCTCTCTCTCCAAATTCCAACCAATTAAATTATTTAACCTCAAATTCAAACATGATTCTTGAAAAAATTGAACATGAATTTTTCATTACCAAGTTCAAAATGCTTAGTAGTAATCCAACCAATTAAATTTTTTAACCTCAACAAATTCTAAAACTTATCTCATGGACTCAACATTCTTTTTCTAGGCTTTTTCTAGGAAACATTCTCATTGACTCAACAAATCTAATAACCATACGTCAGATACCTAAAAACTTCACTAGCTAGACGCAGAAAAGGAAAACAACATTCTATCAATTACCCAAACCACCCGCCCCCGACCCCCGAACCCATATCAACATGATTAACCTCGCAATGTCAAAAACAAAACCCAATACACCACACTTGTGCAAGTATCTTGACTAGAACAGTGAGAACGTGTGATTCACCTAATCCGAAAAAAGAAGCAAGAAAAACACCACAGCAGTAGAGCAAAAGAAAACCCTAAACTACCCAGGGCACTGAAAACCACTTCACCAACTCGAAAAGCAGCGACGTATACTGTATATAAGTAACACACAGGTAGCACCACAAGCTCCCGATCAAAAAAGTACGTAAATAAAGATTGTTTTCATCAATCATAAACAGATCTGGAAAAAAAAAAAAAAAACGAGAAACACATTTTTTTGTGTGTGAATCTGTACAAAACGAGAGAGAAGACGATATAAAGAGAGAAAACGAGGGAGAGAACGAGAGAGAAAGGAGACGACTTCGTACCCGGTTCGATCTCGGAGGAAGGCTATCTAGAGCTCTGGTGTAGAGAGAGAGAGGGAGGGAGATGGAAAGCGGCGATGAAGAAAAGAGGAGGAAGACGTAGTTTTTAGGGCAAATTTCACTAACCTCCCCTGAGGTTCCTGACACAAAGAGATACCTCCCCTGAGGTTTCTGAAATAACACTGACCTCCCTCGCTTTTCTAAAACAGCAAAAAGTACCCCCCTGCCGTTAGTTTCAATGGATGGCGTTAACATTTGCGCGGAAACTACCAAAATACCCTTATTAATACACTTTTTTTATCGGCCTTATTAATACACTTTAATACACTAAATTAATACACTTAATGCCAAAATTACCCTCATCTAATACTCCTACTACCAAACTCAATTGTTCCAACCTATTACTAAAATCCGCACTTCTTTTACTACAAATTATGCCACCCTTTTTTGTAATATAATAAACATACATATTATTCTCTCTTTTTTCTTGCCTATATACATGCATTTTTTTCTTCCAATATCTAAAGTATTTTTTTACATATTCACTTTTTATTTGAATTGTGTAACAAACTTATATTTTATTTTTTCGATTTAATTGATGTCGTGAGCGACAATGAATTGGAAATTTGAACATCATCATGTAAAATAAAATGTTGCTATACATATATAGCGAAAATAAGCATGTATACATATATTATAAAAACATGAACAAAAATTGAGAAATGTTTGAAAAGACAAAAAAAAAAAACAAACAAGAGAACTTTTTTAACAAAGACAAACAAAAATTGCAAAAAGATTATTACGTCAAATTGCGCTTAAGTGAATAGGATAGTTGTGGTGCAGTTTAAGACACACACACACACACACACACACACACACACACACACATATATATATATATATATATATATATATATATATATTATTGAGCATAAACTCTCTTTGCAATTATTTGCTTAATAAATACTACGAAATTGAGAAAACAATTTTTTTTTAATTATATTCCTTGAAAAGTAAAATCTAATAAAGTCCAAACAAGGCAAGTAACCCAATTTTCTAATGCATAATTTCGTCTTTAATGTGAATTTGATTCACACAAATTTTTTTTTTTTTATTTCATCGGTCGTTTTGTTTGCGACAAACAAAATATAAAAAAAACACTTGTTAAATTTTTTGCCCTCTCATTTGTAGCTTCATAAGAAAAGCATAGAATTTTTGCAATAATATATAAGATAGAATGCAATAATCATTTATTTGCTAATCAAACACTCCCCCTGACAGCATCACTATATTTACTATTCAAATCATTGAATCTATCCCACAACATAATCCCTCCATACTTGGATGAACCCTTGACAAATGGTAGAACTTGATTAATGAGAATTTCCTTTGGAATGTAGCCATTGCTGGCGGCAGCCTTAGAAGTCGGGAGGCCGACGAAGAACTTTTGAGCCGGAATCGACTGAACCCATTTCGTCCACTGATAAGCCCCAAATGTTGTAGATATCCGGGGCTTATCTAGCTCATTTATCTCACACACACGCGATTTCGGGCCTTATATGTTTGATATGCGCGTCGTAATGTTTTTGGCAAGTTATAGGTTGAACGCACGAAATAAGCGCATTTGGAGCACTTTGAGAACCATGCCACATTACCGAGGGCCACATGCCCCATGGCACACCAACACCAGGCCCTACGAGCCACGAAACGACGATTCGGTCGAGGCCCGGGAATACGAAAAGTTGGTGCTTTGAAGTCGTGCTTCACGTTCACAAAAATCCCCGGTGGAGTTCGGGCTTGAACATGCACTCACAAGACCGAGGTTCACCTTTCCCGAGGGCCCCACAATGTATTCAAATGCTTTGGAAGAGGCCCGGAGGCACGAAAGGCCAATGAAGTGACCAAAGGCATCATCGGCCCAATAGTGGATCTATCCACTCTCAACAATGGATCAATCCACTCAAGTCAAAAGTTCATCAGAGAATCCATGAGTGGATCGATCCACTCAAGTAAAAAACATGGTCAGAGCATTCTGGATCGATCCACTCTCAATAGTGGATCGATCCACTCCACCCCATAAGTTCATCAGCAATAGTGGATCGATTCACTCTCATTCTGGATCGATCCACTCTCATCCAAATGACCACCAGAGCATTCTGGATCGATCCATTCCCATAGTGGATCGATCCACATCAATCCGTGGAGCATTTTTCAAGCATTTCAAGCACTTTTTGTACTTTCTACTTATGGAAAGTTTCTATTAAAAGCATTATTAGGATATTTTGAGAGAGATAGAAGGTTTTTTTTGTATATATTTCCCTCTCCCTCTCTCTCTCCCATGACTTCTTACTCTTTCATTTTAGTTTTAGTTGCTCCTCCCTCTCTCCTCCATGGGAGAGGATTTTGAAGCTTTATCTCTCTAGAAAATTCACGTAAGTTTCATGTTTCGTTTAATTTCTCGTGTTTTAATGTTGTAGCTACTACTTATTTCTTCATATATATCAAGTTTATTTCCGTAAAAATCATGTTCTTCATTTCTTTTACGTTTCAAGTAATGTCTTTCATTCCTATGTTTGAGTAGTCTTAATAGGCTCGGTCATGGGGTGATTAGCACTCCATGACTTAGGTTTAATTCGTTCTTCTCGCCAAATTGCAAACAATTCTTGTTTAATAAAGTCACGGGTTCATCTTTATGTATCAAAATTCGGGTTTGTTAATCCCTTTGATCACATGTCGCCAAGGGCTTGACCACTTGGCACGTGTGATGCTTAGGGCTATGTCAATCAAAATGTTTGTCTAAATGACACAAGAATCCTAAACTTTATCGAACATCATTTATAGTTCAAAGAGTTAGGATCGATTTTATGTATCGAAGTCTAGGTTTGTTAATCTTTTTGATCTCTCGTAGTTAAGGGTTGATTCTCCTTTTCACGTGTAATGCTTGGAGCGATGTCAACCTAGATGTTTGCCAAATGGTTACAAGAATTCTAATCTCAACAAGAGAGGAACGAATTAGCCTAAGTTATGGTTGTTAAAATACCCCTAGACTTTGCCTTAGTTTAATTTGTCATTTTTAATCTTCCGAGTCGTTCACGAAGTCGAGAGAATTTCACCAAACAAACTCCAAAAGCCAAGTTCGCCGCTTTAAGGCTAAAAACTTCATTCGCAAGTCAACTCTCACGCCGGGTGCGTTCGGTCCCTGTGGATTCGATCCGGTCTTACCGGTTATTATGCTACAGCCGACCTAGCCCTACACTTGGGGCGACACTCTCTACGACGCAATCCAAGGTCGCAAGCATCCACGAGCCCTTGAATCTGTTGGGGTTGTTAGTATCATACTCGCACCGTGGGTTGTTGTAGAATTGGATCCAGACATAGTCGAAAAGGCCCGTTGATAGGGCATCATTGAGCTTTTGATCAGGGAATGGGCATTGGGGTTCGGCAGCTAAGTACACTTTCTTCCTGCCCTTGCCGCACTCGACCAATCTTCTAGCGAGCATAGCATAGTGAGTTTCTCCTTGCTCAATGTTAAAATCTATTCCGTCTAACACGGCGGCACCTGTTTGTGGAAAAGTTTTTGTAAAAAGACCTAAAGAACTATAAGAAAAATGAAACAAATCAATAATGACATTATCAAGGGATCATAGTTACTTCGGTAATTATTAAGTTACGTTGGGGCTAGTTAGCAATTCTTCTTCTTCTTCTTCTTCTTTTTTTTTTTTACGAGAATAGCTCACTATTAATTTGAACACAAAAGTTTCATAAAATAACTAATCTTTTTGTTAAACTTTCATAAAATATAAACATACAAAATTACATTAACTCTCACTCTCATTCACATGCACACACAACTCACTGGTTGTGTTTGGAATTAGGGGCACCCCACATTTCCTATCCTCTCCCTCTCTCTCTTTTCTCTCCTCTTTTCCTCCACCACAAAGTCACTGCATATATAGACTTCCCAACCCAATCAATACGTAGCCAACTCTGTTGATCCGTGATCGTCTCTGGACGACAATTCTAATGGTGCCAATTTTGGCCAAAATCGATTTTTGACACATTTCTCAGTTAATCCTTTTCTTTTTTTTTTGGGTCAGATTCTCCTTTTGTGGAAGCGTACTCCTCACTCATAGGTTTAGGATCTCTCTCCCCTCACTCTAATACCACATGATAGGAAATAAGAGAATGACTTTCATAAAACACAAACACACGAAATTACATAACTCTCACACTTACTCACATGCACACACATCTCACCAGTTGGGGGGATCCCCACATTTTTTTTCCTCTTCCTTTCTCTTCTCTCATCTTTTTTTCTCACACATTCCACTACAAAAAGACACATAGATAGACTTCCCAAACACAATCAGTATGTTACAAAACAACCACATGCAACATTCAAGGCATCTCCATTATGTAACAAAACACTCATCCACTTTATCAACCACTACCATCTTCCCATTAATTCACTGCGATGTGTTTTGACCTAAAAAATTAGCTGGCTTGATGAGTACACTCTTAATTTTCACATATCTCTTTGTTTAACCCCAAAACACACAAGGCCCACTAACAATTAAGAGGGTGTTTGGCCGGTTGTTTTTCACCTTTTCACCTTCTCTTTTTCTAGTTTTGGCTGTTTGGGAAACTACCCTCATAACACATTCTACAAAAACTCATTCTTTGTTTTTGATGAAGGAGAAGAAAAGTCAGAAGTAGCACCGAGGTTCTTTTCCCATTCTAGTTTTGCCTTTTCATTTTGACATCATAGGAAAAGACCCAATTGTCCTCCTCTTTTTCTAGTAATAACAAAACCTTACTGATGTAAATGTTTATCTCCTTACTTCACTTTTCCAGTACACAACTATTTTAATTTGGGTACTACAATTTTTTCCCTTTATTTGGCAGTTTTTTTCCAAATTAATTATATATGCTTTGTAGGTTGTTTTTTTTTTTGCCTTTATTATTTAATTCTTTGTAATTAGGAAAAAAAATACATAGTGGAGACTTTTAAATATGGAACGCAAGAATTTATTAAGTAGAAGAAGTAGACAGTATTTAACAATATATCTTTAAAAAATGTGTAAAGACCTTGTACATACACATTTTTATACTACAATAATAAATAACCGAGGGCAGCAAGATAAAAAACCAACTCATAATGGAACACGTTTACAAAAATATTTCCCGATATGACTTTAGAAACTTGCTAAAAACAATATACGTACACATTTTTAAGTACCATAATAAATAAACAAGGGTAAAATGGTAAACAACCAATCCATAACTCATTCTCATCATTATTCTCTCAAACACTGTTCCTTTTCAAAATGTATTCTGCACATTTTTTCCAAACACTCCTCTTAGATTCAAAACACATTTTGATCATAATTTAAAAAGTTAAAAATGAAAAGCTAAAAAGTAGACTCCTAAACACCTCCTAAGTTTAACTCTTACCAGAAAGTAACAAAAATTAACAAATACTACTCGTCCCTCAAAAGATGAACCTTTTCTTAAGCTCCATTTGTTTGAGCGTAAATTTTTTCCATACAATAATTTTAGTATTTTGGTGGTTGGTTACACAAATGGGGAAATTTTTCGATGCGTAAAATATTTTCCACTAGTTAGGAAAAATGACTCTTCATAGAAAAAAGAAAACCTGACACAAGTAGTCATTTACCAAAGTTGGAATGCCGGTGCTTTCTTCCCACTTATCTCTCTCTCCTATCCATTCATTTACTGTGCATAGATTTTTAACGGATGTTGCTAACAAATCCCCATATTCCTTTGTTTGGAGGCGTTGCGAGAACCCGAACTTACGGGATCCCGTAATGTACTTTCCTATAGTGCATTCTGTAGCGCACATGAATATTCGGATCATCTATCTTTACAATCAATAGTTCACATATGTTTGTTAATTGTTATCGCTAAGTCTTAGTGGCTCTTACAGCTAATAGTGCATCTACGAATTTGATTCATTGATTGCAGATATGGACGGTCTGAATGTGCACTAATGAAGCACTATAGGAACCCCCGGCCAACGGTATTTGTTCTACTGTATCTTTCTTTCTTTCTTTTTTTTAAAAAATAAGCTTTGAATATCTGCGGTCTACTAAACACCGGAAAACAAAACGGAAAAGAATATTTTTAGCAAACTCATTTTACAGGAGTAAACGTTTTATGTCAAACCAAAGGTAAATTTTATTTTATTTTTTAAAATCTTTTCATCGATAAGAAATAAAAGTTATCAGCTGCAAACCTTAAGCCGTAACCAACAATACTAAGGCTCCATTTGTTTCCGGTGGAAAACATATTCTAGGAAAACTTTTTCTTATGAAAAACAATTTCCTGCGTTTGGTACGTCGGGAAAATGAAATCACTGGACAACCTTTCCCAAAATCAGTGGAAAGTGAACCAAGTAAAGGGTACAATTCATCCCATACGTCCTCCGTCTAATAATTAAGGATTTGGAAATGCTAACTACGTACAAATTTTTGATTGAATTTATTGTTTTATTTGGATTCATGAATAGGTTTCCCTTCTTGCCCACAAAGTGTTCGGTCAAATTTTTCTATGAACATCTATGAGTAAATTTTTCCTTTGTTTTAAAGGCGGCTGAAAAATGTACTAGAATTTACATGCTTTTAATTTCTGTTTTTATTGGCGTGAATAATTAGGGAAAGTGGGCAACAATTTATTTCGTCGCCTATTATCATGGAAGAAAACAACATATTTGGTGATGAATATTTTCTGTCATCTCAAGCATATTTTCTTGTAGTGAAAAGAAAGAAAACACACCATATAAATCCAAATAGAAGAACCAACTTCATTTATTTAATACTAGTAATCAGAGGGATGGAAATACATATAAAGATGGACCATTCTAGGCCTTCTAGCTTCATAAAAAAAGCATAGATTTTTGCACTCTCATTTATAACGTCTGCACTCCCATTGATCCTTATTATATATAATAATATAGAGTGCAATAATCATTAGTTGCTAATCAAACACTCCCCCTGACAGCATCACTGTATTTACTATTCAAATCATTGTATCTATCCCACAACATAATCCCTCCATACTTGGATGAACCCTTGACAAATGGTAGAACTTGGTTAATGAGAACTTCCTTTGGAATGTAGCCATTGCTAGCGGCAGCCTTAGAAGCCGGGAGGCCGACAAAGAACTTTTGAGCCGGAATCGACTGAACCCATTTTGTCCACGAGCCCTTGAAACTGTTGGGGTTGTTAGTATCATACTCGCACTGAGGATTGTTGTAGAATTGGATCCAGACATAGTCGAAAAGGCCTGTTGATAGGGCGCCGTTGAGCTTTTGATCAGGGAATGGGCATTGGGGTGCGGCAGCTAAGTACACTTTCTTCCCACCCTGGCTACGCTCGACTAATTGTCTAGCGAGCGCAGCATAGTGAGGTTCTCCTTGCTCAATGTCAAAATCTATTCCGTCTAACACAGCAGCACCTGTTTGTAGAAAACTTATTGTAAAAAGACCTCAAGAACTATAAGAAAAATGAAACAAGTCAATAATGACATTATCAAGGGTTTTTTTTTTTTTAATGAGAATAGCTCACTATTAGAACACAAAAGTTGATGGGAAATAAGAGAATTACTCAATTAACATGACTAATCTTTTTATTAAACTTTCATAATTAAATACTAATATTTTTCTTAAACTTTCATAAAATTCAAACATACAAATTTACCTAACTCTCGCACTCACTCACATGCATGCACACACATCTCACATTCTCATTGGTGGGGGGAGATCACCTTAGGGGCTCCCCACGTTTCCTGTCCTATCCCTTACTCTTTTCTTTTCTCTTTTCCCACATATTTTACCACACAAAGTCAATGCATATAATAGACTTCCCAACCCATTCAGTACGTAGCAAAACGCTGCCATGCATCTTCCAATTAATTTCACTGAAGTAGTATCAGCTAGCCTAGGCCCCTCTCTTCACTGACTTGGTCAGTACTCAGTACCCTTAATTTTCACATCTCTCTTTATTTAACCCCTAAACACACATGGCCCACTTACAATTAAGTTTATTCTTACCAATAATTAACAAATACTACTCGTCCCTCAAAAGATGAACCTTTTCTTAAGCTCCATTTGTTTGAGCGTAATTTTTTTTTTTTGTACAATAATTTTAGTATTTTGGTGTTTGGTTACACAAATGGGGAAATTTTTTGATGCGTAAAGTAGTTTCCACTATTCATTTACTAAAGTTGGGATGCCGGTGCTTTCCTCCCCATAACGCCCTCTTCACGGTGATCACCACTAAAAAGTTCCATAAAGTACTACTTCTCTCCATAACGCCCTATCCAGTTATTTACATTTTACATATGCATAGATTTTTAACAGATGTTGTTTAAACAAATCCCCCAATTTAACGTCTTTTGGTTCGTGATGCAGGACAAGATATACATCCCCATTATTTATGAAAACATTATTTTAGTAATAATTTTTATTTACGATTACTATTAGGAGATTTTATTTGTGCTGCCTGTTTTGCACGTTTTTAGTTTAGTTTTGGGTAGATTTTATTTTATTTCCTTTTAGCAAATAGTCTAGGTTTCCAAGTAATACTTTGCTTGGTCACCACTCTAAGTACTTTCCTTTTAGCTAGGACTTCTACTAGTATAACTATGGATGTAGCCTATGGGCATATTTCAACTTTTAATCAATTATAAATCAGAGTTATTCTCTTTCTCTTGTGGATTCAAGAACTCTCGTGGATTCGAGACTTATTTTCGTTTGAACTAGTACGCAACTAGTTTCTCGTGAATTCCGCTGCGTCAAGTGGTATAGTCCTAGCTAAAAGGAAAGTACTTAGAGTGGTGACCAAGCAAAGTATTACTTGGAAACCTAGACTATTTGCTAAAAGGAAATAAAATAAAATCTACCCAAAACTAAACAAAAAACGCAAAAAAAAACAAAAGACAAATAAAATCTCCTAATAGTAATAGAAATAAAAAAATTATTACTAAAATAATGTTTCCATAAATAATGGGGATGTATATCTTGTCCTCGCATCATTCTCCTTTTTCTTCAAAAGAACTCGCCCCTCGAAGTTCTCGTTAGGAACCTGCCATCTTCCATGCCAAATAAATAAATACTTAGAGTACTTTAATCGCTTGATTTCCTTCCAAAAAAGTCTCACACCAAAAATTACTTCCAAAGATATCTTCTCAGCATATTTCAATTGATTGATAAGATCAATAAGATGAATATTGGAAATCCAATGATACTGTTGCACTCCAAGAAAATCAATAAGGGAAATTTGACATTGTGTGTTCTCTTGATTTTGTATCCTCATCTCGGCGTTGGTTGACATATTAATAATCGACCCATTAAGAAATATTGGCGTGACCATGTAGCCATCACATAAGGTGGGAGCATTGATCACCTCCTTTGAAAAATTAGTTTGGTCCTCAACAACTTGATCCCCAATAACAATACCATTATTTTTCTCATCATCCAAATCCCTATCAATTTTCTTACCATCAACTTGAGTTGCCTCCTCTTTAAAAGCTTCTTCATCAACATTATCGGTAGATGCATTGATTGTATTTTGTTGCTTCGACATATATTTATCTTCCAAAAGTTGCCCATAATTCCATGGCACAAATCTATCCGTCAAACGTTCTCTGATTTTTGACCAATCACAAATACGATGCTTGCCCAATCTATCTCTTAAAGATTGCATATCTAGCCACCATTGTAGAGCTGGACCTGTAAGTTTTAAAAAGAAAAAGCTCCACCTGTCTTCGGACGGAATTCCCTCATAATCGAAGAAATCTTCAATATTAAAAATCCAGTCTAAAATATCTTCAAAATACTCATAACCACTTAATTTAGGCAAATTATCATAAGACCTGAAATCGGGTTCTGATTCTTCACTATTAGCACAATTAGTTGGGTGTTTCCCAACTACAATCTGGTTATCGGGCTGACGTTGGGCAAATCCCACCGCGCTTTCCCGATTCTGGTTAAGAGGACGGCGTTGGGCAAATCCCACCGCGCGATCTTCTTCAACCCTTACTGCTCCTTGATCAGCAAGCCCTTGAGCAACGTCGAGGGGTGTGTCTTCTACTTTGTTTGGTGCCATCAGCCAGGAAAAACCCGCTCTGATACCACTTGACGCAGCGGAATTCACGAGAAACTAGTTGCGTACTAGTTCAAACGAAAATAGGTTCTCGAATCCACGAGAATTCTTGAATCCACAAGAAAAAGAGAGAAAATCTCATAAATAATATTTGATTAAAAGTTGAAATATGCCCATAGGCTACATCCATATTTATACTAGTAGAAGTCCTAGCTAAAAGGAAAGTACTTAGAGTGGTGACCAAGCAAAGTATTACTTGGAAACCTAGACTATTTGCTAAAAGGAAATAAAATAAAATCTACCCAAAACTAAACTAAAAACGTGCAAAACAGGCAGCACAAATAAAATCTCCTAATAGTAATCGTAAATAAAAATTATTACTAAAATAATGTTTCCATAAATAATGGGGATGTATATCTTGTCCTGCATCAGTTCGGAGGCATCGGGAGAGTCCAAACTTCGAGGAATGCGGGATCTTGTAGTGTACATTCAAACCGTCCATATCGACAATCAATAGTGTAGATGTATTTGTTAATTATTATCGCTAAGTCCTAGTGACTCTTACCGCCAATAGTGCATATGCGAATCTGAACCATTAATTGCAGAGATGGACGGTCTGAATGTGCACGTCTGCGAATTTGAACCATTGATTAAAGAGATGGACGGTCTAGATGCGCACTGATGAAGAACTATCAAAACCCTGACCAATGGTATTTGTTCTACAATATCTTTCTTTTCTTTTTTTGAAAATAAGTTTTGAATATCTACAATTTACTAAACACCAAAAAGAAAACGAAAAAGAATATTTTTAGCAAACTCATTTTACAGGAGTAAACGTTTTACGTCAAAACAAAGCTCATTGTTTTTTTTTTTTTATCCTTTCATCGGAAATAGAAGTTATTAGCTGCATTGCTTAAGCCGCAACAAACAATACTGCGGCTCCGTTTGTTTCGAGCGGAAAACTTTTTCTAGGAAAACTTTTTCCTATGAAAAACAACCTGCATTTGGTGCGTCTCGGGAAAATGAAATCACTGGACAACCTTTTCCAAAATCAGTGGAAAGTGAACCAAGGGTACAATTCATCCCAATTGCTCTTAGTGCTCAGTTTCATCAAACAGCTAAGACTTGAAACACATACGTCCTCCGTCTAATAATTGAGGATTTGGAAATGCTAACTACGTACAAATTTTAGGTTGAATTTCTTGTTCTTGCCCACAAAGTGTTTGGTAAAATGTTTCTATAAACATCTATCAGTAAATTGTTCAGATTCTTGTTGTGTGTCCAATTTGGGAGAAATGGAGAGAAAATTATGATTGTTGGTAGGACTATGTTAAAGTGGGTATGCGTTAACGTGGCTCATTGGCTCTATTTCATGCTCGTAATGTGCTTCTCGATTTGGGTTTCAAGATACAAATCCAAACTGAGGATTGATGGAAAATAAGATGGGGTACGTTTTAACTTTTTACAATAAGTTCTGTTGTTCTAATTTCATTTTGCCCTTTATGGAGATGAAATTTTCTTTGCCGATCAAAAAAAAACTTTTTACAATAAGGATATTTTGATTAGTTTATTAATTAATAATTTTTCATGTCAAGGAAACAATAAAAATTGTTTTACCCTTGTCGATAGGCAATTAGGCATGAATATTCTCTGTCATTTATATAGGATGTGAATATTTATTTATTTATATTGAAAAATGGGTATTTTGGTATTTTATCATATTACTGGTTTTCACCATGCTCTAAAGTTTCGGAGACCAAAAGCAACACCATAAATGCCCTCTATATATTTTCCAACTAATTTTATTCAACAAATTTTGATCATAAATAACTATTACAAAGAGGCAAAAATATGACATGTAGTAGCCAAAAAAATCTAACATTTGAAGATCGATCTGCTCGTATTTTTTTGCTGCAAACGTAGTAATTAAGTTTTAATAATCAAGTTTTTTCACCAAATTTTTCTCAATGGAGAATATAACCAATCCATTTAATCTTTCTTAAAACATTATTGAATGTTGACTGAAGGTTATTTTTTATTAGTTTCAACATTGTACTGGACTTATTCATACCTAGCCACATACTCCCTCCGTCCCAAATTGTTTGCCACTTTTGGAAAAATGTGTATTTTGGATGCAAAAAATGAAAGGTTTACGAAAATTATTTTTCAAAAAAATTTACACCATTTTTTTCTTCTCAATGAGATCTTTAAATTGGTGTAAAATTTTTTTAAAAGAAAAGAATGCTTATACATCATTTTTTAGGTGCAAAATGCACAAATTCCCAAAAAAGACGAACAATTTAGAACGGAGGAAGTACAAGAACTAGTATATATAGATACATAAAAGCCTAATATACTTGGCGCCCCTAATTTTGGGCTTTTGTGGGGCCAAAAGTTCAGGATTTTTGGACTTTTTGACCGAAGCCGGTACTGTTTCCATGTGAACCAAAGAAAATGTTTTCAAATACTAAACAAACACAAGAAAATGTTTTACGTATTTAAAAAAAAAAAAGATTTTCATGAAAAAGAGAAAACGGAGCATAAATAAAGAAGTTACCGAGAGGTCTGAAATTGGCTTGTCCCCCTAGAAAATGGTCCCAGAGGTAGTCGGCAACGCTTCTGGCATCGTCTGCGGACGACAAAGAGTAGCTCCCGTCTCCGCCTCCGATAGACAGCAAAACCTTGATGCCTTGGCTTTGGCAGGAACGAATGCTGTTGGTAAGTTTTTGACAGTCTCCGGTTGACGGGGTACAGTGACCGGCTAAATTCAACTCAGGAGTTTTGCCGCTGCCAAAGGTGGAAAGGAATGCTAGGTTTACGATTCGGTATTTTCCGGTGGAACATGTGTCTATAAGTTTGCCTTCTCCCTCATTTTGGCCCCAGTAGACGACAATGTCGCCGGCCTGAGACGCTGCGAACAAGGTAAAGAGGATGAGCAAGGCATGAAATGGAAGGGGTGAAAGAAGTTTCGCAGCCATTGTTAGTTTGAGCTAAGTCTAGTTGGGCTCTGATAAGGAAGAGGGTTTCAGCAACTTCTTTATATAGAGATATTGGACCGCAAAAATGTTAGATACAGCCTACGTGAAAGGTTTTCCCGAAAACGTTGGGAAAAGGGAAATGACTAATTTGAGAAAATTTTGTATGCCAATAGGGTACACCTTGCACCAATACGTGGTACCCATGGCCAATCCCAAGGTGACAGCAAGCCTAAAAATCAAGTGTAGCCACCTACACATTTGACCATTAAAAAGCGAAAAACCTGGGTACACTCTTTTTTGCATAAAAAATGCACACCACACTTTCAAAGACTCACTTTTGGGTTTCACATAAGTGATTCGAACCGTTTATTGTTCTTAAAATATTTTTCCGAGGGACCTACCAAAAATCAACTCAATCGGACAGTTAGAAATACTTGAATCAAAGTCTCACCGTTTCAAATAAAAAGATTTTAGCTACTCATTTGCTACCATGATTTTAGCAAATGAGTTGAGTTGCTAAAATCATGAAAATTTCAAATCACAAAATTATGTGGTTTCATTTATCGTTTTTCATTTTTTTGCACTAAATTAAAGTATGCAAAACTAAGCCTAAGTACTTGATCTAATAAAGTCACTTTTTCCTTCAGAAGTTAGGATTTCATATTCTGGGGGAGTTTTCCAATGAATTATATAATTTTATCATCTTAGATTTTATCATCATTTTTTACGAATAGATAAAAGGAACGTAATTTTATCACACTATATTATCGACAACTATTATCACACTAGATTTTATCTATTGGGAAAATAATGTGATTTTATCACCCCTCCATAAAACACCAACTAAAATCAAATTTCTAATTTTATCTCATAAAATTCATTCAAAAACTATCCTCCAAAAAAGAAAATTGAAACATCGATTAAACACTTATATATATATATATATATATATATATATATATATATATATATATATATATATATTTAATTTAGCTTATTTTTTTAGGGGATTGTTGGAAAAAAAATATTTTGAATTTATTGAACTCCACCAATTATTTGTGTGCTGATCAGTTCTACGCCCCCATTAAATGTGCCCAAAAACTTTTCAGAATTTGAAATTAGTGGCTCAGATTTACTTTAAAGTGAATCTAAGCAACTAATTTTAAATATTAAAAAAAATTGGACAAATTTTATAGGTAATTAGTATTTTCCTTGTGTGTGAACCGGTGGCTCCACTCACAATCTGTGAAGTCAATTTGGGGTGAGTTTTCGAATAGATTTTATCAAAATTTGATAAAATCAAGCCTTTGATTTTATCTATTTGTAAGTAAAGTTGATAAAATTTTAGATTTTTGCATTCAAAAATCTAAAATTTTATTAACTCTCCTCATGAATGGATAAAATCCATTCGGAAACTCACCCTTGGAGTGTCCAAGGGTTTTGATATTTGGGTCCTCCACCGAAGCCACCGGCTTCAAGAGTTAAAAACTTTTATTCAATAGTACTCGGTTGCTTCACAAGACGCGTTGATCCGAACTGTTTATATGATATTATCAGTTTAGGTCTTGTTTTTGAATGAATTTTATCTTATAAAATTTAATTATGATAAAATTTAACATTCTTAACGGATTTTAACAAAATTAGATTTTATCAACACTAGATTTTTATCTCACAAAATTATATACAAAACACCTTTATCAACCCTAGATTTAATCCATTGGGATAACAATGTTATTTTATCACACATCTAAACAAAACTACATTTTATCAAAATTAGATTTTATCTCATAAAATCCGTTAAAAAACAAGGCCTTAATATCAATAGGCTCACTAACTAGTCATATCTTGTTTTGTAAATCGGGTTCACTCCGTCCCAATTTATCTATCTGTTGGCCTAGATAGCAACACAAGAGGGGGGTGAATTGTGTATCTAAAAAATAATGCGGAATAAAATAAAATAAATGCAAGACCCAATTATAACATTAAATAAATTCAAGCACACACATAATAATTATGACAGAAAATAAGGAGTAAGGGAAGAAAGAATCAAACACAGAGTTTTATCGTGATTCGGTCCGCAACTTCATGGCTTAGTCCACTCCCCAAGTGTCCAACTTGGGATTTGCTGCACTATCTCCGATAGTAACACTTTCTAGCTTCGCGGGTGTTAGAGAAACCTTTACAACGAACAATCTATTCCCAATTGCTCCAACTAGTTTTGACAGTCACACCTACCCGAGTAATTTTTTCTCACACAAAAATCACTCACAAAAGATAAATTCTCACATGGGTGTACAATCCATTTTACAATAAAATCTCACAAGTTTAAACACTCTCAAAAGTAGATAAAAACAATATGAAGCTCGATTTTTCTCCCAAAAAAATAACCAACTTTTAATCTCAATTACCGATGCTTCCTTTTCAATTCAGTGTGCCCCTTTTGCTTCAACAAATGGTCCTTTTATTCTCTAATAAAATGAACGTTGGCAAGGCTCCTCTTCATATGGAAAATAGCAAATGAATGATGACCTTAATTGATGTAAATCCATCACTTTTTTAACATTAGCCGTTGGAAACCTATTAGGTAGGAAATCATTCTTATTCTTTTTCTTCATTGGCATTGTATATATGCTTGAAACCTAAACTAGCCGTTAGTCCTTTAGTCAATAAATTGATAGCCATCAAATTTGTACTTTCCATTTCTTTGCAAGCCAAATGCATCTTAGAAATTTGAATCCCACTTGCTGTTAGGAACTTCCATCATGTAGCCAACATTTCCTTTAATTATTTGAATTAGCCATTTAGCTTCCATTGACAGCATTTGCATCCAATAAAATATGGAGGAAGATTTGTCTTTAATCTTCTCCTTTCAATTTAAATCTTGACTATTGGAGTAGTGATTTGGTGTAGAATCTTCATATGTGTACCTCAACCAAATTCTACAAAATACACAATTAATTCAAGTGAGTATCAAATATCCATTTTAATTATATTTCACTTTTAACTATATATGTTTGTTATCATCAAAATAAATAATATATTTCTACGAAAATATTTGGGCTAACACTATCCACTGCCAATGTTTTGGATCTCTCAAAAAATTATCTACGATTTTCAATTTATACTACTTTTTATATGCAATATAAATTTTGTTTGATAAATCTCTATTAACTCTATTGGACAAAGTTTTTGAATTTGTATAGAACACTTATCAGGCCAAATTTTACAAAACTTGATTTTATCAAATTGGGAAGACGTGATTAAATCAAAACAAAATCAAGGGTAGCGTAGGTTTTTTTTTTTTAATCAAATTTTCGGGTACCGGGGCGGGTACGGGGGAAATTTTGAATAAAATAAAATAAATGGCCAGGTTCGGGTTTGGGTCGGGTTTATATTACCCCGCCCCGTTACCTGCCCCGAAATATATTTATATGTAAAACTATACTTCTATTTTAATCTAATTATCATTATACTAGAGATATTATATTTTTATCCTAATTTTATTATCATTCTACTAAAAAAACTTTCATTCTTACTTAATATTTTAACCATTACACTAAAATATCACTTTATTTATAGGTATTTACTTTTATTTTGCTTTTAGATTGACAAATTTTTAAAATTTCTTACGAAGCGGGGCGGGTAAACCCGTCCCCCAATCGGGGCAGAAACGGGAATACCCAAAAAATTCCTGGTCGGGATCAAGTCGAGGTCGGATTTATGTAATAATTTTTTAGTCGGGATCGGGTATGCCTAAAACCCGCTCCGCCCCATTGCCATTCCTAGGCCTATGGAGTGCAATTCATCAAATCAGCGCTTTTTGCGAAGCCAACATGTATATTTTTTTCAGTCATATGGAGTAGAATGTTTGTAATTTAGTAGCAATATTTTTCCAAGTAACACATAGAAACGTGGGCAAAATGAGCAATATGGGCCATATGGCATAGACAATATATATATTTTTCTCTAAACACTCTTTAGAAAAAAGAATAACAGTACATTTTACGGACCTTTTATCTACTTAACACTCTTTAGAAAAAAGAATAACAGTACATTTTACGGACCTTTTATCTACTTAACAATCTTTAGAAAAAAGAAAAAGAGTACATTTTACTGACCTTTTATCTACTTTGTATAAGTCACATAAAACGCTAATAATGCAGCGTCCTTTTTCTAAGCCGCACATAATTGATATTATTAGGCGGCAGAAATTAGGGGTGAGTTCTTGAATGAATTTTATCAAAATTTCATAAAATCAAGCCTTTGATTTTATCCATTTGTGGTTTGTGGAGCAAAAATCTTAGATTTTATTAACTCTCTCCAAGAATGAATAAAATCAAGGTTTGATTTTATAAAATCTAGATAAAATTCATTCAAGAACTCACCCTAGGTAATAAGCATAGAGAAAAGCTTCTTCTTTTTTTTTTCCCTATCATTGTCTCTGAAAAACAAATACTAGTACTTTAACCAGCATTTTCCAGTTTTTTCAAGGTAAAAATCTGACTTTCCAAGACTTTACGCAGTGTCCTCGAGCATCCTGTCACAATTGAAGCAAATGTTGCTAAACCCTTGCCAGACCAAGACTCAGGCCCTCTGGTTCAAGGATATTATCCTCCTTTGGAAAATAATTTATAATTCAAATTATTAAATTATTTGTTTTATCTTTATTCAAAATTTTTTGAATTTGTTAGTTTTGCGTCTAAATTTTGTGGTTTCTGAAGTTATCTCAACAAAACGAATCTAACAAGTATAAATTTATGGTCCAAACAAATATTTTTTTAAATAAAACCGAAAATACTTGAATTATTGGATTAATTTTGATTTTATTATTAAAAAAATTTAGTTTTGAAAGTTACAAAACCTGGGTACGTGATGGGAACGGTCACAGTAGTAAAGTGATGGGAACACACACCGGTCCCATCCCTTTCCCCCAATACCCTCCCCCCTTTGGCCCTTTTTGGGCAAACTTCACTTCTTCTTCTTCTTTTTTTCTCTCTTTTTTTTAAAACTTTATTTATTTAATTACTTATTGTATTTAATTTAGTTTACTCAAATTACATTTGCAAGTAAATCATTTTTTTACATTGACATTTAAATTTGACTTTATATTTTAATTAGTTAATTAATTTGTCTTAACAATGAATAAAAAAAAACTTCTAAAAGTGAAAAAAATTACAATCACATTTAAAAGTAAATAAATAGTACAATCACGTTTAAAAGTGAAAAATAATGGACTAAGTTTAGCCCTAATCAATATTGCCTCTAAATTGTGGTCCCGGCACGACGCCCAGTATCTTATACTACAAATCAACACGTACGTTATAAGTAGAAGTCCATCCTTTAGCGACATTCGACGCATTCTGCCACCACCATATTGGGATTGGTGATACAAGCTGACGAGGGCGCAAAAGAAGTTGGACGAAGTGATTGTTAATATGCAGGGCAATAGCTATTTTTTTGCGCTGTCAAACTGAAACTGGAGGGGATCTCAAGGGCAAGTGAGTAAAACAATGAAGTAGTAGTGGGAGAACTAGGAAGAAGTGAAGTCGTAGAAGATTGAAATAGCATAAATACATAATAAGGTAAAAAAAAAAGTTGGTTGAAGTGGTTGTAAATGAAGATAAGAAAATAAGAAGGTCAAAAGAAAATCTGAATGAGTGGTTGTAATTAAAGATAAGAAGATAAAAAGGTAAAAAAAAATCTGAATGAATGATTGTAATTGAAAATAAGAAGATAAGAAATAATCTGAATATATGAATTAAATAAATAATATTAAATAATTAAGAAAAATATGTAAATAAAAATATTAAATAAATAAAAAGATAATTAAATAATTAAATTAATTAATTAAAATATGTAAAAGAGAAAAAAGATATTAGAGCATATTTAAAAGATAAAAGAGAAAAAATATATTAATTAAAGAGATAAATAAAAAAAATGAATTAAATTAAAGAATTGAATTAAATGAATTAAATAAATAAATAATTTAATTTATATAAAGAAATGAAATAATATAAATAATACTCCTATAAATAAAGTAAATAAAGTAATTAAAGGAATTAAAGTACAGTAATATAAATGAATTAATATAAATAATATATTATAGGGTAATTAAAAGAGGGAAGGAACGGCAAAATAGTAATTAGGGCATGCCAGAGGGTGGGGCGCGGGTCAGAGCGGGGCGTGTAGTAGTTTTCTTAAAGTTTTTGCCGTGTGATGGGCCTTCCGACTAGTCTTTGGTCTTATTGAAGCAAAAGCTTGAAGGAGAGTCCACACCCATGTGCTCCTTTACTGAAATTAAAATACCTGAAATATCTGTAGATTTGTTCAAAGAGTCCTTAATTAGTTTATAGATAAAAACAATGAAGTAGCAATGGGAGAATTAGGAAGAAGTGAAATAATAGAAGACTAAAGTAGTATAAACAGATAAGAAGATCAGAAATAATCTGAATATACGAATTAAATAAATAAGATTACATAATTAAGAAAAAGACGTAAATAAAAAATATTAAATAAATAAAAAACAAAAAAGATAAATAAATAATTAAATAAATTCATTAAAATATATAAAAGAGAAAAAATATTTTAGAGCATATTAAAAAGATAAAACACAAAAAAGATATTAATAAAAGAGAAAAATAAATAATTAAATAAAAATTGAATTAAATAATTTAATTTATATAAATAAATGAAATAATATAAATAAAGTAATTAAATGAAATAAATTAATTAAAAGAATTAAAGGAAAGTAAATAAAATTATATAAATGAATTAATATAAATAATACTAGTATATTATAGGGTAATTAAAAGACGGAAGGAGGAGCAAAACAGTAATTAGGGCGTGCTGAGGGATGGGGCCCAGGGCGGAGCGGTGGGTTAGAGCGGGACGCGTAAGTTGTTTTCTAAAGTTTTTGCATGTGATGGGCGTTCTGACTAGTCTTTGGTCTTATAACTTATTGAAGCAAAAGCTTGAAGGAGAGTCCTCACTCCTCACCCATGTGCTCCTTTACTGAAATTCTACTTGGAAATCAGAATCCGTATGTACGTGGCTTTTCACTGTGATGGGAAACTACCACTTTTATTACTCCATTGGCTAATAACGGTAAAGATACGTGAACAGATCAAAGGGTACCGACGGCGTCGCCGATGCCGGTGCGGTTTAGCGGTCGATCCGGCGGTTAAATCGTTCCGCCAGAATCAAATTCAGTGGGCATCTAGCGAGAATCGAGGCAATCGGACGGTTGTAGGAGCTCGATCCAAAATTATCCCATTTCATCCAAATTTTTTTGAATGAAATGGGGTGATTTTGGATCGAGCTCATACAGCCGTCCGATTGCCTCGATTCCCACGTAGGCCCACTCGGAATTTGATTCTGAGAACGATGAACGGCTCGGATCGACCATTTGGGATCCACACCGGCGTCGGCGACGCCGTCGGTACCCCGTCGGTACCCTTTAGTCTGTGCATATAGACGGACTCGGCTAATAATTCATTTATTTTGATAGTATTAAAAAAAATAAGTTTTTATCATAATTTTATACTTGTTAGATTCGTATCAATGAAAGGAATCCGAAAATTACAAAATCTTGATGTAAAACTAACAGATGCAAAAAAATATTGAATAAGAACAAATAAATAATCCAATAATCCGAATTATTGGATTATTATCCAAAGGAGGCTAGAGTTTGGCCTCATTGAAGCAAAAGCCTGAAGGAGGGCCCAGTTTTCTAAAAGATTTTAGCACTTGGTGCAAAAATCATGATTTTTTAAATCAAAAAATGAAGTTCTGTATATTGTTTTTCGATTTTTTTTTGGCACCAAACTAAAGTACACAAGGAGTACTTTAATTTGGTGCAAAAAAAATCAAAAAATGATACACGAAATCATTTCATTTTTTGATATAAAATATTATAATTTTAGCAACTGGGTGCTAAAATCTTCTGAAAAATTGGGTCTGAGTCCCCACTCATGTGCTCCTTTACTGAAACCGTACTAGGAATTTTTTTTTTTTTTTTTTGAAGTCACAAATGGTACGATTATAATTGAGTGATGCAAAAAGAGTAATATAGCAAATTTAATTTTCTTTTTCCATAATGCTCTCTTTGGAAAAATAGTAAGTGCTTTTTAACAACCGTTGAATCTTTTTTTCCAAAGCCCCGTGGAATAACTAATCATTTATTGTCTTTTTCTAAGTCATGGTTTCCTAGTCATTATGCCGTGAAAAAAGGGTAGGAGTACATAGAATACCGATCAAGATTAATATTCCTCGTGTGTGAGACTTTCGGCTATGTTTGGATTGCAAGCATCTTAGGAGGGAATAGTAATGTGATTTCTTAATTGGAAGATTCTTATATTTGGGTAGAGATGGAATGTGAACATGATTACTGGTATTCCAATCCAGGAGCAGTTACTTTCCTAGATTTAAGGAGCAATTTGATTCCTCCCCTATTTGTATTAGTATTGCAGGATGATTTTTGGTGATTGGAGCTTCCTGAGCTTGCCACGTGTCCCCCAATTCTTTGCACTTTTTAAGCAATTAGCAAAGTCCTAAATGGTGATTGAAAATCAAAGGTCATTTTTTAAATCCCCAAAACAATCAATTATTTAATTCTATCCCAACTTAAAGGAAAATAATAAATTCAATTATATGGAAGTCTAATAGTCAAACACATAACTGAAACATTCTTTTCCTATTTTATAACGAGAAAATTTTGGGTATGGGGAGGATACCACGTGGTACCCACTCGGCACATTCGAGCTATCCAATAATGCAATCAACGGGCTGGATTGAAAATACCGTCTAGATTTTTTAAAAAAATAGAAAAGAAAATAAAAAGTATATTTTAATCTGAGCCGTCTGATGCAGTTTTTGATGGCTCGAATGTGTCGAAAGGGCACCACGTCACCCATACTCTATTTGCACCCAAAGAAAACCCGTGCTATTAAGAAAAGGAAACACTCTAATCAAAAGCCAATTATAAGCATAATTACAAAAGAAATATATATACCAAGATTATAACCACCTATTTTAGCTTGATAAATCACGACCATTATACAGAAGTCTATTAGTCAAACATAACATAACCAAAACATTCTTTTCCTATTTTATGGTAAAGATCACATTTTCAAAGTAACAAGAAAATTTTGGGTAAGCCTCACTGATCACAATTGGCTTTCATATAATGGTAAGGATCATAACCGCAATTGGTAAGCCTCCCTGATCATATTTTTAAACTTATGGTAAGGATCACATTCCCAAACATTTCATCCATCCAGAATCACATTCTTTTCCTTTTTCATGGTTTTATTTTTGGTATTCTTTTTCTTTTTGTCACTGGCATGTGCAACCGCCTAATATAAACTTATTCTCCATCAATTTGGTATTTTTTCTTACCTTTCAAGTACAAAAATGATAGAGGTACAACAAAAAGTTCCTCGGCGTGGCTCCCAACACACTCACATGGCGTATGGAGCCCACATACACTACACAATCAATTGTGTGTGGGATCCACATACCATGTGAGTGTGTTGGAGCCATGTTGGAAACTTCTGTTGTACATTTATCATTCTTCTAAGGATTCAGAATAAGTTGATTTTTATAATCACAGGGTTAAGAATTAAAGAGGAGTGATAGACAATCATTTGGGCATAGACCATCTCCAAGGGAAGATCATAGATAGTAGGGGTAGCAGCTTCGATTCCTTATCCGTTCTTTGAAAGGTAAATCTTTTGTTTTACTACAGTTTTTTCGATTCTTAATCAACTGTTTGACGTATAATTCATCTTGATGAAAACCCATGCTATGCTATCCTTTTCTCTTTGAGATGTCCATTTTTGTCTGATAAAAGCTAGCCATGGATTAACTATTAAATTTGGCAAAAACCTCAAAGTTTATTAGACAAAGGCAGTATATTGGGTTGATAAAAAAAAAGTTTTGCTTTATATTGGGTTGATATCTTAGAGACAGAAAGCAAAGGTTGGAAAGATAATAATTGGAAATTGGTACATCACATAATTCTTTTTGTAGTTATTGAAAAAAGAAGTTAAACTATATAGGCGTAACAAAAGTTTTGTGTTTTTTAATTGTAGTACATTGATTGACATACGTATCTCATTGACTCACATGTTCAAAAAATTAGGGATGACGAGATATGTTCAGACTAACAAATGTTATAATTTAATATTAGTTTTAAAAGGGATTATAAACAGTCTAATTCTCCCACCCAAATTTTAAGAGGGCAATGTGTATTCACCTATATTTATATAAGAGTTGAAATTTCTATGAACTTGAAATAATCTAACAAATAATCTGATAATTTATGAACTTCATGTGAAATCAATAAATAATTCATAATTTTAAAAAGCTGTAGGTTAAGAACAATTTTCTCTACATAAATGTTCAATTTTAGATTTTGCACTAGCCATTGCAAGCCCTCAAATTTTATCTACTATTCTTCCTCTACGGTTGCCGCTATTGGAGTTTATTGAAGAAGTGTCTTTAGGATAATTAAGCAAGAAGATTTACTTGACTGATTTGTGTCTGGCTTACAAATAAAACAAGATAAAGAAGGAGGCCGACCAAGATTGTTGGAGAGAAAAAAAAGAAAACCGAAAAAGGTATGGGGGAAAGAGTAAAAGTACCGATGAACAACCTAATCCAGCGAAACCTAATGACTCTTGGCATCAGGGATACATAGATAAATCATTTATTTTATTTGTGCATATACTTTGAATATCAAAATTATTAATTTCCCCGTGCATAGCACGGGTTTCATACTAGTTTTTTATAGTATAGCAGAATGACTTTTCGTGAGAAGGGCTACGAACGCGACAAGTGGCTGCAATTGATAGGACCATAATTATGCTTTTTAATTAAAAGTGATAAAAGGGAAATAATCTTAATATTCTGTAGATATTACAAAATTTAAAATCTCTAAGATTATCATTTCCTTAATAGAATGAAAACCTTTGAAATCTTTTATAAATATCTAAGCGGGAATAAAATTTCTTCCTCTCCAATCCTCTGATTAACAATGAATAGATCATTGTGTTCTTCTATATGTTTGAAGGATTATAATTGTTTTCTTCCATTTTTGCATTTTTGTTGTTCTGTGCCCAAAACTTGATCATGAAAAGTTGCTTTAAATTAATGATTTCATAAGTGATCTATGAAGTTCAATAATATCATTTCATTTTGCAGGAGTTTTAGCCTAACACTAAAAGGGTGCAAATAGAAGTCTTGATGGTCCCAATCATGGAGGTAATCAAGGAAAACTATACTTAAACCAGAACCGTTCAAATCAATAAGGTGTCATTGAAAACTTCTATTCCTCATTTTTTGTGCGTGTAATTGAAAGATAGAGATCATTGCAATACAATAGGATTTCAGTGTTATTGTTGCTTTACCAAATCTAATGCTTCAATTTCGTTACTTTGTGTCCATGTTAAAATTCTTAGTTCGTGGTATTTTTTTTAATATTTATTTCATAGTGCAATTTCCAAAATTTTCAACATTGGAACATTTATATTTATCCATGTGTATAAAGGGTGCACACAGATCTCATATTTTACAAATTTATGTCCTGGTTGGTGCACGTACAAACAAAAAGAATGCATGAGATTTGTATTAATAAATTAGTAGGATTTTATTTGATCATTTGGATCCAAATATCATTCAAAATCTCAATGTTGTGTGTAAACAAGTTGAGCTACAAATTCACAAGTGCATTCTATTAAGATAAAGTTGAGTTTTTAACGATGAAATAGGATAAGATATCATACTTTTGTTTGAATTCAAATTGAAAAAGGCTCAAGTCATTAACATGTCTTTTGTGAGAGATTACCTCTTAATTTACCAAAAGCAGAAGATCTCCATTTATACCAAGTCAAATTTTAATTTAGCAGCTATTTTTTTTTCAAGATTCTCATTTAATATGTTAACCAAATATTCTTCATATAATTTCCTTTCATTGGCGATGCTAGATTGTCCATTTGAGCTCTATCAATTAAATTTGGACCTCTACAATACAACAATGCAAATGTTTTAGAAAACATTTTTTATTGCCATTTTGTAAATAATGACGATTTTTGCATTCTGGAGAAAGCAATTGATCAAATGAGCAAAGCATGGGTTCATTGCAAGGTTTTGTATAAGATTCCCTATTCAGTGCAAGGAAGAATTTTGAGTTCTATTTGTTACATGTTGTGAATGTTAAATTCTAACAACTGATAAATGAAAATAAAAGAAGTTGCACCTAGGAAATATGATAAATGAGTTCCTACTCATTGAATGTTGACCCAAGATCTTATTCTTGAAGTAGCCAATACAAAACCATAATTCATTGGAGGAGTGTGTTCAGCCTATTCTCAACTTTGCTTTCGTTCCTAAGTTGGCGAAAAATCATATCACATCTTTTTTGCAGATGCTTTTGATATAAGAGGGTTACAAACAATTATACTTTTATATGTTACAAAAAAAGAAAAAAAGAAAAACAATTGTACTTGAATCAATGTATTAATATTACTCGGTCAAATAGGATGTGTGCCACACAAGTACACATGCATGTTAATCGTTGTAACCCACGCTACCCAACCCCAAGAGATTGGGAAAGTGGTCTTACTTTAGGATTTAGGAGTTTGCTCCCACTTAAGATTTCAGGTTCGAATTCCCTAACTAGCAAACTGTTGGGGCCACAGGGGTTATGCCCAATTGTTAACTCTATGGCTCCAGAATTAGTCGAGGCGCATGAAAGCTAGCCCATACATCTTATCAAAAAAAAAATTAAATAACCCATGCTACCCACAGGATTATGAGATAGACAAACGGGTGACAAACTTGATCCCGTGCATAGCACGGGTTACACACTAGTCCCTTAGGAATCCAAGATTACCCCATAATCTTATGACGAGGAAAATGAAAGATTCAAAACTTTCCTCAAAAGACCCCAATACCCACGTTACATCCGCTCTCTCCACTTTTTTTTTATTTTTTATTTTTTTTACATGCAAGTTTTCTATTTTTCTCTCCCTCTAACCCAAATTTTTTTTCCCTAGCATCCCCATTTTCCCAATTTCCATGTTGATTTTTTTCCTAGCATCCCAATTTTCCCTCCAAACCCAATTTTTTTCCTCTAATACCTCTTTCTATTCCCGACGTTTTGTTTTGCTAAGGAGCTTTGTGCTAGAAGTGTTTCAAATCATCTTGAGTAATTTTGCAAAAATAGATATGTTTTTCACTCTCAATGTAAATCTCAGAAAACTATACATGGAGAAACTTCTTCGCAGGGGTTAAAATGTGGAACTTTACTCACTTGGAAGATTTTTAGGTTTTATTGACTTTCTTAGTTGCATGGTAGCAGGTTACTAAGTAGTTTAATATTTTGATAGACTAATATTCTAGTAGTTCATTTTTACAATAATAATTCGACATTTTTTAAGTTTAATTGTTTGCTCCTGTTTTAATAGTTTGACATTTTTAGCAATCTACTATGTTTAACTATTTGTGTTCAGGAATTGTGATATTTAGTATTAGTTGTTGAAGGGTATTTCATGAAAATGAAGTAAAAATACATTTCATTCCTTAACTTCGAATGATCAAACCAAACTCTTGAATGAGAATTCATCTTTCTTTTTTTTCCTTTGTAACATTCCGACATGAACTAAACACATCAATTGAATTACCCAAGTATCCCATTACTGGGAATGGGATTCCTGGTATTATGATACCTGTTGCTGATCTTTGATTTCGGCCATCCAAACACAACTTTCATGTGATCTACATGCAAAAAAAGAGAGACCTAGCACAATTACATTGTCATAATTCGAGGCGCTCACTGTGAAGATCTTGATGGGTTAATAATTCATGCAAGAAAGATCAACAAGTATTGATACTTGTCACAACAAGTCATCTTTGTTTTCAGAGTGATAGATCGTTCAGTTTAATTTTGCCTGTTCATTCCTCTTAATATAAAGGAAATGGCTACAATACACACCCCTTGTTTAGATGTATCATATGCACATATTGCATGGTCTAGATTGTGATATCTCATCGGCAATCATAACATTGTGCTTTGTAACTTTTTAGCAATATGATTCGTAACATTTTTTATGATTCGTAACATTTTGGTGTGTCTCGTAACGTTTATAAAAAAATTCGTAACTTTTATAAAAAAAAATTTGTCTTTTATAAAAAAGATTGTAACTTTTACAAAAAATTCGTAACTTTTGTAGGGGTGTGTATCATATACACCCAAATAAGGGGTGTGTATTGTAGCATTTTCCTAATATAAATATAATTTCGTGGCGTTTGATAATGTTTTTGTTTTTTGTTTTTTGTTTTTAAAAAACTAAAGTAGAATCATGTTTATTGTTTAAAAAAAAAGTGTTTGCTAATAAAATTTATGTTTTCTGTTTTTTGTTTTTACTGATAAATGACCCTATTTTAAAAACAAGGCATTTTGAAAACGTTTTTAATAAACACAAAACATAAATAAATTACCAAACACATTTTTGTTTTTAGTTTTCCTTCAGATGTGTAAAAGGCCAAATTTTTATAGAAATCTTTCGCCTTCATTCCTTCAATAACTCAGAATTCATGTGGCTCGCTACATCGTATCAAGTTACAGGGCTTCGTGCACAATACGAGTTCGATGTCCATGTGTTGTTTGCCCGTGTATTCTATGCTCATTAATTTGCTCTTGTACTTTGCCTCAATTATAAAACTTGTAGTTTTGGATCGACCAGTTACACATATCTAATTAAGTTGATTTTTTGCAAGGCCTAGGAAAAAATTATTTTGAAATTATTTAACAATTCGGATTATTCGTGTGAGATCTAAAAGTAGACCCCAATAGCCGTTGTACATTTTCTTTGCAAAAAATTCTATACCCCAACGAAAATTTCCTTGCGTATCCCCTTCTGTTTGGTTTTCTACTTTTGGTTTTGTTATTTTGTTCAGGGGTGAAAGAAAAACTAAAAACCGAAAAAATCGACCTACCAATTCGGTTTTCGATCGGAGAAAAGCTGTATCGGCTGACTTCGGTTTGGACCGAACTGAAAAATTATCGGTTCGGTCTCGGTTTCCTGGAAATTAGTTTGGACCAAACCGAATCGAAATCATGCCAATTTGGACCGAAAACCCAAAAAAACGATCTTGACCCCCCAAAAATGACAAATTCTAACTATCCATCTTAATCTTAACGCCGGACTGAAAAAAACCGAACCACCCCAAATTGATTGGTCCATTATTTTTTTTCGGTCGGGATCGATTTTTAGCAAAACTATCCGAACCGATTGGTTCAGTCCCGGACATCCCAAAAACCGACCTGACCCGACAGATTTTCTCCCCTAATTTTGTGGAAGGGCTGGATGATAATTGAGCTCTACTGTTGGCAATTGAAATGGGCTCCCCTTTTGTCTCCCCTTTCGTTTTTCGCAAAAGTAGGAAAAAGACAAACCCGCAAACTTTACTCTAAAAAGCAAACAGCAAAAAGACCAAAAAGGGCATGTAATGGCAACTAAAGCACAACAAAACCAACAGGCAGAATCTAATTGCCAAATGACCAAACAACTTCAATTTTAAAGCCTCTCTTATGAGAAAATTTTGGGTGCAAATGGGGCACCACGTGGTGCCCTGTCACTACATCCGAGCCGTCTAAAAATACAATGGACGGCTCGGATTTAAAGTGTCGGATGAATTTAAAAAAAAAGCAAAAAGAAAATGAAAAATGGGTTTCAATCCGAGTCGTCCGTTGCATTTTTGAACGGCTCGGATGTAGTGGTAGGACACCACGTGTACCCTACCCTGCACGCACCCAAAATTTTTTCCTCTCTTATATAGTCCTTCGGTTGTGGATATTTTGTCCACCCCATTATGTACAGGACTTGTCCTCGAATTGAAGTCAATTTGATGGCAACCCCCAATTTCCAAAGTCACATAAAATATTGGTAATTGATTGGTATTTTCTATTTGTGGATGAAAATAATTGACCCTCACAAAATTGGGAATATAGTACTTTTTACGAATTCTTTATCTACCCTTGCAAAGTTACATCGAATGTTGATAATGGAGCGTCCTTTTTCTGAGTTATGCATATGATTATTGAGTGGCACAGAATAATTAATATCCTCAAAGGTGATTCCTTCTGGGAATCTCTCGCATGATCTTCATATACCAGAAAACGAGACCCGACTTGATTACAGTTGACAATTGGAGTTGTTTACCTTAAAAGATCTCGAAATCAAGCATCGATACTTATCGCAACAAATTATTTTTGTCTTCAGAGTAATAGACCGTTCATTTTATTTTGGACCATTTATTAGTTTTTAGCCTAACATGATTAAATTAAGGCTAAGTTTTTCAAAAGATTTTAGCACCTAGGTGCTAAAATCATCATATTTCAAATCAAAAAATGAAGTGGTGCCGTGAATCGTTTTTCGATTTTTTTTTTTGCACCAAATTAAAGTACACGAGGTGTACTTTCAATTTGGTGCGAAAAAATAAAAAAACGATGCACGGAATCACTTCATTTTTAATTTGAAATATCATGATTTTAGCATCTGGATGCTAAAATCTTTTGGAAAACTGGGCCTAAATAAAAAACAATTGCAATAATTTGATCAACCTGCTTTTTGCCTGGATAAAATTATTTATGTTGATCATAGGGAAGGATCATTGTTCCTGAAAGTGGTTTGCAGTTCTTTACCTAGTCCACAAAATGAAAGGTGCAAGTGCAAAATTACAACTTTCTTAGGGTTATAAATACTTCTCTGTTAATACTTAGTAGTGTAAAACCTCTGAAATTTCTTGACCGTGCTGGTACATACAAGCAAGTCTTCTTTGGCAATAGCCAATTAAGAAGCCGTGGCAGAGTCAAACCTAACACATTGGGACAGCAATTGTTATAGATTAGGACCCAGATGTGTTTATAGTTCTCCGATATGTGTGAGTCTCACATGCATTCTACGAGATTCGGGTGCATATCTGTGTCCAGACTTTTGTGTCTGTAGCATTGCTCTTTTGTCTAACATGCTTGCATTAGCAACTCTTAGTTTGTGCCTATCAGTGGCTTGTACCTGGCCCAAAAATTTCTAGGTCAAGCTTGGGATTACAGAACCGGACTCCGTCAAAGCTTTCTTGGGTCACAATTTACCAAACCGGACTCCTGCAAAGTGTAATACCTACTTGCTGAGTTTCACATTGCTAATTTTGGATCCACTTTTCCAGTACCGCTGCCTTCTAGTCAAAATTAATGCGGTCTGGAACTCAGTCATTGAAGTTGAGAAATGCATTACTGAAGACAGCAGAAAGAAAAGGCAAAGGTGGATTCACCTCCATTCCCCATTTGATACGCTTCATTGCTTAGTCTTCGTCAACCGAACTCTCAATTATGTCCCTGGATTCAACAAATTCTGAAAGATCATTGTCCTGTCCGTGTTTAGCATTATATGTTAATTACACAAACGCAATGCAAAAAATTACAAGCATTGTGTAGAGGACCAAAAAATAATTGACATTATGGCTTCATACATTTGGCCATTAACCAAATGATAAACCCATTTCACGTGGGGTGTGGCCCCATAAGGACCCCACATCATATGTGAGTGGAATCATGATTGGTTGTAATCTGGTTGTGTCTACTATCATTATTCGTAGAGGATGGCATCAATGTCTTCGTTAAGGTATTGAGTCGTTGACTAAATTAGAAACATGGCATGCTGCTAAAAAATTGTTTCGATTTTGTTGGTGCATTGTACCATGGCATGTCAGTGAGGGTTTCCATCTTGGTGGAACTCTCGAGCGACTAGGATGTAGTAGGGTTGGAAGGTTAGCTGAAGTAGTGACAGTAAGATGTCGTGGAGAAGTTCTTTTGGACATAAACATGGACATTGTGGGTAGGTGAGAAATATATTTTTTTCTTGAGGTCGGAAATTGGTTCGTGTAGTATTTTTTTTAGTAGTTTTAGTCTTTTAGAACCCCAAAAAAAAAAAAAAAAAAAGAAGAAGAAAAAAGTCCTTCTTGGGCCCACAAAGTGAATGGAGTGTCACATTGTTTTCATTGTTTGTACACTTGATTCTTCCTGTCATATGTCTTTACAGCTGTC
The DNA here is from genome assembly GCA_022606695.1 of Vaccinium macrocarpon. NCBI lineage: Eukaryota > Viridiplantae > Streptophyta > Magnoliopsida > Ericales > Ericaceae > Vaccinium > Vaccinium macrocarpon. The sequence goes on from CM040179.1 coordinate 27,047,883, forward strand.
TAGTGTATATAAAAAATGTGGGGGTAAAAGAAAGGGAAAAGTAAATGTAAGAATTTAAAGTGTTTGAATTATTTTGAAAGTGGTATCTTGGTGGGGAAGATTCGTGATGGTGTAGTACATATATAGTGACAGAAACACCTGTGGTGTTAGAAAAACAAGAAGGAATATGCCCTGAAAATGGGGCAGCTATTGCAGTGATTTTGTGTTTTGGTATCTTGTCTCTGCCCTTCTTTTTCCAATAAAATCGGTAGACATTTATTGAGGGCATGCAGTATAGCATGACTACGGAAGGCCATATATTAACGCTCAAGCTTATGAATCAAATGTGTTACGTTAGGAACCTCCGATAGTTGTCAAAAAAGGCTTGCATCTTTCTCAACTTCTCATAGTACTGGCTTAAGCATGCACTTGCTCAAGAGGTGCCGGATACTTGTACGACTTTGTGGAGCGTCTCCACTCCTACACCAAATTTAAATTTGAGTAAAAATCACCAAAAATTTCACTCCACTTCTTCACCAAATCCATCACCAAATTTGCTCAACACCAAATTTACTCAAAATTTTCACCAAATTTACTCAACACCAAATCCCACACCAAATGAGCAACGGCTCTATTGTTTCCGCAAAAAAGCTTCTGCGCTGCTATGTATTCAATTGAAGTAGTACCTTGTATTCACTCCCTTCCCAACCACCCAACCACCCCAACTGTTAAAAACGTAAATGTCCCATGTGAGAAATAAATAAACCTTGAACTCATATATTCCTAGGTTGCTCATAAATGTCCTACCTACACCTTTTGCTCGTGGTTGAAAAGAAATTGGGAAAGTAAAATGGGAATGGAGGGGAAAATATTGGGAAAATAGCAAGTGAGAGTTTTGGAGGCAAAATTAAAAAAAAAAAAAAAATGTTTTGACAAAATGGTGGGAAAGTTTTAGAGTCAAAATGCAAAAAACTGTTTTTTGACAAAAAAAAATTTAACTAGAATTTGGTAAAAGAGTGGGTTTCCCATTGGAAGGGATAATATCAAATCAAGTTTTTAATCAAATTTTTTTTACTCAAATTTGAGTAAAAATTTGGTGTAGGAGTGGTGATACTCTGAGCATTAGCCCACTGACCTAATAAACCAAAAACCATAACATATTTGTGACCATGTTAAACCAACGTAACAAGGAAGTTCAGACTTCCTGTAAACTTTTAGGAATAGAAAACATCGAAAATTTTCCAAAGACCAAGCAACATGCAATAGTAGAAAAGTGTAAGAAAACAAGTACTATTTCACATAGAATGAGGGAAAATAATGAGCCCAAAAGAACAGTCACTTTACGAGGTATATCTGAATAATGCTTGCAGGGCCCAACTCGATAAAATTGACAAGCTTTCTTTCACGTATTCTCTGCAAACTTTCAAGCACCTGACTTGAGGAGGATAGCATGAATTAGAATACACTTCGTCGATATAAAACATCAGACCATTGCCAGCCCTAAGAGGCTAAAAGAAGACCAAAATTTCACACTAGAAGCACAGAATGCCTCTCAGAATGTAACCTCGTCCCCCGTTAATGCCGTGTGCAAGTAGAAAATCAAAATAAAAGTTATCATGCTCATAACCACTCCTTGCAAGATCAAGCCTCCATGATAGGGCTTAAGAGCATCCAGATCTTTTCAGTGTGTACAATTCAGGAACGATGAAGCGACGGTATTTCATTACCTGAGTGGGGTCCTTTTCTCCTTGAATGATATTCAGGTGGTGTTCCACTAACTTGTTTTTGTTTTTAAACTGTCTCGGTTTTTGGAAAAAAAAGTTTTTAAAAAAAACTAAGTTAGTGGAACACCCCCTCAATATCGATATGTATTTAGCCTGACTGGCTTCCTTCGTCCGAGCATAAGAGGAAAACATGACATTCTTTGCCTGAAAAAACAAAACCTCTGTCAAAATCATGCCTACCAGTACTTTGCGGAAAAAAAAAGAAGGTATAATTCTCTAGTTTTACGAATTGCATTAGCCTTTGAAGAAAGGATCTATCTGCATCAGACTACAACTTAAGTGCTTGATTCATCTGCATAAAAAGTTGTCATGGACTAGCAGACATCTCATAGATGTCTAAGAATATATTCCACTGTGATTGATAAAGACGATATTTTTAGTGGACACTCAGCCTTATACTGTCAGGGCCGGCTCAGGACTGGGGTCCACCAAAAATAGCCCATTTTTGGGGCCCCAATTAGGTATTTATATGTTCATAACAAGTAATAAATATATAATGTTGCACTACAAGAAATAGAGAAGCATTTGGCATAGTGGAAAAGTTTGTGTTTTTCTTAGTAAATGCCAGGGTTTAATTCCCAGGGGCCTTTCTTTTGCTTTCCTACATTCTCTTCCCTTTTCTTTTTTTTTTTACCATAGTCAGTTTCTACCTTCTCTTCCTTTTTTTTCCCTTTCCACTACAACATCTTTATCGTTTGTTGACTTCTTTTAAAAAAAATTGCCGGTGTAGTAATTAGGGAAAAATAAATAAATAAAACACTTCGTGCGTATTCATAAAATGTTCACATTGCCCATTTCAATTGATTTTTTAATTCTTGCAATAAGAATAGACAATTATGACCGAAAACTATTTTTTTATTAACATGAAGACATGAATAACGAAAAAGACAAAATATGGAACACGGTATTTGTCATTTGAAATAAATCTTGGTTCTTAAATTTTTTCTCTAAAAAAACATAGGGCCCTGGTTTACATTATCGTCTGGGGCCACAAAAATCTCAGGGCCGGGCCTGTATACTGTAGATGAGTATGGTTTTTTACCTAAAGAAATTGTTGGGTATCTTTATAGTGTACTTGGGCCTAGTTCGTAAACCATCTTATAGAACAAATTTTATCTTTATCAAGTTGATTTGTGATGGATAGCTGGTAGGAATAGATTCTAGAGTAAAGAACACTAGTAAAAGAGGGCTCAGGGGATGGTGTGTATAGTGCACCATCTAGCCGTCCACTTCGATTATGTATAGCTTGGATTTAATCTGAGCAATGAATTGAATCTAACCATCGGTTGTTTGGATTAAATCCAAGCAGTTCATTATTGAAATGAACGGCTGAATAATATGCACCGCACCGTATAATACATTTTTTGCACTACAAGGACCCCTCGGCAAAGGCACAAGAAATGTCGCATGGTGTGTAGAAGCTAAAATACATTAGTCATACCAAATAGTTCAATGTTGGTACAGTTGGTCCTGTTTTTATTGCATTGACTTCCTATACACTAGAATTGCCGTTGCAACATTGCAGACTGGCAACAAGCCCATTGATCTTTTGTTGAAACTAGGGCCAGAATTCCGACAACGGTCCAATCAAACGCGTGAAGTACGACAACGGTTGCCGTTTTGGTTGGGACTCTGAATGTGCTTTTTGGTCAAGTTGTATCTGAAAAAAATGTCATTTTTTTGTCTTTACTAAAAAAAACAATCGTGTATTTTTAATTTTACACCAAATTTTTGTGAATTAATGATTTGTCTCAACGACAAGAATCGAAAAAGCATAAATTTATGATTGATATCCAATTTTTTTATAGAATTATTCAAGAAAAAGCCAAGGTGGGATTTTGGCCTAGTTTGGGTAAAAAATCAAAAATCGGTTTTTAAAAAAAACTATTTTGTCTTTATTCAAATTTTTTTGCATTCGTTAGTTTTGCATCAAGATTTTGTGGTTTCTGGATTCCTCTTGACGAGACGAATCTAACAAGTATAAAATTATGGTCAAAACTCAATTTTTTTTGAATAAAACCAAAATAGTTAGATTATTAGACCAATTGTGGCTTTATTAAAAAAATTGAGTTTTGACCATAAATTTATACTTGTTAGATTCGTCTCATCAAGAGGAATGCAGAAACCACAAAATCTTGATCCAAAACTAATTAATGCAAAAAAAAATTAATACAGACAAAATGGTTTTTTTTTAAATCGATTAGAATATTCTTTCTTTTCTCCTGGTTTCATTTTATTCTCTGGGTGTAACAAAATTCAAAAGTAGGGACCAAAGACCTGCTACAACTACGTATCATGAAAGCTTTCTAATGACTCCTTGAAAATGAAAGGAAGCAGAATTTCCTTCACTCAAAAGTATGGATTGACTCTGAAATCAGTATCCCTTTTACCTCCAACTCTTCTCTTTCCTTACATAAAATACATGATCTGCAACCGCCTTAGAAAAATAAAGAAATAGATCCAGGCAAACATGACAACAAGATCCGTTTCGCCTTAGAAAAATAAGAAAATAGATCTGGGCAAATACGACGACAACAAGATCCGTTTCTTTCTTTCACCTTGCTCTCAAAATCTAGAAATGTCTCATTCACTTCTTCATCTTCTCTTCTGCTTCCTATTAGTTCTGCCATTTTATAGTGTTGCTCAGACTAACGGAACGGTAGACGTCGGTTCATCTATCACAGCTACTGTCAGGGCCGCCACCCCATGGCTATCACCTTCTCAAGATTTTGCATTTGGGTTTAAACAGCTCCAAGATAACAATCTCTTCTTGCTCTCCATATGGTTTTACAAAATACCCGACCAGACCATTGTTTGGTACGCAAGCAACTCAAATGGAGGCGTTCCGGCATCACCTGGATCAAAAGTAGAGATAACCGCGGACAAAGGGCTGGTGCTCACTGACCCTCAAGGCCAAGAGTTGTGGAATTCCGGCTCCGTTGTCAACCGAGTTGCTTATGGGCTTATGAACGACACAGGCAACTTTGTGCTTGTTGGCCGGGAGTCGGTTAACATATGGCAGAGCTTCGACTACCCGACGGACACCATGTTACCATCATGGAGTCCGGTAGGGTCCTTTATTCTCGACAGACGCAGATGAATTTCTCCTGGGGAAGGTTATTGTTAAAACAGTTTTAGTAGCAGTCTTGTTTTATGATTATTGAATTTTATTAGGACTTAAAGTTACGAAATTAAAAATTGTTTATTATCATCATTATTCATGTTCTGTGATAGAATTGTTTTACACATTTTTTTGTTCATATGGAACTACTAGCCAGGAGAATGACTCACCCTCTCACTCACACCCCATTATGTAGGACCTATCTCAGGGCCTCACACGAATGATCGGACCCGCTCAATTTGTTTAGAGTATTTTTTTGGGATGGATGGTTATTTGGCACGTCGTATTCTGTTGATGAAAATTTATAATGCTATATATTTTCTTGACAGGTTTCAGCTCCGCCTACTTGAAGATGGGAATCTTGTGCTTAATACCAGAGACTTGGCAACCAATTTTGCTTATGATGCTTACTACTGGAGCAACACTTATGATGGTATTAATTTTACAAACCGTGGTTACCGAGTTATCTTCAATGAGACAGGATACATGTACGTATTGACAAGGAGTAACCAAAGAAAAGTACTCGCACCAAGTTTAGTACCATCTGGTGACCACTATCACCGAGTAACTCTTGATTTCAATGGGGTGTTAACACAGTATTATCATTCGAAGAACGAAAATGGCAACCCAAAAAACTGGACTGTTTTTTGGACCCATCCGGATAATATTTGTGTTGATATTGTGGGGAAACAAGGTAGAGGGGCGTGCGGGTACAACAGCATATGCACAATTGATGATAATAGAAGGCCTGTTTGTTCGTGCCCTGAAGGTTTTTCGTTGCTTGATCCAAAGGATAAGTATGGAGACTGTAAGCCAAGTTTCACACCAAGCTGTGAAGAAGATGACCACAAGAGTTCCAACAGTGATCTCTATGACTTGTCGGTGTTAATAAATCCGATTGGCCTACTTCTGACTATGAGCTTTTGAAGCCTTCAAGTGAACAGATGTGCAAAAATTCTTGCCTCCAGGATTGTTTCTGCGCTGTTGCTATTCTAAGGAACGATAGCTGTTGGAAGAAGAAGCTGCCCCTTTCCAATGGGAGAAAGGACAGTATTGTTAATGGGAAGGCTTTCATGAAGTTCGGGAAAACCGAGCTTCCTCCACCAACTACTGATCCACGTTTTCCTCTTCGGGACATAAAGAAGAATGATAGGACTTTGATTATTGTTGGATCTGTGCTTCTGGGTTGCTCTTTATTCGTCAATGTCGCACTTATTAGTGCCTTTTGTCTGGGTTTTTTCCTCGTCTACCGGAAGAAGATCTTGAAAATTCGTGATGGGCTTGGAGCTGCAGAAACAAATCTTCGTTGTTTTACGTATGAAGAGCTTGCGGAGGCTACAAATGGATTCAAGGAAGAACTTGGGAGGGGAGCTTTTGGAATTGTGTACGAAGGGGAATTACAAATTGGAAATTCTAGAAATTCTGTCGCTGTCAAGAAGCTAGATAGGGGGGTTCAAGAAAAAGAGAGAGAGAAGGAATTTAGAACCGAAGTACATGTGATTGGCTAGACCCATCATAAGAATCTAGTCCGACTGGTTGGGTTTTGCGACGAAGGGGAACACCGTATGTTAGTGTATGAGTTCATGAGTAATGGCACGCTCGCTAGCTTCTTGTTTGGAGATATGAAGCCTTGCTGGAATCAGAGGAGCGAAATCGTGGGAATCGCAAGAGGCCTCCAATACCTACACGAAGAATGCAGCACAAAGATCATCCATTGCGATATAAAGCCTCACAACATACTTCTTGATGATTATTACAATGCTCGAATTTCTGACTTTGGGTTGGCTAAACTCCTGATGATCAATCAGAGCCACACCAATACGGGTATTAGAGGGACAAAAGGGTATGTTGCACCAGAATGGTTTAGAAGCAAGCCAGTAACTGCAAAAGTTGACGTTTACAGCTTTGGTGTGTTGCTATTAGAGATCATTACTTGTCGAAAAAATGTAGGGGAGTTTGAGATGGAGGGAGAAGATAGAGCAATTTTAACTGATTGGGTTTGTGACTGCTTTCTCAAAGATAGATTGGTTGCTTTGGTTGAGGACGATTCAAAGGCCTTGAATGACTGGAGGAATGTGCAAAGATTTCTGATGGTTGGAATTTGGTGTATTCAAGAAGATCCATCTCAACGGCCTACGATGAGGAAGGTTACTCAGATGCTTGAAGGAGTTGTTGAAGTTGTTGTGCCTCCAAGCCCTTCCCAATTTTCTTTCCTCAGTTAAGCCCGCTTTAGTTTCCTCGCCTCTAAAGGTTACACCGAGTTAGTACTCATTCACAAGTGTCTCGGAAGGGTAGATTTGGATAATACATAACCTTTAGCCGCAATAAATGCACAAAGTGAATATCCACAGACTCGAATACGCAATCTAGTGCTTTGTAGGTTGAGTTTTGTTTGCACCGCTCTATTTATTCTACTGTTACTAATAGTTAGTTTATTTTGCCAAAAATCACCCTAGTAAGTTAGCAAGCAGTGTGTGATGTTCGCTTCTAACAATGTCTGCTAGTTCATTATATAAGTTGTATAAAGCTCTTCAGATAGATGTATCTAATATGTTTTTGAACAACTGTGTGTTAATTGTCGTGGATACCTGGCGGTTGCAGCATAGGCTTGCACACAGTGGCCAATGGCTTGCATATTAGTGTCGAGGTGCCCGTTACAGCACACCTCATGAATTTGAGAGTTGCCATTTGATTTTAGGAAAACCAAGAAGTGAATCGTAAGGCTGGACAATCACATCACTTGTCTACATCAGATTAGAGGATACATTATATGTCTGAACAAGCTTTTTGCTGTAGTGATCATTCGGAGCCTCCAACAGGTATGAATTTTGATTTTTGTATGTAGTTTCTACAAGCTGAAGATGTGGACTCATATCAAGCGGCTATGACAAATGATAATAACAACCAGTACCACACATTGGCAAATTAGTACCAGGTTACAGCCCTTTTTAAACACAACATGCACAATGAGTCATCATGAGCAAAGATAACCATGCCAAGTTGCAACGCGCTATCGCGCTCTGACAGGTAAGCCAGATTCAACCAAACAACAAATCGCACGGTCCTATTGCGTTCAAAGGTACTATAAGAAAGCCAAGAGACAATAAAGTAACGAAGGAAGAAAACGTCCTTAAACATGAGTCTCATCTAAAAGGTCAAGAAACTAGTAGCTTGCAAGATCTTATAAAATCATCCTTCAGCTTGTCAAAAACTGAGTTACTCTTTCAAAACCTCTTCTTCCTCTACTTTAGAATGTGCCAAGGGATACATTGGGAAGCCATCCAAACTACAGCCCTCCTAACCTTCCAACTCTAGTAAATTTGGTGTAATGTACATCTAGAAGTGTAGATCGACACATGTGGCTATGTGTCTTCATCAGAGCAAACACTCATATATACAAGGGCAGGCATAAGGGGCCGCTCACCCCCAGTTATCTCAATTTTTCTACTGTATTTTAGTTTTTTTTTTTGTAAAAATATGAAGAAATGTCACCTCAAAATAGTTTTATTAATATACTATATAAGGATGATATTTTGATGTTAATTTATCAATATATATGATTTGGCCCCCCGCAATAGGAATCCTATGTCTGCCACTGCATATGTACATATACGTACATATTTTTATAGTTATCTACAAGTGATGATGCGGAACCTAACACAATTTTCTCTAGAAAAATGACCGGGACACAAATGTTAGTTACAAATTCAGACCCAGATGAATTCAGATAACACTAATATGTGAGAGTCTCACATGCATCCTGTGAGATTCAGATGCATCAAGCAGCCCTAAACTTCTTTATGTCCAGAATTTTGTGTCCGTAGCATTGTTGTTCTGTCTAACACACCTGCATTTTAGACTATCAGAAGTTTGTCCCTGTCAAATGGCTTTTGTACCTGGCCCAAAAATTTCTAGGCCGAGCTCGGCCTTACCAGACCAAATTCATGCAACAAAGCTTTATTGGGTCAATTGATAAAAACAAAAACAAGAGTGGGCCCAGGCCCAGAAACGATAAACAATGGGCCGCAAGGCCCTTATATAAATGTGTCCTCAATAGAGAAAAGAAACAGAATCAATAACAATACAGAATAGAGAGAAACAGAAACCACTCCGTCAACTACTGTTGAAGACGGAGGAGAGAGAAAAACCTCTGAAAATCTTCTCTCTCTCTCTCTGTGCAATGTCTCGTTCTTCCTTTCTCGATGTGATTCTCGATTCTTGATTTGAATCTCAGCCGCTCAGTTCAATAACCAGAGATAAAGAAATTCAAGAAAATGGAGAAGGAAACTCACCTTCTAGAGATCAACTTGATCTCCGCCCAAGGCCTCAAACCACCGACCGCTAACCTCCGCCGCTTACAGACCTACGCCATCGCATGGGTCGACCCGGCATTCAAGCTCCGAACCCGAACCGACCCAATCGGCGCCGAAAACCCTACGTGGAACGAGAAGTTCCTCTTCCGAGTCAGCTCCAGATTCCTCAACGGCGAAACCTCCGCCGTCTCCGTCGAGATCTACGCCGTCGGTTTCATCAACGACCCTCTCATCGGCACCGTCCGTTTCCTCCTCAACAGCCACCTCTCCTCCGCTGCATCCGGCGTCGGCATTGACTCTCCGGCGTTCACTGCCGTCCACGTACGCCGTCCCTCCGGCCGTTTTCAGGGAGTGCTCAACATCGCCGTCACTATTCTGGACGGGTTGGAATTTGGAGCTGTTGCTGGTTCGTCGCAGGCGATATGCTTTCGAGACCTCATGGAGAAGAGTCGCCGCCGACGGCGGAAGAAAGGATCGGAGAAGAGCGACGGTGAGTCGTGTGATTTTTCTGACGGAGGGGAATCGACGACTTCGTCTTCGTCGTCGACAGCTTCGACGGCGTTGAAGGAGTGGAACTGGGAGAGGGGAGAGAAGAAGGCGGGGAAAGGAGGTTTGGCAACGGACGGTGGAGGATTGCTCTGCGGTTTGGTGAAGGCTCATTTGAGACCGTACGATCACAACTTACGGTTTTTGGCGGGTTCGCAACTGCACAAGGAGAACTGAAGAGTGAGGTGGATCAACGGTTGAGATCAAATTTTGCATCAGCATTTATGTGGACAGTCTGATGGATGGACGGTCGAGATCGTCCTGGTAAATGGACTTGTTTGACTGTACAATTTTGATCTGCTTGAGGAAATCTGAAAAAGGAATAATAGGGTAAAAAAGAGTTTCTCCGAAAACGTTTAAAAAAGGTAATGAAACAGTTTAGATTCACAAGAAAGAGAATTTGGACGTTTTCGAAGAAACTTTTCATGTATCCTAACATTGTTGAATCTAAAAATAGGTTACCGGATAAATAGAAATTGGAAATTAGAATAGCAGTTAGCTGTTGATTTCTTCTGGCCTTTGATTTGAAATTTTGAGGCCTTGTGGGTGCATTTTATCATTTTCCAATGTTGTTTGTTGTTTTTCTAGGAAAATAAGGAGGTGTTACACTAAGTTGATTTTTTGAAAAAATTGATTTTTCACGGTTTTTTATGTGATGTATTGTGAGAGAATGACCTGTCTCGGTTTTTGAAAAAAAACAATTTTTTTGTTAGTGGAACACCCCCTAATTCAGACGGTATTGAATTGGTTTAATAGCTGTTATTTTTGGGGTTTTTAAAGTCTCCCGTATAATTTTAACCACAATCAAATTGCAATGTTAGATTATTGATTGCTCTAATAACGACGCGCATCGAATAATCTGAAAATTTAGTAGAATAGAGAAAAGTACAGATATCAAACCTCATAAATTAGCTAGTTTTTTTAATTAATTCAAGAAAAAAGTGCTGAAATTAAAAGAAAATATAATTGAATTCCACTAACTTTTGAGGGCCAAACTTGCATACCGTATCCCAATACCACTTTTACGTATTGGAGATGGCCTCCTTCGATAGAGTTATGATTTTTATCTAGCTGGTTGAATTATCACTTCTCAAGCTTTGTATGATACAATGTCATTGCCATTTTGGCTCTGTGGAGCAAAATAAGCCTTCGAGGTTTCGTCCTATGTTTCAAATGGCCTTGATTGGTGTTTTTAAGAACTGTAATAATTATCAAATGTCCTAACACTAATTGGTAATTCAACCCATGTAAACTTATTAGAGTCTATTCCACAAAACTAACTTATTATCAAAATTGACTTATTCAATTAAATCAAATAAGCGCATAAGCCAATTAGAACTTTTCAAATATCCCAACCCTTTCTTTGCTTTTTTGTCAATCGATAGACTTTATTTCTTACTGTCTCATTGCATCAAAAGTGTTGTTACATACCCAAAATCCTTATCTAGAAATTACCCAGAAAAAAAAAATGAGTGACTCAAATTCACTTGGAAGTACATCTAAGCTACTCATTTCACTTTTCTGGATAATTTATGAGTAAGAATTATGCGCACGCACTTAGCATTTCTCTTGCATCAAATGAACATCCAACAAGATCTCTTGCTGAACCCAATTTGGAAAGTCTCCAAAACCAAGTTTAGGGAAGATATATAGATATGACATGCTTGGGTACAACATGTTACAACTTCTATGAATGAAATTTAACAAACAAGAACGTAAATTTTAAGATTTAACTTATCCGTTCTTACATCTCAGGCACCGTTCCTCTAAGCTTGGCTTCTTGAGCTTTTTTAGTTGATGAATATGAGTAGAATGACTTGTCCTATCAAATATGAAAAACTAAAATTTGTAGGTTATTGCCTATTAAGAGTTCAAATTTGTAGGATATTCTCTCAAAATAATCCAATATCGGCCATTCCCTTCATTGGCTTTTTGGGCATTTTTGTCTTAATTGTTTGAAGCACATGTTTTCACGGGTTTCAAGTCCCGTCTTTCTCTTTACATACAGAGTAATACTACATACACATCCTCCTATTTACACCCCCGCTCATACCCACTTTGGATTGCTGACACATATCCTCTCACTTTGGAAGTCAGGAGAGAGAAAGAACATGTGTCACCAATCCAAAGTGGGTGGGAGCGGGGTGTGTATGTAGTATTAATGTTACATATATTAACTAAAAAGACTAAGTAGCAAAAACAATTTGGCTTTTGTCTGTAACTTAAAGACAAAAAAACTACGGGGTTCCTTCTCTCTACTTGAACTTTCATGAAGGTTCTAGGTGGTTAATTAACATCCATTACAATATATAAATATATAAAAGAGCGAGAGGTAGGACGAAGGGGGAGTTTGGCTAAATTTGGTTTTTTGGTTTATTGGATTATTTGGTTTTGTCCTTATTCAAATTTTTTTTGCATTTGTTAGTTTTCGGTCGATTTTTTGAGGTTTCTTGGCTTGTCTCGACGAGAGGAATCTAGAAAGTATAAAATTATTAGCCAAACTTAAAGTTTTGTGAATAAAGACAAAAATAAACCAAATTGGATTATTGGTTTTTGGTTTTTTGGTTTATTTTTGTCTTTATTCACAAAACTTTAAGTTTGGCTAATAATTTTATACTTTCTAGATTCCTCTCGTCGAGACAAGCCAAGAAACCTCAAAAAATCGACCGAAAACTAACAAAATCAAAAAAAATTTGAATAAGGACAAAACCAAATAATCCAATAAACCAAAAAACCAAATTTAGCCAAAGCACCCCGAAGGATTGATCATTGATGGTCCATGGTCCATGGTCCTCTGTTAAATTACATAGTTCAAATTAAAGCTGCTTGTTGCTGCAGGGGATATTGCCTCTATTTTGTTTCGTTGTCTTTTGCTTGGCCAAGGGGCATTTTTTTGGACCATCACCTTTGTCCACGCGCCAATAAGATCATATTATGTGGGCTACCAGCTGAAAGTCTAAGGCTTGGTTTTTCAAAAGATAAAATGGACATTTGCTAAAATTAAGGGGGTGATTTTAGCAAATGTCTATTTTAGGTGATAAAATCTCCCAATGAATCTGGACATACATATGTCCAGATTCATTGGAGATTTTATCACTTTCCCATTTCATTTGCTAAAATCAAGGGTGTGATTTTAACAAATGTCCATTTTATCTTTTGGAAAACCAAGCCTAAGCAGCATATACTTCTTTCGTCTCAAATTGTTCGTCCGGTCTGCAAAATAAGGTCTTGAAAGCAGTACAAAAAAATTTAAAATATAAATATTTTTTTAACAGTTGGCTAGAAATCAATGAGTACTTTTGATTTATGAAAAAGTGATTTTTAATTGAATAAAGACAAAAAAGTGAGTGCCCAGGAATGATAGAGGAGGTGTGAAAATCATTTCCCATTTTTAATTGTTATTATAGTCTTTCAGTTCTTATAGTCTCTCTCTCTCTCTCTCTCTCTCTCTGCTAGAAAGTAGTTTCCTATGAAAAGACTAGCATTTTACAAATTAAAAACTGTCCAGTAACAAACTGTTCATGCATTCCTATTTGAATTAAATGTGGTTCCCATATTTGTTGTCTTTCTATTAATTAGTTGTAGTTAAAAGGTAAATGGTAATGAAAATCAAAATCAATCTTAATCGTTGGTTCAGGGCAAATTGAATTTGGATAATTGCAAGTGGTGTGGCTAGCTCATGTGGTAAAACTTTTTAGATAACCCACACTATATCTGGGGATTGATTTCCATTTTCCTGGTAATAAGTTAAGAATAACGAATGACAAAAAAAAATAAAATCTGGAGAATTGGATTTAAATTTTATTTCCAACATTGAACTTATTATTACTCCTATGCAATCCAATTATTATAGTAATCACTTGTACTTTTTTTCTCCCACTGCATGACATTTGATTTTTACACATGAAAATAATAACATGTACATTTGTTGTATTGGGCCAAATAATGCGCGCCTTGCGCTCATCACCTTTACTAGTTTCTAATCAACAAACGAATCTGTATTGTTTCACTTTTTCCGTTTTAATTTCCCATTTTCATTTGACTTTTTCTTTTTTCAATACATTAATTAAAGACATAAGTTGCATGAATTGTAGTAGCAACCAAACAATTGGTTGTCATTTGATTGATTGAGGAAAACTGGAATAGTTAGATAAACCGACATTTGAAAAAGTATGCAATCTGTATCCCTCCTCATCACAGTTGACCTTCTCGTTCTGGTGACTTTCTGGCCATTGTGTGGCACCGAAATTGTGGATGATTACATTAAAAATTTATGGAAAAGGCTATAATACACATCCCTTATTTGAGTGTATATTATACACACCTCTACAAAAATTACGACATTTTTATAGAAGTTACAAATTATTATTATTTTTTTTATAAAAGTTACGATACAGACCAAAATGTTACGAATCATAAAAAAATGTTACAAATCATGTTATTGAAAAGTTGCGAAAAACTAAAAAAAATGTTACGATTGCCAATGAAGTGATACAATCTGAACCATTCAATAGGTACATATGCCTTTAATGGGTGTCTATTGTAGCCATTTCCAAAATTTCTCACGAGGTATATTAGATATTTCAATTTGCATATAGTATCAAGAAAAAAGTATTAAACCTAAGGGGTGGCCTGGTGGTCAAGATTTGAGACTTATGATCCATTCTAGAATCTTGGAGACTGAAACCTCACTGGTGCTATCACTCTTTTAGGGCTAGGTCATACGGAATTTTATTCTAGCTTTAATTGGGCTTTCCGCAAGTGGACATTGAGATTGAGTCTCCTTCACGCAAGCTGGTCAGTTATCAAAAAGCTAGGAAAACAAAATTGAACACAACCACCTTTAAATGCCAGAATGTGTCTTTTCCCTAAACTTATAATGTTAATTTTCTTTGTTTGCCGTCTTTACTCGAATTAACTAATGAATTTAAAAAATGGTAGGGACACATAAGGGATGTGTTCGAAACTTGAGGAAAGAAGCGGAAAAGAAAGAAACTTAAATAGAGAAAAGAAGCATAATGAAAAGGTAGAGGAAAGCTTCTGATTTCTTCATGTTGGCATTGAGAAAAGTAAGCGAAAATAAGCGCTTGCATTTTCCTTAAACGACTGCATTCTTTTTAGTATTTTTTTCTTGACTTTCTCTTGAAAGTTGAAACCAAACAAAAAAGAGTTATTTTCCCTTTCCTTTCCTTTAATTTTCTTCGTAAACCCAAACAAAATAAAATAGTAGTAGTAAAATACTCACTTTTCCCTCTTTTATTCTCTCTTTAAGTATATATTTTCTCTTCATTTCCGCATCTTCCTTGAAGTTCCAAACACGTCTTAAATTTTTAAATGTACATCAATTTTGACTTCTGAATTTAAGCATACCTTAATTTTTATATCCCCTCACAAGTGATGAAGGGACATCAAAACAATGTTGCGGGTCCTACCACCACTTATGAGATGAGTGTAAAAAAAGAACGTACACTTTGATGCATAATGTCCTTAACGCAGGTGATAAATTTTGTCGCGGGGTCTCCAAGTCTAACTATTCCCCAATATCTTGCTTTTTGTGGAAATCCCTTTTGCTTTGGTGTTTTTACCACAAAATGAAGTTAAGCCAAAAAAAGAGCCTTACAAAAATCAAAACGACAATTATCCATAAACGCATGGGATGACTGTGACACTCGACACAAACTAAACTTCCATCTAACCACCAAGCGGAAATATCATCTTGTTGAACAAATATAGAAACCGTGAGGTGATTAATTGTATTCAGAAAAACACACATCACACATTCCGCTTTTAACCTCCATCACTTTCCTTTTCAATTATTGAAATTATCCCGAACAACGTTTGTCATTAAAGGTTACCCTCTACGAGTGATTCAGCGATTGATCAATTTGATGATTTGATATTCTTGATTTGTGTCTACAACGTTATCATTAAAAAAATGTAAGAAATGTGTAAACACTAAATCATTCCTCTATCAAAAGAAATAAAAGAAATGTAAAAATATACATTAAAGTTAAATAAAAAAAAAGTCAATATAATACGATGCTCAGACACTAAAAATAGTCAAAAACTACTTTTTCAAAAACATTCAAAAAAAAATTTGTGTCTTTAGTGAATTTTAGTGGGGAGTTTTTAGCCATAAAATACATAATTTTTAGATCTTTGTAATCAACGACGAACAATCAATCCATAAAATTTCAAGCAAAATTCATAAAAATTGAGAGAAAACAATAAAAAAGACTTCCAAAAGTTGATCCAAAAGGGAATTAGTCGCACTGGAGGTCCTGTAAACAGCCAAAACATCCTTGGAAATAAATCAGGGTTAGTTATAATTTTCACGCCCCATTTTTTTTATAAATGCTCTTTCTTTTTGTTTTTTAGTGAAAAAATTACTCATAGAAAAACACTATAAGACAAAAAAAAAAAAAAAAGCAAAGAAAAGGAAATGTCTTTGTAAGAAAAGTGATGAAGGTAATTTTTTTTGAAAGAATCACTCCGCGGGTTTTACGTGAGGAACAATTCAGATTAACAATAAATGTAGAGTGAGACCCATAATTATGGTGGCGGAAAAGCCATAATTTACACACTTCTGGTGTAAGTAATTTAATCTCTTCTACAATTCATATTTGCCATATTGCCTCCAAAAGTAATAAAAATCGAGTCATTATTGTCCGATAAATTTAATTTCTTTCCGCGACAATTTATCCGCCCATTGATCATAGAAAATGAATGGTTAAGATCGAGACTCTCACCTGCTTAGAAGAATATGGATGCGTGTAGGGTACTACGTGACGTCTGACGTAATATTCAACGCACACAATCACATATGTCCATTTAAGTAATTAATAGTTCAAATTTTAAATTAAATATTTCAAATTAACTCTTTCATGAAAGAGTTACATGTAATTTAAAATGTAGATCATTAAGGCTTGGTTTGGGTAAATTGAAAATTTTGGTTTTTTGGTTTTGTCCTTATTCAATTTTTTTTTGCATTTGTTGGTTTTCGGTCGATTTTTTATGGTTTCTTGGCTTGTCTTGACGAAAAGAATCTAAAAAGTATAAAATTATTAGCCAAACTTAAAACTTTGCGAATAAAGACGAAAAATAATCCAAAAAACCGGTTTTTTGGATGTCACATTCGTCTTTATTTACAAAACTTTAAGTTTGGCTAATAATTTTATAATTTTTAGATTCCTCTCATCGAGATAAGCCAAGAAACCACAAAAATTCAACTGAAAACTAACAATACAAAATTTTTGTTGAATAAGGACAAAACCAAAAAAATAAAAAAACTAGTTTTTTGAATTTGATCATAGAAAATGAATGGTTAAGATCGAGACTCACCTGCTAGAAGAATATGGATGCGTGTAGGGTACTACGTGACGTCTGACGTGATATTCAAAACGCAAAATCACATATGTCCATTTGAGTAATCAATAGTTTAGATGTTAAATTAAAATTTTCAAATTTTAAATTAACTCTTTAAATTTCAAATTAACTCTTTTATGAAAGAGTTAATTTAAAATCTAAATCATTAAATATGCGTTCGGTAGTCCGTAGACTCGGTATTGCCGAATAGCACCCGCACCCAAATTCTTTTCGTCTCCTCTAATTCCAAAAGCGTACGAGAGGATCCATTTACAACAAAAATCAACCAAACGGTCAAAATCAGGCAGTTTTCTCCCTATTTTGCCTGGATTTTCAAGATTTTCTCTCTCTCTCTCTCTCTCATATATCGAGTTCTAACGCCAGGTGCCATACATTTCTTTGTTCGTCTTCTTCTAGACTGAGAGGGAGGATGAAACAGAAGAATTTGGACCTGTTCGACCCGAGCACAGGAATGGACTCCGATTACATGTCAAACAGCGGTCGCGACGGCGACTTTGGGTTCGCCTTCAACGATAGTAACTTCTCCGACAGGATTCTCCGGATCGAGATCATGGCCGATTCCCCTGATACCCGGTCCGACGGCGAGGGGTGTCACAGCCTCGCCGATTGGGCTAGGCATCGCAAGCGCAGGAGGGAAGATGTCAAGAAAGATAACGGTAATTACCGCTTCTTGTGTATTTTTTCGTCTCTCTGTGTATTTAGGCGTATATTATCTGTTTATCTGTGGTGGTTCACGATCGTACGTGGAATGATTATTTATGTAATTTTTGGAATTTCTAGAATCTGAAGGCTCTGAAGCATGTTTTTTAATTTTTCTTTCGCCTATGTTTGTGTGTTTTATGTGTTTATACGTTTGTTTGTCAGTCTCTGTGTGTTATTTACGCGTGTTTTATTGGTACAAGAGGTCGGGGCACACAGGATGCGTGCCCAATTGGAAACATAAGATATAGAAAGGGAGAACGAAGGGAGGAAATCAAACTTCAACTTCTATACCGAAATGATAAATCAAATTTTACTTTTTCACAGTGAAATAAAAGAGCAAACGAAACTCACTTTTTCATGGTAGAGGATCTGGTGTGTCTTTGATTTTATCATCTTTGACCTTATGCACAAACCAAAGCTTCATCTCTGTTTGCCTTTTTGCGGTAATTACTCAGCCATCTCTGTGGAAACGAAGGAAGCGGTGGAAACCTGCTGCAGGTTTTGTAACATGGAGCAGTTGTTTTTTCTTAAAATGTCACACTGCCCCTTATAGCTATCTGATTCTAGAAGTAAATACTACAGTTAATTTTGGAAATTGAAAATGTGAGTTCCTCAATTTTGAGTCTTCACACTAAAGTGGTGTGCTCTACGTTTGATCCCATGTGCCCATAGAATGCTATGCGTTCTCCACTTTCGGATCTCGCAAAGAAAGAACGTTTTTTTTCCTCTTGACTTTCTCTCATTCATGGAGCGAAGAAAGCGGGCTTCGTCCCTGCTATTGCTATCTTTGGGAAACCAAAAGAGCTACTGGCAGAAAGGGGTGCAGTCTTTGCCTTTATAAACAGAATAGATATCTGTGGTTCACAATCATGTATGGAATGATACTGTAGGTATTGTAAATTTCTAAAATTTGAAGGCTCTGAAGTGTGTTTATGTATCTTTGGCCTATGTGCGTGTGTTTTATTATTTATGTATTGTTCTGCAGATGAGACATGAATTGGCAAATTCTTAAATGGAAAAAGAAGGTTTAGTGTTTTGTTATCGTTGTTGCCTTTAGTGGATTGGAATTTTGTGCATTTCATAAATCAATTCTGTTGCTGAGGAATTTGTGTATTAGAGTATGTATTAAGCGTGTAGCTGTGGTTGTTATGAAAGGATCATTTATGAAACGATTAGGTAGGTATTGTAAGTTTGCTGGAATCTGAAGGCTCTGAAGCATGCTGTTTATGTATTTGTCGACTATGTTCGAGTGTTTGTTTTTCAGATCAGACATGAAATCATTGAAATGGCAACTGATTTGTTAGAAGATGAAGATCAGTGTGTTGTCGATGAAGAAAGGTAGATTTTGTGATGTTGGAACCTAAGTTGCACAATTTGCCTGGTTGGCTCCGCGGATCGCACCGTAGTGTATCCGTGTATGTCAATTAAAAAAGAAATTAGATGCATGACTCATAAACAAATCTCTTCTAGGTCAATAATTAACTTTGTGTCTAGTGAAGGCATTGTGAATCATCCAACAACTGGCACATGCACTCATGTGGGAAGATGTTGCACTTCAATGGGCGTTTAAAGAGTTGAAAACAGGTCACACACAAGGCAAGCCTTTGTGGTGCTAGACTACCTGAAAACACCATATATTTGTTACTTGCAGTTTCCTCTGCAACACAAGGACAATTATAAAAATCACTACTGCTATTCTTATCTATGACAGCCTTTTCCCTTGAAGCAAAGGACCAATGAAGACCATGCGTATTAGAATGGGTGGGTTTCTGAGAACCAAAAGCACAATGTCACAGATGGGGAAATTTGTTATGCAGTTTATGCCGCTAGACTGATTGTCCATTAGTTGCCTATCATACATCATATAGTTATCGGTAAAAAATTGTGTATTAGAATGGGTGGGAGTTGTTTCTGAGAGCCAAAAACATAATTTATTAGCACCTACTTTATGGTAGTCAGTAATGTATTCTCTCTGCATCACTTACCCGGTGTTCAACAAATATGACTACTATTAGCACCTACTTCATTGTTTTCTTTCAATGAGACAAGGCAAATGTATGTGAATCATAACTTATTAATGCATGCTCTTAAGGAGCTGTGCTCTCTTGGCTTTTTTTCAATTCCCCTTCTGCTCTCCTCAAGTTGATTTCTCTGTCTTTGTTTTGAAATTCTAGTTTGGGGTATTTTCTGCAAATTAAAATGTGTGACCTCTTTTCATTTCTTTGAAGGTAAGATTTTTACATAAAATCTTCCCTAAAGTCATGGTAAGAAGTGATGCTGTAGTTTGTAACAGATTGCCTGCTATTCTAGAAAACATTCGATGGCCGTCACATAATGGGATTTCAGACCTCCGAAACTATTATTTACCTATGTCTAGAGTCACATGCCATGAGCGGGGAGGTTCACGCCTTCACGGGCTGTTGTGCATTTTTTGTATCAACCTAGTGAAATAAAATGAACACGATGAAAGAAGAATGCAAATCCGTGGGAAGTTGTGTGTGCGCGCGAGTGCATGTGTGAAGCATGTTGGGCTGTGTTAATCTGTGCCTCTGTGCAATGTGTATTTTATTTTTCATAGTTTTTTGTTTGTGATACTTGAGTGACACTTACGGCTTTTCCTTGATCTTTATTCTCTAACATTGGATGATGTGTTTTAATTTGGTAATTCTTTACGTGTTTGGACCCTTATAAATGATTGGGAAGTAATGATCTAATGCCAAGCAGAGTTGATAAAGTTGAGTGGTCCTTGCTTGAGACCTGATGGATGGTTGCAGTACGTTACAGTGGCTTGTGTTTCAGATTCCTTAATGTGATTGAGAGAACTCTCTCTTGGATGGATTCTTCGGTTGTGGGAGCTATATGTACTATCTACGCTAAATGTACTACTTTTGCGCCATCCTTTGGTAATTTCATCAATGTTAACTGCATAGGGCAATTGTTTGCAGCTTTGGATATTGCTGGATGCGCTGAGGAGCAGATTTTGAGTTGTAACCAGCCTGACACTGATGATTGTCTGGGCTGTGAAAATGAAGATGAAGAAGCTGTTGCAATGATTGAAGAATTGCCTTCAGGTGGTTGAACTTTTTAAAGTCAAGTTGCATTTTTCTTTTCTTTTTACGTTTCATTGCTTTATAACTCAGGGCATCAGGCCAATTTCATGGGATTTCAATCTTTCATATTATGGCCGACAATCCATCTTCAACTATTTTATTTTATTTTTTGATTGGCACATCTTCAACTGTTACTAGAATACTAATATCAATTTTTGAAGCTTCGGAAAACAGTAGAGGCTAGATATCTAGTTAAATAATTCCCACTGGCAACTCTTCTGGGCCAGTTAGGTGTCATACATTCTAACTTCTGGGGAAAGGTGTCATATGAACCTGGTTCATAGAAAGGCTGATTTTCATGTTTAGACTGAAGGATCTAAAATAGAGCAAGGTAATAGTAAAAAGGGGGCATTGCCCATATAGGGCTTTTGGTGCCAATGCCACCGCTTGAATGTAAGTCGAAGCAGCCCGTTAACAGCATTCTCATGCTTTCTATTTGTGTTGATCATGCACCCAGCATGAACGAACTGCCTTACCTTCCCCTTCGATTCAGCTTCTGCAATAGTATAAACCTCGGACCCAGCCATGCTATCCAAATCCAGCATGTTAGAGCTTGTCCCACATCAGTTAATTATAACCTCCAAAGCTAGTATATGAGCCTAGGCGGCCTCTCAACTCATTGCCAATTGGTTTCAAGTTGTCTGCTTTAACATGGTATCAGAGCTAGGCTTTCGAAGGCTTTTGGACAAGACTATATTGTTGATAGTTGGTTCCCTTAGTTTGTCGTTGATGGTTCATAGTTGTCGTTTGTGTTGAATCGTTATTTATCTCTCCACATGCGAGTTAGGTGTCGCACATGAGGGGGAGTGTTAGAGCTTGTCCCACATCGGTTAATTATAACCTCCAAAGCTATTATATGAGCCTGGGCGGCCTCTCCACTCATTGCCAATTGGTTTTGAGTTGGATGCTTTAACACAACAAGATTCTGAAAAAATGTGGATTTGGTAGGCACAGAATAGCTTGGCTCCTTTTTTACCTTTCAATCCTGATATGGTGGTGTTGATGCCATCGAAGTGGAAATGAATAAAAAGATGCAGCATGAGAGAGGTAATATGCAATGTGCCTGTGATTTCCGAAACAAGGCCTAACCCTTTTATAGTTGGCTGCCAAGATAGTTCATAACATGAAATGTTCCCAGCTGAAGAAGTCTGGTGTTATAGAAAAGTGGTTTACAGGCACCATTTTAGTTTGAAAGGTGCTGCTGCTGTTCCATTATCGCCACATTGCTGTGGGATGGAATTTATGTTACTTTTCTTTGTGGATTACATTAGGTGAAATTTTGGTTTGCGGCAACCAATGGATCCGTAAGTGTAGTTTAATTTTATTGCTGCTGTAGCCAACTCTTGTTATGTGGTCTGTAACTCCATTGTGCTGCAAATTTCCAACTCTTTGTTTTATTTCTTTTGTAGGAGATGAAGGTGCCAATAGTAATGACTCAAACTGGAGCATAGATGGTTCTGTTCTGCGAGTTAAAACTTTACACATCAGCTCTCCAATATTAGCCGCTAAAAGTCCATTTTTCTATAAAGTAAGGATCAGTACTTGGCCCATAATTTATTTTCTTTCCTGATGTAGTCATTAGTTGCTATACTAGGTGATGTCTATATCTAATTTTTTTCCGTCTTTGTATGTAGCTCTTCTCAAATGGGATGAGGGAATCAGAGCAGAGACATGTAACGTTACGGATCAATGCCTCTGGTATGGTTTAATTTCAAGCATCTTTCTTTCTTTAGTAATCCTAGTTTCTGTAATGGTAATCATGATTATTCTATGTCTGCGTTTCCATTTTGTGTGACGAATACGAGTACATGTTCTAAAATGGTGTTATTTAATGAATGCCACCCACATACCAAAGCTTTGTTTCCTTATTGTCTGATATGGTAGTTTCCTTATTGTCTGATATGGTAGTTGACTATGTTTCAGGTCATTCTAGTCCCTTTTGAAAAATTCCTTTTGTTTCAATAATTTGTAAGAATAGAACGGACATGGTATTATTTTTTGCTACCTTAAATAAATCTCTTTTTCCCCTCATGAAACAGAGGAAGTTGCCCTCATGGAGCTCCTGAATTTTATGTATAGCAACACCTTATCTACAACTACTGCTCCTGCTTTGCTGGATGTGCTGATGGCTGCAGACAAGTTTGAGGTTGCTTCATGCATGAGATATTGCAGCCGACTGTTGCGCAATTTGCCCATGACACCTGAGTCTGCATTGCTTTATCTTGAACTTCCTTCCGGTGTCTTAATGGCTGAAGCCGTTCAACCTTTGACAGATGCAGCAAAGCAGTTCCTTGCTGCCCGTTATAAAGATATAACCAAGTACACCTCTTTTCTCCTGGCTTCAGATTCCTAATCTCTTTTCCCTTCTGAACTTCTGTACTGATATTTCTGTGGAAGAGTGTCTTTTGTTTTAGTTTCTCCATTGTTGTCCCTTTTTTTTCTTTGAAATTGGAATGTTGCTATTTTCATTTGGTGTGCAGGTTGATTAGTTGTGCTTAGCTAATATAATGTCAAACATTCTTCCCTGCTCTTGAGATTTTTGGCCTCATCAGATTCCTCTGTTGATGGATTTTGTAGGAGATTCCTTTACACAAACTCAAGTTGTCCACGCTCTATTATTGTCATTTTTGGCCAAGTGAGGGTCTTTGTAAGCTCCTTTTGGTCGTTGGATATTAGAGAACATCATTTAGAAAGTTTATGTTCTCCTTCTCTACATGCTAGGATATCATCAGTAAGATTTTTCGTTAATGGGAGTGCTAGTTGAAGGGGCAGCATCGACATAGGATATTCTCGTAGAAAAAGATATGTAGTTAACTAATTTAACTAGGATCCCTGCCCCGGGCATAAGGTAAATCCCCGTCCTCTCATTGAACCTACAACTAGTGAACAACCGGTTAATGCCACCACGGGCTCTTGCCTGGGGGAGGCCATGGAGGCACTCCGACGTTCAAGTTAGTGAACGGAGAGAGAGAGAGAGAGAGAGAGAGAGAGAGAGAGAGAGAGAGAGAGAGAGAGAGAGAGAGAGAGAGAGAGAGAGAGAGAGAGAGAGAGAGAGAGAGAGAGAGAGAGAGAGAGAGAGAGAGAGAGAGAGAGAGAGAGAGAGAGAGAGAGAGAGAGAGAGAGAGAGAGAGAGAGAGAGAGAGAGAGAGAGAGAGAGACTTGACAAGAGTTTTCGATCTTGTTCGGTTTGGGTTTTGGGTTTGGATTTTGATTAGAGAGAGAAATAGGGGTAATGATTGGAAATAGAGGGTAATGATGGGGGAGAGATGGAGAGAGAAATGATTAAAAATAGGAATAATGATTGGAGGGAAATAGAGGTAAAAAAAAATTAATTTGGGTCTTGAGACCCAAACCAAAGGCGGCCTTCAAATCTAAGAGAGTGTACCTTCCTGGGTTTATCCATTGGTATTTATAGGCATGGATGTACTTGCTCTCCAAGTCAATCGTGCTTTGGTCACAACACGTCCAATGGTGCTCTGCCACGTCTACCTCCTAGAAGGTTCCGGCGTGTGCCACATAACACCTCCCATGTGCTTGGGTAACCTCCTAACAGCCTTCCCGGGTTGGTTCGTGGATCGGCCCTTAGGTCCGAACCAAAACCACTACCTGGATAACCGTTACTATGTCCTAGGTTCATGCGGAATGGTCTTGCCAGTTCATTTGGCCCTTTACCGTTTGGCCCAAGTGGTCTTGATACTTGATCCCAATGATTGGGTGACTCTTTGACCTTCGGTCCAAAGGAAGCTCGGTCCATCCAAGATTCCCCCTAATCCAATGGGCTACATGAAACGTAGTGGGCTTTCGTTCGGCCCAAATACGTTCGCTTGTTCACCCGGCCCCAGTCAGTTGGCCTATGGTCTAACTCATGAGATATTCGGTCCACTACAATAGCCCCTCAACTTCTCGGCTCCCTAGAAGGAACGAGGAGTTTACTCAAATGGAAGGCCGGAAGCCCCGAACCTTACAATATTAAAGGCCAAATCACAACATTCTCATGTGATCCTCAACTGATCAACTAGAGTGAACCATCCTAAAAAAAACTGGAGGTCCTCAGATGGTCCTCATTCGTACTTATCCACTTCCACTTGTCAACCTCAGGTTACCCTGGGTGACATGGTAGGACGTATCGTACAGCAACCCACATAGGACTCTGAATGGTTGCCACCATGTGTCGCACGCCTCCGTACATTTTCCGTTTTGAATTCGGGTGGGGACGTCTTGTTTCCCACGCCATCACGTTTCATTCTCCCCGTACCCCTCTCTTTATAAATAGGGGATAAAAAAGGAGAGAACACTTTTCAACACTGGGGAGTGTAGTTTGGGTGGGATATTAGGACTGGAAGAAAAAGGGAGAGCCACTTCCTAACCACTGAGTTTGGTAGGAAAAAAAAAAGAAGGGATCTTCAACATCTACATTTCATTAATGGAGGATTTGTCTCAAGGTTCATCTTTGCCACCACCACCGGTGGAGGAAGATCGGGAGGAAAGAAAAAATGGGTTAAAGAAAGAATTGGTTGTAACTACACATTTGAGAAAAGGAACAAACTCGAGACGCTCTTGAAAGAATACGATTATGTTTATGAGAAGTGCATTGACATCCAGCGTGAAAACCAACCATAAATTATTCCCGCCACTAGAAATGAAATCCAAGATGTAGCCTCCTTGTTGTACTGTTGCCCCCTTTTTGATGTATCTTCTACGGATGAGTGGACAGTCTCAAACAAGTCCACAGACAAGGAAAGGAGGAAGTTTCAAGAACTAAGCAAGGAAACAGAGAAGATTGAGTTTAGTTTTGATAGAAAAAATCTCGAGGGAAACAGTATCCTTTTAAGTTGTCCCAAATATACTCATGCTTTGAGATTGCGGACATGCACGATAACGTTGAGTGACATGTCACTCGAGGCCCTGGAATATGTTGATCTAAGGAAGTTTGTCCATGGTATTGATAAGTCAGATTACATGAGTAATAATGCAAGCAAAAAAGTATCAGGAGAATCAAGCAAGAAGAAGTAGTGACTTGGAGATACTCTGCAACATTGGATTGATGAGAATGGAAAGCAAGCAATAGTAAAATTAACCTTCACAATAGCTGAACAGGAGTTTGAAGGACCAAAGCTTAGCAATGTCGGAAGATATATCATCTGGGATATGATGAAGAAGATAATACAGTTACATCAACAAGGTAGAGCACACTGCGGTTTAAATGCTGTCACCATCTTTGTAGATGACAAGTATGTTGTCAAACTTGGTGAAAACCAATATTGGGAGGCCTCACAGAAGAATAAGAAGGAAGACTGTGTTGCTTTGAAAAGCATTATTAAGGCAATTTTGGGAGATAATGACAACATCCAAAGAGGATGTGAGTTAGTTACTACACTTGCTCGACAGTTATTCCAATGACAAGCACAACCTCATCTCCAACTAATCTGTCTTTGGACTCCCATTGAGATGATAAACAACATCTTTTTGTTTCGATTGGTGTTGGTACTTGTCCTCCCAAAGATGTTCCTAATTGTGGGGTGTGGTTGCCAGTGGATCTTCCTTAGATTGGCCCTTCTTACTTGAACAGCCCCACAGGTCGGCTCATAGGTTGGGACCATCGGCCCGAACCAAAACCGCCAACCAAGACTCTCCTTAAAAGACATTCTGCGTCCCCTTGTGGGCTAGACTAAGGGGGTGTTCCACTAACTTAGTTTTTTCAAAAAAACTGTTTTTTCACAAAAACCGAGACAGTTCATCCTCTCACAATACATCACATGGACACAAAAACCAAGGCAGTTTTAAAACAAAAACAAGTTAGTGGAACACCCCCTAAACTCTTGGCCCACATAGCTCAGCCAAAACCGCTATGTGGGCTTTCTAGACTGTATCTCTACCTGGGCTTGGATTGGCGGCCCATGAAGGCTTAGCACATCCAGGCCTCATCCATCAAAACAACCTGTAACATTGTCGGATTCGGCCCACTACAGAGACCATCATGAAAGACCAAGACCAAAAAGAGTAGTACAACTCTAATATGCTCTCCAACAAGGGTCCTTAAGCCTACTCGTCCTATGATACCACTGGGTAGAGTCTCGAGTAATTGAAACTGACCAGACTCAAGAATCGCTTTTGTAAATATCTATTATAAAGTCTTCGGTTTTGTCTTCTCCAAGAAATATGGGACGTAAAGAAATGTGGGAACATTAAATACAACTCATTTTCTAGAGCTCAAGAACACTTTTGTAAACTGATCAATGTTTTTATTTAGGGTGAGTTTTTGAATGGATTTTATCAACTCTCTCCACGAATGGATTTCAACAAAAATCTAAGATTTTATCAACTCTCTCCACGAATGGATAAAATAAAGGCTTGATTTGATCAAATCTTGATAATATCTGGATAAAATCTATTCAAAAACTCACCCTTAGCCTCCTCTATCCAAGCATCAAAGGCTCTCTTGTATGCCGGATTTTGCCATATGTAATACGGAGTATTACCAATCCTTATGCTCTTTCATCTATTTCAACAACAGCACGCTTAATTCTTGCAACATCTTCGGGACAAGTATCCTACACCAATCGAAACAAAAAGATGATGTTTATCATCTCAGTGGGAGTCCAAAGACATGAGTAGTTGAAGATGGGGTTGTTTTTGTCACTGGAATAACTGTCGAGCAAGTGTAGTAAGTGACTCACATCCTCTGGGATGTTGTCATTGTCTCTCAAAATTGCCTTAATGATGCTTTTCAAAGCAACACAATCTTTCTTCTTATTCTTCTAAGAGGCCTCCCGACATTGGTTTTCATCAAATTTGACATCATACTTGTCATCTACGAAGACGGTGACGGTATTCAAACCGTAGAGTGCTCTACCTTGTTGATGTAATTGCATTATCTTCTTCATTATACTCTGGATGATATATCTTCCAACATTGCTGAGACTTGGTCCTTCAAATTCCTGTACGGCTATTGTGGAGGTTAATTTTATTTTTGCTTTCTTTCCATTCTCATCAATCCAATGTTGGGGGGTATCTCCAAGCCACTACTTCTTCTTGCTTGGTTCTCTTGATATTTCTTTGCTTGCAATATTACCCATGTAATCTGACTTATCAATATTGTGGATAAGCTTCCTTAGATCAGCATATTACGGGGACTTGAGTGACATGTCACTCAACGTTGTCGTGCATGTGCGCAATGTCAAAGCATGAGTATCTTTGGGACTACTTAAAGGGTACGTTTCCCTTGAGATTTTTCCTATCAAACTAAACTCAATCTTCTCTGTTTCCTTGCTTAGTTCTTGAAACTTCTTCCTTTCCTTATTTGTGGACTTTTTTGAAGCTGTCCACTCATCCCTTGAAGATACATTGAAAAGGGAGCCACAATACAAAAATGAGGCTAAATCTCAAATCTCATTTCTAGTAGTAGGGATAATTTGTGGTTGGTTTTCATGCCGGAAGTTAGTGCACTTCTCATAAACATAATCGTATTCTTTCAAGAGCGTCTCTAGTTCGTTCTTTTTCTCAATTTGTGTAGTTTCATCCAATTGTTTTTTTAATTAATTTCTTCTTTCCTTCCAGTCTTCCTCCACGGGTGGTGATGGCAAAGATGACCTTTGAGACAAATCCTTCATTGATGAAATGTAGATGATGAAAATCCCTTCTTTTTCTTCCTTCTCAACTCTGCAATAGTGGGTTAAGCAGCGGCTCTCCCTCTCTCTTCCAGTACTAATATCCCACCCAAACTCCACTCCCTAGTGTTGACAAGTGTTCTCTATTTATAAAGGGAGGGGTGGGGAGCGAATGAAACGTGATGACGCGGGAAACGAGACGTCGCGCGGGAAACCAAACGTCACCATCCGAATTCGAAACGGAAAATGCATAGATGTTGTGACACGTGGTGGCAATGATTCAGAGTCCCGGGTGGATTGTTGTACAATATGTCCTATCGTGTTACCTGGGTAACCCGAGGTTGGCACGTGGAAGTGGATAAGTATGAATGAGGACCGTTCGATCTTTGAGAGGACGGTTCACTATTACAGAAACAAGGACCTCCAATTTTTAAGGATGGTTAGATCTAGTCGACCAGTTGAGGATCATGTGAGAATGTTGCGCTTCAGTCTTTAATATTGTAAGGTTCGGCCTTCCATTTAGGTCAAGTCCTTGTTCCTTCC
Source organism: Vaccinium macrocarpon (assembly GCA_022606695.1). Classification (NCBI taxonomy): domain Eukaryota; kingdom Viridiplantae; phylum Streptophyta; class Magnoliopsida; order Ericales; family Ericaceae; genus Vaccinium; species Vaccinium macrocarpon. Next base: position 27,076,974 of record CM040179.1, read on the forward strand.
AGGGAGCAGAGAAGAGAAGCTGACGGGCTATTGTAGTGGGCCGAATATCTCATGAGTCGGACCATGGGCCAACTAATTGGGGTTGGGCAAACAAGACAATTGCCAGCCGACATACTTGATGGTCCGAATGAAAGCCCACTACATTATGTGTAGTCCATTGGATTAGGGGGAATCTTGGATGGGCTAAGCATCCTTTGGACCAAAGATCAAAGAGTCACTCAATTGTTGGGATCAAGTATCAGACCTCTTCGGCCAAACGGTAAAGGATCGAATGAACTGGCTAGACCGTTCCATGTGAACCCATGAAGTAGTAACGATTATCTAAGTCTAGTGGTTTTGGTTCGGAACTAAGGGCTCAATCCATGAGCTAAATTCGAGAAAGCCATTAGGAGGTTACTTGAGCACATGGGAGGTGCTATGTGGCACATGTCGGAAGCTTCCGGAACCTTCTAGAGCGTAGACGTGGCAGAGCACCATTGAACATGTCACGTGACCAAAGTGGTTACTAGTGACGTGGTGACATCATGCGCTCGTGCCGAGCACAAGAGACTTGGAAAGCAAGTACATCCATGCCTATAAATACCAAGGGATAAAACCCTATGAAGGTACACACTCTTAGATCTGAAAACTCTTGTCAAGTTGTGCTCTCTTTCTCCATTCACTAACGTGACTGCCAGAATGCCCTCAGGCAAGAGGCCAAGTGGCACTAACCAGTTGTTCACTAGTTGTAGGTTCAACAAGAGGAAGGAGCTTCACCTTACGTCTAGGAAGAACCACCGCGGAATCCCCCCCAACACCCTCGTAGTTAACTCGAAAATTGGTACATTTTGAACTCAGGTCTGCAAACTGTTTAAATCTCGTTCTGGTAGCTGTAGCAAACATATTGAATACATGCGAAAATGGTGTAGGACAGATTCACAATAGCGTTAAGGCTGCCTAAAAACAACGGAAAGGAACTGTTTTGTTGTTGTGAGCAGTGAACGGAAAGAGGATAAGAAGGCGAAGATAGATCTAGACCTCACACCTAGTTTACCAACAAGGCATCACACCTAAGACCTCTTTAACATGACACGATCGTAAAAGCTTAAAGCATCTAGAATTTTTATATATTCAGTCATTCATGATGCAAACTTTTGAAGTACATCAATTTGTAGACTCCTAAGCATGTGTTAAATGCAAATGACTACTCCCATTCGCACACATTAATTACTCCTATTTCCAAGAAGTCTAGGTAGGCATAACTGAACCTAAGAGTTGGAAGGTCAGAAGGACTTCAAATGTTCTAGAAGATCAGTGAGATGAAAAGTCACAAAGCCTTTAAACTTACGCAAGCCTAATCAATATCCCAAGAAGGTTCATTTAGTGGCTAGTGGACTACTTTCCAGTCTAGAAGGGCCATAACTTCCGGCCATACGAAATTATCGAAATACCCGTGTGACCTCTTTGTATGAACCGCATCATTCTCCCTTGGTTGGAGAAAACTTGACCTCGAGTTTTGAAGTGTCTTATTATGAGAATGCATGTGCTCCAAATTTCCCACCATGCTTCGGTACCAAGATATTCAATATCAAAATACCTTTCCTTCTTTGTTTGGGGTAGCAAAAAGGACGATGACTGATTTGCCTCCATGGCTCCATGCCATGGAATTTAATTGGAATGACAAAATCACTTGGCATATCAAAAGACTTCTGTGAATTGAACCACATCTTGGGCTTCAAACTTCCTATGCATTCTAAAGATTATTCAACTGCACAATGCTTTGTTTTTTCGCGATTTGAATAGTTCGTTGCACATCAATAATCTTGAATTCCACATGCATAGCCTTTTTCCCCAGCATAATGCCATCTTGCATATCAACTCCTTAATGAAATAGGAACTTGTCACTGTGCTTGCGTGTAATACTCCTGATTTTTATCATGTGCTGGAGGGTTAAGCAATTGTGGAACGTGTATAGAATCTAGAGCGTGCTTGATGTTATTCTTTGGTGGGGGCTCATTATATGAGATTGTTGGGACCACATCTTGCAACAACTTTGCAACCTCCAAAGACTGTTTTGGCTCAATACCTGCTGCTGGTTTCTCTAATTCAACAGACTTCTTAGCACAAGAACCAACATGTCTGTAGTTTCATTACTAACCTCTTCAATAGCCGTCATTGACGCTGTTGACTCACTAGACAACTCATGTGTCGAGCAATTTTTAGATGCAGGACCAGCAACCGGTTCCCTTGATTCTCCCACAGCAACAACACATGAAACATTAAGAGGCTCTTCAGGAGCAATATGGGAGATTGTTGGGGTTCTTTTGACTAACCGATATGGGCCTTTTCATTCTTGAAAATCTGGTCATGATTTTATATGTTCGAAGAAGCAATATTTTGTTTGCAAGCTTTTTTCATTCTTGGTGATCCTTGGGTGGTTTATGCTTCATCAATCGAACTTGTTTTACCCTTCGCAATCAGATTATTTATCACCTTCCCCTGATTTGAAAGAATTCAGGCCTTATTCTTGAATAGATTATAAAATCTAATTTTGATAAAATGTAGTTTTGTTTAGAGGTGTGATAAAATGACATTGTTTTTCCTATGGATTAAATCTACGGTTGATAAAAGTGTTTTGTAAATGATTTTGTGAGAAAATCTAGTGTTGATAAAATCTCGTTTTGCTAAAATCCGTTGAGAATGTTAGATTTTATCAAAATTAGATTTTATGAGGTAAAATCCATTAAAAAACAAGGCCTCAACTGATAACTGAGCCTGAAACTATCTGGTTGTTACTATCTTAAAAAGAATTGTTTCGCGCTGGAACTCGGTTAATCTTCCTCGAAACGGTCTGCCAGATCATGTGGACATGATGCTACTTTCACTCTGATACCAAATTGATGTGGGACAGATTCGGAATAGGGTTAAGGCTGCCTAAACAAAAAAGGAAAGGGACTGTTTTGCGGTTGTGAAGGGGAATCAATACCTGTTCTATATGTCTAGATAAAGTGTAATTTAACCCTTTTTTTCTGTAATCAGTTGAAATAAGCTTGGAATGTTCTTCATTATAAATTTATAAGCAGTGTTTGGTTTTATGCTGTTTGATACACAGCTTTTGACAAGTTTTTGTACCTTTGGCCCAGGTTCCAAGATGAAGTTATGGCATTGCCCCTTGCTGGGATTGAGGCGATTTTATCCAGTGATGATCTTCAAGTGGCATCAGAAGACACTGTGTACGACTTCGTCTTGAAGTGGGCCCGGGCCCACTACCCAAAACTGGAGGAGCGTCGAGATATCCTGGGCTCCCGCCTTGGTCGTTACATCCGCTTCCCTTACATGACTTGCCGAAAACTCAAGAAGGTCTTAACGTGCACCGATTTCGACCATGAGCTTGCATCCAAGGTTGTCCTAGAATCTCTATTTTTCAAGGCGGAAGCCCCACACCGACAGCGAGCCCTGGCTGCGGAAGAGTCCCCCACAAACAAGCGGTTCATTGAACGGGCCTACAAATACCGACCCATTAAGGTGATCGAGTTTGAACTCCCGCGACAACAGTGTGTGGTTTACCTCGACCTTAAGCGGGAGGAATGCGCGAATTTGTTCCCATGTGGTCGAGTCTATTCCCAGGCGTTCCACTTGGGTGGACAAGGGTTTTTCCTGTCAGCACATTGCAATGTGGACCAGCAGACCTCTTTCCACTGTTTTGGGTTGTTTCTCGGGATGCAGGAAAAGGGGTCCGTTAGTTTTGCCGTTGACTATGAGTTTGCGGCTAGGTCAAAACCAACGGAGGATTACCTGAGCAAATACAAAGGCAATTACACCTTCACCGGGGGTAAAGCTGTTGGCTACCGCAACTTGTTTGCTATACCGTGGACTTCATTCGTGGCTGAAGATAGTCTATACTTCATCAATGGCACTCTCCATCTCAGAGCTGAGCTTACTATCAGGCAGGGATAAATCCTAAAGCTTTCCATCGACTTTCCTTCTTGTGTAGGGCTACTAACCTTCTTTACCTTTGGCTTCAGAATAGCCGGTAGGCTATGTTTGGACAATGGATTTTTGAGGATTGTGGAGGGAATTGGAAAATAACCCGAGAACGAAGTGAAAATGTCAATTTTATTTCTTTGGTTTTGCCGCTATTTTCCCTTCCCTCGACAATCCTTCCACAAATCCGTAATCCAAAAACAATTCAAAGGTAATATTTAGGTTCTAGCACCAAATTTTTTCTAGTTCAGATGTCAATGTTGCTCCTATTTCATGAATCAAACTGTGCTCTGATACCTACCAGCAAGGGAAAATTGGGAATGGATTGCCCTGAGAAGAAGGGTTTCCTTTTCATCTTGTTGCTGTATCGAAAATGGAATTTTGGACATAAATAAATTGGCTCTTGTATGGAATAATCCAAAGCCGCTTTTCAGATTCATTTTCAGAAACTCTTATATTGATAGCAATCTTACTATTTATTAGAAGTGGAAAATGGGTGGGTTGAGTTGGGTTTAGACAAGTTCATATGGGTTATAGGTTGAATATGGTTGGGGTAAATATGGGTCAATAGTGTATGGGTTGAATATGAGTTCGGTTGAAATAAGTCAAGTCAAATCCAACCCAATAAAACCCATACTTATTTCTTTTTCTTTTTCTGAACTGAACCCTACTCATACCTAAGAAATGGATGTGCACCGTTATAAAGAGGGGATTTCTCACGAGAGAGAGAGAGAGAGAGAGAGAGAGAGAGTCGGCAATGGGAATTTCTCATTATTGCATCATTTCATAAAAAAACGGGGAATTTTCAGTTCAATTTTGTAAATGAACTGTAAATCTATCCATTTTGTGTTTAGAATAGGAAGATTGATGCGCGTGAACATAATCAAGTGGGATTAAAATGTTTCTTTTTTTTATTTTATTTCCATATTTGCAATTAATGAGGGAGAGTTTATTTTACTTCAATGAAACTATGAAGATTTTTTTCTTGCAATAAGCTAAGAAATTGTCTCATATTTGAACGAATGTGCAAATTGCAATGAACCAGAAAATTGAACTAAATTAAACCTTGATTGTTGTATTTCCTCTCTAATCTCTCTCTCTCTCTCTCTCTCTCTCTCTCTCTCTCTAGGCTCTCGATTCTCTGTGTTCAAAGGGTGAAATTTGGAAATCCGAATTGAAATCAGACTCTCAAATAGGGAAAAAATTTCAATGCCTAGCAGGTACCACATAGTGCTTGCTCGCTTATATCCGGCCGTCCATAAATGTAACAGATACCCCGGATTGAAAGTACTGGATGTATTTAAAAAAAGAAAAAAGAAAAAAATATTTTAATCCCGGTCGTCTATTGCATTTTTAGATGACTAAATGTGTGCGAGAGGATATCATGCCGTTCATACCCGCTCGGCATCAAAAAATTCCTCCTCAAATATTAACAAAATGAGTGAAGAGAGAGAAGGAAGATGCACACTTTGGGTAAAAGCTTCTTTGTAGGAGGCAACTCTGTCTCTAGAAATTCCCAGACATCTTTGAACTGTTGGAAAAGATGACGAATTAAGAATATTAAGGTATCTCTCTTCAAAATGGTGAAACCCATTTTGAACCCATGTAAACCCATCTATATATGGGTTAATTTGAGTTCACCCATTATAACCCATATTAAAATAGAAGTGGGTTGGGTTGGATTTTAAGTGGGTGGGTTTGGGTGGTTCATGGGTTGAATTGAAAATTGCCACCTCTACTATTTATGCTTCGGCAGAATATGGTACTTGTACTTTTGGTGTCTCTCCTTGGCGCATATTGAAGGTCAAGCTCGACTTTGGTCTCATTTAAGCTTGTTCACAAACATACAAGCCAAGTTCAATAATTTTTTATTGTTTATTTAAAAATTCAAGCCATACTTGAGAATATTTGGCTCGATAGGCTTGTGAACATATATAAAATCTGACTGTTCTACAACTTTTTCCGACTACATTTCCTACTCTCTTGCATATACGAGTGTAAATTTTCTTCAGCGAGTAATGGAAAGGTAGGGCTTCACCAAATCCTCTAAAATCCTCCAAGGTACAATTCCTAAGGCTTAGTCCTAGAAACCTCGATCAACTGGCACGTCTCAGGAGCCAAGTAAAGTTTATCACAATCACAAAAGTCCAAATGTAAGCCGAGTATGAACACTTAATCCCCAAAATTCCCAAGCTCAAGCCAAACTTGAACAAGTGTAAAAAAAGTTCAAGCCAAGCTTGAGTTCGGCTTGTTTGGCTCAATAAGCACCCATACTAAATCAGCTTTACAAAGCTGTTTGGTTGGGCACAATTCTTGGTGGGAATTGGGAAAGGACTTCTAGTCGTAGAGTGTATAGTTTTCCTGGAATTATTGCCAGATTTATCAATCTTCAGAACTATTACTCCCCTTTCGGATGGCTTTGGGCAAATTCAATTATTATCGACTCTACTATGAGGGCATCTTCCGTCCATACCTGCTTGAAAAACTTATGCTTGGAAGCATTTTATTTTGATCCAAAAATTGCAAGTTCTTTTTATGAAGGAGGAGTATTCAAATTCATAATTAAAGTGACACCCCTGACTCATACATACATACTCTCTCTCTCTCTCTCTCTCTCTCTCTCTCTCTCTCTCTCTCTCTCTCTCTCTCTCAATTTGTTTGTCTTTTTATGTTCATGTCATTTTTCAATCGTTAATATCTTTTAATCTATAGTGTTTATCATGATTTTGAAAAATTTTTATAATAAAACTCATAGATAGCTATCAAACAAAATCTATTTTCATATTTTTTGATATTCCTATCGAAAAATTTAAGTAGTTGAAAATTAGCACCAATATAAAAAAAATGAACAAACAAATTGAAACGGAGGGAGTGTTAGATTATGTTTTACTCGAATGTATGGGAGAGGAAGATTTGGGCTTTAGTAATTTTGTAGATGTGTATGTCCACAAACGGAGTGCTTATCTAAGAAAGGCTTCAAATTGAATTTGTTTGGTTAATTGGCCACTTTGGCCGATTTTACCCTCCAATTTTGGATTGTGCATGTTTGGTTTTTTCGTGAGTTATGTGCCATTGAATGGGCCGTTTCGTCTTTTTGTTTGCCTACTTTTTTATGCCTGCCAGAGATGTTGTTTGGTTTCACACGTCTTCTGCGAGAAATAAACTCTGTGTGGTTGTGCTCGGGTTGCGTGCCATCTACAGTGCCCAGATGTAAAGAGGTTGGAGATTATTCAATGTATTGGGTTTAAACAAATTTTGGTCCAATTTTTCAATCTACTACTTCCATTCTCTCTCCCTCCATCTTCTCAACAATCCCCTGGAAATACCAAAACCCACTGTTCCAAATCGCAGGGATTTAGATCTCCCAATTCCCTTTCCCAAAATCTAATTTATCTCTCCTAATTTCAATGGCACCCATGGCCGAGATGAAGCCTGCGGAGCAGAAGAAGGCCATGAAGGCCCCAGCAGAGAGGAAGCCCACGTCCTCGCTGCTGCCGGAGATAAGAAAAAGAAGAAGAGCGTGGAGACGTACAAGATCTACATCTTCACTGTTTTGAAACATATCCACCTCGATATAGGGATCTCGAGCAAGGCCATGGGGATCATGAAACTGGAAAGAGTTAGATGGACAAGGCTTCAAGTGCTTGTTTTCATTTTTGGACAGTTAATTCCAACGTACTTAACACTTAACAAAATCCATACGAGTTCATTTCATTTAAAAACAAAATGGTTTGCATATATTCAAATGGTTAGCTTTTCCATCAATCTTGTACTATACTTCAAAATTCAGACGATTGATAAAGCATGTAATTTTCTGGTTTAAGGTTCTGCAATGCCTGTTTTATGTTTGGAGTCTGGTTCAAATTTATATTATTACTCTAATGTGTAGTGTAATACGGTTTCTTTTTAGTTCTTGGATTTGCTTTTGCTGTCTTGGATTTGTGGAAATTTGTTCATATCTTCAGGTTGTTGAAAGTGGATGGCCCCCAAGTCATGTGATTCTCCTTTGAGGAGTACCTCTAGCAAACTGAGTAATTATTCCATGGTTTTGAGGCATTGTCACATGATGCCATAAAACTTTCATCCACCACACATTAAACGTGTGTATTCCATGGTTTTGAGGCATTGTCACGTGATGCTATAAAACTTTCATCCACCACACATTGTACGTGTTTTGGATAAGGGTGTTAAAGCACCATGTGACCGTGCCCTAACATCATAGAATAATTGGTCATAGTAAACATGATCATATTATACTCCCTCCGTCCCTTTTTAATTGTCACGAACTTTGGCATTTAACTTTTCCCAGTTTGTAGTGGATGGGAATTTTTTTGTTTAAGTCAGGATATTTTTGTGAGCCTTTCAAAGAAGTTTTCTAACCTATTTTCTGACCAAAGCGAAGTGGCTAATATGTGAATAGTTTATAGACGCTTCAAACCTCCCTTAAGTTGTCATTGTTCGCTTGAAAAAGATTTCCTTTTATTTATCATACTTTGAAAACTTATCCATTTTTATTAATGTTCATGTTAATTACTTTGTTTTAAGAAGAGGCTTGGAGGTGGATGGTGTGTGTCCAAGGTTAAACATGATGGTGAATTTGTGGCCTCGTGTTCTGATCTGCCAAAAAAAGACAGATATGCTGCGCATGAACTTCGGTAGTTAAGTATCATACCTAAGTTCACGTTCTGTCCAAAAACTGAATCTGAAACTTTCAATTAGTTTACTTAGTCTGATTATATAATATCAAATTATATATTACCATTTTTGCTTATAACTTTGTTTCTTGGATTTAAGGTATTGCCTGATATGATCAACCAATGGTCAAATGCACATCGGATAAAGTGTGTTGTACTAGTAACAAAATAACAAAACTTGGAGTGTTCAATGTATTGATGAATTTTATAAAGGGAAAGTTTGAGATGCCTTTATTCCATTCCTGGAACTTAATTAAAACATCCTTAATTAGGATAAATGCCTAGGATCTGAAAGCAAATAGGCATAAAACTAATGATCACACAAAAAACTAACGGGCATAAAAGTCGTGCTACGCACAACGTCTTGTACCTAGTATGCTTATAAATAAGAGTTTTTTTAAAATGTGTCCCTTAGGCACGTGATAGGGTTCATTAAATAAGTCTTCTTAAATTCACTTTTATAGAAAGTAGTAAAAGTTATAGATATATTTGGATTTCCCATGCAAATAGTAAAAGAATTTGAGTTTATTATTTATAACTTAGATTTCTCATAGAAACAAAGGTTTAATTATACTCATTTAATGAATTTTGTCATGTGCTTGGGGCACATTTTAACAAAACCCTATAAATAAATGCGTGAACATTCTGTCATTCTCACCATATCAAAGAAACATAACTCGGAGATATTTTGGGCTCTTGAATGCCAATACTGGGCTGAACATTCTGTCATTCTCACCATATGAGATTCGATTCTGAGATGCAGTGTGAGACATTTAACAGCTCTACTTCATGAGCTAGCCACCACTTGCAAGGATCAATATAGTTTATGTTTACGATAAATTGCTTACACTGGATTAGTGTATTATGAAACGATAATCCGAAATAGTGTAAAAAATTTCTACAGGTCCAGGGTAATGAAAATGGGAGTTATGGGACGTTGACCAAATTGAGTAACTTTTAAATTTTTAAAGGTGAGTGGTAGAGCTTCTTATTTTCTAAGCTTTTGGAGAGGGAGGAAGGAAGGTTAAAATTGAAATTTGTTAGTCAACTTTGACTAATGGGAGGAACATTTACAATAATAATAGAGTCACACACTTTTAACGACACAATCCCTCTCACATGTGATGGGGTCAACTGTGGTTCCCACACAGGGTGTATCCCACTATATGTGAGAGGGTATGTGATTGTATATTATTCAAAGTGTGTGACTCTAGCATTATTAGAACACTTACAAGGGTGCACATGCATGGGTGGACCAGATTGGGGCTAGACTTATATTGCGTAATAACGGGACAGGTGTATGCCCAAAGCCTTCCATTTAATAAACAGATTTATATTACTAATAAGTCATGTCCTATTAAAGTTTCATTTCTCAAACCCGTCCAACTAACCTATTTATTTTTTAAAAGGACACCCAAAAATAATTCGTCTTATTTTTTCTCTTTTGAAAAACATTATTTCCTCCGTCCCAAAATGGATGTCCAGAATTACTATTCACACTCCTCAAAAAATCATCTATATATTGCAATCTATAATACTTGTTTCGATTTTAAAGACTTTGGTTCATAAAAATAAGCAAAATCTAATCAAATAAGATCTATACTGCATATATGATTCATTATAGCTTAGAAAATATAAATGATTTTTCGAGAGGTAAAAATCAAGGGCAGATGTAGGATTTAACATCAGTGGGATCAAAATCTACAGAATATACTTCCTTCGTCACATTTTGACAATTCATTAGAATAGAGTATAAATTATACGTCTTTCTATAGGCGACTATCAATGGGATAGAGGGAGTATATTAACCTTCTTAGTGGGTGCATCCCTAAGAGTGGCTTAGGTCGTATGTGAACATTAACCTCAGGGAGAGGAAAGTAATTTTCAATACTTAAGGGCCTATTTGTTTGGGGTATAGGGTAGGGGGATAACAAAGAGAATGAGATAAGTAAGGAAATGTTTGTTAATAGGAGAAGGAAGAGGCATAAAGGAGGGGAGAAGAGCTTATCTCCCGTCCTAGAGTAATAGCTAAACAGTACCGCCTCCAGTCCTCGACCCCTAAGATTAGCTTATCCTAGTGGGAAAATACCAAATTGCCTTTTAAACAATTTTGTATTCTCGATTAAAAAAAAAATTTAATGGGGACAACAACATAATTTAACACATTATCCACCCATATAAACTTACTACACAAAACAAGCATAAGCTAATCCATCCCTCCTTAACTAATTTCCCTTAGGCCCCGATTGGATGATGTATTATTTTCAGGGGGATAAGATAAGAATGGTTATTATTTTTGAAGGGTTGACCCATATTGATGTGATATTTATGGTAAGGAGATAAAAAAAATAGATGGTTTGGATGAGGGATTAAACATAGGGATAATTTTTGGCTTGGTTTGGATGTTTTATAAATAAGAGGGGGGTGAATGATGGGATAAATTTTCAAATGACTATTTTACCCTTGTGCAATGTCAAAACTTAATTATGTATTAAATTTGATAACTAAGACAAAAATAAATAGTAGATTTTTATTTCATCATAAAAAAATTAAAAAAAAAACACCTTTGATAGACACGTGACAATCTTTCTAATTTCCAACTCCAAAAAACACTGTCATTATGTGGTTTCCATTTTTTCTTATGGGCGGCAAGCATATACTCCTATGCTCTCTCTCACTGGCCAAGAGGTAGTAAAATCGGCAAAGAAAAACATTTCTCAAGCCAAATCAACTCATGCAACAATGTATCTTTTTTATTTTCGGTGATCTAAAACTATTGGATTCACGTCCAATTTTCACCGAGAACCGACTCTTGGAACCAAGGTCTATTGGAAGAGGCCAGTACACCGGAAGAGGGTGAAATCCACTAAAGGGTGGGGGTTGGGGGAGGGGGATAAAAAAGGTTTAATCGTCAAAAGGTCTCCCCTCTACAGCCAAATAATTTTTGGGTAGGGTAAGGGGAGCCCAAAAATTATCCGAGAGAAGGGCCTTAACGAGGGAAACGATAGAGGGGTTGAGGAGTTATCCCCGACCTTTCTAGTGTTGCCAATAAAGGGATATACTGTAGGGCCTAGGGTTTTTTTGGGAGTGAAAAGTTATCAGGGAACATATCCCCATCCAAACATGACCTTATAACTTATCCACCTCTTATTGACCTTATAACTTATCTACCTTTATTTTTCATTCCCCAAAACTCGATCCATTTATTTGGACGAGTCGTTAAGGGTCTCAATGGTTCATTTGAAAATCTCAAGGAAGGTTGGTGTAATTTCCCCAAAGAGAAAACATTATAAAAGCTCGATAGGAATCCATGAACGCAGAGGTCTACAGACGCACACCCCGATAACCTAAAAGAAAACGTTTCTAGGGTTTCACCAGAGGTACGGTTAGAACTTTCTCCATTCCAGAGAGCAAGAATCCGTCTGAGCTAGGGTTTTCACCATGCCGAAGAACAAGGGAAAGGGAGGCAAGAACAGGAAGAGAGGCAAAAACGAGGCCGACGACGAGAAGCGCGAGCTGGTATTCAAAGAAGACGGCCAGGAATACGCCCAGGTCCAGCGCATGCTAGGTAACGGCCGGTGCGAGGCCACGTGCATCGACGGCACGAAGCGGCTGTGCCACATTCGAGGCAAGATGCACAAGAAGGTCTGGATCGCGGCAGGAGACATCGTGCTCGTCGGGCTGAGGGATTACCAGGACGACAAGGCCGACGTTATACTCAAATACATGTCCGATGAGGCTAGGTTGTTGAAGGCGTATGGCGAGTTGCCGGAGAACACGAGGCTCAATGAGGTTAATGATTTGGACGGTGGTGGGAGCGATGGCGGTGAGGATGATTATATCGAGTTTGAGGACGCGGATATTGATAAGATCTAGGGTTTCTGGGAAGGTTTATTTACTTGCGCTCTCTCCTTATTGCTTTTTTTTTTATTTTGTTTTGGTATATCTAGCTGTTTGTTTGATTTCGGGATGATTATATTGATCTTTAGATGTTTAAGGATCGGTGTTTAAGGATTGGAATCTTGGAATGTTGATTTGCTTCCTTAAAGATTACGCCATTTGATTGACGTTATGCGATATAGTTGTCTAGTTTTCCATTATTTCCCAACCAAAAATGTAAGTTGCGGCTTTTATTGAGAAGTTTGTGATCAATGTTTTATGTACGGATCCCCACGGAATACGGTATCAGGTATATCAAATGATACGTAACGGGATGCCGAAATTACCTGGTCAGAGTATCGGCTGTTATTGCAGTGAATTGGGAACAGACTGACATGTAATGAAAACCGACCGGTATGAATGAGATTTTCCATCTCACTGGTTTATTGGGGTGTAATGGTATCAGACACTAAAAAATCGTTGTGCATTGACCGAGATACGATACGTAACGGTTGGTATTTAAAAACTTGTTTCTGATGATTACTGATTAGTATATTGAGTTCGATGACAAGGATGTCGACAAAACTAGGGTTCTGGAAGGTTTACGCTGTCTTTCCGTTATATTTCATAGCTCTTTGTGGGTTTGATTTCGGTTTTGTTTTACTAGTAATATGTACATGAATGGTTTGAATCTGTATACAGATATGTGACATGCGAGTGGGTATTTGTGTCTTAACTCTCCAAGTTTTGCTACTTGATCAATTGTTTCAATGACATATTGTTCTATTTTCCAGTTATTTGGCCTTTTTTTGTTCTTGCCAAGCCAAATAAGTATTTGGTGGTTCTATTTATATTGAGTTATGGGATGAGGATATCAACTAAATCCAGGGTTTTGGAAGGTTTTGAATCTTTATAGTGTACACAGGTGTATGACTGGGGTTGTTTCTGTGTTAAGTTTTCACCAGTTGACGGGTTGGATGCAGTAATATTGTTTTACTTCCCTATTATTTAGCGTTTTGTTGTTGCCCAGGCAAACAAAGTAATCAGTGTTTCTTTTAATTTATTTATGAAGTTTGTAATTTGCAGATTTGTTCTGGTTGTTTGATTAGTAAGTTGGTGATGATTTTGTGTCTTGCTGTTACAGCTTAATTTATGTCTGATTTTGTTTTGATTTTTTTACTGAGTATACAAATGGGAAAAATGTATACATCTGTTTATTGGGGATTCGTGTCTTAAGTTTTTGCTAATTGATCACTTTTTAGGTAAAAACAATAATGCTCTGCTTTTCAAATAGTCGTCCTTTTGCTTTCCAATTTTGTGGTTTTCGTTATGAAGTTTGTGATGGCTATGGAGTTCAAGGACATTGATAGCGACCAAATACGGGGTTCCATAAGGTTTGTTTACTCTGTCATGGTGTTTTGTCTGGATTTATACCTCTCTTTGGTGAAATTTTGGAGTACTAGAGTAGTTCTACAGATTTTTGTGTGTAAGGTTTGAATCTATGCATCTGTATGAGTTTTGTGACTTGATTAATGAAAAGTTTATATGATTTGCAGATTGCTACTGATTTTGATTGTTTAGTAGGTTTGTGAAGGTTCTGTCTTGTTGTTCCAGTTTAGGTTTAGGGCTGCCGTTGGCTATAGTTTTTATTCCTGATCATACGGATAGTGTTTGAATCTATACCTCCACTAGTGGACGTTGGGATTGGTTCCTCAAAAATTAGTTGAGGCGTGCGTAAGCTGGCTCGGATAGTTTGATCTTGCCGACCGGTACTCATTGATATTTTGATATGGTTGTCAAATGGAAATCTTCTGTGCTGTCGCTTAGGGCTTTAGCATTTTGTTATGGATATGTTTTAGGGTATGTTGTATTAAATCCCTTAAACTATTCCTCGTTCACAACAAACGCATATAAGCTGTTGTGGTCCACATGCAATATTCTGTTCGAAACCCATTAGTTTATAGTCTTATCGAACTGTATCGACACTAAAGACCCATTTAAGAATGATTGTGCCAGGAATCTAGGGTTCAATACTTGTCGTTGGTAGCAGTGTCAGCTCCTGGAATTTGAACTAGAATGTTCACGAATTGCGGAATCATTGAACAATTTACTAAGTAATTTGGTATGGTGCTGTCGAAACAAATAAAAATCAAGACGATGAGTCAAGTTCACAATGTTAATTTTAGATCGACTTGTAACAAATTGCTAAAATTATTCACAAATGGCTTCATCCCTGTTGGCTACATGTGCAACTTTTTATGCTAAATGTTTAAGTCAAGTGGGTTTGGGTGTTCAAAATAGTGAGGTGAACTTAAATTTTACTAATTTCCTACATGAAAATGCAAGTTAAGGTTGGTCATATGAATACCCAAGGCTCGCTGTGGAGCCGCCAATGGTTGGTAGCTAGTTCTTATGGTATTTTAATACACCACTTTCCGGTGCTTAGTTTTAGGAGGGACTTTTTGTTTTTGTTGCTTCGATGCTTGGGTTTGCTTTGCCGGGTTGTAGTTTGCTTGGTGATGGGAGTTTTGATGCTTTTCGTTTTTGCGGTTGGTTGTTGCGCTTGGATGCTGTGTTTGCCGGGGTTTTGTGGTGTGCCTTGCAGGGATCTTAATGGGTTGTTTGATTGGTGCTGGCGTTCAAGGCTTTTCGGATTTGCATTGTTTCTTTCTAAGTTTTTGGTGTATACCCGCTTTTGTTGGGCTCGGGTGGTAGTTTTTTTGGTCCTTTTTGTGCGTGGTTGCATGTGTGGTGTTCTCTTTTCTTTTGTTGATATCTTGCCAATGTCTTCTTTGAGTCTTAGGTAGCTCTTTGTTTACCCTTGTTCTCTTTAATCCTTGTTTCTTTTTCAAAGATTAATAAAATTTCTTTTGCCAATGGAATAAATGGATGAGCTCACCTCCATAATGCTCTCGTCTTGCTCTGTTGGTCTTCATTATCTCGATTGATTGCCAAAATATATAGAAGTTTTAAATGGATAATTAGTTGAAGCCGATCTACATACAATCAGCGGTTTTTTTGTTTTACTTCTTGAGCTGTTGCGAATTACTATCAACGATCGGGAGTGAGTTCATTTGCTTTTGGTTTTGGTTGTGGTTGTGGCGGAGAACAAGCCGAATCATAACAAGCTGCTAGCAAGAATACGCATTGAACATAATTTACGAGCGCAAGCTAGGTCAAATATGTTGACAAACAGCTTTTGGGAGGGGGTGAAAAGAACTTATTTAAACTGCAACAAACAAACATTGATTAATCATCTGAATGTTTCAGCCTATAGGGTGAAGGTCACAAAGCTTGTGGAGGGGAAAGGGAGGATCAAAGAAAGAGCCATTGAGAATGGCATAAGCAATGAGTTTGTTTGCAGCTTCAGTGGCATGTATTCCATCCCAGCTCACATAGTTGTAGGGATCACCACAAGCTGTGGCTGTGAGAGTGCTCCCATTAATAACCTTGGTGTTTCCACAGTACACCATTGGGTCAAAATTATAGGCCCCGTCCCCGTATCCGCAACATGCTCTGGTTCCGTACTTCAACCCTGTTGCATAATCAACGAAGTCATAAGAGTGACAACCAAAAACTGGCCGATCAAAAAACAACCAAAAACTTGTTATATGTACAGGAAAACTAATGCTACCAAACATAAAATGATAAGGAGAGAAAGAAAGAGTTATGCATTCGTTTGTGAGAGTTTTTGGGGTGCAACGTCTGCTTCTGAGCTTGTGAAAGTTGTGCTAGTGTGTGTGTGTTGATAACCAGATATATCTAGGCTAGCTTGCGCGCACTTCAACTAATTCTGGGGCCCTCGAGGTAATTACCATGCATGGTCCCCTAGTGGCCCCATGAGTTTTGTCGGCAAGGAGAATCAAACCTGAGATCTTAGATGAGAGTAAACTTCTAAGTCCTAAGGCAATACCACTTTCCCAACCCCTTGAGGATAGTTGTGCTAGTGTGTGTGCGATAGCTTTTGATTCTTCGACTCTTGCTTTTCGGCTGAAAAAAGAACGCTTGTTATATGTACAGGAAAACTAATGCTATCAAACAAAAAATGTTAAGGAGAGAAAAAGTAAAGAGAAAGAAAGAGTTATGCATTCGTTTGTGAGAGTTTTTGGGGTGTGCAACTTCTGCTTCTGAGCTTGTAAAAGTTGTGCTAGTGTGTGCGTGTGTTGATAACCAGATATCTAGGCTAGTTTGCGCGCACCTCAACTAGTTCTAGGACCCTCGAGGTAATGATCAGGCATGGTCCCCCAGTGGCCCCATGAGTTTTGCTGGCAAGGGGAATCGAATAGGAGATCTTAGGTGAGAGTAAACCCCTAAATCCTAAGGCAATACCACTTTCCCAACCCCTTGAGGATAGTTGTGCTAGTGTGTTTGCGATAGCTTTTGATTCTTTGACTTTTGCTTTTCGGCTGAAAAAAGCTTTCCGACGCAGTTTTAAAGCTAATTTCGATAATGGTCAATTTTTTTTATGCTTTTGGAATGTGATATTCCAAATCAGCTGTTAGCAATGTGAGTTTTTCCACTGCCCCTCCATATAGTCTTCAACAACTGTAAAACCATACTACCACTAATTTTGTGAGGAATTTCCCAGTGTTTACAATTTGAGAGAACCATATAATGATTCCCTAAGGTATTTCAAAATCATATGATAACCTCTTAAACCCATAATTGTCGATACGCTAAAACAGATACCTATTATAGTTCCATTATGCATGGTTTGTTAGGATCGTACCGTGAGATGTGGGGTGCTGGAAGAGGTCTAACAACACAGCATGAGTGTCCACATATATGAGAGAAGCATCCGGAATTGCTTGCCTAGTTTGGGCTAAAGCTGCCTTGAGCATGTTGTTGTACTCCACCACTGCATTGTTGTAAGAAATCATGCATCCAAATGGATCAAGATCGGAGTTGTTGTGTGGAAGCTGCACAAGAAACGCGGGGTAACAACCCACCGGAGCAAGGTTCAGTACCAGAAAAGTTCGCCCGCCTAGCCCGTATAGTTCCTTGACATCCAACAAACGCCATTTATATATCGTTGATACATATAAAAACGGAAAATATAGAGCCATGTAGAAATGCAAAGAAAATGCACAGAAAAGTTAGGGATGATGTAGTGGCATGAGATATTGAATTTGAGTCACGCTTTGTTTATTCTGTGTAGGATCTCTCGCAGTTTTGCTGGGTATGTAGCAATATTCTTCGTGCGAAAATAAAAATATGTAGCAATGTCCAAACGGGTCATTTGAAATGTGAGCGTGTGCAGGAGGCTAGCGATATCCTTCGGTGAAGGATTCTATTTGTCTGTCATTACTCCTTCGTATACGATACTTAACACCGGTCATATTTGTCATTAATTAGTTCTTCTTGTACGTGTATTCACTATTCACACAATATACGACGTGTATATATAGGATTGATCATATTTTGAAAACAAAAAATAGGACCTTGATGTGTTCAGGTGATTTTTATAGCAAAACTCCAAGTTGTTTTTGGCTTTTAAAATTGGGGTGTGGAATCACTAACCTTAATGGTGCCTGCAATTTGGGCAACCACCTGGGGAAGATACTGCTTCACTCCTTCTATACCAATAAAAGGCAAGTTTCCAGTGAAGTCATTCTGACCAATGTAAAATGTATACACTGATTTCCCAAATATATCTGGTGGGGGAAGTTTGCTTGATCCTGGAATCAAGAATCCAAGTTATTTTACACCACATGCAAACTATATTTTCAGTAATTTACATGTAGATTACTAAATAACAAGACAAATAAGTCTTTGTTTGGATATTGAATTTATTAGAGAGGAGATTTTCAAGAGAATTGATTTTGGACTCCCTGTTTCACCATCAGCAATCTTTTTCTGTGGTCCTTTCTCATGAAAGAATACTATATATATTACCCCTTCGAGGTGAAAAAGTTAATCAGTAGTAAAAGGGTAGTAAATTTAATTGAATAAAGAACAACAAGGGAGTGTGGATGGTAGAAAAAGAATGCAAAAATGACTACCCAATTCATTTCTCATTTTCTTTTGCTCTCCTGATTTTTCTTCGAAGTCAACAACAAATTCAAGATCCAAACATGGTCTTGATGGATCTTATTCACGTGTGAAAAAGCTAACCAGTAATACGGTAGTAATGTAAATTTAATTCAATAAAGAAAACAAAGGGAGCGTGGATAGTAGAAAAAGGAGTCTGAAAATTACTACCCAATTCCTTTATTTGTTTTTCCTTTGCTTTTTCTAATTTCTCTTCGAAGTCAACAACGAATACAAGATCCAAACACGGTCTTGACGGATCTCATTTAAGTTCTAAATGGAAATAATCATTTTGAGAATTACTTACCTTTAGTGTAAGATTCATCAACTTTGGACTTGAATTGCTTCATTTGGTTGAGCTGAATGGCCAGAGAAAAAGGGCTGACCCCAGTGACAAACAAGGAAGTCTTTGGCAGCAGCACTGTGGATGCCAATGTTGCAAAGTTTGCTCCGTGTCTGTAATCAGACTCAATTGATTGCAAGTATGGGCTCAAAAATGGAAACCCTAGAGCTTGTGCTGCCAGAATAAAACACAAGGCTAATTTAATTTATGAAGATTAGTTGATGGAGCCAGGCCAGAGTGGCTAGTGGGGATGTTGCCCCTTCTAAGCTACTACAATTTGAAAAAACCCTACTATTACATTAAAATATATATATAGGAGTATTATTAAATTATAATACCCCGCCCCTCCTTCACATATAGTCTGCCCCCACTACGGTAAAATTCTGGCTCCGTCCCTTCATTTAATACTCTAATAAGACAAGAATAAAACACAAGGCTAATTTAATTTATGGTGATCAGCAAATATTCTAATGACTTATTGTCTAGCACCCTTGGATGTCATTGCAAGCTTAGGTATTTTCTCAAAAAAAAGGAATTAGAATAGAAAACTACAAAAATGTGTACCGAAGTTGAAAAAAATTCATTAAAGACGACACTATAGACTAAAAAAAATATCATCAGTTTGGTATTTTTTTTCGCCTTTAGTGACTTCTTTTACGTTTGGAATTAGTTTTTTTTTATTATTTAGACTCTTTTCAGCAAGACAAATGATTAACCAAGATTCCATGGTCTCTGAAAATACCAAAGCCGCCTGTCCTTGTTTGCATAACTATCAAAATCTACATCCAACAAAAGATAATCCCTATCTTTGAAAAA
The DNA here is from genome assembly GCA_022606695.1 of Vaccinium macrocarpon. Classification (NCBI taxonomy): domain Eukaryota; kingdom Viridiplantae; phylum Streptophyta; class Magnoliopsida; order Ericales; family Ericaceae; genus Vaccinium; species Vaccinium macrocarpon. The sequence continues at coordinate 27,096,699 of CM040179.1, forward strand.
TGAGTTTCGTGAACAACAATTAGTTTGGACACTGACCCCAGTAAATTAAAAACCCTATTTATGGGTTATGACCAATTTCTTCCCTCGCTTAAACAAAGGCCAGATATCCTCTTTTCCGGAAAAACTTCTGTGCCGAGGAATTTTCGGCCGTTGGATCACTTGAAAAGAAAAAAAAAACAAAGACACAAAATCTAATGACTCAAACCCTTTCGGTGCTAAGGCAGAGGGAGTTTAGGCACAGAGAATTTCACACCTCAAATTGTTTCTAATATCACCGTTGAGAATAACTTATTTACGGATGCAGCGCAAATGGGGAGTTTGCGCCGCGCGGATCTCGGCCGTTCATCCCGAGATCCAACGGCTCCAAGCCGTGCACCCTCTCTCTCCTACTTAAATGCGTTGTAGATTCAAAAAAAAAAAAAAACTATGCATACTCGGAGCCATTAGATCTCGGGATGGACAGCCAAGATCCGTGTAGCACAAACTCCCCGTTTACACCGCATCCGTAAATAAGTTATTCTCATCACCGTAATACTCAATATCGGTCCACTCGGACTTTAAACGATTCACAGAATTGTTACCCTCGTACGGTCAATTTTTATTTTATTTTATTTTATTTTTGGCCTTTGAACAGTTGGAATTATCCGTGAACAAACTTACTCCTTTGTTGCCTACTTTTCCAGCTAGGCCTTCTTGTCTTGTGGAGACCAAACAAACTTTGAATTATGGGTTTTGATTGCCAGGAATTTGTACTTTTTGAGAGGAAACAAACACCCACTCTCCACTCGAATCTCCCCTTGATATCTCATCTCCTCTACTTTCCTTTTCTTTTTTTAACCCTAGGATTTTACCAATTCATTGATCTAATCTGTTACAAGGTAAAAGTTCGATTTTATTCGCTCAATGTTCACCCATTCGACACTCATCTGCATAACGTTTATACACCCGTCAGTCAAATAGGTGAAATTATTGTTTTCAGAGAGAGAGAGAGAGCAAGTGGTGCCTAACTCATGTAATAGAGCTTTTGGATGCCCCACACTGCATCTCGGAATCGAGTCTCGTTCCTCATATAATAAATTTTTTTGTTCAATCTCATGTAATAGGTTAAGAATGACGAATGACAAAAAAAAATTGATTAACAAAAAGGTAATACAGAGAGAGGCGTGAAAAGCTTATGGGCTAAACCAATTAAAGGGCCCAAGAAAATGTGGCCCCACTCAAGTGCCGGCTCAAAGAAGATGTGTCAGCCGAGCACTGTTATATACCCAAAATTTACATCCAAAAAGTGCCTAGAATTTAAATATTAATTTAATTTTCAAATTCTAGATTCACGGAAGACTTTGTGTGTGTCGGTAAGGTTAAATACCGTATCGGCATTGAATATCGATTTTTTATCGCAGATGCAGTCTTACCGGCCGATCTAAAGATCGTATCGGATTTCAAGAACTACATATATATATATATATATATATATATATATATATATATATATATATATATATATATATATATATATATTGAGAGATAGGGTTCAAGAGATATAAAATTTGTCACAGAATATGACATTTTCAATCTCATTTTCTTAAATCCACTTAATCTATGTAAATTTAGTACATACTTGTTGTATTTGATGTTTGGTAAAGATAGAAGTTGAACCCATGCACCCTTTTTAAAAAACATACCCTGTTTTTTTATAATCTTCCTGTTCAGAAATCATAGTTTTTGGGTCACACCGATACCAAATTAGAAAAAATGTGTAACTACAATGTTGTAGATCTTGAAATTCTCTTAAATTTTGATATATAACTTGCCTTGATCGGAGTTCGAAGTAAAAAGTTATGGCTACGAAATAATCGCAAGAATTTGGCGATTTTTGTCCGCAGATTTTTTTAAGATCTGGCCAGATTCCCGATATTTTCCAAGATCTGGTAGGTGCACGCAGGACAACACAGCTGTGATGGAAAGATTGAGGGCCCCTCGATCACCGTTTTTATAGAAATCCAGAGACGCACTTGGCATTTACCGGTATTGATAACCTTGGTGTCAGCCGATCCACATGAAACTTGAATTTTATCAACCTTGTCAAATTTCAGTCAAAGATGACTATCTACTGGAGTACAATATAATAGTAAGGGTAAATTACACTGACCTCCCCTGAGGTTTTTGACTTGTACACTTACTATCTCTACTTTATCTAAAATAACACTGTCATCCCCTGAGTTTTATATTTTAGTATTAAAAGCACCTTTCAACAGTACCCGATGGCGCCGGGGACCCCCTTGTGGGTCCCCAACGGTCAATCCGAGCTGTCTGTTCATTCCAAAATCGAATTCCGAGTGGGTCTACGTGGGAATCACCTCAATCGGGCAGTCCTAAGTGCTCAATTCAAAAATTTTAACGAAATGGAGTGATTTTGGATCGAGCACTTAAGACTGTCCGATTGAGGTGATTCCCGCATAGACCCACTCAGAATTCGATTCTAGAATGAATGGACGACTCAGATCGACCGTTGGGGACCCACAAGGGGGTTCACGGTGCCGTCAGTACCCGTCGGTACTTTTGAAGGGTGTTTTTTATACTAAAATATAAAACTCGGGGGAGATCAGTACTATTTCAGATAAAGTAAGGGTGATTAATGTATAAGTCAAAAACCTTAGGGGAGGTCAGTGTAATTTACCCTAATAGTAATGATCCATGTGTTGACAACCATGCGATGAATTATGCAACAAAACAAAGTTTATAATATGTTGAGGGATGAACTCTAAACTTTATATATCCAACTCCACACGCTAAATTTCATTCTTTTAATTAGAGTGCTATACATTGGACCCCAGGTCCCGTAGGGCGGGAGCACCCTATAACATTGTAATGCATCATCTGGATTGTTAGATGTGTTTCTAACGGTCCAAATTAACTTGTAAAATGTGTTTTTAATGGTTCAAATTTCGTACATTATCTTACAAGTGTAATGATTATCTTACCTATTAGTTAATTTGAAACTTTAAAACACATCCGACGGTCTCGGGTATACACCACCTTTTTCTCCTAGCACACATCTTCCCGTTCATCATAAACTGAAGTTACCTATATGGGCACCTACAAATATTATTGTAATCAACTATATACATAAAGTTTTTTTTGTAAAGTCATTTAAGAGACGAAAAATAGAACATCGACTGCAAAATACGACTGAATTAAATTACTTCTATTTATTGGTTTATTTAAATAATAGTACTACCACCGTCCCACAAAGATGGTCCACCATTCTATTTTGGAATGTCCCGAAATTATTATCAATTTAAAAAGTTTCTAAAAAAGTAATAACACATTCCCATTTTGCCCCTCCTTTTTTTCTTTAAATAATTTAGAATTACCAGAAGCATTTCATCAAGGGACAAAATTTGGAAAGTTAAAAAAAAAAAAGGTACAAGTTAAAATGTTACCATAATTTTTCAACTAGAGACTAATAAAATGGGACTGAAGAAGTAGCACGTGCTTATATAAATTTTTTGAATCTGCCATGGAAAGGGCAGGGTCTGCAACTCTCAAATACAAAGACAAATGAAGCGGAACGTGTAAGCCATTTCAGCAGCACAAACAAAAATGTCAGATAACCATCGACAACCTGTTTGGTTGCGAAGAAAATGCAAGAAAGTGGATGCTTATGGAGAAAAACTTGGGTGCCGGGCTGCCGATTGAACATCTCAACCATTTAAAAGTATTTTGAATGATCTAAATTTAGAGGTAGCGAGAAATCAGGTGATAGAAATGCGTGTTTGATACCACGTGTGCAGTATCCATGAAGTCGAAATAGAGAAATTGGACCAGACATAGAATTGACTGATATATGCAGGATGAATGAAACGTTCCCCAAAAAAAAAAAAATTCCAAATTTTTGGTAAGGAAATTAAATCGAAAATGTTACCTAAGAAATCAATCATGAGCCTTCCATCAGTAGCCCTGCCAGCCGGTTTCTTGAAGTAGGTCATGCCGTACGGCAAAGACTCCGACGGAAAAGCCGCATAAAACCCGCCGGTGTCTGAATTCGAGTCGCCGAAGTTGAAAATAGCCTCGAAAACACACTTGCAATCGCCTAGCCGCCGCCCTGAAACCGCCATAAACACCATCCAAGCCACCAGGACTTGCCGGAATGTCGTGGCCGAGTTCATTTTGCACGGCGGAGTATCCGTTTGGGAATGAGCTTGTTTTTCGCAAGTGTTGGGAGTATATGCAGAAATAGATATACATGCCTTATCTATATGCCTTATCAGAGGAAAGACATGACAAAGTAAACACTCTGAAATTAGAGAGGTAAGAAATATACAGTTTTCTGAGTAAGAATAATTTAAGTCGGAGGAGGCCAGATTAAGAAATTTTTGTACGGTGATTTTTTTCAAGACTAAATTTAGTCATTCGAGTTTTAATGACATGGTTTCGATAAATTAAAAAATAAATCTCAAGTATTTTTGTTATCATATTACTCAATGAATGCAATATCATTATCGCACTATGTTATTCACCATAATTTAGTGTTCTCGAAATGAAAATTATTCTTACTTTAAATTATTTTTGAAATTGAATAATTTTTTAAAATATCTAAAAAAAATGCAAAATATACTCAAAAATAAGAAATTGGAGAGGGGCAAACCCCCGGCCCCTATGTAGCTCCGCCCCTGCTCCCACCAATGGATTGGTATAGGACCTAGTTCAGGTGCATGCATGGACGGAGGGAGTAAGGTACAAGATCTCACCTTAATTTCTCACAAAGATTTTTATACTTTGGAGCTAAATTTTGCAATTTTGACCCCTAAAAATTTCATAAATTACCCATATTAGCTTAAATACATAGAATTCTCAAGTTTTTTCTTTTTTTTTTAGAGCTGATAGTATTACAAATTAGGCTATCATTTATTATTTTTGAATATAATAAGTCATCGGGACCAATTATGAAGCAAAAATGCATGTATCACTATATAGCCACAGTATGTTATAGTTGAACTCTTAATTAAGTTATTTTTTTGCATGAGCAAATAGAAAAAATAAATTCCATATATATATATATATATATAAATTTTGACCCCACTACCCTAATTTTTTTGCTCCGCCCTTGAGTGCATGCAAGTTGGTCTATACACTTCGAATTATTCAAAAAATAAAAAGCGTAATGTAAAAGACTAAATCGACTAGAATACGTAAACAGAATAAATAATGATAACATGAATCAAATGAGTTCAGGATCTCTTCCAGCTAAAGAAATAAGAAAGCAATGAATCAATTTCTATTAAGAAAGCAATCAAATGAGTTGATTGTTTTTGGATATGTTTATAAAGCCGCAAATTTTTTCAATAATTCGACGGTCGGACTTGGCACAATTAGTTTACAGCACATATATGTTTGTGGGGTTTATAAGTAGTGAAAAAAAATTGGGTGTTGGATGAACATCATATGGCTGTGTCTGAGCACCCAATCTGACCGTCTAAAAATGTTTTGAACGGCCTAAATTTCTTCTCTCTCTCTCTCTCTCTCTCTCTCTTAAATTTAAACCGTCCAAAAATGTTTTGGAGGCCTGAATTGGTACTCAGGCACGACCACGTGTGCCCGCACAACACCCAATAACTGCTCATAAGTCGGGGATGGGCTCAGCCCATTGGGAAACCCATCGTTGCTGATCCGACAAAGTAAAGGCCACGCCTAATTAAGAATATTTAAATTGGGTTGGGTATGTGTTCGGGCCAAAGCCCAAACGAAACTTTGAATGACGAATTAGTATTTGGGCTCAAGCAGTCACCCTAGCTGGGTCGATCTCCCTGATATTCAACCAAACTGACTGAATTTGGACCTAAGACGACCTACTTAATTTTGAAAGGGATAACAGGCGTGTGAATGTAACTGTATAAAAATAATAATAATAATAATAATAATAATAATAATAATAATAATTAAAAATTATAGTCTCGTAAAACATCAGCTCGATCGAATTAACGTAAGAATTTGATCCACCTACCTAAATTTTGATTCAGAATTCAGGATCATGAATCTGAATGAATTGTTGAATTATGAATGAAAAAGTAAATGATAAAATGAGCATTTACAATTATTCGATCAATAAAAAAAAAATTTGCAGAGCCACTCAAAATATTATTTTGGAATTACTGAATGGCTTTCTTGTGATAACTCAAAATAGGCCCCACGAAGACATTGGTATTCTACTGGTAGAAGCTTCATTGGAACGTATCTATATAGTTTTATGGACCAATCTCCTATTCAATTTTTTTCCCGTTCATCCAGTTTGGGCCTTTGTGGACTCCTCACAAGCTCAACAATGATTAGATTGTTCATTTTGTAGAGCTCGTCATCCAAAACATGTGTTCTGATTACTTACTTGGACAATAAACTTGGTTGAGCAGAATTTGCATATGGAGAGGGTAGGGCTACGCGGACGTGGTACCCCGTAGAATTCTGATTATTGGTATAGAATTCTGATTATTGGTTTGCTATGTAATGTACACATGAACATCGATGTATGCATGAACAAAACATATTTGTAAAAGGGAAAAAAAATGGACAATTTAAGTTTCAAATTGTTTTGTCATGCCATTTTTCTTGTGCAAATTTATTTTATTCATGAACCTATCAATGTTTGATCAATCTAAATTTTAGGAGCTCAAAAATGTTCAAAACTGGACTGGACTAGACCAATAAACTGGACACTAGACTGGCCCAACATTTATGGCTCAACTTTGAATGGAAAAGAGACGCGTGGTGCGTGGGACCCTAGTTGACGAAATTTTTTTAGGTACCTATCAGGTACTACGTGGCCTAGCCTATGTGATATCCAAACATTGTATCCGAGCTGTCCAAAAGCGTATTGGATGACCGAGATCAAAACACTCTCTCTCCTCTTTCTCTCTCTTTTTTCTCTCTTCAAATTCGGACCTCACAAAGCCAAAATGGACGACCTAGATGCGCCAAGGTATACCACGTAGTACCCTCCCGACATTGAAAAATTTCTCCTAGTTGACGATTTCCCTAACTGGGGGCCCACTCAATGCACGTGAAAATCGGATTAAACAATTCATCACAAAAGTTTCAAAGAAGACGGCAAAAGAATGACACTGATCTTTTTTGTTTGGTATATGAAAATCTGTGGTTTATCTCTTTTAGGGGTAAAAAAAAAAAACCCGACGGGCCCGAATCGACCGAAAAACTAAAAGTTCGGTTTGGTGTTCGGACGGTCCAGCCTGGACAAAAAACCGAAAAAACCGAAATACATATCGGTTCAGTTTCGGTTTCCCAGAATTTTTGTCAAACCGAACCGAAATACCCTAAAATCATTTTGATTTGGACCGAATCACCCCGAAAACCATCCCTATCTTGGTTTCCTAAAATTGACCCCGCAAAAAATAATAAATCACAGCCGTCCATCTCAATTTTAATGCCAGACCGAAAAAACCGAACCACCCCGAACTGATTGATCCATTATTTTTTTCGTCGAGATCGATTTCCTGCAAAATCACCCTGAACCAATCGGTTCAGTCCCGAACACCCCGAAAACCAAACCGAACCGACCGATTTTCACTCCTAATCTCTTTAGTTTTTTTCTTATCTTATTAATAAGAAAAGAAAAGGCAAGTTCAAAAAACGAAAAAGAAAATAAAAGGACAAGTTGAGAAGCCATGCTGTGATGGATCCAAGGCCCTGTAGTGAGGGGTTCATTACATGTGTATAGTAAACCCCCTCGGCTGTGCGATGAGCAATTAACGGTTACACTTAAAAAAGCATTTTTACATTTTGTTTATATCCAAATTTGGAAAATTTAGCTAGAGTCCATTATTCATGGCCAAGAAGGATAAATTGCGTTTGATCGGCATAAACGTCTGCTAATTACACAAGAGACAAAAACATTTACTTCAATTCTAAATTATCTGGACCGTTGATCGTTAATCTGACCACCGGGAAGCTCACTATACGCATCTAAGTATAGTGAGTCCTCATGGGATATGGAGAATTAAACAAATAATTGCATTTTCAACTCTCTTGAAAATTGGAATTACCTTTTGAATCATTTCAAAGGCTCATTTAGACTTCTTAGAGAAATAGTACTCCGAATATGCAAAGGTGAACGGCTAAAAATTGAAGTTTTTAACATCCACACACTTAGTGTCACGTGAACCATATAAAAACAGTGTGTCCTAACATTTGGCAATTCCGTCTGTACTGTATCACGTGTAAATAAAAATAAGGCCAGCTTTTTAAAGTTAACCGCCAAGTTCTGGACCGGCCTTGTTTGTTTCATAATTTTAGTTTTATTTTGTAATCATTACACTTATTTTTCTCTTTATCTCTCTTCACTCGTTACATTTTTTTCATGAACTAAACTAAAATCACAAACAGAACAAGGCCACTATATACCTCATTTTTCTATAAACCTTGCCTCATTTTCTCTCTCCACTCAATTCCGTTTATTTCTAGAGTCCTATTTAGCACTCAATCAATTTATATATTTTTTTGGGCACATCGAGGCCTGATCACCCTACGAATTTTGAAAAAAGTTCCTAACAGAATTGACTTGGTTCTTGATTTTTTTTTTGCAAGAACTTGTAAAAAGACATTTTAAGAATAATGAGCAATTTGAATAATATTTGTGGGACTGGAAATGGGTCCTAAAAAATTAGTAAATCAATTGAGTGTTCACAATGCCAAACAGAGCTTTAGCGTACTAATTCTGAAACAACCCTTAGTGATATTGGATTGTGCTAATTTTTGCAAGAACCCATAAAAAAAACATTTCAAAAATAATGAGTAGTTTGAATCATTTATGCGAGAATCGAAATTTGCCCCCAAGGAAAAAAATCAAAATGAATTTAGTGTCAACTGGGGCTTTAGTAACACACTTAGGGCCCCCTTCAAAACCCACAACATCGTTTTGGGAGATGACATTGATAGGGCCTGTTGTGGGGGAGGGGCAGCGAGCTTCCCCAGTCGGTTATATACGGTCATTGTCACAGACAGATATAATATGTATATGATTTCCACCGTCTATATCCAATATCTTATGTTAAAGAGTCGAACATCAAGTATAAGTAATTCACATATATTATCCGGATTGCTACACCAGGGTGATTGATTTGGAGATCCTGTCGTATTACAAACATGTAGTCTTTCTAGGGTGTCCGTGGATGTCCGTCTATACGTCAAGCCGTCCGAGCCGTCCAGTTGATCCGTCAGTGGAATCTTCCGGTTGGTTCCGGATGAAATTTATATCTAATAGTTAGGATCAGGGTCGGATCCGCCAATAATCCTTAACTGTCACATCGAATCGCGTCCGAAATTTCGATCCGATCGAAGTGAATGTTAGGTTGAGTTCAGGATCTTAAGCAATAATCTGGCTGCGAGGCGGTCGTATTGAATATATCGATCCCGTCCCGGTCGATAAAAGTCGAATCCGTCAGGTGGACACTTTTCAAGTCTTTCTGATGGCCAGATTGATTATCACGATCAAACAGTTCGGATTTTATTTTGGCGTTCTGAAATTCAAAATGGCCCATTATTAAGATAAAATCTAAATTATCTGTTGTCAAAATCAAAGACTCATGTGCCTCACTACAAGCTACAAGATCCCCCTCCCCAGGGTGATAGCCATCCCCAATATGAATCAGACTATCTGTGTATTTTGTTCCATCAGATTAGACTAGGATAAAAGTCTCCCCATTTGTTTCCTCGTCTAAGACCACGTCAGCTTCTGATAGCAAATGCTTACAGATCATCAGATTCCCTCTGCGGGGAAAAAATCCAGATCCGATCTCAACATTCGCTTGAGGTCCACGTCAACCGGGTCCCACGAGGACCTTTTGGGGCGTGGTGTGGTGAACCCATGTGCTGTGTCGGACACGTCACCCTTGTCTGTAACCGATGCGGGGCCCATGCGGGCTTGGTGTGGTGAACGAATTAAATGACCACCACGTCAGAACACCTCTTGATCACGCTTCGCTTTCTCTCTCCGCCGTGAATCACGCGTCGCCGTCCATCAACCACTGCTATCCTACGTACCAGATTACGCTATAACGTGGACCTAAGTCGATCGCGTCAATCCCCACGTGGCCGCTTGTTAGATGATCGGTTTCAACACGTCAGATAAAGGCTTTCTTTGGCCTAAAAATGGTTTGTGGTTTTTGGTTTTTTTATTTCGTCTTTATTTAATTTTTTTTGCATCTTTTAGTTTCATATCAAGATTTTATGGTTTCTGAATTTCTCTTGGCGAGACGAATCTAACGAGTATAAAATTATGGTCAAAATTCAATTTTTTTTAAATAAAGCCAAAATAAGTGGATTATTGGTGAATAATCCAAGTATTTTGACTTTATTCAAAAAATTATTTGGTTTGATCATAAATTTATACTCATTAGATTATTCTCGCCGAGAGAAATTTAGAAACCACAAAATCTTGATGAGAAATTAACAAATGCAAAAAAAATTGAATAAAGACGAAACAAAAAAACCAAAAAATTATAAACCACTTTTAGGCCAAGAAGGCCAAAAGAAGCCTAATAACTTGCAAATCATGTCAATTTGACATTTTTTATTCGTTATTCGTTATTCAAAGCTTGAAAGTTTTCCAAAAAGGTTTAGCAAATCAATTGATAAAATCATGGTAGTTCAAATCAAAAAATTAAGTGTTTATGTGTATTATTTTTTGAAATTTTCACACCAAATTAAAGTACAAGAGGAGTACTTTAATTTGGTGTAAAAAAATCAAAAAATGATAAAAGGAACCACTTTTTTTTTATTTTAAAACTATGATTTTAGCACCTTGTGAACTCATTTGCTACAATTATGGTTGATTTTAGCTACTGGGTTGCTATTTTTTTTTTTTGGAAAACTAGGAGTTTGATCCTCCTAATTAAGACTTGAGCTTCAAAATCTCGAATTCTATCAACTCTTTTGAGATCAATTCATACTGAGACCAAAATTTATCGAGGTACATGAAAACTGGCCTAGAAACTTAATTATAAAAAATACTAGTAATCTACCTAATTACAACCAAGCGATGTAATCTCAGCATTTTTAGCGGAAATCTCTATATTACTGCAAGGGTTAAATGTTAGTCCAAACAAAGAGAATCGATCACACACAAATATGAGTAAACACACAACACAAAAAATTTACGTGGAAACCCTAAATGGGAAAAACTACGGGAATGAATCATGCACTAAAATTATTATACGATTACAAGTATTTTTATCACCTGATCGTGTATCCTCATCACGAGTCCTAAGAACTACCTGCCGAATCCACGCACATCGTACCCTTGCATGATCACCGATTCTTGAATCCCCAAGCCTTCCAAAAATACATTTCGAACTCCACAAAAGGGTTTTAACTCGACAATGAAAGTTGATGGAATGAACCTCTTGACGTTGGGAGGTTAGCACTTGGATTTCATGATCCTCAAAAGTTCTTCAAGATGCAATAAACACACTACCTTCCGAAATGTTTAAGAGAGTACAAATCACCTCAGGAAATATTAGCTTCTCTCCATATCTCATCTGATCCTGAGAGCCTTCATATTTATAAGGAAAAAGAGAAACAACTACTTATGCTCGAGCAACACAAGAATTCGCTCGAGCAAACAGTTGCCCATAATCTACTGCATCTCTTATGATCTCTTTCCAATTTGACACATTCTATTTCGACTTTTTCAGCATAGCAAACTAGCCATATTTGACGAAAAAGAAATCTTCACAAACTCCTCAATCTTCACCAACCATAATCTTCTCAAAACTTCACAATATCCCTGGTCTTCAAAGGAAACAAAATTTTCACAAATTTCTCAACGTTCTCAAAACTACCTTATACGACTACTGCATTTAAAAAACAATACAAATAAAGATGATTCCTCGCGTTGCCTATACAGACACTCTAGAAAAAAAAAAGGAAGAAAAAAGAAATCCCGAAAAATGTGTGTTTTGGTCATTAATGTGCCAACCAAAAAAGGAGAGCGCCACCGATAGAGCTTACATTAACACAATGTTGAACAAATTATTGTGTTTTTTTTTTACTTTCTTAATTGTGTAATATGGTTGATCTTATTTCGTCGGTCTACGACGAAATTCTAATAGTTAATATGGTTTATGAACACCGGACGATTCCTAACATATTTATATTTATATTTATATTTATGAAATTTCATTTGTGCCCCTAACATGTATTGCGATGAAACGAAAACTAAGCTATCACATTCCAATCCATGATCAAATAAAAAATTTCACATCGAACGCATCGATGGAAGATTTATGATCACAAATTATTTGCCAATAAAAACCAAAGAGGTAAAGTTCCATTTATGAGGACTAATTTGGGGGTAAATACTTAGGTAAAAAAAAAAAAAAGAGTCTCATTTTGGCTTAAGGCCTGATTTGGCTTAATAAGCCAGTTAATTTTTTCATTTATTAATTTTTCGTCAAAGGTTTTTGGATTATCTGTTTGTCTCAATGAGAGAAATCATAAAAATAGAAATTATACTTGAAACTGTGTGATGGAAAAGAGTGTTGAACTGTTGGTTTACTACACGGCAGTTCACGCGGTGCCCCAAGACCACCTAATAACTACTCCGTTGGTAGAGTTAAATTTATAAAGGAGTGAGTTTCACGTGAGTTTTTGGAACTTTTTAGCATGATTGGTTGTCTTTTATTTCTAAATTTTTACTAGATTGGGTTCAAATATTCACATCATATTGTTCGCTTAAGAGAGGAATCAAAAAGAAAAAAAAAAAAACCTCTACTAGAGGCACCAACCACATTGGTACGCATGCGAGGTCCTCTTAGGGGTCGTGTACAAAATCCTTGTAATTTAAATGAAAAATGGGTATATCGGATATAACTAGTTGGATGTATCAATTTGAGCTGATTTAATGTGAACCCACTCAAAAAATTATTTTAAATTTTTAAACAGTTCGAATCATCCGTAAGAAACTCCTGAGAGGGCCCCTCATGCTGTCTGTACGACTATACCCTTTGGGGTTCCCTTGTAAGGGTTTTCGGGAAAGAAAAAAGAGATGAGATTTTTTATTTTTATCTTATTTAGGCTAAGTTTGGCTAAAAAAGCCAACTTAACTTTTTGTTTTGTCTTTATTTGATTTTTTTGGGTTTGTTAGTTTTTCTTCAATTTTTTGAGTATTATTGGTTCGTCTCGGTGAGACAAATTCAAAAAGGTAAAAGATTATGATTACGACTTTCAATTTTTTTAATAAGATCGAAAAAAGTGTAAAAATTGACTTTTTGACTTATTTTTGTCTTTATTCAAAAAAATTTAAGCTTTGTTCATAATTTTATATTTTTTTTATTCCTCTCGCCGAGACGAACTAATAATACATAAAAAATTGATTCAAAACTAAAAAATGCGAAAAAAAATTAAATAAAAACGAAACAAAAAATCCACCAACTTTTTTGGCCAAAACAACAACTACTCCATTTTTTGCTTTCCCTAAGCCTACACGTGGTAATATCTGTGGATACGCGGAAAAAGCATGGTGATTCAGCATCAAACGTTGGACGGTTGAGATTGGCCTATTCAAGTCAAAAGATGAAGCGTCAGGTTTGATAGTGCTCTCCACGTCGGAAGTAGTTGTACCTAGTTGATAATTACTCGAATAACCCTCCACTTTCTCGTTATTACCTTTAGGCTTCACACATGAAGTAATTTTGTTTGGATGGGAGCTATTTTTTTCAATCTCCCCCTAAATAAGATTCTCCTTTTATTACGATATTCGACTGGGCTTGATTTTACATGGCCTTTTATTAAATTAATTTACACAAATTGATTTCTTTCGATCACAAGAAAGACAAAACCAATAATGTAGCTCTCTATAACTGAATAAAAGTACCATTCACCATTTTCTCTAATTTATCAAGCATTTAACGGTTGCATAATTGCTTGGGCTAAATTTTTTCATAATTTCATAACAATTTCAGTTAAAAAATGAAAGCTTTCAATCATCAAGAAGCATAATCCACCAGCCTCACCTAGTGTGAATAAAGGCGAGTATGAACAAAAATGCTCTTATGTCTTGAATGTCAAATTATTTATGTATTCTTTATTAACAAACCCAAATTTTAGAGGCGTTACAGGTATTGTAAGGCTCGCTGAGGAGAGCTTCCAATAAAAAAATTATCCTATTCAGACATCAACAGGTATCAAAAAACTAAAAATATGAGCCTTTTTTTTTATACCTATCGATGTCCAATCAAGATAAATTTTTTACTGGATACTCTTCTTAACAAGCCCTACAACACCTATGTGATTCAGATCATTGGGTTATTGAGCTCAAAATTGTATAACTTTTCTTAAAGATTCTTTCAAACTACAAGATCCTAAATTTTGAATTAAAATCAAACGATTTAGATCAATTACGTAAAAATATCCAATGGGCTTGATTTTTTTCCAATACCACTCGAATATTTATTTTAAAATTATTTAACGGTTCGGATCGTTTGCATGAGACCTGAAAGTGGGTCCCAAGAGATTGCATTTTAGAAACCATTCAGGCTGTGCCAAAACGGCCCCGTTTGGTCTACATGGCACCGTGCAGTGCATTTTTTACATAGCAGGCCCCCGCCTCCCTTTAACACTTTCAAGACATTTTAACAAATTGAAAATTGTGTTTTTTACCCTTTTTCCCTCTTATTCACAACCCAATGAGTTATTATTAGCATTTTATTTAATCGATTTTTGCTTCTTTTAATTTATTGTTTACATGTTCACCCATTTAGTATTTTATATTATGTTATTGCATTTTTCATGGCACTGCCTTGGCATTTTATGCATGGAGAGAACTTGAGTTATTGTTTATGAAGTTTTTCTAATAACTTCCATTGAAATTATAACTGCCCCACGTTTGCTTTTTAATGCAAGATCTACTAAGATAGTGATGTGAGATTACAAAGGATGCATGAGTCAAATTTATCATAAATATATGAGCATGACTTTTACAATAAATGGCATCTTCCCCAGAGCGGTACCACGCGTTATCCGCTCGTGCGATCTAGGCCGTCCATGTTGGTTTTAGACGATCCGGATTATGGAGAGAGATAGAGAGAGGGGGTTTCGATCTCATCGTTTAATTACTTTTGGATGGCCCGGATACAACGTTCGGGTACCACGTAAGCTCAGCCACATGGTACCCATTCGGTACCTAATTTTTTTTCTTTATTCCGACCTTCATATAAACCCTGTACGAAAATTAGCGAAATTCATTTTGGAATTTAAAGTCTTCTTGTTTAGGTTTGGAAACTCAGAGAAGCAAGTCCACGGTTGGTGTAGAAAATGACATAAACCCGGTACGGAATTTTATCTTTGGCATGACATTTAGCACCTATATGACTTGCTTTGTCAATCAAACCACACATGTAAAAAGAAAAAGAAAAAACAAGAAGATTATTGACTTTGATATGTACAATGGAACCACGTTTGACTAATATTTTTATGAACGTGAAATGTTCATTGGATATTGCATAGGCCAATATGCAAGACTGACCGATCAAACTATGGTGGCAACAAGGCAGGGCAAACTAGGATGACACCGCGGCGGTCCGGGTAGAGGCCGCTTTGCATTGAAGCTTTGATGGTCACTTTAACACCCTAAATAAGAATAAATCGAAACTTTCAGTTTAATTTAATTTTAGTTTAGTCCTTTCTTGAACACCTAACCAAAAAATATTTGAACACCAAAATCAAAATATTTGAACACTCACCCAAAAAATTAGCCCACAAATCTCAATCTAATGCACTACCAGACAACTATTTGCGCAATCGAATGAGAGATCAATGAATGAATGATTGTTTAATTACTTATATTGAAAGTGATGTATTTGCTACCATTGATAATGAAGCTATTATGCAACAACTTCGAAATATAAAAACTCGTAGGGCCAATTGTAATATCCTTTTTTTTTATATTTATTTAGGCAATTGTAATATCCTACTCCCTTCTTGATAAAGACATTCAATTTTTGGATAAAAAGATAAAGTATTTCAAAAAAATTCTCACTAAATTAAATATCTCGATTAGTTCATTTAATTTGGTGCAATTTTTTTTTCTTTTTTTAAATTTATGAACACTTGACTAACTTTTAGGGATGAAGGGATACTGTTTTTGAGTAGCATTTTTTATATTAATAAATAAATTTTATTTTTTCTAGTTGTAGTTTTTAAAGTAGTAAAAATTTATGAATACTCTTCTTAGAATTTCTGGAGCCGTCACCGGGTGTAGGCAGGATAAGGGATGTTACTATTAATCTTTGTCCCAATTCCTTGAACCCAACTTCAAAATTATTATTTTTTGAAAACATATGAGAAAATTTAAGTAAATTCAAAATATATAGTACATTGCATAATAATGAAGCAGCTTCCGGTGTTGCTCGACGTATGACCTACAAAACAGTGAACAACTAAGGACACCGGTGTGGTGTTAGCCAACCAACCTCCGATGCCTAAGTTAGTCCGTAGATTATATGAAGCAAATAATAACTTGTGAATTCAGTTATCAGAATTCCGTACCTCTCTTAGGGTTATGCTGGTGCCTTTATACGCATTTGGGAGTGATTGAATCCTTGTAGGACTTCGAGTCTTTAACTTCGTACTTATCTTTATCAATTCCTTAGTACGATAGGTCTCCTATCTTGATAAAAGTTTGGCCCTTGTCGCATCTTGTTACTGATTAGATAAGCATCTAGCCGATTTAGGCTTATCTTATTAGGTTGAGATAGAATCCTTCGAGCCCCCATCCTCGTAAGGCTCCGTGTGATGAGTTGTTTACGTTGAGCTAAGCTAGTCTCTCAGACTGAGCTTCTTAGGAAGTGCTGACCTAATGTGGTCATCCTAAGCTCATTGATGCCACTCGTGAATGGCCTAAGACTGACCTAACCCATAGGTCAGATCAGGACATCACTTATGGTTCACGTCTTGCCTAGTCGTACTCTGACCGACCTCTCCTAGGAAACTGAGTTAAATCTGAGTTGCCCTGGAGGTCAGTTCTTACCTATCAGCTACTACCCTATTTTCGAGGTCTGTTTAGGGAGACGAAACACTTTTTAAATTTCGGCGGCTACCCCCCTTTTTCGCTTTTTGTGCTGCATTAAATGCGAGTGACAGGGGTCATTCGCAAAACTGTATTGGACCCTTGAAAACACCTTTTGAACACATTGGACGGTTCAGATCGTCAAAAAATGCTCGTATCACGGAGGTCCAGAGTCCGGATATGAGGGACGCCATTGAAGAAACCTTTATTCTCCTTTGATTCCTAAAATTTTCTTTTCTTCTGAAGCCGCAAGATCAGAAGAACTCCTTAGAACCTTTCTCTAAGTATGCCCTCCTTCTCTTTTTAACTCTGTTAATGTTTTTCGATCTCGATTCACTTCAGCCCAAAGACCCTACTAACCCCATTAATCTTGAGTAGTCGGTCCCTGGGGCGTTTATATACTTTCGGTTATTGCATTACGTAACTAACCAATACGTTTTTCCCAAAATTCTCCCTTTTGCTCCCTTTTCTTTCTTTAAAGAAGAAGGAGTTTATAAAAATCTATTTTACTTTTGTGCTCATGAGTACGAACCATTTTGTCTTGCTGGTATGAACTATTATGAACACAAATTGATTCTGTTTTATCCAGTTGATAGTGAAGAAGAAACTAACTCAAATCCCCTTCCTTTATTAGGTCGTGAAAGTAGGTCACGTCTTACCTAGTTAACCTCATTTAAAGGCTCGTCTTTAACTATGTCTAGGATTGCTGCTCTGAACTACCCTTCCTCGATCAAAGAAGGGGATATCCCATCTTTAAGGACTAGGTTTGGGGTCCCTGACTCTATCGAGCTCCGAGCTCCTTCCCCCCATTGAGAGAGTTTGCTCTCATATTCAAAGGGAAATTTGTGTTTACGTTGCCGTCCTTGAAGGCGTTCTTCTTTTTCCAATACCCCAGATTATCAGGGATGTGCTTGTCTACTTCAGACTGGCCCCTGCTCAGGTTGTTCCCAACTCTTGGAGGCACCTGGTTGGATGTGCCTCCTTATGGGATGCCTTGTCAAGCAACAAAACCCCTCTTTCTCTTGAAACATTTATACATATGTCCAATGTGAAGAGCGAAATATGTTCTTGAAAATTTTCAATCATTTTTTAAAAGAGAGATGAGGTCACATCTCTCATAGAGACTCCATCCTCAAACAGGGGGTGGAAGGACAAGTTTCTCTTTGTGGGAGGATTGGTATGGGAGTTCCCAAGCTGGGATGAGGTCTAGGCTCCTCCAATTCTCTGCACCTGGGGAATTCTTGCACCTGAGAGTGAGTTTTACCCAGTGTCTTTAGTATACCGTAGTATTTTTTTAAAGGAATTTAGTTTGAGCTGTATCCATGTTTCTTTTTTTGCAAGTAGACACCAGGTCACAGCCACAAAAGCTAGGTTAGAGGAGGTCAACCGAGCTCGGCTCTATAAGATTCATTCTTTTGACCTTCTGTTGACCTCTGAAACTCTTGCATCTGCTCTACTGGGGCTTGAGGTTTCAAGTACGACTCTTACTTTTGAGAGAGATATCCCACCTGTTTGCTTTTTGAACCTTTGTTTTGCTTAATATTCTAAGCATTTTGGTTTACGTCTTACAGCCGACCAGGAAGCTAATATAGGGAAGGCCATGACTGAAACTGAGGTGAATACTCCTACTGGTCGGGCCCTTGGAGAAAAATCTCAGACCGACCTGGAGGTGAGAAAGACCTTTGATCTTCCCCTAGAAGTTGTTATCCCTAGCCCATCCAAGGCTGATCAAACTCAAGACCCTACTGAGGGTTAGATTTTAGTAGTGATAGGAGGATTTTGTCATGCGTTGTCTTTGAACATTTGCTACTATTTTGCAGTCTTCATGTTTTAAAGTTTTAATTTCAATGCCTGTTTTGGCACATTTCACTTGTGGTTTTTAATGTCTTAGCATTAGCTTTAATGCCTTAGCATAAATTTTTTATATCTTTCTCATTAACAAGTTTTTCGATGATCTAACCTTAGTTAGTAATCTAAATTTGACCTTAGTCATGATCTGACCTATCTGACCTTAGTCAGTAATCTGACCTGAGTTAGTGCCGTATAGTTTATCTGACCATCCCCAGTACATGGTGCATAGCCATTACTGAAGAAGCTCGTCATATACCCATACTCCCCTAAGTGTGTTGGCACTTATTGTGGTTATACACTTATACGAGGTAGGTTTTACTTGGTGCTCTTAGGCTTTTGTTGGGATTTATATGATCGTTCTAAGCTACTTTCCCAATCATAGTTTTATTGCTTGGGTCTTACTCCCAAGCATATTTGTTGATCTTGTCAACTTTCCCATAGAGTTCTTTCCCTCAAGGTGCCGATCTGACGTATGAGATCGGTGTTTGTTTGGTCCCGAGCTCGTTGGACCCTAGCCTTTTATTTAGCCTGGGCCGAGTGGGCTTGTTGGCCACTTTCTCGGACTTTGAGTCTTATTTGACTTTTCAGCATTCATTTTTTGAAGCTAAACCAAACAGGATTATTAGTCCAGGACTTGGAATTAAAATCTTCTTAAGACATTTTTGCTGAAATGACTTGTAAGTTATTTTGCTAGGTCCTTCTTGGTCATATTCATTGTGTATGATCTGTGCACGAACTAAGGTCAGTCTAAAATTATGCATGCATGAATTAAAAGTGAATGATGCCTTCATGGGGCGTTTTATTAATCTTGAAAATAGAATTAACAACTAATAGCAAATTATTCTAATCATAATCTACTTTATTCAACTGAAATTAAAATCATAGTACTACTTAAACATAGTACTTGTTCGGGTGCTCTGCATTCCATGAATTAAGCACCTTCTTACCTCTAAGGTTAGCTAACCTATAGGCTCCAGCTTTTGAGTGCCTAAGAATTTTATACGGCCCTTCCCAATTTGGATTGAGCTTTTCCACATTCTTCTCCGTAGATTCGACCTTTCTAAGAACAAAGTCATCAAGTCGGAAGCTCCTCGGTTTGACCTTGGCATCATAGTATCTGGCCATTCTCTACTAATAAACAACAACTCTTTGTGTGGCCTTATCTTATCTTATCTTTTTTTTTCTAGCAGGTCGAGCTCGGTCCTTAGATTTTTCTCATTTTCCTGCTGGTCAAAAGAAGTTGTTCGATAATTGAGTAGTTCGACCTTTATTGGTACCATGGCCTCTGCCTCGAAAGCCATTGAGTTGGGGGTTTCTCCTGTTGCAGCTTGTAAGGACCCATATTTTATGCATTATTTTGGAAATTATATTGGGGAGACATGAGAAATTGAAAATGAGTTAATGTGGGGCCAATGTGAGTGTGGCAATTGCATTTGGGTTCATTTATAACACATTAGAAACTTAGGGGGTGTAAGTGCACAAAGAGGGGTGTATATATAAGTGTATATGGCTGATTTTTTGGTTCAAAACACACTCGTTACCTCTCACAAAAATTAGCCCTCTCTCTCTCTACTTCCCCTCTCAAGTTCTCTATAAAACCCACCCAAAATACACCTCTTCTTCAAGTCTCCTTCAAGATCCATGCATAAAATCACCTCCATTGCGCGTATTGGAGCTTGAATCACGTTTGTTTCACCTCAAAAAGCTTGGTTTTGGGTTGAGCTCATTTTTGGAAGCTAGGGTTTCGGGTTTTGTGAATTTCAAGCTCAAATCTTGAGGTAGGGGAACAATTTCTACTCCCTCTAGTTGTATCTATGTGATATGTTGTATATATCTTACCCTTGTTCATTAAATTCCATCAAATTCATGATTTGCTCTCATAAGTGGGTTTTGTTCCATTGATTTTGTGATCTATGATTGGGATTGTTGTTGATGGAATTGTTGGTTGTTTTACCCTCCCTTGATGTCCATTAGTTGTTTGACATTTCCAATTTTTGGTTTAAAACATCATACATGCACTTGGGTTGAAGTTCCATGTTTTGTGAAAAAATTCGCAGAAAATCTGGGTTTCCCCAACCAGTCATGCAAAAACCTTAAACCAGTTGTGTGTTTCTGAAAATTTCACACGAATCTGTCTCTGCTCAACCAATTGGGCAAAAACCACCAGCCGATTGGAATTTTCTGAAAAATTGTGCTTGTCTCTATTTTAGTCCATCCAGTTGGGCAAAAACCTCCAACTGGTTGGGAGGCACTAAAATATTATAGTTTCATCTTTTATCCTTCCCTCGAATATTGGACACATCATGCATCCCTCCAACTTTATCTCGTCATCATTTGGGTAATGTAAAGAGTTGGTTTGACTTTTCAATTTAAATAATAAATTTTGGGACAAAATGTAAAGTTTTGAGATGAGTTTTGAATCAAAAGTATTTTATGGATAAATATGAACTCTAGGGATCACCCGTTTGGTGTCCCTAGCCATGGGTGCACGGAGCCCCGAGAAATCGGTGAGCAGGGGCAGCGGGCCCATGAAATCCGCGGCGATGTCTGAGCCCTGAAATCTGGCAGAGGAATACTTCTCTATTAAATTGATGAATGTTTTTCTCATAAAATGTTGGAAATGACATATTTGAATTGAATGTTGTGTGACATGTGGATACATGGAGAATATACAGATTCGTGTATGTTGTATGACATGTGAGAAATAATTGACCATTGGGATGGCGTCAAGTATATCAAGTATACGTACACACACACACATGTAAATGAGATGCGATAGGTTGATTATTGATGTGCTGAGTGGGCACATGGGTAAACCATTGATGCGATGTGGTAATGTAGTACTTATGTGAACTTGTAGTATGCCTTGGCACGTATGAGACACATTGAAGACATATGTGAGTGTTAGCGAGACACATTGGTGCTTGTGGAATATGTTGATAAGTGGGTAGACAAGGTGGGGTACATGGACTTGCGAAAATGTATAGATTAGCATATGATTGGTGAGGGTATGTGTGTGTGTATATATATATATATATATATATATATATATATATATATATATATATATATATATATATATATATATATATATATATATATATAGTAAGCTTCCTATCCAAATCCAAAATGCAGACCTACCGTCCGGACCTCCACCTTCCCAATTTTTTTTTGAAAATCCGAACCGTTAGATGTGTTCAAAACGTGTTTTTAAGGTCCAACTCAAGGATTCGGCAAAAAAAATACCTAGTAGGGCTTGATCGGAGCAGTTTTTGATAAAAACGCTATATATGTGGAGGTCCGGACTGTAACAGAATCCGAGAGTTTGGAGGTGAAGTTTGGTGTGTGTGTGTGTGTGTATATATGTAAGTAGGTGTGGACACCCCGCAAAAATTCTCCGAATGGTTTTGAAAAAACTTGATTTTGATTTTGAAGTCGCCACCCGGGTTTAAGGACCGTACCCGAGAAACCTGTTTGAAAATGACTCTTTTGCCTTTGTTTTGGAAAAATTTATTACCGGCACATTGTTACCAAGATTTCTTGGGTTTGGTAGCTAAGTTACAAGGGGGAATGTTTTTAAGGCACCCCCCTTGCCCGATTGTGAAAACTGGTCTCTACTAAGTACTTAAGGGATTTTTAGAAAACATTTGCTTCTTAAACTCAAATCACATGAACAAGATAACAATGTAAAGATCCTCACAATTAATCATATGAAAATGGATGCTTGTGATCATGCAAGTGTCATGGCTTGATAGTAGAATGACATGAATATTGATAATAGTGACTAAACTGTGAATAAAATGACACAAAAGCTTTTTGGAACCCTTTTTGCAAGATTAAGTCAACCATTTTGTTTTCTTTCAAGCACCTGAAGGAATACTTCAAATGCCTGAAGCTGAGAGGATCAGGCGCCTAAAAAGGGGCTTCAGGCACCTCAAGCAATAGCTTCAGGTGCCAGGGGCCAATGCTTTAGGTGCTTACTCAAAACTCTTTTTTACCACTATTTTGACTTTGATACTGGTAGTATAAGCCATTTAAGATCATTTTTGGAAAATACAACCTGATATTTGAACTTTTCTTCATGCACTTAAAGATATGTTTCAAAGGCCTGAAGCTGAGAGGATCAGCTTCAAGTGCTTAATCAAACCAACTTTCACTTTTGTTTTGCTACTGGAACAGATAAAATAATGATGTTAAAACTCTGTTGAAAGGCAAACAAACTGGAAAGCTTCATCTAAGAACTCATTTGTACCATAAAACACCATTATTTATCATGAAAACATTTTTTTTTCATCCATTCAAATAGCAAAACAGAGACTTTCCACTCTTGCATGCAAAGAAAATGACCTTCAATAGAGATTTTGTAATGAATACATAGTTTTGGCTATATTGATGGTCATTTTCCCCTTTAAAAATATTATTTTCACCTTTTTGAGTGGAAAATAGAAAGTAAACAGTTTTCTCATGGGATTTAATCCACCATCAATATAACTATAGACCAAGATAAAACATTTTGAGATGAAAATGAGTGAAATGAACTGAGCCTGAAGCTGCTGCTTCAGGTGTTGAACGAAAAATACTCTTTTGATATATTTGAGTCATTGTAAACCCATTGTTGATATTGAGAACCAACATGAGCCTACTGACTTCCCTAAAAAAGAACTTTTCCACACTAATTAGGTAAAATCACTACCTTTTGAACTTGAAATGGATGATTTGAATGGTGAAAAAGGGGTTTGGATGGATGATGGAGGTTTGGATAAGACTTTACTGTGATTTTTGGATGTTTTCTTGAGAGAGAAATGACTGATTTTGGCTGGATTTTTAGAAAAGTGGTGGAACCCTTTCAAATGAGGGGTGTGAGAATTTATATAATGCTCCAAAGGGTGGTTTAGGCCTCTTAGGGGTCATTTTTAAGGGTTCAATTAGGCCAGACGCTCCTCCCTTTGCAGAATCATCCAAAATCGCATCATAATCATTACATCCCACTCAAAGTTTAAAAATTCTTGAAAAATGCTTCAGGCGCCTGAAAGGGTGCTTCAGGTGCCTTAAGGATGGTTCAGGCGCCTAAAGGTAGTGCTTCAGGTGTAAAAGGAAGGTTCAGGCGCCTGAAGGGATGTGCTTCAGGTGCCTTAAGGATGGTTCAGGTGCCTAAAGGGAGGTGCCTTAAGGATGGTTCAGGCGCCTGAAGGGATGTGCTTCAGGTGCCTTAAGGATGGTTCAGGTGCCTAAAGGGAGGTGCCTTAAGGATGGTTCAGGTGCCTAAAGGGAGTGTTTCAAGTGTAAGAGGAAGGTTCAGGCGCCTGAAGGGATGTATTTCAAGTGCCTTAAGGATGGTTCAGGTGCCTAAAGGAAGTGCTTCAGGTGCAAGAGGAAGGTTAAGACACATGTAATAGATTTGACAGTTTCTTTTGGTTTTTGGTTTGGATGTGTTTTGTTGGGTTTTGGATAGATTTCAATCATCCCTTCTAAGCTCTAAAACGTGTTCGAAAGTCCATTTTCATCATCGGGAATGCTAAGGATTTTCATGAGTTCAAATTGGGGTGTCTACAGTAGGTGTGAAATGTTTGGGGACGCGATGAATGGTATGTTATAAACAGTAGTTGCATGTACGAGTTGTTATGTGGCTAGGAGGATATCCATTGGTTAATTATTTGAAGTTTAGATTGTGGAAGTGTCCTCGAGTGATATGAGTACTACTTTTTCTTCAAATGGTAAGTGTAGAAACCTACTTGTAAATGTTGGTTTTGATTTATACTCTTATTCGATACATGTTATTTATGCATATATTTTTTGTTAGAGTCTGAAATCCAAAGAGCACACCTACTGGGCGAAGTGAATGCTCACCCCTTTGCTATTTCAGGTTTCGCTTGAAGTGCAAGATGGAGTGCATGATGTGCATGGCATAGTCAAATCATGGCATGAAGAATCATTAGATGCATTGCAACCCTTTTTCTTTGTAAAAGAATGTAATCTTTAATGTAAAATCTGATGGGGCATTGGGTGTCAAGATTGAGATTATTACAAAAATGTATGGAAATGTTGTAACGTGATTTTGCATTACACTATGAGTTCTTTTATTAGAAATTTCTTAAGAAAATGTTCATTTATTTATGTTGAAAATCGAGGGTGTGACACAGCTCTTGGGGTTGTTCTATACGCCCAAAGCATTGACTGCAGCTCTTCTGGCCTAGCTCCCTTGGCAACTCTTAGCCTTTCTTGTTTTCCCTATTGGTCACTTCGGCTTGGTCATTGGCCCTTGGGTGAGCTTTCGAGGTATATGCATGTGTATTCCCTTAGGGATGCAATACTGCCTGAACTCCTCACTATCGAATTGTTTTGCCGAGGTCTGCTACAATGACTCTGGGCAGACCAAAACGACGTATAATATTCTTCCATATAAAATCTGTGATAGCTTCCATCGCGATTATGGCTAAGGCCTTAGCTTCTACCCACTTAATAAAATAATCCAACGCTACCATTACATACTGGATCTGACTTCTTCCCTTAGGTAGAGAGCCAATTAGGTCCAATCCCCATTGAGCAAAAGACCATGGTCCTCTCATTGGTGTAAGTGTCATGGGCTGCTTGTGGCAGATGTTGGCAAATTTTTGACACTTATCGCACTTCTTTTCCATTTCTAAGCAGTCGTGCTGCATGGTTGGCCAGTAATAACCCATTCTGATTAGCTTATAAGCTAACATCTAACCTCTATGGTGACTTTAAAGCCCCTCATGGACCTCATTCATTTCCTGCTCGGCTTGTGTCTTGACAAGACATCTGAGGTAGAGGAGAGTAAAACTTCTTTTGTAAAGTACATCTCCCATCAAGGCATACCTTGATGCTCTGATTTTGAGTTTACAAGCTTGATCCTTATCTGAGGGGACCTCACCATCGCGGATGTATCTGATTATTGGTTTCACCCAAGATCCTGCATATTCCACCACCTTTATTTCAACAACTGGTTTCATAATGCTTGGATTTTCTAAGTACTGCATCATCACATCTCTTGGGATTATTAAGGCCCTGTTCGTTTTCCTGTTTAGTTTTAATTTTGATGACATCGTCATTTCCCTCATTTTTCTCTCTATCTCTCTCCACTCATTACACCAAATGACATCATCAAAACTAAACTAAACTATCTAACCAAACACAACCTAAATCATCCTTTGTTGTGGCCAGTCTAGCTATCTGATCTGCCTCAAGATTTTCTTCCTGTGGGACTTGTGAGATACTGAACTTCTCAAACTTTTTAGCTAGCTTCTTAACTAGGTTTAAATATTTACCCATACTTTCCTCCTTTGCCTTATACTCCCCATTGACCTGATCGATGATAAGCTGAGAGTCACTTATGACTGCTAAGTATTTGGTTCCCATTGCCTTGACAAGTTGGATACCAGTTATAAGAGCTTTGTATTCGACTTGGTTATTCGTTGCTTGAAATTGGAATAGTAGGGGATATTTAAACTTAGTTCCTTTTGGGCTCTATAATACTAATCTTGCACCGCTAGCCTCCTTTGTTTTTGACTAGTATACAAGCAGTAACCATGGTCATCGCTCATCTTTCCCTTATACTTCTGGGTTTGGGTAAGTGTATCCAATCACAAAATTAGCAAGGATGTGGGGGGTGGCTTCACCAGAGTAACCTCTTTGATCCTTCTGGTGTGGAGTGGAAGATGGTGAGAAGGTTGAACTATGGCTGAACCGTAGCTCCTTGACTGAGAAGAAGATCTAAACATGTGAACCACCACGTTAGTGCCTAGCCTGGACGATGGTGGTCCGGGAAGGCACTCCAATGGTTATGTAAGCAACTGGAGAAGAAGAAGTGTGCCAGAAACTTAGAGAGAAGGGGAGTTAAGAGAGTATTGAATGAGGAGAGAAAGATGCCATGTGTGTTAGTTGAGCTTGGTATTTACATGCAGAGGGGGGCGTGCCTCTCACACCCTCTATCCCCCTCATGCGCCTGTCATCCGTACCAGCAATGACGGATGATGTGACCTTCATCTCTGCTGCAGACACAGCGCTTCGGCTGACATCATGACAAATGGGTCTGAGGGGTCAATTCACCTCGAGACATTCTCCATCACCCACGTGCTCGCGCAGGAGGTGATGGCAGGTTAGGTGATTGCCGCATTTAATGATCCATCATGACTTGCTTAGTGTACCAAACACGCTACCGTCGACCCTAGAAGGTCCCCAAGCCCCCACAAGACCGACGTCAACTGACTTGACTCGTGGGATGCTCAGACGCTCTGACAACCAGTGTGCCGAGCGGTGAAGCCCCCCGAGAGCAATGCCTAGAGCCATATGCCCAAGATAACTCCGAGCTCGAAAGACTTCATTCAAATCCATATTTGTCCAGATTTGGATCACCATACTATGAGTTGAGAACACCATACCCTCTAGAAGAACAAGGCGGTTCGATCTGCATTCGATTTTGTAGATTTTGAAGATTTTGAAGATGTGATCCTTTTTGCCTTTTGTGGAGAGTGTTGCCTTTTTGGCCCTTATGGACCTGACCGCTACAAAGGACTTGTCCTTTGATAGCTATTCTTGGGTGGTAAGTAATGTCGAACTCGCCTAGTTCAATCGATCATTGAATCAACCAACCTGATGTTTCAGGGTTATGAAGAGCTCGTCTAACTGGTTGATCCATGAGGACCTTGATGAAATGAGCTTGGAAATATGGCCTTAGCCTTCATGCTGTCGTTACAACAACAAATGCAACTTTCTCAATCCTGAGGTACCTTGTTTTAGGTCCTCTCAGAGTTCAGTTCGTGTAGTACACTGAATGTTAAGCTCCTTTTTCCTCTCGAATCAACACTGAATTGACTGCATCAGGTGACACTGTGACATATACGTACAATGTTTCTCCCGGCACAATCCTGCTAAAAAGAGGTGGAAATTGCAAGTACTCTTTTAGCTTGTTAAATGCCTGCTCCCCATCAGCCGTCCATTCAAATTCTTTCTTTAGAATTTTGAAGAAAGGTTGACATTTGTTCGTGGACCTGGCTACAAATCTATTGAAAGCTGCAATACAACTTGTCAACTTCTGAACTTCTTTGGTGGACCTTGGTGGCCTCATTTCCAGTATTGTCCTGATCTTTTCAGGGTTAGCTTTAATCCTTTTTTGGGAGACCATGAATCCTAGAAATTTCCCGGAAGCGACTCCAAAAGCACACCTTGTGGGATTGAGCTTCGTTTTGTATCTCCTAAGCTCATTAAAGGTTTCCCGTAGGTCCTTTATGTGCTCTGTCTCAGCTGTGCTCTTGACCAGCATATCATCTATGTAGACCTCAACATTTCTACCAATCTGTTTTCTAAACATCTGGTTTACCAACCTTTGATAAGTTGCTCCCACATTCTTTAACCCGAACAACATTACTCTATAATAGTAGAGTCCCCTATCCATAATGAACGAGGTTTTTTCTTCATCCTCATTATACATCTAAATTTGATTATATCTAGAAAAGACATCCATGAAAGTAATGAGCTCATGACCTGCTGTTGAATCGACGAGCTGATCTATCCGGGGCAAAGGAAGACTATCTCTCGGGTAGGCTTTGTTGAGGTCATTGAAATCTACGCACATCCTCCATTTACCATTAGCCTTCTTTACCATAACTACATTAGCTAACCATTCACGATAATGAACCTCCTGAATTGATCCAGCTCTGATGAGCTTTTCCACTTCCTCTATTGCCGGTTTATTTCTTTTCTGGGGCAAAAGTTCTCTTCTTTTGCCTCATTGGTCGATAGTTCGAATAAACTAAAAGTCGATGGGATATGATCCTTGGATCTATACTAGGAATGTCATCTTGTGACCAAGCGAAAATATCTTTATGTTCCCGTAGGAAAATCAACAGCTGGGACTGAATTTTTGGGTTCAGAGCTATTCTGACCTTAATTGTTTGGTCTGGTCGTCCTGGTTCTAGCTCTATCTCGATGAGGTCCTCCACGGGCTCCCCTTGGATGAGCTTGTCCTCGTCTCGGACATCCACACTGTTAATTGCAAAAACCTCTATAGGATCCTTAGAATTCTTAAAGGTACTATTATAGCACTCTTGAGCTATCTGTTGACTCCCCTGAACTTCTCCTATTCCATCTTGAATTGGGAACTTCATTTTCATGTGGTAAGTGGATACCATTGCTTCTGTTTGGTTAAGGATCGTCCTTCTGACTATCAAATTGTAGGATGATGGGCTATCTACTACCAAAGAATCTATCATGAGGGTTATTGAGCTGCCCTCTTCTCCCAAGGTAATTGGGAGGGCAATCCTTCCCTTTGGCTGTATCGATTTTCCAGAAAATTCCATCAAGGTTGACTTGACTGGTCGTAGCCTGTCTAATCCAATATTCAACTGCTGAAATGTAGAAAAATACATTATATCAGCAGAGTTGCCAGTATCCACCAATATCCATTTTATTCCGTAATTGGCGACCACTATAGTGATCACCAAGGGGTCATCATGAGGGTAAATTATTCTAGCTTCATCCTCTTGTGAGAACGTTATGGTTTCCTGCTTAGATTTCACCACCTTAGTGGGTCGTTCAATCGTGTTGACCTCCATAGGCTCTTCTATACAAAGCCTACATAAATGAGCTTTTGTCGAGTTGTTCGATTCACCTCCAATTCCTGGTCCACCGTGGAGGACCACTATTTTTCTTATGGGAGCATTTCAAGCCTGACCTTTGTTCTGATCCTTCTTTGGTCAATCCTCTTTTCTAGGTTGCTTCTTACCTTTGATGAAACGCTTTAACTAAACTTTTTGGATCAGGTTTTCAATTTGCTGTTTTAGGTCGATGCTGTCATTGGTTTCATGACCGTGGTCACTATGAAACTTGCACCACTTGTCCCTCAACCTCTTATTTGGATTAGTTTGTAACTTTTCTGGCCATTTGAGGTTGGGATCATGATCGAGATCTCCCAAGATCTGCTCTGTCATAACAACGAGCGGTTTATATTGTTTATACTTCTCTGGGGGACCTCCTCTCCTCGTGGGACTTTTCTAATCAGATCATCTGGACTTGGGGTCTTTACTCAGTCCTGCCTGATCCCTCTTGCGCTTGTCACTTTGACTCTGCTAACTTGTTTAGTAGTACTGAGAGTCATAATTATCATCCCTCGAACGTCTAGCATTCAGGTCATCTTTCGCGTTCATGTGTTACTAAGCTTTTAGCATGAGCTCGACCATTGTACTGGGCGGTTCCTTTGTTAGGGCAAATAAAAGCTGATATGAATATAGTCCAGTGATATATGCTGCAATAGAGATTTTATCTTTTGTGCTTCAACATGCATGGATTCCTTGGTAAATCTATTTGTGTAGTCTCGTAGGTATTAATTCTTTCCTTGCTTGACTGAGAACAGGTAGGTTAACAACTTGCTATACTTCTGTCTAGCAATGAAGTAACTCACAAAGTTCTCGCTTAGTATCTTGAAACTCCCAATACTGTTTGGTTTAATCTTGTTAAACCACATGCTTGCATTTCCTTTGAGAGTAATTGGGAAGGCACGACACATTATTACATCCAGGACCGCCTGCAACATCGTTAGGTTTTTATATGTTTCTAGATGATCTAACGGATCCGTGGAGCCGTTAAACGTGTCGATCTGGGGCATTTTGAACTTCCATGGAAGTGGTACCCTCATGACATCCACTGTGAATGGGGAGTTTGTATTCTGTACAAGCTTTTCAATCATAGTTGGAGCTTTTCCTTTAAATTGCCTCGTCAACCCTTCTATCTGTGCGATCTTGGTTATTTTTTGGGCGCTCTAGAGGCCTCCTAGACTTTCCTCTCATTCCATGAAACCTGGTTCTAACTCTCTCCTTCATCTTCAGCTCTCTGGAATCGATCATCCCGAGCTTCCTAGTTCAAAATTTGGGGGTGAGAAGATTGAGGATGAGAGGGTTGACATCCTTCTAACCTCTGGAGTTGGTTATGGAGTTTTTGATTTTGTTGTTGTTGTGTTTGTTGCAACGTTTTGTTCAAGATCTCCATTTGGCATTGGAGTGCCGTATACATCTCCGGCGTTATCGCTGATGGGTTTTCTGATTTCTTTGGTTTTGTGATGTCATCGATTGAGTCTCCACCATAAATAGAAAAAGTTCACCGTTTGGAAATCAAATCATTTCCCACAGACGACGCCAACTGATGAAGCAGTTTTCGGCATAGCTCGACATATGACCTGCAAAACATTGAATAACTAAGGACACCGGTGTGATGTTAGCCAACCAGCCTCTAATGCCTAAGTCAGTCCGTAGATTATATGAAGCATATAATAACTTGTGAATTCAGTTATCAAAATTCCGTACCTCTCTTAGCCCTTAGTGTTACGCTGGTGCTTTTATAGGCATTTGGGAGTGATTGAGTCCTTGTAGGACTTAGAGTCTTTGACTTCCAACTAATTGTACTTATTTTCATCAATTCCTTATTACACTAGGTCTCCTATCTTGATAAGAGTTGGCCCTTGTCGCATTTTGGTACTGAATTGATAAACATCTGGCCGATTGAGGCTTATCTTATTAGGTTGAGATAGACTCCTTAGAGCCCCATCCCCGTAGGGCTCCGTGTGATGAGTTGTTTATGTCGAGCTAAGCTAGTCCCTTAGACTGAGCTTATTAGAAAGTGCCGAGTTAATGTGGTCATCCTAAGCTCACTGATGCCACTTGTGAATGGCTTAGGACTAACCTAACCCATAGGTCAGATTAGGACGTCACCCATGGTGCACGTCCTGCATTGTTGTACTCTGACCGACCTCTCCTTGGAAACTAAGTTGAATCCAAGCTGCCCTCGAGGCTAGTTCTTACTTATCACATAAGTTCACCAAGTAAAAGTTGGCTTAACTTCTTCTTCTTTTTTTTCCCTTAACTTTTGGCATTGTTGGAGTACAAAAAATCTTGGAGTTGCGACTGCATATGTATATTATTGGATATTCAGGGGGTTTTCCACTAACAAATAACAAAAAAATCAAGATTGATCATTCTCTCACAGTATATCAAATAAATAATCGTGAAAAATCAATTTATTTTAAAAGCACCCTTAGTGGAACACCCCGTGAATCTCTTCACTGTTAATCTCATCAATCTACTAAATTGCTAGTGTTAGGTCCTATTTTCATGTATACTTTTTCCACTAGTTTTTATATAGTATTAATTTGTTTTGTCGTAAATTTACGCATTTAATACTCCATTTGTTCCATTTTAATTGTTTGGTTCGGTCTCCAATGCAATTTAAATTTGTTAACATGAAACGGAGGGAGTAATTG
This sequence comes from Vaccinium macrocarpon, assembly GCA_022606695.1. Taxonomy (NCBI): domain Eukaryota; kingdom Viridiplantae; phylum Streptophyta; class Magnoliopsida; order Ericales; family Ericaceae; genus Vaccinium; species Vaccinium macrocarpon. The sequence continues at coordinate 27,128,891 of CM040179.1, forward strand.
ATTCATCACTTTCTTATTCTTTAGCCGGAAGAGATCTTGAACCAACCGTCTACACAGTGTAATGCATTATGTGTGGCCGTTCATTTTGACAATGAATGACTCAAATTTAATTCAAACAATAGACGATTATATTAAATTCACTGCTCGAGTTAAATCCGAGTCGTACATTGTCAAAATAAATAGTCAAATGAAGCAATACACTGTTCAATGCGTTTTGCCTACTACACCATCCCCTCCCCAATCCCATCGTCGTGGGTAAAATATCCATTTTGTGTTGATTCGTGCTCCACAATGATCGCTTTGGTTGTAAATATTGCCTGCCCCTCGAGGCAATTCGAAATAGGTGGAGGTTGAGTGCTGCACTTATTTTGTGATGATCACCCAAGGAGGCAAGATCCAGCTAAACTAGATGATGTGTGCATCAAATGATCAAAACGAGTTTCAAAATTGCAGAAGCGCAATAGTACTAGGTGTTTGAGAGGCTCATTTTCAATTTTTTATTTTTTATTTTTAACTTTTTTGTTTTTTGGATTTTTAGATTATAACCAAAATGAATTTTGAATCTAGTAGTCTGTTTGGAAGAAATGTGTAGAATGTATTTTGCAATGAGTAGAGTTTGAGGGAAAAATCTACAATATACATCCCCTTTTAGATTGTACCATATGCACCTAATGTATGGTCCATATTGCACCACCTCATAAAAAATGACCTGGAGAACCGGTCATTCGTAACATTTTCGTTTGTTATGTAACTTTTATACTAAGAATTCGTAACTTTTAGATAATATGATTCGTAATATTTTATTTCATTTCATAACTTTTCATGTATTTCGTAACTTTGAGATAAAAAATTATAACTTTTCTCACATATGATTCGTAACATTTTCGTGTGTTTCATAACTTTTATACCAAGCATTTGTAACTTTTGGACAATATGATTTGTAACATTTTAATTTCTTTTGTTTCGTAACTTTTATTTTGTTTCATTACTTTTTGTGTTTCATAACTTTTCATGGAACTCGTAACTTTGAGATAAAAAATTATAACTTTTCTCAAATATGATTCATAACATTTTTGTACGTTTTGTAACTTTTTACAAAAATGATTCATAACTTTTATATTGTTTCGTAACTTTTTGTTAGATAACCTGTTGCTCAGGTTAACAAGTTACCAATTCGTAACTTTTTATAATTAATTTGTAACTTTTAGCGATCCAACGATAGATAGCAATGGTGCATATGATACACAACCTAAAGGGGTGTGTATTGTAGCCATTTCCGAGTTTGAGAGTGTGCAAAATAAGTTTTTTTAAAGTATTTTTGTTAACCAAAATAAGAAAAGTATAAAAAAAATTTGATAAAGTCAAAAAGCTCATTCCACCATACTTTGACTTCTCTCCTCTAATTCAAAAAATCAAAACACATTTTCAAAGAATACAACATTTTGTAATTTCTAGTTAGAGCTAGAAACGGACTGAGCTACTCGTAACTAGGCTCAACTTGTCCCATTGCTCGAGTTTGAGTTTTAGGCTCATTTAGTAAACGAACTTGATAAAGTTAAACTTGTTTATATAGGCTTAGCTCATTCAAGAAAGCTCGTTAAGTAAATTAGATTGGCTTAACTTGTTAAGAGCTCGATTCGTATAGGAATGAGTTGAGCTCAAGCTCGATTTTTGGCTCACTTACTAAACGAGTCCCTATTTCTAACCAAACAAATAAAAGGCAAAAAAGTTGAAATGAAAAGTTGAAAATGAGGTATCCAAATAATTCATCCGTAACGACTTTTCGAACATCGTTATTTTTGCAAAGATCATTAACTAATCTTGGTTAACTATTGTAGACTTATAATTTAATTCAATGGGATCCTTTCCCGAATTTTTAAGGGGGTGTTCCACTAACAAAAAACTATTTTTTTCAAACACTGAGATAGATCATTCTCTCACAACACATCACATAAAAAAATCGTGAAAAACTATATTTTTTTTAAAAAAAGAGTAGTAATAGAGACACACACTTTCAACCACACACCCTCTCACATGTGGTGGGTGGAGCCACACACGGGTGGACCCCACCACATGTGAGAGAGTGTGTGGTTGAAAGTGTGTGGCTCTATCATTTAATTCAAGATAGGGGCCCACCCCACTACATGTGAGAGAGTGTGTGGTTGTGTGTGGTTGAAAGTGTGTAAATCTATCATTTAATTCAAGGTAGGCCCCACCACATATGAGAAGATGTGTGGGTTGTGTTTGGTTTGGTTTTGGGTTTTGATTTTTGTAATGATTAGAGGGAGAAATAGGGGTAATAATTAAAAAATAGGTATTAATGATTAGAGAGAGATAGAGAGAAAAATAAGAATAATATTTAAAAATAGGAGTAATAATTTAATAATGATGTTGAAAACCGATTCTTGAGAATCTTTCCAAACAAGGCCGTGATTGTCTGTGATTGAAAATGTGTGGCTTTATCATTTTAATTTAATGGGATCCTTTCCCTAATTTTTAAGTCGTTGGTGACTGGCCCACGGCGGATTCCAAGGGACCTATCCATTCCACTTAATTCTTCATAAAATAAGCCACGTCATTACACGTCGACCCAAATTGAGCCACGTGTACGGCATCCCTGAATGTTGAATTAAATACTTCAAAACAATTGGACCAACACTATTACCGATGGGCCAACTCAACAGCCCACCACAGGCCCAATCCCAATTCACAACCAGGGCTCCTTTATATAAACCACACGTACTCTCATCTCATACGAACACGTGTATCGTGACGTGGATCTTCCCCCTTGGCGTCCCCCTCTCGTTCTCTCTCTTTCTCTCTCTCTCTCTAACATTCTCTTCATAAAACTCTTCCCTCCCTTCCTCTCTCAGTTTTCTAGTGAGAGAAACTAGAGAGAGAAAGTGAATGCAGAATTGCAGCAGCTAGTGAGAGAAAATATCAGTCATATATATTTTTCCCTTTTCACAATTGCAATTGACGGAGCTTTTTACTTGAGACTTTTTACTTTTTTGTTTCTGAGCTTTTACGAATTGGAGACTTGAAGGTACGTTGAATTCGAGTTTTATTTTGGATTTGTTGAATTATTGTGGTTCAGTGTAGGATTTTGGTGTGTGAAATTTGGATGGTCAGAGGTGATTCTTACGTTGATCTTTGGAATTTATGTTTATTTATGTTAACTGGACTTGGAATTTGACTATCTTTTAGTTGATGATTCGATTTGAATTCCAGCTTTCTAGTGATTCCTTCCTGTCGTGGAAAATTGTTACAAAATTGTTAAGGAGTTGTATGTAATAACTGTTTGTGTATACAAATCTATCGGCTAGAGAGAGAGATCAAAGTAACAGGAGAAGGGAAGAAGTCATGGAAAATTTAGACTACTAATGAGGGCAGTTTAGTCATTTAATCTCATAGTTTATGTTGAACAGACTACTCCATCATAATTGTCCTTTATCTTCTTTACATCTTACTCGGATGGGGAAAGACAATAATATCCCCGTTATGTCTAAATCTTGTTATCTTATATTTCTAATTGGCTCAGGATATAGCACAGTAATTTGGATCATGTTATGATGTTATGTATTGTTTTTGGGGGTATAAAAATCTAGTTATGTGTGTTTGTATCCTTCTCTTTATTTGTATAACAAATTATTTTCATGATCTGTTTATAGCTGTTAGTATTTTTTTTTTTCGAGCACCTGGTAAATAAAATGTTATGTGATTATTCTTTTTGGTTCAAATCTGAGTGTCTGAAACTAGTTCTACATTTTTTATATGTTTATTTTATTGTTAATTGCTTGCTTATGTCTGCGCAGCTAAAAATCGCTTGCTAATCTCTTGGATTTGTTAGCTAATACATTGAGGAACCGCTAACAAAAAGCCAGCTTATTTAAAAAACAAGACAGGTCATTTTCTCACAATACATTACATAAAAGACCGTGAAAAGACAACTCATTTTTAAAACACCCTTAGTGGAACACCCCCTGAATATGTTGTGGGATCTCCTTATTTGTTGAATGAATGGGTTGTAGACTAAAAAAATTAAATAGTTCACAAATTGTTGGTGGGTATAACTTGAACTGCTGTGAAATTTTTAACTCGGAGGATCTAATAAGCTTGAGTAAGTATGCTCGGTTTATGAACAATAGTCCAGGTATAGTAGCATCTGTTTTGTTCTGTTTCAGGCAGGATGCTTCACTATGCATGACTCTGAAAGTAGTTTATAAGGCTTCTGCTAGTGTTAACTATTTCTTTGCCACTAATGTGAAATTGTGTTAGGAAACTCTTGGTCTAGAACTCGAACTAGTTAAGCTCCGGCCAAATCATGCACCAATGTGGCTCAGATGCGCTTTTGCCCATGGATGCATGTACTCGCAAGCGCACGAATTGTATTCAAGTATAGCAACGCAAGTACGAGCTCGAACCCACAGGGACTTGGGATTTTTTCGTTGGAAAACTAAATAAACTTAAACTGATTAAACCCTAACCTAGTTCCAAAAGTGTGGTTGATTTTTATACTAAAAGTTAAACAAGCAATAAATAAAATTGACAAATGAACAAAACTGATAATGGGAAAAGTGACTAAGGTTTCCGAATCCACACTCACGCATTCATAGCAATTACTCACAAACTCTTATTTATTTTCGTAGCCTTCTTCACAGTAATTTGGTGGTTAAACTCTATTACCATGGAAAATGTCATCGTTAAGACCATTTAGAAAAATAACTTTTGTCCGCTCCTCCTTGCCTTAATGTTCAAGACCAAAAAATCATATGTATGCGTTCAAAAACAAATCACAAAAGATATCCAGTGCTTGAAATCAAAACTTGCATAAAAAGCTGAATAATTAACTAGTAATCTTAAATCATGGAAAAATCATGATTGAATCCATATCCACAACAACAATAACATAACCCATTTAGTTCCCAATAATTGGGGGTATGGACGGGGGATGGATAGGAGACGGACCTTACCTTTGGCAATAAATGCACAAAGTGACTGCTCCCAGGATACCATTGAAACAAATGGATTTGAGACAAACCTAACCTTTGGCAATAAATGCACAAAGTGGATGCTCACAGAATACCACTGAAACAGTGGTCCCCCTATACTGTCGAGTTTATTGCGGAATCATGTCCTCAAATCAAAGCCCAAATGCATCAGAGAGGGTAGGCCCAAGAATCATTTTGATTTATGTGCACGATTGAATCCATATCCAAAATTACTAAATCAATTAAAATGAGATTGGAGAGATTATTCAATTAAAACATACATTCGGAAAAATAAATAATGAGTACGTAAATACTTACTACAAAACATGAGGCTTCATCCTCAACCCTAGCTTAAAATATTTAGCTGCACATGCGACGACTAGCAACCATTGAAGCTCTTAATTCTTTTTCCTAGCCGCAGCCATTGTCTTGTTTCAGATGTGACCCAGCCACAGCCGTGGTCTCCCCAACCCTAGTGGTATCGTGATGCCTATATAGGCACTGCCAAGAAAATCTTCATTATAAAGAGAATCCTTTTCCTATTCAAATTCCTTATTTTGTATTCTTTCCTTTCCATGTTGCTTCAACTCAATTTGCACGTGGACATTTCTTCCAATATTAGCTTCCACTTGGAAGGTAAAAATAACACATTCCTTGATAGCTTATGAAATTGGGCCCATTGCTTGGTATTGTATACGGGCCACTCCAATTTGTAGACTTGTGCACTCTTAATTTATTCCCAAGGCTAAAATAAGTAGAATTATCATCTTTTCCTGCAAAGTAATAAGTTCACGGGAATTATAAAAATAATAACATTAATATCTAATTAAGCATAATAAAGGACGAACAATATGTGATTTATGGATTGCTACGTGTCAATATTTTGGGCTCATCAAAACTCTTGGTCTAGAACTTGAATTAGTTAAGCTCCGGCCAAATCACGCACCAATGTGGCTCAGATGCGCTTTTGCCCATGGATGCATGTTTGTGTATTTGATTAGGTGAGTGTGCATAGATATGGATGATGTTATGCTGGTCCAGATCATTAGGGTGTTGGAATTAGCAGCTGCACTGGTTTGCCATGTTTGCAGAGTTAGCAAACCTGAGGAACTTACAGAATGTTGGGCTCCTAGCCATTAGGAACTTTATTTGCAGAACTGAATCAGGAGTTGTTAGCCCCAGTTTTCCAAAAGATTTTAGCACCCAGGTGCTAAAATCACGATGTTTCAAGTAAAAAAATGAAGTGGTTCAGTGTATCGTTTTTCGATTTTTTTGGCACCAAATTAAAGTACTCCTCGTGTACTTTAGATTGGTGCAAAAAAAAATCGAAAAACGATATACGAAACTACTTCATTTTTTGATTTGAAAAATCATGATTTTAACACATGGTGCTAAAATCTTTTGGAAAACTAGACCTTAGTCCTCTTACTCATTTTTGTGACGAGTGTATTGTTAACTTACGAAGCAATATACTCCAATATTTGAATGATGCAATCTCTTTTTATGGATATATTTTTCTCTGTCATTGTTCAAAAACATTATGTAGAGGCGACTCTGAAAATGATTTTTATTTTGTCATCTCTGAATCGGTTGTCAGGTCCAGTTTGGTGCTTCACCATGGGTAGTACTGAGGAGACAAAACCTTCTAAGCCTGAGAAAACATCTTCACCCCCAACGGTAAGTTAAGGATTCTAAATTCTTTTGGAAAATTTATGGGACTTCCATATTTGTTGGGTAAGACATCTGGAACAGGTGTTGGGTAAGAATCGGTTGTCAGGTCCAGTTTGGTGCTTCACCATGGGTAGTTCTTGGTTGTTGTTTACGGAATATTGGTCATTCTTTTTGTATTTGACAGGATCAAGCCAACATCCATGTCTATCCTGATTGGGCAGCCATGCAGGTTCCAACTTATTCATGCCCTTATCGAATACATAATTATAACTCCTCAACTTATTATCTTAGAGAAACATTCTAGTCATCGTTTCCAGAAATCTATGGTTACAGAGTGATGAGAAATTGTATTTCATACCTTCAGGCATATTATGGCCCCAGAGTTGCTGTACCACCATATTTTAACTCACCCATTGTACCTGGCCAAGCTCCTCACCCTTACATGTGGGGACCACCACAGGTATGGTCCAGTCTTAAGTCATGTAAGCTAAGGCGAAAATTTATTACACTGTCTAGAGATGGTAACTTTAACTCTATGTTCTGGCAGGCTATGATGCCACCATATGGGCCACCTTACGGGGCACTCTATGCACACAGTGGTGTTTATGCACATCCTGGAGTTCCTATTGTAAGTCAGCTTTCTCTGTATTTCTCAGTATCAGAATAGAATGGCTTGATCTTAGAATGTTTTGTAGTTGAGTTCATGGGGTGCTCCTGAGTACAAAATGTGTTGCTTCAGTGGTGAGCTTCCTGAATTTACGAAACAGTGAAGTGTACATTGACAATAAGGCACTTCCCTGGGATGTTCAGTTTCTTCGTGACAAATGTGGCTGTCAACCAAACATTCTTACCCCCTTCTAATAATTGATGTTTTGGTTATAGAATGCAACCATAGTTAGGACATCGGATTGAAACCTTGTAGAGGTGTCCTTGATTTTCCAAACTTCTGCAGTTCATTATCCCACGATCAACCATTTCATCTTTCATTAGTTATCAAAGCCTCCAACTTTCCAGCCGCCTTTTGTCCTTGTCAATAATTTGACTGTAGAAATGGAGAGGACAATAGTGAGGGTCGAGGAACCATTGTATTTCTTGTATGAATTGCACTGGATGGAATTTGGGCTTATTGCGAGTCAGAATGCAGGCTGCCACGCCAAGCATGGAAACACCTTCCAAGTCATCAGGAAATACTGATTTGAAGAAGTTAAAAGGGTTTGACGGACTAGCAATGTCAATAGGCAATGGAAATAGCACTGATAGTGCTGGAGGAGGAGCTAACAATACTCATTCTCAGAGGTTGGTCATACTATAAAACTTCTTGTTGCAGTTTGAGAGTAATTGAGTACACTTTACTAGTAAGGACGTCACCTTCTTTATCGTTCCCGATAATGTCTGCATGCATAGATTCCCCCTGTTTGACCTCCAATGGGAAGGTTAATTTCTGAATTTTATGGTAATGTGAACAGTGAGGAGACGGAAGGTTCAAGCGATAGAAGTAATGGAAATACAGCGAGGGTAAGAGTTGTCTCTTTGCTTAACATTTCTTTGTGCCCAGCTAGCATTATCATTCTGTTTGAGTTGTTTGTGTACATTGTTGTGATTCGCGAAAGAGTTGCAATTCTTAGCTGTCTCTCATCTTTTGTAGGGGGGTCAAAATGGTAGGAAAAGAAGCCGCGAGGGAACAGCTGTTGGTAAGATCCATTTTTTAACAAGTAATATCTTGATAACAACACAATTTTCCTAGGTTGCCATCTCCTAGTAGGAAGGAGAACATGGGCATAGTCAGTAGTAAGAATGGACATGATTACATTACACTTAGTAAGAATGACTTAGAACAGAGATAATAAGTTATGTCAAATAACCATATATAGAAGGCAAAATAGAAAATGCGCAACATCCAGTTTCTCATGCTAGTGTGGATGCTGGGGGGCGACCTGGTCAGCAGTGGAGGAGGGAAGTGGAGCCCAGTGTGGGAACAGGCCCACACTGGTTTTGGGAGTATTTTTTATTATTATTATTTTTTTTTACAGTTTCAAGTAATATCGTTGAGCAATTTTATAAATAGTAAATAATTGGTGATTCTATGACACGATACATAGTTTCTTAACACTCTACTCCATCACACGTATTTATGTCATGAGGCTCCATTCAAGTATATGATTTTCACCTTAATATGCGATGAAGAACAATTTTAGGGAACAACTTTGATAGTGCTCCAAAACCACTAAATAATTACTACTACTCATAACCCTTCATTCACTCAACTTTAACATCCAAACGACCATGTGTGCGCACAATCGTAATTATATCTCATCTCAAAATGTAAGTCAAACGAGTCTTTGTTCACCATGTCCTTTGTTTCTCTCTTCTTTAATTTATTACGAAAATTTACTTATTTTACACATGAAAATGATAAATTTGTTTTTATACATATGATTATATTGATTTTTTTTTCTCTTCATACCTACTTTAAGATAATGTGAAAGTAAAACACTTTTTAAACAAGGATCTTGAAGAAATTGGACAAACAAAAATTAATTATATGTTTTAGATTCTTAAAAAGAAAATAGCTTATTGTGGGTGTTTTTTCCCGAAGAAAAACATGTGTTAGTTTGTGCCCTCCTATAAATTCCTGGCTACACCACTACTGGTCAGTGGATAAGACCTTTCTTTGAATTTGAAGGCATAGGTGTCCTTTAAAGTAGGATTTTCGTTCTGAATTAGAGAATTATTATTTATTACCCTCCCCTCACGGAAGAACCAAGCAAGGGATGAGCACGCTGTCCTGGCGAAGATGCACAGAAGAGATTCACATAACTAAAGACATATTCCAGCTCATAAGGACAGCCATTGTATAACCATTCATCAACAGATACTGCTTCCCATGTCGGGTAAAAGTGCAAGCCTAGCTCACAACAGCTCAAATGGGCGGGGGCTGGATTGGTTCAGAGACAGTTCCAGCTTTAACCATGCAGTGCACTGCTACCTCTAAAAAGTGTCCATGCTGCTTATGTTAGGAGTCTTGGCATATGCGATGCGTGTCCATAGTTTGCTAAATCATATAAAATTCCGGAGAAGGAAATGCAGAGGCTCTCAAAGCTATATATCTATTTTTACTGTTTTTTGGTTTTTGTTGCATCATTTCCCAGCAGCATTCAATCCAATCCTGATCACTGTCAGAGAGAGAAACTGGCAATGCTATTAAAAGAGGAAAAATGAACATTTGGTTTTTATGAACTCTACAGTTAGGGTAAGATGCGTTAAGTGTTGCATAATTGACCTATCCATGTCATGTGATGAAGGTTTGGGAAAGTGGTGGGAGTTCTCAATGTTGAACACAAGTTGAACTTGAGTATTGTGTGATTTCGGATAACACATTTCTAAAAAACAGTTGCTTAAATAATCATTACTGAGCTGCCATTGAACAATATAGGAAATTACAAAATCTGTCGTGATCCATGGTATCCTTTATGTGATAGTATACTTGTATGTGTCTGTGTTCACACAAAAGGTTATGTCTGTGATACCTGGGTAATCACATCTACGAATTCTCGAAAGTACTATTGATTCGATCTATGATTTTCACTCCCAAAAAATTTAATGGATTTGTAGCCTGTCTTGAACGCTGCCTGAGGGTATTACTTCTTGCAAAGGATTATCTTCTTGGCTCCATTGCTCGTAAGAAATGGCATATTTGATAATTCATGTGTGGGTCATCATGATGTATCTATTGCCGTTGTTGCAGTTGGAGATTTCCATCATATGAACATCAAGGTGACTCAAATTCGAAGAGCAGAAGTAAAGCCTCCACAGTTGTCTTTGCAAGCATCTTATAATTCCCCATTGCATGCAAAACGTGCTGGATCATCTTGAGATCCTCTACTCTGTCCTATAATTAGATGCACTCCTTGCACTTGTAAATCATCACAGAGATAGATAGTTAAGGAATTGGGGTTTGACTTTCGAGGGACTGTAAACTCTCCTCACATATTGAAATTAGCTGCCCGTGGACATAGGTAGTTGCGAAACCACGTAAAATTTGATCTCTGTGCGATTGAAAGGTAAAAGTCTTCATAATTCTAGGAGCTGTATTCACCAGTCAGGACCTTTTGTGTGCACGCGCTTTTCTGGTTGTCTCGTAGCATTCATTGTGTAAGGATTGTCAAATTGTCTACTTAGTAAAGGGATGAAAATCCAACGCTAGATATCTAGGGAACAATATGCTAATACCTATTACATGGAACCTTGGAATTTTCTGTACCTGAAGTCTTTCCCGTCAATTTTTTGCCCTTTAAAAATGAACAATATTGAAACATCCAGAATGAGAGAGAGAATGAAGGTATGTTTCCTGTTTAGGAAGTATTGTGTGTTTTTATTCTAATGTATTTATCTTTTCCTTGGATTGTGTACCAACAGGTGGAGAAGAAGGGAAGACTGAAACCCAGAACAGTCCAGTTGCAGCAGCAATTGGTGTCAATGTGGCAGCTACCTTGGCATTGGATCTCCCAAATGCAAATGCAACAGATGGGTGGTTACAGGTGCTGTCAACTTAGGTTCATCGCCTTTTTTTTCGTTAGTTCTGATTGGTCTTTTCCATCACACATATTTGGACATGGGCGTACTGGAATATGCGCGTTGCCACTTGCCAATTATTGTTTCTTTGACACTAAAAACAACGAGCTTGAATGGCTTCACACCATTCCATGGATCTATGCTTCAGGTTGGGATTGCATGATGGTGTCCTGGAGATTGTTCTCTTAAATCTTACCACTGTTATTTTTTGTCTATTGTTGATCTTCTACATAGAATGAGCGGGAGTTGAAACGAGAAAGAAGGAAACAGTCTAATCGTGAATCTGCAAGAAGGTCCAGATTGAGGAAGCAGGTATGGTTATATTGAAAATGGGAATCAATCAATATACGAGCTTCTGCATAGATATTGAAGTAGTTACCAAAAAGCATGGAAATGTATGTTAGTGAAACTAAAGATATAATGAAGTTCGGAAACTAAATATCTTTCTTTAGTTTCCGAACTTCATTATCTTCTTATGTTTCCCTTTCGTCGACAAATATATTCATGTATCTATTATCGAAACGCAAACTTAAATTTTGTTTTTCTTCTTCCTGGTAACAAATGGTTTATAGTTTATACACTATGATTCATGTGATTGTGGATAATGCTTTTTCACTTTGTGTACTTGCTTGATTTTCCTTGTGCAGGCTGAGACTGAAGAACTTGCTATAAAAGTTGAATCCCTGACAGCTGAGAATACGACACTCAAGTCAGAAATCAATCGGCTAGCTGAGAGTTCGGCGAAACTGAAGCTTGAAAATACTTCATTACTGGTATATCCTCATTTGATATCGTAATCATAGTCGTGTTTGAATCCGGAAGTGGGAGTCATGTAGGGACCAGGAAACATAAGAAGATGAAAAGCTAAATTTTACTCTTTGGCTTCTTATCACTTTCCTTTCCCTAGATAAATTCTCCAGAAAAGCATCGTTCGAATACAACTTACTCGATTTATTGCTGGCAATCAACTTGTCTTTTCACCTTATTGGGAGCTCATAAAACTGCTTTTGGTCTCAGGAGAAACTGAAAGATGCACAAGGAAGACAAACAGAACTGGTAATATTAACCAAAATAGATGATAACAGGATCCCTGTAAATACAGAGAATCTTTTGGCCAGAGTCAACAATTCCGGATCCATTGATCGAACCGAAGAAGAGGGTGATCAAATGTACCAGAGTACTAATTCAAACTCCGGTGCAAAGCTCCGGCAGCTTCTGGATGCCAGTCCGAGGGCTGATGCTGTCGCCGCTAGCTAATTGAGCAGCGCAACTCATTTAAAATTTTAAGCCTATTCGTGTGATTTTGGCGTAATAAGAAGCCCAAAATCACCGCTAACGGTAATAGACGAACATAATGAAAAAGATAGGAATTAAGAAGGAAGAAAGGAGAAAACTGATTGTTAATTGTGATGTAGCTCTCTCTTGGCAGAACTGAGGTGTGTTTTATTAGATCCAGAGTGCCATGAGGTTGATGTGTAACTAAAATAATGTAGATTAGGTGTGGCTCTGTACCTATATTTCTGGGTTGTGTAACTTAAATGAGCAAATTTTTATGGACCCTTGAAGAGGCTTTGGACAAGTAGATGAAAACCTTTCACTATATTGAAGTGGATGTCCTGTATGTTTATCTTTGGATTGGAGTGATTAAGACATTTTTTTGTGTCAAAATCAGCTACAATGAGCCATGTTTGGACATAAAATGGAGATAAACATGTGTAGGATTATATATTGTCTTTCGAGTGTCTATTTTACATCAAGGTTAATGGTTCACTTTTACAAAAAAAAATACTTATAAGGTACATGTGTTAAATGTAAAATAATTTTAACAAATCTGATCCGTTTAAAACATTTTTGAATGATTATCCTCTTAGATTGCAAATGAGTTGGATGGTAGAGAAGCTTGGTCCTAGAAATACCTACATTATGTTGATCGAATAAATGAGACACATTATTACAATACATTTTGTGTTTGGCTAAATGGGTCTCAATTCAATTTGCTTGAGTAAAATGTTCCATAATTACTATTTAATCAAATTGAATTGATAAGATTTTTTTTTTACACGATTGACATCTCGATGAGGATGAGCTTTGAGAGAGATGATTTTAATCATCAAAGCAAGCTTAAAAAATAGAATTTGTAGCCCCACAAAATTGTTGGGGTCGTTTTCAACCATAGGAGAGGATCCAGTCCCAAGACAGTATACTTTTATTTATTATTTAATTATTCAATATTCCCACGGGTTATTATGTAGCGTGGTTTATTACGTAGTGCTCCGGCCATTTTTGTAGCGACAAATTTAATAAGTAGAACATGATAATACGATACTAATACAGATATACATAAATAATCCATATTATTTGCAGAAAACACCAAGAGACAATATCACATGTTTTTTGGAGAACACTTAAAGAGCATTTCCAATCTTGACCCATTCCAAGATCCAAATTTAAAATTTAAATAAAAATCTCATCTCCAATGCATGATCCTTTTTTGCCCATTTTGAGTTTTGCCTATTTCTTGAGCCAAATTGGGGACAACCCAAGCTCCTACCTATTTTCTCAGCGGCTCTCTCCCACCTTATAAGTTAATTACTCTTTTGCCATTCCTGCCATTGATGCAAGAACAAAGCAGTGGAGAGAGTCATACGAGCAGAGAGTGGTGTTGGTAAGAAGCACAGTTCAACAGAGAAGAGCTTGCTTAGTGGTAGGGTTTGAGCTGTTAGCCTTTGGGATTTCTACTTTCAAATCGTGAACCGGTTCTTTGCCCAACACTGAGTTGTTGGACTGCTTTTGGCAGGGGTGTCACTGAGCATACTAGTGTATGTGTTCTCGTCTAGATTTTGTTAGTTTTCAATCTTGTATCTTTTAATAAAATATGTACTGCCTTTGGGCTTTATTTGAATGAAATTGACTTGGATAAAAAATAAAAAAAAAACGAAGGTGAAACAAATATGTGAATTTTTTATATTTATTTTAAAGACGCACATTACAGCAGGGTTTTCAGTTAATTTTTTGTTTTCACCGAAATGACAAAAAGACAATTCTTTTTCAAAAATACTACTCCTACTATACCATTGAGCCCACTTCTTTAGGAGAGATGACTTTTATTTTCAGTATTTGAAAAACAAGTAATATTACAAAAAATAAAATAATATATATATATATATATTAAAAATACTTTCGTAGCCGCGATAAAAAGTTTTGAAACACCAAATTACTCCGTGGGGAGTTTATCAGAGGGGAAGTCTTGGAAGAAGAAAATCAAGAAAGGCACTGCACAGAGTCAGCCTTCCTAAATTGAATTCCACACAAGTGAAAAAGTACCATATCATCAATTCAATCCTTTCAGGTCAGCTCTTCCTGTTCTTACTTAAAACTCCTTTTTCTTCTTTCCCTTATCATCATCAATTCACTCACTTTTTTTGCGTTTCCTCCAGATATTTATCTCTCTCTGTATCTAATAGTAGCTTTACAAAATCCCTGTACGTATATCTCTGTTTTCTACTGCAGATCTCCTTGTGCTTGTTGAGAAATGGCATCCAAACGGATCTTGAAGGAGCTCAAGGATCTCCAGAAGGATCCTCCCACCTCTTGCAGTGCTGGTACTTGAAACATTTACATACTCGAGATATGGATGGGACATCTTTGTTGTGGTCTCTGCTTGTGTTCACTTTGTTGCTTTGGTTCATTTTTCTTGATGTTTCAGCTTAGATCTCTAAGAAAATGTCATACTTCTTTGTTTAGGCACTTTTAGGAGTAATTAAAACAGTACTAACCTTTTTCCCAAAAAGATTGTTCGGTCTGCAAAACGGAAACTTGCAAGTTATGCAATTTTTTGTCGGGAAAAAATCCAAACTTTTTTCAATAGTACTAAATATCAAAGAGATCTTTTAATTTATCAAACGAGTGAATCTTTCTTGATAGAAATATATTTTTCTAAGTTCTTGTTTTGCGGACGGGACAATTTTTTTGGGGTAGTAGTATGTTGTAATTGTGGGTTTATATATGACTATATTGGATCCGGCATGATTAAGAAAATCTTTCCTTCGTGTTTTATTAAGCATGTAGTAAGATCACATGTTTACGTGTGATTGTGCTTAGTATGTCTGGGGGTTATATGTAATGTGGTATTTAAGATGGTATTACCTTACTGTTGCTCGTCATTGATGTTATTGGCAATAGCGGTTCTAAATAAAGTAGTGTGACAATTTAACATAAGAGGCATGTGTGGTGGGACAAGGAAAGCTGAGGTATTCTCAGAAGTGAGAGTGTAAAAAAGAGAGAAAGGGCAACTCCTCTCTTCAATCCATTGTAACCCAACCTTAACATGCTACGGAATCCTTGCCCAAGGAATTTAATGTTGGGTATTGCGCACTACTAGTACAGACTCAGTAGTTCCTGCTGCCAACTGTTACGAACCATAATTTTAAGTGACAAAACAAGAAGAGAAGTTAACTTGAACCTACAATTATGGAGGATATTTGAGCATCTGGTTAAGTTGGAGTAAGAGAATGCATAGTAGCAAGCTGCAATTAGGATGAAAAAAGAGAGTACATGTTATGGATGAGAAGTACCAAAATCTCAGTGCAACCATTTTTTTCATTTTTTTTTAATGAAAATTAGCTGTCAAAAAGGTGATAATGGGGCCCTTAAAATGATCAGAGGTGGGTGAAATAGGAAAGTACAATCCATGTTTGGTGTGATTTTGTGCAATTCCTGTGAGGTTGACATATCTATAGTATTTGTTATTACACATCTTGTTCTCTTGTTAGAATCACGAAGTTAGAATTTCATTATGTACACGAATTATGTTAACCAGTCCTTGAGATGGTGGGTTAATCAATTATGACACAATTGAGATAAGTAGTAGTTTGAATTATATAGATAGACATATCGATTTTTGCACTTATATTTTTCATGTCCGCAATCTATGTAAGAAACTATCTTTTTCCAAAGCCATGCTATGCTATTTCTACACTTGCCTTGGTGCAGGAAAATAATTTCTGAGTCTGTCCCAGCTTTTGTGGTAAAAAAAATTCATTGATAGTCGCCAATTTGGCATCCAAAAACGTATGCATTTGGTCAACACATACACCTTACTACTAGACAAGAGTATGTGCATCTGCATGCAGAGTTGCACTAATTATCTTTGCATTGCAACATGATATCATGGAGTCTTGTACTTCTACTACCTTCTCTTTAGAACGGTTTGTAGTGAAGATTTTTTACAGGGATATTATATTTTGGTAGGCCCTGTCGCTGAAGACATGTTTCATTGGCAAGCAACAATTATGGGTCCCACTGATAGTCCATATGCAGGCGGAGTTTTTCTTGTCACCATTCATTTTCCTCCTGATTATCCTTTTAAACCTCCTAAGGTATGGTTACAATTCCCATTTCAAATTTTTGTGTTGTAGCCTTGTAGGTGCTGAGGTGCTTTAATGTTTTCCCAGGCAATGTCATACTTCCTAGAATTCTCTTCAATTGATGCTTGTTAATTTTTGGCCTTTTGGGATTTTTGTTAAGTGTGTTGTATCTTATTGGATATCTGGAAGTGGATCTTCTCTCATTAGGCCTCCTTGATTGAAGGTTGGTACTTGGTCGTTTATGTCAGAATCCTCGGTTTTACTGACTGCAATTGTACTTCCTGTTTGTCACGCATATTTCAGTGGTTGTTATTTTCTATGTTATGTGGTTTGTTTCATCTTTCTTTCATTTTTTGGGTTATTTGGTGGTGTTATTTCATATGGGCTGAGAATTTGAAACGTAGTGGTGAGTAGCATTAGTGTTTTGAGTAGCTTGTTTTAATTCCGAGCTATGAAACACCGAGGCCTTTAGGGGTAACTGTATCGCAGTGTCAGGATATGAGGACACGGCGGGACACATGTTTGGACACGCCACGTGGAAGGGGACATGGTTGGGGACACGATAGGGGTCAAAATGAAATTTTTAAAATTTTTTCTGGGGTACAACAACAATAACATTACCCATTTAGTCCCCAATAATTGGGGGTATGGGTGGGGGATGGATAGGAGACAGACCTAACCTTTGGCAATAAATGCACAAAGTGGCTGCTCACAGAATACCACTGAAACAGTGGTCCCCCTATACCGTCGAGTTTGCTGGGGAATCATGCCTTCAAATCAAAGCCAAAAGGCATCAGAGAGGGCAGACCCAAGAATCATTTTGATTTATGTGCACATTACCATGCTTCTTTCATTCAACATCCAAAGGGGAATAGAACTTTAATTTTACACTAAATGAATATCTCCCACTTCATCATCAGTTGACAAATCGACTTGGGTTTGAAGTTTGGAACCCTAGTTCTCCAGAAGAGGCAGACAATGCTGCTGGAAGGTGGATCGTCTCTCTCTCTCTCTCTCTCTCTCTCTCTCTCTCTCTCTCTCTCTCTCTCTCTCATTTCCCCTGCTATATCATGCAACAATTGGTAGTATTTTCTCCTTCCTTGTGGAACTGAAATTTCTATCTATCTGGACTGCTTTTGTTGATTCTTCTACTCCGACTTGTGAGATAATCTTTTCTTGTTGATGGTAACTGTATTATTTAGGTTTATGTTTCAGTAATCGTTTGTCCTTCTCGCAATGCTACTTGTTTGCCTGTCATAAAAAAAAAAAAAATTTATATATATACATAAATATACACGTGGCGTGTCCCCCTCTGTGTCCGTATCCCCTTTTTTTTAGAATTCCCGTGTCTGTATCTGTGTCTGTGTCTGTGATCATAGATTCCAAGCCTAGTTCAAGTGTAAAGGACGTTGTGGACAAACGCATGCAGCTCTCAAACTCTTCCTGACCAGTGGACTCCAATCCATACTCAACTAGCTATGTTAGGAACCTCTAGCTAGCATACTTTGGGATAGTTTTATTGCACACTTGCATCCTTTTAATTTTTCAAGAACTACTCAAATGAACGGTGGAATCAACCTTAATCTGTCATGTATTGTAAAGGCAGCACTCTGTCTCACCAGTTATTTTGGAGTAAGAGCAGTTTTGGCCTCACTTCTGTACAAGATGGAATTTGCCTTGGTAGAGAAATGTCAAATTGCAAATAGAAAGGACGAGGAGGGGAAACGCATGCTTTGTGGTCGCCCTTTACAGTGTTCTAGCCTCTAGGAATCTCCAAATGTACTAAATTAGCTAGATTAGGATAAAATAACTTGACCTTCACCTGGGCAATATCTCCTTTTGTTTGAAAGTTCTTTTTGCTCCCGATTTCGATTGAATTTCAAGTACATTTGTAATTCCCTTCAGGAAGGAAAAAAAAGTTATATTTGTAATTAGCAAAACTAATGTTATGTGATTCACTTCTATATTTGTCCACTTATCCTTTCTCAACTCCTTATTTTGATCTCTTGCATCCTGAGTTTGAGCACTCAGCAAGGTCTGAAGCCTGGTGATCCATCCGTACCTTATTTAGCATCAATGTTTTGAAATTGGGCACATATTGTGTATTTTTTTCTTATTTTATTAATCGTATCGGGATACGTATCACGTATCTTAACATATGTTAACTATAATTAGTATACAATTAACAAGTATTTATACCTAATAACAACAATTTACTTTTTAAGTTGTAAAATTTCAAATCTCTCAATTGGGATTTATTAGATTGAGGTTTCATGTACCTCAGTTAGGGACAGAATAGAAAATTCTTAATAATATTCTCCCTAAACACGATCAAAGTATGGTTTTTCTTCTTCTATTCAAGCCCTACAATGAGGTTGGATATCTTGCAAATGGTTTAAATGTCACTCAAATGACTTATGTTAATGCGTTGGAGGCTCCACTTCTTACAATAATGTTTGAATTTATTTCATTAAGTAATTGTAGGATACGTATTGCATTGGGATACGCATATATATCGTAGGATACACTTTCGTATCTTAGGATTTCTATACAAAAAGGATACGGGATGTGATACGAATCGCCTTTCTAAGGAGACGAAACGAATCGTAGGATATGTATCCCGTGTCGTAGAAGTTTAACAACAATGTTTAGCGCACTTAAGCCGTTCAAATCAAAATGCAAAGGGCCACGTGGTGGTTCAGTTTGTTTTAACTTTTAACCTCCGTACTTCGGTTGAACATTTTTGCAGGTTGCATTCAGGACAAAGGTTTTTCACCCGAATATAAACAGCAATGGCAGTATTTGCCTCGATATCTTGAAGGAGCAGTGGAGCCCAGCCCTCACTATCTCCAAGGTTCTTTAACTAAGCTTTAATGCAATCTGCTAGTTCATAATCTTGAATGCAAGTTACAGAAAGCCTCATAGTCATAGAGGTTGGTATTTTAGTTTGAAATCATGCAGTAACTGAATATAAAATCAGATTGGCGTTTCATTTATTTAACTTGGTTGGTGAAACACTATTGTTTTTTATTTTCTCCTTCCTCTAGGATTATAATTCCATTGGTGCTGCTACTTAAAATGGTGGAAAGGGTTTCTGTTTCCATTTTCAGGTGTTGCTGTCAATCTGTTCATTGTTGACGGATCCAAACCCTGATGATCCCCTGGTGCCGGAGATTGCTCACATGTACAAGACAGACAAGGCCAAGTATGAGGCAACTGCACGGAGCTGGACCCAGAAGTACGCCATGGGCTAGTGTACTTCATCAATGAAGTTTTCTAATTATGTAGACATGAAGTTTGCTTTGTTTAATTTCTCTGTAATGGAAACGTGTAGACCGGATCTACATGGTAATGTCCAGAGAAAACAAAGATGGTCCTTCATATTGTTTGTATTGAGTTTGATTTGTGAAACTACGGATCATTATTGATGTAATCTTGTAAAATATGGCATGGATGATTTGTTAATGTTTGCTACGATAAGCCTACAACAATTGAAATGATTGCAGGTAGTTTGTAAACTACTCCCTCCTAAATTTGCATGGCTTGTGCTGTTGATATCGAGACTCTGTTGATCTTGAGTTTGGAGGGAAAAGAATGATAGGGATCCTTGGAGCTAATTTTTCACTGTATGGACTGGTCCACTAGCAATGGCCTCATTTCTAAGCTAAGAGCACAGCTTTTTTTGGGTGCAAGTATGGTATCCCGTCACCTCCTCTGACAGGAAGTATGAACTGATTTCAAGCGAGTTGATAACATCTGAAAGGCATCAAACTTGAGACATTCCGAGGGAGCAAAGCCCAAGTCTCTCGGACAAAAAAGCTCATATTACCAAAAGCTTACTGTAGATGAGAGTTCTTGTATGCACCAGAAAGTTAAGGATTAATCCAAATTTTCTTCTCCTTTTACGTGGCTTGAGCTCAACAAACCGTTGTGACTATGTAGTTGACTGCCCATAAACCACACAAAGCTGAACATTGAAGACCGAACGGCAATTTAAAACTAAAAGATGAATAGTCACAAGAGAAAGTTAACTGCAAAATCAGAGATGTTGCAGCAAAAGAATATCTAGAACAATCACAAATGAAAGATGAGACAAGGGACTAGTCATCACTGGCGATAACAGTACAACTTGAATTAGATTCTCCAAAAGAGCAAATGCACGCAATCCCTAATGCTACCAAATCCCATTCCCCATCCCTTCTCCAATCCAACTCAGTCCTACAAACAAACTCAGAAGAAATTGTAGGAAGAGGCATCCAATGGATGAATGAGGTATGTGAGAACTAAGGCCACAACCATCAAGGCATAAGCAATACCCTGGTCAATAGAAGTGCCTGCAAGAGATAATAACATGTAAATCAGCAAAAAATAGAGTTTGCTGAGAGAAAAACAGAAGGAAAAACAATGGAGTCTATCTAGTGGGGAACATCCCAAGAACCACCCCCACTGAGAGCAACAGAAACACCCACTTACTGACAAAACACACACTACTATGAGGGGAAAAAAGTAGCCATACATGAGTACAGAAGCGCGCACGCACCCGCACATATTGTGTTTGGACTAGCTTACACGTGTCTCGACTAATTTCCTCCTCGGTCTGCTTAAAGGCAGGTGCCGGGACTAGAGGATCCACAAGAAATTACTTTCTTGCATCTTGGCTTCAAGAATCGAACCCTGATTAATTATGTGGAGAGCAAACCCACCAACCAATTGTACTAACCCTTGGGTAGGTCAAGAGAATATGATATGATATCCAATTGACAAGAAGTATTGTTTTCAACACTAACTTTCCAGGCTTGCTTTAATATAAATATTAAAGGCATTCAACTCAACAGTCCCTTTGTGAGAAGAAGGAAAGAAAGGATGGGGGTTTCTCATCTAATCGCACCAAAATGATGAGATTTGGCGAGAAACAAAAATCAACCAGTAAAAACTCACAAGTTCCTCTCAGTTCTCACCATGTATCACCTCCTTTATCCAAACAAGTGAGAATTTTATTTGTTTTCTTTTCCCACCCTCAGTTCAAAGGGGGCTATAATACCTTTTTTTTGAAGAGAGGGGCTTTAATACCTTGCTCGCCAAACGAGCTAAACAAGTAGTATACATTCATTGGGGACCTCAATTAAACTAGTCCACATTTTGACACAAACAAGGGCGATCCACTCACTAAAGAAACGGTCAAAAATAGTCGCTTGCTCAAAATATTCCAAAGTCCAAATCAACGAATAGGTCAAAATTCAAAATAGTCCAAAGTCAATGTTAAAGGATCCAATTCAACACTTTTGTCTCCGGAGGTGGAGGGACTTTTCAGCCTGACCCAATTTTGAAGTGGTAATTAACCAATGTGAGACATGTCCTACCATAACAAATTTGGGTTTGAAGATTTTTTCATGACTAAATCCAGTGTCATTCAAGTTTGTATGGGACGATTTTCATAAATTGAAAAATTAATCTCGGGTATTTTAGTTATTGTATCATTCGATGAACACAATATCATTGTTGCACGGTATAATTCACCATAATTAAGTGTTGTCGGAATGATAAATTTTCTTATATTTTAATTCTTGCCAAAATTTTGTACGTAATTTTTTAAGAATGTCTATAAAAAAAAATATACAAAATATACTTCATAGAAAGGGAGAGGAGCCATCCGTAGCTCCTATGAAGCGGGGGGTGGAATCTTTCTGGACAACTAAATAGGCACGAGGAAAAACAAATTATGATGACAAGTATTTTTATATGGGTCTAGTTCACCACCACCTAATAAGCACATAATTCTAATAAGTAGAATTTTAATACACATAAGCACGGATATCAATACACATCCAAGAAAATCAATGCATGCTCCGGATATCAATGCAATTTTTACGCATATGATTGGACATCAAATCCACAAAGAACTAAATACAAAAAACAAAAAAAAGGGCAAGTAAAAGCCTTCCATCGTCACAAGAAATCAACCACAACAATAATTCACACAGAAGGACCTATAAACACGACGCATGTTATCAGATCTGACAGTTTTCCGTTCGAATATACTACTACAATCTTTCTTGTTGCCCGCAATAACACACTTAAAATATATACAGCATTCGCGTCGCATATCGTATAGCGTATTTACAAAGGAGAGAAAATTACCATCGCTAACAGGAGCAGGGGCTGGGGCAATATGCTCGGCCTCCGCTGAACGCGAAAACACGGCAACGACAATTGCAAAGACGGTTAGAACTCCGACGAAAACCCTAGGCACCGTCATTCTCTCTCTCTCTCTCTCTCTAGCTAACGCACGGAACAGAGAATATGAGAAACGAGAAAATCCAGAGAGGGAGAGGGGGGAAGTAATGAATGTGCAAAATTGCTATTTATGGAAGTAATGGGTTTTTGGATTTCCGAAACAACAATGCTAAAAGCACACCAGTCTGACGTGACAAGTGCGGAGGAGCCCATTTTTTAAGAGGAGTCTCACATTGGGCTTTCCCTCCCTTGCTATATCAAGTAGTGTGTATTTAAGGTACACAAATAGTATACCATGTCATTTTCCTTTGCGAAATGGAGGGCCGGGGCTATTTTTAGCGAAATTGGACAGGGACCCACTTAGGGACTAGTATGATTGTTGGTTTAACCAAGCCATGTGCCGCCCTCCCTATTTTACTTTAGCCATGTGATGCACTTTTAGGTGTATTTTGGCTTAAAAAATACACTAACTAGATTTTTTTTGTTTTTATTTGATTTTTTTTCTTTTTGATAATCAGGTGTTTAGGTAGATTTTCGCACATCTCAATTAATTCTAAAAAATCAATCTCACTGTTCACTAGTGGGGGCACCATTTAAAGGCAGAGTAAATCTCTGTATGGACTAGCCCCAAAAGAGTTGATAGCACTTAAGAGGTTTTGAACCTGAGACCTTAGGGAGTAAACCCTAAGTCTCAAACCATTAGGCCAATCCCTTGAGATTGTCTTTATTTGATTTTAGGAATTTGCTTATAGCAAATGGAGTACGTGAGAGAAATTCGGCTTTTAGCAATTGAACTTTTATTAATAGAAAACAAATTAGCTTTTAGCAATTAACTTTGAGCACTTTCATGAAAAATTGGCTTTTAATAATTTGTGCTAAAAACAAGAAACTCGGTTTAAATTAACCCATAAATTTGCATGCATAAAGGCATATCTAATACACTACCTAAAAGAGTTCCTTAAAGTGCCATAACTAGTTAACTAAGAAAAACTCAAAAAATGGTCTTTAGTGTACAAAAATTGACTCCTTAAAATCCTAAGTGGCACCCCTTACTATCTAAAGTGTCCTAAGTGACTACCTAAATTTGGGGAGAGACTTACGGAGAGAGAAAGAGGAAAGAGATAGAGATAGAGAGAAGGGACGGAGAGGATAATTTTGTGGGACCAAACGCTACTGTTGAGTTCAAAATTTAAAAATGTTTCGATTGCAAAATGTTTCCATTGCCAGGTTGAACCCAAATGTGAATGAAAAACCTCTGGGTCTCACTCTAAAAGATAATGAACATTTTTAGGGAGCTCCATTAAAGTACATTTTCCTTAGCTAGTTAACTAAGTTCTTAACACACAAAATAGAGTCTCACATGTGCTTAGTAGGGGTGAAAATCGGTCGGTTCGGTTTTCGGGGTGTCCCAGATTAAACCGATCGGTTCGGGGTGGTTTTGCTAGGAACCAATCCCAACCGAAAAAAATAATGGACTGATCGGTTCGGGGTGGTTCGGTTTTTCGGTTTTTTTGATTTTTTCGGTCCGGTGTTAAGATTGAGAAGGACGGCTAGGATTTGTTATTTTTGGGGGGTTAAGATCGTTTTTTTCGATTTTCGGTCCAAATAGGGGTGGTTTCGGGGTATTTCGGTCCAAATTGGCATGTTTTCGGTTCGGTCCAAATTGGCATGTTTTCGGTTCGGTCCAAATTGGCATGTTTTCGGTTCGGTCCAAACCAATTTCCAGGAAACCGAGACCGAACCGATAATTTTTCGGTTCGGTTCAGTTCGGTCCGAAGTCAACCGACATAGCTTTTTCCCGACCAAAAACCGAACCGATTAGTCGGTTTTTTTGGTTTTTCGGTTTTTCTTTCACCCCTAGTGCTTAGGTGTACACTTTAGCAAATATTTTTTAGATAGTGTACTAGAGATGCTCTAACAGTAGGACCCGCTAGCACACATCTTGGCTAACATTGCGGGGAGTCGGGGACCAATCTCACCGTCCATAAGGGGGAGCCTCATTTAAAGCCGGAGCAAAGATCTATGTGGATTGGCCCCAAAACAATTGATAGCACCTAAGGGGTTTTGAACCTGAAACCCGAGGTGAGAACATACTTCAACATCCCAAAGCCTTGACAACTAGGCTATACCCTTGCGCTTCATTTCATTTCTTTTGATAATTGAGGTGTCTAAACCAACGTGCACGCATCTCAATAATCTTAGGGTCAAATCCCACCGTCCACTAGGGTGCCACACTTAAAATCAAAGCAAAATTTCTTATGAACTAACCCTAAAGAAATTCATAAGACATGAGAGATTTGAAACATTAAACCTCAAGAGGAGACAAATACCTAGGGGTCGACTGGATGGGGGAAAAGGAGGGTCCATAAATATGGAGAGTCATATTTATTCCCGGGCCCACACTTTTGCCTTAGTTTGGAAGTTTTTTGGGCACCCTCCATAATTTTGCCAACGCAAATCTTTGGACCTTCACCCTTTCTTGAAGTTCGACAGGGTAGACCCTGTCCAAAAATATGTCGGGCAGGCATATTACCCTTCTACATACCCATTTGCAAATTTCTTTGGATAAAAAAATAAAGTACTTTCGTGCATAATTTCTTATTTTTTTCACCAAATTAAACTACTAATAGAGGTCTTTTAATTCGATATAAAAAATTACTTTATTTGTAATTTTTTTATTGACCCATAACTCTTTTTGTATGGAATATTTGTTATTGTGGTTGGCAATTGTGAAACAAATAAATAAACAAATTTTGATCTAAATGCTCTTCTACCATATCCAACCCTAATATGGTAGTTTGGGGAAACCTTAAAAGAGCAACGCCGTGTAAGAGATGATTTCTGCATGAATGGTAATCCGATTAGCTTGATTTTTGAAAAAGGAATAATTTACCCATTGTGACTTGTTAAATTGAACAATTCAAATGCTCATAATTGAGCATGGCATGTCTTATTTCATGTGTGAAGATGGCATGAGAGGATAATAGTTCAAACAGCATGTTGATAGAACTAATTTTGGTGAGATTTGTTTGCTATCATGGTGGCACTGGCATTGTCCTTGGTGGTGGAAATTATTGATTGGTGGCAGCAACAAAAACTTCTTTAGGTTCATCCACGACAACTTTTAGTACATGTGCCAGCTTTTACCTTATCTACTTTCCTAGACCTATCTGATTGAAGAATGGCGTGGGCCATGGAGTCCAAAGGATTTCAATAAGTGGATTTTGGAATTTGAAATTCAAAATCCCTACCTTATGGGCTTATACTCTATATGGCCATTTGCACCATCTAGAGCAACAGCAGCAGACAGATTTGAGGCAAAATAGAGAAGTGCAGTAGAGTGGGTAAAACAATGTTCACTATACATATATGAATGTTACCTAGGTAAACATACCCTAGCACTGTTCATCATCCATACAATTTTTTATCCTCTATCTCTATCTCTCTCTCTTCCCCTACAGCTAAAACCCAGCTCAACGACTATGGAGCTTCTGATTGCCAGCAACGGGGACAGCGATGATGAACATTGCTACGATGACCATCGACGGCGATGGAGGCTCTCTAATCCAGATCGACAGCGACCATCGACAACGATGAGAATCAATATCGACAACGATGGAAGTGGTAACAATCGGAAGAGGTAACAACGACGATGGAAGAAGTATCAACGACGATAGAAGAGGTAATGATGGTGATGGAACCTAAAGCGCAGGTTTTGGACGGATATATATATATATACAGAGTGGATCCAGTCAGGACTCCCGCATTTTAATAAAATCTGGACCTCTCTCTCCCGGCCAAATGGTCGGGATCCGAACCGTTAGATGTGTTTAAAATGAGTTTTCAAGGGGCCTACGAGAAGACTTGGCAAAAAAATGACCGGGAAGGTCTTCATCCAAGCAGTTTTCATGAAATATATATCCTACGGTTTGTCATGAAAACTACTCGGATGAAGCCCTTCCCGGTCTTTTTTTTGCCGAATCTCCATGTAGGCCCTTGAAAACACATTTTAAACACATCCAACATTTTGGATCCCGACCATTTGGTCGGTAAATGGCCAAGAGAAGAGAGGTTCGAATTTTATTAAAATGCAGGAGTCCTGCTGGATCCGCTCCTCCACTTTCTGAACTAAATCTCGACGATCCAAACCATTCAATGTGTTTAAAAATGCTTTTTTAAGGGGCCCACGTGAAATCAGTAAAAAAAAATACCATGAAGGCTTGATCCGAGCTGTTTTTCATAAAAATGAAAATATATGATTTTTATGAAAAATTGTTCAGATCAAGCCTTTCCCAATATTTTTTTTTGCTGATTTCTCGCGGAGACCCTTAAAAACACCTTTTAAACACATTGGACGGTTCAGATCGTCAAAATTCGATCGGGATCTATGAGGTGTGGATGAAGTCTAGATTTTAAGGGTTTGGATAGGAAGTTTTAGTGTGTGTGTGTGTGTGTGTGTGTGTGTGTGTGTGTGTGTGTGTGTGTGTGTGTGTATATAGGAACCGGATCTAGTGAGGGTTCCCTCACAAATAAAATGCGGGAGAATGCTTCTGGCCGTTGGATCGCACACAACCATCAATGACTGAGATTAAAAAAGGCACACGCGGGTCAGATGGCTGGGTTAAAACATTTTGCGGGTCAGGATCTGGGTTTAAACCCCCATCCGGATCCTGACCCCTCATTTCACGAGTTCATCAGAGAGAGAAGAGAGAGAGAGAGAGAGAGAGAGAGAGAGAGAGAGAGAGCATACAAGTGATTTGAAAAACCTCAGCATGAAATCGATCAAGCTCGAGCCTAACAAGTCCAGATCTTGACGAAATCGAAGGTATTCACCTCTTGTCTCTCTTCCGTCGTCAATTCTCATCGTTTTCCCCATTGTTGAAGTCGATTTTTGATTGTTTAGGGTTTCCACGAATAGGTCTGTCGAGCAAGGAGAACCAAACCAGTCCAGATCTTGACGAAGGTGAATCTCTCTTCTCTCTCTTCCCTCAATCTTCTCTCTTCTTTAATCAACTCGAAATCTAAAATGGATTTTCCAAATTTTAGGACCTTACGCTGAAACTTCCTCGATCTTCTCTCTTCGTTAATCAACTGTCAAGTGTTGAAACTTCCTAGAATTGAAGCTTAGTTCATGGCTGAAAGTGTTGTTTTTGTCCTGTAAAATGACCTTACGCTGGTGTAATTATCTGTTAAGTGCTGATGCGTGCTGGGAATACATTCTTGAATGTCAACAACTGAATTTATGTGGAAGAAAATGGTTTTCAATGGTGTAATAAGAATCTATGGTTGCACCTTCTTCAGATTTGGTCATAAACTCATGAACTCTATTGCCTTATTGGCCATGATCAGTGGTTAATTTGATTGGAACACGGTATTTTGTAGTTCAATTGACCTTTTGGAACACCTTGAGTTTAGGTGAAATCTATGATTGCTATGTGTGAGCTGCCAGCCAATGAGAAGGTCTTTACATGTCATAATTACGTGAAGTTCACATGCTTTACATTAGCCAGAATAATCAACCGAGATGGACATTTTTCAAATTGCACACTTATTGGTGTTAACGGCATGAGGTTAATTCCTTTTTGGTTTCGGCAATGGACGAGGTATTGACACTATTTAACCTTATTAGTCTTTGCTGACATTCTCTCCTGCTACTAACTGCAGGTGGATAAAGCTCTTATGCAGCTAGGTGGTTCAACAGCCTATTTTATGCACTGCTTGGAACCGTATGCACGCACAGAATGACACTATTATTGAAAGTGAAAGAAATCTGACACTATTATTTTATTGTGTTGTGTGGAGTATTTGAGAGAGAGAGAGAGAGAGAGAGAGAGAGAGAGAGAGAGAGAGAGAGAGAGGGATTAGCCTGATAAGTTTGCAATAAACATAACCTTATTGATTGTTAAAATGAATTGAGGTTCCCAACTAGGCCCAAATATCTGTGAAGAAAAAAAGAACTAGGGCAAATGGATAACCCAAATGACTAATTGGGTTTAATTTGCTGCCCACGTTAGTTCTTACAAGGGCTCACTTGAGTAACAAACAAAACAAAATATATAAGCAAATAAGGGATTGTGCAGAACATGAAAAGCACATCATGTTTGTCTGTATAACTGAGAGCACAAAGTGCATAAATGGGGGCAGAGCAAATTAGGGAGGACTCGTTTGTTCAAGCTCCAAGTGTGGGCTCCAAACCCTTCTCTACCTCTATAGATAGAAAAGCCAAAGAACCTTACCATGAAACCAGATGCAAGAGAAAAAATTTCAAATATTTCTCCATAATTCGTTTGTTTCATGCAAAACTACAACCGATACCAAATTATTAGGAAGCAACTAATTATTCTGACTCTAGGGTTTACCTCTACCTTTGATGTACCTCTTCTTCTTCTTCTGGAAACCCTAAACATCGAAAAAAAAAGGGGTCAAAATTCAATTTCATCTGTAACCCAAACTCGAGTTTAGGGTTTGAATAACGACAGGGAGAGAGAGAGAGAGAGAGAAAGAGAGAGAGAGAGAGAGAAAGAGTCGCCTTCAAGTAGATCGATTTTGAACGCCAAATCGAAGACTGTTCACGGAAACCCGAAAATTTGGAAAATGAACTTCAAAAAACGAGTTCGATCGAGAGAGAGAGAGAGAGAGAGAGAGAGAGAGAGAGAGAGAGAGAGAGAAGAAGAAGAAGAAGAAGAAGAAGAAGAAGAAGAAGAAGTGAGAGATTCACCTTCGTTGATCGTTGGAGCTCGACGGCCGATGGAGGTCGCCGCGAATCGCCAAAAATCGCTCTCTCCCTTCACTCTTTGGTTCAACGTTTGAAATGAGGGGTTTAGGATCCGGATGGGGGTTTAAACCCGGATCTTGACCCGCGTGCCTCTCTTAACCCGGAACGCGACCCGCATGTTGGGTTTTTTAATCTCAACCGTTGCTGTGTTGCGAGTGATCCAACAGCTGCGACTGGTTGTCCCGCATTTTTTTCTTAAGGGCGCCCTCGCTAGATACTTATTGTATATATATATATATATATATATATATATATATATATATATATATATATATATATATATATATATATATATATATAGGAGTTATCTAGTCCGGGAATCCCGGATCCGGGACTCCACCTTCCCAATATTTTTTTTATGATCCGAACCGTTCAATGTGTTTAAAATGTGTTTTTAAGAGTTCTTACGAGAAATCATCCAAAAAAATACCGGGTAGAGCTTGATCCAAACAGTTTTTCGCAAAACTGTAAATATACAGTTTTTGCGAAAAACTGCTTGGATCATGGTCTTCTTGGTTTTTTTTTATGATTTCTTGCGCGCACCGATGAAAACACATTTTGAAGACATTGGACGGTTCAGATTTTTCAAAAATAAGTTTTAAAAGCATCAAAACACTGAAAAACCTCCAATCCGGGATCCTTCATAGAATCCGTGGCATATATATATTGCGATATTTCAAAAGAGGAAAAAATAATATTTTAATAAAAAAGAGGTAAAATGGGTATCATTGTTGAAGTGTTGATAGAGATGGGGTAGTAATATGTACTTTGCACCCGTTTTTTTCTCAAAATTTACCCTAGCTACTACACTTGCTCTAAGAGCATATTCGGGGAGCATGTAGTGCAGGGGTGCACGACAGAGTGACTAAGTATAGTGTAACATCACAATCGTCCAATTAATAATAAATGGTCCAAATCTAAAAACCACATTTCCAGGGAAGAGACCAGGACGAGTCTTTTAACAAATCAAAGTGAATCATTATGAAATGATAAATCATATGTAGCCTCATTTATTAAGCACGCTGTTATTTGGAACAATGTTTATTGTCTTCGAATTGCAAATACAACACGGCCTCATTTATTTTCCAAGTGAAAAACAAGTAAGTGGCGGCAAGAATCGGAGTATTCAAATAATTAGTTTTGAGGATTTTAGGCTACTCTAATTTTTGGTGATTTGTTGTATAATTTTAAGGATATTAGGAAGATCATGTGTTTTTGGATCAATTGTAAGCGTGAAGCAGATCTTGTAGGGAGACATGCTTGGGTGAGCCCGAAAAAGGAGGAGCTTGAGATGCTTGTCATGCTTGAGCGTGTCCCACATGAGACGAGCTTGTGGAGCTATAAATGGTAGAACAAGATAATTGGCAACATCCCATTTCTCACGCGTATGAGATAATTTAATGACCATCAGCAAGAATCTCATTGTGTGGTAGGACTGCAGGGGAGACTCTAGGATTTTCATCCAGCGCTGACAAAAGATATGTAGTATATACATATACAGTACATCGTTTGACAAAAACACTCTAACATATTATAATATTTCACGACGAGTCTTCTATTTTGGAGAATGCAAAAAAGATTTCAGGACTTGGTTTTGACTTCTTTCTCTCTAAATGTTAAAATGGAAAACTCATTCTCACAAAAATGTTTTGAAGAGGGGATGCCAAACATACAAAACTTCAAAAGGAGAAAGTGAAAAGCCAAAAATAGGCTTCTAAACACCCCCTTAAAGTTTAACCAAATGCATTTTCTATTTTCCTTCCCAACATAAGTTGTAACCAACGTTTAATAGACTATTTTTAAATGTGTAATACTGATAGGCACGCAATATTGTAGATATAAGTGCCTAAATAGGGTAGTTTTAACACGTCGTTATCTAATTTATTCCCTATTTTTCACTTTATGAGTTGCTTTGGTATGTTTTTGTTAATTTTCATGGAAATAAGGTTGTTTTAGTGCCAAGATTGGATTGTAGAGACTTGAAGGCCATGATCGAACTTGAGGGCATGCAAGGCTGAGGAGACTTAAATGTTGAAGTTGATTTTGCGTAGAAGTGATCGTAACCCATCGCGAGCACTACAGGGATTTGATGGAGCGCTCAAAAGTGGCATAAAGGGGGTCAGAAATTAAACAAAAGCTTGGAGAGCGCTACACCAAAAGAGGTGAGCGCTACCGAATGATTAGAAGGTCAACCGGTCAATAGGGGGTCAACGGTCAAACGAGAGATAAGGGGTGCGGAAGCGCTACACCAAAATAGGTGTAGCGCTACCAAGAGCTTAAGTGGCATAGCAACGATAGCGTTTTGGAGTCTGTGTGAAGTTTTTCTGGAATTTTTTTAATTAAGATCAAAGGATTAGTATAAATACCCTTTTTAGGCATCAAAATTAGGGTTACAACACACAACTCATAACTTAGGTTTTATTTTCTTAACTTTTGGCGGCTGCTCTCAGAATTATTTGGCAGATTCAAGTTTAATTCAAGTTCTTCAGCAATTCAATTCTTGTTGTTCGAATCTGTTCTTCCCTGCAAATTTGTGGTATCGTGTTTTGTTTCTATTTCAGTTATTAGAATCATGGTTAGATCTAGATTTAATATGTTTGCTGCATTCATTAAAGTCATGAGTGAGTAATTTTGTAGAGTGCGGCTGCGAGGCGAAGGCGCTCCGTGGCTAGTTTGATTAATGTTCTTACTCGGGATCGAATTAATTTAATTTTTGAGCAATTTTAGAATACGAAAACTCTTCTAACAAACAAAACTCAGGCATCGCCGGAATTCGAACGCGCACGAAATCTGGAGACAGGTGGTGCGCATTTGTTAGGGATCCTCTTTCTTATTCTAAAATCAATAAAATGAGTAATTGTGGCCCGAGTAAACATTGGTTAGACTAGTTGCGGACGCTGGGTTCCCACAGATGTACTCCTCTTTAATCCATATTTAATCAAGTTAGTTGGGTAATTTAGTTAGTAAATTAATCTCATTAAATAAGGGGTGGCTACCTAAGAGCAAAGATAAATTGTGAACTCGTCATCTTTGAGTCCTGCACACGTTCGTCCGTCTCTGTAGTTCAACTCCAGTACTTCCAAATATTATGCTACATCGGTCGAGAGTCGTACACTTGGGACGCTTCTTTATTTTAAGTCGCCCGGTTGGTCAAGCAAATACTCCAAATTGGGGGATGTTACTGTCCCTCATGTTGTTCCCAATCTGAGCCGTCTGTGCTCGGCAATGAACGGCTTGGATTTGTTTGGTAGCAGACCATTCGGATGTGTTTGGACAAGATGTAATCTGAACCATCCATCGCCGAGCACGGACGATCCAGATCGGACAAGGGACAGCATGCACCCTGGATCTGTAATACTCCACTATCCTTAAATCGGTATTATATATTGCACTCTAGGCTCGTTTTGTTTTGTTAGAGCTATAACAATTTGGTTCAAATTTAGTTAGAAATATTTATTTTAACCTCAAAAGAATAATCCAGCGATGACAATACTAAATAAAATTTAATTTATATCTCTTTTTTTTCCCGTGCATTTTTTGAAAAACCCAGCGAGGTATCGACCTCGCTGGTTGAAAGGTAGAGTCGCCCCAGGGTGGGAGGAAGAGGGAATTGGACCAAAAATTAGATAGGGGTCAAGACGGTGTCAAGCGCCAGCGGCCGACTAAAGTGCTCTCCCGAACTGAGTATTTGTAGGTGGTCCGGCGATGCCAGAAACATGATGAAGTCTACACATGCATTCCCACCTTCCGGTCCGGAGAGACAAACCACATGCATTACCGTAACACACACTATCATCACAGGACACCATAATGGACAACTAACTACTCAATCACATAAAGGGACCACATAACATGCATGACTATGTACCACATGACAGGAATATTTTTTAATGGACCATGTTAGGTATATTTCACGGGCCAGAAAGAGCCTCTCTCTCTCTCTCTCAAGCTTCAAGCAGCTAGGGTTTCCACTAGGGGCCCGCCTCCACCTCTGCCTCCCCCCTCTCCCTCCTCTCCGTTTCGGTGTATCAATCTACTCTCCAAATTTGCTTGGCGAGTGTTGATCGGCTATGGTGATCATCCTTCTGGCGTTTTGGCTTTCGGCCGATGATCGGTGGGCCTGAATCATCTGTCTAGGTGTCTTGTTAGATAGATTTGGTTGATAGTGGCTGGCGTCGAGGTAATAACAAGTTGGTAGGATAGGGTTTTCATTTTTGTTTTTCTAGTTGCTTTTTTTTATCTACCGGCTGTTCTTTTAAGTTGATGATTGTACCGGTCTAGTTTCCCCGGATACAGTGGGTTGGTGGGCTAATAATCTTTTCGCTTTGGTTGGGTTTTTGGACCATCTGAGTGATATTAGCCCGTCGTGGTTGCAAGGTCTTTGCCTACTGTGACCAATGCCAGCATTACAAAAGGGGCACACCCGGGAGTGGCATCCATTGTTCGTGACTGCGATGGCTCATTGGTATTTCCCTGATATTGTGTTCGCATCATGAACGGGTTGCTGTTGGCTCTGCGATAGCATTCCCTGGACTAAATTCCCATCAAGTTTTTTTTTTTTCCTTTTTTCTTTTGAACCATCATCGAGTTTATTTGCTGTCCATATTTGGGCCTTTGCTAGTCCTAAGGGACTCTAATTGTCTGCATTGCAAACTCCATATGTACCGACCTTTATTGGTGGTGTGAAGTGAGTATAAGACTCGTGTTTTAGATTTAGACATTTAGTCTACCTTTACTGCGTTTATCGTTTATTCATCTTTGTTAAAGTATTTGGTTGTAACCCCTCTTCATTGTATTAAGATGGAAATTTGTAAGTGCCGTATAACTTTCATGAAATGAAATTATTTCTCTCCGATCAAAAGATAAAAAGGGTATTACACTATTACTATTACTTACCAAATCGAGAGTACTTGAAAACCATACATACAACAAGAGTCCCTCGGGTACACTAAGGACAAGATGTCAAATTCCATACCACACCATGTTTAGCCAGGCAGCAAAAACCAAAACAGAAATGTACCTATCCCATTTTACTCTGTTTCCTCTGGGGTACAAATTCAAACATCAAATGCAACCACCTGTTTTTGAGTAAACTACACAAGTCACCATTCTGAGTGCAAAAGAGCAA
Source organism: Vaccinium macrocarpon (assembly GCA_022606695.1). NCBI lineage: Eukaryota > Viridiplantae > Streptophyta > Magnoliopsida > Ericales > Ericaceae > Vaccinium > Vaccinium macrocarpon. The sequence continues at coordinate 27,163,628 of CM040179.1, forward strand.
AAACTCTCCCAACACGAAGTAGTACAAAGCTAGTTTCAATAGTGCAAACCGATGTTTTAGTCATGTCGAAAGTAAAAGAAGCATGGCTGCATGGGATCAAAAGGATTTTTATTATAAATTATGTTAGGGGTTCTCACTACAAGTCTACAAGTACAGCAATCCAAATCAAGATCCACCAAGAAATGTACACAAGCACACTTGACACAATTCACAACAAAAGCGCAGTTTCTGTATATACCAATAAGCCAACTTGATTACCAGGAACAAGTGTTAAACCTACTTGCTTAGTTCACATTCCTCATTTTGGATCCACTGTTCCAGTACCACTGCCTTCTCCAGTCAAAATGTGGTCCGGATCCTGCATAAATATATGGAACTCGGTAATAAGATTGAGAAAGGACTGAAGACAACAGAAAGAAAAGGCAAAGGTGGATTCACCTCCATTCCCCATTTGATGTAATCAGGGGACTCGCATGCTTTGTATTCGTCAACCAAACTCTCAATTATGTCCCTCGATTCATCAAACTCTGAAAGATCATTGTCCTGTCCGTGTACCAAGTTTTATGTGAATTAGACCAACATAATGCAATAAATACAAGTTTTTTTAAAGAGGACCACATCAATGTCTTCTTAAAGGTATTGAGTCGTCGACTAAATTAGAAAGATGGATTGCTGCTTAAAACTTGGGGCAGTTTTGAACATCAATTCCAGTTGCCCACTTGTTTTCCAGCTAAATCAATAGAAATTAATTGAGTACAGTACAGGATGACTACAGAAGGCCATATAATAACGCTCAAGCTAATGATTAATGAATCAAATGTGTTACTTTAGGACTTCAGAAAATGAACTCTTATAAGAATATGTGAAAATTGTAGTTGGAGTTCACCTAATTGACATAGAATAACCAGCAAACCACGTGCAGCAAGTAGATACTATGATTTTTTCTTACGTAGTTTTCATATTATGATCATATGTGTAACTACACATAAAATTTGTGGGAGTGCAGAACTACAGACTACTAATCAATAATGATAGCGGTCACCAATACATTGACAAATTAGACCTGAAACATAATTATGAGGGTGGCAATTACCGCAAACATTGGAAACTTTCGATAGTTGTCAAGAAAGGCTTGCTTCTTTCTCAACTTCTCATACTGGTTTAAGCACTTGCTGAAAAGGTGCCGGATACTTGTATGACTTGCAAGCATTAGCCCACTGACCTAATAAAAGGAAAACCATAGCATATTTTTACCACGTCAAGCCAACATAGCAAGGAAGTTCAGACTTCCTGTAAACTCTCAGGAGTAGAAAACCTCTGAAAAATTCCAAAATACTTTGTAGGAGTAAAATCTCACCCTATGGGCAGTCTGAACATATGGAGATTTTCTAGACAAAGCAACCTGCAACAATAGAAGTGAGAGTTATCAAATATTTCACATAGAAAGAGGAAAATAATGAGCCCCATAGAATATTTGAGGGGTATACCTGAATGCTTGCAGGGCCCCATTCAATAAAATTGACAAGCCTTCTTTCACGTATTCTCTGCAAACTTTCATGAACCTGATTTGAGGACAGCATGTATCAGAATACTGTTCATCGAAATAACGCATCAGACCATTTCCAGCCTAAGAGGCTAATAGAAGACCGCAAACTTCACACTAGAATAGCACAGAAAGCCTCTCAGAATGTAATGCTTCTCCCCGTTAATGCGATGTGTGAGTAGTAAATCAAAATTAAAGTTATCAAGCTCTTCACAAATCCTTGCAAGATCAAGCCTACATGATAGGACTTAAAGCATACAGATCTATCAGGGGGTAAAATTCAGGAATGATAAGGTGATGGTATTTCATTACCTGAGTAGGGTCTACTTCTCCTTGAATGATATTCAATATCGATATGTATTTAGCCTGACTGGCTTCCTTTGTCCGAGCATGAGAGGAAACCATGATATTCTTTGTCTGTAAAACCAAAACCTGTGTCAAAATCACGCCTACCAGTACTTTGTAAAAAAGGTGGCCCTTCAACTTTGCCAACTTTATGCCTACAAGTGCAACTTGTGATGGACAGAGAGAGGGCCCTTCTCGAGCCCTTGAGAAATTCTAACATAGTTTTGCATAGAAGCTGCATTGGCAACAGCCACAATTCCCTGGCAATAGGCTGGCAAAAAAAATATGGGTGTAATTCTTTTACCTGTAGAAGTCTCTTTATAACATCAAGTACAGAAGTTTTACGAATTGCATTAACCTGCCAAGAAAGGATATATCTGCATCAGACTACAACATAAGTGCCTGATTCATCTGCATAAAAAAATTGTCATGGAAAAACCATCATCTCATCTCTGTCTAAGTATATATTCTTGGCTCAACCTCAAAGGCTTCCTCTTCACGCCCTCCAAGATTTGGTTGCTGCTTACACTACTTGAAGTATCGAGCTCTAAATTTAGAGTCTTAGACAAGTGACAGAAAGGGATGGCTTTGAACTCTTTTTTTTTTATTTTTATGAAGGATGGCTTTGAACTTGAAACACTAAAATGCTTAGACTGAGTACTAAATATGAACAAAAAGCAATCTGCTTTAGTTCTATTTATATATGCAGCCACTTCTTTATCATCATCAGCACATTGAATCTCAAATGGAAGAATTAATCCAATCACGTTAGAACTCAGATCTCAAAATTTATTCCATACTAGTATGTAAAATAGATGTGTAAATTGATGAATGTTGAGCTTTTGCAACCTAAAACCAGATGTAAATACTTACTGTCAACTAATCTCCGACTTTCAACGCTATCGATAACGTGCCATAAGATTGGAAGTACACATAGGTACCACATCAACCTCCAGCATAGAATTAAATCTTAATTTAATTTTAGTTACTTTAGTAGAAAAGAAAAGCTAAATGCTTCCCAGATAAGATGAAATATCGTCAAAATGTAAAAATCTAAGCTCAAGAAGTTTTGCGCAGATAATAGAAAAAACATTATTTCATGTGTTATACAAGTGCTAACACCCATCAGATGATTTGCTGAGAAGTACTATGAACTGGGAAACACAATAATCTACATTTTACCTGGCATTCGACTGTGAGTGGTGTATATCCAGTCATCAGGAAATGGCATCTTGGAGTTGGAATTAAAGAGGCAAGAAGGCCAACTAAGTCATTGTTCATATATCCAGGATAACGTAATGTGGTCGTGCTTGCTGACATGACAGTAGAGACCAAAGAGTTTGTTTGAGCAAAAGTAGGATTTGAAAGATGAAGTCGCTCAACAGCAATTCTATTAAGTGCAGTATTATCGAGGACAACAACGCAATCAGCATTCAGTGCAAGTCGCTTGAGCGTCAGAAGTGAATTGTAAGGCTGGACGACCACATCACTTGTCTCCATCTGATTAGGGAATACACTATATGTCTGAACAAGCTTTTTGCTGTAACGATCATTTAGAGCCTCCAAGAGGTATGAGCCCATACCTGCGTAAAACCACAAGCCAGTTATTGAGCAGAAAGCATCAAAAACTGCTCAACAAGTGAACTGTGAAATTGAGCAATTATATGTTCGTGATTATATGAATACCAAGAGCTATGGCAGCCAGCAAATTGTGGATCAGTACTATTAGTAATCAAGACCCTCAAGGCTGTTATTCAAGCTCATTTCTCATCAACGTACCGATGAAAGTATAAAACCCAGGTAAGCCAATGAAGCAGAGGGGAAAGTTGTCACTATCTCATTCAAATATGGTAAGTTATGGATGAATTTCGGTCTTTTAGTAAAGATTAGTAATACCAATGTCCATACAATGAAAATTGAAACTTCTGAAATGGCAATCTCAAAATGAATTGGCAAGGAGTGAGAGGCCCACGAGGCTCAGATGCTTGTTTAGGAGGTGTTATTTTATCAAGGCGGGACAGGCTCTCGAAACATACTTCATAATTTTACAGTTTGAAGAATGGAATTTCCTGGCATTAACCAACTGTTTCTACGCTTGAATAAAATGTAATGCTAGAGAGGAGTTGGAAAGACCTGAGCCTGTTCCTCCAGCAATTGAATGGCATAAAACAAAACCCTCAAGGCTATCGCTACCATCGGCTTCTCTGTCAATCATGTCCATTATGTCCTCTTCAACACCCTTCCCCTGATCAATTGCAACATCACCATCTGACACATAAGTATTCACAGATCACAAAAAAAGTACAAATCAAGATTCTAAACCATATGAGAACTCGTTGGCTGTTCCTAAAGACATCCAGTGTTAGGACGGAATATAAGGATTGAAGCGACTGACAGGGCTCAGAATCACGTTCAGCAGGACAAGGGGCTGCCATTTGTGACTGGCTTGACTAGACTACCACACTAAGCACGAGGAATATAGTAATGAAGTTAAGCTTGTAGATCTTTCGTTATGCCTATTTTGCTTTAGGGGGTTGGTTCATAGGTACAACCGCTGTAACTTTTTGGTAATTGGTATATGTGGTTCCGACAAGCTGAAGATGTAGATCCATATCAAGGGGCTGCCATTTGTGATAATAACAACCGGTACTACACATTGGCAATAGGCACCAGGTTACAGCCCTTTTTAAACAATCCATGCACAATGAGTCATAAATCGCAAGGCACTTTTGTGCTCTGACATGTAAACCGGATTCAATTAAACAACAAAGCGCAAAGTCATAATACATCTAAAGTCCGACCGATAAGAAAGCCATGAGGTAATAAAGAGACAGAAGGAAGAAAACATCCTTAAACAGAAGTCTCATCTAAAAGGTAAAGAAACTGATAGCTTTGCAGACTTGAAACAAAGATCTTATAATACCATCCTTCAACTTGTAACTGATTTACTCCTTCAAAACCTCTGCTTCCTCAACTTTAGAACGCACCAAGGGATACATTAGAAAGCCATCCAAACTACAGCCCTCCTAAAGTTCCAAGCTCTAGTAACTCTTTAGTGTTGCTGCAGGCAATTTTGCATGAACACAAACAGAGCAAGGACTGTATGTGAATTTGGTATAAGTACATGTAGAAGTGTAGATGGACACATGTTGCTGTGTATCTACATAAGAGCAAACAATTGTATACATCCAGTTATCTGCACAGACAAGCGATGATGCTTTCTTTACCCAATTGTACCTCATACATTAGTTTCTCTCTAACGTTCCTAATTCTAAGGATAAACCCTGATAATTTTGAATTTTCCCTACAATTTACTACTTTTGAACTAGAAATAAAGATATAAAGCCATATAAATGTTTGGAGTTTATTCACTACATTTTAAGGAATTCCAAGAGTGTTCTACTGGCTGTCCAAAAGTATAAACATTGTTTTAGTTGATGGCCATGTGAAGATTTTGCAGTACACATGGCCAGAATATCCGAGAAAATTACCAAACAAGGTTCCCTCTGATTAACTGTCCATTCTTTTTAGGTTGAAGATTACAAGCAAATGATATGCAACAAATATGATGGAATATGTCAGATATCACCATAGACTTGGCTTAAATGCCTGTGAAAGCATTGCTTTATCTAATAAATGTTTTTCTCCTTTTGATAAAATATTACGCATAGATATCCACAATCTTTTCATTCCTCCCCACAAAGATTACTCTTTTACCTGTAACCTGTATAATTACTTCTCTTCGCTAATAAAAAAGGTTCAAGTTATACTAGTATTTTTACTCCTAGATATCCACAAATTAAGATAAACTCAACTAATGAAACAACCTCATCAAATCTTCGCCAAGTACATACTAGTACAACTTTATAATAAAAAGAATCATTAGTTGAAACTGTAACACGCAAGCTTATTAGACAACAAGAGAGCAATGAACCTGATGATATCCGCTTGCCCAATTATTTCCTGCACCCCCACCATGATCTGAAAGAAATACATTCTCATGATTGTACAGATTTCTGTATTCACTGTTCTGAATGCCATTAATCACTCTGGGCTCCAAATCAATCAGTAAAGCTCGTGGTATGTAGTGCTGATCGTCAGCTTGATAGAAAAACACATCTTTCCTGTCACCTCCCTGAAATATTTATGCCATGATATTGGTTTCTAAGGAATTGCATTAGAGAAAGTCCCTTATTATTACCAATGTCAAATAATACATACATGTATACCGTGCAGGCGTGCACAAGTAAGCAAGTGAAAATGACATAAGTTAATCGCTAGTAGTCCACCCTTATTACAGTATGGTAATAGAAATGCTTAGTTAAGCATTTCCATCTCTTAACCATCTTTTTTCCTCAAAACTAAATTTTAAATACCCTCAAACCTCCTAGGTGCTATCAGCTCTTATGGGGCCAATGAGCTTTGCTTCAACTTTAAATGGGCCCCAACTAATGGACAGTGGGATTGGTCCCAAGGATTAGTTGCGGAGCTAGTAAGGTGGCACACCTAACTTGATATATAAAAAAACCTTCAAAGTCCTTCTGACATTGACACAAACCTAAACTAAATTGAGTTTTACCCAAGTTTTCACTCAAAAGGGAGATTTTATACTCAAATATGTAAGGCTATTTTCTCTCTGAAATTTACAACTATGCCATTAATGAAGTCTTGTATTCAGTTTTTTGCTTATATTTGGGTTTATTGGTTGGAATGATTGATATCAACCTTTTAATACAAAATTCTGTTCAAAAATGAAAAATAGACAAAACCTTTCACTCAAATTTTGAGTAAAGGCAGTAAAGGCTGGAGATGGGTGGAGCTAAATATGGTCAAGTGGGGTCACTTGATTAACACTAGAATTTCACTAACTATCAGTCAATAAGCGTTTTGTGCAACGCCAATGCTCTGGATGCTGAATGAAAGAAGCATGGTAATGTGCACATAAATCAAAATGATTCTTGGGTCTGCCCTCTCTGATGCCTTTTAGCTTTGATTTCAGGGCATGATTCCGCAGCAAACGCGACGGTTTAGGGGGACCACTGTTTCAGTGGTATTATGTGAGCAGCCACTTTGTGCATTTATTGTCAAAGGTTAGGTCTGTCTCCAATCCATCTGTTTCAGTGGTATTCTGGGAGCAGCCACTTTGTGCATTTATTGCCAAAGGTTAGGTCTGTCTCCTATCTATCCCCCAATTATTGGGGACCAAATGGGTATGTTATTGTTGTTGTTGTGTATCAGTCAATAAGCGTGGATAATACTCATTGAACACTAAAGGAAGTTAAAATTTGCAATACAAATTTTCCAATTACAAATACACATTTGCAAACTTTTGTGCCTAAAGCATGAATGTCGAGTCCTTTTCTGTACATTAACGCTTCCCAAAGGGCAGTCAACCACTAATCTAATCATTTTCTTGCAGTAACAAGTCAGTGATTAAAAAATACGAATAAGATCAAGTAAATCTAGATTTCTGGCTCCGCTCAGGTGCTCCTAGTAGTTTCCTATCTACTTAACACGTAAATAAAAAATTCGAAACTCCCGTTCTTGTTTTCTTGTCATTTTCTCGGCAACCAAACAGATCGAAGGCGTACGAATACAAATTTTGTGAAAATGAGGGAAGAGAACCTGAGTAGCGAAATCTTCGAGGATGCCATCTTTGCTGATGCCGTGCTCGAGGCAGAGTTGCTTCCAAAACTCCATCCCGATCTGGTTCCCGCATTGCCCCACCTGCAGCGTTATTATTTCTCTCGGCATTCTTGTGATCTTTGCTTTGCTTTTCCGTTTCCTTCGTTCTTCTGCAGATAATCAGGGCTCCAATGTGAGAGAGAGAGAGAGAGAGAGAAAAAAAAAAAGGTCTATGGCGGGGGATTCTTCTTTTGAACAGGAGAGAGAGGTAAAGTGAGCTTTTCCTGCTATCTTGCACCGAGTGCGATGTGGTGGTACGAACTGCGAAGGAGCGGTTTTGGGCCGTAGTGAATCGAAGTAAAATGTAGCCCATAATTGGTGGTTAGTAGGCCCAATTGGGGCTGGTTGCAATTTTGTAGGCCTGCCCAAATCCTTTATAAAAAATGGAAAGGTTCGACACAAAAAATGAAATAAAACTCCCGAACAAAATAAAAAATAAAAAATAATAATAAAGAAAAAAATTAAAAGTCAGGCTACATTCCGTCCATTTGGTGAAAATTAAAAGTCAAGCTACACTGCCCGGCTGAGTATTCCGTTTAATTTTAGCAACCCAGTTGATTTTAGCAAATGAGTTCATGGTTGATTTTAGTAAATAAGTTCACCAGGTGATTAAATCATGGTTAATTTTAGAAAATGAATTCACCGAATAATTAAATCCCGGTTGATTTTACTAAAATCAACTGGGTTGCTAAAATCAAACAGAAAACTCAGTAGCTGCGTGTGGCCATAGATATATACTCTGGTATAGACATTTTATACAACTCGTGCATTATTCTTCATCATCCGTATAAGTTAGTAGTATTTCATACTTCACACATTAGTCAGATAATATTACTGTTCTGTTTTTTTTTATTCTTATTCAATTTTTTTCGCATTTGTTAGTTTTGCGGCTATTTTTTGTGGTTTACTAGTTCATCTCGATGAGATGAATCTAAAAAGTATAAAATTATGATCAATTTTAAAAAAAAGTTTACTAAAGACAAAAATAACTCAAATTTTGTGGTTTATTGGATTATTTTGTCTTTATTCACAAAAATTTAAATTTGGTTAATAATTTTATACAGTATTATTTAGATTCTTCTCGTCGAGCCAAAAAAATCGACGTAAAACTAACAAATGCGAAAAAAAATATTGAATAAGGACAAAAAATAAACCACTCATAGTTTTTTTTTTTGCCAAAACGACTCAATCACCCCTATGTCGGAGTTGAATTTAAGATTCTACTAATAATCTAATAAATCTCATCCGTTGAAGTTCAGCATATGCATCTCTTTCACCAAACGAGGTTGCTCATGCGGTAAACACAAGGGTTACAGACCCCATTGCTTGACCACGTATGCATGAGAGATCGGGGAGTTCGTTGTGGATCTCCGAAGCGATCAATGAGCCATTCATCCTTACCAAAATTGAATTGGCGAATCGAATCGAACGGTTGTATAATCTCCATCCAAAATCACCCCAATTGATTCAAAATTTTGATCATTTACGTGGTCGGTACTGGCGGTCAGTACTTATAGAAGCATTGTTTCTCATGTAGTCATGTTCTACAAAATTTTTATGGTATAACAACGTTTGACTCCTCATCAATTATCATGTATACTTAACAGTCAACGCATTTAATTTTTGTCCTTCTTTTGTATGCGCCGAATTAATTTTAATTTTCTATTTCTGTTTCGGTGACATAATTGGGAATGCAAAGCTAACCATACTCCCATTTTTTTTTTATAATTTTTAATAAACGATTATCTAACAAACGAATATTCTTGCAATTTATATACATGCGATCTGATCTAAGCAAGTTTTATTTAATGATGACACTTGAGTCCTTGACACCTGTAGAAGCCAGAAGACAATTTTATCCCTAACAATAACACATGGGTGCTGTTTCCGAAGGGATAACATGGACACTGGCCGATCATGGAAAGATTAGCCATGAACGACTCAAATCATCTTTCAAAAAAATTAAGCATTTTCTTGTAGAATAGATCCGAAGTCGTCATGTAATCGATTCTGACGGTAGTGGTTGGCCCAACACATATGTTGTTCTCGAAGGAACAACACCATCCCCATTCCTCACAGACAAATTTTGGAGCCCATGCCTCTTTAGTAATTAATTGGTAAAATTTGCTTAGCTTGCTTTTCTCGTCTATTTAGTATTTTATCTCTGTTTCTTCAATTATTTTGTGTCTTCGTTTAGATTCAAAATATGCAAATAAGTGAAACAAACAAAAAGTGTAGGGGATTATGATCAAACTCGAGTATATGAAATTTTGTATATCACATAAGCTTAGAGTCTTATGAGCCAAATAATAAGTTTTTCATATTTTTTTGTTGTAACTTAATCGAGCTAATATGTATTCAAGCTAGGTTGGTTCATTAATTATTTGACTCGCACCCAAACCATGATATAAACAAAAATTAAGTTCTGAGAGTATATTATTTTTACATTATGTAAGCTTCTCGAAAGTGTTAAATTATGGCTCCATTTGCTAGAACTTATAAGTTAGCTTTTAAAATTATTATTTTTAAAATTAAAATAAGTTGTAGAATTGTTTTTCTGTAAGTTGTAAAAAAAATTAACTTGTTTGCTTGAATAAACAGTAAAATAGCTTTTTATAAACTAAATGTCTAGATATCCTTGTAACTTGAGTATGAATAACTTATTACGTTTGGATCTTTTTGTCCATTCATATTTTAATAACTTAAAATAAACCAAAAAAAAAGTTTCAAATTAGAGCTTAAAAAAGTCAAATAATTAATTATTTATAATTGTTAACAAACACCATTCTTTAGCTTTTGTTAAACAAATAAGTTAGATTATAAGTGCTAGCAATTAAACTGGATCCTATGTAAGGCTGCTTTGAAAACTTATCAAGCTTTCAAATGTATCCGAGTGGAACTTGTTCCCCAAACTTGTCTTATTCTCAAAATTGATTTATTGTGCTTTACGAAATAAGTCATCTCTCACAATATATTAACTCAAAAAACAACTTAAGCCAGTTTCATAGACTTAGTTTGCGAAAACACAATTGAAATTATACTTGCTACAAGTACCAACCAAATTGGGTACCATCGGTGCACAAATGCCGTGCGGAGCCCACTTAAGGGCTCTGCTCCGCACTAATGATCCGAATCATTTAAAAATTTTAAAATATTTTTTTGAAATGAAAAATAGGTACATTAGATCAACTAGCTGTGTGAGTATACGTTCAAACTGATTTCTTGCAGGGCCGCTCAAAAAATGTATTTTAAAATCTTTAAATATTTCATATCATTTGTGTGGAGCCCCTTAAGTGGGTCTCGCACGCCGTGCACCGTTGGCACCCTCTTGGTCGGTACCCTTCGCTCCCATAAATTATAGGGTTTGGTACGATTAATAGCCCTGTGAATGAGGGCGATTTGGGAATTTCGAACAAATTAATTTCCCTTATTAAGAAAGGCTAGTCTTATAGGAGTACTCTAATAAAAAGAGTAGTGTACCACTTACGAACAAAGCTGGCCACCTTGATTTATAAAATCAGGAAGAATCTGCGTTAGGGAACCCAGAAAATTCCATGTAATTGCCAACTCTCTTCAAGAAAAACCCAAGAAGAATTTCACATGGAGGAGATGCACGAAAGAGAAGGATCCAATGAAGGAACAGAGGAGGAGGAGGAGGAGAAAGATGAAGGATTGATCATGAAGGTATGGGATTGCGGAAGCCCATTATACGATTCATACGAATTGGCTTCACTGGGTCATGTAATCGACAGGCACGTACTGGCATTGCCGTTTCTCAGCGGATCGTGGCGGCCGAAAAAACAGATTTCTCACTCTTCTTCTGTTTTCCCAATAGCAGAGGAGGAGAGGGGAGCAGGAAAGGCTAAAGGGTCTTCCTCAATGGTGCCCTGTTTTGGTGATTTGTTGGTGTGGAAGAGGAGAGAGAAGGAAGAGAGAGAAGAAAAGGCCAAAAAAGTGGTTATGAGTGGTGGTTTCTGTGAATTTGTTGGCAAGATCAGTCCATGGAAGAAATAATTAGCCACTGGAATCAACTTCGCATTTTTTCTGAATATCTTGAGCTGTTCTTTATTTTCTATGTTTGTGTTAAGTAAACTTTGCTTGTCTTAATTGTTAATTTTGTGTTCTTGCTGTGTTTTAGGCTCTTTAATGTGTATACTCCTATCCTGTTTTATGTATCTATGGTAAATAAAGAGGCTTTTTTGGGGTATTTTTCCCTCGATCGGATGGCTTTTTTGGTGTTTAATTGGTACATTTTCTAATGTTGTGAACTCTTTCTGCTCAGAGATTGGTTTCCGTGTCATTGGGCAACTGATTTCAAGAACTTAATTGGGGAAAACCTGAGGAATGATCTGGTATAGACACCGGCCGGCTTGCACGGGAACAGACACGGGTTTAGACGGGTCAGGCACAACATGACTTGGCACAATTTTGTTGTTTTTTACACAATTTTTTTTTCTGACAAAACTCAGTTGGAGATGGGCTAGCACAAGCACGGCATCGTTAAGTAAATGGGCCGGCACGGCACGAAAGACGGTTAGCACGAAACTAAATGGGCCTGGCCAACACAACCCGTTTGACACCTCTATTTTGGTGGTCAATGCTAGGGATTATTAGTGGTTTGCTTCTTCTTGGTCTCTGGTTTCAAACTTTTCTAGTGCTATGAACTGCCATGGGACGATTTCATAGGGATTTTGTTAGGAGTTTAATTGGGCATCATTCAGCCCGACCCATTTGATACCTCTATTCATGATGTCAATGCTAGAAATTATTAGGTGTTCGTTTCCTCTTAGTATTGGGTTTCAAACTTTCCTAGTGCTATCAACTATTGCATGACGAATTCACATGGATTTTGTTAGGATTTAAATTGGGCCTATAATAATGAAAAGTGACATTAATCTCCTTCAAATTACTGACATTTGTATTTGCTGTCTAGGACTATTGAATGGGGTCGGCACCCGTTGCTGGTCGTCGACCCTTCTTTTTAGGATAAACCTATAAGTACAAAGGGTTTGGTACAGAAAATATATCGAGCTCTCTTGAGGACCTATTTTTGGGTCCCACACGAGTGATCTGAACCGTTAATTGTTCTTAAAACATTTTTCCAAAGGGCCCCACCAAATTTCAGCTCAATCGGATGGTTAGAAGTGCTTGAACCAAAGTCCCACCGTTTCAAACAAAAAATTTGATTGAAGCGGTGAGACTTTGGTTCAAGCACTTCTAACCATCCGATTGAGCTGAAAATTGTGAAGGGCCCTTCGGAAAAATGTTCTAAGAACAATGAACGGTTCAGATCACTCGTGTGGAATCCAAAAGTGGGTCCCTAAGAGGGCTCGGTACATTTTTTGTACCAAACCCTTTGTACTCATAGCAAAGTCCTTTTTATGTGTCCCCCGACTCCATTCGAGCCGTTTATTTCACGTATTTATGCTTTAGATCTCATCTCGCCTGAACATAACTGAGACGTCTATTGTTTGATGCAATTTGACTCGTTGCGCGAAATTGACGACTCAAATGGGGATTGGCAGCCCTGCTGACCATTTAGGGTCACCAGGGTCCATATGTAACTGTAGTAACAAATGACCTGGCATGTTTTATAGTATCATTTAATAAAAAGTGCTCTATAACAAATGACCAGACACTAGATCAGGTTGGGTAGTTGATTCCACCGCCTTTCATATTATACCACATGGGATAAATCTGAGGGTACAGAAAAAATAACACACAGAAAATGAACAGATGGTATTTGGGGATTCACTTTTGGGTCTCATACGATTGATCCGAACCGTTCATTTTTCTTAGAACATTTTTCTGAGGGTCCCTACAAAATTTCAGCTTAATCGGACAGTTAGAAGTCGTTCAGCCAAATCTCCACCGTTTCAATAAAAAAATATTTCAATTGAAATGGTGGGGCTTTGGTTGAATCTAACCATCCGATTGAGCTGAATATTTTTGAAGACCATCGGAAAAATGTTTTAAGAGTAATGAACGGTTTGGATCGTTCGTGTGGAACCCAAAAGTGTCTCCCCAAACACGAACTGTGCGTTTTCTGTGTGTTTTTTTTCTATACGGCCAGCACTGTCCATACACGTGCATACGTTTTAATTTTTACTTAATTTCATATACTTGACCCCGCAGGCCACAATTATGATGTAATTGTCCCAAACATGAGGTAACCTTGCTAAAATTATATATTCAACTCTTTTGCAACTCTATAATTTTTTTAATTGTAGCTCAATGGTGCTTATGGATGACTGTACAACACTCACTTGAATATATATTTCACAGATATGAGTATATGTTTACAAACTTTTATGCATTTTTTTTTTTTTTTTGATATTAAGGCACCTTATATATTTCACAGATATGAGATCAATATTGACATTTTTCTATTGCTAAAATATTTTTTTATTAACTAATACGAGAAGAGGAGTATGTTTCTAAATATGAACCCCGTCGTTCGATATATCTGACTTTGCTACTACTCCCATGTGTACAAATACCAGTTCAAGTACTTTCTCAACTCAAGAGGCTATCAAAGATTAGGCTGGACCTTTGGCTAAAGACAAAAAACTAGTAGTTTTTTTGATTTTTGTGTTTTGTTTTTATTCAATTTTTTTTTTTTTTTTGCATTTGTTAGTTTTGATCGATTTTTTGTGGTTTCTTGGTTTGTTTCGATGAGAAGAATCTAAAACGTATAAAATTATTAACCAAACTTAAAATTTTGTGAATAAAGACGAAAAATTATGGCAAAAACCCGGTTTTTTGGTTTATTTTTCGTTTTTATTCAGAAAACTTTGAGTTTGGCTAATAATTTTATACTTTTTAGATTCCTCTCGTCGAGACAAGCCAAGAAACCACAAAAAATTGACCGAAAACTAACAAATGCAACTTTTTTTTGAATAAGGACAAAACAGAAAAAACTAAAAAACCATTTTTTTTTTTTATTTAGCCAAATCAAACCTAAACAGATGAAGCCTAATTTCGAGACACAAATCCCGCTCACCAAAAAATAAAAAATAGTAGAAACAAGCACGAACAAGAAAGTGACTAGCTCTATCCACATATAACTCAAGATTTTGCTTAGTTTTGACGATGTCGGGTGTGGGGTGATTTCGCCTCGGGTGACCCGGCTTCCTCCTAGCCCGACCTACATAAGCAACAAAACGTCAAGTCAGCCACTAGAGAGAGAAAACCAATAGAGAGAGTAATTTAGATCTAGAAGATTGTGTTCATACCTCTAGGGTTTATCCCTTGGTATTTATAACCTCTCATATGCTTGCTCTCTGAGCTAAATATGCTCACATACGTGCACATGCTCACACAAGTGGGATGACATCATCCCTTATTACATTTGGCCCATGGCCCCCAGTAGACACGTAAGGATGATGTCACCTCATCACATTGGCCCGTGCCATAGGAGATAAGGCCCGACTGCCTTCCTTTCTAACGACTCGGCCCACATAGCTCTCGTCCTAAATCGCTATGTGGGCCTTCTGGTCTATCTGTTATATTGATCTTGAACCATAGACCCAATACTTTAAGCCCACAAGGGCTTAGCCCAATTTGGATCTCTTCTCAGCAATCCGAACCATAACTTTGTCCGGATTTTTCACACTACATTTGAGAAGAAAAAAAAGGGGAGTGAAAGCTCAAAAAATATTAGCATAAATGTGAAAATATTTAGTAATGTACAAATAACTACTAATTTGCACACATGTGCATCGCGTGTGGCCAGGCGCCTGGTTGTGTACCATAATGTAGGGTAGAATTTCATATAACTCCCCATCTAGTACAATCATTCGATCATGTACACCGAAAGAGCAGCTCCCATAAATGTCTTCCCGTGAAATTTGTGCGCACTCATGTGATTCATGCAATCGAGGTGGACAAAATGCACATGAATGCTGCTACGTGCACATATGCATGTGTACAGACAGCGTACCGACAGCATTGTCGACGCCATTGTGGGTCTCATCTGGTTGATCCGAGCCGTTCATCCTTTTCAAAATCAAATTCCGATTGCATTAGCTCAGAAATCGAGGCAATCGGACGGCTGTATGAGCTCAATCCAAAATCACCCCATTTCATCCAAATGTTATTGAATGAAATGTAGTGATTTTGGATCGAGCTCATACAACTGTCCGATTGCCTCAATTCCCACAGAAGCTCACTCAGAATTCGATTCTGAGAATGATGAACGGATCGAATAGACCGTTTGAGACCCACAATGGCATCAGCGACACCATCAATATGCCGTGGTACATTTGGGTCGGTGCGGAAAGAATTACTCAGTGGGCATCCTCATTTGAAGGCAAGCATTTCATTGTACTTGGGATTTTGACGTTTGACTTATTGTATACCACGCATTTAATTTTGGTCCTTTTTTGTTTTTAATCATAAATGTGTTCCTACTATTTTTTTTTTCGGTGACATAACTACCAAAACAGAGCTACTCCGTATATAATAATCATAGACACATTAAATTTTTTTTAGTAAAAGAAAATTGTAAAGATTTAGCGGATCTATCATTTTCTTTAACAAAATTTGTGGGTTCTGGTTTAGGCAAGTAATATTTAATGACATTAATTGGATGCTTGTCTACATCAAATGACAATTTTATCCCGCAGTCAAGGCCATGGGTGGCACGACAATTACTCCATGCATGAGCTCAAAAAACTTATTCTTTGCTCGAACGAAGCTAAAGTAAATGAAAGTGAGGCCTT
Source organism: Vaccinium macrocarpon (assembly GCA_022606695.1). Taxonomy (NCBI): domain Eukaryota; kingdom Viridiplantae; phylum Streptophyta; class Magnoliopsida; order Ericales; family Ericaceae; genus Vaccinium; species Vaccinium macrocarpon. Next base: position 27,179,924 of record CM040179.1, read on the forward strand.
ATTATCCAATAGATTTTAGGTACATTTTATAAAAATCTCATAAAATGAACATTTTATTGAGGGGTGATAAAAAGGTGTTGTTTTCTCAACTAATAAAATGTAGTGGTTTTCCTATAGATTTTATAAGGATTTTATATAAATCTCATAAAATCAATTTTACATTTTGTGTTCAGATTAGAGTGTCATAAAATGTGAGATTTTATGAAACAAAAATCTATTGAAGAACAAAGCCTGAGGTTAGATAAATTTATGAGTAATTTAGGCATGATTTTCCATATGCTAAAATCAAGTGGGTGATTTTAGCAAATGAAGTGGGGAGGTGATTCTATCTCCAATGAATCTGGACAAATACGCAAATGAAAAACCAAGCCTTACTAGTTAGTCCGACATTAGAGTTTATTCTGCGTATCTATTATTTGAATCGATTTTAAACGAGCTTTTGAAGATTTAAGCAAGTGTCAAATTCAAGTACCTTGGTGTTATTAAACAATTGTGTCAATGAGGGGCAAATTTGGACTTTGAAACAATCTAAATATCCTCATTAAAATGGTTGCCCTCCTATATAATTAAGGAAATAGCTACAATATACACTCCTTATTTGGGTGTACCATATGCACCTATTGTATGGTCCAGATTGTGTCACCTTATCGACAATCGTAACATTTTTTAGTTTTTTGTAACTTTTCGGCAATATGATTTGTAACGTTTTCTATGATTCGTAATATTTTGGTATGTCTTATAACTTTTACAAAAAAAATTCGTAACCTTTACAAAAAATTCGTAACTTTTCCAAAAAATTCGTAACTTTTCTAAAAAAATCGTAACTTTTACAGGGGTGTGTGTGATACACACCCAAATAAGAGGTGCGTATTGTAACCTTTTCCTATAATTAAAGACAAGTTACCGTCCAAGTTTGTCACCTTGTATATATTACTATAAAATCTAGGAGAATTTACGTTTGGAAACCCCAAAAATATGTGCCAAATTCAATTCATAAACTCTCTTTAATCTCATCATTTGAGAAAATCAAAGAAAATTTCACATGGAGAGGATGCACAAAAGAGAAGGATCCAATGAAGGAACAGAGAAAGATGAAGGAATAATCATGAAGGTATGGGATTGTGGAAGCCCTTTATATGATTCATATGAACTGGCTTCACTTGGTCATGTAATTGACAGGCATGTATTGGCATTGCCATTTCTCAGCGGATCGTGGCGGCCCGTAAAACAGATTTCTCATTCCTCTGCTGTTTTCCCAATAGCAGAGGAGGAAATTGAATCAGAAAAGGCTAAAAAAGGGTGTTCAATGGTGTCTTGTGTTGGTGATTTGATGGAGAAGTTTTTGCGGAAGAGGAGACAGAAAGAAGAGAAGCCCATGAAGGTGATGATGAACAGTGGTTTCTGTAACAACATCTGGAACAGGGTTGGTGATCCTCGGGGGGGAAATAGTTTACAATAATGTTAGAATATAGGAAAAGTTTTCTCGAAAACGTCCAGGAAATCTAAACGTTCATTTCTAATCTGAACTGTTCATTTCTCTTCCCTAGACGTTTTCGGGGAAACTCTTCATGTACTCTATCATCCCTCAAGAGCTTAATTTCCTAGTCGTGATTCAAACATTTATCTGAATAAATATATTCGGTGTTGTTGATCTTATTTGCGTTTCATAATAATCTGTCTACAATTCATATCTTGGGATGTATGGATATGTATTGTTCGGACCAGCTTGTGCGCATCTCGACTAAATAAAATTGATTTCGTTTTTCTTTCATTTTCTTGTATTTCTGGTCTGGAATCATAATTAGGAATTGGCTCTAATGTTTAGCGAAGCTAATTTCAAGCCAGCTTCCATTCTTTTATTCTCCTGCTGCGCTCTACAAGATTAGCAGAAAACAATGCTACTAATCGATTCCTTTTCATACGAAAACTTTTAACATTGTTTTCAACTCTTACAAGGTATGCGAAAGTTGGTCCGAATTGTTCAATATTTTTAAAACGTGTTTTTAAGGGTCCCACGAGAAATCAACCAAAAAAAAAACCGGAAAAAACTTTATCCGAGTAGTTTTTCATATACAATTTTTATGAAAAATTGTTCAGATCAAGCACTTCCCAGTATTGTTTTTTGCTAATTTCTAGCGGGAACCTTTAAAAATACTTTTTAAACACATTGACCGGTTTGAATCATCGAAATTTGATCGGGATCTATGAAGTATAGACGAAGATTGGATTTTAAGGGGTTGGATAGGAAATTTAGCGTGTATGTGTGTGTCTATATATATATATATATATATATATATATATATATATATATCATTCTCCACGTCAAAATATTTACACGTACCCATGCAATTTCGTGAATTGTCATGAAAAAAAAAATGTCAAGCGATTGATATACTACAATTTTAAATTTAACTGCTGTACAAATTAATAATCCATCAGGAGAGGAAAGCTGCAACTACTTGTGAAATCCGACTGCCGACGTCAACAGCAAAGGTGAAATCTCTCTCCCTCTCCCTGATCTCTCTGAGCTTTTTTATCTCAGGACTTCATACTGAGTAATATTAATACCAAACCCTCAATTTTGAACTAATTTTTTTCACCTGATTCGTAAATTACACATGTATTCTTTCAGGAAATTGTAATGACCCTATTTTAGCCCTATTTTTTTTATAGTCAAATAAATTATTTTCAAAATGAGAATAATTATAAAGACCTGAATTTCCGAACACGTGGTGTTAAAGATTTGATTTATAAAAATTATTAGTTCATTTTATTTTTAAATTTTCTTTTGATATACGAATACACATGCGGGTAAGTAATTAGCTATATATATACATATACATAATTATATGCGTAACTTTTAACATGCTCTTATTAATGCCGAGTAAGGCTATCCTGACCCAAACATTACCATGTCATTGCCACACCCATCCCCTACTAACTCACCTTGACACTACAAGTCTGCAATGCCCAACCACCATCCCATCCCCTTATTTACTCTATTGTCTCTATTTTCTCTTATAACAATTCCTTCCCTCGAGCTTCTATTTTCTTAACATCACAAGCAACAGAAAGAGAGAGCAAGTAGAGAGGGTCAGAAAATAAGAAGAAGTTCCGGAGCAGGACAAAACCCACCACCGCTCAACGTCACCGTGTCCCACTCAAACAGCTCCGACTTTAGCTAAATCTGTAGGAGTTAAGGTAGGCTTATCCTACCGAACCCTCTTTTGTGTTAATTTAATTTTTAGTTGGGTAACGAATGAAACTCCATAGCTTGAAACTTCAAAACGGCGAGCAAACCCATGGCTGCCGAAACTTTTATTCGGACAGTCAGTCCCACATTTTATGTTCCGAAAACAAAATTTATGAATTGGACTACCTGTCTGATGACACTTAAGACCTTAGAGTTTCCAGATTTGTGCCACGTTCATTGCAAATAAATTCACTAGGACATTCATCATATTAGCCGACCATGTCCATAGGAGTATCAGTACATGTGTTCTACTAAATATCATAAACGTGGCTATGACAAAGGGGTGCACGGGTTTGGCAATTTCAAGGGGTGCACCTTGATTCCTAATCTACTAAATAGAAATCCCATCTATTTATTTTTTCATAAACAACCAAGAAGGTTTGGCATTTAGCCACAAATTAGAATTTATTTGTGAAGCCAATTGACAAAAAGAATATAAAGGCCAAGTTACATGATGCTATGCATTTAGATTATTTCCATTTAGAAAGTCATTACGTACGTTATTTTGCATTGAAATTTCAAATTGTGTGTTAATATTATTATTGTCCTTCATTTTCTTTTATTGTTTGAATGGATTATTATTTGGTTCCCTATAGTTGTTTACGTTGTTACTAAAGTTGGTTATACAAGTTTAGTTTGGACAATAGGATTACTTGGGTGGTTATGAAATGTGAGAAATACACTGTAGATGATGAGTAAGTAATATGGAAAAAGGATTATGAGAAATGATGATGAGAAAAAAAAAAAGGTGCACAGGTTGGACCTTATTGTGAGGATGACCTTTGTGGGCTCTGAAGGAGAAATGATTGGTTTAGAATTCTGGTCATTGAGATTTCGAAACTCTAGGTAAGGCACGATGGTGATTGGCTCCTGGACGGTTTGGTTATAAGGGTGGAGTTGTGCTTGCATCACAACCCGGGGCAGCGTGCTTGTGTCAACCCGGTGAAGTCTTGTTCATTCCTTGTGTGGTTGCGGATGGGAGACCCAAGTAGCTAACTTTGCTCTCATCCGGGCCTTAATCTACGAAGGGGTGTTGAGTCACACCAGTTGGCTTACGCTGGAGGTTATATGGTAAGAAAGATTTCTGAGGATGGAATCTTAGTTATCACATAGGCTGATGGATAGTAATAAAGTGAAGATTTTGATTACTTTTAACTTATTGATTATCCATGTTTATATGCATAAAATGAATATTATTGTTACATCTATCTTGTTCATTATACATGCTTACGTGCTAGATACGTGTGGGTTAACTAGTGTAGGATATATCTATTGAGCGTTTTATGCTCACGGTACTACGTAGCCTATTATTTGTACGTCAGGTATAAAAGACGGAGCAGAAGAGCCATATCAAGTCGAAGAGGATGTTAACTGTAAAGTGAACCAAACAAAGGCTAGATTTTCTTTTCATAGATGCTTTGTTTATTTTCAAAAATTTTTGCACGAAGTTGTAATTCTATTTTAGAACTCTTTGTTTCAAATTTTCAAAGTAGTTGTAATAAAACAAAATTTCTGTTGTTAATCAATTCATGAGTTTGTATCAGATAAATTATTTGGAAAATGTTTTAACAATGTTTCTGAAAATCCGGGTTGTTACAAAAATGATCAAGAGATACACCAATTAAGCAAGACACCTTTTGGGGACAACTTTTCCTTGATGGTGTTGAGAGTTTAGAAAGATGCATCGATCTCGCCATCACTTCCGCAGTGCCAGTGTGCACAAAGCCCAAATTTCTGGGGAGTATCCATGGAGTCTACCACATTCGGTGGGCCAAATATACATTGAATGACCCATATCCACTTAAAAGGCTAAGCCTTGTAAGTGGTGAGTCATCCAATTGTATATTAAGGTCCAACCCTTTTTCTATTTTTTCAATGTGGGACTTAATCTTCACACATGTTCTAACAAATCTCCCCCTCATGTGTGAACCGTTCATTGAGCCTTGCCCGTTTCTTTGCATCCAAGCTCCCCCTTGATTCTAATCTACTACTCTCAACCCAATCTTCCAAACTAGGCTTATTTTACACCAACTCCAACGGTTCAGATCCATCCATCGAATTCTCCATTGAGAGCCAACGTGCCCATTCATTGGCACCATGCTCCCCGACAAGAAACTCCATTGAGAGCCAATGTGCCCATTCACTAGCACCATGCTCTCCAACGAGTCAACGTGCAACACGTGTTCCATTCGCTTGCATCACCTTGCAACAGGAACACCGCATTACTTGCACTATTGGATTTTTCTATTCCTTGGAGTTCACCATGCAAGCCTATTCATGGCGCGCCCTGCCCATAGATTGTCAGTCATTGGCTCTGATACCACTTGTTGGGAGTTTAGAAAGATGCATCATTCCCGCCATCACTTCCGCAACGCCAGCGTGCACAAAGCCCAAATTTCTGGGCAGTGTCCATGTAGTCCACCACATTGGTTGGGCCGAATATACATTAAATGACCCATATCCATTTAAAAGGCTAAGCCTTGTAAGTGGTGAGTCATCCAATTGTATATTAAGGTCCAACCCTTTTTCTATTTTTCCAATGTGGGACTTAACCTTCACACATGTTCTAACAGATGGTCCTTGGCCTAACCCGAATAAGAACAAGTTTGTATTTCCATCAATAGGGTTCATTACATGGGTCATAGGTTAGAAGATCTCTCTGCTTTGTTCAATCACTTGAACAATAATGGTCGAAGGTATTACAAATTCTTTCAATTGGTATCATATTAGTAGTTTATGATATTTTAGGTTAGCTCATTAATGTCTTGACTCCGCCCTTGGTCGTAAGGGTACAAATTTCTTTCAATTGGTATCATATTAGTAGTTTATGATATTTTAGGTTAGCTCATTAATGTCTGGACTCCGCCCATGAACGTAAGGATATTTCATATACCTTTGCATCTTATATAATCATTCGATCGTGTATTCCAAAAGAGCTGCTCAAAGACAAAGTTGTAGATGAGTGAAACACATAAATTTTGTATGCGTACACTTATGGGCGGATGGACAGGTGAACGAGGGGTCCCAGGCTCCTGCACATCCCCCAATTCTTGTTGCGGAGAAATGTTCACCCCAAGAATCGAACCCGTAACCTTTGTCTCCTGCGCGAGAGCTTTCCAACTAGACTAGCACCCATATTGTTTCACTATGCATAATGAAAAATAGTTATATTATACGCTAATTTTTTTTTTTAAAGTTCCACTTTTACCGGTATTTTCATAAAGACGCCAGTAAAAGTTTTTTTGCCAACGTTAACAAAAATGCTAGTAATATTTTGGCGGGAAATTCAACTTTTGCTGGTATTTTTTTAAACAAACACCAATAAAAGTTAATTAGTGACTTTTTCCAATATTAATAAAATGTCGGAAATGCCCCATTTTGGCGTAGTGACCGTTGAAAATACCAAAAATACTACAGTGGAAACTTAACCCAATAGTAAGAAAATTAGAGGTTCAATTAATATTTCACGGATTTGAGCGTTGACCCTTTTCTGTGGCTAAAACCATTTTTTATGAGCAAAAACAAGAAGATCGGCCAAACATGTTTCTAAACATTGAACATGCCGTCTATTGTTTATTTACACTCCTCAGGTGCAATTCGACATCACTAATTAAGCAGAGCAGAATTACCATTCCAAAAGAAGAGATAATTTGAAAGATTTATTTCATACAATGTTAGTTTGCTCCTAACCTAAAATAATTTTTGAACATACAAATAACTGATTAAATTAAAGGGACAGAGTGCAGTTAATCTAGCTTTTCACAAAATTACTTATAGAGACGATTCACGAGTTACTGATTTTTATGGTAAAACATTTTGCGGTATGAAACTTTTTTTTTTTTTGAAGAGCAAAAATTTTATTAACCTTTGAAAACGAATTACAAAGATTAAAAGGATCCCAACGACAAGGCAAAAAGACGAAGAAAGGGCAAAAATACAAAGAAACTCCCCTCACACCGAAGACACCTGTCGCTAAGAACCAAGAGGGAAAAAACAACCTGATGCTGGCAAGAAGCCAACCAAAACCCCCAACAAGAAAGCATTACCCCAAAAAAGAAACCTAAGCCAAAGCCTCAAACAAAACCCAACCAAATGCCTAAACTATCGCCACAATTAACTTGCAATAGAAAATTTGCTTATGACATCATCGTCATCCCCCAAAAAATCTTCGCCCAAGATTTGCGGTATGAAACTTGTTAAATGTCAAACATGTATTCCTTATATTTTCGTGGAATCGTTAAACATACAATAAGTTGCACAAACGATGAGTGACTTTGAACATACCACGTCCAAAGACAATACTAGGGGTGCAACCGGTTCGGTTCGGTTCGGTTCAGGGGCTACTAGGAACCGAAACCGAGTTTTGAAGGTCGGTTTGGTTCCTGCAGTCCGGTTCGATTCTCTTGGTTCTTGTTGTTGGGCTTTATTTTAGGCTAAGCCCATTACAAAACGGTAGCCCATTCCAAATTTACAGCCCATTAAAGTTATTTAAGCCCATTTGAAGTAGTTTAGCCCATTCAAATTCAATTTCAGCCCATACATTTTAGCCCATTTCTCAAAAAATTCAACAGATCAAAGAACCTAAAAAGAAACACACACACACACGTAGAGAGAGAGAGAGAGAAAGAGATTTCTCCTTAGATGAGAGTGCTCGAAGTTCAATCGCAGATTCGCAGGTTTTCTAGAGCTCAAAGTTCGATCGGACTCATCGGAGGTTTTCCAGTTTCCACTGCTAGTCGGCCGTTGCTAGACTCGCTACTCGGCAAGACCAGACGAGAGAGAGAGAGAGAGAGAGAGAGAGCCGCAACCCCAGATCTGGACTGAGGAGTGAGAGTGAGAGACAAGAGTAGACTAAAGAGAGAGGGGTTTTAATTTTAGGGTTAGATTATATATATATATATATATATATATATATATATATATATATATATAATTTTAAATATATATATTTTTAAAAAACGGTTCGGTTCAAAAATCGTAAGAACCGGGAACCAAACCGGATTCAAAAAAAATTCTCTCCAACGAACCGAACCGGGAGATGAAATTAAAAACTGGAAAAATTAACCGGTTCGGTTTGGTTCTTGTATTTCGATTCGGTTGACGAGGCGGGTTGCGTCAACATGGGAGCGAGGATTTGCGCCCACGTAGGTCTAAAAGGCCTAGCGGTTTTGTCGGTATCGATACGAGTTTTTTTTTGTGATCGATACCGCGGTGTTCATTGGCGAGCGATCGAAGCCCGCAGCGTATCGATACAGGATTCTTCCCGTATCGATACCGAGTGTCCTAATTAGCTTGCTACGATATTTTGGTGTTTTTTCTGACTTTTTTCCTTTTAATTATTTTGCGCTTTTTCCTTGTTAAACAGCTAGGGTTTCTTAGTTCCTATATAATAAGTTGTAAGCCTAAGCGGCTAGGGTTGGTTGTGATTGAATACAGAAAACCGAGTTTTTACTCATATTTGATCGTTTAAGGAGGGAGTACCTCTGGGTCGATCTTTCGTTCGTGTCTCTCTTGCACGTTTGTTTTCGTTTCCATAGTCTGCGCTGCATCATCGGTTCAACGGTTTGGTTCTTGTACTCAGTTCGGTTCAACGGTTTTTGTTCACGCTTAGACAATACCGTGACGTGATGCAAAGATCAGACCAATTAGTACGCTCAGTTATGTTTTCATGAATATTTCTAAGAGCCATTTTTGTCAATTTTCATAAACTTGTAAACCTAATATTTTACTATTATAAAGGCAATAATCTTTTGCTTGAACTTCAGTTTTGTGGTTGGCGCACACTTTAGTTTCGCAAACTACCCCTCCAAGGCTCTAACTACCTAAAGAATCTACCAAAAACAAAAAACAAATTGTCACCCCAAATTTTCTTCCCTCCTCTTCTCTTCTTGCATGTCCTAGATTTCATTTCAGACTAATCTCAATTGAAGATTTTTCTCTTTCCATCTTTTATATCACACGATTTGCACACATGCGCATCGCGTATGTATTTCATATAACTCGATCTTGTATTATCATTTGATCATGTATACAGAAAGAACTGCTCAAAGACAAAGTCGTAGTTTAGCAAACCACATAAATTTTGTATTCGTACTACTCTAATGTTTTGGTTCTAGACCTCTGGTCTTGATTCCTCCACATTAATTTGAATCCCATAAATGTCTTCCCTTGAAATTTTTGCACACTCATGAGATTCATGCAATCTTTTGTCCACCTCGTTTGAAGGCAAGCTTTTCATTGTCTACCAATTTTAGTACTTGCTATTTTGACGTTTGACTTATCATGTCCTTAAAATTTTCAACGCATTTATTTTTTGTTCTTTTTGTTTTTAATCATAAATATGTTTCCACTATTTTTCTTTTGGTGACATAACTACCAAAACAGAGCTACATAATCATAGACACATTAAATATTTTTTTCATTAAAAGAAAATTGTAAAGATTTATCAGATCTGTCATTTTCTTTAACAAAATTCGTGGGTTCTGGTTTAGGCAAGTAATATTTAATGACATTAATTGGACACCTGTCTACGCCAAAAGACAATTTTATCCCTGCTACTTACATAGTCAATGCCAAGGGTGGTTGACTATTACTCCATGCATGGGTTCAAGAAAATTTATTCTTTACTCGTACGAAGCTAAAATGAAAGTGTGATTAAATAAATTTACGATTAATTTAATAGTAAGTCCAACATTAGAGTTTATTACGCGTATCTATTACTTGAATTGATAACGAGCTTTTGAAGAGTTAAACGAGTGTCAAATTCAGGTACCTTGGTTTATTAAACAATTGTGTCAATGAGGGGCAAATTTGGACTATGTAACAATCTAAATATCCTCATTAAAAAGGTTGCCCTCCTATATAATTAAAGACAAGTTACCGTCCAAGTTAGCCACCTTGAACATTACTATAAAATCTAAGAGAATTTATGTTTGGAGACCCAGAAAATGTGTGTGTAATTCGAGTAATAAATTCTCTTCAATCTCATCATCTGAGAAAATCAAAGAAAATTTTTCACATGAAGAGGATGAACAGACGAGAAGGATCCAATAAAGGAACAGAGAAAGATGAAGGAATAATCATGAAGGTGTGGGATTGTGGAAGCCCTTTATATGATTCATATGAACTGGCTTCACTTGGTCACGTAATTGACAGGCATGTATTGGCATTGCCATTTCTCAGCGGATCGTGGCGGCCCGTAAAACAGATTTCTCATTCCTCTGCTGTTTTCCCAATAGCAGAGGAGGAGATTGAATCAGAAAAGGCTAAAGGGTGTTCAGTGGTGTCCTGTGTTGGTGATTTGATGGAGAAGTTTTTGTGGAAGAGGAGACAGAAAGAAGAAAAGCCCATGAAGGTGATAAACACTGGTTTCTGTAACAACATCTGGAACAGGGTTGGTCCTCGGGCGTTGGAGTACAGGAAAAGTTTCTCCGAAAATATCCAGGAAATCTGAACCGTTCATTTCCAATCTGAACTATTCATTTCTCTTTCCTGAACGTTTTTCGGAGAAACTTTTTAAGTACCCTATCATCCCCGAATAGCTTAATTTCCTAGTCATGATTCAAACATTTATCTAACTAAACATATTTGGAGTTGTAGATCTTATGCGAGTGTAATAATCTTTGCCTACAGTTTATATCTCGGGATATATGGATAGGTTCGAGCCAGCTTGCGCTCACCTTGACTGAATAAAATTGATTTTATTTTTCTTTCAATTTCTTGTATTTCTGGTCTGGAATCATAATTAGGAATTGACTCTAATGTTCACGAAGCAAATTTCAAGCCAGCTTCCATTCTTGTATTCTCTATGTGCTGTATAAGATTAGTAGAAAACAATGCTACTAATCAATTCCTTTTCCATAGGAAAACTTTTAATGTTGTTTTCAACTTTTAAGGTGTGCGAAAGGTAGCCCGGATTCCTGAATTATATAAATAAATAAAAATTATCATTCTCCACATCAAAATATATACACGTACCTGTGCATTTTCATGAATTGTCATAAAAAATAAAATAAAAAGGTCAAGCGATATACTATTATACTACAATATTTACAATTTATACTGCTATATAAATTAATCCATCAAGAGAGGAAAGCTGCAACTACTTGTAAGCACGTGCCAAAAAATGTGGGGGCCTGTAGCAGCACCTGCCTTGGGACTTTAGCCCAAGGTGCCCGGACTTTAGGCCCACCAAAATTAACAAATTTTTAGGGCCCTAATAGGTAGTTGTGTTATGTATATATATCTGAAAAAATAGTCCAATCAACCTCAATTTAAATTTAAAGGCCCAAAAACTATTATTCAATGAAATAGGACCAAACCTCTCAATGTTAGAATTATAGATTTGAAATCTTTCACAATCTTTTTTCATTTTGAAAGAATAACTTTTGACACCCAATTCCCAACTCATTATACGTACAACACCTTTTCAGTTTTCATTTGAAATTGGAAATCTAGAGACTCGAGTCCGAGATCGCCAGTTCGGTTTTTATGTCTATCATAATAATTCGGAATGGGCTCATTTTTTTGTTGCTTTAAGCACTTAAAAACTCAGGGTCGGCCCTGGCATGTAGTTACTACACCCTGGTGTAGTGAGTAAATCTCAGTCGTCCAACGTATTTTGAACAGTCCAAATCTTAAATAAACTGTTTGTGCGAACAATTTATTTAAGATCCAAACTGTCCAAAACAAGAATGACCAGTTGAGATTCTCATATACTCATATAATGAGTTCCTCACTACAAACTCCCCGGTTCCCAAAAATGAATCTATCACGGTGAAACAAAGTTTTCACGAAATGCCAAAAAACAGTTCTAACCTTATTGACTAGTTATTTTGGCTACCCAAAGGCCAAAAGGCTAGGTAAAACTTACCTATTTTATTAGATGATAGAGAAATGGTTTTGATTTCTACACTCCTCCATTTGATGCAAACATTCTTCTTCTTTTTTTGTCTTTTAACTAGTGAATTTACGAAAGAGTCCCTTAAATTAGTAAAAAGTGTATGCGTGAAGGGACTGTTTCATAAATTCATCCACTAAAAGACAAAAAAAGAAGTGTTTGCGTCAACTGGGGAGTATAAAAATAAATTTCCTAGATAAAATACTTATTGTTATTATTATTGAACTTTTGAAAAGAAAAAGAAATACACTTGTTAAATAGTAAATCCGAGCTGGCCCTACCCAGTTTTTCCCTCTGGTTGTGTTCCAAATATACACCATCATATTGGACCTGGCTCAAGTAGCCAAACGACCGACCCACACGGGCCATATTACAAGAAAAACCCATTAGACCTTTGATATGTGGGCTTTACTAAGTTATGCGGGCTTTACACGGCTTTAGAGGGCACTAACCCAAAACCAATCAACCCTTAAATTAAATGGATTAAGTAAAAAGAAATAACAAGTTAAGATAGTTTGAAAGCAAAACTTAACAATGTGTATTTTGATTAGCTTTTATTTTTGGTGATGTTTAAGCTTTTGATCACTTTTTCTTTTATTATTAAATTCCTCCAGGCAAGACGAATTGAAATAATCAAAGAATGTAAAAAAAAAAAGGAGGGAGATCCTTCGCATTCCGTAGTTTTTATTTAAATTATGTTTTCGACATAGATATTTGTTTTCGGCTATAACACGGACCTAGTACTTTCATTTCTATTTTATTTGATCCAAACTTAAGATATATATATTTGTTTTCGGTAGTAAAAAATAATCATTGGTAAAAGATAGGTTTGGCAATATATATATATATATATATATATATATATATATATATATATATATATACACACACACACACACAATAAACTTCTAATGAAGGACCCTTATTTAAGTTTTCATGCGGACCTAGGGTATTTTCGACTTTCGGGACCAAATTTCAAAGATCCAAACTGCTCAATATTTTTAAAACATGTTTTGGAAGTCCATATATAATAAACTTCTAATAAGAGATCCTTATTTAAATTTCCATGCAAACCAAGGGTATTTTCAACTTTCAGGACCAAATTTCGATGGTACCGAAACTGGCTTCAATGTTTTTTTAAAAGCGTGTTTTAAAGGGCTGGGCGTGTTTTAAGGTTTTACAGGGTAAGGAATCATCAAGAAAAATGCTTGGGGAAGGGCTTCATCCAAAAAATTGTTGCTAAAAGTTAATACATATATATTTTTGGTGATGTTTAAGCTTTTGGTCACTTTTTCTTTTATTATTAAATTCCTCCAGGCAAGACGAATTGAAATAATCAAAGAATTTTAAAAAAAGAAAAAGAAAAGGAGGGAGATCCTTCGCATTCCATAGTTTTTATTTAAATTATGTTTTCGACATAGATATTTATATTTGGCATTAACACGGACCTAGTACTTTCATTTCTATTTTATTTGATCCAAACTCAAGATAGATATTTGTTTTCGGTAGTAATTCCTAATACTGAATCAAATTGAATGTGATAGTGGTCTCGATCCATCAAGTAGACATGCCATCTCTCCATTCTTATTTGGAATCCGAGGGTGTGCCTATGGTTTTATTTACTATACTCTCTCCGTCCCAATTTAAATGCTCGTTACGGTTATGCGTGTTTTTTTTAAAACTCTTATAGTTTTCATTCTATAATGTATTTTATATGCAATATGGATCTTATTTGATAGACCTCAATTAGTTCTATTAGACCAAAAAATTTAAAACTTTGAAAACCTTACCAATAAAAAGATATAGACATTTGAAAATGACACGGATATACATAGGGAGCATTTAAAATGAGACGGAGGGAGTAGTATTTTAGTGTAGTTCCGACCCTTGCATGGTTTTGTGTTTTGCCGATCCCTTCCCTTTCCTATTAGGGTGTTTCCCCTATTTATTACTTTTAATCTGATTTTAGTAGTAGGATTTAAATTGTATCAGATTAGGTTCAGATCGGATTTGAATTTAATTCGGTCTGTTAACAAGCCCATCTCACTGCCACTAAATAAAATAAAATAAAAATTAGATTGATGCAACACATGACAGTTAGACTGCTGGTTCGACTTAATAAGCCAATTGGCTTATTTACATCTTCATTTAATTTTGTTTGCATTTTTTAGTTTAGCGTCAAATTCTTGAGAATTTTATTGGTTAGTCTCGACAAGAGAAATTTGAAAAAGTAAAAATTATGATCCAAGTTCAAGATTTTTAAATAATGTACTTTTCTTATTTCTCTCGCCGAAATGGAGCAAATAATCCACGTAAATTTGACACGAAACTAACAAATACAAAAAAAGAAAAAAGAAAAAAAGGTGAATAAAGAACAAAAAAAATAAGGCAAGTGGCTAATTGAAGCCGAATCCCCATATGAGTTTTTTTGATAATCATTTATATTGAGGGGGCCCAATATAATTTACAATAAATGAGCAACTTGAGTCATTGACCGGGCCCAATCCAACTGAACCAATGCAATGCATTGGAGGACCTGGACAAACCGCTTTTTTCTTGAAACTTCTTCTTGACACTGAGAATTGAAAAAATCTCCATCTCAACAGCCGATTTTGACCCCATCAGGAAGGGGGAAACATGCCAAAAAAACAGGGAGGAATGACAGGTTACAAGGGAAATCATCAGGGATTATAAAAAACTTAGCCAACCTGGTCATCTCTTGCAAATATTCCTAAATTGTCTGAAAAGTAAACATTAAATAAATACATATATTAGTGAATATCTGTGGCAAAATGCACTACGCCACGTTATGTGAATCCAATCTAAGCGAACGACTCTTCTCACTATTTGACAAACTCAGCAACAAACTTGGCTTTTCCCAAAGACAATAGTGACATGTGGCAGTTTGCGTATTCTTACTTGTGAAAAACCTAAGTATTACGCCAATTAGAAACACAGAGTATTTTTGTGTGTAAAAAATCTAATGTTGAGTTTGTCATTTGATAAAATCACCCCATTTGATAAAATCAACTCATTAGCTAAAATCTTGGTAAGGAAAGGAAACCATTTGAAAATATATCCTTTTTTTCTTTAGCTGAGCAAAATATATCCTAATTGAAAGCACATTGACCAATTCAAAAAAATGTATGCAATAATGCATAGACTAATTCATTATTACAAGAAATACTAGTAAATATGTAAAGATCACCATATCGCAGGCTACGTGTGATATCTTAAACCCCATTATTTAGCGACTTTATTATTGGACTAATTACAGCCAATAATGGACAATAAACATGGTAAAGACATTTATTGTGTCTTTGACTTCTCCTTATTATTTATTGGCTGTAATTAGTAGGTAGGGTAGGTTGACTTGTATTGTCCAATTACTTTTGTAGCTAATGTAAGAGATTCCAAAAAAATACTAATATAGATAATTGTATTGTAATAAACGATAAACTACATGTATTTACCATGTTTATGTTTATGGCACAGTATTATTTTCAGGTTTGATATTAATTACTCTTTTTATTTCCCTAAAATTGTCTCTATGTGTCATTATCTAACTCTGAACTGCAAGGTCCACAATTCACATGCTGTCTATTGAAAATAATCATTGGAAATTTCAGGGTGTATTTGGGGTACTCCTTTTTTAACTTTTGGGTGTTCGGCTGCAAATGCCAAAACACATGGTTCGATTTTGACATTGGAGCCAAAAATTGAAAAGGATGAGCTTTTTAACTTCTTATGTTTCATTTTTCAAATACTATTTCTATTGCAAAATACATTATGCACATTTCTCTCACACACTTTTACCAGATTCAAAATAGATTGTGATCATAATCCAAAAATCCAAATAGTTGAAAATGAAAAACTGAAAAATGAAGCTCACAAACAACCCCTCACTTAAAAATAAGGTAAAAATTAGGGAGTATTTGGAAAAAGGAGAAAGAAAAGGAAGGGAAAATAATTAATTTTCTACGGTCCCTTGTTTGAAGAAAGAGAGAAGAATGTTTTAAAAAAAAAAAAATAGTACAGATTTTCTATACAATTTCGATGTGATTTTTAAGTTGTTCATATTTTTCAATGTATAATATTTTTAAATATTTTAAGAAATTTATACAATAGAACTAATTCAAATCTATAAAATAAGATTTAGACACCACATAAAATACATTATAGATTGAAAGGTATGAATAGCTTAAAAATTGCATCGAAATCCTTCAGGACCAATATTTTGAGACAGAGAGAGCAATAATTTCTTTCCTTTCCTTAAATTTCAGACTCGCCCTCAGCCAACCATCGTTGAAATGCTCAAGTTCTACATAAAAAGTGGTGGCTAGCTCGTGCGGTAAAGCTCATGGATGTCCCGCAGTGCATCTCGGGATCAAGGTCCATTCCTCCCTCCCCTTAATATAATAAATTAGGAATGACAAATGTCAAAAACAAACAAACAAACAAACAAACAGCCCCATGATAAATTACAGTTTGCATGCATCTACATCAGTCAATTCTCACTTCATTTTGGAACGTTAGTTTTTTTTTCTTTCTTTCTTTCTTTTTCGATGGACACTAGCAATATTGGGTAATTCTCATCAACGTAGAGAAAACTTCACATGACACCACTCTGAAAGTAACTGAAAATTTATTTAAAACAACCAAATTACAAACGCTTACTCATTTCATCTAGTTTTGGAATAAGATATGTTCTCGGTTGTTCTCCAATGAATTTTATCTATCAAATGTCTTTACGAATAGATAAAATCAATGAGTTGATTTTATCAAATATTGATAAAATTTATTGGAGAACTTATATGTTGTTTTATGTCAGAGGGGCTAGAGAGATTAATTATCTTTAAAAATGATTGTTATAATCTCTTCCTCTCTTTCTTTTTTTTTTTCCATGTAATTTTACATACAGATACCATAAAGGGTACAAATTTTGAAGAATTAAAAGTAAGGGGCTTACAGAAATTTAAGCTATAGTCATTCCTTATGCCGTATTGGCACGAGAAATAACAATGATGACGTTTCAGTCAGTTATATATTTCAAGGAGAAGTTGAACAATATTTGCAAAACTATCATAATAGAATGCTGGTATAGAAAAGACTCGTTCTGCGTCAAGATTTTGTGATTTATGGATTTATCTCGTTGAAACGAATCCAAAGAGTATAAAATTACGGTCAAAAGTAATAGTTTTTTTAATAAAGCTGAAAATAAACCAAAATAAACCAGTTTTTCGGATTATTTTTCGTCTTTATTCACAAAACTTTAAGTTTGGCTAACAATTTTATACATTTTAGATTCCTCTCATTGAGAAAAGCCAAGAAATTACAAAAAATCGACCGAAAACTAACAAATGCAAAAAAAAAATTGAACAAGGATAAAACCAAAAAAAAAAAACCAAAAAACCAGTTTTTTAAAATTATCCAAATTAATTAAATTTCAATTGATTAAGGATCCAATTAATTGTAAAAAATTGAATTTAAATGGGAAATACGGATCCAATAATATTTTAGGTGTTCTAATAAGTTTCATTTCGGATAAACCTGGGGGTACCTACGGAAATGTACATAAAATGTACAAAGTGCACATGAGGGATCTGAACCGTTCATTGTTCTTAAAAAAATTTCGAGGGGGCTCAAGAAAAATCAGCTCAATCGGACGGTTAAAATTGCTTGAACCAAAGTCCCAGCGTTTCAAATAAAAAGTTTTGATTTGAAACGGTGGAACTTTGGTTCAAGTACTTTTAACCTTCCGATTGAGCTGATTTTTTGTGAGCCCCCTTGGAAAAATATTTTAAGAATAATGAACGATTCAGATCACTCGTATGAGATCTAAAAGTGGATCCCCAAACACACTTTGTACATTATCTGTACATTCCCGTCAGGACGGCTAGCAGCGTCCTTTGATTTCTATGAGAATTCAGAGTCCATCTATTGTCGGTTGGACTTTTCCGTTGAATTTCTAACATAGGACCCAGTCATGGTCCGTACGTTTACCCATTGGTCAGTGACGTATTGATGCCACCTCCATATCAAATTGCAATATTGAATACGTAAAGCCATGTTATTTTTTAATTAATTTAATCTAATTGTACCATATAATCACTTGACAAGTTCTTTGATACGGTGTAAAGGAAATTTAAAAATGATATATATCATACTTTATTTATTAATTGCAAATAAAAAATCAATTTCCACTATTCTCTTTGTACCTTCATTCTATTTTGGTTACGACCGGTTTTGGGCTAAGGCCAATGAGACCAGCGTCTTAGGCCCCATAAAAAATAATTGGAAATTAAGGCCCATTTTTTATAGAAGACAAAAATAAGATGTATATAAGTTTTTCCGTAATTAATGCCATGTTTAGTTATTGTTTACACAGTGATCTCGGATTTGGGGGCGTTTAATGGACAACATGGGTGCTGACCCCGTCAAAGTCGTCCGTGCTTGGTAATCAATGACCCAGATTAGTTCGATAATGGACTGTGCAAATCTGTTTGGGTCCAAACAGATTTGGGTTGTTGATCGTCGAATACAAACAACTCCCAGATTAGTTTGATAATGGACTGTGCAAATCTGTTTGGGTCCAAACAGATTTGGGTCGTTGATCGTCGAGTACAAACAACTCAGATAGGTCAGCACGCATGTTGTCCATTAAGTGACAGCATGCCCCTCGCTTTTACTAAAAAATATTTAATGGGTCTTCCAACTATTCCGTCCCCATATATATATATATATCTAATCCGGGAATCCCGAAATCGGGACTCTACCTTCTTGATATATTTTTTGAAAATCGGAGCCGTCTAATGTGTTCAAAAGGTGTTTTCAAGGGTTTACGCAAGAAATCTTCAAAAAAAAAAAAAAAAAAACTGGAAGGGCTTGATCCAAACATTTTTTTGCAAAATTGTAAATATAAAGTTTTTGTGAAAAACTGCTTGGATCAAGCCATTCCCGGTTTTTTTTAAAGATTTCCCTCATGGACAATTGAAAACACCTTTTGAACACATTGGACGGCTCGGATTTCCCAAAAATAATTTTTAAAAGCATCAAAACACAAAAAAACCTCCAATCCGAGATCCCGGATTGGATAATTGCCGAATATATATATATATATATATATATCTCCCAAGGCTTCTAGTTCAGACCCCCGGATTGAAGCCTTGGGGGTATTTTTTTGTGTTGCAAATTGTTTTGGGAAAATCCGATCCATCTAATGTGTTTAAAAGGTGTTTTCCAAGGTCCATTCGGGAAATCTCCAAAAAAAAATACCGGGAAGGGCTTAATCCAAGCATTTTTTTGCAAAAACTATATATCCAAGCCGTTTTTCGCAAAAACAGTAAATTTATAGTTTTTGCAAAAAAATTTTTGGATCAAGCCCTTCCTAGTAATTTTTTTTGAAGATTTCCCATATAGACATTTGAAAACACATTCTGAACACATTGGACGGTTCGTATCGTCAAAAAAATGCTTGGATCATGGAGGTCCAGATTCCCGAAGTTTGGAGGAGAAGCTCTCCCTATATATATATACACACATATGTTTATCCGATCGATATGATATTTATTTATGTATTTCTTTGATGAAGGGTATAAGATGAATGATTACGATCTATTTTAAATCCTATATTGTACCAAGCATTGTAAATTATGACAGGATACAAAAAAAATTAAGTCTTTGAGAGAACTTACCCTATTTCAGAATCTCAGATGGGGTCGAAGTTGGTGAGTAAACAAACAATAAACGGGGTTTTATGTCTGGTTAGACTTAGGGGGTGTTCCACTAACAAAACCGTTTTTTTAAAAATCGAGACAAGTCATTTTCTCACAATATCTCACGTACAAAAATCGTGAAAAGCCAATTTTTTCAAAAAAACCACCTTAGTGGAACACCCCCTTAAGCTCCAATTGCTACGTTTGAAGTCAAGATGTACTACTAGATTAACAACCACATCTTTTCTGGCGGAGGTATGTTTGGGGCCGGGCCGGTACTCCGCTCCCATAATTTCAAAATATCTAAAAATACAATATCTAATTTTTTATTATTATGGAAATTAGTTGTATAACCACTTCTTAAATTCTTATTAGTATAGGTTTGATTTAGTTAAAAAAAAAAAATTACATTTTAATTTCTCGATTTCTTTCATAAACAGCTGATAAAAAAAATCGTAAACAAACAAATAAATATGTGAGAGTTGTTGTCGCAACCTAAAGAAGTAGAACAAAATGATACACATAGATAGTTTTACTGCATTAGGCTACAAAAATTTCAATGTGAAAATATATTGGATATTTTGAAAACTAAAACTATACGGCACAATATGTTATGTGTACACAAAAATATGTCTTTGATCAATGTCTTAAACCAAGATCTTGACTCCGCGATCGGTACAAAATGCGTCTAAGTAATTAGATATGCATCTCATCAAAGTAATTATTCATCGATTTTGAGCAGTGTTACTATAGTGCCTCAAAACCTTGCGTCTAAAAGGTATTTTGAGGCACAAGTTTTTTTTTTTCACTGAAGAGGGGATAATACCATCAGTATAATTTGAGGCACAAGTTGATTGCAAGTTGGGAGTGTTGAAAAAGCAAGGCTGGCTCTGATGTTTGAGTTGTCCAAGTTCAAGTTTATTTTGGTTGTCCACTTATTATTAAGTAATAGAAAATAGAAAGACTTACAAATAAAAAAAATACGAAAATTCAATAGTTATTTTAAGGGGTTTGGAGGTTTTTGAGGCTTTAGATACATTGTTGTAGGAGATGTATTGACGCATTGATTGATTAATGATTGATATTTGACATTTTATATTGCAAAAATGATAGGTACATACCCTCTCAACCACTTCCCCTCACACACTCTCTCACATATGTGGTGGGGCTCACTCAGTGGGTCCCAGTAGGCCCCACCACACATGTGAGAGAGGGTGTGGTGGGAAGTGGTTGAGAGGATGTGTACCTATCATTGTTCTTTATATTGTTGGGTCTCTTTACCTTTTTGAACGTCTCAAGAATTGTTTATATATTATAATCTATAATGTTTTTTGTCATTCAAACAACTTTGTTTGATAAAACTAATCAAAAATTATAGATAATTGTTTGAGATGTCCAAAAAAATAAAGGAGGCCCAACAACATGGACAAAGGGAGTATAAATATGGCTTTGTGTGCCTTGAGGGCAAATGTTAAAAATGATGAAATGGGAACAACTAAATCCACTACTATAGAAAAATAGGGAAAGAAGTCAATGAGAGAATTAAAACTCATTCCACTGAGGCTGAGTTTTTTAAATGATTTTATTAAAGATAAAATTAATATTTGATAAAATTGAGGATTAATTTTATTAAATTTTAATAAAATCTTTTAGAAAACTAAGCCCGAGACTGTAATACTCTTTAACTATCCTGTTCTCTCACTTTTCATTCTCTTTCCTATATTTTCCTACTGCTTTGACTCCAACAAGTTCTTTTAATCAAAAATCAACTTGGTACATACTCTACTGTAAAGCAAGAAGAGAAGAAAAATGGACAGCTGGGAGCAGGTACACCAGGCTGGGAAATGACTGTTTTAATACTAACTTCCAACGCTTTTTAAAAGCCAACAAACAACCTTTTATTTTAAGTTGAAAACTATTTTAAGTTGCACCGAGCTCAAAACAGGATAATATGAATCGGTTATTTTATAGAGCTTGTTGAGAAGGTTAGTCATGAAAAAAATTATCTTCTCCAAGATCTACGGGTATCTACAATAAAAATATTTTTAAAAAAATACGATCTTACCTGATACTTATTGATATTCAATCAAAATAATTTTTTTCATGAACGATTTTCTTAATGACACCAAAAGCATTACGGAGTCCCTGTTTGGATCATCTCAACGTCATATATGTAAATTAGTAATAATAGTATCTCAAGGATTAATTAATCTTTCCTTTTGTCGAGCAAAAAAAAAGGGTGCAATTTTTATTTATATTAATTAATGAATAAATAAATGATAAACAAGAATATTTAAGAAGAGGCTTATGAAGTGTGTGTCTAAAGAGTAATTAGCTAAAGTAGAAAAGTGACTTTAGGATAGGTAATTTGGCTAAATATTTAGAGAGATTGGCGTACATGCTCAAAGGTTGGTGGTTTAAATGAATTTAGAAAATCCAAGTGCTTAATTAGCTTGTTAACTTTAACAATAATCTTTTGGTTTATCCACTATTTTGGTCTTTAAAAAATATCATTAGTTTCAATTTTATCCTTGTAAAAATTTTCATTTCAATTTTACCCTTACACTTTGAAACGAAGTTCAATGTTACCCTTTTGTTAACTCTGGGACGGAAAATGCATATGTGGATATATAACGGAAAATGCATATGTGGATATATAAGGGAAAATGCATATGTGGCATCCTTTTTACACAAAAATGCTACACACAACAACAACTACTACACATTTACACAACAGCTCAAAACGTCATTTTGGGTTGTCCAAAAAAACAAAAACAAAAATGTGAAAATTGATTTTGTTGTCCAAAAAAACCAAAACCGTGAAACACTACACACACATCATTTTTTTTTTTTTTTGTGTACTTTTTGAGACATCGGAAAAGAATGGTATGTGATTTCTCTTGATCTTAACCGTGTTTCAAACTGCTAATAATTTGTGATTTCTTTACTTTTTGAATTCCATTAAGCAAGTTTTCACATGATCTTAACCGTGTTTCAAACCAATTTTTTTCTTTGTAATTCAACCTACTATAAGCCTGTTAAGTCACAAAACATTCTCTTCTGATATCTTAAAAAGTAAAGAAAAAAAATGTGTGAGTAGTGTTTCACGTTTTTAGTTTTTCTTGGACCACAAAATCAATGTTTCACGGTTTTGGTTTTTTTTTTTTTCTCGATAGCCCAAAACGACATCGTTTTAGGCTATTGTGTAAATGTGTATTTTGTTGTTGTTGTTGTTGTTGTGTGTAGCTTTTTTGTGTATAAGATGATGCCATATATGCATTTTCCGTTATCCAAGTATGCATTTTCATCCAAAAGTTAATGAAAGGGTAACATTGAACTTCATTTCAAATTATGAAGGTAAAATCGAAGCTATAAATTAAATTTTACAAGGACAAAATTGAAACCAAATGTATTTTGTAAGGATCAAAATAGTAGATAAACCTAATCTTTTACATATTCAGAGAACTTGTTTTAAGTTGCATGTATTTATTAATATTGCATACATGGCGGCAGGACAGTTGAATGAGAAATGTATTTTGTGCCAACATTGTGTTCCGCCAAGTTGTATTAATCTTATTCGGATTTGTGGGTTTTCTCAATTTATTTTAGGGGGTGGTTCTAGAAAATTGTCTTCTTCTTTTCTTTTTTGTAAATTGTATTACTGTCTTTTTAAGTTGATGCATTATGAGAGAATGATATATCTCATCGAGCTTGAACTGGGAAAAAAAAAGTTTGTAAAAAAAATAATTTTCTAGAACAAGCTCCAAATATGAATTATGAATGAAATGGTAAAAAGATATCAATTGTTGGGTTCTGGCGGATTAGGTTGGGGAAGTGGCGAGTTTCAATTTCGTCATCATCGATCGGACCAATTTCTAGGATGAAAATGAGATGGGTTTTGTTGTTGCACAGAGAGACAGAGAGAGAGGAGAAGATTGGTGTAAATGGGGTAAACAAGTGGCCCAGCCACTTGTCCAAACCAATCACCACTTGTCCTTTATTAGTTTATGTGTATTTTTTTTATTACATTTTACTACCTAATCTCATGTAGAGTATTAAACAACTTTTGGATTTAGAACTTTTAAATATTAATAATTTGAATTTATGAAAAAAAAATATTAGAAAGACTTATTATAGCTTAATTTTTGTTAAGTATAACAAATTAATTATTTTTGAAATTATATAATTGATTTAATTAATTATTTAATATGGGCTCATGAAAGGGCAAATATGTCATTTAATAGTTTTTTACATCATCTATTATCTATCCTTCTCATCTCTCTTTTTTTATCCCTCATCCAAACCATTTATTATTTATTCTTCTCTTCTTAACTATCACATCAATGTGGGCTCACCCATCTTATTTAATCACCCTGACTAATTTATCCCCCCTTACTATTTTATCCCTTTTAAACTAATACGTTACATAAATATCTAATATTTTTGAATATTTTCTTTTTTCTAGGGCCTTGTTCTCCAATAGATTTTAGGTAGATTTTATAAAAATCTCATAAAATGAGCATTTTATGGAGAGATGATAAAATGAAATTGTTTTCCCAACAAATAAAATGTAGTAGTTTTCTTATAGATTTTAGGAGGATTTTATGAAAAAAATCTCATAAAATGACTTTTACAGTTTATGTGTTGAGATTGGAGTGTCATAAAATGTGAGATTTTATGTACTTAAAATCTATTAGAGAACAAGGCCTAAATCATTTTGTTTATTTTTTGTAAAGTAAAAACAACAAAATCGTTTAGGTAAAGTGAAATTTAATTTCCAAACAACAAAAACAGATGAACACATCAGAGGCATATCCCTAGATATAAACCAAACCAGAACCAGCTAAAACAAAAACTAACGAAATCTGGCAGCTTCACTTCAAAGAAAAACTCCAAGCCATACACATTTTCTGATAGTTGCTTCAACAGACCTCAACGGTCTGTTTGGGAGCGGGAGAAGAGTGGGACGGGGATAAATTACGAAGGGACTTATCCGGTGCATGGATTTTATCCCGTCCCATCCACACTCCATCATTAACTTGTCTAATTGGGGGAAATTACCAGTGTGACCCCAAAAATCATTTAAAATGCTGTTTGTATTCTTATTACAAGGATTATTTAAGGTTAACCAAGTTATTTAGTATTACGTTATTTCTTTATCGATCTCCACTTATTCACCGGGCCACTTGGGTTTTTCAATTTTTTAAGTCAAAGTATTGCGAGAGAATGACTTGTCTCGCAAAATGCGATAAATCAATTTTTAGTTTAAGCCAGAAATTGAAACAAATCATAAATTTCCTTCTTGATAATTAGAGTTGGAAACAAAACCCAATCGAGCCGAGTTAGTTTTAGTTTGTTCAGGTTCTTTTATTAAGTTTTTAAACGAACTCGAGCTGAGCTCGAACTCAATGAAAATTTGACGAGCCAAGCTTGAGTCGGACTTGCCTAGGTTTGAGTAGAACTCGAACTTGTTCACAAACCTTAATGAGTAAAAAATATTAGATATTTATGTTCTTATACAGATCTAGAACTTCCAATAAAATTTTTAATTTATTTTTATTTTGGACATAAAAAAGTTTATACATGTATAAAATTATAAAGACATATTATAAACTTTAAGTTTATAATATTTGTAAAAGTTTATACATGTATAAGTTATATAATTTTCATTATATACATGTAAAAGTTCACAAATATTCAAGGTTAACGTGAAATTCTTATGACTACATATATACTTCAAGTTTGCAAGTTTAACCGAGTAGAATACTAACAAATTTAGGTTTGACTCATTTACTAAACAATCCTAAAATTGAAGCTTTAATCGTTTAGTACTCAAATCGAATTCAAATAAATTTTTACCAAGTCGAGCATCAAACAATTTACGAATGACTCGGTTCACTTGCAGCCTATTGTCTATTGATAATCCTCTGTCCTCTTCCTTGTTTCAGCATCCCTTATTCGCTCCACAAACAGGCAGACGGTAACTGTCAGCCTCAACAGTCAATACCACGTCAGAGGTTCAGTTCATTCTATTTTGCTTTTTTTTTTATACAAAATGAAATTACCCGAATTATCTGTATCTGTAAATCTGTAATTCTGTATTGATGACGTGGATCTCACGAGCCGGGTTGTTGGACCGGAAATAAATCGGATCCAAATCCAGAGCCCCTTTTCTCTCTCATGTGAACAGAAACAAACGCCAAAGAAACTCTCTCTCTCTCTCTCTCTCTCTCTCCCCCTTCTCCTTTTCTTTATTTATTTCCTCTGCAACACAGAAAAGCTTGTTTGCGCTTTCAGGCTACAAATTTCCCCCCCTCTCTCTCTCTCTTCGCCAAAACCAGTGCTTGCTTTTTCACAATTCTCATAAACTTCAAGCTTCAGCTTCAGATTTATCGAAGTTATCAAACCCACTTCTTCCCTTGACAACATTTCAATTCACTTAATTCCCATTACTAATACTCCAATATATACGTATGCTGTGAGATGATGGTTCTATAGCAGCAGCAGTGTTTGTTTTGGGTGAAAAAAAATGTCCGAATTACCCTCAGAAATCCGTTTGGTTCGTTGCCCCAAATGCGAAAAACTTCTTTCGGAGCTCAGAGATTTCTCTGTTTATAAGTGTGGTGGTTGCGGTACTATTCTTCGAGGTTTGATTCCTTCATTCCCTCATATTTTCTCTTTGATTTTTATGTTTGTTTCCCGAAAAAAAACTTGACAACAAAAGTAATACGGAATACCCAAAAGTTTTAACAACACATTCACAACTTCGCTTCATACGACGGTGGGATTGGTCCCAAGATTAGTTGAGGAGCGGGTAAGCTGGCCCTGACACCTGCGTAATCGAAAAAACTTGCTTCATCGCTCTTTTTTTTTTGTCGTTGACTAAGATTTGTTGTCACGTTGACTTGGTTATTGGGTCCTAAATGGCGAAATGATCAAAATTCATGTCTTTTTGGTTCAATCTGGTGTTCTCTGCACTGTTTTCTGTTTGGTTCCTTGGTAAAAATCAAGAACAGGGATATAGGGTCGGAAAATTGTAGAAATATGCCTTCATTTCTCATGTTTTATGTTTGATTTTGTTTTGCTTGTTGCGTTGACGTGCTTATTGAGTCCTATTATATCGAAATGTTGAAGATTCGGATCTGTTAATTCTCTCTCTTTTCCTGCTGTTGCGTTTTCCCAGTAACCCATCGCTGTTTGTAATCAATTTGCAGGATTTTTTCAAGACTTGTTCGTTTGATTGTTTTGGGAACTTGTTTTTGGGAGTTTTTGGGAAAATAATTCAATTTTTAGAAACTATCAAGGCTGTAAATGCAGAATCTTTATCATTATCTCAACTTAAAATGATGAACACATGAAAATGATAAAGTAAATACTTAAAACAACCAACGCACAAGTGTCTTTAGTAATTCTGTGGTCATAATGCTGATTGTTTTCCCTCCTCTCTATTGCATTGTTAAATACAGCTAAAAATGAGATTTTAGTAGCGGATACTTTATCACAGAAGTCTGATGAAAAAAGGGTTCGAGGGGGTTCTGATAAATTTCCTGAGAATTTGGACAATTCCAGTTTTCCGGAGAAAGGAAGGAGTCTGAGTGATGGGCCTGAGAATAATGCTAAATCCAATGGTAGTTACACGAGAAGAGCTGGTAAAAGGGTGATTTCAGGTAATACAGCAGACAACCAAAGCAATGGTTCTTCCAGCTCATTTGACAGTTGGGCTGGTGGGGTTGGGGTTGTCGATAATGATCTTGAGGCACCCTTGAAGTTAAATCAATTGAATCATGTAGCAATGGGAAAAAAATTTGAGGAGTTGAAACCCCCAAATGGGTCTCTAAAATCAGCGGGGATTGCTGAGTGGAGGAGTGCAGAGGGAGGTGAGAATGAGGGGTTTCGGAGAAACCCAATAAGGGATTTCCATGATGTGAGATATTCAACACCCGTTTATTCGGAAGATGGTCCGTATTTGAGGTCTAGTTATGGCTACGGTGAAGCAGCGAAGAATAATCAGAACAAAGCAGATGAGTTTCGTAAGGCTGAGTATCTTGGACAAGACAAAGCTGAGCTTCTGAGGAAGTTGGATGAGCTAAAAGATCAACTTAGTCGGTCCTGTGATGTAAACGATAAACCTAAAGAAAAGTTTCCCCTCGATCGGAGATGGGTTCATAATGAAGAACCTTACGGCGGTTTCGAGCCCCAATATCCTGATGGCTCGTGGGGATCAAATGGAAGACCTCATTATGTAAGACATTATCCTGAGCCATTGCCCTATATGCTTAGACAAGAAATGGAAATGCAGAGCTTGTATCCTTCAATGCATGCTCCAAATCAAGTCCAAAGATTTGAGTATCCTTTAAGGTCCCAAGTTCCTAGAAGAGGTCCACACCAAGCACCCGCTGCCCTCCAACAACAATCGTCTCATGCTTACTTTTCTGGACAGTATATAGATACAGATATGGATCCATCTGAACCATACCCACCAAATATGAACTTTCACCATCCCTCTTGCTCTTGTTTTCATTGCTATAGCCAACAACAAGTTCCCGCTCCAGTCCAGCCTGCTGCTTTCCACAATAGGATGTTTCCTAATGCTCCAAACAATCTTATGTTTCCCAATGTCCCAAGTGCATTTGGTTCACGGGATGGTAATCTTAAAACTGGACATCCTCCTCCATTGACCTCCAATAATTTCCAATCCAATGCAAGATGGCCTTTTGATCAGAATTCTGAAGCAGGTGATTTTGTTCATCGACGCCCTTCTAGGATGGTGCTAGCCACCCATGGACGGCGTTGCCGCCCCATAGCTGGTGGAGCTCCATTTGTTACATGCTATAATTGTTTAGAATTGCTTCAACTGCCTAAGAAAATTTTGCTTGTGGGTATAAATCAAAAGAAAGTGCGATGTGGTGGATGCTCTACAGTCATCCTTTTTGCAGTTGTCGACAAGAAACTTGTTTTTGTTTGTACAGAGATAGAGAGAACTTCCAAGTTTGTTGATGATAGCTCTAATGCTACGGCGACTGGTGGTACTCTGCATTCTCGCATTCAGGAAAGCCAGTCTAGAACAACATTTCCCTCTGATGATTATGATAACTCAGGTTATGATTTTGAGGCAATGGATAGAGAAGTTGCATATTCTTCTGAGGATGTGGGTAAGATAGACACTTTGTTTGCTCAAGTAGAGGAGTCCAACTGTGTTGAGCCGGTCGCTGAATCCAGTCTCTCCCCACCGGCTGCTGGTTCTCCCCTTCAAGATCATTTTCAGTATTCTAATAGATACCATTTGGTGAATCGATTTGGAAAGGGAAGCCCAAGTGGGTGTTCAGAGAGGGAGAAGGTGGAGGATCCAAAGAAGGTTATCTCAAGGAAAAATTCTGTGAATGATGTATCGTTGGCAACGGAGATTGATGTTTCATTGGTATTATCTCAAGAATCAGGAGACACAATCAGAGAAGATCAACTGAAAGCAGGTCAGTCATTCTTTGGCAGCATTACTACGAAGAGCTTTAAAGACTCTTCTGAATCCGATCAAACCATTGAGATAAGCTCAACAAATGTCACAGTCAATGGGCATCCTATGTCGGATCGTTTGTTAAAGAAGGCTGAAAAGCTTTCTGGACCAATCCAGCCAGGACATTACTGGTTAGTACATGAACTCTCTGACTCCATGTGTAGTAACTTGGTACCAAATGTTTTTTTTTTTAATTTTAAGGATGCCTGGTTATGTTATCTCGGCATTCATTTTGAGAAGGATGTTGATTAATTTGATCCTGGAGACAGTCAGCAACTTGGTTTTATTGTGTTTGGCTATCCATCCAACCAATCTGATTAGTCTTTTCTCTTTTGAATTTTGAAAAATCCTAGATTGCCTAGGTTTATAGATTTACTAGGTTTTAACGCTCAATTGAAAAAACTCACCAATCATTAAAATCAATCAATCAAGAAAACGAAAGCAATCAGACACATAATGCCAAGATATACATGGAAAACCCTTAGATGGGGGAAAAAACCATGCCCCCGGGCCTACATTGTGTAGTTACAAAACGACCTTAATCAAAACAACCATGAAACCTCACCAACTGACCATAGATCGAATTGCCGAAACCACGTACACCATACCAAGTGGTTGATTGCCACGTGCCTTGAATCCTCAAGTCCTCCAAGATACTTCCAGAAATCCACTGGAAGAGCGACTCAAATAGTTGAATCAAAGATTTGATGAAACTTCTTGATGAAACTTCTTGATGAAGCAATTGATAACGTGTGTACTTCAAGAAACCCAAACAAAGACCCCTGAATGTTTTCTGAGATTTTGAAGTGCTTGGCGGTTGTCTACTCTTTTTGTCAATTCAAAACCCTAATAAGTCTCATTTATATAAGCTGCAGAAATCTTTCCCATGACTTAACCTTAAAACTTGATATCTCAATACAGAATAACATTTATTTTCTTTCATTTCCTAAACAGACATTCTAAAAATAAAAAGGAAAATAAATTACAACTCAATAAAGGGGGGATACATGTAAATATGTGATTTGTCGTGTTATTGCCAATAAATGGAGACCGTGGCCTATGGTCCTAACAAATATGAACAAGCATAGATTTAAAAAAATAGATCTCATAGCTTAGAGATCTTGAAAACAGGAAACTAAAAATTAATAGATGTAAAAACAATACCAGACCCCTCCTTGGATGGAAGCTCCATTTTGTTTCGGTAACTATTGAGCTCTTTTTCATCTTTTTGGGATTTTTGAATTAAAAATCACTACACAGTTCTGTCTGATTGGTAATTGGCCATATTTAGGTGCTATTTTAATTAGTAATTTAGTAATGGGCTTATTAGTTGGCATCATCATTGAGAAAATGAAGTTTTCCTTGATTAATGGCCTTATTAGTTGGTATCCTCATTGAGAAAATGAAGTTTTCGTTGATAGTCATGATTAATTCTCTCTTTCTTCTTGTTGTGCTAGTCAGAATTGGTTGTCCAGTTTCTCATCCCCAAAGGTGCTATGATTTTAACCCTCTCTATTTTCCTTTGCCAGGTATGATTCCCGAGCTGGTTTCTGGGGTGTGATGGGTGGGCCCTGCCTTGGCATAATTCCCGTAAGATCAATACTCGTCCACTGATATTTGGTGATAGCTTGTACTCCCAACTCTGTTAACTCGTCGGTGTCATTTTCTTGCAGCCATTTATTGAAGAATTTGATTATCCAATGCCAAAGAATTGTGCTGGTGGAAATTCCAGTGTGTTTGTGAATGGAAGAGAGCTTCATCAGAAAGATTTAAGCCTGCTTTTCACGAGAGGGCTCCCAATTACAAGAGATAGATCTTACATTATTGAGATTACTGGAAGAGTGTTGGATGAAGACTCTGGTGAAGAGCTGGATAGCCTTGGCAAACTTGCTCCCACGTAAGCCCCACTTTGTTCGTTTGAAGCATTTTTTGTATTTTGATCATGTTCGTTGGAAGTATTGAATTTGGTTTCATCAACTGCAAAAAGGAAGGTGAAAATGGATGTCCTTACCCGCTTTGGCCATTAAGTAAAAATACACGTAATTCATGTGGCTTAATATCACTGGACGGCTTTACCACAGTGTTTGGGTCATGGAGTTGGACTCGGATTTATGAAGGAATTTGATAGGGAAACAACAAAGAACAATTTGCTTCATAACTTATTATCTTCTCATCTTTTCATTTACTTTTTCCTTCCCTTCATGAATCCTCGACAAATCCATGATCCAAACACATGCTAAAACTCTAGACTGCGTGGAAGCTCCAACGGTTTTAGATGGCATACATGTGTGTACTGTGATTTTGAGAAGTCGGGTTTATTACCAATTATTTTGACTTCTTTGACACCGTTGCATCCTGATGATGACTAAAAATTTCACACGAGAAAATTATGCATCTTATCATACTGAAAACGTTGATACATTTCTAATGTGACCGTTTTTCTCAAACAGAGTTGAGAAGGCAAAGTGTGGATTTGGCATGAGAGTTCCAAGAGTAGCTGCATAAGCAGACTCTGCTAGGTGCTACACTCCTGCATCGTGATTAATCTTGAAGGTTTGCCACCTCGGAGTCAAAAAAAATATCCTCAGTATAGTTCACGTCGCATTGTTGGTAACGAAGGGGGACAGGATGTCGGATGGTAGATATGTTGCTGATGTCTCAATTCCTGGGTTGTCAAAATGCCCTTTTTTAAGTGATTTGCGCTGGATTTTGCATCTGTACGTCTATGATATGAAATTTTCTTAATTGTGATATATGATTCCTTTCAGGAAAGAAAGTTCTGTTTGTCATCCCATTTCTCATGTTTATCAAGGTTAATAGTTTTTTTTTTTTTGTCAAAGGATAATAATAAGCCATTTGTGATGGAAGATCACGTGCATTGTAGACTAATGAAACATATTCTTGTGAGTGATTTCATCTCTCTTGGGGGCGGCAGGGGGTGCATTGGTACGGAATTATCTTACGAATATAGCCATCTTTTCTTTGCATTGCCTATTATGATCTTTTTATTTTTTTGCCTTTCGATCATCTGGGTTTGAAATTGTCCAGAAGTATGATAAGTCCACCGTTTGTAAATACCACAACGAATTTTCACAAGTTGTGTCTCGGCTTTTCCACTTGTATCAGGAATCTCAAAAGCAAACTCGCTGAATACTGACGTTTCTGTTAGAATACGGGAACATGGAAGAGAATGTAGGGTTATGGGTTACTATTATGCTGAGAGCGCAATGGCTGTTGTAAATGCAAAATCTTCTCCTATCGATTCGTATGAAATCAGGAGGCCGATAGTTCAATAAATCACATTTTTATGCAACAAATCTCGTTTAAAAAATGTTGCATTCATCCCACTGTCAATCCTCTCAAGGGAAAAAGAGCAAACTGCAGGGTTTATTGGTTTATTGAGGTTGTGAGTCACAGAG
This sequence comes from Vaccinium macrocarpon, assembly GCA_022606695.1. NCBI lineage: Eukaryota > Viridiplantae > Streptophyta > Magnoliopsida > Ericales > Ericaceae > Vaccinium > Vaccinium macrocarpon. Next base: position 27,212,721 of record CM040179.1, read on the forward strand.
TCAGAGAACTGAAATTGTGAGATACAGGATATGTGGTCATTGAAGGACTTTCAGATTTAAAGTACAATCCATCCTACCAAAAAATAATCTGGTAATCAAATGTGTCCTTGTTTAATAGTTCGAGTGAGTGAAGTTACAGGCAATAGACAGCAATAAGAGCCCTATCTAGGTGAAGCGCGGTATAACAAAGACAACATCATCAGCAATCCAAAAAAGATACTAAAAAGAACGGCAACCAGCATCAATAATCACTGCCAACTTCCCAAAAATACCTTATTCCATTTTCAAGAAAATATGCATCTCAAACAACTTGAAGCATAGAGTTTGCAAATGCGGTACCCAAAATACATAGAACCCACAAACAAGTCTAGAGTAAGTCAAGGGACAATGTTGCTCTTGCAAGTTCCTACTTGGTTGAAGGATCTCCACCTTGCTTCCCAGGGTCTGGTTTCAGGAATGGATCCTGCATATTCAAGTTATGACCACGATATGTTAGATTTGGCACAAAGCTCCTTAAGAAATTTCAGCAACTTGACAAACACCCCATCACATAGCTTCGTACATTCAAAACAATTCTTCCTCGCGATGAATGCGTGAGAACACAAAGCCCGACTGCTCGAGGCTTATCTAAACATACTTCTTATACACTTTCTAAACATTGACCAAAGCCAGGACATAGAATTAACAATACATACTAACAAATTAACAGTCAAACACATGGGAAGGCAATGTTTTTTGGTCCACCCAATTGTGGACTAAAATACACACCTCTGAAAACTGAAAAAAATTCATTTTAATCCCCTATTCTAACATGTATATCATAGATTGGTTAAAGAGTTGTTATCTGAGTCGGACAATTGATTTCCACCATATGAGCGCCAACAGACCTAACTGGTCAACGTATCCACGTCGAACATGCAACATGCCAAGGAAACAAATAGGACACACAAGGCGTTTTGTATTAATTATAATCAAGGGATACACCAGGAACATGTTAGCGATGCATGTCTCAGGTCAGACCTAAGCGGGGCATGACAGAGGACAAGATATAATTTTAAAAAACTTATTTTGGAGATTGAATTATTATATTTAAGGAAAATAAAGTAAATTTACCAATAAAAAGAATTTCAGCCTGATAAAACCATTGTTTAAAGTGAAAGAGTTAAAAACCGAATATATATATATATATATATATATATATATATATATATATATATATATATATATATATATATATATATATATAGCTATTTTTTCCCCATATTTCTTGTCATTTCCTGCAAAATTCTTTACCGAATTGTGTCCTATGTCTATATCCTTGTCTGTATCAGTTAGTTGCCAAGACAAGGTTCAAATGACAAAAATTGCACAAAGTTAGGCAAGAACTAAAAAGAACAATATTACCTTTGGTGGTTGTTTCTTGATACAATATCCACGTGAATGAAAACTGAACACATATATATCTATCTTTTTCACATACTTCTCGTCGTGTTTTCAAAATTGTGGTGTCCTATGTCTATATCTGTGTTGGTATAAATGCTTCTTAGACAACAAATAGTTGCCAAGACAAGGAACGAATGGCAAAAAAGGCACAAATGAAAAAGGAATCACTCAACCCTATGCATGGCCATGTTTTTACATGATGCGGTCCATAAGAGAGGTCACGGGTACTTTGGGAAATTCATATGAAGTTAAGGGGCCTTATGAATCGGAAGGGTAGTCCATTGGCCACTAAATGAATCTACTAATTTCATGAACCTGCACCAACATACATTTACCACATGGTTTTATTAATTGTATTCGGTTGATGTCCTGTCCATTCATCTATCCTAGACCTTTAGGGAATAGGAATAGTATTATATAGTCATTGATAGCGTTTATGCATTGTTCTAGATCAATGGGAAGAAGAATAGTCATTTGCATTTATCACATGTTGGCAAGCCTACAAAATGACGTAACTTCTAGACTTGGAGATGCAAATGATTGAACATATGAAAATTTATGCAGATTTATGCTTTAAGATTGTGTGATGCAATCACATTATTTGGCGTGATGCTAAAAAGGCCTTAGGTTTGATGCCTTTGGTAACCTAGGTGTGAGGCCTAGATCTATCTTCTTAAACCCTTCTTCTTCTCTTCTTGTTCACTACTCACAGTCACTGTTCACAGCCCCAAAACAGTCCCTTTCCTTTGTGTTTGGGCAGTCTTAACCTTATTCCGAATTTGTCCTACATCACTACACCAACTTACTGTGGAAACCTACTAATACCCTTGTCATGAATTCTTAAGGAAGTTAGCAAAAGCCTCCCAAATCGATCTCAACTGTCGACAAAAACATTTCTAACACTGTTTAAAGGAACCAGTAAGCCAACGCGAAAACTTTTCTAGGACAAAAATTCAACAAAAGAGAAATAATCATCTACGCTTTTGAATTGCTAAAATTTCTCAGTTCTCACCAATCTATTGTGGAAAACTAAGAAACGCCTATCCCAAGAGTGAACAATCTTAAGTAGGCCCCTTTTTCTCCCCCTACAATCATTAGCTCATAAGAGTATCTTTAGCAGAGCTTTAAAAATTTTAACTTCAAAATTTACTTTGCTACCTCGTACTCCTTCCATCCCAATTTGTTTGCTCATTATGGGAATTCTCCCAGTTTATTGAGTCAAACTCTTTGAGTTGAAAAGTGTGTAAATTTTCAAAAACACCCTTTAAGACAACAATCAATAACTCAAATTTGTTGGATTATAATTTTACAAGACTAATGGGGCATTATTGGAAGTTTGCCTTTTAGTGGTTTCTAAAACAAGAAAATTGCAAACAAATTGGGACAACCCAAGAAGGAAACCTAAGCAAATAAATTGGGACGGAGGGAGTATTAAAATTGAAGGATGATGTTCTTGAATCACTCCAAGAGACCCTTCAAAATGACTCTTATTAAAACGATATTTGTGTGAGTAGAAAAATAACATAGTTACGAAAGACCAAAAATTTTAGAACAAATTAAAAAAAATTAAAAGATAAAATAATAAAGTAACATGTAAGTTCGGTACCTGAACCAATAATTCTTCAAATTGGAAGCATGTTTCAACTTTTGAAGTGTCAGCTTGAGCATATGTATCAACCTCTACAAACTTTTCGAGATTTTGCTTTTTGTGTTGGATGAATTTCATTGCTTGGTGCTTTGAGCATCTCCAGGAGATGCTTCATAAGTTAACATCAAACGATTATTCGGCAAACATGTATTTTGAGGAGCAAGATACTATAATGCACTCCGGTAGAAAACGTTATTGTTACACTAATTCCTTGTGTTTTTGCTAACTTGCTAATGTACTCCAAACTCATTGAATACTAGTAATTCGCTTTATAAAGTAGTGAAGACTTAATAAGAGGGTGAAAGTGAAGACTATAGCCATAAACTAGGCTACAGGTATTGGTATTCCGCGAATCGCAATAAGATCAAATTTGAAGAGAGAAAAATAACGTGAAGGATGGTTGGTTTAGTGTTTGAGAAGTCCGTCGGAGCCCCTACACTGCACAAATCCTTCAAATCTTTGACTTTTTCTCTACCAGGGTTACCAAAAAAAATCCAATAACATCGATTTTTCTGCTGAGAGCCTGAGAGGTATTCAATATTAACACAACACTTGAACCAATATAAATTCTAAACATGAGAACCCCATAACTACACTTGGCCTAATATTTTCAACTGGAATTACAGTTGGTGGCATAGTTGACCCCATAATCTCAACCTTTCCCTCCTAGAAACCAAATTAGGAAACCCTAGAAACTCAAACAAACAACCCTATTTATTCACTAATAATCCGCGTTTTCAATTTGGAATCCGAAATGGCTAACATCACAAATCCCTAATTCTTTGATCTGCGCAATTTTAACTTGAACGGAACAAACATAGAAGGAACATCAATACTTTACAGGATTTACAAGAAATCGATTCGAATTACGCAGTTGGTATCCAAAATCAAGTGAAAACATCCATAAGACCTACGAATTGATCATATTGAGAGAGAGGTAGATAGATAGATAGAGATAGAGAGCATACGTTTTTGACGAAGAGGAAATTCGCAACAACCACAGTCGCCACGATTCCTCCCAATATAGCCGCTGGACCCGTTAGCAGACTCCATTTCCTGTGTATCATCTTCTTCTGCAATCTCTCTCTCTCTCTCTCTCTCTCTCTCTCTCTCTCTCTCTCAGCTGCAGTTTTTCAGTTTTGTTCTCTTATTTTCCTGTGATTGCAGGCCTATAGCAAAATTTGTGGGCCTGACTCTAGTAATGATATATTGGGCCTAGTCTGTCTGCATTTAAGGGTTGTTTGGGTAAATTGAGGAAAACTAGTTTTTTTATTTTGTTTTTATTCTTTTTTTTTTTTTGTATTTGTTAGTTTTCGATTGATTTTTTGGTGATATTTTGGCTTGTCTTGACGAGAGGAATCTAAAAGGTAAAAAATTATCAGCCAAACTCAAAGTTTTGTGAATAAAGACGAATGTGAAATCCAATTTTTCGTCTTTATTCACAAAACTTTAAGTTTGACTAATAATTTTATACTTTTTAGATTCTTCTCGTTGAGACAAGCCAAAAAATCACAAAAAATTGACCGAAAACCAACAAATGCAACTTAAGCTTCCATTAGGGTAGGTGTCGGGTCGCTCTCGTGTTCGTGTTAGAATTTTCTTAACTATAAGCTGAGCTGTTTAGTTTTTCCTGTTACCGTGTTGTGTCATTTTCGTGTTCTGTGTCAGGAATAGTCAATCCTAGCCTGCTAACTTCATGTCGTGTTATCGTGTCATTTCATAAATTCCCACTCAATGTCGAGTCATGTCATATCGTGTTCATGTTACAATTAAACCGTAATTCAACTTTTTTAGTTTTTTGTGTTATCGTGTCGTGTCATATTTTCATTTGGTTGAGAGGACACTGTGGAAGGATATAAATATACAAGCGATTTGCTTGTGCCTAAAGGAACTTGATGAAGTTTGACAACTTTAACCAACCATAGAGTAATACTACATGTAGTGCTCTCATCATCGAGTATTCCGGCTAATGCTATGCTACCACCCATGCCGTGATTGTTCATGTTCAGTTGGTGAAACTAAAAAGAAAAAAGAAAACCAAATTACTAACATTTCAAAAAAGTCAGTGTTTCATGACATGTAATTTTGAATATTGCTAAGAGATTCTTTCTTTTTTTTTTGTTGTTATGATTTACCAAATTTATTATATCCATTTTACAACCAAAATCAATTGAGAGAGAATTCAAAAATTAAATTTTCTCGCGAATGAGTTTTTTTCTATCCTCTTTCTTCATCATCTTTTTTTTTTTTGGATAATTGAGATAGAGAGAATAAATATTTTGAAATTAAAATTTTCCAATGATGGGTTGAATATGGTAGAATGAGAAAGAGGATTTTTGAAATTTAAAATTTCCAGATGAAAATATTGTTCTTTCTACAAATGAGTTTTCTTTTACATGGTATTTTTTGTTGATCCATTTCTCTTTTTCTTTTTTTTTTTTGTGATTAACCAAAAGTTAATTTGGAAAGGTAAGTTTTCTTAGTTACAGAAACACAACTTGACCCATATGATAAGATTTGCGCCTTATTATAGATATTGTTAAGAAGAGAAATGAGAGATGTTTGAAATTTGGAAATGCCACATAGGATATTTTGAAAAAACCGTTGTGTAATATAATATAAATACTATACTAGAGCTACAAATACATCGGATCAATAGTGACCAGATATGTACAAGAGGAGTAGTAGGGTTCATGAAAATCTTCTTAAAAAATGTTTACGAAAGAGAAATGAATGGCTTATATTCACATTTAATGAACTTGAGTCGTTCATTTCTCTTCCCTGAATGTTTTTGGGGAAAATTTTCATGGATGATACTGTTTTCGTATGTACAGCCACACTCCCGTGGTAATGTATATAACATGACTTGTGGGATTTAAATACGCTTGCGAGGTATATTTAATCTCGATCATAAATAGTTTAACCAACTATGACTATAGGGTAGTTGCAAAATAATTTTAAAGTGTTTGTTCTCTCATTACCAATCATGTAGGGGGTGTCGGTTATGTTTTTGTTTTCAATTTTTTTTCAAAACTAAAAATAAAAAATGTGTTTGGTAATTTTATTTTGGTTTTGTGTTTATTAAAACGTTTTCATAATTTCTTAAAAATTTCAAAACACAAAAAAGGTGATTTTCATTGTTTTTAAAAGTGTCATTTAAAAACAAAAAACATAAAAAAGAAAACTTATTACCAAACATTTTTTTTTATATAAACTATAAACATCATTCTACTTTTAGTTTTTTACAAACAAAAAACAAAAATGTTACCAAACACCCGGTAGTGTTTCGCAGACCAGTGTGGTAAAGAAATGTGTACCTGTTGCAGTATTGTTAGTTCTTTAGGTTTTGAGGTAATGGTGGAGAAAAATAAATAGAAAAAGAAAAATTATAATTACAAAGAAAGATTATTCGAGACCGTGGTATGAGAGAAGAGGTATAGCTCTGGAAACCCAAATCGAATTTTGATAGTGGGGCATAAATTTCTCTTTCATGTCAGTTCTGCTGGAATGGCGTTTCTGTCTAAAGTTGTGTTTGGATAACTTTAAAAAAGAAGATATTATCCTCGCCAAGACGGATGCTTGATTTCATGTGCAATGACGAAAAATGCACTAAAAAACTATGTCTGTTATGGTGAATGTACATAATTATAATGTCTTTTTATTCACTATTAATATATAATTACATCGCATTTTTGTTTGGTAAAATTGACACCGATGAACAGATAGACAATCCTACATGATATATTTTCAGCGCATTAAGAATCCATAACCCCTGTACTCACATTTGGTCCATAAATAAGTGTCTCATATGAGAAAAAATGTGCAATTTTCAAACTAAAAAATAAAGTATTTTTGTGCAAAACTTTTTTATCACACCATATTAAAGAACTCAATAGATCTTTAATTCAGTGTGAAGAAATTAAAAAAATTATGCGCATGGGTACCTTATTTTTTATTTGAAAATCGCACGTCTTTTTGTAGAACACATTTGTTTAGGGACGAAAGGTACTTTATATATATATATATATATATATATATATATATATATATATATTTCACACTTGGTGAGGTTATATATCGGATAAATATTTAATTCCGTTCAAAAAAATATAATCCATCACTAGTAATAAGTTTGGATATATAGTTAAATTTCATGGTCGTATTTGTTTTTTTTTTTTTTCAACTACAAAAGGGTGGAAAGGGCAACTAGCGTAGCAACCCCCATGGGCGTGAGCATTGGAGTTCTTGACCCGTTGTAGAATGTCTGGTTGAGCGGTAGCTATTATTTGAGAGGACAAGCCGTCACCATAGTACTATCAAATCAGCTTGGATACCTCAGTTATCCATAAGACATTTTCATCCTGGTATTTTTTTGTAGGTGGAAAAAGACCAATACTAGTTGGTTACTGGAGTACTATTTGGGTAGCCCAAAAGGTTTTTGGTTGATTGTGAAAGCTTACCCAAAAGACCAAAAAAAGTCATACCTACCTGTCATCGAAATTGGTCATTTATGACGGCTTTGGGCAAACAAAAAAAAGAGAGAGTCCCCAGTAGGGCTGTCAATGGGTCAGATTCGATCCGGATCCGATAAGATAGAATCCGAATGCGGATCTAAATTTTAGATACCCGATCTGGAAATTCGAATCCGATACAGTAATTTAATTGATTTTTTTATCCTTTCTAACTAGCTAGCTTGCTTATGGTTTGGATTTGATCCGGATCCAATCCGTTAAACTTGGATCCGATCCCGATTTTATTACAATTTTATGTTCTGGATTATCTGATTCGGATCCAAATTTTTCAGATCGATCCGGATCAAATCCGATCAGTTGACAGGCTTAGTCCCCAGTGATCAAAATTGGTCAATAATATTTTTGTTTACGAGTGCACGCTGTGACAAATAATATGAACCATTGACACTACTATCTTTTTTTTTTTTTTATCAGACACACTACTATCAAATAACTTAATTTTTACATTCCACCAAATAACTTAATTTTTTTGAAACTTTGATGTAAAATTTTTCAATTTCTCTTATCGAGATGAATGTAAAAAAAATGAACCAAACATAAAAAATGTAGTAAAACAAATAAATAGACCGTGCCAAATAGTTGAAAAAAAAATTAGGGCAAGAGAAGCGTAATTTACGTAAAGCCATACGTTCTAGGATTGGGGGATCCTTCCCTGCACTAGGTGAATGACACCGTGTCATGCATCCATCTAGCCATTTGTTACGAAAATGCACGGTTCGAATCAAATTCAAGCCCATGTGAGAATCTTTATTTGAATTTAATTCGAGCCATGTATTTTCACAACAGACGGTCGAATGGAGTGCCTGACACAATGCCATGCACCTAGTGCACAACATGGACACCTTGTCCTATGTTCTATTGACATAACTTGCTGACCTCATGAATCGGGGTCGAATTTCGATGATCCGAACTGCTCAATGTGTCTAAAATGTGCTTTTAAGGGTTACCGTGAGGATTTGTCCAAAAAAAATATTTGGAAGGGCTTCATTCAAGCTTTTTTTTGATAAACTATATATGCACGGTTATTATGAAAAATTGTTCGGATGAAGCCCTTTCAGGTATTTGTTTTTTTGTGACTCCTCGCGTTTGCCATGAAAAACATGTTTTAAACACATTGAGCAGTTAGAATCATCGAAATTTGGTTCGAAAAATAAAAAAGGGATAATTTTCACGGAGGAAATCCGTGAGGGATTCCTTAATAAAACCAAGAAAAACACAACCTTCAAGCAATACACCAACAAAAGCAAAAAGCACCCTCCCATTTTCCAGAAAATCTCACGAAAAAAGGAGAAGCAAGATTTCTTTTTTGAGTCAGGGTCGGAGATGTGTGGGACTAGCTAGAGCCCCGATCCTCCAAACCCGATCGATATGAGGGCTGAGATAGAACAGGAAAACAGTCCGAGAAAATAGACTGGAAAAACAGTCAACGACTGTGATTCACCCGTATACTGTGACGCACAGTACACAGGCAAATCACAGTTGTTGGCTATTTTTCCTGCTTGTTTTCTGGCACAGTACACAAACAAATCAAAGCCGTTGGCTGTCTTTCCTATATGTTTTCTGGGAATGTTTTTCCTGTTCCCCACCTTTTCTCACCCGACACCTTCCCGTTGTTTGTATGCTTTTGGTTTGACAAGGTCAAGGTATCTGATTTATCTATATCTAAATAGTAGAAATACAAAATACGAATATGGTCATTAAAATTGTGAATAGGCTCGAGTTAAGTCCTCAAATCAATCATGAACTTCACTTTCTTTTTGTGTACTAATTAATTATATAACCGAATTTAAGTATGTGAAAATGAATTACAAAACAAAAAAGAACGCTTGGTATCTGTCGGTCTCCGCAACGAAATCTCATTAATAATAAAACTACTGTGACAGCTGCAAACTGACATTATGCGCGTGGGTCCCAACTACTGACCGTTGGATCAATTTATTATCCGATGTTTTCTTCATTTGACTTGGTTGTGTTTGTTTGCCTTTTTTGCGCACTTTTTGTCTTTTTTCAGTTGTATTTTGCTATACACATTAGGTTTCATTATTACAAAATGAAGATTTTTAATTTATTAAAAATGAAGTTCTTACTCTTCCATTCAAACCTAGTAATAGTATGATTAAAAAGTTTTGTATGCCAAGTGGGCACGAGCACACTGCCATGTGTTGGCTCATTTGTCCGTCCATCCATGTTTTGGATGACCAAGATTTGTTGGGTTGTTTGGTTGTATTTTTATAATTTTGGAGGTAAATTTTTCCCTAACAAATCTTTTTCGTCCAAAACATGAATGAACGGATTGGATGAGCCGATAAACACTACGTGGCAGTGCTAGCTTTTGCCCGCTCAGCACCGAAAAACTTCTACAGTATAAGCATATAAATCCTACCCTGCCACTGTAAACCTCCAACTCTAATCATATCCAAGCAGCTCGTAATTAGGTGCAGCAGCTTAGCTCTACGCCAATGGAACAAACACCACATATAGCCTTTTTCCCACTTCTAGCAATGGGTCACCTCATCCCACTCGTTGAGTTCGCCAAGCGACTCGTCCTCAATCACAACTTCACGGCCACCTTCGTCCTCCCAACCAACGCCCCATCTCTCCCCGCCGCCCCAAAATCGCTCCTCGACTCCCTTCCCACCGGAATAGATTACATCCTCCTCCCTCCCGTTAACTTGGAAGACCTGCCCAGCGACGTCAAGATCGAGACGGTCGTCGCCCACATGGTGTCCCGCTCTCTCCCTGCGCTCCGTGACGTTTTGAAATCGTTGGTTTCGAGTTTCCGGGTTGTTGCTCTCGTGGTTGATCTTTTTGCCACGGAAGCATTCGGCGTCGCGGCAGAATTCAATCTCTCTCCTTATTTTTTCTTTGCATCCGCGGCCATGGCCCTGTCACTGTTCCTTCGCTTGCCTAAGCTCGATGAATCCGTGTCTTGTGAGTATAGAGACTTACCTGAACCGGTTCAAATCCCGGGTTGCCCACCGGTTCACGGGAAGGATTTGTTGGACCCGGTTCAGGACAGAAAGAATGACGCCTACCAACGGCTCCTCGATGTCGTAAAACGGTATACTTCGGCCGAGGGTATTATTGTCAATACCTTTAAGGAATTGGAAGGTGGGGCCATAAAGGCTTTGCAAGACGAAGAACCCGGTTATCCGCCCGTTTACCCAATCGGGCCGCTCGTACATATGGGTGCGGCTGAAGACGGGTCGGAGTGTTTGAGATGGTTAGATGACCAGCCACGTAGCTCCGTCTTGTTCGTGTCCTTTGGTAGTGTTGGGACCCATTCTCTCGATCAACTCACAGAGTTAGCCTTGGGTTTGGAAATGAGTGAACACAGATTCTTATGGGTGGTTAGGAGTCCTAATGATAAGGTTGCAAGTTTTGGCGTTGATGACCAAAATAACCCTTTTGCTTTCTTACCAAACGGGTTTCTAGAGAGGACCAAAGGGTTTGGTCTGGTGGTGCCCTCTTGGGGACCACAGGCCCAGATTCTAAGCCACGGTTCGACGGGTGGGTTCCTTACGCATTGTGGTTGGAACTCTACGCTCGAGAGTGTAGTCAATGGTGTTCCGCTGATTGCTTGGCCTCTTTATGCAGAACAAAAGATGAATGCCGTGCTATTAACTGAGGCTTTAAAAGTAGCATTGAGGCCAAAAGTCGGGGAAAATGGAATAATTGGGCGAACTGAGATTGCAAAAGTTGTAAAGGATCTAATGGAAGGAGAAGAAGGAAATCTGATACGTAGTCGAATGAGAGGCCTAAAAGAGGCCGCTGGAAGGGCGCTAAGCAAAGACGGAGATTCGACAAAGTCACTTGCCCAGTTGGTTCAGAAATGGAAGAATAAGATCATGAATTAGATCAGCTATGTTTATTTTTTTACCTCCTCTTTGCATTTCCTATCCCTTTATCATGCCATGTACTATATGGTTTATAATTCTTGGATATATATGGTTTATGGTTTATGTTCCACTGTCTGCTGAAGTTGCAATGGGATGGGTTTGTATAGCAATATTCACTCCTTCGGACCCTTTGTACATTTCCTGTTTCAATTATGAAAAAGTGTGGTTTTCTAAATAAAAGTACGAGTGGTGACATTTGACCAAACGAAGAGTTAGGCACACCTTCAGCAAAATTGGATTCAGGTACCGATAATTAATGGCGGATCCAAAATTCCACCTAGATGGGTCACCTTTTTTAAATATAACTTGGAAAAAAAAATTCACAATCCAATATAACAAGAAGAAAAAATATTTGAACTTAAGACATTCTAAAAGAATTCAAACTTAAGGGTAAAAAATTATTGACTCCATCCTAAAACTTGGCACATCTATTGGCAAATTAGGCACTGGTACTGGCAAATTAGGCACCTCCATTGGCAAATTAGGAAAGTTCAAAAATTGTATGTTCAAACTGTTAACGAACATCTCTTATGAAAGGAACACCCAAAACACATAAGAAAAGAAATGATTTCGCAGACGATGTGATTCACCTTACTGGGAAATTTGGCAGAAAATTCACATCATATTAGATACTCTAAGATAGTGAAATTAGTAGAGTACATAAATCAAGACTAAAACTGATTAAGGGCAAGAATAGTGAACGATTAGGCAATGGGACCATAAGGAGAAATCTGGGGATTGGTGAAGAATAAGGCTAGAACAGTAGAAAAGAACCCTTGACAGGATTTTCCCTTGAATGAGGATGAAATTCACTTAATGTTGGATATGAGAATTTTTTTTTTTTACAGCGAAAAAGGAAGTTTTATTAATAAGAAACGATTACAACATGGAGTTTTTTTTTTTTTTTGGATTAATAGTCAAGATTCATTCATATAAAAAGAGAAATCTGATTGATTTCATCACTTAAAAACAAGATTGAACCAAATCTATCAAAAATCTGAGGCCGGAAGACATACACTAAGAATTTCAATGACACCCCGCCGAAAGATAGGCCAACAACAATGTGCTGGGCAAAGAACCAATCATCAATCTATCAAGAAGAAATCCCGAAGGATAACAGCTCAATCCCAAACATTAAGAACTAGATGAAATCGCAAAACAGCTTATGCAATCCAAAAAAATCAAATGCCGGCCAAGCAAAAGCAATCCGATTGGACTGCCTTCACAGGGTGCTTAATCCAAGGCAAGTACCCGCTGACACTCGAGACTTTGTGTGAAGGTTAGCTTTGTTGAAAAAATCGACGTCCGACGCAACCACGGTGAGAAATGGACACACAAACCACAGCTAGATCAAACAAACACTAACTAGGAATAAACAATTTACCTCGAAAAAGTAGGAATAAACAAAGAAAATAAAAACGAGCCCTTCTATTGGGACCGAGCCCGGGGATGTCTAGATGGGGAGATGACGACGTCGCCGGCGACGGCCGGGGTCCCAAACTACCGATCCGTGCCGTTGATCGTTACCGAGAATCAAATTCGAGTAAAATTTTCTACGCGGAATTGAAGAATCGGACATTTGTATGAACCGATCCAAAATCACCCCATTTCGTTTGAAAAATCGGAAATTAACGACGCAGTCTTCATTCTTATCATCGATACATATCCCCATCGGTCCCTTTAGATTTACTGAATAAAAACAGTCGACACAAACTTAGAAGACAAAACTAAGTTAACTAGGTCACCTAAACTGAGTCACATCGGGTCACACAGGTTTGCACTGAGTTGAAGTCGGGTTCACTACTCCGGGTGCAGATCTAGCCTCCATAGCCGCCGTCTTCGATCGGATTTTGGAGGCTTTATTCGCTGGAGGATACCCACGTCGCCATAGACTCATCTTCCCACCGATGGAAACAAGTAAAGCACGACATTGGTGAGGAAGAGCCAAGAGATGACTGATGGTTGAAGGTTGGGTGGTGGCGATCTGAAACCTGGAGTTGTCAGCCGGGGAAGGGGTGAGTATGTGGGCGGGGAAGTAGGGCCAAGAGACGACGACCCTACCCCCTAGAGGATCTGAAGGAAGGCGGTGGGTGGGGAGAGAGAGGAAGATGAGGGGGTGAAGAGGGAGAAAGGTGAGGGGTGACAGCGTGCGGGTGGGCAGGCGGTAGAAGTAGTTAGGGATAAAACCCTAAAAACTCTCACTGAGGAGAGAATCAATTGGAGATGATTACAACATGGAGTTTGAGACTAGCATTTCATGGATAATTTGAGAGGTACAAACCAATCTTTAAGTAAACCAATTGATCTTGCCTTTGATCGTAGTTCTATTTTCAACATCCTTTGGTATCCATTATGTTGCGACATTTTGTTTCAACTACATCTGTTTTTGATTTTGTATCCAGTCTTACTTGGTTTTGCTTTTCGTATCCAATCTTGAGGTTTTTGAATAGGAGGTTGAGCTTTGGTAACAATGGTTCAGTGGTGTTTGTGTTTGAAAAATTCTTTTTCTTTATGCTATCAAATACTTAACAAGCAAACTAAAAAGAATTGAAAACAATAAACAATGAATGCAACGATATACGTGGAAAACTCCTTTAAAAAGGGTAAAAATCACGGGAGGAAATCAATCCACTAAAAGCAAACATTGTGTAGTTACAAAATGATCTCAATTAAACACAATCGTGAATCCTCACCGATTGACCAAAGATTGTGTTGCCGAATCCACATACACCGCACCAAGTGGTTGATTGTTGAATGCCTTGAATCTCAAGTCCTCCAAGATACTTCTGAAATCCATCAGAAGAATGATCCAATTTATTGAATCAGAAGATAGACAAACTTCTTGGAGTGAATAGAAAAGCTTGGTGATCATATTGCCTTTGCCAAGCCACGTCCAAAATTTCCAATCCAAGAGAAAAATCTTTTCATCGCCTTGGCCATTTTTTAAAAAGATTGCTACAAATCTTCCATGTTGAGAAGCACGGTTCAGTGTTCATGGTTTGTAACGACATAACATATAATCTTCCCTTGTTGCGGAGGTCAGCTTTGACAAAATCATAGAAATACTAATTTCCTTCCCTTCGTGCTAACTACCTTACCAATCTATATATTTCAATTACACAAAATCATAGAAATATTTCCTAAACAAACTTTATAAAAGAAATACAAAATCAATTGCCACTTAATAATACGGGATACAATATAATGTGTCTTTGTCATGAGACTTGCCAATAAAAAAGGTCGTGACCGATAGACCTTACAGTGTTCATTATGAAAACTAGCAAACAAGCAAGCAAGCTCTTGTTGTTTAAGTCATAGGTTGAGCTTCTTGCCCATTTTACTGTGAAACAAAGTCTCAGATCGCTTGAGTACAAAATTTAATGCAAAGTACATAAGCGTGAGGGCACCTTCACTTCAATAGCTAGCTTTTGAGGTTGAGTTCTATTCAAGACTGTGTAACATAGTATAAAAGGTAGGTACTAGAAATAGATAGGGTGTGAAGCAAAATCCCATCACCTGGAAACCTATTCCAATGATGTACTATATAAGCGTGATGACACCCTCACTTCCATGACTATCTTTTGGGTTTGAGTTCTACCCAAGATCGTTACACTATACATAGGGGTTGTTTGGATGCCTAATTTTCACTTTTTGATTTTCCCATTTTCTAGTTTTAGGTGTTTGGACAGAGTCACCCATAATGAATTATCCAATAATGCATTTTCCATTTTTGAGTTTAGAGGACAAAAGCTAGAAGTAGGGGGAGAGTAGCCCTTTGTCTTCTCGATTTTTTTACTTTTATCATTTTGGTTAACATAAAAGACCAACAAAATGTATTATCTACATATTTCCAAACCACTACCCTTCCTGCATTGATTTGCATTCTACACAATCCAAATAGTCCACAGATTCGTAATGTATTTTGACCATAATTCTAGACACGAAAATTATAAAAAGCATAATACAAAAATTTAAAAATTAGGCTCCCAAACACCCCTATAATTAGTTGAATTAGTTGCGGACCCTGAATTAATTTGTTATCAACTGCGGACCCTAAATCAATTTGTTATCAACAGGATTCTGAACGACATGGGCTATTCGAGGAGCTTTTTAGGGCTTTTGCAGAGGTATCATATCATTGGGTTTTTTTTCCCTCAGTCATGGGGTTTTGCTAATCTGGTCAGCGTCGGCCTCAGTATTTTTGTGGGATACATTGTGGCAGTGGCATGTTGTGATCCTTCCTAAATCGTTGATGGTGGTGGGCTACAGTGGTCGGATGGCATAGTTCTCTTCCTAACTGATGACGGTGGTGAGGTTGAGGCCAACAGGTGGTCCAAGGGTGTTTTAGGCGGCATGAGGGATGTTTTTTTTTTATTTTCAGGGGTGTCTCTTCATTTAGGAGTATTTTAGTATTGTTGGCTCCTGATCAAAAAATATTATTTTGTATGTTAAATTATGCGCAAAAGTACTTTATTTTTTTATCCGAAGAAAATTACAATAGGGTAGAAGCGTAACTTGCTCACCCTCCATTAATATGGAAATGTAACATGGACAGAGTCCGACCTGTCCATATTTATGTAGGGCTAGAGGTCCAAAAACATGGCCGGGCTTATTTAATCTGGTGCAAAACTTGCTCCCAAACCCAGGCATGAAAGTGGGCCAAGCATGTTAATCCAGGTGCAGGCTCTCGGGCTGGTTCTCCCCCATCCAAACGGACTCCAAGAGACTTGCAAGAGTTAATACAATAGAACTTTTTCAAATTTAACTTAAAATTTAACATAATTAGTGTACATTTTTATAATTATACAGGGGTTTGGACACTCTCAGCTCCTTTCTCGTGTCTGGACCTAGTTTGAATGGAAGAATGGTTGACACCAGAGAACCTTTTCTAAGAAGCAAAAATTTCATAGTAGATCCTTACTCTTTTTTGTAATAAATAATAAATAGATTAAAAAAATCTTTTATAATAGATCTTACTCTTTTTTTGTGATAAGTATATCATACTTCATGATACATGTTATTAAATATTTTACTTTATCCTAAACACAAAAGGTTTAGGGACATTAAAATCGACAACAGAAATTTCCCATTTATGATACATGTGAGTTTCGTATTCCTCTTAATTTCCACCCGAACAATTTGTACTTTTTCTTATTCATGGCGGTTAATAGAATGGATTTGTTTGAAGTCCAAATGTTATGCATAAAGATACTTTGTTTTTTAATTTAAAATTATTACTATCACTCTAAAAAATTTCCGTATTTTCAGGTAAAACCTTGTTCTTCATTTTTATTTATTTTTATGGAAGACAAAATAAAACCTGATTCACATAAACACGGGACGATGGTGACACCCTATGGTAGTATGAAATTATCAAATAACTTTTTCTATTGGAGACAAAATAAAACATGATTCACGTGAACATGGGACGATGCTGATGCTATATGGTAGCCTGAAAGTATCAAATATCTTCTCTAACTGGACTTACCAACCGAGAGAGGATTTATTCGAAATGAAGACACCAAGTGACGTATTGATGTGGTGTCACCAATCCATTTACTCCCGGAACCTAGAAAGGATTTATTCAAAATGAAGACACCAAGTGATATGTTGATGTGGTGTTAATAATCCATTCAAAGGAGAACCCGAGGCCTAATTGACTGCTTTTAGCCTGCCAGCAATGGCATAGTAGGAAAATATCCCAAATTCTATTTTGGATCAAGGGCGAAGGTATATAGATCGAATAAGTATTATTTTAAGCAGGTTATGTGGCAGTTATCGATTTTAAGCAGGTAATTTTGGGTCAAGACAGAGGCAATTGACGTTGGAATAAACAAAGAAATTTAGACAACTGATTCATTGTTTTAAGGAATAATCGCCTGATTCAAAATCAAGAGGGAAATCTTTCAAGATTCAAAATTGAAGAAGAAGAAGAAGAAGCCATTAAATATCAATCAAATGTAACAATTTGAGACCCCGATCAATCGCCCGGAGGCTTTCTTTTATTAGTTTTTACTTTCCTTGTATTTTATAGTATTTTCTAGGAATAGGAGTAGCATAATTTCCACATGGATTGTAACCTAGAGTTTTATCGATTGTACCCCTTTGAAGTTAAATAAAGTTCTCTTTGTTATTCTTCATTCATTGTTTGTTTCTAGAGAAGTCCTGAAATACAGTAAGGAATCAAAGTCCACTTTCATACACCATTCCAATATCTATTTCACCAATTCAGTTCTTGTTGATAAGAACAAAATTATTTAGGCCTTGTTTGGTTAATAGGTTTAGCTTAGTTTTGATGATGTAAGCAGGTGTAACAAGTGGAGAGAGATAGAGAGAGAAATGAGGGAAATGATGATGTAAGCAAAACCCAAAAAAGGGCCAAAACCGCCCAAAACTTCCAACCGAACACTGCCTTAGTAAACATGATACAGTAAAAAATTATAGCAAGCTATTGATAGCCCTTTCTACATAGGAAATAATTTTCAAATCTTTATATTTTTTTACTTGCATAATTTTTTCTTGTCTTTTAGTGACAAAATTCGCATGAAAGTACACTATAAGACAAAAACAGTGAGTGAATATAAAAAAAAGGCGTGAAAATTATTTCAAAATTGCTAAGGATACAACATCCGAACATGACACCGGGCATAATGCTCACAATGTACTTCTGCATACTCCCACCCTCATGTACATGTTGTGTCTAAATGTTGTGTTCGAATGTTGTGTTTGTAACATGATTGAAATCATTTCCCATCTACATTTGCATTTGCTAGTGCGCAGAAGTACATGTTTAATACATGAAAGTAGGTGTTTGTACGGGAACATCATAATTGCTTAAGAAACCTTGCTGTAACGAATGGTCCTGGGGTCCTACAGGGTAACAAGACTAGTGTTTGATCACTTTGATGCGAATTACATAACAGGATCTTCACTCCTTACCCAAAATTTTACTTAGATTTGAATAAGTATATGAGTAAAACTTGATTTGGTACATAGCTCTCCATTCCTTTGCTCTTGTTTTACTCAAATTCAATCCTTTCACCACCATCACTGCCGCCGTCCACAACCAACATCCCAGATCTGAAAGATTTGGTAGAAAGCTATCTCTCATTGTTAGGATCCACCCCGTGTGGGCCGGATGGGCTTAGGCCCAAGGTTGTCTAGGGTTTCCGTAGAATAGCCCTGGGATTATAAATATTCTTGTTGTCTCTTTTATTTGAGGTGTGGTAGTATAATGTAAGCATCAAAAAAAGGTGCATAATGTGAGTGTGAGAGGGGGAGTCGGTGGTGGCTTCCCCTGCTAGAGTGGTAGCCGGTTATTGCACCCGGAGAAGTTTTTCAACTTGTATATTATGTGAATATATTTAAGGGAGTTTTCCTTAGATTTCTTGTGCGTGTTTAAGTGCGTGCATGACTCAGAAATCACAAAACTCACCACCTCTACCACCACCAGAAACCACTATTGCCTACAACGACAGGAAATCGCCGCCTACCATGACCAGAAACCGCCTCCGCCTACCACCACCAGAAGCAACCACCGCCTCTGCCTACCACCAACCGAACCAACCACCGCCTCCGCCTACCACCACAGTATAGCCGTTGGAAATTTGGTGTAGGATTTGGTTATCATCTGATTTGGTGAAAAATTTGAGTAAAACCAAATTTGGTAAATGAGTGGAGTGCGGTTTTTAGGGGTTTTTTTTTTTTTTTTTTTTTTAACAAATTTGAATTTGGTGAATGATTTTGGTAAATAGTGAAGATGCTCTAATAGGCTCAGTTCTTCCTATATTTTTTATGTGATGCTCTTTATTTTGTGTATATTTTTTTAGCTTTTCGTTGTAGTTTTTGAAATAAGACAAAAGACAAAAAGTATGAAATTCGAATCAAAGTTGAAAAAAAATTATATACAACAAAAATATCAGCTACTTGGTATTTTTTCATCTTCTTTTTAACTTTTGGTCAAAATTTTAGACTCTATCTCCTCATCACCACAATTGGTGTACTTCAACATTTCCCTTAGAGCAACTCTAGTCCTCCCTCAAACCCTTACCCAAATTTGAAACCTGAGTAAAAACCCTTGAAAATCAGCTTCAGTTTTTTACCCAAAACCATATCAAATTGAGTTTTACTCAATTTTTTTTACCCAAATCAAGGGGGAACCAAACCTGCAACGACTACTTTTTGGTGGTAGGCGGTTGCGGTGCTGGTGGTGGTCGACCTTCGTGGTGGGTTTTACGGTGGCGTTGATGGTGGTTGGCGACCGAAGTATAGATCTGTGCTTTTCACGGCGGTGGTTGACCTTCGTGGTGGGTTTTCCGCCGGCGTTGATAGTGGTTGACAACCCGAGTTCTGATCTGAGTTCCGACGTTGATAGTGGTTGACAACCTGAGTTCCGGCGGCGTTGATGGTGGCTGACGATGGGCAGTCAGGGGTAGAAGTGGTTGTCTATGGAAGTGGAGAGTGAGTAAAATTATTTTTGATTTTTTTAAAGCCAAATTTGAGTAAAAATCAGGTTGAGGATTGGAATGACTCTACCCAAATCAAGCTTTTTACTAAAATTTAAGTGAAAATTTGGTTCTGAGTTTGGTTTAAGGCTGGAGTTGCTCTTAGGCTACGCTAGCTACATGCTTCTGAAATTTTGTGAATTTGATTATTGAGGCAAAGTTTTACAAAGAAAGCCTAAAAATTAAAAATTATAATTACCTTTCATTTGTTGACTTTTCAAGGGGGTGTTCTTTTTAGAGACCTGGGGTTGCTGCTGTGCAACCTCTGTTGTTGCTGTGCGCAATCTGAGTCATCTGTTGCTTAGATGAACGGCCTAGATTTCAAACAAAAGAGAAGAGTTGTTCGTGCGAAAAATTTGTTTTCAATCTGAACCGTTACAAACACTTGTGGACGGCTGTGATTGTTCATAACAGCTGTTGTGCAGAGGTTGCACAACAACAATCTCGCGTTCTTTTTTTAGAGTACCGACAAAACTTAAATTAGTAAATAATCCTACGGGTTGGTCATGTGAGCATGAGAAATCAGTAAGTGCTTGTACTCTATGAAGTCGCATGTTTGAATTTCTTTATTTTCACAGAAAGAGGCCATGTTCGAATTTTACGGAGATCAAACACTCTAAACTTTGGAGCCATTGGAGGGTCCAACAATTGAATACGGAGTGAGTAAATGTTCAGGTAGAGAGAGTAACAATATCAATATAAGCCCAACTAAATCGTTTGAATAACCAATCGTTTCAACAAATTAAAGAAGAGAAAAAGAAAAGAAGAAACCGAGTAGAAAAGGGAATTCCTCCTAATAATAAAGTTTTCATGAAGATTTACGGGTGTTTCTCTTTAATGACTCGGCTTTTCGTCTGCTGGCAAACCCTTCACTGTGTCTCATTAGCCAGAACCGTTCTATTTCTTCAGCTTTCCGGCCTGGGATCCGACCCGCTATCAGTGCCCACCTGCGACATTTTCAATGCCCACATTATGATCACGGGTTCCATCAAACAAACACACATCCTCTATTTCTTCGTTTGAGAGGATGAAATTATAAATAAAAAAAAAAACAAAAAACAAAAAAAAAAGGTATATGGAGAATTGTGCTATTCACATAAACTTCAATCACAAATCTTTATGCCTTGTTTGGTTAGTAGGTTTAGTTTAATTTAGTTTAGTTTTGATGATATAAGTAGGTATAATAAATGGAGAGAGATAGAGAGAGAAATGAGAGAAATGATGATGTAAGCAAAACCAAAACAGGATCAAAATCGACCCAAAAAACTCCCAACCGAACACTGCCTATATATCTCGTTATATGTCCCTATTTTAAATACATCCTCACTTTTCCTCCGATGATTATTCAATTTTACTCCAAATCAAATACTTTTTGCATTTCATATATTGAAAAAGTAAAGGCATAATTCTGTTTTTTAAAGCGATAAGTAATACTAGTAATCATCAAAGAATTTTGTTAGTGTTTTCGTCCTCTCGACCATGAAAATACTACTTTTTCTAATTTCTGGATTAAATTCAAAACTGAATTACAGGTCATTTCTCACACTATGTCGACTTAAAAACATATGCCTTGTTCGTTTTTCTGTTTAGTTTTAGTTTTAGTTTTAGTTTTGATGACATCATTATTTCTCTTATTTCTCTTTCTATCTCCCTCTACTCATTACATCTGCTGATATCATCAAAACTAAACTAAACTATTTAACCAAACACAATCATAATAATTAAGACAATTGCCTAATATTATGGAAGTCCACTAATCTTGAAACCCAATTCCACCGCCCATTTGCTAGGAGTCCAATTAAAGTCAGAACAACGTTTTTTAAGGACAAATCCAAAAAAAGTTGACAACACCTAAGATTTTAGAAAGGAACGAACTCCTAAATCTTAGACCTTGGCCACCAGGCCAACTCCTAGGGGTTTAGATTTAATGTAAGTGGTGGACGTTCCTCTTGAAAGACCAAATCATTTTATAGAAAATAAGGTGGTATTTCTCGGTTTTTTTTTTTGTCTTTATATTTGTAGACAAAAGAAATGTTGTTTCTCTTATTTTGATTTTTTGTACTTTTTATGTAAAGAGACTTCTGCAAAAAAAAAAAAAATCAAAAAAGTCGATAAGAGAAACCCGCCCAAACATAGAGAGATGATAAGTATGGATTCCCTGGAAGGATCTGACATCAAATGGTAGGTACTAAATTAACCTTATCTATTTTGGCAATATTCTAATATATGGAAACAAATTAAATCATATTATCTTTCCTCAAAAAATTTCTTTCGTCCATTTGGAACTTACAAAGTAGTTGGAATCATATGCCTTCTCCACAGAGGTATTCATTGTTTCTTAGCATGCAATACAAATAAATTTAAATCATCTTTGGCCACCAGCTTCTCATAAAATCCATTACGTAATAAAATAATAACCATGTGCATTTACGTGGCAAATTCGTAATGAAATTTATTATTATTTACTTGTTTCTCACATCTCTACTTTTTTCCTATACACACCTTGTAGAATAACAAAAGTTAAATATCAAATGTCAAAATTAAATATAAACTTCAAAATTTTGATCTGCTCACTTGAAACTCTCTCTCTTATGAAAACTTCTTACGTTGTGTCGTAAATTTATGAGGAGTAAATAACATTAAGCGTAACTGGATTTTACCTTGCTCCGTGCACAGTACAAATACCGCGGTTGGTAAGTGTAAGTTTAAATACTGCGTAGTAAAAGATAAAATTCTAAAATACATATATAAACAAATTAAGTGGAATATGGAGCTATATGTTTAAAGGATTTTTTATTTTATTTTATTTTTGACATGATACCGTAAATCATTAAATGTATATTCTTTACCTGTCTCCGACAAGGTTGTACATTCTGTATATCAGATCTTCCTCTTGTTCAGTCATATTTATGAATTCCCACTCAATGCTGCTCACCTCTAGAGAGAGAGAGAGAGAGAGCAATCAGAGAATGAAGGGCAGAATTAAAAGAAAATTAATGATAGAAAATGAAGGGAAAAAAAAAAAAACTCACCTTCAGAAGCACTGCAGTGGTGGTTGTGGTGGTGGGAGGTCTTGAGTTGTTTCCGGCGGCGTTTATCCATTGGTTAATAGGAAATGAGAGATAAATGAAGCGAGAGATAAGAACGAGGAGGAGGAGGAAAAAAGGAGTAGAGTTTTTGTGGGGAGTGAGAAGGGGAAGAAAGAAAGATTGTTTTTTTCTTGTCATTTTAATCTTCATAAAAACTCTTTTAAATGATTGAGAGAGAGAGAGAGAGCAATAGTTGAATATTATAATATGGGCTCTTTAAAATAATGCTTCATTTGTCTCATTATGATAGTTTGATGAGGAAGTTTTGATTTTTTAAGAGAGCATAATGATTAAATGATAAAATAAAAAAAATTAACGTTTTTCGCCCTAATTTCACTTTTTTAAGAGAGCATGATGATTATATCACAATTTAAGGGTAATAATGATATTTTACAAAGATTTCAGAAGTCTGACATGTTACTTGAGACGTCCCAAAATGAAATACTCCCTCCGTCCCAATTTCTTGGTCCTTCTTTCTATTTTGGGATGTCCCAAAATATTTGTCTCACTTCTAAAAACATCCATCAAAATTGGGTCACTTTCTAATTTTACCCTTAAAAAGTACTTTCCCCATCTTAATTGACTAGTCTATTATCTTTTATTTTATAACGGCTTTTATGATTTTGAAAATTTTGTATAACAAAACTAATTGATATCTATCAAACAAGATCTATATTGAATATGTTTTGACTTTCATATAATAAATTAGCCTCACAAATTTGGTCACAGTAATATTGACTGGATTTAGGGGCAAAATAGAAAAGTCAATACAAAGTTTTCACACCCTTTAAAAACCCGTTTCCCCAAAAGGGGCCAAGAAATTGGGACGGAGGGAGTACGAAATTATCAAAGTGAGAAGAAAGAGTAATAATTACTTATTGTTTTTTAGTATGATTTATAGTACAAGTATACAAATGTATTTGTCATACAATCACAGGTAGAGATGAGCTTGAAAGCAACGGAAACAAAATTTTATTGCAGATCAGGGAAAAAAAAATTTAAAGGATGAGAACAAACGGCAGGTCCTACCAAACATTAAAAAGTATAAGTTGACTTGTAGTTGTTCTTTCTACTATGTTTGTTTGATTTTGACCTGGATAATAATGTGGTCAAGACACATATTTCGGGATTGAAAAAAAAAGAAAGAAAGAAATGAAAACATCATTATCATTTGCTAAATTGTTGTAGTTGGTGAGTTGGTGCAAAAATAAAAAATGTCTTTTGGGTGCGATAAATTTTGAGGTAGGAATTTGGAGACCTAAGTTTTTGTAGCAAAAATAAACTAATTATTCTTAACAAAAGTTGTTATTTGTTGTCTTTAGTATATTTTTTAAGAAATTATTTAAAAAGTTAGGATCAATAATCTGTTACAATGATAGAACTTGAAAATACACGTATATGGGTAACTTAAAAAAGACTAACAAAAAGAGTGTGTTCACACAAATGTATAGTGGAGAAGGCATTTGGAGCACCACGTGGTAGTACTCCCAAAGTAACGAATAATCACTCATGAAGATGTCCATTTTGTGCGTGTAAACTACAATCATATGTAATTAATTATTGAATGAAAAAAAATTAATCATCCATTTGGGGAATCAAATCCTCTGTTCCAGTTTTCCCTATTTCTTTTTTCTTGTACATTTTCAACCGTTAGATACATATTACTTAAAACACTGAAATTTTAAAACACAATCTAATGGCTAAAAACAAATTGGGCACAGAAGAACAGATGTTTTGGTCACAGAGGACCTGGTGCCTCCATTTGCACATGTGGTGAAATAAAACCTTTAGCTGTTAATGGTTAATTAATAAGGGGATGAGTTTCCACATGAAATTAAAGATTTAAATTTGGATTGTCTGTTTACAAATTAATTAAGTGAGTGAAAAAAAAATCCAAATCAGGCACCTGAGCTAGCCCAGCGGCGAGAACTCTGACTTCTAGTATTAAGGAGGTTTTGAGTTCGAATCTTGGTGTGTGCATGATATTTCCAACTTTTTCACGGTGAAAGTTGTGAACTCACACCTCATTGATGTTGTTGGGTTTGGGTAATCCTGGAACGTGTAGGTTAATGTAGATCCTTGGAGTGAAAAAATAAACAAAAACAAAACAAAAAATACTGTACGTGGAGTAATTAATTCTATACCGACGTTTGGAATGACAAAATCCAACTCCGTAAATGTTGGATAGTAACTAAACCATCATAATTTTGTCTTCCTCAGTAAAAAAAACACTTCTTAAAAAAAAAACTGAGAATATTTACGAGCCATTATCAATTTTTTAAACATTACTTGCCACTTATATCCAAAATATAAGCAAATTATAAAAAAATTAATTTTTACTTTCCGCGTATGAATATGTATAACGGATGTCTGGACAAAGTTCCGTGTCATAGAAAAATATATCCGGCTAAAGGAAGTTCCTCGTCAATTTTTTTTTTAACCCAATCTACTATTCTATTATGGGAAAGAATGAAGTGATGGATGGGATTCGAACCCTCGTCAATTTAAAAAGATTAACTAACAAGGAAGTGACTTTTTGGTAGTGAAAATGTCTCATGGAGTAGGTTCTATGTTCAAAAAGTTTAGAGCTAACTAATTGCATCAATCTGTAAAGATTTTGCAAGTGAGGTGATAGCTAAGATGGTACGCAGTTGTGAGATCTATATATGTCTAGATCATATCGCCCTACGGTCCCCATGTCATACATAGCTCAGGTTCTGGGCTTTGCAAATGCCTTGCCTACAGTAGAAACATGTCACTCTCTCACAAGAAAACAACTCAATTTCACTCAGTAAGTTAGTTTCACTGATCACTTATTTAGCTAATGTAAAAGAAGCTATCGTGGTCAATCCATACAGAACTACTTTCCTCTGGCTTTAAGTATGGCTATGGTAAAATTGGTCTCTCAACATTAATTAAAGAGGCCTGGTACAGTACTTGAAAAGTTTTCCATAAAATTACTCAGAAAATGCATTCAATACGTGAAATTCAACCGGTACACTGTTCAAATAGTACACTGGGTGGATTTCACCCGTTGGATGCATTTTCTGGATAATTTTATGGGAAACTTTTTTGATACCAAACACTTTCCCTAAACAAACTGGCCAGCTGATTAGTATTAAAAAACAATACAAGCAACTATTGTGGTGGTTGAAATGTTGAATAGTGGTTGGGAATTCAAATGTAGATCGAAGGAAGTCATTGATCCGAATCATTATAGCATTGAAAGAAGTGGAAGTAATCAGTATTTGTGCAAAGTAACTCAGCAAAAAGTGTGGAGAATTTATATTCATCTCAAAATCAATTGGCAATGAGTGGAGAGGTCCTAACATATATTAAGTGATCACCCATTCCACTCTTAAGCAATGTGGGACAATTTTCCTTAACATCCCCCCTCACGTGCAGCCGCATTTGTGGTCTGTCACGTGTGGCCACTTTTGGGTTCTATCATCGTGCAGCCTTTTTGCTGGTCTGTCATCGCGGGGCATGGATTTTGAATTTTTATTTTTATTTTTTTAAAATGTGGAGTGGAATAGACCTTGCTCTGATACCATGTGGAGAATTTATATCCATCTCAAAACCAATTTGCAATGAGTGGAGAAGTTCCAACATATATTAAGTGATCACCCATTCCACTCTTAAGCAATGTGGGACAATTTTCCTTAACAAAAAAGGAGTAGGGAAATATCCCAAATTGATGTAGTGGAAGTAAACAAATATTTGTGCAAATTAAGTAACTCTGAAAAAAGAGAGTAGGTAATTATCCCAAGTAATTCGAAAGTCCAGTTACTAGTCGATTTTTAAGAAACAAAGCAAATGTCAGGACGGGCAAAAAGAAGAATTATTGGGGAGTAAATAAGAAGTGGAGGATCTTAACGCTCCTCGCTAGCTAGAAGGTCTCGGGTTCAAATCTCGCTATAGACAAGTTGTGTTGCAGTGGTGGTTCCCACTGGTTTATTCCCCACTTTATGTTGGGAAAAAGAAAATTTTCCCATTGCATGTACAAGTAGTACTAGTAAGTTGACAAGTACTCACAACATTTAGAAAAAAACAAAACAAAAAAATGATTGACAGACAAACAAATTTCTAGCATTATTATGTTTTCTACTCTACTAGGGGGTTGGTCATAATTTTATTGTTGTATTGTTTGCAATAAAAATTTCTTTTTTTAATTTTTTTTTATAGTTTAACAGAAAGTTTTCTGAGTCATTTATACGTCTAGAGCAATTAGAAAAGAAAATAAAATATAGGAATCAAAATTTGAAAATGTTCAGAATAAAATGAACATAATCCAACAAAAAATCTGTTTTGGATTATTTTTATATTTAGTAATTCTTATACTTGTTTTTTCCTAATATTTTGCTTTTAGATTATTCATACGTTGCGACAAGAGGGATAAAAAAGTGAAAATATGAATCAAAGTGAAATTGTTTTACAAAATACAAAAATAATCCATGAAATATATTTCTATTTTGAAATTATTTTAGTCTTTTAGTTTTATTTTTTAAGGTTTCAATCATAATTTTATTCTTTGGAGGAGACGGAATACCTCTAAGCTCAGGAAATTTTATGGGTGGAGTTTTCCACTGTCCTCGGTAACTCTTTGTAATACCGAAGGAGTCCAATTTTTATTGACAGTCTCTTTTTCCAGTCACAACTGTTGTCACTTGCTCTTTACTGCTCTTCTTTAATTCCATTCATTTGTGTTCGGTATATGATGGAACTCTACTTGTGTTCGGTGGAACATTTATTAATTTGTGTTCGGTGGAACACACAATTGGCCGTTTGGTCTCGGATGCATTATAGTGTTAGGGTTCTCGGGTTGAACTACCAAACTCCAATAGACTATCGTCCAACCCCCCGTTCGGAGCAAAAGATAATGCCAACATGAGCTCAAGGCTAATGAATGTTGAATAGTGTTCGGCTAAAGGCCACCTCTGCTCAGATTAAATATCAAGGGCTATTTAAACATGATTTCCAACCTCAGCCAAGAATTTTTCTAACTCTAGTCTCTGGCAGAAAGCCAAGTTGTTTGCTTCCCACCGAAGAGGGGCTATTAACATGTGCTCGACCTCATGCCTACACTCGGTACAAGCCATGCATGCAGAAAGGCAAAAAGTTAGAAAAAAAAATCATCATTTTAAACAGACAAGCATAGAAGAAAAGGAGAGCCATCCATTTACATAAAAAATAGGGGGCTCGACGATGGTGCAACTTTCGGTGCTGACCCCTGGAATACCTATGTTAATTACAAATTGAGGACTGGCCTAGTGTCCCAAATAGTTCGGCACCAGTCTCAACACTTGTGAATTCAAAGAAAATAAAAAAGAAACAAAAAAAAAATCAACCGTCCTTGGTTAGGTCGAGGAAGTCTTCGGCATTCTCATCCCCGTCCCCTTTGCCCCCGCCCAAGATCCTCTTGAAATCATCTTCTAGCATCAGAGGGATCACGGGCTCTTGGATCGCAGGGACCATGCAGGCCTTGGCGTCAGGGGGAGTGTTGCAGGCATCCACCCCTTGGGAAGTAGTCTATGTGGCTGAGGTGATATCCCTTCTTGAATCCTTTGACTTCAATGATTGTCGATTTAGCGAGGTACTTCTTCTCGGCCTCTCGCTCCCCCCTTTTGTAGCCATTTTGATCCACCACGGCCAGGAGCTCATCCTGCAAGGTTTAGACCTTTCGGAGCTTGTCCTCGACTGCTTTTTTCCTGTCTAGAGCATCCTTGGCCTTTTCCTCAAATGACGCCTTTAGCCCTCTTGGTCAGCCTCCGTCACGGCGTTATACTCGCAGCGAGCGTGTCCTCGGCAGATTTGATCCTATCCTCAGCACCTTGCTTCTTAAGACTGAGATCCTCCATCTTCTTCCCGAGGCTCTCAAGGTCTTATTTTAGTTGGGCCAAGGACTGGCGCTCTTCCCTGAGCTTAGCCTTGTTAGCCCTGGTTGCCTTAGTGAGTGCCACTGCCTTCTTTGTGGACGATAGTAGAGGCCTGGCTCACCTAAAAGAGTAAGGATGAGATCAATATCGAGAACTATCAATAGGGACTTCGGATAAACAAAGAACTATCAATACCTTGACCAGGCAACTGTGAAGCTTGAGGAAGTTGTTGTCATCGATGGAGGAGGCATCTAATGAGGACATGTCCACAAGAAGTGCTAGCCCCTTCAGTAGGATGTTGGCCACATTAGAGTCCCTCTAGACGTTGTCAACATGTGTCAGGGCAACGCCATAACGGCCCGTGAAGGGAGGAGCCAAGACCTTGGGAGGAGGGACAACATCGGATCCACCCACCGCTTCACGGTTGGCCATGACTGGTCTTTGACCGGGTCCTCGAATGGGGGCCTGTTCCTGGCCTTTGAGCGGGGGCTGAGTAGCAAGAGTGGTGGTGGGGACCATTTGAGTAGGGTCAGCCGCAAGTGTTCCAGAAGACCTCGGTGGAGAGACTAGAGCTGGAGTCTTGCCATCCCGAGGCCTCTTCTAGCCGGTTCCTCTTCCACCCTTTACTGCTCCTCTCTTTGTCTTCGCTTGCCTCCCCGCTGCTTTCCCCCTCTCCAATGTTGCAGAGCATGTCTTCGGTGCTCTCGCTACTATTGCTACTTGAACTGTTGAAGTATGGGTCTCCCCGTGTCCCCTGTTTCTGCCGCCATTTCTCCCCTCGATTGTCTCTCCTAACCCCAAAGTTGTTCTAACCCTTCGTTTGGGGGAGTTGCTCTCCTCCTCCTTTGGCAGTTCCGCGGGGTGGGTTCCTTGCTCCGGTGCATGTACCTGTGGTAGCTCAGCTTGTACCCGAGTAGAAGATGGGTTTGCTGTTAACTGAGGGTGAATAGAGCTTGGATAACACTGTTGTTTGAAAGCTCATGTAGCCTCTTGTTCACAGCGCTGCAATCTACAATATGTAACGAAAGAATTCATCGATCCTTGACGAGAATAATGTACGATGTATTAGCACACACAATATAGAAGAGAAGAAGAAGGAGTAGGCTATTGTAGTTCCCATTCACTAGGCTCCCCTCGGCGGTGGTAGAGAGGCCAGGTGCGAGGCTTCTCGAGAGCCCATGCATAGTTTCCCCTCACCGTCACGTAGTTGTACTGATGCTCTTCGGAGTCGTAGAGGTATCTGATCAAATGGTCGTACTCATTTCGGATAGAAAAATAATACCATTGATACTTAAAGTTGAGGGCCATGAGACAGATGTCTAGCACATCGTTTACCGTGACAGGAATGTTGTGCCTCTCAGTCAGCTTCAGCACCGAGCACAACACCCAAAACACGTTGACCACCACTTAATGAGGGGTGAGATCGTAGTAGTACCGCAGCTGCCGAATCACCTCGAGAAAGGGAAACGAAGACCCCCCCTCGGTGATGGCCATCAGGGGGACTGTAATGTAGTTGTCCCCATACTGGATCATGTCATCGAAGTGAAGCTCTATCTCCACATCTTCGGGAATTTGGTACCGCCCCGGGAATTCTACGAGGTGCTAGGGGTGGTTAGGGTCAAATGTGTCTACATAGGAGCACACCTCAGACCTAATCTTTGGGAGCGAGACCTCCTCCCAGCTGTCCTCGAGGGCGAGGGCGGGAGCGTCGGTTGTACGATGAGGCCTCAGGGCCTGATCCTCCCCTTCCCTACCCTCGGATGGATTCAGTTTAGATGTGTTGTTCGGGGTTCCTCATCGTCCCCATTCCCTACATCGACGATCATTGGAGGCTCGACGAATTAGGATGCTCGCGGGCTTGGGATGTGGAAGTTCCAGTATCGGGATTGGTTCTATCTCCCTCCATTCTGTTGTACCCCTCGGGATAGATTGTCTATAAGGCGGGATGTTAAGTGCACTCGGGGCTCTATACCGATACCGATTACTGAGCTCTCTGATATACGCTAGGCCCTCTTCTTTGAGTTCCTCGTCGCTATCTGAAATGATGAAGGAGTCGTTGCTGATCCAGCCAAGAACCTAAAAAACATGCACGAGAAAACCCATCAGCTATATGCATGGGGGTACAAATGCAAATGCAATTCCTATGAAGAAAGCTTTCAGCTACCCGAGGGGACCTACCCACTCAGTTGTTTCTCGATTGGACCTAAGGTGTAGCGTGTGCGCTCAGGAAGCAAGTCGCGAGCCTCGACTAAAGTAGCTCGAGACCTTGGAAGAACACGTTGAATACTTAACCTGGCCTAGAGAACGACCATCATGCACCACCCCGAAACATGCCAAAAAACTCAAAGCAAATAGAGGCAGACTCGAAAACCTAAAAAGGGTCCAAAATGCATGAGTAAATGCACCAAAAAGCAGGGAAATGAGAGGAAAAAGTGATTTTCCTCGAGTTATGGTGTGGAAGTGGCTGAAAAAATATCTGAAAGAGAAATCACGGCGGCATGAAGTTTTTTCGGCGAGGAGCGAATTTGGCAGAGTAACAATGCTCTCTCTCTCTCTCTCTCTCTCTCATTGAGTTGTATTTTTAGGGGGAGAGGGCAGGGGCCAACTGTTGCCATTAATAGGTGTAATGATAGCGGCAGTTCGGGAAACGAGACGACGACTCAACCGAGCCAATAAGGGCAAGACACGTGTCCCGCTATTTAAAACGTTTTGGCACAAATCCCAGACGATGGTCTTTGAACGAATCTCGAGCCAACATGTGGCAGATGACGTCGAGCCACGTCACGAAATCTCTGACACCAAATAAGCCCAACCATCACCTCTGAAATAACATCACATCATGCGTCCTTTTAGCTTCATGATTTTGTAATGTTCAAAGCCAATCGCTCAGATAAACTCCTCGAATGCTCGTACGGAATGTGAGTAATGATCTCGGTTAGGGCAAGAGGGTCCTCACTGCCACTCGGATTGGTCAACTCTTGTTGAGCACTAATTGAGGGAGTTGAGGGCTATTGTAGTAGCCAAGGTCCCAAGGGTTTGGTGGCTTCGGCTGCACCCCTTCAAAGGGGTGAAAGGTACAGGGCATTACCTTCACCTGAGCAGCTCAAGGAGGCCAGGCCCCCTAGGCCCAGCCAAACAGTCTCCCGAGGAGGGTTGCGAATATCGAAACGAGACCTCAGCAAGACTCCTCCCCCTCAAGGACCTATGCTCGGATGGAAGATTCATAGTGGCCTCGACAACCCTTGGGCCTTGTCCCCGAGCGCTATTCGAACCGAGTTGATCGACCTCGATGTCGGAGGGCCGCATCAGATGTCAGGGGCTCGATCGAGGCACGCCTGACAGTTTGAGTGGCTCATTAATGGACTCAACCACTCCCCATGCAATGCATTTATGGCGAGCTACCAATCCTGCAGGGCTACTTGATGGATAGGAGAATGTCAACACAACAAGTGACTCCTCAGGGAGGACAGCACTCAAGGCCCCCATGAGGTACAAACGTCGATCATAGCATTAAATGCGACGGTAAGGACGGGGCGCGTGGGGTCCTTGAGGAGCGTGTGAGACCACGCCTATAAATAAGGCCCTCCACTACATCACTCTCGGGATCACTCTCTACATTGAATACTCTCAATGCAACACTCTTTTTCTAGAGCACTCCACTAAACTTCTCCCTCCATTACTGACTTAGCCATCATAGTGCCTTCTCGGTCCTCCACTGTTTGGACTTGGCACTAACGTGGTTGCTCCCTTGTGCAGGTCCTCTGGCATGCCCCCAAGGACTCCAGCTCTCTTCTCCAACAAACTCCTAGAGCTCCAACGAGGTTCAACCATCTCCTCCCTTTCCATACAAAATCAAAGCCAAAAGATGAGCATTTGATTTTAGATATTGATAACTATACATAGATGATTGTGGTAGGGAATTTGGGTGTGGGATTAATGCTCTTAGAGTGTATTGATTAATAAATGTTGGAGACAACATTGCATATTACTCCCTTCGCTCCATATTATTTGCCCCATATGGGAGTGCGTGCATTTTGCATGCAAAAAATAATGTACAAGCATTACTTTTTTTGAACAAACTTTACACCAATTTAAATATCTCATTGAGAAGAAAAAATTGGTGTAATTGTTTTTTGAAAAAAGTTCTCATAAACATGTTATTTTTTGTGTGCAAAATGCACGTACTCTCGTAGGAGGCAAACAATATGGAACAGAGGGAGTATTATATTATGCATACATAAAATTTATGCGTATTATAGTACTTATTTTGGACTATTATCTAAAACAACTTGTTAATTTTATACTTCTTTCGTCCCAAAATGATAGTACTTGTCGCAAAACGATATGCTAAAATAATAGATTTCTTCAAAAAAAAATTCAAATGTTTTTTTAGCAATTTACTAGATATCATGCTCTTTTAATTCATGAAAAAACATTGATTTTTTCCTTCCAAAAATATATTCCTTTTTAGCTTATTGTTTCGCGAAATGGACCATCATTTTGGGATGAAGGAGTTGTACTTATTTTGATCTATTAGCTGAAACAACATGTTTTATATAGAAATGAATATAATTGATTTTAGGTAATTTATTTTCAAACTCCTTGTTAATTAAAAAATGCACTCTTGATTTTATCATCTTACGATGTGAATTTACAATTTTGTCCTTCGTTGTGTGAAGGAGTATACAAACGAAATGTTAATCTTTAAATAAAAATATGAAAAGACAAAAAAGAAAAGAAAAGATGTGTGGTTATTAAAAAAAATGGATCATGAAAATCAGTAAATCACCACCATTTATTTATTCATTACTCCCTTCGTACAAATTTTTTTTTTTTTTTGCCAAACGATAATTATGTCCTTATGGACACAATCTTTACTTTTCAAAATTAATAAAACTTCTGACATTTCTGTTGTTTGCTAAATGCAATGATTACCTTTTGAACTCCTCCACATTTTTTCTCTAAAGAAGAATCAATTTCTTTATAAGTCAAATGAATAAGCAAAGCAAAAAAGAAATTATTGACCAAAACTTTATCGTGAATCACTTATGGTCTTATTTTTCAATTTCACATGTTTAATTAGGAAAATAGAATATGGAAGAGAATAAGATAAATGGAATGCATTTTTGGCATCTTTCACAAAGTTGTTAAGCTTCTAAGCCTTTTCATTTATTTATTTATTTTTATTTTTTGCAAATAGATCATCTTTTGGGTGCTGATATTTTTGTATAAGCTCATGCCCTTTATTATTATTATTATTATTATTATTATTATTATTATTATTATTATTATTATTATTATTAGAGCCCATACCTATATACACCTCTTATTTTTGTTGAAGGCTCCAACTTTGGGTACTTCACTGATTTTATTTTATTTTTTTTGGACACAGAAATGAGAAGAGTATATTAATGAACGTCCAACGACACTTACAAAAATAGAATTCATTACAAAGATCTTGGACAAAGCCAAACTAATCATCTGAATAAAGAACAAGAATGCACAAGGCAATCAATGTGTTTCACCCTAACCCAGACATTGCTTGACGCAAACAGTGACACTTACAAGATTCATACCTAGAATCAGCATCTCTGAAGAGATTTAGTGCTAGTTAAAGATAAAGACAAAGAACACCCAGACGATTGGATGGACTCCAACCAAACATGCTCGCACCAATGAACTTCCAAAACTACAGATCTTCAATGCCACCACGAGTTGCCTTACCAGCAATATCATGTTGGGTAAGAACACTGTTGGCACAGATACCATTGTAAAGCAACCACGCCTGAAAGTACCCGATTTGTAGACGAAAATTCTTCCAAAGACAAAGCTAACAACTCTCACAAAAAAATGTATATTGACCTCTTCTACTTGCCCAAAAAATCCCAAATTGGGAAATCTATTCTACTTACCCAAAAAATGTATATTGACTTCTTCTAAATCTTAGTGTAGCCATGTGTTAGTATGTCACATGCATGTGGGTACCTATGAATGTGGGACACATCTGGTTTAGGGATAAGTATAGGGATGGATCGGGGTCGAAGAGTACTATCTCCACCCCCAATCCCCAAACCCCTTCTCCATATCCATCCCCTACCTGATCTCCAATGAGACTTTATTTTCATCCTCCATGCCCACTCCAAATGGGGAACGGTGATCCCCATGAGAATTCGGGGATCTAATCATTTTATAAAAATAAAAAAAATTACTGACAATCTAGAATCCCAGTTACAAATTAAATGCTAAAATCAAGTTACAAGAAGAGGTGTCGAATGGGCCAAGCCATCACAGGCACGGTAAGTTTATCGTCGACACGGTAGCCATGTGTAAGTGTAAGTGTTTGTTAGCTTCAATTCAAGTTGTATCAAGTATAAACTAAAGTAGATTCTAATTTGAAAACTAAAGGAATCACAAGCAAGATAGCATATTATGGTATCCATCAGTCATGGAAAAAATTAAGTGGATCGTGTATCAGTAGGCATTTAATTGGATGAAAAGTATCGTTAAAAAAAAAAACACAAATGGGGTCCTAATTGACAAGCTTTCTAAACTCGATCGAGAAGAAAGTTTACACAATTGATTTCATCAATAAGAACAACAAAATCAACTGCTCGATTGGAAAAATATTGTTTTTATTTTGCATTTTTTGTGTTTATTTTAAGAAATGCAGATGATTAATAGTTGAATAGATGTCCACCTAGTTGGGATGTATTCAAATTATAGTGATGTATTTCTTATTTAATCACATTTATTGTATTACAAAGTTCAATTATAATAAAATGTTTGGACAAAATTTAATGTGACCCCATGTGTATGGAGAAAATTTAGTGAGACCCAAAAGTTTCATAACTCATGAATAGAGACCTATATTGGGATTAGGGGACATGGTGAATCGGGGGGGGGGGGGGGGGATGGATGGGGAATGGATTTGGAGCGGATTGGGCGGGGACATGCCTATCTCCCCCCCCCACTCGATTCCCAAACATTTTCAAAAAAATCTCCATATTTTATCCAATCTCCAAACAGATCTCCATATTGCCGATCCGTTCAAATTGGGTAGCGGATCGAATTTGAACGGGTCAGAGGAAATGGCCAGTCCTAATTTGGTTGGATCGAATATGTGTCTAGCCCGGATATGTCTCTTTTCATTTCTCCTGTTCTAGTAGTGTGAGAAGAAGGGGCGTAGCCTTTAATGAGTCGGTGGCACGGGTCATCTTCGGGTTCCAATATCTTCTACCAAAAGTAATTTTTTTGGCATAATGTATGACTAATCTTAGGACGAGTACTTTTTTTTTTATATTAAATATTCCCTTTGTTTCAAAAAGATTGTCCAACCTATAAAATAAGAACTTAAAAAATGTGCTTGGGTTAAAAAAAATTCAATGTTTTTTTCACAAGTTACTAGAGTAAATAGTATCAATTAGCCCTTTTAATTTCCTAAAAGAAATGTGAATTTGTTCGAATAATAACGTATTCTTTATAAGTTCTTGGTTTGAGTATCAAACATTCTTTTGTAGTATATTAATCCTTTTGAGTGTCACCTCGAGGGGCAGGGCCTGGAATTTTTGGTAGGTTTACATTCATATGTGTGATTGCCTCATTAGTAATGTTATCAACTCTTGAAAGGAATAGTAATGTTATCAACTCTTGAAAGGAAGAAAATGCAGATAGTTTCTATGCATTTGAAGCAACACGAGGCAATTTAAATTTGAATATAAACTACCAAATATCCGTCAATTGTATCTATATCCAGGGCCGGCTAAGGATTTTGGGTGTTTTATTCCTAATTTTAAAAATGTGTCCTTCGGTATGGTTCATTGTAGTTTAGTTAGACAATATTGAAATTGAATAAAACACATCGAATGAGTCAATGACCAATTGAACATGATGTTTTATTTTTGTTTTCCTCTTCAATAGTGACAGGTATGACACTACGGTTTACCAATGTTTGAAAGGATGTATGTTATACCGATTTTGTTTGGAGAGGAGTGGGAAAAGGTTTTTTTCCCACATCAGGGAAGGAGGAAACAGAAGGGTAAGATGAGGAATATAAAATGAAATAAAGGAAACATGTCTCTGTGTGTGTGTGTGGCGTAAAGAGGCAGTCAATGTGGGGGCAAACAAGGGTATTTGAGTAATGCGGTACCCGGATTTTATTTGAATAGAGGGGTGTGTGTCCAAATTTTGTCCCTCTCCAAAGAGAGATAGAAATCCAAAGATTTCATATCCTAGTAGCAAAAAAGGAAACAAACACTAGATATGGCCAAGCACATTTATAGCCCCTTTCATTTTAGTGCAATTTTGTTCACCCCCTTCAGAGGGTAAACATGACCATATTCCTTATTGGTAATACTCCGTAATTGGTTGCATGTGGAGTTCACTACTAACCCACCCCTTTAACCATAGTTACAACTTAATATCACCCTCTTGCAAATTCCATCTTTATCATTAGCGTGAAACCCATCATCATTTTGTTCTCAACCACAATTGCAATTACCACGAATCCCCATCACCATTGTTTCTTGTGAGATCAAATTCTTGGTTAAACCAAAGGAAATCCCGAGAAAACCGAAAGGATCACACATTTTTCAAGCATGGAACCGAAATCAGCCCTCCATTATTTACCCAAAAAAAAAAAAAAACAACAACAGCCCTTCATTTCTATAATACGCCATTATCGATAATCAATCCACCGCTGGGAAGTCGAATTCGGAAAGTTGAATCTCATTGAAATTCGTCGGAACTTGCTTCTTTCCTGTATTTTTTGTTGATTCCGTTGGGATGAAATGATATGATCGCCGATCGCGATTGGCTTTAAAAAAAAACACACACACACACAAGGACCAATGAACAGTTTTACAGCAAAATATAGCAAAGAAGTTATCTTCTCTATCAGTCTAGAGCTCCAAGGACGGCATCAACGACTTGGGTGGAGCTATCACCGCCGAGGTATTTTGTCCAGTATTCCCCTTCGATAATAACATGTTTCACAGTAGTTTCTAATCGATCGGCAAATGATGGAAATTTTGATCCATCTGCATTATTTTGTACCCGGGAATGAGTAGAAATACAGAAACCCAAATGGAAGCTTTTTAGCTATGGAGATGAGAGGGGTTTGTTGTCTTGTTAACGGGTATAGATCTGGAATGGAATCGGAGAAATTAGGAACATGGAAGTTGTAGAAGAGGATGAGAGATGGTGAAATTAAGTTGTAACTATGGTTAAAGTGGAGGGTTAATAGTGGACCTCATAATCACTTATTAGCCAATGGGAGAGAGGGTAATGTTCGCCATCTTTTAGGGACGGTGACCAAAAATTGCACTACTTCCATTTCTCTCTAACAAACAGGCTGTGAAGGTTTTAAAGTTTGGACGTGCTTTCAATCAAACGCCACAACCATAAAGATCCCAAAGTTCCTTGATCCATGCCAAGTTTCCACTATTACTAAAGTAGTGGTAATTGCACTTTTGGATACTACCAGTGTTCTAAAAGTCAGCCACATCAGTGGTTAGACGCTATGTAAGGCTTCAAAGCCTTGATTAAAATCTGCATAGGCACCCAACTATTCGCCTTGATTAAAATCGGCTAGGCGCTCAATTTATTGGCTCTCAGGTGCAAGGTGCCCCTCCTCCTTCTGATTAATGCCAAATAACTTTTTAAATACGGACCTTAATTCTTAATTGAATATCCATCTTGCTAGATTTCTTGAAGGGTTCCAATCTAAAATCAATAGACTATAGGTGAAGTAGCCTCTAGAATTTATTAACCAAGCTTGGGTGGCCTAGATAGGCAATGTGAGATAAGTCTTTAACACTCTCTCTCACGTGGAGCCCAAATGCACGTGGAGGTGACAGACCAAGAGATGAAGAAGTGACTCGAGCAGAAAGATTAGATTGACGAGACTCTCCCACGTAAGGTGAGCCCACCCAAGATCTAGCTCTGATACCATGTTAGGTTTCTTGGAGGGTTCCAACCAGTGGCGGATGCAAGATTGCAATTTTCGCCTAATTTGCAGGACTACTCTTCAGTAATTTTACCAAAAAATCTAAAAGTATACTAAAAATATGAAGAAAATTGTGGAGAGTGTAGGGGTCAAGCACTCCCCTAGCAACCCTCCCTTGTCTGCCGCCCTTGGTTCCAAGTAAAACCAATTAAGAGCCAATTGGTTTTAGGTTAGAACTCTCTAAAAAATCTAACATGGTATCAAAGCTAGATCTTGGGTAGTCTCACCTCTTGTGAGAGAGTTTCGCCAATCTCATCTTTCTACCTGAGTCGCTTCCTAGTCTGTCAACTCCACGTGCATCCGGGATGCACGAGAGGGGAAGCATCAAGACTTGTCCCACATTGCTCGCCTAAGCCACCCAAGCTTAGTTAATATAATCTATAGGTTATTTCACATATTACCAATTAATTTTAAGTCGGAACCCTCTAAAAAAATTTAGCACATCTATATGCATTCTGCTTACACTTACCTAACCCTCCCACCATGACAACATGGAACAGCCAAGCATTTTGCAGCCTATGCCCCGCCAGTACTAGAGCGATATCAGGCCATCCTGTCAAGCTATGTCTGTTCAAACGCTATCTTATCTTCGCAATGAGTCGTTTTACTTTTTTTTTATTCCTACTGCCCAGTATGCCCTGGAACGTCCTTCGAATGAGTGTCATCTGAGTCTCTGGTTATTTGAACCATTCATTTTGTCTCACTTGTCGAGTTTATCTTCCATACTAAAAATTAGAGTGATTGACTATCGGCATCAACACAAATGAAATGGCCTTCCCAATGTCCAAAAATCCCATATTCGCCAATGAACCATGTCTTTTTTCCAACTGCGTCATTTTACCAACAAAAGTAGCTAGTAACCTCTAGTCATTTCCTTGATAAAGTAAGTTTGTACTTCTGTATAGTCAGGCAAGGGGCAGAGCTGTTACAGCTGTACGCTGGAGGCTTGTGGGCAACATTTTTTTTTTTGGAACTGCAAAAAGCGTTGAATGGAGCAACCAGCGTAGCAACTCTCCCGAGTCATAACCGTAGGGGCTCTCGGCACCACAGCACCACCTAGATAAAAGATGATATGTGGCACCAAGTGGTCCAAGTCTACAAAGACATGCCGAAGGCGAGATTGAAAACCGAGCCATATCTTAGTGGCGGTTCCAGAAATTCTAAATAGGGTATTCAAAATACATACGTACACTCTGCAAACTCTAAAAAATCACAACTAAATGAACAAAATATATACTACATCTGTTAATCTCTGAAATCCCAAAACCAACAAAATACATAAAATATTGTAATTGTCCTTGACAAGTTTTTATATTTTGAAACCATTCTATACAAATACAGTAAGTAATTTTGGGCTAAATTTTTGGGTTGAGTGTTCCATTGTTTTGTGAGCTGGGTGTTCAAGAGTATTGGAATTGGGTGTTCAAAACAACTCTAAACTAAAATTATTTCCTGTAATAAATATTAAAAAAGAATTTAGGGTGTTCGCTTGACCACCTTGAGTAAGCTATGTTGCCGCCATTGCCATATCTGAAGAGTGGGATACACCTAACCATCCGGGCTACTACCTTTTTGGTGGTTGCTTGTGCACACATTTGTTTTGCAAATATGGAAATACTTCAAAATTTGTGTGCATTAACATATTACCCCCTTAGACTATCACCATTTTTCAATCTATCCACTTCATCTCAGAAAATCTACACCACACCTTATTTTGGCCCCTTATGTGACTCTTTCATCCATATTTGAGTGTAAAACTCCAATATAATAGATTAAGTATCATCTAGTATCTTTTTTTGCCGATAAAAAAAAAAAAGGAAACTCCAATATGATATGCACACATGACTAACTGATGACAAAAATGTCCCTCTCTATCTAGATATTACATAATTTATTTTTGGGTAAATTTCACTTAATTACCTCCCCTGAGATTTCCGACAAATACAGAGACCTCCCTTACTTTTCAAACTAATTGTTACTTACCTCCCCAACAGTTACTTTAAGGCTAACAGTGTTAATTTTTTCGTGAAATGACGTAGTACTCTTAGTATATATTCTCTACTCTAAAAAAAATCCCTTTTTAAAATAGTGTTAAATAAGTTTTTTTTTAAAAAAAAAAAATTAAACCATTTTTCATTTAGAAAAATAATAATTTTTAAACAAAAAGTATCAAAAAGAAACTATTCCAAAAAAAACCTTCTTTTTGAATTTTTTTGTTGAAAATATTTTTTGTAGGAAAAAAAACTAGTTTTGAAAATATTGTTTTTAAATTTATTTTTCATATTTAAAAAAATTACTTATTTTCAAAACGTTCGTATTTCAAAAAAAAAACTTTCAAAACTAGTTTTTTTTTTCCTTGACAAACTATTTTCAACAAAAAAATTCCAATAGTTTTTTTTTTTGAAAAAAATTTTCTTCGATAGTTTTTGTTTAAATTAAAGAACTGTTTAATTTTTTTTGAAAGACTTTTGTAACTCTAATTTTTAAACCAATTTTTTTAAGGTGAAGAATATACTAAGGGTACTACGGTCATTTCATGCAAAAATTGAACACTGTTAGCCTTAAATTAACGGAAGGGGAGGTAAGTGACAGGTAGTTTGAAAAGTAAGGAAAGATGGTGGAATTTCAAAAAGTATAAAGGAGTCTCTGCATTTGTCAGAAACCTCAGGGGAGGTAAATGAAACTTATAACCTTATTTTTATGACTCATATTTAAATTGTTTAAAATGTCATGTCATAAAATTCGAGTCTAGTGGGCCCCATAAAGCAAATAAATTAGGGAGAGAAGCAAGTTTTGTTGAATTATAGGATGTATTTTAAAAAAAAAATGGAAATACGAATTTATAAACATACAAAGAAGTCATAGGAATTGATATATAGAAATGTCTGGTTGGGAAAG
Source organism: Vaccinium macrocarpon (assembly GCA_022606695.1). Taxonomy (NCBI): domain Eukaryota; kingdom Viridiplantae; phylum Streptophyta; class Magnoliopsida; order Ericales; family Ericaceae; genus Vaccinium; species Vaccinium macrocarpon. Next base: position 27,254,613 of record CM040179.1, read on the forward strand.
AGAAATTTTAGTCATTATTACTCACATGTGCGTTTGATATTAGACCCTAAAGTTCAAATAGAGCGGAAGAGTGACGCAAGGGGCTAAGTGATACTAAAAGGATAGATCTAGGGTAGGGTTCTTTATTTCTTTTACGGCCTGATTGGTTGGGTCTAAAACCACCCTCAAAAATTATACCGGGTAAAAAATAAGGGTCCCACTGCTTTGGCAACCCAAAAACTATCCAGTCTTCGTTTTCACCCCTGGTATGTTTTCACCCCTTCAGGGGCTTTGTCCCAGATAAAATTTGGGCACCCCTGACCCTACCCAAAAATTATCTGGAGGTAGGGGGTTGGATTTTTTACAATTTCACCCCTCCTTAGCCCCTTCCCCAACCCCCACCCTCCATGTTTGCACCAAAAATTCTCACAAACAAATACAAAAAATGAGAACAAAAATATGGTATGGGAGAAAACATAAATCATCCAACTACATAATTTCGTTTAAAAATAAAATAAAATGGAAACCCAGAAATCTGGTACCAGAGGGAGATGACCGAAAATCTAAGGTGCTCCGATGGTGGTTTGGTTCGGATGGATTTGAAGGTCTTGCCGAGTAGAACAACATTCCCTTTTGGCTCTTAGATCGAATCCCAAGTAATAGCCTTGGATTTTGAGTTTGAAGATAAGATTGGGTATGGAGGGGAAGAGAGAGAGAGAGAGAGAGAGAGAGAGTGTGTGTCCACGGAAAAAAAAAAAGAAAGGAAGAAGAAGAAGAGACAATTGCCTACGTCTCTGACTCTCTCTGGGGAATAGGATAAATGTAAGAAACTACACTATACCCCCTTCAACTAATTAGTAATACCTCTACCTATTTAACATATTTATTATATACTTAATTTTTTTTAAATGCAATCAAAAACAAAATTTGGATAAAAACCACAATTTTAAAAAAAACCTTTTTTAAAATAAAATTATTACAATAAATTAAATTTCCAATTTAATAAATTTTTATAGCTTCAAATTGTCCAAAATTTATAAAATAGATTAACTTTTGTAATTATATAATTAATTTAATGCATAATCAAATTTTGTTATACTACAAGGGCAAAATAGACATTTGACAGTTTTTTCCATCATTTACCCCCTCTTATTTATAAAATGTCCAAACCAAGTCAAAAGTTATCCTCCTGTTTAATCCACCATCCAAACAATCTACTTTTTTTCACCCCTTTATAAATATCACATCAATGTGGGTCAACTCTTCAAAAATAATACCCCATCTTATCTTATACCCCCTTTAAAACTTATTCCCCTTGAATTTTAGCACCATCCAATTGGGGCTTTAATGAAACTGACCCTTAAAAGAAACTCCAGTGCAAGTGATCATTCAAGTCGTTTAAATGGCAAATTACAGCACGTTACAGTGTTTTAAATGATTAATTTTAACAATCTTATTGCAATGCAAGAAATACTCTATATGTTAAAAGCCAAATCCTGATTGCATCTGTAATTCCAAAAGAGAGAGAGAGAGACACAGAATTGTATGGCCAAATATAGGAAGGTGCAAATCCACAGAGAGAGACTTTAGCCATGCATTGTAGCTACTGAAACTTTAGGGTGGCTGGCCCTTAGTTGCACAAAGCGGGAGCGGGGGCGGGGATATGTAGAAGCTCCCTAGGTTGGGAGCGGCGAGGGAATATATAATACTAAATATATATATATATATATATATATATATATATGAATAAACTTATATATATTTAATTATTTATATGTATTGTACATATGTTTTATAGTTGCAAAGGAAGCGCGTACATAAGCATTTTATATGATAAACATGAGTGATAAATGACATCCCAATAGATTCTTTTATGCCAAATATATGGATTAAACACGTAGATAAGTAGTAGAATATGAGACGAGAAAGAGAGAGTCGTAAATCTTTATTACTTCTTTTCTCTTTTCCTTCTCCTTGCATATATTTGGAAAGAGAAGTGAGAATTTCGTCCTTAAGATTAGTGTGGAAGCTCCCATCATATTTAGGAGTGGGTTCCCGTCTAGATGGGAGCAAGCTCTTGTCAAGCTCCCGTCATGGGAGCGTGGAATCGAGCTCCTCTCTAAGGCGCGCACCTATTTTAGAAGGATCCGGCTGCTAAGGGTTGGCCTATTGCTTTGACAGCCAGTTTTGCACCATACGACTACCAGAGACCCTGACTTAGCCCAAGACGTCTATTCCCTCGAGGTTGATTTCTAGGGGTGAACTTGTGAGTTCGAGCTGATGAAACAACGTTCAATTAAATTCGGGAACTCTACCATCTCATTTGGCAGTTTGTTTCGCCCGTCAACAGTTAAGATCTTATCTCGCCTAAATTTATCGCACCGTTCATTATTTGATGTGATCCGAGCCATTGATGCTAGAGAAGAACGGCTTGAATGGGGGTGGGCAAGGCTTGCCGAATCCAAGGACAGCAGGCCCCGGGTCCCTTTTGCTACCAAAAAGTGTTTTTTGGAGGTATGGATGGCTAAATATTGGAGTGTGGCAATGCTATTGGCCCTTGGGTTGCCCTGACATCCTATTATGTGGAAAAGGACCCGTAACTCACTCACATAATAGAGTTCAAAGAAAATGACACAGAGATAGCAAAAACTCGTAAATTGATTGTCTATTCCTGCAGGTTCTTTTAATAAATGCTGAAACAATAGTAATATTCTCGTACAAGTCCACTGCCTGGGAGTAAATGAACGCAAGCATATCCATGTGTGTATTTAATGAACTTTGTAGGGGTCATGAACTTTGTAGGGGTCCGGATAATCTGAGCACCTGGTTCAAGTATAGAGACACCTCTTTGATAGTTGTCGAAAGACCATCTTAGAGGGACTCTTCGGATATTCACCGAGACCTACCACCCTCCTTGATTTATTAGAGTTTTCAGAAGTTAATATCAAAAGACCTCGAGGAGTAACCGAGGGGTGACCCAAACCAACTTTGTGGCACGGAAGTATGCTAAAGATCAGGTGTTGAGTAGTTAATACTACATGTGCATGTAATAAACTATAATCATGACAAATGACGTCATCCGAACGGTTATGACTCGCAGTATATTTCTCCGGGCTCATCATCGTGATGTCAGCCGAGCAATTAAGTCATGTGATGAACACATTTGTGCTTGAAAAGCAAGCCAAGGCTCACCTATAAAAGGTAATCTCCATCGTCTAAAAAAGGTACACACAACTCTCCTCTCAAAACCCTAGATCTACACTTTGTCTTCTTCCTCTACCAACTTGAACGTCAGAGTACTGTTCTGGACTCAACGGTCCAGTCCGGTGCTAACGGTGCGTTGAATGTGCAGGTTTAGGCACAACTTGATAGAGAGGGTCTCATTTCCGTCATTGATCATCGTCAGGAAAAACTACCAGAGAAAGAAGGTTCCACAAACTCACCGGAAGAAACCTCATGGACCACACATGATAGTGTTAGAATCCAATATTCAGTACCCAAGTCACATAATGGGTGGATGGGTGACCGAGCACAGAAGCATCTATCGAAAACCTCCAAAACAATTGAAATTTGTGAGTGCAAAGATTGAAAATGGGTGCGAAGATTATGTGACCTGCTTCAGTGCACATGAGATTCTTCTCACCTTCAAACTATGAAGCAAGTATGGGTAAATGAAGATATACAAACATTATGTACGAAATATTTTTACATTGGTGCAACAAATGATTAAGGCATCCTTCCACTAAGCTTGTTTTTTTCAATTGATGTATGTGAAAAGAATAACCTTTCTCATAAAACATGAAAAGTCAAAAAATCAAAGAAACCACTTAGTGAAATGGGGCCTAAAAATTATGTACAAAAATTTCTACTTTTTGTTCAATGGATGACATAGACTTTTCGTAATTGACTAGAAATACTGGAAAGAGGGAGTACCATACATATTACTAGGATACACTTAGGAAACCCCTAAAAAAAACCCTCACAAAACGACAAGTTTCGAGAGTTGGCAAGGTCTGCCGTCCCACATTAGAGTCCCCGGATCCTTTTTTTACCATGTTTAACTGGAATAAGTACATGAGATTCTTCTTAGAAATAAATACGTATAAGAGATCGCAATAAAATCAAGAACATTCACATCATGGGTCCAACTCTTCGAACCTAGAAACCTAATTTCTCTAATTTTCTTGTTTGGATCATAAAAACTTGGTATTTTGCAAATATAGAAACGTGGTAAGAACAATAAAGGAAAATAAGGAATCAAGAGGGAAAAAATGGGTGGATGTCAGACCATGAAAAAAAGAGAGCAAAGGATTGGAAAAAAAAAATATTAGCCTTAAAATTATCTGAATGGTTTGCTAAAAAATTAGTTCTAATTAATATCCAACTTCTAGTACACCACACACACACACACACAAAAAGCAACAACCTGAGGCATACCAAAAAATTCAAAAGATAAAATTAAGATAGGAATTTTTTTTGGGTAAATAACGAAGATAAGAATACTTTAACCGATAGAATTTGATTAGATAGTCTAAAAACTATAGCATATTCGACATAGCTTTCCAGATAAATTGATACTACCTCCGTTCTTAAATAATGTTCCACTAATAAAAGTCGTGTCATTTTTCAAATATAAAAATGTTACACAAAAGTACTTCATTTTTTAAATTGAAAAATAACAAGAGAGAGAAAATAAGGCTCTTATTTAGGAACGGAGGGAGTACCCTATACGAAGTGGCATCACATACCTAAATGGCTATGTTGGCCAAAAATAAGTCACAGTCAACAACAATTTTCGTGACTTTGATTGTCGACGAAAAACAGTCAACAACACAGGAACAAAATTGCAGAAAATATTCATCTGTTAACCATAAAGAATATAGAAACAGTCTAATAAGATCCTAAAGTTCCTTGATCCATTCCAATAACCACTACTACAAAAGCAGTGATAATTGCACTTTTGAATACTACTAGTGTTCTAAAAGTCGGCCATGCACGACAGTGCTTAAGCGCTAGGTAGGGCTCCAGAGTCTAAATTAAAATCAGCATATGCTGTTAGGTGCTAGGCGCTCAACTTGTTGGCTCTTAAGCGCTAGGCTCCTCCATCCGAGTAACGCCTAGTGACTTTTAGAATACGAACCATAGTTCTTACTTGAACCTCCATCTACCTGCATTTTGCCTTACACTTACCTACCCCTCCCACCCTAACCACCATGACAACATGGAACTACCAAGCATTTTGCAGCCTCTGTCCCACCAGGACAAGGGATATTCAAGGACACTACGTACATTTGGTCAGGCCATACCTGTCATTAAGGGATGTCTGTTCAAAGTCATCTTATCTTCACAATGACTCATTTTCCTTTTCTTTATTCCCAAGGTCCAGTGTGCCCCGGGATGTCCTTCGAATGGGCATCATCCGAGTTTGGCTATTCGGATCATTCATTTTGTTCGACTCATTGAGTTTATCGTCCATATGAAAAATGAGAGCGATTGCCTATCGGCATCAACGTAAATGAAATGGCCTTCTCGATCCCTGTCCAAATGAAAATCTAATACTCATCATATAATAAATTAACCCTACAAATTTAGTCACAGTAATATTGACTGGATTTAGGGGAAAAATAGAAAAGTCACTATAAAGTTTTCACACCTCTTAAAAACCCGCTTCCCCAAAAAGAGCCAAGAAATTGGGACGGAGGGAGTATTCCCCAATGAACCACGTCATTTTTCCAACTCTCAGTCATTTTACCGAACAAAAGTAGCTAGTAACCTCACTAGTCATTTCCTTGGCTGTGAATAAAGTAAGTTTTGTATAGTCAAGTGAAGGGGTCAGAGCTGTTACAGCTGGAGGCTTGGCTTGTGCACAGTATCAACATCTTTTAGCCGAGAGAATCTAATTCACGGAGGTTCCGTGAACTAGTAAAAGACAGCCTCCAATGAGGTGTTGGCAACTAAGTACTTTGGTGGGTCCACTAATAAAGTGTAGGTCCAATTGGTAATTGCGATTTAGCGAAAGGGAAAGGGAAAGGTCAAAAGGGTCAAGAAATATTTGTGTATCAGTGCTGCACTTTTTTAAAAGTTGTAAATCATGAAATCTCGGATCCTATTTGCCTTTGCATGTTTTACTATTACACAACCAAGCACCAGCCCTCTCCTCTTCTAGTTTTATTTAGATTATGTGTTAGTATCTTTTTGTTGGAGAAAAATCCTTGTAACGTTAAAATAACTTTTGTTACTATTTATTTACAGTAAATTTTACTTAACAAGTGAAGTATTCTTTGTATGCTTTTAACAATAAATTTTCAGATTTTATTTCTCGGATATCTTTAATGTTCATCAATATTGTTTATATACTTGCCAAAGTGATAACTTGGCTCTGATACCAAATTTCTAAGGAGGGGTTGTTTCCTTCGAGCATCATCAACAGCCTAACAAAAATTGATTGATAACTAAAAGTGGTCTTACCAATTTTTGGTTATTCAATTTAGAAATTGTTAAAGTTAGCAATGTCAAGTTTTACATTGGTGTGTTTCGTCCATAATAAAATAAAATAAAAAAGAAAAAGAAATGATCCCCTACTACTTTTCCAAATTTGGATAATCAAAATTTTCCTCATCACTTTTTCAAACTAAAAAAGAAATATGCAAGTACAATTTTAAAAAAATTGAGAAAAAATTATTGAAGTATTTTGGAGAAAACACTTTTGCAGAAATAATTCTTTTCTGCTTGAAAGAAGTCCTTTTTTTTTTTTTTTTTTTTTTTGGGGGGGAACCAGCTTTTTAGTTTTGAAAAAAAAATATTTTTCTAGAATACAATTCAGAAATAAAAAAATAGTACACACATGCGCACGCGCGCGCGCACACACACACATATATATATTTGTGTGTATGTGTGTGTATAATTGTTTGAAATCATTCTTGAGGGAGAGAGGAGGAAGCAAAGAAAGAGAAGGTTTTTGTGTAATAATGGGTGTATTTGATTGTATACATGTGGGGTCCATAAAATTTAGTATTGAAAAAAAGTTGACCAAAGGCCAAAATTTGAATAGTTTCTAAGAGATTATTAAATTTAATTATTCCAATATAAGCATTTTTTTAACAAACATTGCTAACCATAGCAACTTTTTAGTTTTGGTTAGGCCATTAAGGATGCACTAATGGATGGAGGGCAAAAATAAGGCAAATTCTAAAGTCAGCCTATTCACTTTACATTAAGGTTTAAAAAGTGTATTAAAATGTATAAAAACTAAAAAAATGTATGAAAAAGTGTAAAAATGTATTAAAATATGTGAAAAGTATGCAAAAATGTGTGTATTTTTTTTTCATATTTTTATGTGTGATTATTGTCGGCTCATTAGACTGACAATAAAAATACTCATACTAATAGGTTGATTTTGCAGTTCAAAAAGCATAGGTTGATTTTGAAACTGACTTTCTACTATTTTGATATTATTTCCACAGAGTACTCGTTTGCACAGAGACTTCCGTAATTCTATGTTATCAGGTTCAACCGTAAAAAAGATTTTCTCCTTTTAGCCCTCCCTCATGAAATAAAGAAATTTTTGGGTGCCGGGTGGTACCACATGACAGTGCCGAGTAAACATTCCAGTCGTGCAAAAAAATGTTGGACGGTCTAGATTTTTAAGAAAGAAGAGAAAGAGAGAGAGAGAGAGAGAGAGAGAGAGGGTTTGGGGGGAAATTTGGATCGTTCAAAATACTTTTAAACTATGAGATGCATGTTTGGGACCGCCACGTAATTTCCGCTCAAAAAAGCATCTAGTTGTACAAAAATATGTCTAGATTTTTAAGAGAGAGAAGCGGATGGGAGGTGAAGGGTTTGGGAGAAATCTGAACCGCTCAAAACACTTTTAGACTACTAGATGCTCGTTTGAGACCGCTACGTAATTCCCACTCAAAAAGCATCTTAGTTGTGCCAAAATATGTCAGACGGTCTAGATTTTTAACAGAGAGGGTTTGGAAAAATTTTGAACCGTTTAAAACACTTTTAGACTACGGGATGCATGTTTGGCACCACCACGCTAAAAATTTTTACCACAAAATAAAATAAGATACTAATGCTACAATGTTCTAAGGCCCAGTTTTTGAAAAGATTTTAGCACTCAGGTGCTAAAATCATGATATTTCAAATCAAAAAATAAAGTGATTCCGTGTATTCTTTTTTGATTTTTTTCGCACCAAATTAAAGTATTCTTCGTGTACTTTAATTTGGTGAAAAAAAAATCAAAAAATAATACATAGAACCACTTTATTTTTTTATTTAAAATATGATGATTTTAGCAACACGTGTCTTTTCCGATTTAAAAGGTGCTCCGTTGTAAATTGCACGCACAACGCAAAGGAAAGGTTTCTGTCTTTGAAAACCCCAAATCATTGAAACATCATCCTCTGTTCCGACCTCTGAACAAATTTTCAAAAATTCTGGTACGTCTTGTATGAATTAATCTCTTTTCAACATGCGATTATCTTTAATATTGGTTTTGTCTCTCGTTATCTTCAATTATTAGTGCTAGTTTTGATGATGTACAGTAATTATCGATTGAATTCTGCAATTTTGCTGTGGATTTTTCCTTTTTGCCTCTGCGGTTTTGATCTTTGTGGTTGAAGGGTTTTTAATTGTAAGTTTTCATTTATAAGGACTACTATAGTAGGAGTATTATTATTATTATTATTATTTTTTGTAAAAATTAACGGACAGAAGAATACAGTAGTTCGATTGTAAATATTGGGGAAGAAGATGTTTTGCAACATAAGCGGCCGGTGGATGAGATTTATCGGTAATTTTCTTTCCTTTGCTGCGATCAGCATTTGCCACTTTTGATGTAATTAGTAGTAATATCTGGGAAGTATTTTTGGTGAATAGAACGGGTTTGCCCTCTCCTCATTAAGTCATGCTAGTTTTACTAACGATGATTTCTAGAATTTTCTGATGAATGTATAGCAATCTTGGGGATGCTTCCCATGGCGCAACGCGCCTTATTCTCATGTTTCACTTGAAACTAAAAAAAAGCACAACCTTGGGCAAAACCAATCGTATAAGGCCACAAAATGCACGTGCGTGATCAAAAGATTGAGACAAGCCCTGTTATTTACACTATTGAGGACTTATCAAACCTCAAAAAACTAGAATATGAGCCTGAGCAGCCTCTTCACTCGTTTCGAAGTGCTTTTGAGTTGGATGCTTTAGCAAAAGATACATTGGATTATGCATGATAGTTTTTGCTTGCTCATCAAATGGCCTTAGGAAATACTGCTGGAAGCACCTCTGAGACCGGCAGCCATAGGCACCTTGTGGGACTTAATGTGTGACATGGACCTTCAGTTACATCACTGGGGTTAAGATTGTAAAAAGCAAAAATAGAAGCTAAAAAAAATTCTTGATGGTATGTGCCAACCCAATTGGGATTCACTATTTGTTATTTAAGCAATGATGTATTTTACCTATTCCCTGTATCTAAAATATAAGTCTTTTGGTGGTAAAAAAAAAAAATGTCTGCTTAATTTGTACTATGGCGAAGTCGTCTCGTATGCTGCAACCTGGACCTTATCTCAAAACTAACTGTATGTTACTGATGCATTTGAACCATAATCGTTGTTTGGCGTTAACAGATCTGTGACCTAAATCAAGTAGTGAACTCAAAAGCAAGTAAATATAAATACACGCATGAGATTCTCTCTGTGAGATGAATTTTGGATGAGTCATTACATGCTAATGCTATTCTCCAATACTTGCATTGGCATTTGGCCTTTTGTTCCTTTTTTGCTTTTTCGACAGAATGTGTTTTTGAATTATGTCTGTGTTCATTTACGCTTTTTTCCATGATTCTGAGGAGTACTTGGAGTACTTACAACCCCTTTCTATAATTCAGGTGCAGTCTTTAAGAACCTCTCTGCTTAATCCCAAAGTGTTGGAGCTTGATTGTTGTTAATTGTTGAACTTTTCATACTAAGCAAAACATTTGAAGAGCTGATGTTGATGAAGTCATGCAACTATATCATCACCCGTATTGCATGGATAGCCAAAAAGTGAGGCTTGCTTTGGAAGAAAGGGGAATCGACTATACATCGTTTCATGTCAATCCTATCACTGGCAAGAACATGGATTCTTTATTCTTCCGGATGAACCCAAGTGCCAAACTTCCTGTTTTACAGAATGGATCTGAGATTATATACGACACAGTAGAGATAACCCAGTATGCCTCGTCTTCCAGTCATATACTTTTTTTTTGTTACTTCTCCTGAAATAGTTGATCTTGCTCTTGGAAGTTGCTTCAATTGCCAATAATTATATTACTATTCTACTGATTTTCACTCTCTTTCTTAACGCTTTTGTTAACCAAGGGCAAAACAACAAAATCTGAGTTACAGATTCTTGTCCGCTTGAAAATTCCAGTTCTATGGTTCCTCTAAGAAATCAACCCACTTTTCATTACCACTTATACAGGGCATGCTGTCTAAGGCAAAAATATCAAGTGGTTTACAAGTCTTTTAAGTATGGCTAAACCAAATCAAACTATTGACTCCCATACAAATATTCAATTGGTTTTTTTTGACATTTTGCTCTGTCAAGCAAGGGGTATATCTTTAGTTTAAATCCAGTAAACATATATTGCTCCCCAACACTTCCATTACTGGTAACCTTATTGCTTTCTTACAGGTATATAGAACGAATTGCAATTGTCTCGTCTGGTGGGAGTGAAATCAGCAGTGGAGAAGTCGTTCAATGGATCAAAACGATACAAGAGTGGAACCCAAAGTATTTTACGCTAGCCCACATCCCTGACAAGTACCGTCTTTTTGTTTCTAAATTCATAAGGAGAGTAATAATTGCTCGGATGGCTGAATTCCCCGATCTAGCGAGTGCATACCACTGTAAGCTGAGAGAGGAATGGGAGACAGAAGACAATTTAAGAAACCCTGAAGTTTTGAGACGAAGCGAGGAACATCTGATAAGCCTTCTCAATGAAGTGGAGACAAAACTGAGTGGAACACCGTTCTTAGTTGGGGAAGAGTTCAGTATAGCCGACGTTTTTCTCATGCCCATTTTGGCTCGATTAGAGCTGCTGAATTTGCAAGATGAGTATATATATAGCAGGCCAAATATTGCCAAGTATTGGGAAGTGGTTAAGCAGAGACCTAGTTATAAGAAGGTGGTTGGAAAGTATTTTAAGGGCTGGAAGAGGTACAAAACCCTGTTCAAGACCTGGTGTTTTCTTCAGGTCAGAAGTATGCTCCGCAGATATTGATGAATATCATGCGCGGACGAGGATATAATTATGAGGAGGTGATCAATATGAAGCTTCGTTTAATGGTTGGGGAACTGTACATAACTTCGGTTAAAACCGGAGTTTTCTTGGTATCAAAACTATGCTTGGGAGATTTCAATCAAGTGCCCAAAATGGGTCCAGAGGTAATGGTTGTGTGAATGACATTATAGTGCAAGGGAAATCTGGTGTCTAAATATACTAGGGATGTCAAATTTATGTGTACATGTAAGGTTCAAACAATAAATGCATATTCTTTTCTTTTTTCTTTTTCTTTTTTAACTTTTTGGGGGTGGGTTGGTGGATAAAATCCTTTCATGAATCTCGAAATAGACCTTTGATTGATCAAAATTCAAACATGAATAATGAGCATGAGGTCGAATTCTCTCTCTCAAAAAATAAAATACGGAGTAAATAAATAAAAATACCCTCCTTGTATATGTCAGTTTTGCTTCGGAAAGATATTTTTTGGTAAATAGTGAAGACAAGAATACTTTGGCTTCGGAAAAAATTTGATTAGATAGTCTAAAAAACTTTAGCACATTCGATGTTGCTTTCCAGATAAAATGATACCTTCTGCAATGTGGCATCACATGCCTAATAAATGGCCATGTTTGCGAAAATAAGTCCACAGTCTGATACGACACAGGACAAAATTGCAGAATATCCTCATCTGTGAAGGAAGAGTGCTGCTACAAAATTTACCCCCAGTATAGCAGGGTCTAAGAGAGGTAGCAATCAACATCAATATTACATTTAGATAGATCCTTGATTTTGGTTGAAGTACCGTGTTAATTTGTCCAACATGCATATCCATTTTGGATACACTAATCCTCTACTTGTCATGATATTGTAAAGATATTTACAAAAATATTTCCTCTGTCATTTAAAGTTTGACACTTTTTAGATAGTGTGTCATTTTCAAATGTCTTTCAATGTAAATGTCAAAAAATATGCAATATAGATTTCATTTGATAAATTTTAATTAGTTCTATTAAACAAATTTTTCAAAATCACACAAAACGTTATAAATAAAAAGATATAAGCAATCTAAAATGACGCGCAATCTCAAAAAAGGTCAAAAGTCTAGGGACGGAGGGAGTATATATATACATATATGTAGAAAATTTGCTAGAAAAACGATATTTCTAGTCTCCCATGGACATAAAATAGCAAAGTCATAGAAGTATTTTTCTTAGCCCCTTCTTGTTTACATAAGTTTTTAATCCATTTTGCAATGCATAATCTGAAAAAAATTATGCAATGTGCTACAAACAAGCGTTTATGACGTGTCCCCATACCTACACCTAATTAGGCCCCATTCCACTAACTCAAAAAATCCAAAAAGCCAGCTTATTACAAAAATCGAGACAGTCACTCTCTCACAATACATGACATAAAAAGCTGTGAAAACCAACAAGCCAAAAAACTCTCTTAATACCCCCTAAACGGTTTAGGAAGATCTAACGCTTGAACTCGTAATCGCATCTGAGTCCCTACAACATAGGTTAACATATAGCACATAGCATGCTTAGGATAACAAGCAAATCATCGTTTCCCGAGCTGGAAAAAAAGAACAAATATTGTCAAACTATATATATATATATATATATATATATATATATATATATATATATATATATATATATATATATATATATAAGGCCAATTCCCCACACTTAAAAAAACACAACAAAAAAAAAAAACACAATTTTGTTTTGGATCCTAATGTGATGTCCTGAATCGTTGATCTTGTTTAAATGAGTAAAATAGGCCTTGCAAAAATAGTCCATTCGGATATCGGTAAGTGTTTGATCCAAACAGTTTTTCAAAAACTGTGACAGGAACTAGTGTTTTTAAAATTGTTTGGATCAATCACTTACCAATATCCGATTGTGCTGAAATTTTGCAAGACCTTTTCTTTTACTCATTTAAACAAAATCAACAATTCAAAACATCAAAATGGAGCCCGGAAGAGTATTGTGGTTTTTTGTGTTTTTATAAGTGCGCGGGGAACCGGCCCATATATATATATATAAAAGGTCGAGCATTATGGGGTATTGGGGTAAAGAAGTTCATCCAAAATGTTAATTTGAAAATGCAAGCACAAAAGCAACCCTCACTTCCCGCAAACATAACCAAAAGAATAGGACATTAGATGGCTAAGAAAACGAAAGAGACGCTGTACAATCCAAGGAAATACCAGTAGGTTTCTCACCTTCTCAAATCTGGATTTGAATACGAAGCAGGAGAAAAGACTGGAATGAGTAGATTGTAACAAGTCTACAGTCTATACACTTCACCTGCATTATATGGTGAATGATCTATATTTGCTTACATAAAAATCTAGTGCATCCTATCGCAACCAACTGATAAATGAGAATAGCCTCAGTGTAGATGAATTCAAAGCTATTTAAACAGCCAAGACATGGCATCTAAATGGTTAGGACTATTGGACAAGCTACAACTCAAGATATGGCATCTAAATGGTTACCGACTATTGGTTAAGCTAAAACTCAAGATATGGGATCTACATGGTTAGGACTACTTCCTACTACTTCCTACTACTTCGATAACAGATACTGTAATTGGTTATATCTCTGCTGCTAGCTTGGGTAACCGGTCTCATGTTATCACCATGGTTGGCCTTTCCCTCCAATCCTCCGTGCAAGTTCCCAGTCCTTTTTCACTGGAAGGCAAAAAAGGAAAAGAAGAGACAATTAGATGTTTTGAAGCTCAACGTATATAGCTCGTAGAATAGCCAAGTCAGCAACATTGATAAAAGGTTTAAAGTTTAAACATCTAAACATAAACAGTGGCCACCGCATGTATTGCACAAACTAAGGGTAAATAGTTGTGGACTCCTAAATGGTATCCCTTGAGCTATTCTTACCATTGTTGTGACACCTTCATACTCGTTTGAGAATATCAAAATAATAAGGAATGGAAAACATGAAACATTGATCACAATGGGGTAACTGTTGAGAGAACAAATGAAAGTGAAAATGAAAATCTTCGGCTATAATCATTGGCACACATAATAACGTTGTTAAATATAGCAATCAGATAGCAAAACTTAGGAAGTTAATATGCTAATATCTAGTGCTAGCTAATTGGGTCTCATTACTCAAGGATGCTAGGGGTCCAGCATTATTTGTGTAAAGTGGCAACTCTAGTCAAGCTTGACCCTGGTTCTTATGCTTACTGCTAACCATTGCACGAGACCACCAATGAATAAATGCTTTCATACATTGTGACCGACCAGAAAAAAACAAGAACATGAAAGATGAGACTCAGGGATAGTAAACTAATTCTCAAAATAATGACTATCAATTTACTCTCACTTACTAAGTGTCACACGTTTTGCATGAATGGCGCATAGCATTGCATCTTCAAACAAATGAACCAAATAATCCTCAGCTGCCTACAAAAGTTAGCAACAAAAATGACAAACCATTAAGGCAACTATAACACGCATCTATGTCCGTTACTTACTGTAATAATCTTACAAATCAATAGGCAAGGACTTGATCCAAGTAATGGAACTTGAAAGATTATAATAAAGAGAAGTGTAACTGAAGTTGATTTGAAGTAGTTTTACTGAAGCTTCATTGAAATGATGAGTGCATCTATTGTCAATATTGATCGTAAAGTAGGTAGAGCCTAGAGACTTTCTATCCGCAAAGGTGTGGAGCAACACTTCACAGAATATGAGATAGAGCATGTTCTAGAATGGACACCTAACAAAGAGTTCACTTGACGATTAGATTAGCTGCAAGACTCATGATAGGCAACCTAAGAAGTTATTAATGAAAATACCAACGTAAAGTTGAATGTCTTTTATAATGATTGTGTTACAGAAAACATCCAAAATTCCAAGCCAGTACATTATGTAATAACAGAAATAGGCACATGGTTGCTCAATGTTTTCTCGTTTTATTTTATGCCAAACTAATTACTTGATATGCCAAGATGGTCATCGTTTAAACTTTCAGATTCTTGTAATCAGCTCCAAGTCAGATTGCTTTCATGATACCCATATAAAATATGCCACCTCCATGCACTCACTGAACTAGTTAAGGAAACTAAGAGCCCGTTCCACTAACTTTTGGCTTTTTAGTTGATGTATGTGAGGAGAATGATCTGCCTCAAAAAGCATGAAAAGTCCAAAACGCCCAAAAATCCCCTTAGTGGAACAGCGCCTAACTATTACAGCAAGTCCACCAAAAAAGAAATTATTACAGCGAGTTCACAACCATCATAATCAGCTAATCACAAACCAAAGCAAACTTCACTTTCATAACGTCACTGAATTAGATAAGGGTAGAATACCTCCTGAAGTGCCACTAAAGCTTCAGCTGTCCACCGAGTGATTTCAGGATACTTTCCGTTGCTAATCTCTTTCACCTAACACAGATGTTGAGAATTGCAATCTATATCAAGTCAAGTCTCACCATGAGATCAATACGATAAAGAAACAAACAGCATCTATCAATTTTCAACGATCAGCATGTAATTTTCAAATCTTCATATTAGATTTGACACACTAGCAGCATCCTTGGAAATATCGTGTATGATATGTTGCTATAGGAAGTTGCATTTCTCAAGCAACCAATAACAAGTGTAAGAATTCCGCAAACCCTCATTCACTATTTCTCACTCTTCCTCGAGCTAACTCTTTGCGATTTTTGCAGTAAAAAATGCCACAAGATAATGTTGTAAAGCATTATGAATGCTACAAGGAGTGCGCAGCATTTGTTGAATAATCTCTTGTATAATAGATGGATAAAACTTTACAAACCAGCCGAACACACTTAACGGGCGAATATGTCCTTTGGATTCTTTAGAAGAATTTGCATTAGATCTGTGCATCCCTGTAGACAAGTAGAGATCTGGTATAGTTGCTTTTCATCTTTGTGTGCACTATACCCCATATGTACAAGGATGTGTTCCTATGGTGCCTTTAATAACAGTAAGCTCGTACTTATCAATCATTGGAACGATTATGGCAATATGCTGATTGATAATGTTAATAGTTGGAATCTGTCAGGAGAGCTACTATGTAAATTTCTTTTGAATGGGAGATAGACAATGCATATTATATTAGTACCATTCTAGAGGGCACATTCACAAACTTTTGGATCACAAGGTCATCAGCATTTTCCAAAAGCTGCAGTTTCCATCATTGAAATTAGTATCTAATTGAGGCATGGAATTTGGAGTCGTCGAACTTAATAAATAGAATGGTGTCACTTTGAAAACACAAAAGAACTTTGGAATCTACTTCAGTACTTTACTATAAGAAGTATGAAGATGGTAACATCAAATCTGGATTCATGAGGAAATAACATCTAATTGAAGGTAATGGTTATTGGGTTTAGAAGCCTCAAAACATAACACAAACTAGAGTTCACGGGGCAAGTTGTGGGACGAATCTCATTCTATCAAATATATCTAATTGCCCTCTTGTTAGCAGCCAAGGTAAAGAATTCATGAACCCATTAAAAGAATACACCATGATCAGCACCAAGTTGCATTTCAACATTTCTCTGAACAGGAAATACATAACCTACCAGACTATAGCTGTATTTGAATATCACATCGCATAACTCGTATTACTCATCTACTCAAGTAATTCACACACACACACACACAAACAAACACACACATAGGTTGAAGGATCAGATGCTATTAAGGGACACCCAGGTCACAAAGAAATAGTTTGAGAGAGATCATAGTTCAGATAAAAGGACACAGAAACATAGACAAGGCGTCCACACCCAGTGGCTGCGCTGTAAAAAACTATTGAAGCAATTGAAAGAAGATGAAGCATTAAAAAGTGAAGCATCTGAATCTTAAGAGTTGAGAAGGGTTGACAAATCAAACCTAAAGCAGTTTAGGGGGTAGTTTGGATTCAAAATCGCATCGGATGCTTCAGAAGGCCATGTTGTTCCTCCATCACAAGTCCTTCGAATGCTATACATATATGTGTATGTAAAGAGAGCTAGAGATAGGCTGAGAGAGCTCACAGTTCTAATGAAAGGAGCAGCTGGAATGAGAAGTTTCGTCGACTTCTGCAATATCCGAATCTCCTGAAGAGCAGCTGTACCAGGACGCTTTCTCCTCTTTGGTTGCTGACTTGACCCTGAACATCAAATGCCCAAACTCAATCTAAAAAAAAAAAACTTACAACCACCACATATAAGTACTACATCAGTATCCCCAACTCCAAGGAATGCACAGGATAATTACAATAGAGAAATGATAGAACAAATAGGTGAACTCACTTGGAGGAGCAGCAGTCCTCGGACTTCTTCTCATAGGAGTCTGACAAAGAGGGGAACGAGCAAGATAACATTGGTTAAGACTACAATTTGGATAGACATACGTTTCAAATGAAGGGGTTTAATGCTCAATTCCAACAAAAATATACTAGGCAAGCTATAGTGCAACTAGAGTGGAAGGTGAATTAGAGCTGGACGGATATGATTGTGATACTCATGGATTTCAAATCACTAATTTTAAATTTTCATTTTGAATCCACTGCAATGAAGATAGGACGGGTAATAATGGAGTTGAAAAGTGGTGGATCAAGTTTTGGTTTGAAACCCTAACAAACTTCAAAATATGTTTGAGTTTAGCTTGTATTGTGAGACGAACCGATCTCAAAAGAGCTTCCATCAACCCAAACAAGAGCTGATCTTGAATAGCTTGAATTTTTAATACATCACAATCCCAACAAGCCAAGTAGTTGCTTGTTTGAGTTTGGTTTAAAACCTTAACGAGCTTCAAGAAATATTCGAGCTTGGTTTGTTTATGGACGAACAAGATTTAACAAACCAACATGAGCTCAAACTCAAGTGGTTAGTTTCGCAGCCCTGGATGAAGCTCTGAAATTCAATATTGAAGGGCACTACTGCAATTGGAAACTATCAAACCTTAATGTGAGCTACTCTTAGTCTTATTGACTTATAAGGTCAGATCCCTTCCTTCCAGACCTAATAAAGTTGAAAGACCTTCGCATTGATACACACACACAACTCTACGCATATATTAAGCTGTATAAAGTAAAACGGGAGAAAAACATAGACATATATGCACACAAGTTGAGAGAGAGAGAGAGAGTACCGAACTAGTTCCAGCAGCTGTTGATGCTGCTGCTGCTGCTGCGCCATTAGTTGTTGTTTTAGAGAGAGAAAGAGACGAGAGTTAGGGTTTAGAAATCAGGCTAAATGCTGGGGAATTTCAACGAAATAGAGTTGTAGAGAGAGAGGTGTACCGGAGGTTGGACGGCGATTAAGGTTCCGTTGGGCTGTTTGTTTGACCCTGGCCATGGGTTTTTGCGGAATGCTACCACTGATTAAGCTTCTTCGATTTTCCACACACAAAAACCAAACTAAACTCCTCCTCCTCTCTCCTGAATCTGAGGATTTTTTCAGTTCTCAGAAGAGTTTGGGAGATCGGAGAAATTTTCTTTGCCTCCTGATTTCGGAATTTTCTGACGCCGAAAAAGTGATTTGCGAAAAGCCCTAGCCTGTGGTCCTGACAATCTGTTTTCCCGCTCAATTTTACTTCAATTTTCTCACGCCTGTTTTCGAAGGCACTTTGAAATTTAATTCGGGATTTTGAACCAGAAGCAGTTTTTGGATTTGGGTTGGAGTTGTGCTACATAACTCGCCCTAGTCCACCCCATTGGTGAGTCTTGGTGACCATATTCGGTACCGCGTTTTGGATATAATTTAATGTGTCACAATTACATTAGTAAAATGTGTGGTATTATATGACAAATTGCATGATGCCTTAAATGCGGTACCCAAATGTGGTTCCTAAAGCAAAAAGAGGGATTATTTAATAAACGTAATCTTAATCATGTTTTGTGATGGCAATTTTTTAAAACTCGGTAGTCTAGGCCGATTAGCCCCCGCCTAGAAGTTAGGTAGTAGTTCAATGTCTAGATTAGGCAATTGTACGAGTGACCCTTTTTGGCCCAACTAGAACCTAACGAGTTTCAAAACATTGCTAGATTGACAACTGCAAGTATTGTCTTCCTGAGAGGCACCACTATTATTAGAGAAAGAAATATATATCTTAGAAAAGATAAGAATTAAGAATTAGGGATGACAACGAGGCAGATCAGAGACAGTTAACCATCCCCACCTTCAATTCTCAACCACTGTATTTGCCTCCATCCCTGCCTCGATTCCCACACGAGAAATCCCCTCCACTTTTACCCCCACTTGAATGGAGATCGGGGATTTCCACTCTGATCCGATATTTACCTTACAAAAATTGAAAATTCAAACTTTTCTTTTCAACATATTCCAACCAACTGGGTACCCAGTGAAGAACCACAATACTTTGTTTTATCGACTTTTCATATTTCATTGAGAGTGCACAATCAAATTTTGATGCTTGGGTGGGTGATGGAGTTGTTAAAAGAGACGATGTCGAGTTGTTTGGGGAATGACTTTCATATAGATATATTCACTGTACCCCTTTTAAAATGTGTTGCTTCATAAATTCAACTTATTAAAGAAACATCATCGTTACTCCTTTTACATCAACTTTTACCTCCAATTTACACATTTCACACTAATTCTTTACTCCACTTTTCAAAATTATTCTACACTTTTACCCATTAACTTTTTACTCATTCACTTTTGAAAGGGTAAAATTAACTTTTCAAAGGGTAAAACAATAATTGTACAAAAATTTACTCCTTAACTTTTCAAAACATATACTTATTAAGATAGTTTAAAATAGAATACTAAACAATTAAAAAGGGACAGAGTGCGTAGTAGTATATTACATATACTCGGGAAACTTTGGTAATTATAAATAATTATAAGGGTTAATACATAATAAAATATTGAATATATAATTTTAAAAAATGGGGTGGGGATCGAGGTGAAAGTACATGAACAACCTCTGTTCCGATCTCCCAATATTTTTAATTTTTGCTTCCGAATCTGATTCAATCCCATTGTTCTAAAAACATCCTTGAAACTCTAACTCAAACAAGGCAAGCAAGGGAGTGGCTAGGACCGAATTGCCATTCCTAGGAGAATTATATGTCTCTTAGCTTCTTACGATGTAATTAACTTATACGTTTGATAGAATCAAATAGAAGTACACTTAAGTTCACGGTTTACAATTAATAACGGTTTATTATTACCAATGGTCTCCACAGTATTAGCAAAATATCAATTTGGTCCCCAACATACAAATTACATTTATTACATCCCCAACACTTATAGTTTGTATTTAAATGATCCTTGATTCTAACTTCGCTTGTGTCTACCATTAAGTACAAGTGTATATTTGAAACTTCATTAAAGTATTTCCATTTGAGGAAGGGGTAATTATATTCACACACCCTTAATTTCTCATACCCACTCACTAGATTAATACTCCCTCCGTCCCAATTTTATAGTCACTTTTGGGAGTTCGTGCCACTTTTCAAAAAGTTATACATCTTATAATTTACAATATTTTAGGTGATTTTGAACACTTTGTTTATTAGATTAAATCAAGATCTATCAAACAAGATCCATATTGCATATAAAATGTATTATCGATTGAAAGATATAATCATTTTTTATCCGGTTAGGATAGAATGAGGGATTATAAAATTGGGACGGAGGGAGTATCTTACATCATCTCTCAGATCTAGCCCCAATAGTGTGTTGATAGGTGCGCAATATCACAGATATAAGCGCCTAAGTAGGGTAGAATTAGCGCATTAGACGTGCGGTTAATCCTCATTTTCTATTTAATGCGTGCACGTGGTTGGATTTTGTGTTTGTGTTTGATTTGCAGGGAATTGAGGTGTTCTGGCGCTAATGGAAGGTACCTATAAAGGCCATGACGGAGGTTTAAGAGTGAGCAAAGCTGTGGAGACTAAGTGTTGAAGTCGATTTTTCGCGTGGAAATGCTCGAAATCCATCGGGAGCTCTACACTATTTCTCTGGAGCACTCAAGATTGGCACAAGAATGAACAGAAGGTTCTGGAGCGCTACACCAAAAGTGGTTTAGCGCTACCTAAGGGTTCAGATGGGTCAACGGTTCAGCGATCAACAAGTCAAAGGGGGAGTTAAGGGACGCGGTAGCGCTACACCATTTTCATGGTAGCGCTACCGAGAGGTTTAATTGGCCAGTGAACGGCATCGTTTTGGTCTTCCGCAGAGAATAATCCTATTTTGTCTCGGATTTTGATTAGAAAATGAGGGATTAGTATAAATACTTCGTTTTGAACTTGAATTAGGGTTCCAGAATTAATTTTAGGTTATTGTTCTAAGTGTTTTTTGGCTACAATTTTCAGCATTCGATTTCAGCATTCAAGTTAATTCAGATCTTCAAATTTACAGTTGTCGGATTGGTGTTATCGCGTAATATTTAAGTCCGGTTTCTTCGCACAATCAGTGGTATTGTTTTCTATTACTATCTTTAATTCACATAACATGTTTAGATCTAGGTTTAGCATAATTTCTGCAAATAAGATAATCATGCGTGAGTAGTCATATAGAGTGCGGCTACAGGCAAAAGCACTTCGTCACTAGACTGATTGATGTGTTACCTCGGGACCGAATTAACTTGATTTTTGAGCAATTTTAGGAAACGAAAACTCTTCTAACAAACAAAACTCAAGCATTGCCGAAATTCGAATGTGCACGGAGTCTGGTGACAGGTAGTGCGCATTTGTTAGAGATCATTTTTCTTATTATAAAATCAGTAAAAAAGAGTAATTGTGGCCCGAGTAAAAATTAACTAGGCTAGTTGCGGACGCTGGGTTCCCTCAGATGTACTCTCATTTCTAATATGAATTCAGTAAATTAGTTAGTAATTTAGTCAATTAATCCTATCAAACAAGGGGTGGCTACCTAAGAGCTAGGTTAAACTGCAACTCCACACTTTTGAGTCAAACACCGTTAGTCGTCTCTGTGGTTCGACTCCGGTACTTCCGAATATTGTGCTGCACTGGTTAAGAGTCCTACGCTTGGGACGCGTCTTTAATTTTAGTCACCTGGTCGGTCAAGCATGTGTTCATTCCCTCCCCTTGGCCCCGTTAACAAAAAAGGTGTTGGTTTTTTTGGATCTGGGATTTCAGTCTTCTCTAGTAGTTCTGGTAGAAGTTCTGTTCCAGCTTCATGGGTTCAGACTCATGCAGAGGAGATGGAGCGCAAAAGGCTAGTGAATGGAGACCAACGGTGTGGGAAATAAAAGATGAGGTTAGAAGATTAGAGTTTTTTTTAGTCTATTTTTTTGTGTTCTCTACCCTAGATGGGTCTCCCTCAGTTCGATGGTTTTGAGTACCGATTTAGCTTCCCAAATTTGGTACGTTGTCATGGCAGGTGAATAATTTTTTAGGTGTTTTTTGTGTATTTGGGGACCTCGGTGGTGTGGTTTCGGATTTCATCTATGTTGATAAGTTGTCTGATTTGAACTGGTTTATCCGTTAGGATTCTCTATCACTAGATCTAGGTCGGACTCTATGCCGGCACCTAGTGTTGGTCTACTTCGTCAGAAAGTGTCTGTAGCCAGTTTGCCTGGTGCGCATTTTGTCATGCTCCTGTCTATGTTTATTAGTTTTGGTTCATTTCTATTTTTGGGATGAAATCTTGTAAGTGCCAGATGGCTTTCTCTTGAATGAGATGATGATCATTTCAAAAAAATCCCATTTCCCCACAACCTTCTTTCACTCCCCCTCTGACCGGTTCCTCGTTAAGAGCGCACTCACCCCAACCGAGGCAACTCAACCCATGTTCACTAACCACCTCAAATGAAAGGTTGACTCCATGGGGATAAGTGCATCTGCATTGTGTCGTGCCAGTTGGTGGCTTTCAACTGGTACATATGAACGTTGGTCGAGAAAGGGACACATCGCGGTTTATTTTGCAGTGGGAGCCATTTTAGACTTGTCGGGAGCTGGTTGAAGATGGTAGGGATGGGGCCAAGGGTGTGTAAGGGCAGTCGCCCCTACAAGGAAAAAAATCTCTACTATTATATAGGGAAAAAATTCAAAGAAATTTCTATCGATTATATAGGCTTTGTCCCTGTGTAATAGAATTCCAGGCTCTGTCCCTGGTCGATGGTTCGATGGATGACATGGGGAGGGAAACCCTAAACAACCAAATGAAAAACCAGTTCTTTTGTTTGCACACTAAAAGAGAGAGACGTTATAACACTGCGCTTTTATTTATGAGAGAGTTAATTAGACATCTTGTTTGGAAAATTACTTATGTTCCCATCCTAGTTAGTTTGAATAATTAAGTTGGCATCCTCAAATTCAAAAAAACACCAAACTACCATTTCCTGCCTAATTTTTTTAATATTTTCCCTTCATATCTTTCCTGATTTATCTCAATCTCTTTATCCTATCTTTCAAATCTTCTTTTTTCCTAATCTTTTAATTCTTTATCTATCAAAATCTTCTATCCCCTAAAATCTCAAAACAAAATTAAAAAATTTAAAATACAAACTCGCCCACCCACAAACATAGTAAAATTATTTACCATCAATGTTGTTTTAATCTATCATATGTACTTTGAAATCACTGAAGTGCCGAAGTGATAAACCAATAAACCATATTTTATTGTATCAAATCACCCAATATGGTAAATCAATAAACCACATTCATAAATTTTATTGTATCAAATCACCAAAATGGTAAATCAATAAATCATATTCATTATATGAAATAACCATCTTTTAAAACACTGATCGCCTTTTACTGTATCAAGTCACGCAAATGGCAAATTAATAAACCATATTCACCGTATGAGATAACCATCTTTTAAAGCACAAATCACAAAAATAGTAAATCAATAAATCATATTCACTATATGAAATGACCATCCTTTATAGCACATGTGAATATGATTTATCGGTAAACCATATTCACTATATTGAAATTTAGCTTTATGTTTATTTTAACTTATACTTAAAATTTTAAATTGCATGAATACACATAGCCAGGAGTGCAAAGGTAGTTTTTTTTTTCCTTCTAAAATATAAAACTTATCAAGGGTGCAGTCTTAATAAGGGATTATTGTTGGAGCTTGCAATCCCTTTCAATAATCGTGAAGAGGAGAGTAATTGAGTTGTTAACACACATGTACTATCTCATAGCACAAACTGTCTTACTAGTATAACACATCTCTTTCACGGGGAGTCTAATATCACAATCCATTGTATGAGCATAATGTCATAATCCATCTCAGTTATTCATTAACTATGTATTTGAAGACTACAGATTAAAAGCATTAAAAATTTCCATAAATCATAATAAAAAGGCCTCTTAATTAGTCAATTACTTTAAATAAACAAACCAAGTCCCATACATAAATAGAGTTACTTGAACTGGGTTTCATCTTCACCCCAAGAATGGTGGTTAGCCGGCCATAGATGCTGGTGTCGAAGCTTGGTTGGAAGAAGACATGTTGAACTCCATAGATTTTCCTCTCTTGGGTTGCCTCTTAAACAATTTGAGAACCTCCGCATAATGTTTGAAACTCTATTTTATAGTCAAAGCCCTAGAAATTACATAAAAATGCTAAAGGTCGGCTTCGTTTGTCTAGACCAGGCCAAGGCTTGTCCGGACCAGGAGTGCTGAGCAGTGTAGGAGAGGTTCTAAGGTGGTAGTCGAGATGAGCGTGGCTGCACGTTGAAGTTTGGTTTTTCTGGGTTGTATGGTCCGAAGCAGATCGACAAGACTGAGACCGGACACCGATTAACTCCCCTTTGCTTCTATCATCATCCAAGTTACATATTTTTCACTTTCATTGGCTCCCAAGGCCTGTAAACACTAACACAAAGAACATCAAGAAACAACGTAAACGACAAAACGGACGCATACATAAATTAGAGAGATTAAAACAGTGCTTTTCAGCACTTATCATAGAGCCCCATACGAAATCAGTGTCTTAGTCTGTGTTTTGGTGATTGCCGCAAAATGGGTGTTGAGCCAATAAATTAAACCATAATCAAACCAAGAGAACACACAAGATTTTTACGTGGTTCAGATAAATTTGGTTTTTAAGCCAAATTTCCTACTCTACGGGCAGCCTCATCCATTCTCTTTATTAAATCTCAATGAGTACACATATCTACTCACATATCAAGTAAATCACTCTAGATATTACAAAATTATCCATAATAAATGGAATACACAAATATTGGACTGAGGCGTGGATATTTTGCTTTCTTTAAGGAGATTCAAGCCCTCGCGGCTGATTGAATCTTAAACCACTTGCCGATGCAGTAGAACTTCCACATGGCCTGTCTCCCCTAGAATACAACAACCCGACTAATAAGTCGTGTTGGTTCAAACCACCCTACAAAAGTAAGTTAGAACTCAAAGCTCCACCAAATAAACACCCTTACATTTTGTTGGGTAATCTCTCTTTAGAACAACACACAACATACAAGTATAGATCAATATAGAGACCCTTGGTCACACTGCCTTAGGCTCTCAGAGCCTTCGGTTTGCTTCTTATCATGCTGACACATGAAATGAATGCATGCATATATAGAAGCATGAAGGAAGTTAGTCAATCCTTAAGTTTCCTCCCCATTTGATGCATGAATCAATTAATTAGTCCATTAATTAGATACATAGCCATTAATAAGATACATGCCAACTCATAGCATGAGACAATTAGTCCATTACTTAGTCTCCAAGCATAAAATATCCCACCTCATATCATTCTAGAATATGCCCCCTTATTGCTATATCTAAATAATAATTGAAATACTTAAAAATCATGTTTTTCAATATTAAAATATACCAAAACTCCAACATTCCCCGACCCATTTTAATATTAAAAATAAAAAATTAGCATGACAAAAGTACTCCAAGAGATTAACCAGCAACAAGGGACATTATGCATCATGATAGGTGTGACTCTGCATTGAACCTACACTAGTGGAACAATGACCTCTAATCCAGAGTCAGTGGTGATCTCAGACTTGAACCATGACTGCTTAAGGGAAATAAAGTATCATTGTCCACATATAATTATCCAGGTGTTGACATAAGCTTTATTGGCTAGCACGTTACGACCTTGTGCTGATCCTGGCTTTTCATGAGTGTATTTGAGAAAAAGCCCAATTCTCATATAAAGTGGCCCCACTTTCACACTCACATAGGTGAAATTTGTCAAGGTGCTCCCGTAACTCTGACACCCCATTCGAAAAGAGCTACAAAATTTCATTAAGAGTCTTTTAGAAAACTCAACCTCTCAAAACGTTACAGGATAAATGAACTCACATCATAGGGATAGACAAAATAAAATATTAGTGCATTTGATACGGCCACCATATGTTTGTTTTTCCCATTGAACCCAGTTACAGGATCTCTGGTCACTGAGTTGGGTATCCCCATACATGGCTCCTGCCATATTATTCGGGCTTAGGTCTTATCCCCTCGATGTAATCCAAACATTTGTAAGGCAGCTACAAAATAAACTTCATGCTCAATATTCAAGTCCAACAAATCTCAGTCTGGATTTTTCCATTTTTTTTTATTAAAAAATGGTCACATACTCTACCAATTTTTCATGCGGTGCTCGTCACAAAAAATATAATTGTGACACTTGGGAATGGCCAAAGAAAAAGTTTCCCCACAACACATCAAATTACCTTTTAGTTGCAAAACCAATTATCTTTGGGAAAATGGGATCCTCTTAAACGGTTAGCTTTTCCAAATGTTGCAACTAAAAGTAAAGCACCTTCTCCACAACAAGCTCAATGGTAGAGAATCTCAGAATTAGAGTAAAAGAAATAACAGCCAAATAATTTGGAACCTCAAATCTGAAGGTTTTAGTAAGTACTACAAGAGCTTCTTGGCTCATAAAATAAGCCTTAGATAAATCTCTTTCTTGCGCGCAAAATAATTCTTAAGCCTCAACGGCTTTCTCAAAGCCTAAGTCAATAATTACAATTTTGACTTACTCCTGCAAATTACTTTTCTCAAAATAAAGCACTTCGAAAACAGTCAGGTTTGGTAAACCAGGTAGATAGCACATGCTAGCACCCAAATGTTTTTATACCCCGACCAATCCAAAAAAATCATATAGCTTTTTTAATTCCGATAATCCACGAGTCATTGGATCCTTTTTAATATTTTTACTGAGGACTGAAATACCGAAAAACCGACAAATTCGAAAGTTAGCCAACATAACCGAATATCCGAAAAAGCGACAAGGAATCCATATGACTTAAAACCGATTCCCAACAAGGCTATACAATTATGGATTAGTGTCCTTTCTTTTTTGTGTCATAGAAGACAACCAAAATATTTCTCTTTTTTAATGGGGAAGTATTTTGAATTTAAAAAATCATTAGTATTCTCTTTTTCCCCAACCATTTTTTAAATTAAAAAGAGAATATTTCTCAAACGTCTAATTCAAAAAATCAGATCATTCCATCACCCACCATCTCTTACCCATGTGTCTTAAGAAGCCATTTCTTGAGTAAAACTCAAGCAATTTTTCTGTTGGGTGAGGCTATTGCAGATTATTGAAGTTGCGAAAAATAGCACACATTCAAAAAGTAAACCTCAATTTCACCTCACTACTCCCAGTTAACTTGGTTGGGCAAGAATCACCGTATAAAATGTTTTTACTATCTCATGGGAGTAAATCTTTCTTTTTATTGAACCATTAACAAAATGCTTAGACCTCCGTTTGATTTGTGGACTAAAAATGTAGGATTGATAGTCCTGGATTATTTGTCCTAAGATTAAATTAGTACTGAATCTCACACAATTCCATATTTGATTCGTATAGGATTAACATCTGGATATCCCGGCCATATTTCGGTCAATCCCATTGTAATTGTATGAATAGTTCATAGTATATCAAGTAAATCACTCTGGATATTACAAAGTTATCCATAATATATGGAATACACAATTATCGGACTGAGGCGCGGATGTGTCGCTTTCTTTAAGGAGATTCAAGCCCTTTCTGGTTGGTTGAATCTTAAACCACTAGCCGATGCAGCAGAACTTCCACATGGCCTCTCTCCCAGGATACAACAGCCCGACCAACAAGTTGTGTTGGTTCAAACCACCCTGAACAAGTAAGTTAAAACCCAAAGCTCCACCCAATAAACACCCTTACATTTTGTTGGGTAATCTCTCTTTAAGAACAATACACAAAATACAAGTAGGGATGTATGTGTTAAGATAAAATCAATTGGGGGAAGGTATGTGTTAATTACATTTCCAGATGTAGAAGTCAGAAATAAAGTGATTAAAGAAAGTTGGGCAGAATATTGGTTCAATGAGGTAAAGGAATGGAAAGGGGATTCTGCTCAACTTGAAAGATTTGTTTGGTTGGGATGCCATGGAATGCCACTTGATGTATGGTGTGCTCCTACGTTCAGATCTATAGGAAGCAGATGGTGTCAGTTTATGCAGGTTGATGAGATCACACTAAAAGAGATATCGTATGTGAAGGGAAGAATCTTAATTGCTACTAAATGTATTGGGAGGATTGAAGGGACAATAGAATTGAAGGTCAATGGAGAAAAATATTTGGTCAATGTGATTGAGGAGGAGTCATATAGATCAGTGACACCATTGTTACTGAGCTCAGTTTCTGGAATAGAGATAGAAGAAGAAGATGTTGACGTGGAAACAAAAAAATAAGGAAAAAGATGCTAACGTGGATGGAAAAGCTGATTCTGTGGATGACTTGGCAACCCACAAGGAAAATAAAGGTGACATGGATGACAAGGAGGATTTAAAGAGCAATCAAAAGGAGGCAAGATTGGATAATTCAGTTCAGCAAACGGATGACGTGGGATCAAGATATGGGTCCCAGCAAGGTGATTCATGTTCTGAGGAGGCAGCAATTTCAAAAATTGGAACAGGCGTGCCACCCCTAATTAATGGGGAAGGCTATGGTGATGAACTCAATGAATTCCTCCTTGGGGATTGAAAAATCTGTGGTGGAATGTGAAATGGTGGTTGATAGCTTTGGACATCTTTCAATAGAGAACCAATCACATAGCAATAAGCCCAACAGTCTTCTAAATCAAGAATCTGTGTTGATGATGAAAGGTACCACACATGTTGAATTAGAGAAGGAGATATTTCATGACAAAGATGGTAAAACTGTGGAAGTCTTCCAAGAAGACTTGCTTGCAACAGCACCTATAATCTCGATTATTTTGATGCAAATCAAATCTCTATTTAAGCAACAATCAAGGGGATTGTGGGGCGCGCTTCTCCGACGTACCTGTTTGAACCTTGAAGAACGGGTGAAGATGGAGGGCGTTGGAGGCAGAGAACCTGGAGTATAGATGACCCACTTGGGAGGGGAAGCCTGCACAAGTAACACCCGCGTTAGTGCCTTGCCCGGATGGGGGTGGTCTGGGAAGACACTCTGACGGTCTAGTAAGTCACCGGCGACAAAGTATAGACGAGAAAAGTAAAGAGAGTTATAGCCAGCTTATGCTTGATTCTGTCAATAAAAACTGACATGTATGCTTAATGGGTTTGGCGTGATGGATTGGGCATCTCATGTAAAGCCCCAAATAATCACTTCTATGAATTTGAAAAATGCTACACTAGAATTCTTCGATTTTCGAGTTCGCATTTTCTGAAAAAGGACTTTGAATAAAATTGATGAGAGTGCAGAAGTTCTTCCGCATATAACTATTTAAAGGTTTTCCATAGTTCAAAAGGTTGTCGATGATGATTAAACACAAGATCTTCGAGTTTATGATTGATCGTAATAACAACTTCAATACTGTAACGACCCGGATTTTTAGCCCTATTTTTTTAATTTATGAAATAGTCTTATTAATAAAAAAATTGTAATGGTTAAATTTATTTTTGCGATTTAGTGGTCCTAATCTAGACTAGATTATCCTAATCCCATTACACTACCCGGTTACTCTAACCAAAAATCTTAAACTATATTTTTGTCCCCAACAAAATATCACCTCACCCATCTAATACATCATTTCCCTCATGCCAATGTGTGCTTAGCCATAAATATCTATCATTTTTCTACAACCAATCACAACCCAACAAACAACCCCACAGCTTTCCTCTAACTATGGTACATTACCCTCCTCTAATCACTTCATTAACCAAGAGTTTTTAGACCAAAACTTCATTATCTATATCACCCTCCACTACTTGCCTTCTTTCTATTTTTTTTTATTGAGAGATATGGCTGGGTAGGAGAAGAAAAGAAGAATGAAAAAGAAGAAGAAAGGAGAAGAAGTTTGGTCCGTTTGACGCAACCGAGGCACATCCAAATCACTCCGGTTTAGCTTAATCTTCGGAAGAAAGGTAGGTTACATCCTACTGAACCCATCGGTATATAATAAGTCAATTTTCGTTGAGTAGAAACAAAACCCGAGCTTTTCGTTAGTTGCATGGTAGTATAAATTTGTTTTTAGCCTTTCAAGCTACTGGGTCCCATCCAAAACAATCTGAACCCAAAATTTTTCTGTGATAGAAATGTAGTTCATTTCATAACGAACGTTTTGATATATAATACGTTGATTTTCGTTGAGTAGAAATAAAACCCAAGTGTTTCGATCGTCGGGGAGCAGTGTATATGCAGTTTTGACCTTTTGAGTTGCTGGGTCCCGTCCAAAACAATTTGAACCCAACTTTTTCCATGATAGAAATATAGTTCATATCCTAACAAACATTTTGATATATTATACGTTAATTTTCATTGTGTATAGACAAAACTCGGACGTTTCAATTGGTGGAGCGCGTGACTATATCCGCACTTGGTAGAGTACACCATTTGTAATCAAGTGAACAGTCTGGACAATCGACTAGCCCACGCCTTATTTTTTTTATAATTACAGTTCGGTCCCTAAACTCTAGATTAATTATTATTGGGTCCCAAAATTTTAGGTCTTTGACAAATTTAATCTTAGATTTTGGTTACTTTATATTTTAGCCTTGTAGTGCAAAATTTTGTATCACATTAGATTAAATATGATCTAATTTAATTACCAAGTACACGACCAGACTAGAAAATGTGCCCTGATTATCTCGTGACCATTAATGAAACCATACTTGTTTATTTATTAGACATGTTAATTTTTATTATTTCAGGTTGTGTTAATTATTTTTACCATTTTGTGATTTGCATGACTTAGCTATAGTATTGTGCAAGTAATGTAGATGGGGTAGTAGAACATCGGGTGGTTACGAATTTTGAGAAACTTTAGCTGTGTTTTTAAATGAGAAAATGAGAAATGTAAATGTGTGGAAATATTGTTGAGCTGATGAGCTGTGGATCCGAGGGTGACCGGAGTGGGCCCCGGACGGATGAACATTTTGAATACAAAACCCTAGATAGGACATGGTGGTGATTGACTCTCAAGAATGGTCGGGCTATAAGGGTGGCACTGTGCTTGCGTCGTAGCCCGGGGATGAGTTGTGGGGCCGCACTCTCGGTGAATCTTGTTTATCGTGCCTTAGGGTCATGAAAATGATACTCGGGTATATAACCCAGGTTCTCTGTTCGGATCTTTGCAAGGGGGAGTCGAATCACACCAGATGCCCTATGTTAGAGGTTAGAGGGTAGGATGGATCTCGTGGATGAGAATCCTAGATGACACGTAGGTAAATGACTAGTAATTAATCAATAATGTTATATGTTTATTATGCATATTTATCTGTTAGATACGTGGGGTTAAATAGAGTAGGATATTCCTATTCGGCTTTTAAGCTCACAGGTACTTGTACCGCGGTGATTTATCATCAGGTAATGAAGACGGAGCTGAAGGACCGTGCAAACAGACAAATTTCAACACTGTTGAAGAGAAAGCCAACGAGCCTTGGTTTCCGTATGCTTAGTTGCTCTGAACAAAATTAATCGACTATTTTGAAAGCTTCAAGTCTTATTGAAAATTGTAATATTTTGACAGTTTAACTTTAATTCGATATGGTTGTAAAACTATAATGATTGCTTTCGGTACGGTTTTATGATGAATTATGGAATCTTTTGTGAAATTGCCTTTTAAATTTATTTTAACGTTTTCCGAAAAATCGGGGCATTACAAATACGACGAGCATATATAATGTGTTTATTTATCTTTTGGAGTATTAGTCTAAAAATAAAATATATTATTTTGCCTTTTTTTTGTGGCATAGATAACGTAACGTTAGTGGTTAATAGTTAGTACTAGATTACAACACAGGGCGAATATATATATTTATCCACTCAAACTTGAGACCTCTCACCTGGGCAATTACGCCCCTCTGATACAGCAGGGACAAATGCCCCGTTGGCTAGGGGTGTAACCGGTTCGGTTCAGTTTGGTTCAGGGGTGATTTTGAGTGAACCAGACAAAATCGATTCGGACAGAAGACAGAACCGAAACCGGTTGTTTAGAGGTCGGCTTGGTTCCGGTTCCGTTCGGTTTTGAGGTCGGTTCGGTTCTCGTGAGTGAGGGAGGGAGGGGGGAAGAAAGATGAGACGATTTTACAGATCTAAAACACAGTATACAGCAGAAAAACTCCAAAAACGAACAGATCTTGATTTTTATATATACGTTTACACCATATCTACAATTATACAGATTATACACCATATCAACGAACAAATGTTGATTCATTGATATATATACACCATATCTACAATTATACAGATTTAAAGAGATATGTACCACATATACAGACGTTTACACATATATCGAGAGAGAGAGAGAGAGAGAGAGAAACGATGATAATGATGACGGATGGATCGACGATGATAACGATGACGAACGGATCTACGACGGTCGACGATGAACACCGGAGATAGCAGCGCTGTTGGAGGGTGAGGTGTGAGAGTGGGAGGGAGGGAGAGAGGGGCGGTGGGAACTGGGGATGTTTCTGGAGAGTTGTAGAGAGAGAGACGAACTGAAAATGCAGTGATGATTTAGGAATGAAAGGAGTATATATATTATATAGGAAAGAGAATCTTAGGAACTAATAAATAATTTTATTTCCTTTATTAAAACAATAATGCGTGCTGGCCAAGTGGTTATGTGCCATGCATTTCTCATGTTAGGTCGTGGGTTTAAACCCCACCTTTTACAATTTTTATTACTTATATATGTATATAACCGGTTCGGTTCGGTTCGCCTGAAAATCCCTTGAACCGGGAACCGAACTTAAATATTTTAAAAATCGAAAAAATCAACCTACTCGGTTCGGTTTGGTTGGTTTTTTGTTCACCCCTACCGTTGGCTGTTAAATTTGCAGCTTAACCAGTGAGTGTTTAGTGGCTTGTACAGTGTACTAGCGTACTGCACAACATATGTATATAACTGGTTCGGTTCGGTTCGCCTGAAAATCCCTTGAACCGGGAACCGAACCGGTTTCAAAAAATTTTGAATTCACCAAACAGAACTTAAATATTTTAAAAACCGAAAAAATCAACCGGTTCGGTTTGGTTGGTTTTTTGTTCACCCCTACCGTTGGCGGTTATATTTGCAGCTTAACCAGTGAGTGTTTAGTGGCCTGTACAGTGTACTAGCGTACTGCACAACATGTACATATAGTTGCATATGTCAACAGCTTCGGTGACCACCTTTAAGACATCTTCTCAGCCACACAAGAGCAAGCCAAAGTCACCAACCCCATCCAATGCCTACATGATAAGAAAACCTCTGATTTCACTAGCCACGTGTCACAGCACAACTGGACAAAAGCTCATCTCTCCTGCCACCTCAGCCCTTCCACACACTCAAAACTACCAGCCAAATTGTACCCAATGGACTCGAGAAGCCTTGTTCGTTTTGGTTTTTAAGAACCAGTTTTTTTAATTATTATTTAATTATTATTTTTATTTTTAATTTTTATTTTTATTTTTCTCTCTATCTCTCCCCAATTATTAATACCTACTATTTTTTAATTATTATCCTTATTTCCTCCTCTAATCATTTCAAAAATCAAAACTCAAAACCCAAACCAAACACAACCTAAGGCTTTCTTCACATATGGTACAATAACTGCGAAAAAGGAAAAAGTGGAAAAAAAATACTGTCCAACTGTGATGGTGGTTGAAGCAATTCTACAAAAAATCTGAAAACCCAGAAGATACTTTGGTGATTATGCTATGGAGGCCCTTAATGCAGTAGGTTTGACACCAATATCTGTTCTTTCTGAAAGAAGAACAGAACCCAGAAAAATTACATCACTCCCCATCTCTTGTTCACTCAAATTCCCACTTTCTGTCAATTTTAGCCACAACCCTAAAAAAATCTCAAGGAATTTCAGTAGAAATTTCCATGGGGGTCTACTGCTATTGTCTTCAGTTCTTAGTTCTGGGTTTGCAAGGGCTTTGACATATGAGGAAGCTCTTCAACAATCGGTGAGCTCATCACCCACTTCTATGGAATCTCCTGAGTTTGATATTAGTGGGTTTATTGATAGTATCATTAATTTTGGAGTAGAAAACCCTCTAGTTATAGCAGGTGGGGTTGCCCTAGTAGGCGTGCCGCTAGTTTTGTCTCAGGTCTTGAGTAGCCCTAAGCCATGGGGAGTTGAGTCTGCAAAAAATGCTTATACGAAATTGGGTGATGATTCCACTAGTCAGTTGGTTGATATAAGGCCACCGGTTGACCTGAGACAAGTGGGCAGTCCGGATATCCGGGGGTTAAAGAAGAAGTCGGTGGGGGTTGCGTACCGAGGTGAGGATAAGCTAGGGTTCTTGAAGAAGCTCTCTTTGAAGTTCAAGGAACCAGAAAATACCACATTGTTTATTCTAGACAAGTAAGTTATCAAACCATAGTACTTTAGCAGTAATTGCCCAGTGTAATTATATAGATTATGCATTCTACATTTTAGCTGTTATTCCTTTTTGGTAGGTAGTGAGAAAGAAAGTTGACATTGTATATGGATAAAATAGTTAGGTTATCAACCCATGGTTTATTAGTTAGTCGAAGGATATGATAAAATGAGTTATGCAATATTATTGAATTTGGGTGGAAGATGAAAACAATAGTTCAAAGAATAAGTTTTCATTTGTCAATGGAGAAATTTTGGGATATGAATTTAAACTGAAAGGGAGAATTGAGGAGGGAAAGAAGAACATCTTTAGCTGTGCCACTTGTGGTTAATAGTTAGATAATGATGTGGATTTGGCGAAAGATACAAAATCCTTTGTGTCAACAGCATTCATAGTGTCCAATGGATCGGAAAGGAATTACCAGCGTCGCGGCTATGAAATTGGGTACTGAGCTGTTACATAAGCAAATTTAGAGGTCCAAGTGTCCAAACCTATGAAATTGACAATGGCATCAAACAAGTTGCTCAAGTCGAAGGAAAAGCTTCAATCATATGGTTATTTATCTCTTTTCTCCCTCTTTACCTCTTTTCTTAGTTTGTTTTTTAAAATTATTTATCATCATTGGTTTCTTCTTCTTTTGTCCGATTGAATGGTGATTGTAGTTTAGTAGTATGCGAGTCACCTCTTAAATCCTTCTGATAGCTGACATACGAAACTAATGCTGTGAGTTTGTGACGGAAGCCAGATTCGATGGGAACTCTGAACTGGTTGCAGAGTTGGTCACCTCTAATGGATTCAAAGCTGCTTATGCCATAAAAGATGGCGCAGAAGGGCCCCGCGGATGGATGGTCATTTTCTTACTTGGCATCCAAGTTTTTAAAAACATTGATTCCTTATTTTGGCTTAGATGAAATTTTGAGATGAATCTTTGTGTTTGCAGAATAGTGGTCTTCCTTGGATAGCACCACAGAAAACATTGAGTCTCGATTTGAGCAATTTGACAGATGCAATTGGAGTATGAATTTCCTCTCTCATATTTGGCTGAACACTGTGACCTTTTATTCTTTTCAGCATATAGTTTTCCGATTTTCATATCCAACAATCTTGAACCATGTGTATTTTCTCTGTTGTTAATGATGTGTTGAAATACAATGGACTATTGTACTGGAGAAAATATTAAGTGTGACGCATTTCAAAATGATAGTGATCGTCTAAAGAGGCCATCGATCCTGAGAAAAGGAAACCAAGTTGACTGTTTCCCACTTTGAAAAAATTGTTCCCGGTTAGTTTAATGGTTCAGTCAATACTTTAAAATTATGAAGTGATTTGGATACCAAGTTCAGCATTTAGGAGAATGTACTCTTTAAGGTAGTGTTTGGTTCGCTGAATTGATTTAGGCAAAGAATGGTTACATCTAGGGACGGAGCTAGGAATTTCACTATGTAGGGGCGAATTTTTCTTTCAAATTTTTTTGCAGGGGCGAGCCTGTATAATTCATAGGAAAATTTATTTTTTTTCATATATAATAATAGAGGTTTTTTTTTTCTCCTAGGGGCGACCGCCCCTACTTGCCCCCCTCCGGCTCCATCCCTGGTTACATCATTCCTTGATGTGCCTGGGGAATAGCCCTTCACCTAAAATGATGACTGATGACTCCATTTCTATTTGCATTCTGTCCTTTTTTTTTATTGAATCCAAGGTTATCAATACCGTACCGTACCGGCCGGTACGTACCGGTTTTCTACAAAAACAGTACCAATGACCCTCAATACCGTACCGTGTTCAATACCGGTCGGTACCGGCCGGATACCGGCCGTACCGGAAAATACCGGGAATACCGGCCGGTACCGGAAAATACCGGGCAAATACCGGACAGAACAAAACTGCCACCGTATTTCGGCCATAGCTTTTTACTCCGAACTCCGATCAAGGCAAGTTATATATCAAAATTTAAGAGAATTTCAAGATCTACAACATTGTAGTTACACATTTTTTCTAATTTGGTATCGATGTGACCCAAAAACTATGATTTCTGAATAGGGAGATTATAAAAAAATAGGGTATGTTTTTTAAAAAGGGTTTGTGATGCATGGGTTCAACTTCTATCACTACCAAACGTCAAATACAACAAGTATGTACTAAATTTACATAGATTAAGTGGATTTAAGAAAATGAGATTGAAAATGTCATATTATGTGACAAATTTTGTGTCTCTTGAATCTTATCTCTCAATATATATATATAGTTGCGGCAAATCCGATACGGTACCCGGTATTGACCGGTACCGGTACCGTACCGTACCAATAGAAAAACCGGTACTCGTGCCGATACGGTATTCAGAACCTTGATTGAATCAGACTTCAGAATTAGGAATTCCATACCAATGTACCAAACGCTACATTAGTGACCGATCTCTTAACAATGATGATTAGATGGTGAAAAAGATTCCTCACCGTGCTGAAGCAAGGACAAGTCTCTCTTTTTATTTTCAGTTGAAAATGTCATGTCACTGGATACTGTCTTATCTTTTCAGCTATGCGACCGAAATGCAAATGACAGATTCCTAGAGTGAAACTGGCTAATTGCTTGTGACGTGTTTATTTTTCAGGAAGGCTCTGAAGCGTTGTCTCTTACCCTTGGGATTGCTGCTGCTACGGGATTAGGTTTATTGGTCTTTTCAGAGGTTGGGCTGTTGAGATTTAGAGACTCAGCCTTTCATTATAGATTATGGATTGTTCAAGTCTTGTGCAATTTTTTGGCCAAATATCGTTTTTCATGTTTTCCCCCTATGTTTTTAGGTAGAAACAATACTCCAACTTTTAGGCTCAGCTGCACTTGTTCAAGTTATCAGCAAGAAGCTCCTTTTTGCAGAGGTTCGTTGATTTAATTAGAATTTTATTCTTCTTTTCTCACGGAGTGGTGTATGTGGTAGTGAATCATAAACCATTTTCACACTACATCACCGAGATCAACTTTTGGTGGAGTACCTTGAAGAGCATATTGATGACAAAATATACCAACACATCTGCTCTTCTTTAGGAAAAGGTCTTTATAAAGGATGCTGATTGGTATAGTCCTTGTTTTTCTGTTCCTACTTTTCTCTAGCTACAGAAAATTTGGTTAGTTGATGGTTTTGGGAGTCACAGTTTTAATGGAAAAGAACCCATTCATTTGTGCGAGCTGTAAACTGATGTTTTCTAATTCTTAAAGAACATTGTACCGGGAAAAAATGAAGATGAAATGAAATGATGAGCATTCTTGTTTTTGAAAACAATGTTTTCGAGAAGTGATTTACCAAACTAAGTCTGGGAAAAGCTACCAAACGAAATTTTGGCAAACAGTTTAAAAAGGGTAATTCTTCAGTAGAAAGATTTGGTCACTTTCATTTTGCATGACAGGACCGGAAGCAAACTTTGCAACAAGTTGATGAGTTATTGGCCACCAAAGTCGCTCCAAAAGAACTTGTAGACGATATAAAGGTACTCACGAAGTCCTGATTCTTGGTGGTTGAACTTCTCGAATGTATTCTACTTGCGTTTTTTAATTGAAGATAATCACTACGTGATCTACAATCCTAAAACAACGATTTTCTTTGTTCTAAAACTCAGCAAATTGGGAAGGCCCTTCTACCAGCCCCCATCATTAGCAAGGCTCTTCCGGAACCTGTAGAGGAGCCAAGCCCTACCGTCACTGATGGGCCTGTACCGAAAGTAGAAGCAGCTGTTGAACCTGCTCCCAAAATCAATTCAGTCCCCAAAGAAGAAGTTAAAGCAGAATCACTTCCTGGAAATTCAAGACCACTCTCACCATACCCATTTGTAATTCTCACTTTCACCCTTCATAGTAGCCTTTCTATGCTCTGGTTGGAATCTTTCAATCATATATTACAGGCCAAGGGGAAAAAAAACGGCAGGGAATACAAAGAAAAAATTCTACTAGATTATTTGTTGTATTATCTTCTTCCGTTTTCATGTCATTTTTCCCCACTCCCCATTTTCTTTCAACATGCTCTTCCTTTCTTTGAGGGGGAGAATGAACTATTGCCGAGTTTCTATACAGTGAAGACATCAAGAATTTCTATTATCATTCTATGTTTTCCAATGCTTTTTCTATCCTGCATATTTTCTTGCGAGTACAGCATTGCCTACTTTTATGGTTGTAGTATCTGAGTAGCTGTTTTTGCTTTCTCTTACATCTTTGGTTGCAGTATCCAGATTTGAAGCCTCCAACATCTCCTACCCCCACACAGCCGTAGAGATGCTACTTGAATGTGAAATCTCAGGTACCTTTTCGGGAATTCCTAAGGGCAACCACGAGTCGTAATGTATGCTCCTCCTCTGTGAGATTTTTGGGCTTATGAGTTGGGATAATTCCTGGTTTGCGCCAGTCTTATTGGTTGTGTTTGTTGTGCTACACTTTC
The DNA here is from genome assembly GCA_022606695.1 of Vaccinium macrocarpon. NCBI lineage: Eukaryota > Viridiplantae > Streptophyta > Magnoliopsida > Ericales > Ericaceae > Vaccinium > Vaccinium macrocarpon. Next base: position 27,294,058 of record CM040179.1, read on the forward strand.
TATTCTGTTTCATGTAAATTAGCTTAATTCTGATTTGGAAATTATCGATCATAATAACACAGGGTATGTGAGGTCCAATATACAATTACAGAGAAAGATTAGCGATGTGTTTATCATGAAATACCCCAGTTGTTCTGTATTAATCTTCATCTAGTTGGATTAAATTGGGATTGTTGTATCTTGATTCTTGTGTGAAAACTGATTGAATTTGATGTTCGATGATTGTGAGACGTAGCTCATAAATTCCGAGAGGAGTATATGAAGGGCAAAGGTTGTTCTTGATTTTAGGTTGATTTATGTAAATTCCTTCTTCCCGTGAATTGGCATACCAGAAGAGCACAAGTAAAAGCAATAAAGGATCCGAGTTGGAAGGTTATGATTCATTACCCTTCCTTGCAAAAACTCGAACAATGTTGATTTTGTCTCCAATAACACTAGATTAGGTTCCTAAAACCATTTCTTGGCACCAAATTCGAAAATAAGATTGTTGCAGTTAGAAGAGGCATAGATGGCTGAAGACAATGGAGGAACCACATGTTTTGTGTAGACTATGCTTCTGCATGCTTGATTATGTACTACCTTTTACCTGCCAAAATTCGATATAATCCAGAAAATTGGCTGGTTCCAGTATTGTTATTGTGATTTAAATTTGACAGTTCAAAGCAACTAGGGAGTCTATTGTGGAGGTTTTCTTTGGACCAGGAACATCTTCATTTTCCGGATAATTACCTCTGTGTGTCAATACTGAAATGATGCAAATTATCCGTCACTCTGACTTGGTGATTAGTTTGCAATATTCATTAAAGAAACTGGAACATCAAGGAGGTTTGGGGAGAGAATTGTTTCAAAATTTGGCTATATGCTAATAACGTTTGAAAAGGCTAGTATGTTTTCAGGGCCAATGAGGAAGAACAAGATCCAGTCTGCAGACAACAGATTTTCCATGTACTTTTATGAAGTTTGGACCACAAAAACCTAATTAAGTCCATGCTCGAAACACAGAAACATTACAGTAGAAGAGAACAGTTAATCGTGGAATTTTCGGAATAGTTGGACAAGGCAAAGCTCAACAGCACTTTAAGAACAGCAGAAAAGCACAAATAATTGGAAAGAGTATGAACACGACTAAGCCATGAGCAGAATTCTGTACAAAACTTGTGTGAATATCGAAGAGAAAGTTTTCTGCTCCAACCAATCTTCTACTAAGCTTCGTTTAACCACATTGAAGTTCTTTCGAAAATAGAAGAGCTTATACTTCTTAAGGCTGATAGAAGTTCCTTACCAATGACCAAACCTAACAGCATAAAATTCATCACAACAAAAGAAACAGCATCTGCTCAACCTTCAAAGCAAAAATCATGAGAAAACAATTGACAAGAAAGAAAATGTTTAACCACTATTTACCAAATTTTTTAAACCACTTTGATCATTTAAGTTGCTGAGAAAACAGGGAATGGCACTCTTGGTTTCAAAACCTCCTACCAGTATTTGTCACTGTTGGAACTTGTGGCTCATATGGTGTGTATGAGAGGCATTGAGAAGTTTCCGGTATCGATAAGCAAGTTGGGAGGCATTTTGATGGAGTCGGTATCGATACAGGAGTTCTCCTGTATCGATACCGAGGCATCAATGGGCGAACGGAATGTTTGGGTATCGATACAGATATTTCCCTGTATCAATACCGAGTGGCTTAAAACAGTCAGTGAACGGTGTTACAAGGGCATTATAGGTATTCAGGCTATAATCCAAATTAGGGTTGGAATAGGAGTGACAACCATTATATATACTCTCTATTGTAAAACCCTATGCGTGTGATCATTAATAAACGACTATTCTGTGTGCTCCCATGGACGTTCCCGGTTTTGGGGAACCACGTATATCTCTGTGTCAATTCTTTTACTATTTGTACTCGTATATCGTGTGCGTGTGTGATTCGATCCTAACAAAGTGGTATCAGAGCTCGGGTCTAATTGAACACGCGAAGAACGATGGCTTCGAGTTCGTCTGTTACAAAGTTTGATGTGATGAAGTTCGACAGGACTGAGAATTTCAGACTATGGCAATAGAGGGTAAAAGATTTGTTGGTGCAATAGGGATTGGTGAAGGCGTTGAAGAAGAAACCAGAGGCCATGTCGGGTGACGACTGGGAAGAACTCCAGATGAAGGCTGTAAGTACGATTCGTCTGTGTCTCGCAGACGATGTTATGTATCACGTGATTGGTGATGAATCGCCGGCTGGGGTTTGGTCGAAACTGGAGAGCAGGTATATGTCTAAGTCGTTGACGAATAAACTGTTTCTGAAGCAGAAACTGTTTGGGTTGAAGATGATCGAGGGTTCTGACCTTATTCAACATATTAATACGTTCAATCAGATTATTAGCGATCTGCTAAGGATTGAAGTGAATTTCGACGAGGAAGACCAGGCGCTAATGTTGTTATGTTATTTACCGGGTTCTATGGAGACTCTCGTTACAATCCTACTCTGGGGGAAAAAAAACCCTAGAATTGGAGGAAGTCACGGCAAGAACCCCGCTATGCATAATCAACGCAGCAAATGTAATCGAGGTTATTTTTGGGTGAAGGGTCGGGCGTAAAAGCGGGGAGAGGAACGCGGGCGTAAAAATCGGTGCGGGCGCAATAGGCGCATGGGAAGTTGAAGTCAAGGGGCAGGACTCCCGAGCCAAAGGAGTTAAAGTGTTACAAGTGTCACGAAACAGGACACTTCAAGAAAGACTGTCCGTACAAGAAGAAAAATGGGGGGAAGGGAACCTGGAAGAAAGGTGGACCATCGAAATCTGGCAAATATTGTGGAGGAGTCATTGGATGATTGTGATGGTGATATGTTGTCGGTTTCAATGAATGCAGAGCACGGGGCAAACTCATGGATTCTGGACTCAACATGTTCTTTTCACATGTCGCCTAACAGGGAGTGGTTCGACTCTACATGTCAGTGAATTGTGGTACTGTTCTAATGGGAAATGATGCAACATGTAATGTCATTGGAATAGGCACAATGAAGATTAGAATGTTTGATGGTGTTGTGAGAACTCTTGGTGATGTTAGGCATGTTCCAGGTTTGAGGAAGAGTTTGATTTCGTTGGGAACCTTAGACTCTAATGGCTGTGAGAATAAAGCAGGTGGTGGAGTCATGAGGGTAACGAAGGGTGCTCTGGTTATTATAAAAGCTTCTAAGGTTGGTGGGAATATCTATCGTTTGATAGGGAGTACAGTTGTAGGTGGAGCTGCTGTCACTACAGCTGAGGATACTGATGATACCTTATTGTGGCATATGTGGTTGGGGCATATGAGGGAACATGGGATGCTAGAATTGCATAAAAGGAAGCTGTTGAAAAGGGTGAAACTGTGCAAACTTGATTTCTGCAAGTTCTGTGTTCTGGGAAAATAGTGTAAGGTGCAATTTAGGCGTGCAGTGAACAAAACTAAGGGGATACTTGACTACGTGCATTCTGATGTTTGGGGGCCAGTGAGAGTAGCTTCGAAAGCGGGATCTCTGTATTTCGTGACCTTTATCGATGATTTTTCGAGGAAAGTTTGGGTGTACTTCATGCGGCACAAGTCTGAGGTTTTTGAAAAGTTCAGAGTGTGGAAAGTTGAAGTGGAAAATCAAACAAGGAGACAAATTAAATGCCTCAGAACAGACAATGGGAAAGAGTACAGGTATGGGCCTTTTCTGAAGTTTTGTGAGGAGCATGGGATTCAGCGGCACTGGACTATTAGGAAGACACCACAGCAGAATGGGATGGCAGAGAGAATGAACAGAACTATAGCAGAGAGGGTTTGATGTATCAGGTTGAATGCAGGGCTTTTGAGAAATTTTTAGGCTGAAGCAGTGAGTATGACAGTTTTTATTATAAACAGGTCGCCGAGTACTGCTCTGGATAGTAAGGTAGTGCAGGAGGTGTGGTTAGAGAAAGAGGTCGATTACTCAGGTATGAAGATCTTTGGTTGTCCAGCCTATGTTCATGTTCTAGGTGATGAGAGGTCAAAGCTTGATGTAAAGTCCAAATACTGCATCTTTCTTGGGTATAAGAAAGGTGTGAAGGGGTACAAGCTGTGGGACCCGGAATCAAAGAAAGTGGTAATCAATAGGGATGTGGTATTTGGTGAAGCTTCTATGGTCAAAGCACATCAGGGGGTTCAGAAAAGTGAGGCTGGAGAGGTCACTAGCAAACAGCAACATGGTATACAGATTGAGCTGGAAAGTTGTGACACTGGCAATCCACCGCTAGTGGGACAGGTTGAGCAGTAGCAGCAGGAAAGCATAGCTACAGGGAGACCCAGACGCACTATCAAATCACCAGAGAGGTATGGGTTTGAGGATATGGTTTCATATGCATTGTCAACCACTAGTGGGGATCCATCTACCTTTCAGGATGCTGTCATTAGTCCTGAAAGGAACAGATGGATGGAAGCCATGGTGGAGGAGATGGAATCATTGAAAAAGAATAAGACTTGGGAGTTGATGGAATTGCCCGAGGGAAAGAAGACAATGGGTTGCAAATGGGTATACAGGAAGAAAGAGGCTGTGTCAGAAAAGGAAAGGGAGAGGTTCAAGGCTCGATTAGTTGCAAAAGGGTACTCACAAAGGAAGGGGGATTGATTATGATGAGGTATTTTTCTCCTGTGGTGAGGCATACTTCAATCAGGATTATCTTGGCATTGGTGGCTAGCTTTGATCTGGAGTTACAACAGCTGGATGTGAAAACAGCTTTTCTCCATGGTGATTTGGAGGAAGTTATTTTCATGAAGTAGCCTGAGGGGTTCAAGCAGCTAGAGACTGAGCACCTGGTCTGTAGGTTGAAGAAGTCGCTAAATGGGCTGGAGCAGTCTCCGAGACAATGGTATAAGAGGTTTGATTCGTTCATGATCCGGATTAGGTTCACACGCTGTGAGTATGATTGTTGCGTTTATGTTAAGAGTCTTGATGATGGCTCCTATATTTTTCTGTTACTTTATGTGGATGATATGCTTATTGCTGTGAAAAGTATGGTAGAAGTCAACAAGTTGAAGGCCTTGTTGGGAAAGGAGTTTGACATGAAAGATTTGGGCGCTGCTAGGAAAATACTTGGGATGGAGAATCGCAGGGATAGGTCAACTGGTAAGCTGTGGTTGTCCCAGAAGGATTACGTGGGAAAAGTGTTGGAAAAGTTTAGTATGACAAATGCTAAACAGGTCAGCACTCCATTGGCAGGTCATTTCAGGTTGTCTATAGCGTAGTGTCTGGAATCAGTTGATGAGATTCAGGATACGTCAAACGTACCTTATGCGAGTGCAGTTGGTTGTTTGATGTATGCAATGGTATGTACAAGACTCGATTTGGCACATGCAGTCAGCATAGTGAGCAAGTACATGACAAATCCAGGCAGAGAGCACTGGAAAGCGGTCAAGTGGATATTCAGATACTTGAGAGGTATTGCAAACCATGGGATTATGTTTGCTAGGCAACAGAATCAGATTTTAGTTGTGGGGTATGTAGATGCGGATTATGCTGAAGGGTTGGATGACAGGAGGTCTGCGACAATGTATGTGTTTACTTTGGTGGGTGGACCAATTTGTTGGAGATCCATGGTACAACCTCTAGTGGCTCTATCTACTACTGAATCTGAGTACATGGCAGTGACTGAGGCTGGGAAAGAAGCAATGTGGTTAAAGGGTTTTGTGAGGGAGTTAGGCATAGATCAAGGTGGAGTGCAGCTATATTGTGATAGTCAGAGGGCCATTTATTTGGCAAAGCATCAAATGTATCATGCGCTGACCAAGCATATTGACGTGAGATTTCACAAGGTAAGAGAATTAATTGCTATGGGTGATGTGGTGTTGGAAAAGGTGCACACTTCTGAGAATGCAGTTGATATGTTGACAAAGACTGTGACCGCGGACAAGTTCAAGCATTGCTTGGACTTGGTTAATGTCTCCAGATTCTAGAAAGGAGGCGTCCTCCCAAAACTTGAGGGATCGAGGTGGTTATCTTCTGAATGGGCGAGGATATTCGCCAATTGTTGGAACTTGTGGCTCATATGGTGTGTATGAGAGGCACTGAGAAGTTTCCAGTATCAATAAACATGTTGGGAGGCATTTTGGTGGAGTCGGTATTGATACAGGAGTTCTCCTGTATCGATACCGAGGCATCAACGGGCGAATAGAATGTTTGGGTATCGATATAGATATTTTCCTGTATCAATACCGAGTGGCTTAAAACAGTCAGTGAACGGTGTTACAAGGGCATTATAGGTATTCAGGCTATAATCCGAATTAGGGTTGGAATAGGAGTGGTAGCCATTATATATACTCTCTATTGTAAAACCCTATGCGTGTGATCATCAATAAACGACTATTCTGTGTGCTCCCGTGGATGTACTCAGTTTTGGAGAACCACGTATATCTCTATGTCAATTCTTTTACTGTTTGTACTCGTATATCGTGTACGTGTGTGATTCGATCATAACAGTCACAATCTTACATGGGGTTCCTGCTAGAGAACAGTAAAAATGGTCCCAAAGAATTAGTCCAAGTTCATGTAAGCTAGCCTGAATATACTACAACTAACAAAATAACAGGGGCCCTAATCACCTTTGCTCAGGTATTCCAATTACACCGATTAGTTATACAAAACTTTTATTGTGCAACGCCAATGCTCTGGATGTTGAATGAAAAAAGTTTGGTAATGTGCACATAAATCAAAATGATTCTTGGATCTGCCCTCTCTGATGCCTTTTGGCTTTATTTGAGGGCATGATTCCGTAGCAAACTCGACGGTATAGGGGGACCATTGTTTCAGGGGTATTTTGTGAGCAACCACTTTGTGCATTTATTGCCAAAGGTTAGGTCTGTCTCAAACCCATACACCCAATTATTGGGGACTAAATGGGTTATGTTATTGTTGTTGCAGTTATACAAAACTTTCATTCAATAAGAGAGAAGTTTGGAAAAGGTATCCAACAAATTCAGTAAAAATGCGAAAACTACGCGTGAGAGACGGGACCGGGGTGAGAACTATTTTGTTTGGTACATGCGTGCTTGATGCTTCTTAACATAATTATTAGAGTATTTTCTTTCCTCTCTTTTCTTCCATCCTTTTTTGTTTCTTTCTTTTCGATGGATCCTCTGTTATCTTTCCTTCAGACGTGTTGTGTACCAAAGATATTATTGCGATTGAATGTCTTTTTGAAAAATGCTAATAACAACCAAAGGTGGTGTCAAATGGCAGGAAGAGGACAAAAAAAAAAGAAAGTATTTTCTATGAGTTAAAGTGCATTAAAAAGTATTAAAAGTACTTCGAAAATTTTGTTTTTTCAAATTCTTCATGGCCATCAGGTTCCTAATTGAATAAGGTGATCCTTTGGTTATTGGCTTATTGCGACTTCAAAGTCAAGTCAAAAAGGGATTACTTATTCAATTAAGCACCAATTATTGGAGTATTTTCTTTCCTCTCTCTTTCTCCCATCCATTTTTCTCTCTTTTTTCTTTCGATGGGTCCTCTATTATCTTTCCTTTGGACGTTTAGGGTACGAAAGATACTAATGCAATTGATGTCTTTTTTGAAAATGCTAATAACAGTCCAATGGCCTGTCAGAAAGCAAGGAAAAGGAAAAAAAAAAAAAAAAACAAAGAAGAAGAAGGTATTTTTGATGTGTTAGAGCAACTCCACCCCTTACTCTTTTTTTTACTCAAACTCAAAAATTGAGTAAAAGTCCTTAAAACACTCCTCCACTCCTTACCCAAACCTATACCAAATTGAGTTTTTACTCAAACTTAAACCCAAATAGAGCTAGACTCAAATTTTTACTCAAATTTTGAAGGTAAATTTGACACCTTCATAATTACAAGTTTGCCATTAATGAACCTTTTACTCAAATTTGTGCTTGCATTTGATGTTGCCAATTGGAGTACACAATATCAAATGAAGCTTTTACTCAAATTTTTACTCAAATTGGAGATGCTCTTAAAGTGCCTTGAAAAGTGTTAACAGTGCATCAAAAAACTGTGTTTTTATTTTATTTATCTTGCCTGTCAACAGCATAACCCAATCTTTTTTCATGGCATCTTGCCTATCAGTTAATCGTGGAATTGTTGGAATAGTAGGACAAGGCAAAGCTCAACAGCACTATAAGAACAGCAGAACAACACAAGTAAATTGGAAAGACGATGAAAACGGCTAAGCCATGAGCGCGCAGAACTTTGTGCAAAACTTGTGTAAATGTCGAAGAGAAAGATTTCTGCTCCAACCCATCTTCTACAAAGCTTGTGGGTGAATGAATCAAGATTTTTTACAAACAGTGATCACACTTCTTTCGAAAAGAAAGTGTTTAACCACTTTGAAGTTCTTTCGTAACAACATACTAACAAAATTCATCATAAAAAAAGAAACAACAGCTGCTCAACCTTCAAAGCTAAAATCATGACAAAAATATAATATTTTCTGTTAGTGCATTAAAAAGTGTTAACAAAGACTTTGAAAATTGTGTTTTCTCAAATTCTCCTTGCCTATCAACAGCATAACCGAATATTGTTTCATGGCCATCAGGTTCCTAATTGGATAAGGTGAACCTTTGGAGTAATTGCTTTCCTCTCTCTTTCTCCCATCTTTTTTTTGCCTTTCTTTTCGATGGATCCTCCATTATCTTTCCTTTGGACGTGTTGGGTACGAAAGATACTAATGTAGTTGATGTCTTTTTGAAAAATGCTAATAATAGTCCAATGGCCTGTTGAACCGAAGGAAAAGTACAAAAAGAGGGTAATTTCCTATGTAAAGTTCTTTAAAAAGTGTTAACAGTGCATTGAAAACTGTATATCTTTTTATTCATCTTGCCTGTCAATAGCATAACCCAATCTTTTTTTTATGGCCATCAGGTTCCTAATTGAGTGGTGTACCCATAACATTGTTGTTTGGTTTTTGCAACTTCAGAGTCAAGTAAAAAAGGGCTAACTTATGCAATTAAGTATTACAGTAATTAATTAGAGTATTTTCCTTCCTCTCTCTCTTTCTCCCATCCTTTTTTCTTTCTTTCTTTTGGATGATCCTCCATTGTCTTTCTTGTGGTTGTGTTGGGTGCGAAAGATACTAATGCGATTGATGTGTTTTTGGAAAGTGCTAATAACAATCCAATGGCCTGTTAAAAGGCAGGAAAAAGGACCCAAAAAAAGAAGATATTTTCTATATGTTAAAGTACCTTGAAAAGTATTAACAGTGCATCAAAACTTGTATTTTTCTATGTATTCATCTTGCCAGTCAATACCGAAACCCAATCTTTTTTCTTAGGCCATCAGGTTCCTAATTGAGTGAGGTGATCCTTTGGTTATTGTGACTTCAAAGTCAAGTAAAAAAGGGATTACTTGCATTAAGCTACAAGCTGTAATAGCAGCATTTTGAATTAAAAGGGTTGAGCATTACTGCACGAGCAGTTCCATGAACACCAAAGTCCGCTGGTTGTTTCTCTTGAGTTTAAAAACTATACTTCTTCCTTGACTGAGTTTTGTGGCCTTTATTTTATGAGTAAATGTTTGACACTGAAATTCAGTTGTAATTAAGTCCAGCCCAACCATCACGGTATGCATTTTTCTCCTTTCATGAGGGAAAAAACATCGGGCACTTAAATACTATTAATCCTCTTTCACTTGAACTTGAACTTATGTTATCATTTTGAAATTCAAATAAACCCAATATCGCCCATTACTGCACATATATTAGGCGATTTGGGACTGAATTCAAACTTTTGAGGATGGAATTGAGAGTATACCCTATGGGTCAGGAAAATGAATTCAAACTTTTGAGGACTTAAGCTGTAATTTAGGGATTTGGTGATAAAATCGAATCCCCCCAATTTTGCTAGTCTTCCGCCCCATTTAAACCCTAGAAAACAAATTTGCAATGCCAGAAAACTTCACCAAGTGGTCCCAAATTGCCATCACAAACCTTCATTTCTCGCGGTCCCAAGTCGCTGTCGACAATACTCTCTCTCGCTAAACTCGGTGTCGACTAATAGGCATCCTAAATCTTGTACCCTTGCCGTCCCAAATCTTCATTCGTCAAGATTCCAACTCGTCGTTGACAAATTTCCATCCCAAATCAGCGTCGACGACCTAAGCTCTATAAATTTCTCCGCCGTCTTTCGAATTGGGTCTCGTCTTCGTCGCTTTTCCAACGTGCTCCATTTGTACGGAAAATTGGTAAGCGTTGTTGGCTTGTTAGGTTAGTAGATGCGGGTAGTGGACACGTTGCTGCATGTGCAAAATTTATCATATTTTTTGTGTTTTTGGTTACAGATTTTATCATAATCATTGAAATTTGTTGTAGACAAATTTTTTACCATGAATTAGTCGTAGGAATTAACCATTGATATAAAAACAGATTTTTACCATACTTTTTGTGGTATTGGCTAATATTTTTACCATAATCATTGAAAAGTGTTTTGAACAAGTTTTTTACCATTATTTAATGTAACAAGTCATCTAAATTAAACACGTTATCTGGGAAACAAATTTTACCATATTTTTTGTGCTATTGTTTCATATTTTTACCACAATCAATGAAACGGATCTGGCAGAACTTTGGGCAAATTTGGAGAGTAGGTACAAGTCCAAGTCTTTAATGAATCAGTTGTTGTTAAAGAAACAATTGTACGTGCTACATACGTCAAAGGAGCAAACTTCAATGATCATTTGGATGAGTTCAATCGGCTACTATCCAAGTTGGATGCCATTGGTGTAAAGATCAAGGAGGAAGTCTCTTGTTGGTTTCATTGCTGCCAACATCTCCGGACTACATTGATGTATGGAAAATACACTCTCCGGCTTGACGAGGTTGTCACTACACTCCTATCCCATGAGTCAATGCAGAGGAATGAGAGTGAAAGGTCTTCAGAGGAGCGTGTTATAGTTGCATCCAATGGTGGTCAAAACCAAGGTAGGAAATCAAGAGGCAAAATGGTTCCAAGCCAAGGTGTGTTCACACTCATGAGGTGGTGAGTCGCAGGGCGTTGACAAAATGAAGTGCTATTTTTGTGAGGAAGAGGGACATATAATGAAGTTTTTCCTAGAACTCAAAGCAAAGATATATGAAGAGAAGTAAAAATCCAAAGCGGCGGTTGTTGAAAGTTTTGCCGAAAATGAAGGTGATTTGCTCACGGTGACTTCGGAAGGTACGAATTTTTTTGATTGGGTTATGGATTTTGGTTGTTCATTTCACATGTGTTCAAATAGAAAATATTTTTATTCGTATAAGGGGTGTGATGGAAGTACTGTTATCATGGCAAACAACATGGTGAATAAGGTTGTTGGCACGAGTACGGTACGTTTAGGATGGTTGATGGAAGGTTTGTGAGATTGACTAGAGTCCGACATGTGCCGAGATTGAGAAATAATTTGATTTTGCTAGAGGTGTTACTGTCCAATGGTACGGTTGTAGCTTTGTATCTAGCGATGGAGTTGTTGAGGTGTTCAAGAATGAGAAAGTGGTGTTGCAAGGAAAGTTAGTGAGAAATTTGTACAAGCTTAAAGGTCCCGTCAAGGCATCAATGTGAGACATACAAATTTAAGACACTGAGCAAGCAAAAAGGAGAGGCTTCGGGCTACGCAAGTGTGTGAGAGATAAAAATACTACAAGTGAGTTTGGGCTTGGGTTGGGTGTTTTTTATCTCATTGTAATATAGTGAAAATTGTTCTCTTTCCTGTGGAATAGGCATTGGGGCTGAAGGACGTAAAATCTTTTGTGTTCTCGTTTTTTGAAGTTCTTGTGTGTGGTTGTGTTAGTTTGATCAATCCTCTACACCTTGAGCCAGTGATCACTACCAACAATCCTGATACCAATGATTTGTTCTTCATCATGAAGCCGTTCCAACCTTTCCGTGCTCTTGGTAGCCGGAAGTCCCGATCTCATGTTCACCTGTCTCAGACTACCAATCTTAAGGTCACCTTGCACGATACATGGGCTCACCAACGGCTTATACTTCTGTGGCTGATGGAAGCTCCTCACCAATGACCAAACCTAGCAACAATATAAACACAATTCTGTTACGAATTGAACAACACGTTCAATTCACAACACCTCCAAAGACCTCGGTCATTCTTGAAAGAAAAAGTCATGAGAAAATAGTTCATATTCACAATAAAAGCTACACGCCAAAATATTTCATTTCTTTATGTTGCAATACTCGTTTCTGACTAGGGTATTTTTCCTGCAATTTTCTTGGCAACCAATTAAATACAAACACAAATAAACTCAGTAAAATTTCAACAACAAGAATGAAGGGTAAAATTAAGATTGGTCCAAAAATGAACTTGAAAGGTTACACCAGTGGCAGAGCCACTATAGGACCAGTGTGGCACATGCCTACACTGGATATTAGGTGGTCTTTTTTTTTTTTTTTTTTGCAGTCTTGTAGTGAAATAAAAAACGCATTAGAAATTTCATTAGTACATCGACTTTTTCATACATCATTCTCCTGTACATATTTACTAGCATATAACCCGTGCTATGCACGGAGTAAAGCAACGATTATTTTAGAACTTAGTTAATTGTAATTACTATTGTCGGGATAGAAGAGGAAATCATTAACATCACATAATTCCTATCAAAATCATCCGTTTTAGGAAACCAAAACCATTACAATATTTTTGGAGTTCATAAAATAAAAAATAGTAAAAATTCAAAGGACACGTGTTGCACTCACGGAGCTTCTCATGAAAACCTTCTCTCTTTCTTTTGAATAGCCGAGAGATGTGCTGGCTACCGCTAGTGCGCTATGTGATACCTAGCTGACATCCATACTTTTTTCTTTTTTTTGTAGGTTGACTCTTTTTGTGGCATTGGTGTAACAATATTTTTATCTATTATAACAAACACAATCATAAATCAGGATAAAGATACACGACTATCCATCATGTGAAAAAAATTACCCAATCATGTGCATTAATTACCCCAAATCAATAATTACACAGTAATTCCCGTGCAAAACAGTATTATTAACTGAGATTGATAAAGGCCTAGCTACCATTTAGCGTAGTGCAAAGCACACACTCGAGTTTTGGACAGTTAGAATGTATTTTGATTTTTTACCGGTAAAAAAATCAAAATTAAAGGATAATTTTCTGAACACATCCGAGCCGTCCAAAACTCGATCCAATGACTGAGGGGTGCACAGCATCCCTCAAGTCCAGTTTTGTTTTGAATTTTCACTACTATTTCATGATGCTAAATTAGTTGAATTTTAGCCGAACCTACGGTACGCATGACCACGACAAAATAAAATAAATTAAAAATAACCTAGGTGTGCAGCATCTAAGCCATCGCATGTGTTTTTAACAGTTTTGATTTGGTCTTAGCACTTTGTAGATCAGAGCCATCTATCCGAAACGTTGATTACCAAATTCAACAGCTTTGATGCGCACATTAGCACCCCGCAAGTGTATTATGCATTTTTGGGAGGATGTCTGCTTGTTTGAATATGCCACTAACCGTAAATGTATTAAAGATGGGTTATATGCTCCAGTTCATATGAAATGGTCAAGTATTAAAAAACTGTATAAAGAAAGAATAACAAATCTGCATACAAAGTCACGAATAAAGATGGCAATTACTGATGGAGTGATTGGTGTTCTTTTGAGAAGCCATATTCTTCTCACGTAAGATTACGGATCTCACACTGCATGCTACTTTTGCTTTTTCATTGATTTATTCATTGTTTGATCGATCATCGTGAGCTTTTTGACATTCAATTTGTCAATTTTGATTGGAGTGATCTTTATTAGAGTCAATATTCTCGCGATCGATCCATCCTGTAAAACAACATATTATTGAAGAACACTCCTGAGATATCAAAAGAAAAGGATTTTTCAAATATGAAAACACTGTAAATCTCTTGTACCAATGCCAAATTATACACTGTGGTAAAAAAAAACCCTATGAAGTAGGTAACGTATGGGGATGTTAGCAGGTAACATACAACTGGGTTATTCGTACACAAATCATCTATATTAGTTATGCAAAGCCAAAAAAAAAAATAAAGAACATTAAAAAAAATAAAACTTTACAAATATGAGTATAAGATTCATACTAAGTAATTGAGGGAGAAGAATGGCAAGCAAGTCATTGAGCCAGAAATGTGAGCTATTTTCCTACACACCCAACAAGTCAGGGCGTGAGAATTGCATTCTCAAAAAAATCATTCCTTGTAGACTTTGTAAAAAATCATTCTTTGAAAAAGAATGTGAGACAGTTCATTCCTTGTAGACTTAGTAAAAAAATCATTTCCTTAAAAAGAAAATAATGATGTTTTATTAGAGTTTATCAGTTTACTTGATTCCTTGACAAATCATTCTTTGAAGAAAATTATTTTTCCTTTTTGTTTTGGTATGCACATTGGACTGGAAGCAAAAATATACTAATTCATTTTACTTTCCTTGTTGCGTTGGTATTGAAGGTAATTGTAAAAGTGTAATTAGCATTGTTGGGATAGAAGAGGAAATGATTAACATCATATAATTCCTATCAAGATCATCCATTTTAAGAAACTAAAACCACTACAATATTTTTGGAGTTCTTAAAATAAAAAATTATAAAAATTTCAAGGGACACGTGTCCCACTCACGGCGCTCCTTGGGAAAATCCATCTTCCAATACTATATAAGATATAATGAAAGGATTTTAAGGATAAAATAAACTAATTTATATATCTGTTAAAAAATTAACAAAGCAGTGAAGAAAAAAAATTATCGAAAACAAAGATTAAAGGACCCATGCTATGATAATGGGTTGCATTTAGGTTCTTATCAAGATGAATTTTCCGCCAAACCGAGGATGAAGAATCAAAAAATTGATCTTCCCTTGGGGATGGTCTCTGACCCAAACGCTTGGCTATTACTCTTTTCTAATTTTTAACCATGTGATTATAAAAATCAACTTATTCGGCCAAATGATAAGCGAAAAAATTCGGTTATTGAAATTGGAAAAGAATTGTTACTTTCCTTGAAAATTTTAAGAATATGTATTATACTTGTATATCTATTATAATCGATCGTTACTTTCCTTCATTATATAAACATGAATTTTTTTATGGTAACCTAATATAAGAATTCTTAATCTTTCCTTGGGGGTGTGAAATTGAAAGTTTCCATTGGATGTTGACTTGTCAATGTTTTCTTTATTTATATATACATGTCTTTTTCATGGAAAGTTTATATCAATTTTTTCTTCTTTCCTTAGGTGTGTCAAAATGAAAATTTCCTTGGATAGTGACTTCTTCATCTCTCTGTTTTTTTTTTTTTTAAGGTATGCATACACGTGCTTTTTATGGAATGTTCATATAAGAAATTCTTAATCTTTCCTTATGCCTGTGAAAATGAAAATGATAGATTGCTCCTTAAGATAATTTTTCTGTTAGTTTTTATTGCTAAATAGTAATTAGTCAATAATGACTGATTCATAAAAAAAAAAAACTGATGTTTTATGTGAACAAAATCATTCCTTTTCCTTTTACCCAAAAAAAACACACCATTCCTTTTCTCATTCAGAAATCTAGTGGTTGAATAGAGAAAATTAGTCATAAATGCAATATATTTTATCCATTTTAAAAGAAGGACACGGGACTTTAACTTTGTGTTATGAGGACAACTTCTTTGACGCATGAACCAAAAGGACAAATTTCATATTTGTAGAGACAAGAGAGAGAAACAGAGCCCGTAATAGGATATCTTTTGAGATATCGTGAGTGTAGTGCTTCCGGTTCTCGAGGATCTCTTCGATCCATATAATTTTCTTGGCAGAGGCAAGGCGGTGGACAATGAACCCATAGATGTTGGTTTTTGTATGGAAGCGGTTGTTCTCGCACGATGATTTGAATTTGTCGATGAGGGTATGGAGGTTGCGTTCTTTGTAGAAGGCGGTGTAGATGGATTCGATGGTGTTTGGGTTGGGTTGGGGTGAGGTTTTGGAAGTTTAGAAGGTGCGGTGGAGGTGGCGGGATAGAGAAGACATTGATGGTTGTGGCGGTGGTGGTGGAAACCAGAGAGAAATGGAGGGAGACGGCGGCAATGAGTAGCCGTTCTGGTGGCGCAAGGAAATGGGTCAGAGAGGTTAGTGGGCAATGGTTGTAAGGAGGGCTTTGACTAGAGACTTTAAACAGAGCACACATGCTTGACTGTGCAAATTAATTACTGAGATCAAGGATGCAATTGCCTCCAGAGAGATCTTTAGAAAATATTTTTGAAACATAGGTGTCACAAAATTTTCGTTCCTGTATTTACCCCAATTGTCAGTTTGGAAACATCATGCTTTGAAGTCGAAATGTTCATTACTTTATTTGCCCCAGTTGCTAATCTGGAAAGAAATGATAAGATGTTGATTTTTTGTTCCCCCAGTTGTATGATACACGAGGACTGTAGAAGAACATTCTCAAGAGAGATAAGTTGGTTTGCTCAAAAGTTTTGAAATAAGAGTTTTTGAAAACTAATGACATTTTACTAATTTTTTTAATCGCTCGAAGTTGTGGGCTTGAGATGGGGTGGTATTTTTTTTGAATTCAAATTATTAAAAATTAGTGACATTCCACTAATTTTTTTGGTTGCCGTAAGTGGTCGGTCAGAGGTGGGATGGTGGTCAGCTGGAAGTGTGGCTGTGTGGGTGGTGATTTGTTTTTAAAAATTTTATGTTCGAAATTAAAATCTTTAAAATTTAGTGGCATCTCAGTAATTTTTTTTGGTTGCCGGAAGTGGTCGGTTAGAGTTGGTGATTTTTTTGAATTTTATATTCAAAATTAGAATTTTTAAAAATTAGTGACATCTCACTAATTTTTTTAACTGCCGAAAGTGGTCGGCCAAAGGTGGGATTGTGGTCAGTCAGGGGTGGGGTTGTCATTTTTTTGAATTTTATGTTTGAAATTATAATTTTGAAAAATTAGTGACATCTCACTAATTTTTTGGTCGCCGGAAGTGGTCGGCCAAAGGTGGGGTGGTGGTCGGTCAGAGTTGGGGTGGTGATTTTTTTGAATTTTATGTTCGAAACTAGAATTTTTAAAAATTAGTGACATCTCACTAATTTTTTTGGTGGCCGGAGTGGTTGACTAAAGGTGGGGTGGTGTTCGGCCGGGGGTGGAGTGGAGATTTTTTTAAATTTTATGTTTGAAATTAGAATTTTTAAAAATTAGTTACATGTCACTAGTTTTTTTGGTCGTCGGAAGTGATTGGCCAAATGTGGGATGGTGGTCAGCCGGAGGTGGGATGGTGATTTTTTTGGAATTTTATATTTGAAATTAGAATTTTTAAAAGTTTTTGACATCTCACTAATTTTTTTGGTCGCCGGAATTGGTCAGAGGTGGGGTGGTGGTTGGCCGGAGGTGAGATGGTGATTTTTTTGAATTTTATGTTCAAAATTTGAATTTTTAAAAATTAGTTACACTTCACTAATTTCTTTGGTCGCCGGAAGTGCTCAACGAAAGGTAGGGTGGTGGTTGGCATGAGGTGAGGTGGTGATTTTTTTTTATATTTTATGTTCAAAATTTGATTTTTTTGACAATTAGTGACACTTTACTAATTTTTTTAGTCGCCGGAAGTGCTCGGCCAGAGGTGGGGTGGTGGTAAGCTGGAGGTGGCGTAGTGATTTTTTTGAATTTTATGTTTGAAATTTAAATTTTCAAAAATTAGTGACACTTCACTAATTTTTTTGGTCGCCGGAAGTGGTCAGCCAAAGGCGGGGTGGTGGTCGGCCAGAAGTGGAGTGGTGATTTTTTTGAATTTTATGTTCAGAATTTGAATTTTTAAAAATTAGTGACACTTTACTAATTTTTTTTGTCTTTATGTTCAATTGCAAAAGTACCTTGTCCTTCCTTTTAAAAATGGAAAATGTTTTTTGTTTTTATGTTTGATTGCAAAAGTTCCTTGTCATTCCCTTTTAAAATGCCTAATGTTTTGGATTTTTGGCTAAGTGGCCCGGTTGAATATTGTACTTAAATAATAAATATAATTGTCAATCTTTTCGGAAAATAATCGTTACTTTCCTTAAAAATTTCAGAAATATGTTTATAATATTGTATATCTATTGTAATTGTTACTTTCCTTCATTACTCTTCATTACTTTCGTCAATTTCAAATTGGAAAAATCTGGTATTGTAATTGGTAAAGAATAATTACGGTAGCACATATTAACTTGAAAAAGAATAACTACTTTCCTTTAAAATTGATCACCACAAAACCTTAACAAAGCTTAACTCGGTAAGGAATTAAATACTACCATTTAGGACTTTGCTAATTGCTTAAAAAGTGCAAAGGATTGGGGGACACGTGACAAGTTCAGAAAGCTCTATTCACCCAAAGTCATCCTGCAATACTAATATAGATGTGGGACTTGAGACTAAATATATGGATTTTACATAAATATGTGATGATGAAGGCCGAGAAAAAAAAAGTGATAGAGAATAATTTTAGGGCACCAAGTAGCGATACCCCATAACCATCAAATAACTAGTTACTAGCAAAAAAACTTCAATTCACTAAAATTTTTCCTCGAAACTATTACGTGTTTACAGATTCATAATTACTATATTACCATAAAATGTAAGTCTTTTTTTTTTCCTCACGATAAAATGTAGGGCTTACCTGTTAAAAACTAAAGAGAGTTCGAAATCTCTCAACTAATTAACTCAAACTGTAGACCTTCTCTCGGAATTCAAAGGGTATACCCAAATAGGCTATGAGGCACATTGTCAATTAAAATATAAGTCAAAAGAGGCTCATTTGAAATGATAATCAAGGCATCTTAGATTCTTAAAGAAGAAGAATTTTTTTTAGAGTATAAAGTACTGACATTTATAGATTAATTGTGCCTTCACTGGTGTGATTTTTGGATTACATGCTACACGCCTTTTGGATTCGCCCAAAAAAATGCATCAGAACTGAAACTCAAACAAATGAATAAAACAAAATGAATCCAAAACCAATCTTAGTTTCATGTGTCTGCAGTCTAAAACAAACAAGCGAATTTTTTGTTGTGCCGTTTCGCTTTTGAATTTGGGTGCTTCTAAATTTTCTCACTGCAACCATACATACAAGAACTCAAAAACAAATTGAATAAAACCAAACAAAAAAATTAGTAATTCGAAAACTCAAAACATAAGACAGACAGGCCTCCAATTGATTCACTAACCAAAAAAGTCTCTCAATCTCTACTCAAATTCAGACAAACACCCATTACGAATTAAATACTACTCCGTATCACCAACAAAAAAGACCCTCATTCCAACTTAATTTCTCTAAGCTGCAGCCAAAAGCATAGGGATAGATGCAAGATTCGAGTGTAGGTTGGGCGAAGATTAAAAAAAAAAAATTATTGGGTGGGTGAACTGTATAATTGTAAAATTTTTTGAAAAAAATTACTACCATGATTGTAAGGACCCGTATTTTTTTTAAAAATATAATTTTTTGAAAATAACAATGGGTTAATGTGAGGAATTGTGTTAAATGTGAAAATTGAATATGTGTTGGATTATAGGTGATGTATAAGTTGATTTGAGTGTATTTGAATTACATAAGCCACATTTGGACTTGGGGTGTAATTGTGTGAGATGTATATATGTGTGTGGTGGGAAAAGAGAGAGACAAAGTCATCTCCTTCCCCAAAAACCCCAGCCGATCCTCCCTCTCTCTCCTTCATGGCTCCTCCAACTTCTTTCTTCACAAACCTAGCCAAATCTCAAGCTCCAAACTTACTCCCTTCACGAAACCTTCATAAAATCTCGTGCTCTACGCGTTGATATGCTTATTTTACCCTGGTGTTTGAAGAATTTTGCTTGGATCTTGAAGCTAAAGTGATGGTTTTACTTCTTGGAGGTTTTTCAAGCTAAGTTCTTGAGGTAGGGGACAAATTTGTACTCCCTGTAGTTGTATTTTGTTGATTTGTTGCATATGTTGTTGGGTTGCTCAAATTTTTTTAGCCAAACATGTTTATCACCATGGATAAGGGTTTTAAATCTTGAATATCACCATGAATATGGGTTTTGATCATGTTTAATCTTGACCTCTACTCCCTCTAAGTGTTTGAGTAATGTTTTGATCCATATTTTGAAGTATTTCAAGTGGTTCTTGCTTGGGTTGAAAACCCCATTGAATCTAAAAAAGCTGTCAAAAATTTGGGCGAAACTTACTGGTATCGATACCCCTGCAATCTCGTATCGATACCAACGCATTCTGTTTTTTTTTCTGGTCGACTGGTATTGATACCAGACAGCTCTGAACCTATTTTTTTATTTAGGCCTTTCTTTGACACTAGACATCTTGGGACATCTTCAAATGACTTATTAACTTAAAATCATACTTTTTATCAAACACCTTGATGATTGGGTTGCGTGCTTAGCTCTCCTTTGACCCCGGTCCGGTGGTTTGACCGTGTATTTTCCATATTCATCAATTACACTCCAAAACTTGTTGGGAGTCTTGTTCTAACTAAAATCTCGTATTGTTGATTGTTTTTCTTCAATTCCATGATATTTGACTATATTTTTAGACACTAGATACGTGATGGCGTAACGTAAGAGACACATGCCTCATTGAGTCGGTTTTTGACATTTTGATAAAGTTAGAACGATTGGAACGAAATATGATCCTTTAAAATATTTTGACGAATGAATTGTTCTAAATAAACTTAAATGGAGTTTTGGACACTTGATGGTTTAACGAACTTTTGGAAAAAATGATAGTGATCTAATACTAGGGCCACCTTTCGGTGCGTCCCTAGCCATGGGTGTTCGGAGCCCACGAAATCCGGCAGAGGGATTCATTCCCTATTTAAAACAAGTGGTTTTTTTTTTTGTGAAGAGGTGAAAAATGGAAAGTTTATGAAAAAAAACATGATGTTTTGAAGAAATCGAACACATGACACAAATGGTAACGGATTTGAGAAAATTGACAGACACTTAGGTTATTATTTGACACTTTGGTATTTCTTTGGACAGATGGGTACTTTGTGATCATTATTCTCTTGCTTTAGTCCTCCTTTTCATACTTTGCTCAAATCATTCTTGGAATCCAAATTCATGTGCACATATCATACTTTATACACCTAGCGTTTGTAGAATGGTTTCCTATTGGGCTAGTGTAGCTCAACCTATCAATTTTCAGGTACACACTCAAGGAACATGTGTTGGATGCTTGGAGTGTGGATGCATTGCATGAAGCCTTTTTTGATCATGAAGCCAATTTTATCCTTTCCATACTTGTATTATTTTTTTTTTGGGAAATAACTTTGTAACATTTGTTTCTTCAATCTTTTGATGATCTTTAAAATATGTAAATATTTTAACTCTTTTGGTACTTATGTAATTGGATAAGGGTTCCTTTGGTGAGGACGTGGATTTTGATTTGGATATGTACTATTGACTTGACTTTTCAACTATGATCTTGATCTATCCTATGTGGATTTTATATAAATTTCGGTTGTTAAAAATGAGGGTGTGACAATGATTGTAAGAAAATTTTGAGACTTGAGTAGGGTGGTTGTCTGGAGTCTGGACTAGCCCGCACTTGCGTCTGTCCTTGCAAAAGCACTTAGAGAGAGAGAGAGAGAGAGAGAGATCAACGGGTGGTTTTGTTCATAGGGCTAGTGCTTGTTTGTGTGGAATCCCAAAAAGAGTCTCACATAACCTGCGTACATTTGGTGTACACCAAGTGGTGTACCCATAGTCGAACTATATAAACTTTTTAGAATTGAATTTATAAAGAAATGCTAAAGTCAACCCAATGAACTTTTGTTAAGGTTTAAAATATATATTTAAAGTGGGCAAATGCGTATTAAAAAGTGTAAAAAGTACATTAGATTGTTTTTTTAATTAATTAATTAATTTATTGTCAACGCAGTGGACTGCAAATACGAGGACCCTTGAACTTATCGTATAGCAAAATAATATGTGAACGAATATACTAAAGTGGTGTGGGAACAAACAACATCATAATCACAATTCACACATGCAGTTGCTTAAATAGTCATAACTTATATACAAGTGGGGGCAATCAATACAATTTGCAAATGGGAGAGAGAGGAGAAAGAGGTGCGCAAAGATAGACAGGGCATTTTTGTCCTTTCCAAGACCTTAGACCGATTGGGTGAGAGAGGAGTAAGAGGCGCACGCGAAGATAGACGGGGCATTTTTGTCCTCTCCAGGTACCTTAGACAGTAACATTTTTAAATCAGTGGACAGACACATTTTAAAACCTAGACTAGACTAAATGACTCAATGGGGCCTTACCTTTGGACTTTAGACTAATTTTCCGATCTCCCAAAAATGTACTACATATTTCTATTGCAAAATACAATTTGCATATAACTCCCAAGCACTCTCCAAATTTATAATACATCTGACCATACTTTAAAAGGCAAAAAAGTAAGAAGCAAAACACAAAAAATAAAAACATGGGGTTTCCAAACACCCCTTTTAAGTCCACCCCAAACACCACGGTATGCATTTTTCTCTTTTAATGAGGAAAAGAAATAGACTTCTTCCTTGATGAGTTTTGATGCCTTTATTTTGTGAGAATATAAATGCATGACTTAGAAGTCCAATTGCAAGTCTAGTCTACCCCAACCACCACGGCATGCTTTTTTCTCCTTTCATGAGGAAAATGATACACATCTTTCTTGTCTGACTTTTGTGGCCATTATTTTCTGACATAATCCATTGTCCTCATTGTAACTTTGTCTATAAATCTAAAAAAGAAAAAAAAAAGTGTTACTTTACCTATCATTCTCAAAAAATAAAATAAAATAAAATGCAACTTTGTCGACCCTATTCTTATTATGAAATTAGTTTTTTGGTATTTAATTCTATATCTCCTTAAAAAATTTATTTTCTCTGGACACTTGATCCTGAAAAAAAAAAAAAAAAGGTTACCCCGAAAGCATATGGAACGGAAGGAGTATTAATCAAGGGGTTTTGCTCAAAGTACTATATAATTTGTTTTCATCGTATAGTAAAAGGGAATGTGAATGAATATACAGTACTAGAGTGGTGTGGGAACGAACAACGATGTGGAGTCCAATCTTACCCAAGTGGTAGCATCATAATCACACATGTACGTAGTAGCTTAAATTGTCATGCCTGTATACAAGTGGGGCCAATCAATACAATTTGCAAACAATAAAGGACCGCTTGGGCGAGGGAGGAGAGGAGAGAGAGGTGTGCGAGAAGATAGACGAGACATTTTTATCCTTTCCAGGAGCGCAGACAGTAAACATTTTAAAATCAATGGACATGACACATTATTAGAACCTAGCCTGGATAATTGACTCAAACACCACGGTATACACATCTTTAAATAAGGAAAAAGATACAGTTTTTCCTTGATTGAGTTTTGTGGCAATATAAATGCATGACACAGAAGTTCAATTGTAAGTCCAAGGCCTAGTTTGGCTAAACCAAAAAATTTGGTTTTTTGGTTTTTTGGATTAATCTCTTTTAAACTTGGTTTTTTGGTGTTTTAGTTTTTTGGATTAATCCACTCATGCAAACTGGACTCCAACTGGATTAATCCAAAAAACAAAAAAACTGGTTTGGATGAATCAGTGGTTTTTTCCATTCATCCAAACGACCCCAGTTTTTTGCACTGAATTAATCCAAAAAACCAAGTTTTTTGGTTTAGCCAAACTAGGCCCAAGTCCACCTAGCCATCATGGTATGCATTTTTCTCATTTCATGAGGGAAAACACATCATACATCTTTCTTGCATTTTCCAAAAAATCCATTGTCCTCGGTGTAACTTTGTCCTAAATCTTAAAAAAAAAGAAAGAAGTGTTACTTTGTTCATCAGTCTAAAAAAAAAAGGGTGTAATTCTGTTTACCCTTTTTCCTTATTATGAGATTAACTTTTTGGTATTTAATTCTGTCTCGTTAAAAATTAACTCTAGACACTTGGTCATAAAAAAACAAAAAAGTAGTCCCATAGGAATATGGATGGCGAGAGTACTATTTAACGGTTTTCGCTCCACAAAACAAAAAGTACTTTTATATAATGCTCTTTCGTCATAAATATATATTCAAACTTTTTTCCACGAGTTACTAGATAACACCAATTCTTTTAATTTGCAGATAAAATTTTGAAATATTTTTTTTCTCGAAAATAAATTGTTTAATACTAGAAATGGAGGGAATAATCGACATGGACAACTGCTAAAACTTATACGCGTCAAGGAAGAACCAAACATGACATGGACATCCACCATATATACATGACATGGAAATTTATCATTATCATTGCTTGAGTTGTGGAATCAGTACACTCTGTATAAAGGGCATATACAAAGGATATGCCCAGCATGCATATCCACTTCCCATCTTTTCTCATCTTCTCTTAACAAAGGATGGGGAAATTAACTTGGCTATTTCATTTCCTTCTCTGTTTCTCGCAATATCAGATTGCTTTTTCCTCATCATCTCTCTCATCTATTTCTTCTTCTTCACCACACCCTTGGCCTTTGTGTCGCCATGACCAAAAGTCTGCACTGCTGCAATTTAAGCATACGTTTACGATCAATAGCCTTGCTTCTTTCCAATGTGATTATTACGGTGTTCCTTCGTATCCAAAGACCCTGTCTTGGGATGAGAATGCAACTGATTGTTGCAACTGGGATGGTGTCATGTGTGATGGGTTGACTGGTCATGTGATTGGGCTTGACCTCAGTTGTAGCCAGCTCTATGGTACAATCCATCAAAATAGTAGCCTTTTCCAGCTCTCTCACCTGCAATGGCTCAATTTGGCTCACAATGACTTCGACGAATCTCGCATTTCAGATGGATTTGGTAGCTTTGTAAGTTTAACACATCTAAACCTATCCGATTCTGCTTTTTCAGGTTCAATCTCATCTGAAATCTTCCACCTATCTAAACTGATTTCACTTGATCTTTCTTCTCAGTGGTTAAGACTTGAACCTCTCCATTTCAAAATTCTCTTGAAAAACCTAACCCGGTTGCAAGAACTCGTCCTTGGTGTGGTAAATATATCTTCTAATTTGCCCGATTCCGTGTCGAATTTGACTTCTTTAACATTTCTAGACCTGTCGTGGACCAGGTTGCAGGGGAACTTACCTGATAGCGTTTTCCACCTTCCAAACTTGCAGAGTCTTTTTTTAAGTGAAAACCATGATCTTGATCTCAATATACCAAAATCAACTTGGTGTAGTAGTAGTCCTCTAAGGAAGTTAGATCTTTCTGGTACGAAATTGTCTGGAGAACTACCCAATTCAATCGGCTGTCTCAAGTCTTTGAATTACTTGAGTCTCGCCGACTGCAAATTATGGGGTCCCATTCCTAACTCTTTGGGGAACCTTACGCAGCTGCGTGAACTAGATTTATCGCGCAATGGTTTTTATGGTGAAGTCCCATCTACTCTCTCAAACCTCAAGCAACTCACTTTGTTAGAACTTTACTTCAACAACCTCGAAGGTATAATTCCCGACGTTTTTGCTGAGCTCACAATGTTGGAGACTTTAAATTTAGGGTATAACAATTTCATTGGTGGGTTTCCACTCTGGATTGCAAACTTGAAACCAATTGTTAATCTACGACTATCTAGTAATCAGCTCACAGGTCCCATCCCCTTAAATTTAAGTGGTCTTCAAAACCTTCGATTGCTCTTCTTAAGTAATAACTTCCTCAGTGGGGTAATACCTCCATCGTTGTTTACTCTTCCGTCATTGGAAATTTTACACCTGGAATCCAATAATTTAACTGGCCAAGTTCCGGAGTTGCGACATGATTTACCATTGAAATCGATTGTCTTGAGTGATAATAAACTACATGGCCCCATTCCAAAGTCAATTTCAAATCTTGTAAATCTGTCTTATCTCTCTCTTGAGTCAACTGATCTGAGTGGTGTTGTGGATTTGCAAAGGCTCGAAAATCTTGAGCATCTTTCTCTTTCCAATACTAATATATCGGTGATCGCTGATACCGTTCCCAAACTTTTGTCTTTCTCTATGTCTTCTTGCAACGTTGAGGAGTTCCCTGGTTTCTTAAGAACCTCAGAGAATCTTGAAAGACTAGATCTTTCAAACAATAGAATTCATGGACAGATTCCAAACTGGGTTATGTTTATCGGGAAGTATTCACTGCAATATTTAAATCTGTCTCACAACTTTCTAACGAACATAAAGCAACTTCCTTGGGAGCAACTATATACTCTTGATCTTCGTTCCAATTTGCTTCAAGGAGCACTTCCTATTCCGCCCCCCTCCATAAAATACTTTTTCATCTCAAACAATAGTCTTAGTGGAGAGGTTCCTTCCTTGATTTGCAATGCCAGTCCCCTTGAGATTCTTGATTTGTCTCACAACAAATTGAGCGGTGCTGTTCCGCAATGTCTGGCAAATTTTAGTAATGTTCTTTCAGTGTTAAATTTGAGGTCCAATGAATTTGAGGGAGCCCTTCCCTTGGCATTTGCAAAGCCCAACAAATTACGAAGTCTTGATTTTAATGGAAATCAATTTGAAGGACCACTGCCAAGATCTTTGACAAGTTGTAGAAGCTTGGAAGTTCTAAACGTTGGAAACAACAAGATCAATGACACATTTCCATATTGGTTGGGGAGTCTTCCTGAGTTACAGGTTCTTGTCATACGATCCAACCGATTTGATGGTTCCTTGAACACTTTGACGGTAAATTTTCCTTTTCTTAAGCTTCGAATTGTTGACCTCTCCTACAACAAGTTCACTGGCCATTTGCCAGGGAGATATTTTGAAGGTTCCCAAGCAATGAAGAACAATACCAAGCCTGACAAACAATACATGAGTGATCAGCTAGGTTATTATCAAGACTCTATCCAAGTGACGATGAAGGGGCTTGATATTGAACTTGTGAGGATTTTGACTATCTTCGCAACAATCGACTTCTCATCCAACAATTTCAGTGGAGAGATTCCAAATGTCGTTGGAAAGCTCAATTCCCTCATCGTGCTTAATTTTTCTCATAATAGCCTCACTGGCCATATTCCAGCATCTTTGGGAAGCTTGACCAACCTTGAATCATTAGACATCTCTTCTAACCAACTCACTGGAAGAATTCCAAGCCAATTAACAAATTTGACGTTTCTTGAAGTGTTGAATCTTTCAAAGAATTGTCTCTATGGACCCATACCCCGTGGTCCACAATTTAATACATTTGAGAATAGTTCGTATGCTGGGAACTTAGGATTATGCGGGTTTCCATTGTCGAAGGAATGTGAAGACAATCATACAAAAGTACACCCACCAGTGTTACATGAGCAGAAAGATGATCCAGATTTTGATGGATTTACTTGGAAAATTGTGGCCATAGGATATGGGTGTGGAATGACAGTGGGACTCTTTCTGGGATATCTCATGTTCTTAATTGGCAGACCTAAATTCTTTGTGAGACTTGCTGAAAGAGAAATGCCCAAGAAGGTGACAAGGTTGAGGAGAATGGTTACCGACATGCCGGGTAGAGGATAAAATAGCAAACATTGGTAGCATTTTCAGGTATGAGTTGCTAATGCTCTTTCATTTCACGATTGTTGAATTAGGTAAAAACTATGTTGTCTTGATATTTGTTTCTTATTTGTCATATGTTCTTACATTTTAAAGATAGTATTCATGTCTTCTACGAATCAAACCTAATCACGTTCAATTAGTAGAATTATTCGTCTTTGTGAATATTCTACTATCTTAAACAATTATTACATAAGCAAAAAAAAAAAACAAAAAACAAAAAACAAAATCTCGTGAATGTTCTGACAACCATTTAAACAATTACATATGTTCATTCTACTAGTTTGTAACGTGCTTTTGAACTTATTTAAGTGGCCCATAGAATTATTCGTCTTTGTTGTAAGTGAACTAATATGGTTTTCTTTTCTCTCTCTCTCTCTCTCTCTCTCTCTCTCTAATATTCCCGTTGCAGGGAAAGATAGAGAAAATTGTTGGTATTGCAGATAATGTTGGAGTAGTGGATGGGAAGATGAGCAAGAAAATGATGAGTTTGTGTTTAAATTTAATATTAGAGTGCATGGTGTTTGTTTAGGCAACTAGCTTGCGGTTGTTTGTGATTTCAGATATTTGTTTGGGTTGCATCCTTATGGTATGATGTTGTTGTGGTTTGCCTTTTTTTCATCCTTTTTGAAGTAATGCCACTTCGCTTTGGTCTTGAACAATTTTAGCATAATGGAGTCCATCGTATGTTCTTTATTGAGTTTTGAGGATTTTATTTTTTTATAAACAGATTTAGTGGTGGGGATGGAGGGTGAAAAAGCTCTCAGTGGGGGATGGGCTGAGGACTTAAGGATACGAGATAGAAATAAAGGCCATTGAAATGATGAAAACCGTCATAAGACTCGTGCTATGCAATGTCTCTAACAGAAAATAAAAAATAAAAAGGCAAAAACTAATTGGCGTAACGAATCATACCTAATTAGAGCGGATTATGGTCCTATTTGTTAGAACATATAAACCAAATTTATTTGACGGACTTGTTTAAAAAAGCTAATGAATGGTGTTATGGTAACATTTGTTAACAATAACTTATTTTACTTTTTCAGGTTATTTATTCATAAAAGTTACATTATAAGTTAAACCTCCTGGCAGGTTGGGACGTTGAGAGTTTGAGAATCGGCCTTTGACTATTGCTTCGGCATTTTTTGTGTCTGGTGCAATTTTTTGGCCAAATTCCATTGTTTATGTTTTTCCATATCTTTAAAGGTAAAAAACAATGCTCCAACTTTTAGTTTCAACTGCATTTCTTGATCAAGTTATCAGCAAGACGATCCTTTTCTGATTGGAAGATCCAAAACACGTCGACGGCTAACAACAAAATCGAATCGCGATAGTTTATATAAACCAAGTTCTTAGATGAGAGACATGGGATAAAGTCTAACAAGCAATTTTCACAAAAACCACCATTAACCCTTCTATTTGAAAATTCCAACAATGTAGCTAGAAAGAAGATTATTGCAGTTAGAAGAGACATAGTTGAATGAAGACAATGGGGGAGCCACATAGTTGGTGTGAACAAAGCTTTTGCATGCTTAAGAATAAAGGGATAGGCAAGTGATAAGGCTTTGCCTGCATTAGGAATAGCCGAATAGGCTTTGATTTCCACTTTTATTGTCGGGCCGAATGCCCCACCTCTTGTAGTTCATATTAGATTAGGTTTCAAATGCTGCTGCAGTCTTGATTATCACTTCACCTACAAAATGTGAGCGCTTATTGACAGTTCCAAGCAAATAATTGGTCATTCGTTATCTGCACCTAGCATGTATTCATTTGCGCGGTAATAACAGTATCTGGTTGTCAAACTGAACCAGCAAATGCTAAAATGAAGCGATAATTAAGCCGTTGCTTAACTTGAATCATACTTCGGGATAATAGCTCAAGAAACTGGAAAATCTGAACGTTAAAGGATATAGTCTGCATAAAAAATTTGGCTGTCAATTAATGTCAACTCCATGTGGTCAAGTGGCCGAATGACTGATGTGCTAAATAAAGGTTGAACATGCCAGGCCAATCAGGAAGAACAAGATTTATGAGAATTCTTTGAAGTTACGAAGCTAAATCATTCTTCTTTTTCTTCATAAATCCCTTTCCAAATTCGTGATCAGAATACGTCCTTTGACTGAATTTGGATGCTCGAGCTATCAAACCCTAGGATTGGACACTGACAGAAAGAAGAAATGGATAAGAGTAGACCATGGATAAGATGTTGGAAATTATCAAAATAAATGGGTTTTTATTTGGGGTTTTATCAAAATGTTCCTTGTGCTTTTTAGAAAGCTTTTCTTTGTTGTTTTTGGTTTTGTCCCACATTGGCTAGTGAGGAAATGTTTGAGTTGTATACATGTGGAAGCATTGCTATAATGTTCACATAATGTTAAGTAGCAAGGCACCTATGTGTGGGCGCCGACATCGGGCTAGCTGCGGATAATCCCCAGCGTCGCGTGGCGAAATGGGCAATGTGGTGCTTTGATGGCGCACTTTGCACTTAGGGAAATGCTGTATCGATACCGGTGACACTAGTTTGCGTACGGATGCAACTCTGAACGGAGGGTTATGACCCAAACTCAAGTCTTTTCACTAAAGGGCGTGTCCTAAAGTGAAAGGGTACTTCTGGGCCTATAAATAACACCCAGGATTATATTCGTGTGAAAACAATAGAATTCTAGCCTTGTTACTCTGCCAAAATTACAACAAATCGCTTTCTTGTATTGCTGTACCGTTACTCTGCAGAAACGGTGCTAGCAATTCCTTGGTTCTTTCGATTCTTTTTCGACTCGGTATTCTGTCTATCCTTCCTTTGTGCGGATGCAGGCAGAAGATCATTGAATTGATTGGCTTCGTTGTATCTTCGGACAGATTCGCTATCAATCCAGTGCACACCAAATGGTGGGGGCTTAATATTTATTTTTGAAAGTTTACATAACGCGTGCCTCGAAGCAAGTTCCGTAATCAATAGGTTCAGTTTCCCGACGACTCCCGGATTTTTGCACCAACAATCGAAAATAGTATTACAGAATGACGTCAACATTAAGGTCTTTGCGACAATTGACACAGGTTATCGTGATGTTGGACAAGTTTGATGGAGGGAACTTCAGGCGTTGGCAAAAGAAGATGCACTTCATGCTCACGACATTGAATGTCGTGTATGTTCTCACTAAACCGTATCCGGAGGAGAAAGAAGATGAGACTTTGGAGGAGACACGGGTGAGGATGAAATTCGAGAATGATGACTACATCGCGCAGGGGCATATTTCAATGCACTCGGGACGCGAATGTTCGATGTGTATTCAATACGGAGAGCGGCAAAGGAAATGGGATTCATTGGAGGGCCTTACTTGACCGAGGATGCAACAAGCAAGAAGTTTTCGGGTCATCAATTTATGAGTTATAAAATGGTAGACAACAAATCGGTAATTGATCAGTTGCATGATATTCATCATATTCTGAACCAATTTAAGATTAAGAACATGAACATGGATGAATCGATCGTGGTCTCTTCTGTGATCGATAAACTTCCTCCTTCCTGGAAAGACTATAAGAAAAGTCTTAAGAACCAAACTGAGAAACTTACGCTGGAGCAATTGGTACATTCATCTCACCGTGGAGGAAATGCATAAGGCGCTAAGAGAAGGAAGAACTTGGGGCTGGTGCCTCTAAAGTTCATGTGGTTGAAGAAGGAAAAGGTTCCAACAAAGGTAAACATAAGAAACAGAAGGTCCGACGAGACTACGACCGGGGTGATGACCTGAAAGGGAAAAAGCCAAAGGTTGAGTGTTGGCGTTGTGGTCAACCGGGGCACTTCAAAAATGATTGCAAGTCTATGAAGAAGAAGGATCCACAGGCATCGGGTCCAAAGGGTAAATTTCTGGCTGTTGTGTCCAAAATTAACATGGTTGGGGATGCCGAAAACTGGTGGATGGACTCTGGGGCTACAAAGCATGTTTGCATTGATAAGAGGTTTTTCAATGACTATGAAGTGGTTGATGATGGTTCTTTTCTCTACATGGGAAATTCATCTACTGCTCCTATCAAAGGCAAGGGAAAAGTGGATTTGGAGTTCACTTCTGGAAATGTTTTGACTTTGACTGATGTTTACCATGTACCAGAAGTTAGGAAAAACCTTGTATTTGGTAGCTTGCTTGATAAGCATGGCTTTAGGCTAGTGTTTGAGGCGAACAAGTTTGTTTTGTCTAAGAATGGCACATTTGTTGGAAAAGGCTATGTTTGTGAGGGCATGTACAAACTAAATGTTAATAACACATTCACAGTTTCTGCTTACTTGCTTGATTCTCTTTCTTTATGGCATAATCGTTTAGGACATGTTAATACTAGGAAGATGGATATGATGGTTAAATTAGATTTAATTCCTATGTATGATGTTGACATGGTTGATAGATGCAATGTATGTTCACTTACTAAAATCAATAGAGTTCCATTTCCTCAAATTGTTAAAACTACAACTTTGTTAGAACTTGTTCATAGTGATGTATGTGACATGCATAGCACCCCTACTAGAGGAGGCAAGCAATACTTTGTTACTTTTATAGATGATTTTTCTAAGTATTGTCATGTTTATTTGTTGCACTCAAAAGATGAGGTTCTAGAAAAGTTTATCACTTTCAAAACTAAAGTTGAAAATCAATGTGGAAAAACTATAAAACGTTTAAGGTCGGATAGGGGTGGTGAATATTATTTTCCGATTCGTGGAGTCGGTGGGCATAATTCATGAAAAAACGGCACCATATACTCCACAACAAAATGGAGTGGCTGAGCGGAAAAATCGGACTTTAACAGAGATGGTTAATGCTATGTTGAGCAATTCGGGATTAGGCACTGGTTTGTGGGGCGAAGCCATACTTACCGCTACATTCTGAATAGGGTACCCTCAAGAAGTCACTTAATAACTCCATATGAGTTATGGAAAAAGAAGAAACCTAACCTAAGTTATTTTAAAACTTGGGGTTGTAGAGCAATTGTGAGATTGCCAAAACCCAAAAGGAAGAAATTGGGTGAAAAAGGAATTGAATGCATATTCCTTGGTTATGTTTTACATAGTAAGGCATATAGGTTTCTTGTTTCCGAGCCAAATGATTCGTATGGGGTTAATACCATAATTGAATCAAGGGATCTTGTGGTTTTATGAAAATAGGTTTGTTCCTATTCGAAAAGAGGTTAATGAAGAGAATGAACCAATCTCTTATGGGCCCCAAACAGAGGCAGAACCTACTTTAATGGTAGAACTTAGGAGAAGTAAAAGGGCTCGGGTTGCTAAGTCCTTTGGTCCTGACTTTATAGTGTATCTAGTTGAAGGAACTAGAGACACTACCTGTAATCATATGATGGTTTCATATCATGTGGAATCGGATCCCTCGACCTTTGGGGAGGCTATGAAATCGCAAGATTGTGCTTTCTGGAAAGAAGCAATCCAAGATGAAATGGATTCTATCATGGGTAATGATACGTGGATTCTTGCTGATTTGCCACCAGGTTCCAAGGCCATTGGTTGTAAATGGATTTTCAAGAAGAAAATGAAAGTTGATGGCACGATAGACAAATTTAAGGCATGGTTGGTTGCCAAGGGCTTTACACAAAAGGAAGGTATTGATTACTTCGATACCTATGCATCGGTAGCGAGAATCTCTACTATTAGAGTTCTTCTTGCCATAGCTTCGATACATAAACTTCATATTCACCAAATGGATGTTAAGACTGCATTCTTGAATGGTGAATTGGATGAAGAAATTTATATGGAGCAACCAGAAGGGTTTGTTGTGCAAGGACAAGAACACAAAGTATACAAACTTGTTAAGTCTCTGTACGGACTTAAACAAGCACCTAAACAGTGGCATGAAAAGTTTGATAAGGTAATTGTATCAAACGGGTTTAGGATACACCAATCAGATAAATGTGTTTATAGCAAATTTACTGAAAATCGAGGTGTAATCGTGTGTTTATATGTGGATGATATGCTTATCTTTGGGACTGATTTAGATAGCATACAAAGCACAAAGGATATGCTTTTATCTAGTTTTAGCATGAAAGATATGGGTGTAGCTGATGTAATTCTAGGCATTAGGATTACAAGGCAAGGAGGAAATATAGTTCTTTCTCAATCTCATTATATTGAGAAAATACTAAAGAAGTTTAATCACTTTGATTGTACTCCAATTTCTACACCATATGATCCACATTTAAAGTTGTATCCTAATACAGGTAGGGCAGTGTCACAACTAGATTATTCTAGGGTGATAGGAAGCATGATGTATGCCATGACATCTACTCGGCCAGACATTGCTTATGCGGTGGGTAAACTAAGTAGGTATACGCATAACCCGAGTGATATTCATTGGAATGCGATTAATCGGGTTTTGAGGTATTTAAAGAAAATTATAGACTATGGGATAGTTTATAGTGGATCCATCGGTTCTAGAAGGATACACGGATGCTAGCTGGATAGCCGAGAATGAAGATCACTTGTCAACAAGTGGATGGGTCTTCACTCTGGGTGGTGGTGCGGTTTCTTGGGGATTGAAGAAACAAAGCATAATTACAGATTCGACTATGGCAGCCGAGTTTGTGGCACTAGCATCAGGTAGCAAAGAGGCTGAGTGGCTAAGGAGTATGTTATGAGAGATTCCCATGTGGCCAAAACCTATACCATTGATATCTTTGCATTGTGATAGTTAGTCAGCACTGTCATGGGCTTACAGCCAGGTATATAATGGGAAGTCCAGGCATATAGGACTTCGACATAGCTATGTGAGGAATTTGATAACCGATGGGGTGATAACCATTAATTATGTCAAGTCAGGTCAAAACCTGGCGGATCCTTTAACAAAAGGTCTTGCAAGAGATTTGGTGTGGAAAACATCACAGGGGATGGGACTTAAGCCCGCTACAATATAATCACTCTTGGTGGAAACTCGACCCAACGCTTGTTTAGCTTCAAGTCCTTGGGTTCAATGAGCAAACTACACCATAAGTTGTGATGGCAAGCACTTTTCAGTTATACCCATCCTATGGTAAAGTGTTTGGTACTTGTAATTTGAAGGAGGAGGTGAGCTACTTAGCTCTTAATATACTTCTAACGGTTTAGTTAGGCTGATGCTGTCATTACAGGGGCATTGTTAAAAGCCTACCTATATGAGTGTGAGGGTGGTGCTGCCTTCTATATGTTCACGGGCTAGAACTTTAGAGCACTCACGAAATAGGATATAGACACACGGCCAACCCACGTGTCGGCAATTTTGAATACATGAGTCAGGTAAGATGCATGCGTGAAACGTGTCCTG
This sequence comes from Vaccinium macrocarpon, assembly GCA_022606695.1. NCBI lineage: Eukaryota > Viridiplantae > Streptophyta > Magnoliopsida > Ericales > Ericaceae > Vaccinium > Vaccinium macrocarpon. Next base: position 27,328,846 of record CM040179.1, read on the forward strand.
TTGGTCATTATAGGATCCCTGGTTAAAAGACAAGTCTACCATGCATTCCGACTAACTTTGATGTGTTTCACTAGGTGATGGTTAAAATCGTGAGATACCTTCATTGATGCACAAGTCTTTTCAAAGGAACCAAGGCTTCATCTTTATTTTGAAAATGGTGGGGGATTGTTGGAAATTATCAAAATAAATGGGTTTTTATTTGGGGTTTTATCAAAATGTTCCTTGTGCTTTTTAGAAAGCTTTTATTGTTGTTTTTGGTTTTGTCCCACATTGGCTAGTGAGGAAATGTTTGAGTTGTGTATATGTGGAAGCATTGCTATAATGTTCACATAATGTTAAGCAGCAAGGCACCTATGTGTTGGCGCTGCGACACGGGTGGTAGCCGGGTGATGAATCACATTCGCCGCACTCCGCCGAGCGTGAGGCGTGTGGCAAATCGCGGTGGCGCTTTGATGGCGACTTTGCACTTAGGGAAACGCCAGACGATACCGTTGAGTTTAGCGGCATCGATACGCCTCGCTTCACAAAGATTTATAACCGTTGGCTTAAAAGGGTGCTTACCGTTTCACCTAATGCGATCGATGGGTATCGATACAACATAAGCCTCAGACGACATCGCGTGACACTAGTTTGCGTACGGATGCAACTCTGAACGGAGGGTTATGACCCAAACTCAAGTCTTTTCATTAAAGGGCATGTCCTAAAGTGAAAGGGTACTTCTGGGCCTATAAATAACACCCAGGATTATATTCGTGTGAAAACAACAGAATTCTAGCCTTGTTACTCTGTCAAAATTACAACAGATCGCTTTCTTGTATTGCTGTACCGTTACTCTGCAGAAACGGTGCTAGCAATTCCTTGGTTCTTTCGATTCTTTTTCGACTCGGTATTCTGTCTGTCCTTCGTTTGTGCGGACGCAGGCAGAAGATCGTTGAATTGATTGGCTTCATTGTATCTTCGGACAGATTCGCTATCAACCTGGTGCACACCAAACGGTGGGGGCGAATACTGTTTTCGGAAAGCGACATAGTAACGTGCCTCGAAGCAAGTTCCGTAATCAATAGGTTCAGTTTCCCGACGACTCCCGGATTTTTGCACCAACATAAGAGTAGACCAAAATGCTCAGATAACATGCAAAAGTACAGGAAGGAGGAACTACGAAACACGTACCCACAAGTCCATTACACCACCAAAACAAAAATCTACTCTGCAGACAACACATTTTTCACGTATATTTACAAATTTTGAACAACAACTTACACAAGTCCATGCTCGAAACACAGAAACACTTCTGTAGAAGAGAACCAAGCTCTCTTATACGGTTATGCATACAATTATCAGAATACTAAGATACAGTAAAGTTGAACAGCACTTTAAGGGCAGCAGACAAGCACAAGTCAATTAAAAAGACCATGATAACGATGAGCAAAACTCTGCATAACTTGTACGAATGTGGAAGAGAAAGATCTGCTCCAACCAATCTTCTACAACACTTTTGGGTGACTGAATCCAGATTTTTAACCAACAGCCATCACATTTCTTTTAAAAATCCTGCTACCATGCCAGCTCAAACTCGAGCAGTGGGTCCACCTCGGATGGCCATTCTCTAAGAGACGTTTGCCAAAGATTTGAGGTTGCAGTTGATGAGGGCCTTAACAAAGTAGCATGTCTCATCGTTTGTGTTTCCATCTGGCACTAGGGTGCCCGGCCTCCCATCAGTTATCTCTGGATGAACAATAATAATCGAAGAGTAGTTCTGCAAAATTATGCAACAAAAGAAACCAAGGTATGAGTGATAAGGATGGTGTCCTATATATTAAGGTGTCCTATAAATTAGCCGGAGCCCATGAAGTGAGGTAGAGAGAAAATCGGGCAAATAAAACGACAACAAATGTACCTTGAGCCTGTGATCACCACCAACAATCCTGATACCAAGGATGTGTTCCTCATCATCAAGCCGTTCCAACCTGTCCGTGCTCATAGTGGCCGGAAGTCCTGATTTCGCGTCCACCTATCTCAGACTGCCAATCCTAAGGTCACCTTGCACGATAGATCGGCTCACGAACGGCTTATACTTCTGTGGCTGATCGAGGCTCCTTACCAATGACCAAACCTAACAACAATATTAACACAATTCATCACACAAAAGAACTGCAGCTCATTCTTGAAAGCAAAAATCATGAGAAAAATAGTCTATCAATGATCATTCCTCCCTTCAGTTGCTAAGAAAACAATTAAAAACTACACACACAAATAAACTTACTCAAATTTCAATAACAAAAATGAAGGGTGAAATTTAAGATTAGTCCAAAAACAAACTCAGAAGTATTTCTTGCCTTTCGGATTCATTGAAAAAAATGTCCCAGAACTGAAACTCAAACAAATATATCCATGACAAACAAAACAAAATAAATTGAAAACCAACTCAGTCTTAGTTGCATATATCTGCTATAAAAAACAAACAAGCAAAATCTATGTTTGGCTTGCGAATTCGGGTACTTTTAAAATTTCTCACTGCAATGGGCAACCACACATACAGGAACTCAAAATCAAATTGCACAAAACAATTCAAAAAAAGTAGTTATCTGAAATAGCTAGAACTCATGAACAGACGACAAGCAGGCCAAAAAAGTCTCTCAATCTCAACTCAAATTCAGACAAACACCCTTGACGAATTATTTACTATCACAAACAAAAAAAAAAGACCCAGTTCCAATTTAATTTCTCTGATCTGTAGCCAAAAAGCACAGCGATGGATGCAAGATTCGGGTAAGAAATTATTGGGGGGACAAACCTGTATAATTGTAAAATTATTGGCCAGGCAAACCGGTATAATTGTAAAAATTATTACCATGATATAAGAAGATTTTTAACTTGAGCAGGGTGGTGCCCGGACTAGTCCATCATTGCAAAAGCACCAATACTCATAGTCACAGAGAGAGAGAGAGAGAGAGAGAGAGAGAGAGAGAGAGAGAGATCAACGGGGGCATTGATGTGCATGATGAGAACGGAAGTGCACTGGTTCTCTTTGGGATCACGCTTGTTTGTGTGGAATCTCGAAAATAGTCTCACACAATTTGGTGTACATTTGGTGTACCCATAGTCGGACCGTATGAACTTTTCAAAATTGAATTTAGAAAAATGCTAAAATTAGCCTAATGGGCTGCCGTTAAGGTTTAAAAAGTATATTGAAATATGAGAAAATTGTATAAAAGTGTGCAAATCTATCTATCTATACTTCTCTTAAACGACTAAACTGTTTGTCGATTTTCCACATAACCAAACTACCCTTGCACTATTTCCTACATCCAAACTCTTCAAGTCTCAAGGAAACAATGCTTCCGTTCCATATAATGGCACAACCTCATTCCCTCTCTCTCTCCTCTCCCTCTCCCGATAAAGGGTAGACGATGGCAACCTCACCTCACTGGAACAAAACTCTGTTCGGCTCACTCTATCTCCGGTGAGTCTTACTTCAATTTCACCATTTCAATCACATCTGCACCAAAAAATAATCTCAGTACTCGAATCTCATTGAAGTAAATTTCCTTTTGATCAATTCCAATGTCCTTTTCCCCTTTACTGTCATGATTCGACCAGTATATAAATTTTCTCCAGTTCTGAAAGTAGACAATCATGTAAACCTGGAATGGTCTAGGTCACAGTCTCTAATACAGAAGGATATTCACAGATCCAGGGATCTTGTAGTGTGGCCCGCGAGCTTTGATCTCAGCAATGAACGGCTTCGATCATGCAAGTGCCAAGATGAAATCTGAGTTGTTGATTGCGTGATCAATCGCTCGGATGCTACTCTACAACCCTATAGTGTGGTACCGCACTACAGGAGCCCTGTTCTGAACTTCTCATATTCACTCCTTTGAATTTTTGAGACATGAACGTAGAGAAAAACTACAGAATTCCACAAATTCAGATCACATCAATTCTTCCTACAATAATACTTCATGCCTGGCAATGATACGGTGTGGAATACTCAATTTACTTTTAAAATTTCTTGAGTTCAGTGTCCCACTAATGTATAGGAAAAATACAGAATAACAAGATTACATTCTCATAAAACCTAATACTTGGGAGGTAGCAACTTTTCAGTGCCGAGCGGGTATCACGTGGTACCTGCGCCCATGATCTGGAACGTCCATTTTAGTTTTGGGCTATCCAGATTATGGAGAGAGAGAGAGAGAGAGAGAGAGAGAGAGAGAGGTTCAATCTGGGACCTTCCTCTACTATTGTCCTCAATTAATTAGTTATCTATCAATTCTACTTATGAAGGGAGAGCCCTTTTGATACGGACAAGAGAATGAAGTTGGCTCACTTTATAAAAAATAAAAATAAAATAAAAAAACCATAGAGAGGAAATAACAGGGAAAGAAAATTAAGCAAGAGAAGTCAAAGTTATGCCTTTTTACCTTCGCTGGGATAAGATATATACAAGGTCTTTCCATTTCAACCCATTTCTTATGGCTGTTTTGTGCTTTGTATGAGTCCTTGAAGAAGTTTTGATGAATATTTGCTCGCTTTAATTGCAAAACTCCAACTTGTAGACACCCCAAGTTGAACCCACGAAAATCCTTGGCAATCTCCGATGATGAAAATGTCCGATAAGAGCACGTGAGGCTTGATTGTGAACTTGGAAACCCTTCCAAAACCTCTCCAAAATAAACCCAATCCTACACCACCTTCTATTACATTCAAAACCCTCTTTATTGATATATAATATGTCCCAATCCGTTTTGAAATGAGGGAGATGTGCATGTTTTACCAAAACGACTTGTTTTTCCGACCTTCTGAGGGTAAAATGGTCACATATTTTGATGTACAAATAATCTTGGGTTCAAACCAATTGGGTTAGAAAGTAGACTTTTCAAGCTTTACAACGCTTCAAACCATGCACAAAATAGAGTTAGGTAGCACCCGAAATGGCCCCGTGAAGTTTCATATTTTGTGCTGTCTCCAAGTCCAGGCGCCTGGATTGCCTTAATGCAGGCGCCTAGACTCGCTCTAGATACTTGGTCCCCAAGGTGAACTGAGTGGGGAGGAGCGTCTTGGAGGAATTTTTTGAGGATTTCCTGCAGGAATTTTCAAAGAGATAATGGAGGGAAAATAGAGAAAGTCTAGGTGCACCCCTAAGCCATCCTAAGGGTCCATTTTGGACCTTTAGTGCCTATATAAAGCTCCTCCCCTCCTCCATTTCAAGAGGACAATCTCTCCCTCTCTTCCTCTACAGTTATTCTGCCAAAATCACACCAAAAACTTCATCCCCAAACTGGTCCTCTATAGTTTCACTCATTTCTAGCCTACAAACCCATCTTTCATCACCAAAATCTTCATATTTCAACCTTCCACCACCAAAATTAATCAAAAACCAAAGCAATCAGATCTCCACCTTCCTAGAAAATAGAATCCTAGCTTAATCAACCACCAAACATTGCCCAAACTAGTTCCAAGTTCATCAATCAAGCTTGCCAAGCTAGATTTTCTACCAAAAATGCTCAAGTAGGCCCTGAGGGGGACTCAACCAAGTGCTCACTGGTCATCTATACTAGTAGAGGACTTAGGGGAGGTCTGAAAGTCATCAAGAAAAGAATTTATTTTGTGCACCAGTTTACAATCCAGGCGCCTAGATTAGCCTTTTTCTTGCGCCTGCATTGAATCCAAGCGCCTAGATTCCCTCAATACAGGCGCCTGGAATCACTCCTCCTTGACATATTTTCTGCTTTCTTTTGCATTTCAATCAGTCCATGGGAGATCATTTGCATACATTGATACTGGGTTAATCATTTCTCATGCTTAAATCTTCATTATAATGTACATTTGAAGTGTGTTGAAGGCAAAAAACATGTTTTTCAAGATTTTTATCATTATATGAAATTGATCTTGTGATTCACTTCATTAATAATGCCATTAAACATCATTTAGAGTATGTGTGGATAAGCTAGGAGCATTGCATTTGTGGTTTACTGTGAAACCTGGAAATTTAAGGTTGCTGTCTGGTCTGCATTCCTGGCGCCTGGATTCACTCATTCCAGGCGCCTGCATTAGCCCATTCCAGGTCCCTGCATTCAACCTAGGCACCTGGATCTGCCTAATCCAGGTGCCCAGATAGCTATCGAGGTGTGATATGTTTGATGTTTGTGATCAATTTCTGAGACACCTTAGAGCAGTTTGAGCATGATTTAATCAAGTTTTAATATTCCATGCATATAAATCATTCACACATGACATTTTGCACAAGCATCCACATACATTTCATTAATCTTTTTGATACATTTTTGTGCGTTCACATGAATATGTGTTCAAAGTCCATTCAAACAACATTTTCAAAATCCTTTAAGCATTTAGTAGAGACCGGTGGTTACATCGGGCACAAGGAGTGCTTTAAATTCCTTCCCCTTGCATAACCTAGCTCTCGAACCCGAGGAATCTCATTTTGCGAGACAAGTAAATTATTTTCCAATTCAAAGGGGCAAAAGAGTCATTTTTCAAAAGGTTTTTCGGGTATGATCCTTAAATCCGGGTGGCGACTCCATTCAATTAGTCAAACCGTTTAATCAAAACTATTTTTCAAACCAACAACCGTTTTTGTGGGCACCACTTTGTGGGGTATTAACAAGCTGGCGACTCCGCTGAGGACCTGTGATTAATATATATTTTGGTAGTATACACTTACGTGTGATTTTATTAAAATGTATATTAATTATCGAGAGCTAAACTTGAAAAAAGTTCAGGGGATTTTGAAAAATTTGTTTTTATGGACTTTTTGCATTGCACGTGTATGGTTACTAGTTTTCGCTGACGTGTTTCGGCAATCCCGCCCGGCTTGCTGGTGACGGGGAATCCCGAAATGCTCAGCACCCTTTGACCGTGATAAGTCACAATTGTCGTTATTACCATCGCCTTGCAGGATCCTTGGCGGTGGGAGACAGCTTTGGCTTTGAGTCCGGGGTACCCTTCTCAAACCAAAACCAGCCTTTGCATATAGATAACCATAGAACCCCACGTTAGATAACCTACCCATGTGTTCCATCCTGTTACGTGCTATATGTTACTATTTTCTCAAGCATGCCATATTGCATACATGTATACATTTGCACCTATATATATTCTTGTCTCACATGCTTTTAGTTAGGTCCCCGATGGTTAGTAAAAGGTTGCCCGATGATGAGTCGTGCATTCCAAATGTGCGTTGTTCTTACAAGTTAGTCTTTAGGACGACCGAACGGAAGAAAATTTGAATGATTAGATTCTTGACAATGATCTAAATGGGTTTTAAGGGACATTAGCCTGAGAAGGGTCAATTGCCCTTAAATATACGAATTTAGATTATTGCCAAAATTTCACAAATCATGCTTTCCCAAATCTGCTCGTCTAGTGTCGAAGACCTGTTTCTTAAAAGAAAACTTGAGAATTGGGGCAACTTTCCAAAGTTGTTGGGTCTAGTCTAGGAGACTTTAAATCCATGGAGTTTGAGATACCTCCGGTGTTTGCCGTGCTCGAACGGCTACTCGTGTTTTGAACCAGCCTTTGAGTCGTTAGTATCTGGATTACAGCACCTTATTGCTTTGTCTCGGATGGTAAAAAAAAGTTAATGGTTACGGTCCCAACATTTTAGGCTTTAGGTTGGTAAACCGTACCTTCTGAGTAATGGCCTACCTGTAGTGTTGTTAAATCTTCTGTGCAACGACTCCAAGTGAGATTCAAAACCAGTCGACTAACCCTTGGATAGCTCTAGGCTAGCCGATAGGAACACACATCAGTCTAGGAGACTTTAAATCCACAGAGTTTGAGATACCTCTAGTGTTTGCCGTGCTCAAACGGCTCCCCGTGTTTCGAGCTAGCCTTAAGTGCATTTGTATCTGGATTTCAACAACCTTATTGCTCTGTCTCGAATGGTCTATAAGGAGATTGGCTCTAATTCCACGACGCTTGGAATTTAACCTGCCTGTCACGATTTACCCGTGGTTGTTGTTTCGAACATTCGTGCAATGACTTAAGTGAGACCGAGACTGGTAATCTAGATCTTAGGATGACACGACAACGACACATGCACAACATTTCCTTCAATAAAACCAGGGGCATGATCTAAATTTGACTTTTTTGATTTACTGTCAGTCTTGAATCAAGAAAACCTTACCTGTTTGAATCCAATCGCTCGGGCAAAGATTGTCGCGACCTTCATCACTAGTGTTTGAAACAAGTATGTCGGCAGATCAGGAACAAGATCCCCCAAATGAGATGGAGCAAATAAGGAAGGAGATATGCGGTGTGAGGCCCGCAAGGACACTCAAATCGCCCAACTCATGGCGATAATGGTAAACATCCAAAGCCGGCTGCCTCCACCCCAACCTCAAATGCCCGAAGATGGGCCCCAAAACTAAGAAATCCCTAATGATGACCATCGAGAGCAACTTGCTGAAAACACTCAATTGGCTGAGATGCTAGCCAAGATTGCTAAGCTTGAGGAGTAAATAGCCAAGAATGAGCAACGAGCAACCATCGGATTTGATATAGATAAGCTCTGTTTGTTTCTGGATGCTAAACTCCCTAAAAAGTTCAAGCTGGTGGACTTTGAAAAGTTTGACAAAACTAGGAATCCTAAGGGACACATTCAGCGTATGGTAAGCTCCTTCTCACTTCAAAACGTTAATGAGCCAACTATGGCCCAAATGTTTCACCAAACTCTCACAGGACCCGCACTTCAATGGCTCTTGTCTCTTGACATCTCAAGGAGGCAAACTTGGGAAGAAATGGCGGCTGCTTTCATAAAGTAGTATGAGTACAATGTCCAGCTCAAGGTGACTACTCGTGAACTTGAGAGCATCAAGATGAAAGAGAAGGAGTCCTTTGCAAAGTTTGTGAAAAGGTGGAGGGTGAAGGCCACACAAATGACAGATCGCCCTAGTGATAAGGATCAAATGAGGATCATAACCAAGAATATACAACCTGACTTGGCCCAGTACATGGTGATGGCCCAAGGACATAACTTCGAGACAGGTCTGTCGATTGAGGAAGCCCTACAAAGCGGGGTTTTGAAGAAAGGAGATTCGATCCTCAAGCCCAAACAAAACTACATTGAAAACACCTTATCCATATATGGAAACACCTCATCCATCTCCACAAAGCACAATTCCAACCAAGCAACACCCATCAACAAAATCACAGTCCAAACCAACCACTCTAAAAAACCACAAAGAACCCTCTCACAGTTCTCCACACCCCTATCCTTGGTGTATAAAGAACTCCATGAAGTCGGTCTTCTCAAACCTCACCCTCTAACTCCTCTACCTCAAAAGCTCCCAGCCTACCACAACCCAAACGCCTCTTGTGCCTTCCATCAAATGCCTGGTCATGCTACTGATGAATGTCATTGGCTTAGCCACAAGATTCAAGATCTCATTGACAATGGATCCATCTCTGCACCATTGGCAAAACCAAACACCTCGCCAAATCAATGAACCATCAATGGCCATGCAATAATTCAATCTTCCATGAGTCTTGGAAGTTTTTAAGTGTCGAGTCAAGTTTTCACTTCTCATTGAGTCAGTTTGTATTTCGAGTCTGTTTTTGCTTTCCTTGTCTGTATATTTTCATGTTCGAGTCTATGATATCTTGTTGTTATTGTCAAAAAAAGAAAAAGACCAAAATAGAGTCAACTTTGTAGTCCCGAACTACGGACGACCTGATTTCTTGTAAAGGGATACGTAGGCAACCTTTCGCGGTTCGGTCGTAACTATCAAAATCAATGTCATCCCTCGTTGTGTTGAAATTGTCAATCATAAACTTCGATTTTTGTAATAATACCTCAACTTGAAATTGTTTTCCACCATCATTTGAGAAACATGATAATCACTTCAAAACACGAGATGGATTTTGATTGAACCCTCACCCCATACAAGGAGGAATTCCAGTGGACGATTCCCCAACGCTATTAAGAAGCAATGCTTTGACACAGGAAAAAAAAAAAGCCTGCTAGGTCGAAAACCTGAAAGGGCGGCCTAGGAAAAAGATAAGGCAAAATGCTCGCTAGATCGAACTTCAAAAATGAGATTTAGGCAAAAGTTAAATTCCTTTCTACTTGGGACCTTGGATTGCGTCATAGAGAGTGTCGTCCCAAGTGTAGGGCTAGGTCGGCGGTAGTATAATAACCGGTAAGACCGGGTCGAATCCACAGGGACCGAACGCACCCGGCGTGAGAGTTGACTTGCGAATGAAGTTTTTAGCCTTAAAGCGACAAACTTGGCTTTTGTGATTTGTTGGTGGATTCACTTAACTTCATGAATGACACGGAATACAAAAAGACTAAATTAACAAAGGTAAAGCCTAGGGGTTCATAACGATCACAACCAAAGCTAACCAAATCCTCACGCTCGGTAACCGACTCAAGCCACCGTTAGGTGCACCCAAGAATGGTTTAGAAACTAAACCATCGCCTAGAAAAATGCGTTCCACAAAGAATAGGATTCTTGTGCCATTTAGACAAACATTTGAGTCGCCTCTATCCCCAAGATCGCGACGCATTAAAGTGGTCAAGCCCATGCGGCGACGCGGCGATCAAAGGGGTTTATAGACCGTAATTTTGATTCGTAAAAGTGAATCCCAATTCATTGCTCGACAAAAGTTGAAAGTCTTTTTTAAATTGCGCGAGGAACTGGATTAACCTTGGTCATGGAGAGTCAATCACCCCATGACCCTACCTAATTGACTACTCACTCATTAGGCAAAGACTAATTAATTTAATTAAGGAAGTTATAAACATGACCAATAACTTTGAAAAGTGATTTTTAATGATGATAACAAACTTGCCAACAACTTTAAACCTTAGAGAAATAACAAACAACCAATAAAAATTAGATTTTAAGAAGGATTTAGCTAGGAAATGAAGAACAAGATTTAACCGATAAAAACACAAATAAACTAGATTTATATAGAGAGAATGATTGTAGCTACAACAATAAACCTTGACAAATTAACTAGAAATGAAAACTTACTTGAGAAATCTAGAGAGATAAAGCTTCAAAATTCTCCAATGGAGGAGCTAAACTAAAACTAAAATGAAAGAGTGAGAGAGGTGGGAGAAGGAGAGAGGAGAGAGCCCAATATAGTCTTCCATTTCTCTCTCTACATAATATCTAATAAAGCACACACAATAAAGAAAAGTTTCTATAAAAGGAAAGTGAAAAAAGAGCTCAAAAAATGATGGCCGGAGATATTTGGATTGATCCACACCACATCTGGATCGATCCAGATTCGTCTGTTTCGGGCAGATTTTTTATCCAACTTCGCGGGCACGCCCCAGCTTCGTCTGAACTCGGAATGAGGTGATTTTTGAACCGTTGAAAAGCTCTATGAGTCTAATTTCAAACCCAATTGACCTCATCTTCATAGCCTTTTTATAATGAGAGAAATGAGCCTTTTTCTATCTGTTGGTCGGATTTCCTTGAGCCTCATAGCTCTAGATTTCATGTTCCTTTGTTCCGGGCCTTCCTTAAACCTTCCAAAGCTCTTTGAATCGACTTCTAAGCTTCGGTGATTGTCCTCCATGGCATTGCGGGACCTTAGGTACTTCCGGATACAACCGGGGATTATTTGGAGCTTTGGACACGCCTTTTAGCTCCTATTTTCTGAAACTCGTCAAAAACACAACTCGCGCAAAATCAATCATATAAAGGCACAAAATGCACGTGTGTGTGATCACAAAGAGCGAGATAAGCCCGGATATATACAATGTATGGGGCTTATCACTTTCCCTTGTGTAACCTAGCTTCCGGACCTGAGAAATCTCGTTTTGCGAGACTAGTAAATTATTTTCCAATTTGAAGGGGCAAAAAAGTCACTTTTCAAAAGGTTTTTCGGGTATAATCCTCAAATCCGGGTGGCGACTCTATTCAATCAATCAAACCGTTTAGTCAAAACCATTTTTCAAACCAACAACCGTTTTCGTGGGCACCACTCCGCGGGGTGCTCACACAACTTCTGTTTGAATTGGAACGATTGATAGTTTTCTTTTTGCAAGAATTAAGATCATCTACTGAGGGAAATAAATAGTGCTTACAGTGTCCTATCTGTTTACATATAAAATTAACCAATCCAATGATTAATTGACACATAATCAAAAGTGCCAAACGTTGGCAATTACTCGTCAATGAAGACACACTGGATTAATAAGATAAAATGCACCGAATACGATGTCGTATTTAGAAAGGTAGTTATTGGCAGTTACAAGCCATTACTAAAATAAAGATTGGCCTCGAAGCCATAATTTCAACTGCTAAACGTACGAGCTCCACGTGTAAACTTGAGAAACCAGGCGATTGGCAGTTAGAACACGTGGAATTCTTCTGGGAAGCAGTTATTTCCTTAAACACATTATCATTTGAGTGGTTAAGTCAACGTGCAGATTTAAAGCTTCTGGGAGAAGGGAGAATTCAAATTCAGACGTGGAGGAAGAATAACTGCCAACTATCAGAGTGGAAGTTGGAGTTCGAAGCAAGCTAGATTCAAATCCATGGAGCGGGAAGTTCGAACTAAAAGCAACGTCTATAAATAGAAGAAATTGAAGAGTGAAAAGCCCCGGACAAATCTTCAACAAACAGCTATCAAAAAACTGATGCTTGGTTTGTTCATTGACAAAGTAGTTTAGGATTTCGAACTCAGTTCGAAGTAGTTTAGGATCTCGAACACAGTTCGAAGTAGATTAGGAATTAGATTAGGATTTATCTCGATTGTTTTTGTGACAATCACCCTTATTTCGATTGTTCTTGCAACAATCACCTGTTCGAAGTTCTGTTACTCTGTATTTGAAGTTGGAGACAATTTCGAAGTAAGTTTATCTTTGATTTGTTAATCGAAGTGTCTTGTTTCTTTATTGTTCTTTGATTTCCTAAGTTTATTGGTTTGCATTTCTTCACTTATTAAGAAAAATCCTCTTAATTGAGGTAATTTAACCAACAAAACACAATCGCCTGATTAAGTTTGGTTTTCCAAAGTTAATCTGAGGGAGGAGATTGAAACTCTCTTTGGCACGCTCGCACACAATTATTTTCCATTGCAAAGAAGTTAAAAAGAACCAAACACATCTTTTTTGGCACGCCCGGTGGGACCCCAGAAAGTGTTAAATGGCTCCAAAACTTAGGAAGCAAGTGGATGATTCTCGCCGCCAAACGCCGTAAGATGAGAACAATGGTAATTCTAAAGAGAATGAACAAATCGGAAGGCCTTCAAGTTGGACCGTAGATTTTCTTCGTCAAGACTTAAATATGGGAATTGGCCATGCTTCTCGAATGAATACTAGAAAAAACAAAATTGTGCAAGGTGATGACCCAAAGAATCCAGAAATTGGAGGGAATGTGTCATCCAACTACTTTATTGAAATGATTGCTACGTTTAAAGAATTGGCTCAGACCCAAAAGCTTATATTACAAAAATTGGAAGAGCAATCAGGGCTTAAAAGTGATCCTTTGCCTTCACTTGAGAAGGATAAAGGAGAGGCTAGCACATGCAAATTCAGGTCAAGGCCTGAAAAAGAGCCTATAAATGTAGAAGACATACCAGAATCTTGGTATGAGCCTGCAAAAAATTATGATTATCAAATCCCTAAACCTAAGAAAGTGTTCAAGCAGAACACTAATGTCTCATTCGAACCTAACTATGATGGTGTACATGAGGAGAAAGGTTTCAGGAATTATGATTATGGATTTGATGAGTATATGTATACTCCTAGAAATCATATTAATGAAAAGGATAGGACTAGTGCAAAAAGGCCTAATCCAGAGGTTGGAATTCCTAAGTATTCAGGGATACCAGAAATGGGAAGGGTACATTCGAACTATCTTTACTTAACCTTTTTTGGAAGCGGGGAAGGAGGTTTCAAGCAACCTAGGCCTTTTGATGATCCTTATCAGAGGATTCCAGAAGACCACATGCCTAGAAATGTCACTTGGGAACCACCTGTTAGTTCAAGGGTACCTTTGGGGGAACATCCAACCCTTCGAGATGAAATATTGGGTCTTATGCAAGAAGTTTATGGACCTTTGAACCGGGGGGTACAAACTCAAATTTATAGAAAACCCTATCCAGAATGGATAGATAAATAGTTCGAAGTCCCTAGGGGGTTTAAAATCCCAGATTTCACTTTGTTCCATGGAGATGGAAAACAATCCACAACTGAACATATTGCTAGATTCACTGCTCAGTGTAGAGAACTAGGCAATAATGGGTTCATTAAGTTGAAATTGTTTTCTAATTCTTTAACAGGGACGGCCTTCGAATGGTATTCTAACTTGACACCAGAGTCAGTTCCAAATTGGCAAAGGATGGAAGAATTATTCCATGCACAATTTTATCAAACTAAGCCCGGTTACTATGGTGATTTAGCAAGATTAAAGCAGAGGCCTGATGAGAAGGCTGCTCAATTTATTGCTAGGTTTAAAAGGGCCAGAAATAAGTGTAAACTTCAATTACCAGAGGTTGAGTTTGTAAGAATAGCACAAGATGGCTTAAGTAGAGAACTTAGGAAGAAGTTGATTCATCAATTTAGAGATTTGGTTGATTTAACTTACAAAGCATCAAGATATGAGTCTTTGTTAGAAGAGGATGTTGATAGAAATAACTCTTCTTATTCAACCTATTATAAAGAACCCATTTATGAGATTGATGCTGCTGAAATTGTTGAGCATGAACCTTGTGTGTGTGACTGTCTAGTTCGAAAGGATTCTTCTATAGTACCAAGAACTAACAAGAAAGCAGTTAGTAAGGTTTATTCATTTGACATTTCAAAGGCAGATGAAATTTTTGATTACCTTTTGAAGAAAAAGTTTATCAAACTTCCTGAAAATGTTAAACTTCCAACTTTGGAAGAAACAAAAGGGAAAAGTTATTGCAAATGGCATGCTTCTTGGACTCATTCCACTAAAAATTGTAATGTTTTCCGTGATAGGATTCAGGAGCAGATCAAGAAAGGAAGGATCATGTTTCCACAAAAGGCTATGGGAATTGATACTGATCCATTTCCAAAAATTGAAGAAGTGACTGCCAACATTAATGTGCCAACATTTCTGGCTAAAACTGTCAAGGAAATGTGGCAGAACAAGCAAGTGCAAGTGGAAATGAACTCAGTGCAGTTTAGCAAAGGAAAGCCAAAAGTTGGCCAACCTCGAAATAGTGATGGGAAGACCTACCGTCAAAATATTTCACCAGGAAGTTCTTCTAGCAAGGGCTTTAAGCAGTCCCATCTTCCCATGCTCGAGGCATCCTTTTTGGAATGTTTGTGCATGGAATGCAGGGCCAACTATTTGATTTTCAAGGATTTGGATAGACAGGGGGTTGATTTCTTTCCAAAGAGGATGGAAAGAAAAGCCTTGGATCAAAACAATGAAAGAAGGCCTTGGATTAATCCAAATCATGGAAGAAATGAGAAGCCTTGGTCTGTTTCAAAGAGAAATGTACCTTCTAGTCCAGTCCCACCAGCTTCGAAGAGGGATTATCCTCCTTCGAAAAAGATTAACACTGGGAAGGCCCCAATGGGCCAAAGAAATGGAAGAGAAGAGGAGCAATTTACTTTGGTGAAAGGGGTTCCTGAGTGGTTTCTGAAAAAGGTTAAACCAGAACTCTTCCAAGAATGTAGAACCTCTACTAAAATAGGGAACAAAATGGTTAAACCTCCCAGTGCTCCTACTGGTCAATGAATAGTTGTTAGAGATCCAAAGACCAAGACACCTCAAATGATTCCTATGTTGACTAGAACACAGAAAAGGAAGTTGCAAAGGAGGTATACTAGCTTCCAAATGGAAGAATATGCTTCCAAGGAGAAACGTAGTGGGGGTGATGAGTTCAACCCAAGGTTTAATAGACTTCGAAGAGAGGATTCTGAGGAATCTCTTCGAAGGGGATTTTCTCAATCAGAAAGAGAGACTCTGGAAAAATTGGCTGCAAGGATGGACAGTGGAGTACCTCAAGATAATCCAACTTCTCCAAATTCATTGGCAAGCTATCAATCTGGCTTGTTAGAAGCCATGATAGTGGAACAGGAAGAAGGAGGGGAAACAAATTCGTCTCCTATTGGAACGTTTTCCCCTATGGAAACTTCTCAGAGCGAGTTTTCGAGAGAAAATGAACATAAATGTAAATTGGATCAGGGCTACCAATGCAGGAAAAAAGTACCATTCAATTTGGGACTCTACCTGAAGTCCAGATTAATATGGTAACTCCTTCATTTATTAACTTTGGACCTTTCGGACCAGATTGTTCACCAGCTCGAAGGGCATTACAACCAACAGTTGCTCCTTTGGAGGTTATTGATGTTTCAAGTGATGAAGAATATAATCTCACTTATGATGATGGTTGGAATGATAATTGGGGAGCTTTGATTTCCAAAATTCAAAAGGAAGAAGAGGAGGAGGACTTCATGATTATGGTAAACACAACAGAAGAACCAGAAGTAACCTCCAAAGAGAAGGCAATCTTCATTCCAGAAACAGAAAATGACTCCAAGTATCCTTTGATTGTTGATTTGGATTGTGCTGATCTTTCTTATCTTTTCAAATCACCTTCGAATGATATGAGGCACCATTTAAAACCATTATACATATCTGCTTTGTTTGATGGCATTTTATTGAACAGAATTTTGGTTGATAATGGTGCAGCAGTGAACATTTTGCCTTCTAAGACTCTGAAGAAGTTGGGAAAAGAAAAGGTTCGACCGATCCCAACAAGCACATCCATTTTGGGATCATTTTGGTGAAAGTAAGAATCCCAAAGGAATTGTTTCTATATCACCGAAAGTTGGCCAAGTAGAAACCGACATGACTTTCTTTGTGGTGGACACTTTTAGAAGTAAGTATAATGCTTTACTTGGTAGGGATTAGATTCATGTCAATGGTCGCATTCCATCCTCAATGCACCAAGCCCCGATGATTGTGAAATATGAAAATGGGAAAGAAGTGGGGGTCAAGAGGTGAAAGCGCACTCCACACCCCTTTAGTACTTCAAAGAAATTGTGCAGAGGCAGAGATGTATAAGCCCACAAATCATCCTCCGAAAGTGAAATTGCACAAATCGCCACCCCTCCATCCAATGTATTGAAATGGGAGAATTGGCGTAATCGAAATCCAAACTCAAACAAGCAGCTTGATTATGAATCGCACAATCCACTGTGATGAAGCCGCTTGGATGTGAGTCCAAGACAGAGTTTGAAGGGCCAACTCTTTTGGCCTTAGTTAAGTTTATGGCTCTTTGAAATAGGCGAGAGATTACAAGAAACAAATGATTGGGAGGAAATGTTGGTCGAGAAACATTTGGGGGTTGAAGCCGCTTGAGTTCAAGAGGCCTTTATAGGTCATGTCAATCCCAAGATCCCGTGGAAGAAGTAGAATTGGGAGAAGGAGTTATTCCAAACACCGCAGTAAATCAATAAAGGGCTTGATGTTGCTTCAAGGCCAAGTTGATCACAAAAGATTTTAAAGAGAACAAAGAATGCTTTGCTTGGAGTTATAAAGAGTTAATGTGTTTGAGTAGAAACTTGGTTGAGCATAGATTACCTATCAAACCCAATTGCAAACCTTTCAAACAACTACCAAGAAAAATGTCACCTGAAACCATTTTCTTGGTTAAAAAGGAAGTTCAAAATCTTTTAAATGTTGGTTTTATTAGAACAGCAAGATATGTAGAATGGCTATCAAATATTGTTCCTGTTGTCAAGAAAAATGGGAAAATTAGGGTGTGCATTGATTTTAGAAACTTGAACACCTAACCCCCTAAAGATGAGTACCCAATGCCCGTAGTAGACATGCTTGTGGATAGTTCTCAGAAGCCACAAAATCATGTCTATTATGGATGGACATTCAGGGTACAATCAGATTTGCATAGCTGAGGAAGATGTTCATAAGACTGCATTTAGAGCCCCTGGCAACCTTGGGACCTTTGAGTGGGTCAAGATGCCTTTTGGGCTTAAGAATGCTGGTGCTACTTATCAAAGAGCTATGAACACTATCTTTCATGAAATAATAGGGGGTTTTCTAGAATGCTACATAGATGACATAATTGTCAAGTTAGGATCTATTGATGATCATGTAGAGCACCTGAAAATAGCTTTTTCAAAGATGAAGCATTATCAACTAAAGTTGAATCCTGCTAAATGTGCTTTTGGAGTAAATGTGTAACTTTTTGGGATATCTAGTTCATAGAAAAGGTATTCAAGTTGATAAAAATAAAGCTAAAGCTATTATTGAAGCAAAACCTCCCTCAAACAAGAAAGAACTACAGAAATTTCTTGGTCAATTGAATTTCCTTCGAAGATTTATATCTAATACTGCAGGGAAAACTAAAGTCTTTTCTTCTCTATTAAAATTGAAGGATGAAGAGGACTTCGAATGGACAAAGGAGCATGATGATGCTTTCAAGGCCATCAAGGAGTACCTGATCAATCCACCAGTTCTTGTTCCACCCAGGAAGAGAGAGCCAGTTAAATTATATTTGGCAGCAAACCATGACTCAATAGGAGTTTTATTGGCTCAAGACAATGAGGAAGGGAAGGAGCAAGCTATCTATTATCTAAGTAGGTTTCTTAATGATTGTGAAATTAGATATTCTGCAGTAGAAAAGTTATTTTTAACTTTGTTCTTTGCTTCGAAGAAACTCAGGTACTATATGATGCCTAGAGTAACTTATGTAATTTCTCAGACTGATGTTATGAAGTATATGTTGTCCCAACCTGTACTCATTGGTAGAATTGGGAAGTGGATTGTATCTTTAATTGAATTCAGTCTAGAATATATTCTTTAGAAATCAGTCAAAGGGCAAGCTCTGGCTAACTTTTTGGCTGATCACCCAAATGAAATTGAAACTCTTGAGATAGCAGATGTTAATGCAATAATAGCCAAACCATGGAAAATATGGTTCGATGGTTCGAAAACATCTCAAATGGCTGGAATTGGAGTTGTTTTGGAATCTCCTCAAGGTTCAAAACCAAGTTTGGATTTGAATAAATGAAGGGAATGTACTAATAATCAAGCAGAATATGAAGCTCTAATCACTGGTTTAGAACTCTTGCTTACTTTGAAAGTTGATATAGCAGAAGTGTTTGGAGATTCTCAGTTGATTATAAACCAAGTGAATGGAGAATTTGGTTGCCACAACATTTGTTTAAAACTTTATTATGAACATGTGAGGTCATTGATTAAGCAATTTCACATGATTTCTTTTACATATGTTCCAAGGTTTTTCAATGAAGAAGCTGATGCAATGGCTCAAAAAGCATCAGGATTCAAGTTCATTCCTGATGACAGTAGAGAGTTTTGTCAATTAACTCTAAGAAAATCTTTGCCAATGCTTAAAGATAGAAACATGAACTTCGAAGTATGTGAAATCACTTCTTCTCCTAGTTCGAATGACCGGAGATAGTCATTAATTGACTATTTAACAAGACCTGATGCCAAAACAGATAGAGCAACAAGGCTAAGATCTGTCAATTACATCATGTATAATGGGGAATTGTTTAAGAGAGGAGCAAATGGATTACTGCTTAAGTGCTTAAACAAAGTTGATGCTTTTAAGGTTATGGCAGAGGTTCATGAAAGTATCTGTGGAGCTCATCAAGCAGGAATCAAGATGAGATGGTTGATTCGAAGGTATGCATATTACTGGCCTACTATCTTAAAGGATTGCATTGACTATGCAAAAGGGTGCCAAGCTTGTCAAAAGACAGGGCCTCTTAAAAAATTACCAGTTACTGAATTGCAGTATGTAATTAAACCCTGGCCATTTAGGGGATGGGCAATGGATATGATTGGTATGATTTACCCTCCATCTAGGAATGGGGACAAATTTATACTAGTTGCTACTGATTACTTCACTAAGTGGGTGGAGGCTCAAGCTTTTGAGAGTCTCTCAAGAGCAAGTAATTTAATTCATTAAAAATATCATTTATAGGTTTGGATCTCCAGAAACTATAACAGTAGATAATGGATCCATTTTCGAAGGTAGAGCAGTGAAGGCTTTTGCAGCCTCTCATGGAGTGTCCTTGATTAACTCTACACCCTATTATACTCAATCAAATGGTCAAGCTGAATCAACCAACAAGATTATCAAAAGAGGCATCCAAAGAATGGTTGATAGGAACCCAGAAGAATGGCCAAATTTACTGTTAAATGTGTTATGGGCGTATCGAACCACTAAAAAAGAACGATCTTTGGAGCTACTCCTTTTGCTCTAACTTATGGGCATGATCTTTGTGTTACCAATGGAGATTGTGGTGAAGTCACAAAGAGTTGCTTCCCTGAATGAATCGATATTGGAGCATACCACCAAGCAATGCATATATGGAGCGGGAAGGGATAGATGAAGAAAGAATTAAAGCTCTAAATCAGATCTTGGTGCAAAAATTAAGAGTAGCCAGAAGTTACAATAAGAAAGTGACTGTTCGAAGCTTTGATATAGGGGACCTAGTATGGAAAGTAGTGTTGCCTATCAAAGAAAGGAAGTAAAGACTTGGGAAATGGGCTCCAAACTGGGAGGGACCTTTCCAAATTCATAGAGTCCTTAGAAGAGGGGCATATCATTTAAAGGATCTGAATGGTTATGCCCATAGGAGAAAGATTAATGGGAGATATTTAAAGGCCTACGCCCCAACTATATGGGAATCCTTTAACAAAAGATAAAACTATAAAGTAGTTCATCTCTCATTGCTTGTGCTGATCAAGGTAAGCATTAAGCACAAGCAGATTAGTATTGGTTGGAACTCATTAGTTCGAACAATGAGATTAATATTCCAAGCAAATGAACAGCTATGAGATTGGTAAACAAAAGTATTTCATTGATTAATTCATAAGTCGCACAATTGTGTGCATCCAAGCTAACTAGTACGTAAGCACCCTTATTACACACAAACTCATATACATCTCCTAGATCAGTTGTTCTTTGCAGTTGATTCTTAAGTTCTCTTATAGTCCCAACTGTTGAAGAAGCCTTGTTCATGTAAGTTTGCATGTGGGAAGTGGTTTGAGCAATCTCCCCTCTGACTGCAAACAAAGCCTCTTCAAGCCAAGCCTCTTCTTCCCTCAACTGATGTAGCTTCGCAACATCTTGATCATAGGAGGAAATTACAGTCTGTGCTTCATCTTCTACATTGGCTAAAGATGCCTTCCAACTCTGTATTTGAAGATGTTTCTCTTGGACTTCACAGAGTTGAAGGGCTTTTACTTGGAATTCAGAAGTCTTGGTCAAAAGTTGTGCATGTAGCAATTGAGAGGCAGGCTTCAAAACCCAAGCAGCTTGACAGCAAATGCTCAAATACATCTTCAAATCCCCTTCAGCAATGGTTTCAAAGTTTAATCTTGAAAATTGTTGGAGAATCTCCCTCAATTCCTGAATCTCTTCTGGTAAGAAGGTAGGCTTGACCAACTCAGATACAGATGAGCCTTGTTTAACCTTGAGTTGAATGATAGGAGATTCTGGAGAAGGGATTGGAGCTTTGGGATTCGTGATTCTATTGCAGAAATCACTCACTTTCAGTTTAAACTATTCCAGTGGAAGAGGATCACCAACAATGGTGCTAGCAGAAGCACCAATTTCCTGTCAAAGGAGTACATAAGCATAATTAGGCTTAAGTCTTCGAAGTAAGATATGATTAATGCAGGCATAAACATAATAAACACATAATGAACACATAATGAACCAAATTACCTCAATTGGATGAGATGGTTCTGGTGGAATTTGTTCAGTAGGCATATTGGTTTTTGGAAGCTGATCAGGAACAGTTTGCCCAACTACGGCCTCAGCCTGCTCAGTAGTGACCTCTGCAATAAAGCTTGCCTTTGTGGATATTCTAATGGGCTCACTTTGAATGCCTTCTGAAGCTAAAGCTCTTGCTACAATTCTGATGGCAGGAGGAGACATATCCTGCACTAAAGCTTGTGCCATTTCAGTAGATGTATTAACAACATCAAGAGCAGTTTTCCTTGTGATAACTGAAGTAGGTTTGGAAGCTTCAGTGACTTCAGTAGTAGAGGGACCAGCTGACTTTTGAACTTCGACAGGAATGTCTTGAGCTGACTTTGAATAAGCCTTCGAAGCTTTAACAGGCTTTGTTGTGGCTGTTTTCTCTAAAAAAGATATTACTCGAAGATAAGAACACATGAATTTGAGGATAGAAGAGGAATAATGAAGGTGATTTTATAAAATTTACCTTTTATAATCTGACTTATCGTGACATCTTCTCTCTCTTCTTCCTCTGGTTCCTCAGCCAAGACATATTTTCTCTTCTTTGAAACTTCATGAGTTTCGACAAGTTTTGCTCTTTTAGGAGTAACTTCTTGCTCTGAGATGTTTTTCCTTCTTCTACCTGTTCAAAGAACAAAAGGAGGTAAAACACCTAGCAAGAGGAGATTTGAATGTCAGTATGAGTATTTGACGGTTAAAGATCTACCTGGCTTCGAAATTGGAGGAACAGGAGCTGGAATAGATTCTTTCCTAGTCTTCTTCTTCAAGATAGATTCTGTGAATTGGATCATAAGGTAAGAAGCAGAAAAGATTTCGAAGTTAGGATAATCACACAAGTCATCAAAAGATTACCTGATGGAGAAGGAGGAATGTGAGTAGTACTTTGTTGTTGTGATCTAGTCACCATATATGGCACAGCCCTGAGGGGTTTGACATCCAAAGCAGTAGGCACTGAGGCAGAGGACTGTACTTCTGGTGCTTCTTCTTCTTCTTGAGTTGATCGAGATGTGCTTACTGGGTCTACCCCAAAACCATCATCTGATATCGAATCAGAAAGAGTTACATCTTCAATTTCTATACCAATTTCTCTGGCAAAAGCTTTGACAGGAGCAGTCTTGAGATATAACTCTGTAGCATTGTGCCACAACCTATAGAATTTTGGATGAGGGGGCTCATAAAATATTGAAAAACAGTATGGCTGAAACTTCCTTCTTGATTCCATAAATTCAGCATTAAGACGTGTAATATGGTTTTTATCAATCTTATTTCTTGCAGAAAGGGTAATGTTGAGTTCACCAGGGTAAGGGCAAGGGATGGCTTGTACCAATCCAAATTGCCTAACAAATTGCGAAGGTGGCAAGAGATCGGCATGGATGGGCTTGTCTACAACCACCCACATAGGCACCTATGATAATTTCCCTGGGTAGAAGAATACTTGCCCATGCGTCATGATAAGCAGAGCTACCGCGTTGTGTCATCAGCCTGTATATCCACTTTGGCCCAACATCCCAGTTGTGAAAAGGCAAGAAATCATCTACTTCTTTGTCTTCCTTCAGTTGATAAAAATATTGAAGATACCCTACTAGGGTAAGGGGAGTCGAAGCTAGTATGATGAACTTATCCCCATGAACACTAAGAGGGTACCTCTCTGCAACCTTGTGGTCTAGAAAGTAAGCTAACAGTCATAATTGTAGGAACCAGAGGGGACCTCCTAAGTTTTGATAAAGCGGCTTGGCATGATTATCAGACCCTATTTTGTAAACATAGCCTAAGAAATAAGAAGCCAAATCAATGGTTTCCCCTTGTGAAAAGAGCATAGGCGAGGAGGTGCGAACTCAAGTACCATTTTCTTACCTCCATGACAGAAGACCATCTTGCATAAGGTATACCAAATATATGCAAACAACTCTTTGTTAGAAACCTCATCTGAGTATTTCCTTTCAGTATCTAGAAATTTGCTATAAGAAGCATTTTTTCCAGCATATTCGATTCCACTCAGAAATGGAACTTCCGTGTGTGAGGCAATATCGAAGTAAGTGCTGTATGGAGGAAGTCCAATGAGGAAAGATACATCTAGAACTGTGGGAACCATCATGCCACAATTGAACCTGAAACAATTGTATGATGGGTCCCAAAAGGCTAAAGCAGCATGTATGAGTGAAGGGTTTTGCAAGATACCATTTCGAAGCAAAGATATCACATGTGATAACCCAGCAGTTTCTAACTCTCTACCTTTAGCTTTAACCATTCGGATGGACCATTCTTCCCATTCTTTATCATAGTTCGGCCAGCAGATGAAATTCTTCTTGGCCCAATTAGAGAAATCCAAAGGCCTGTCTTTCACAATGTCACTCCCTTCGAGAAAAGGGATAACATGCTGTGAATGCCAAGGGGAGATCAAGAAATGCTGGTCCAAGAATTTGGAGGTTGCTCGCAGCTGGATGTTCGACGTAAGTACGATTTTGTAGCTGACCAGAACCCGACCTAGATTTCAGAACTTCTTTGGTAACCAAACTCCTAAGCACGAAGGAGGGAGTACCTTTCGACAACTCACTTTCAGAAGCCATGGATGCAGGGGTGAGAGAGAAAGAGAGGGAGAGCAAAGTGTTTGAAAGTTTGAACGCGTAATGAGAATGTTTCAAGCCCTAGATTTTATACGCATTTAGGAAGGAAGCGGCAAAAATAAGCCGCCGGATATCCGTTTTAAAGTTATTGGGCCTATGATTATTTTTCGGCCCACGTTTGGTTTCAATTTTTGGTTGATAATTACTTTCAAATTAATAAATCATTTCATACTTCGAACCACTTTTTGGTTCATTCTCATGAAATGTATCTTATTCTAAAGAGTTCGAGTTGGTTTAAAGCATAATTAAGTGCTTCGAAAAGCATTTAAGAATGCATAACAAGCCATTGAAAGAACTAATATTTCATTGAAACTTAAGATATAAGGAAAGTACATGCTACAAAATCCTTTTACACAAAGAAAACTAAGCATCTGCTGGTGGTGAAGCAGTTGTTGGAGTACGAATGATTTGGAAATAATGAGGAAAGCTCCAAGTCACTAAGGCATGGAATCTTGCCCAAGTAAAACTGAAAAACTCTTTTTCCATCATTCTAACTTTGTTTTCTTCATCAATTTTGAGCTTTGTCTCAATCAATGGCCTGATTTTCAAAACCAGGGTCTTGGCTTTGACTTCGAACTTGGCCAATTTGAGAGCATTTCTTTTCATATGACTTTTAAACCTCCTTCGAAGCCTTGTAGAAACGTCAGTAGGCATTTCGAAGGAACGTCCTTTCAGGTTTTCCACCTTTTTATGAAGTTTGGAGATCTGATCATGAAGCACTGCATAATCGTGAAGGTCTTGATTAAACCCAAACGAAGCAGTGTTATTCTTCATCCACATTCGAGCAGGAAGTCAATTTAAAAGAGAGGAAAGAAAGGGCTAGCCTGAATACTACATTGGAGAGTTTCGCAAGCCCATAAAAAGTTCTTAAAAGGTATATCCTCTTCAAGAATGCCTACATCTAAAAAAGCAAAAGCAGCCAATAGCTCTTTGGCTTTGAGGGAATCAGAGTGGGGATAAAGAGAATAAGAAAGGTTAGCATGATAAGGAGCAGGATCAAACTTGATATTCCTTAACTTTTCGAACCAATCCGTATTCTCGGGAAGGTCTCGAAGAGAAAGATTGGCAGGATCAATGAAGTCTCCTTCGAAATGAGGCCTTCGAACCTCATGCAACCAGTATATAAATTGAGTACTGGCCTTCTGCTTAAGCTCTCCATACCCAGCAAAGCCTGACCTTTCATCTTCATGGACTTTAAAGAAGCCAGGATTTAAACAAGTGGCAATGAGGCTGTCAAGCAGCATTATGTTGGGATCTCGTCTGATGAAAGGGGATAAATATTTGCTCATAGCTAATGAGCGATAGTGGCTCCAGCCTTTATAACCAGCAGAGTCATCCATTCTTACCACCACTATCTCAGATGGTAAACCCCATAGAAAGGGTTTATGAGCAGGGGGAGATGGAGGATTCCATTGGTCAATGGGCTCAGAAGTTTCTACTTGAGCCACTGTATAAGATCGATCTCTTCGAATCTCACCAACAATGGGCATCACAATGTCGTTAGTGTCAGCAGAAATTGGGTCATTTAGAACCAAATTTTCAAAGGCATTTTGAGTGTTAGAAATATCAGCCATGGTTGAATTCAGATGAAGATCAGTTTGCAAAGAAAATTGGTAATGGATTTTTACCAGTGATTAAGTCTTTTTATAAGTAGAATTTTTTAACGATTCAAATTCTGGCAAAATGGAGAACGTGGGTATCAACTGCCCACTATCCATGAATCTCTCATAAGAACGAAGAGATTTATTGATAAATGCATCGTGGGATGTGATTAAAAATGCCAATAACTTCTGCTTTGGAAGCTTATAGGAATTCGAAGCGGTAAAAGGCACATTAACACTTATTCAAATCCTTTGAACAAAGATGTTAATGTGGGGGGTATGTTTATATATAAAATTAACCAATCCAATGATTAATTGACACATAATCAAAAGTGCCAAACGTTGGCAATTACTCGCCAATGAAGACACACTGGATTAATAAGATAAAATGCACCGAATACGATGTCGTATTTAGAAAGGTAGTTATTGGCAGTTACAAGCCATTACTAAAATAAAGATTGGCCTTGAAGCCATAATTTCAACTGCTAAACGTACGAGCTCCACGTGTAAACTTGAGAAACCAGGCGATTGGCAGTTAGAACACGTGGAATTCTTCTGGGAAGCAGTTATTTCCTTAAACACATTATCATTTGAGTGGTTAAGTCGACGTGCAGATTTAAAGCTTCTGGGAGAATGGAGAATTCAAATTCAGACGTGGAGGAAGAATAACTGCCAACTATCAGAGTGGAAGTTGGAGTTCGAAGCAAGCTAGATTCAAATCCATGGAGCGGGAAGTTCGAACTACAAGCAACGTCTATAAATAGAAGAAATTGAAGAGTGAAAAGCCCCGGACAAATCTTTAACAAACAACTATCAAAAAACTGATGCTTGGTTTGTTCATTGGCAAAGTAGTTTAGGATTTCGAACTCAGTTCGAAGTAGTTTAGGATCTCGAACACAGTTCGAAGTAGATTAGGAAGTAGATTAGGAATTAGATTAGGATTTATCTCGATTGTTCTTGTGACAATCACCCTTATCTCGATTGTTCTTGCAACAATCACTTGTTCGAAGTTCTGTTACTCTGTATTTGAAGTTGGAGACAATTTCGAAGTAAGTTTATCTTTGATTTGTTAATCGAAGTGTCTTATTTCTTTATTGTTCTTTGATTTCCTAAGTTTATTGGTTTGCATTTTTTCACTTATTAAGAAAAATCCTCTTAATTGAGGTAATTGAACCAACAAAACACAATCGCCTGATTAAGTTTGGTTTGCCAAAGTTAATCTGAGGGAGGAGATTGAAACTCTCTCTGGCACGCTCGCACACAATTATTTTCCATTGCAAAGAAGTAAAAAGAACCAAACACTATCACAACCTTTGGCTTTCTTAATGATGTTCATCAATTTGTATTTTCATGAAAATTGATGTGACTTTGTCCTTATTTGTTGTTTAATTCTTAACTATGTTTTTTTATGCAAATGTTAGGCATCGAAAGATCAGCAGCATAGGAGAAGGATCAACAGTCTACGTCTTTTCAGGTCCTACCAATTTCTCGAGAATAATGGAAAAAGAATCCTCCCCAGGTTCATAATTGTAAACGCCTTTCTGACGTGTCCCAACTTCTTGGCCAAACTCATCAATCTTGGTTCCTCAAAGAATGGCATTCTCGAGGAAATGGAAAAGAATTCATGCATCACACTTCCAATGCTTATTGTGTATAGATTTAGAAAGCATTACTGTGTGAATATGTACTATGCTTAGACGATTGGGTCGGGGTTCGTCTGCGAATATTTTGAAGTCTACGAATACTTCTTTTGTGTTGGCATCAAGACTAAGAATGCAAATTTTCATTTAGCTTTTGAACATTATATGTAGATCCTGATAGCTAAGAAAGTGAAAAGAAACTCTTTTACAAACTTTCTCTCTCTAACTTTCCTCTGCCTCCCTCTCTCGAAAGTTCTCACAGCTCCGGCCAGATCTGGGGGCCTCCCCTCTTTCTCTGTCCCTCCCCTCGTGCCCATCGGCACCATTTCTTTGCAGCTCGGTTTTAGAGTGTTCCGGCTTCGGGGCTTCAATCTGGCAAGGCGAAGAAGGAGCATGGTGGTCTTGTGTTAGGTGGCTGTCGGCCTGGTGAATAATGGGTGAGGAGTTTTTGTTTTTCTCTTGTTTTTGTTCCCGGCTGGGTTTCCCCTGGTCCGGTGTGGTCTAGTCCCGGTCTGGTTTTGCCAAGATCCGGTGGGTGGTGGTGGTGAGAATAAATTTTTTGGTTTGGTTTCTGGTTGGTCGACTGCCAAGAGGGATGGTCTTTTTCGTTGTAGTTTGTGGTTTGGCCGGAGTTTATCTTCGTTGCCGGAATTTGTAGATTGTCTATTGTGCGCTTGCCGGCTACGGCTGTGTTAGGTGGGGATCGTAATGTCCAGAAATAGCAACATCCCCGGATCGGCTTGTGGTTATCCTTGCTTGGTTGGCATAGCGTTTTTATTCCATTGTCGGATTGGGTCGTGCGTTATTGGCACATCTTTGTCCAAGTTTTTCTTGGGTATTGTTCTGATGTGTATCTGCTCTTGTATCCTGATCCTTGATTAATGGAAATCTACAATTTCATTGTCAAAAAAAAAAAAAAATCCTGATGGCTATAAACGGACAATGGTTTATCGTTATGACGACATCACGGAAATTATTAGCGGGTACCTTATTATTCAAGGAATACCGGGTTCAGTTATTGAAGATTTCTTGATAAGGAATTATAGGTTTCTTGAGTTGTTCTTCAAAAGAATGCTCTTAAACGTGAGTGAGTGTTGTTGATAATTGGGTTCTGTTGATGTTCTCAATGCCACTGGAAAGGGAATTTGGCTTTCATATCCCGTGACTTATCCAATTTACCGATTGTAGTTTTATCCCGCACAAAGATGGTTTAGTGGAAATCTCTTCCAAGTAGGAAGATACAACTTTGACCTTCTATTTCTGCTCATGAAGCTAGATTTGGTATATTAATGAAGTTCTTGTCATTCCTATGTTTAATAAACTTTTTTTTTTTTTTGAAAAGCAGGAAATAATTTTATTAATCTTTGGAATAGAGATCCAAAGATTAAAGGGAACTAAGGAAACGGCATCACAACGTGAAAAAACATCCCAACTGTGTTAACACCCAACCACACGACAATCAATCTATGTTTAAAAAACGTCATGTAGAAGTTGTACGCATCTATATTTACGCACCCAACCATGTGTAAGTTCTCTAGTATGTATTAAAAAATGTAAAAAGTATATTGGAGTTTTTTTTTTTTTTTTTTGTCTTTTTTTGTTTATGCCTATTTAGTGGATTGTTAATACAAGACCCTTGAATTTCTCGTATAGGTGTGGGAACGAACAACAACGTGGGGCCCAATCTTACTCACAGGGTAGCATCGTAGTCTCACATGCAGTAGCTTTAATAGTTATAACCTGTATACAAGTGCGACCAACTAATACAATTTGAAAACGGTAAAGGACTGCTTGGGTGAGAGAGGAGCGAGACGCAGTTCAAAAAAAAAAAAAAAAAAGAGGAGCGAGACGGGCACGCCAAGATAGACGAGTCGAAAGTCCTTTCCAGTAACTTAGACTTTTTAAATCAATGGACACGACACAAATTTAAATCCTATCCTGGACTAAATGACTCAATTGGCCCCCACCTTTGGACTTTAGACTAATTTTCCAATCTCCGAAACATTATTCCTATTGCAAAATATATTGTGCACATAACTCTTAAACACTCTACAAATTCATAATTAATACATACATTCTAGCCATACTTCCAAAAGGCAAAAATGTAAAAAGCAAAACATAAAAAGTAAAAACATGAGGCTCCTAATAAACACCCCTTTTTAAGTCCACCCCAAACACCATGGTATGCATTTTTCTCTTTTCATGAGGAAAAAAAATACAGTACTTCTTCCTTGACTAAGCATCACACAACCCGGCGTACACCAAGTGGTGTACCCATAGTCGAACTGTATAAATTTTTCATAATTGAATTTTAAAAAAATACAAAAATCAACCCACATGAACTATCGTTAAGATTTTAAAATATATATTTTACTAGTGTGCAAATGCTTATTAAAAAATATAAAAAGTACATCGAAGTGCGTTTTTTTCTTTTTTATTGTCAGTTTAGTGGACCCTTGAATTTATCATATAGTACAATAAAATGTGAACGAATATGTTAAAGTGGTGTCGGAACGAACAACATCATAATCACAATTCAGAGTCCGTCTATATGCACAGACCGGTGGGTACCGACGGGGTACTGACGGCGTCGCCGACGCCGGTGTGGGTCCCAAACGGTTGATCCGATTTTGAATGAAATGGGGTGATTTTGGATCGAGCTCATACAGCCGTCCGATTGCCTCGATTCCCACGTGAGCCCACTCGGAATTTGATTCTGAGAACGATGAACGGCTCGGATCGACCGTTTGGGATCCACACCGGCGTCGGCGACGCCGTCGGTACTATTCCGTCGGTCCCTTTAGATTTACCGCACAATTCACACATGGAGTTACTTAAATAGTCAAAACTTGAATACAAGTGGGTGAGCCCAATCAATACAATTTGCAAACAATAAATGACTGATTGGGAGAGAGGAGTAAGAGGCGCGCAAACATAGATAGGGCATTTTTGTCCTTTCTAGGACCTTAGACCGATTGGGCGAGAGAGGAGCAAGAGGCGTGAAAGAAAGATGGGGAATTTTTTGTCCTTTCCAGGACCTTAGACAGTAGTAACATTTTTAAATCAATGGACAAACACATTATTAAAACCTAGCGTGGACTTAGATTCAATAGGCGCCTACCTTTGGATTTTAGACTAATTTTCTGATCTCCCAAACATGACTATTTCTATTACAAAATACATTTTGTATATAACTCTCAAACACTCTTTAAATTCATAATACGTCTGCTATTTGGGCATACTTCAAAAGGCAAAAATGTAAGAAGCAAAATATAAAAAGTAAAAACATGAGGTTCTGACTTCTGAAACACCCCTTTTAAGTCCACCCCAAACACCAAATCATGCATTTTTCTCTTTTCATGAGGGGAGAAAAATATATGTACTTCTTCCTTGACTGAGTTTTGTGGCCTTTATTTTGTGTGAATATAAATGCGTGACAAAGAAGTCCAATTGCAAGTCTAGTCTACCCCAACCACAACGGCATGCATTTTTCTCCTTTCATGAGGGAAATGGCCTTTATTTTGTGAGAACGTAAATGCATGACAGAGAAGTTCAATTGCAAGTCTAGTCTACCCCAACCACCACGGCATGCATTTTTCTCCTTTCATGAGGAAAATAATACACATCTTTCTTGTCTGACTTTTGTGGCCATTATTTTCCGGCATAATCCATTGACTTTAGTGTAACTTTGTCTATAAATCCCAAAAAAGAAAAAAAAGTGTTACTTTATCTATCATTCTCAAAACAAAAAAAAAAAATTCAACTTTTTCTACCTTATTTCTTATAATAAGATTAATTTTTTGGTATTTAGTTCTATATCTCCTTAAAAAATTAAATTCTTCGGACACCTGATCATGAAAAAAGAAAAAAGTTATCCCAGAAGCATATGGAACGGTAGGAGTATTAATCAAGGGGTTTTGCTCAAAGTGCTTCTATATACTAATTCATTTTCATCATATAGTAAAAGGGAGTGTGAACGAATATACTGGAGTGGTGTGGGAACGAACAGCTATGTGGGGTCCAATCTTACTCAAGTTGTAGTATCATAATCACACATGTACGTAGTAGCTTCAATAGTCATGCCCATATACAAGTGGGGCCAATCAATACAATTTGCAAACAGTAAAGGACCACATGGGCAAGGGAGGAGTGAGAGGTGTGCGCGAAGATAGACTAGGCATTTTTTTTCTTTCCAAGAGCGTAGACAGTAAACATTTTAAAATCAATGGACGTGACACATTATTAAAACCTAGCCTGGACTAATTGACTAGAGACCTTTGGAATTTAGAGTTTAGACTAAGTTTTCCATCTCCCAAACAAAATACTCCTATGCAAAAATACATTCTCGCAGACGTAACCTAACACTCTACTTAATTCATAACGATCCTACCATAGTTCAAACGACAAAAATGTAAAAAAATGCAAAACTAAAAAAACGGCGCCCTAAACACCCCCTTTTAAGCTTAACCTTTATATATAAATACATACATGTATATATAGCGTCTGATGGGTTCTCATGGGTCACACAATGATAATCCCGAAAGTCATAAATCAGAATAATAATTTTTAAGAGGCCAAGATTTAAATCAACTCAATCGGACTTGTGTAATTGCTTGATCCAAAATCTCCCCATTTCATTAAAAAACGTTTGAATGAAACGGGGAGATTTTGGATCAAGCACTTACACACGTCCGATTGAGCTGATTTCTAACGGGGCCCTTTGGAAAATCATTCTATGATGATTGAACGGCTTGGATCGTCCGTGTGGGACCCAAAAGTGGGTCATCGAGACCCATCTGTACGCTGTCTGTACATATATATCTGTCCCCATTGTTTTTCCGCTTTTTAAGTCCACCCCAAACACCACGGTATATGTAATTTTCTCTTTTCATGAGGAAAAAAATACGCTTCTTTCTTGACTGAGTTTTGTGGCCTTTATTTTGTGAGAATATAAATGAATGACAGAGAAGTTCAATTGTAAAGTCCAAGTCCACCCCAACTATAACAGTATGCATTTTTTTCCTCATCCTTTCATGAGGGAAAATATATATATATATATATATATATATATATATATATATATATATATATATATATATATCTTTCTTGCCTGACTTTTTTGGCCATTATTTTCCCACAAAATCCATTGTCCTCAGTGTAACTTTGTCCTCAGTCTAATGTGTGCCAACAAGATTACAAGGGAGAGCTATGGTGACGATATTAATTTCAACACAATTGTTAGTCACAACAACTATGACGGAAATTGGGACTTAGTACAAAATATATTTGTCACTATAATTTGTAGCAGTAACGTTAAATAAAGACATAAGGCTAGGAAATATTTTTTCACAATAAAGTATTATGTATAACTACAAAAGATTTTGTCACTTCTTCAAAAATTATAAATGCCATTATCTTAAGAGAAATTTAATTAGCCATCCTCTTTCAATAATATCTTTAGGATGCCACCCCATGGTTTTTGAATCTTTATGATTTCAACCTGTAATTTGAATTTGGACCATTATGCCCCTATTATTTATTTTGTTATTATATTATATAATATTAGTATATTATATAATAGTAATTTATGATCCTGAAAATCTACATGTCCTATTTTAGTGGCATTTATTAGGCAATCAGTTATGCTATAATTCCGTTCAAGCAATTAACCAATATCTATTCCTCTTTCCTTTATTTTTGTTTGAATATATTTGTTCACCTTTCCTTAACTTGAGGAGTTTTTGAATTTGAAAATATCAAATCCTATACATGTGTACAACCAACGTCCTACAGCTCATTTTCATTCCACCATCTATAGTCCATTGATCCATAAGGCATTTTGTGGGTAGCAAAGAGGTTCGAAGCAATAAATTTATCAAGCAACTTTGGGGGTGTTTAAAAGGTATTCTAAGTATACATTTTTTGAGTTCCCGTGTTGTGTAACAATTATAGATCAAACTCTCTAAATTTATTCCATCATCAACCCCATTTCGATGGATGTTTTCAAACTTACGGATAATCTATTTTCTATACCGGAAAATGCAAACATGGGAGACATTTTTTTAAATATTTAATATGGCATCCCAGTTCACCATTGAAATGAATTTTTACAACAGGACAACACTTGTTACAATTTAATCAACATAGTCCACGTGGTTGACTTGTTTTGAGTTATGTGTCATGACAATTCAATTCACCATGTTTGTCTATTAAGCTTTGTTTCGATTTTCCCACCGTAGTTTTAACCCCTACAAAACAATGTAAAACAACTCATAAGTTCATTCCTTTAAAAAATAACAATTCATTAAACCATGTCAAATAATTTCACTTTATCTCATGCTAAATCAATAATCCATGTACAAATTCACCTAGAATGAACTCCTGGGCTTCAAGTTAAATAAGGTGGATTTTTGTTATACCATATTTGACCTCTTTATGATATTTGAGTTTATTTCACATGGTACACTGGGTCACCATATTTTTTTACTCCAAATAAATGGTGAGTCAATCAAACAATCAAATTTTCTAATAAACATAGTATTATGGAATGTTAACAAACCATTACAAATCACCAAAACCTCTCAAGTTTAGATTATTTCTTAGCAACAACAATATAATAGAGCACTTATTGTGTTATCCATGAAATGTCTACTGTTAATGTCGAGCAACAAAATTGAGTTCTCTATACGAAGCTAAGAAAATGGGACGGGAAGAGTACTTTATAGGTGTATAAATGGCAAGACCGCATTTGGATAATTGAGTTCTCCACATTCCAGAAAAAAGAAAAAAAAAACAATGGAAATCCTATAATACATGTTTTTATAGATTCATAGGGTTTATGAAATAACAAAATACCACATTCATGCCCAATCTTAGGACTATTAATAAACATGTCTAACTATGGAATATTAAAAAAACCATTAAAAATCACCAAAACCCCCAATGCTTAGATTATATTTTAACAACAACAATATCATAGACCACATATTATGTTATCCATTAAATGGAAAACCAATCACCCATTTTTTTAAAAATCTCTAGTTAAGTTTATGGTCAACTATACTTTGAACAACAAATATGACAAATTTATAAACCATATAATTTTTATATCAGAATAGCGAAGCATTGGTCCACCATTTTTGTCGTGCATCGTCCACTCTACCATAAAATTTTTAAACCAGAACGGTGGATTATTAGTCCTCCATTTTCATTGGGCATCTTAGAAACATGATTTTTTAATTGATCCATGTTTAATAGCATCTTTACACTCCAAAATCAAGGAAAATTCATGTAATACATATTAATCAATTTGGTTCATCAAATCCATGTTTATGTTCTAATTTATGACAGGCCTAGGATTGTTTTTTCCTTACTTGACAACCAGAAAAGGTAAACCTATGACAAACAAACCATGTTTATGGTTCACTAATTCACCATACATAAACCATCAAGCATGCAAAACTCAAACCGTGGTTATCAAACCCCTAAATTTCCTACCCATGATTAAAAACAAAACCACAGGCATGCAAAGCTTAAACCCCATAAACAACTTCGATTCTGAAATAGACTTTCCAAGCCATGATTAACCACAATTATACTCTCTAAATTCCATGGAAATCACTGTAAAATACACGCAAAAGCCTCAAAAAATACAGTCTATTCAATACTCCAACCAAAACATTGTCTACTGTTAATGTCGAGTAGAAAACTTATGAGCCATGACTGGGACTTCTTCTCATCAACTGGCTGGGCTTCTTCACCATTTTCTTTTGGCCTGAGTCACTGCCTCAACCAATTTTTGTGGTGCTTGTTCTTCTCAACAAGAGGTTTCCACAAAATCGGCAAAATGAGATTGTGGAATGCTGCAAATCCGAAAAGGGTGGGACGTGTTGGGACAATTTGGGGAGTGGGATGGGTTTCACCGAAAAATCAGAGATTTTGGGATGGTTCGGATAGGATTTTGGTTCCAACCGAAGATGATGGGATATGATGATTTGGGAAGTGGGTGGGGTTTCACCGAAAAATCCAGGATTTGGGATGGTTCGGGAAGGTTTTTGGTTTCCACCGAAGAATACGGGAGCAGGACCATTTGGGGATGGGTTTGGGTTCACCAAAAAATTAGGAATTCGGCCAAGTTGGGATGATTTGGTCCTACGTGTTCTATCACTGACTGAGAAGGAAGATGGGTTATTATTTGGTATGGCAAACTTTCCCTAATACACCTTAACCTTCCAATAATATGAACGGTTTTAAAACTACCCAAAATTAGTGGGACGTTGCATTAATTTTTGGACAGTTTTGTGGGATGGGGTTGAGGACTACTAAAATTTCCAAAATCCATTAATAATATCAAACAAATGCAAAAAGGGAAAAACAAAAAGAAAGGGCTTTTTTGGTATTATTTGAATCTCAAGATGATATCATAAACATTCAAAACCCATGGGATGGGATCCTAATGATCTTATTTATTTAGGATGGTGAATTAACTGCCCCTTATCTTAAACAATCGTTTCTTACCAACAAATGCCAGTATCTTAGGACTCATCTGATTCATGGATTAAAATAGAATGATTAATAATCCTGGGATTAGTAGTTTTAGATTATCTGTCCTAGTTTTAATTTCATCCCAAATTCTACTCAATCCCATGTTTGATTCATGTGAGATAAAAAAACAAGAAAAATATTTTTTTAAAAGAACCAGATTTAAAACATATTCATTGAAAACAGTTTTGGAAAAACAAAAACAAGTTTTGAAAACCATTAAATTTGAAAATACTTTTTCAAAACAATCACAATCATTTTTTTTAAAAAACATTTTTGGAAAACAATTCTTGAAATATAAATTTAAAAATAAAAATTGTAGTTTCTGAAAAAATATTATTTCCCAAATATTTTTTAAAAATATTATTTCCAAAATGATTTTTTAGATATATTCATTTTTTTTATTTTTTTAAAAAATAATTTTAAAACAACAAAAAAAATTGGATAAATATTTATTCCAAAAAAAAATTGAGATATTTTTTTTGGAACACAATTTTTTAAAAAAAATATTATTTTTCAGATTTTTTTTATAAAGATTTTGAAAAAGAAATTAAAACATTTTAAAAAAAAACCAATTTCAAAAATACTTTTTGAGAACATTTCCAATATTATCCGAATATTTTTGAAAACAATTTCATCCCGGGATTGTTGATACCCTATTTTGCCCCGCCGCTCTGGATTAATAAAAAAATGCTTACTATTTTTAAGTCCTATGAATCGAGACGCGTGAAAAGACATTTTTGCACTTCAATTTATCATCACAAGAGTTAATTTTGGACATCGGCAGCCTCGTATGGTAATATACGCGCCACTACATGAAAAATGATATATCCCATGATCCAATCGGACAAGACGGACCGTCCCAAGTTCCCAAAAGTCTAAAATATGCCCAGAATAAATACATTTTTATCGGATGTCCCCGAAGGGACAACCAGAAAAAATACATTGCATGCAAAGAAGATCATCACATTGATGCACCGACCTCGGGAGAAGAAATTCTTGGTATGAGTACCAATTTTGCTACGGGCAATGACCCAACCACCGATTCATACAATGACCAACGTGGCAAAGGCTAGGACCCACTCAATTACCACGTTCGAAAATTTTGGCGCTCAAATTTTGGGAGTAATTTGAAACTCCCCATTCCCCAACAAACCCATACCCAATCAGTCCACCGACCCTACACATCTGTCCCCACCGCCGCCCCACTCTCTCCCCTCCCAAACCACCACTATGGATGATCGGACTCCTCCCCCACCACCACCACGTACGGACGAACGGGCTCTACCACCACCTACAAACTCCACAATCACCACCGACGATCAGTTCTCGGACAGGTTTCCCTCTCACATCTCTCTCCTTATTTCTGCATTTGTAATGTCTTGGATAATCATATGAGCTTGAGATTGAATCTTGGAAATTGACCGTAAAACTCTGCCAAAAAAAAATGAAAAACTGTCAAATTCATGAATCTTAGGGTCATATCCTATTTGATTTCGTCTCACCTCTCTTATTTAATTGATGCTGAACGAAGCAAAGCGTCTCGTGTGCTTGGAAATTGTAATTCTTTCATGATCTTTGTGGACTGCCTCTGTTCTTTGGTGTGTAACAAATCAACTATTAAGCAAACTTCATGCAAAATTCTGAGGGAGGACCTTACGTGCATGTTTCTGGCGATGACTCCACTGTCAATGGCTGTTTCTCATTGAATTCGAGCATAATCAAATGTGTTGCATATGGGGTAGTGCCCTGTCCAGATACTGCAAGTTTTGGTAGTCATGTTTTTGTTTTAGCTTGAAACTTTGGGGAGGGTGGGAATTTATAGTGGTCCAGATGCCCATTCCCCCTTTTGTCTTCACTCTCATCACTCCTTTTAAGGAAATAAAAAAAAAGAAGTGACTTTACAAAACTTTAAAAAAACACAAACAAAAAAAGAAATGTGGGGATGGTAAATTAGTAAGAATTGTCAAAAAGATATACTATGTTACCACATTTCCTATATTACCCAACATTTCATTACCTCCTCACATTTCCACATCTATTATCCATTACCAACACAGTTTACAAACTTCCCCTGAAAGATAAGATAAGAGGACTTCGAATAAAATAGCAATTGATAAACAATTCCAACACGGTTTTCTATCACCTTGAATTGTTGTTTATTTTTTTGCCTACTTGCTCACCACTGGTTTACCATTATATTCTAATGATATTTATTTGTTTGTAGAATCAGTGATATGGAGTTGGTGGTATTGGAACCCAAGGTTGGAACAGTATTCAATTCTGAAAATGAAGCTCATGACTATTACGCTAGTTATGTAAAAGCAAAAGGTTTCGGGGCCGTGACGAAAACCTCAAAGAAGCGCGAGGATGGGGTAAAGTCTAATATAACTTATGTTGTCATCGGAGTGGAAAGCCTAGGAAAAGGGCTTTGAATCCTATTATATTCGCGCCAACAACAAAAATAGATTGTAAAGCCCATATGAATATTTCTTTGCAAGTTGACGGGAAGTGGAGGTTGAATTCGGTTGAATTAAATCATAACCATGAAATGGATCTAGATAAAGTGAGATATCTTAAGTGTTATCGAACTGTCCCACCACATGCGAGGAGGACAATTGAATTAAGTGCGGCATCCGGAATCAGATTAAACAAAACTATTGCCTCATGTGTGATCGAGGCTGGGGGCCTTGAGAATCTGACATGGTTAGAAAAGGATGCAAGGAATTACAAGGACAAAGTGAGACGTTTACAGCTCAAGGAAGGGGATGCTCAGGCAATGTACAACTACTTTGTGAAAATGCAAAAAGACAACGGTGACTTCTTTTATGCCATTGATGCCGATGAAGATAACCGATTACGGAACGTCTTTTGGGCGGATGTTAGAAGTAGAGAGTTATACAAAGAATTTGGCGACGTGGTTACATTTGACACAACTTATCTTGTTAACACGTACGATATGCCTTTCGCACCCTTTGTAGGGGTCAACCATCATGGACAGTCGATTTTGTTTGGATGCGGTTTGATATCACGGGAGGACACAGTTTCATTTATATGGTTGTTCGAGACTTGGCTTTCTTGCATGTCTGATTGCCATCCTAATGCCATCATCACAAACCAATGTCGGGCCATGCAAAATGCGATAAGTCAAGTTTTTCCAAATGCTCGACATCGTTGGTGCTTGTGGCATATCATGAAAAAAATTCCTGACAAGTTAAAGGGGTACAAAGAATATAAGCTGATTAGGGCCATGATGAATGATGTTGTGTATGATTCTTTAAGTCAAGAGGAGTTTGAACAAAATTGGGCCAATCTCATCAAAAAATATGATTTACAGTCCAATGATTGGTTAGCTGGATTATATGAGGAGAGGCGTCGATGGATACCGGCATTTGTTAAAGATACCTTTTGGGCGGGGATGTCAACAACCCAACGAAGTGAGAGCATGAATGCTTTCTTTGATGGCTACGTTCATTCCAATACCACATTGAAAGAATTTGTGGAGCAATATGAGAATGCCTTATGTAAGAAGGCGCAAAAAGAAGACGAGGCAGATGCCCACTCTTTAAATGTACAAATTCAAAACGTGTCCCCTTATGGTTTTGAGAACCAATTTCAACAAGCATACACAGTGAAGAAATGCAAGCAATTCCGAAAGCAAATAGTCGAATTGATTGGGTGCAATTTGATGGTTGGACAAGTTGTAAATGGTATTTCATAGTTTCACATTGAACAAGACATTCTAGTTGGGGAGAAACAAAATATATTTAAAACCGTTACTTTCCTTGTTCATTTCAATGAAGAGTCAAGAGAAACTAAATTGCTGGTTGTTTGAGAGTAAGGGGATGGTGTGCTCACATATGATCTCGGTTTGGTGCAAAAAGAAGCTTCAAGTAGTGCCTGATAAATACATTCTACGAAGATGGATGAAAAACTTGGCGAGGAGTCACACAAAAGTTAAGGTGAGTTATGCTAATTGGGAATGCAAGCCTGAATTTGTTCGCTATGACAGCATGCTCAAGTTATTCAACAAGGTCGCTGATAAAGCCATGTATTCCTCTAGCAAGATTGATAGGATGGTGGCAGGTTTGCTAAAAATAGAGGAGGAGAATGACTTAAATGATGAGGAGTGTCTAAGCAGTATGGTTGTAGTTGGAGATGGACAAAATGTTTTGGAAAGTTCCCAAGAGAAATCAAATACGTTGCATACCCGACGTCTATGCGTCTCATCAGACAATCAACAATAACACCAAACACAATTCATATAATTTCATCTACAATCACATTAATTGATTGAATTGATACTCAATTTTTATAACATTTGGTTCAATACAAACGTGCATTACATATCCACTGAAATTGCATTACATCATTACTAAGGATTACATCATTACTGAGGAAGATCTAAGTTTGTCTCTTCCCATTGAAGAGTACAAGTACAACATTAACAAAAAAAGAAAAAAACAAATGGAAATCAATCTTCATTGCATGATTCTTCATCTACACTTTCTTGTGGAATCTCTTTGGACAAGGCTTCGATGGTGGGGGACTTCTAGGTTCATCTATCATTGCAAGGTTATATGCGCAACCATGTCAACCCCCACCCTCATTGTACAAACCAGACACACCTGCAAAATATGAACATCTCTTGTTAATTTCAGCATAAGCTGCAAAGTTTATAAGAAGGTTTGTAGAGAGAATGAAAGGGGAAAAACAAAGAAAAACCTGCACGATAGCAAAGAACTCATTTGCAAAATATATGTACACTTGTACCTAAAGAATCTATAACCAAACCATAATCTGGCTCATGCAAGGTGTGGTATCACCTCGAGAATCTTATTCGGACTTAGATCCCTAATGGATGGGATTATAACAAATATTCTGAGAATTTGTAAACTTAAAAATAAATTATGAATACTAACGTGGACGGGCTTTATGAAGCTCGCAGTTCTTTTTCAGGTAGCATAACTCCAGTAATCCAAGCTAGCCATATAACAAACAAAGTTACTTAAGTTTTCATGCGAGTCTTTCAAGGCCAACAAAGCACATTTGAGTTCCATTAGGAGGACCAAAACCAAACAAACAATACAACAAATGCAAAAGAAAATTAAAACTCAAGTTTAGACCCACTAAGCATTAGGTAATGAACATAGGAATTGAACCAGACCCAATCAAAAATAAACAAATCGATTAGGTAATTCACATAGGAATTGAAACAGCACAATCCAACAATATCGAAATACTCCGGGCACGCAAATTCCCCCCTTATATCATCATCTTCCTCGAATTCTTCAAAACCCATGAGCATATCTAACGCAGAAACAAATCAATTAGGCCGCATTACGAATGTCTAAAAAAGCCGGGTTTAGCCCCCTTTCTGACAGAAAACTAAGCTGCTTGTTAGTCAAGATTTTTGGTCTTGTGGATTTCTGAGAAATAAGCTTTCTATATTATGTTGGGTTCTTTTAAGAGTCAAAAAGATTGAATTTTTAGCCATCCCAAACAGTCTTTAAAGAAGTAAATATCACAAAACCCATATACATATAGAAAGGTACATACTTATGCATATACATCCGTATACATGTCGATAACAGTGATTGAATTGAAGAATTGGGAACTCACCAGATCGCGATTGGAGGGCCGATTGATAGTGCTTTGAGACAGAAGACATGCGAGCACTGCACGAATCAGAATCCATATCTTAGTAGTAGATAATATCGTGGCGGCGTTGACTGGTGTCGTCGTGGGCGTCGTCTTCTCTCACCCTTTGGATTTCCAGATCTGGAGCGAAATTGAGGAATACCAAGCGAAAATGGAGGAATACCCAGACGATTTGGGGATTTCTGCCTCTCCTCTCTCTCTCTCTCTCCCAAACCCAGACGATTTGGGAATTTTGGGATTTCAAAATTTTCGGTTTTTTTTTGTTTCGGGGATAAAATGGGGGCCAACGGTGCCCAGTATGTGGCTGAGTGTGGTTTTGAACGTGGTAATTGAGTGGGTCCCAGCCTTTGCCACGTTGGTCATTGTATAGATCGGTGCTTGGGTCATTGCCCGTAGCAAAATTGGTATGAGTACCAAGGGATAACAAGGCAGCAGCGGCCGACCCATTAATTGTTTCTGTTGACCCACGGCTGTGGGGACTGGGGAGCTAGAGGCGCTTTACAAAAGGAGGAAAAGTCCTCCAGCAAATGAGGGGGTGAGGGGAATTGACCGCTGAGTTTTTGTTGGTTTTCCTTTTACACCTTTCAGAGAGAGAGAGAGAGAGATATTGTCTTAGAAAAACAAAGTGCAATATCCCCCTAGAAGAAAAGTTCTGTTCATGTACGAAGGCTTTGAATAAAATCGTTTTCGATGTGAATTCCAGTTTGTTTTTCTTTTTCTTCTTTTTTTTGTTTAGTACAAAGGTCTCTCCTAAATGATATGCTCCAGCCCATTTCAAACATAATTTTTTTTTTTGTCTACTTGCTGTCGCTTAGATTTCTACACTTTGGAGCATGTTGGTTTCAAGTTACTGAGCTAATAGACTACTTGCACTGGCAGAAGATGTAAACAGATTTCTTTGCGAAACTTTATTGTGGTAATGAAAGCAGGTAGGCAAGCCGAGTCAAAGTAATTTATTTAACGAGCCTCCTCAAACAATTCAATCCTATATAAATGACCCAAGCTTCTATTTTTTTATCGGCGGAGCTGTATAGGGCTCATTCGTTAAAAACAAACCTAAAACTCGCTCGAAATTGGCTTGATTACTAAACGAGCCACCGAGTCTTAACGAGCTGGCTCACCTCTATTTGTTTGTTGCCCTACCTACAATATTGTACAAGAAGTAAATAAGGAGAAACAATGACAAAAGATGACATTCATTGTAAAAGCCATTAAAAAAAAAAAGTTTGAATCCTTTTCCCAAAAAAAAATTCGAAAACAATTGCCAAAATCAAATTTAGCAAATCTAAGTGAATTGAATGATTCACCGATTTGGAATTCGTAGCTATTTCCGAGTCATGCACCCTAATCGTATCGTTGACCCACTGAATTGATCGAATTGTACAATACAAACCATGAATCATATGCTTTTACAACCATGTTTTGTTGAGGGTCTTCTATGCAGGTTTGGTGATTGGGGTTTTGAAATATCTTATGAAAAATATTCCACAGGTAAGTTCTCTATATTTGATGCAACATTTCTTGAGAAAATTAAGTATTTGAATTTTGAGATGTTTTGTATGTCTGTAAGGGAGCAGCAACCACATGTTACGTGGCGTTGCATCCACAAGTTAAGGGGGTGAGCGGGGAGTATTTTTCCGACTGTAATATAGCATAATGGAGTGTTTTGGCTAAAGATGAAGAATTGGCAAAGAAATTGAGGGATTTCAGCTTCAGCTTGACGGATACCAAGTGAGGCCTCTAGCTGAAATAACTACTATAATGCGCTTGCGTGTTGTCCTGTTGTGTGTTTTCTATGAAACCGTTTGTTCTGGAATTCTGTAGCATATGATATGTTTGTAACTTATCGCCTATTTGGCAAGAAGCACAACTCTTTTTCTTTTTCATCAAAGGGGACTGTTAAGGTTGTAAGAACATATATATATCTTATCTGACTTTAAATGGGGCTCTCACTGGGTGAACGGAGTGATTGGTCTTCCAGATTAATCGATGTGCGCTTAAGCAAACTCGGACAAGTGGTTATTACAAGTAAAAAACATGTATAGGTTATCTGAGAAAGAAAAAAAAACAAGATAGCTTTCTTAAAAGTACGTTTAACCACGTCATTCATGATGCTTAAAAGGCTTTAGTGAAGTGAAAAAAATTCGTAAATAATAAAGGAAATGGTTTTTATTCAAGGGTGAATGACGAGACAGTGGCTGTCGGGACAAACAATGACAAAGTAATGGTATTCTTTTTGGGAATCATCAACTAATGGGAAGGAAAATAATATTTACATATACATGGTATGATAATTTTACTCAGACAAATTTGCCCCTAACTTCAAAGTTTATAAAGAAAAACCCCTCTTCTCCAATGTTCATCAGACCTTCCAAATAATTATCACTCCTACAATTCTCTCTCTCTCTCTCTCTCTCTCTCTCTCTCTCTCTCTCCTCACAAGACACACGCACCACTACCACTCCAGTATCAACAAACCCACCACCAGTATTTCTTTGTCAAATCCTCCCTTTAGCAACCTTTCACCCAACCCCACAATCACCACAAAAAATAACAGACCTACCTCGTGGGTAAGCCCAGATTGGCTCACAACCCTAACCCAGTCCCTATGAATATCCAAAAAAGATGATTATAACATACCCATTGCCAGTGCTAAGCTCGACGACGTTTCTAACAGTAGAGAAGAAAACGAACAAATTGAATGCAATAAGCCAACAATTGAAATGGATAGCCATGGGCTCCACTTCCATATATACGTTAGTGTATATATCTACTGTGTGTAATAACAAAATGCAGTGAGGAAGTTGAACAAGGGGGAAATCAAGGGAAATAAGGAGTATCCCGAAAATGGTGATAATTTTGAATAGTAACCATTTGGTTTGGGGAAGCTTGCTTTTGTGTGAAAAGTTGTTGCACCTTGCAATAACATCAGTTGCTCTCCATTTTTTCAAACTAGCACCATAATGGTTTCGAT
Source organism: Vaccinium macrocarpon (assembly GCA_022606695.1). NCBI lineage: Eukaryota > Viridiplantae > Streptophyta > Magnoliopsida > Ericales > Ericaceae > Vaccinium > Vaccinium macrocarpon. Next base: position 27,373,613 of record CM040179.1, read on the forward strand.
TTATATCACACTACCAAGGGAAGTTGACCTAACTTGCGTGCAATGCTCATATTAAAGAGTGCAATAGGTCTTAATATAGAGTGCAATATTGTTTCATTGACGGTGCAATGGTGATATTGCCCAAAGAAAAAGTGTCATTAAAGGGCAGTAGTCCTAAGGTGCGTGCAATGTTTGTATTAAACGATGTAATTATTCCTAAGGGTTCTCCAATGAACACTTCGAGACAGGGTTGGTATTGGACCAAAAAAATTTTGTTTTGGCACCCTAGGTCTATTTCAATTGCACCTTGCATGTAAGTGTGTTGCACTAAAAAGAAAAAAAAGCATTGTATGTTGGTCTTTATTATCAACATTGCACCCTGGGTCCATTTCTAGTGTAACTTTAATGCAATTGTGTTGCACTCACAAAAAAAGCATTGCACTCGTGTTGGTCCATATGAGGGTGCTAGTGTGTTGTCAAACCAAACTTTTTAGAAATAAATTCCCAGCATTGCAAAATGGTTCCATTTCTATTGCACCTTTAATGCAATTGTGTTGCACTTTTTTTTTGCACCCTAGGTCTATTTTAATTGCACCTTGCATGTAAGTGTGTGACACTCAAAAAAAGGAAAAAGAAAAAAGCATTGCATGTGGGTCCATATTATTAGCATGGCACCCTGGGTCCAATCTATTGCACATTTAATGTAATTGTGTTGCACTCTTGTTTACATCTAAAATTAACCAATCCAATGATTAATTGACACGTAATCAAGAGTGCCAAACATTGGCAATTACTCGTCGATACAGACACACTGGATTAAAAGAACATATTTGAGTGAATACGATGTCATATCGTGTTCAAATATAAAAACAGTTATTAGCAGTTACGAACCATCGTTATTGGAAAGAATTGACCTCAAAGCTATGGGATTAACTGTTAAATATATAAGTTCCACGTGTGAACTTGGGAAACAAGGCAAATTGGCAGTTATAACACGTGGAATACTTATAGAAAGGCAGTTATTCATCTTAACGCTTAATCATTTGAGTTTGTTTAAACAATTGTATAGATTCAAAATCAAAGCTTTTAGAGGAAGATTTAGAAGAATTTAAATTCAGACGTGGAGGAAGGAGCAACTGCCAACTCGAGGAGTGGAAGTTAGAGTTCGAAGCAAGCCGATGTTCAAATTCATTGAGCGGGAAGTTCGAATCGCAAGCAGCATCTATAAATAGAAGAAATCAAAGAGTGAAAAAACCCCGGACAAATCTTCAACAAACAGCTATCAAAAAACTGATGCTTGGTTTGTTCATTGGCAAAGTAGTTTAGGACTTCGAACTCAGTTCGATTTAGTTTAGGATCTCGAACACAGTTCGAAGTAGATTAGGAAGTAGATTAGGAAGTAGTTAGGATTAATTTCGATTGTTCCTGTAACAATCACCCCTATCCCGATTGTTCCTGTAGCAATCAACCGTTCGAAGTTTCTTGTATTTGAAGCTGGAGACAATTTCGAAGTAAGTTTATCTTTGATTCATTAATCGAAGTGACTTGTTTCTTTTTTGTTCTTCGATTTCCTAAGTTTGTTGGTTTACATTTCTTCACTTGTTGAAAAAATCCTCTTAATTGAGGTAATTGAACCAATAAAACACAATCGCATGATTAGATTTGGTTTTTCCAAAGTTAATCTGAGGGAGGAGATTCAAACTCTCTTTGCCACGCTCGCACACAATTATTTTCCATTGCAAAGAAGTAAAAGAACCAAACACATTTTTTGGCATGCCCGATGGGACTCCTGAAAGTGTTGAATGGCTCCAAAACTTAGGAAGCAAGCAGATGATTCTCAGATTGGCCAAACGCCAGAAGATGAGAACAATGTTAATTCTAGAGAGAATGAACAAGTCGAAGGCCTTCAAATAGGACCAGAGACTCGTACTGGTCAAGACTTAAATATGGGGGTTGGCCAGACTTCTCGAATGAATACTAGGAATAATAGAACTGTACATGTTGATGACCCAAAAAATCCAGAAATTGGAGGAGGGGTGTCATCTAGTCAGTTTGCTGAAATGATTGCTACATTTAAAGAACTGGCTCAAACCCAGAAGCTTGTATAACAAAAATTAGAAGAGCAATAAGGACTTAAGCATGAGCCTTTGCCTTCATTTGAGAAGGATAAAGAAGAGGCTAGCACAAGTAGACCTAAATCAAGACTTGGAAAAGAGCCTATAATTTTAGATGACATACCAGAATCTTGGTATGAACCTGCAAAAGCTTATGATTACCAAATTTCTAAACCTAAGAGAGTGTTCAAACAAAACACTAATGTCCCGTTCGAACCAAATTTTGATGGTTTAAATGAGGAGAAGGGTTTCAAAAACATGGATTATGGGTTTGATGAGTATGTTTATACTCCTGGAAATCATTTTAATGAGAAGGATAGAACTAGTGCAAAAAAGGCCTAACCCAGAAATTGGAATTCCTAAGTATGCAGGGATACCAGAGATGGGTAGAGTGCATTCGAACCACTTGTATGAACCTTTTACACAGCAAGAAGGAGGTTTCAAGTAGCATAGGTCTTTTGAGGATCCTTTTCAGAAGTTTCCAGGAGATCACATGCCTAGAAATGTTACTTGGGAACCACCTGTTAATCCAAGGGTACCTCTAGGAGAACGTCCAGCCCTTCGAGATGAAATATTAGGTCTCATGCAAGAATTATATGGACCTCTAAACAGAGGAATACAAACCCAAATTTATAGAAAACCCTATCCAGAATGGATAGATAGGCAGTTCGAAGTCCCTAGGGGGTTTAAAATTCCAGATTTTACTTTATTCCATGGGGATGGAAAACAATCAACAACTGAGCATATTGCCAGATTTACGACTCAATGTAAAGAATTGGGCAATAATGGGTTTATTAAGTTGAAATTGTTTTCTAATTCTTTGACAGGAACAGCCTTCGAATGGTACTCTAACTTAACGCCAGAATCAGTTCCAAATTGGCAAAGAATGGAAGAATTATTCCATGCACAATTTTATCAAACTGAACCTGAAGTTACCATGGCTGATTTAGCAAGACTAAAGCAAAAGCCTGATGAAAAGGCTGCACAATTTATTGCTACATTTAAAATGGCTAGAAACAAGTGTAAACTTCAACTTCTAGAAGTTGAATTTGTGAGAATAGCACAAGATGGGCTAAGTAGAGAACTAAGGAAGAAGTTCGATTCTACAGAGTTCAGAGATTTGGTTGACCTGACTTACAAAGCTTCTAGATATGAATCTTTGTTAGAAGAAGATGTCGATAGGAATAATTCATCTTATTCAACCTATTATAAGGAGCCCACTTATGAAATTGATGCTGCTGAAATTGTTGAACATGCCCCTTGTGTGTGTGAATGTTTAGTTCGAAAGGATTCTTCTATAGCACCAAGAACTAACAAGAAAGCATTTAGTAAAGTGTATTCATTTGATGTTTCTAAAGCAGATGAAATTTTTGATTACCTTTTGAAGAAAAAGTTTATCAAACTTCCTGAAAATGTTAAACTTCCAACTTTGGAAGAAACAAAAGGAAAGAACTATTGTAAATGGCATGCTTCTTGGACTCATTCAACTAAGAATTGTAATGTTTTCCGTGACAGGGTTCAAGAACAAATCAGGAAAGGAAGGATCATGTTTCCAGAAAAGACTATGGGAATAGATACAGATCCATTTCCTTGAATTGAAGAGGTAACTGCTAATACCAATGTGCCAACAGCTTTGGCCAAAACAGTGCAGGAGGTATGGCAGAATAGGCGAGTTCATGTTGAGATGAACTCTATGCAATCTAAAAGAGGAAAGCCAAAGTTTGGCCAACTTCGAAGTGAGGCTAGAAAGACATATGGGCAGAAGTATGAAACAGGAAATTCTTCTCAAAAAGGCTTTAAGCAATCTCATCTTCCCATGCTTGAAGCATCCTTCTTGGAATGCTTATGCATGGAGTCTTGAGGTGGCTAATTACTTGATCTTCAAAGATTTAGATCGACAGGGGGTTAAGTTCTTTCCAAAGAGGATGGAAAGAAAGGCTTTGGATCGTAATAATGAAAGAAAACCTTGGATAAGCCCAAAACAAGGAAAGAATGAGAAGCCGTGGTCAGTTTCGAAGAGAAATGTATCTTCTAGTCCAATTCCATCAGCTTCGAAGAGAGAGTATCCTCCTTTGAAGAAGGTTAACACTGGAAAGGCCTTAATAGGCCGAGAAATCAAGAAGAAGGGGAACATTTCACCTTGGTAAAAGGAGTTCCCGATTGGTTTTCGAAGAAGGTTAAACCGTAACTCTTCCAGGAATATAAAACCCCTCCTAAGTTGGGAAACAAGATGGTTAAACCTCCAAATACACCTACTGGTCAATGGGTTGTGATTAGAGATCCAAAGACCAAGTCACCTCAAATGATTCCTATGGTGACTCGAACTCAGAAGAGGAAATTGCAAAAGAGGTATACTAGCTTCCAAATGGAGGAATATGCTTCTAAAGAAAATCATAATAGGGGTGACAAGTTTAACCCAAGGTTTAACAGACTCCGAAGAGAAGATTCTGAAGAATCTCTTCAAAAAGGGGTTACTCAATTAGAAAAGAAGTTAATTGGAAAGTCAGCTGCAAGGATGGACATTGAAGTACCTCTAAAAACCCAAATCCGGCGTCCCCAAATTCCTTGGCAAGCTATCCCGGCTTATTAGAAGCCATGGTAGTGGAACGGGAAGAAGGGGAGGAATGAATTCATCTCCTATCTAAACATTGTCCCTATGGAAACTTCGCGGTGGAGTTTCACGAAAAAAAAATGGACACAATAGAGGATGGATCAGAATTACCAGGTCGCAGGGAAAAAAGGACCATTCAGTTTGGAACTTTGCCTGAAGTTCAAATTAACATGGTTTCTCCGTCATTCGATTTTGGACCTTTTGGACCAGATTGTTCACCAGTTCGAAGGGCGTTACAACCAACAGTTACTCCTATGGAAATCATTGATGTGTCAAGTGAAGAGGAGTATAATCTTACATATGATAATGGTTGGAATGATGGCTGGGGAGCTTTAGTATCTAAAATTCAAAAGGAAGAAGAAGAAGAAGAGCTTATGATCATGGTTAATGCTAAGGAGGAGCCAGAAGTAACGTCTGCAGAAAGAGCAGTGTTTGTTCCAGAGACAGAGATTGATTCAAGTATCCTTTGGTTGTTGATTTGAATACCGATCTTTTCTTATCCTTTCAAATCACCTTCGAATGATATGAGACACCATTTGAAGCCGCTATACATATCGGCTTTGTTTGATGGGATTTTGTTAAACAGAGTGTTAGTTGACAATGGTGCAGTAGTGAATATCTTGCCTTCTAGGACCTTAAAGAAGTTGGGAAAGGAAAAGGTTCGATTGATCCCAACAAGTACATCCATTGCTGGGTTTACTGGTGAAAGTAAAAACCCCAAAGGAATCGTTTCTATCCGCCTGAAAGTTGGCCAAGTGGAAACTGATACAGTCTTCTTTGTGGTGGATACTTTTACAAGTAAGTATAATGCTTTACTTGGTAGAGACTGGATTCATGTTAATGGTTGTATTCCATCTTCGATGCATCAAGCCTTGATGATTGTGAAGTATGAAAAAGGGAAAGAGGTGGGAATCGAAGAAGTGAAAGCAGATCCACATCCCTTCAGTACTTCAGCAAATTGTGCAGAGGCTGAAATGTATAAGCCCTCAAATCATTCCTCCGAAAGTGAGATAGCACAACCGCCACCCTTCCATCCAGTAAATTGGAAATGGAAGAATTGGTAGAGTTAAAATCTAAGCTTAAACAAGCAGTTGATTATGAATCAGACAATCCACCAGATGAGGCTGCTTGGATGTGAATCCAAGGCAGAGGTCGAAGAGGCCAATTCATTGGCCTTAGTCAAATTTATGGCTCTAGAAATAGAGTAGAAATTATAAGAAACAAATGATTGGGAAGAACTATTGGCTGAAAAATCTGACTGGGGGTTGAAGCCAATTAAGTTTGAAGAAGCTTTCATAGGCTATGTCGACTCTCGATCAAGACCCTCTAGAAGAAGTGGAATTGGGAGAAGGAATTGTTCCAAACACTGTACAAATCAACAATGAGCTTGATGCTGCTTCGAAGTCCAAGTTGATCTCAGTGCTTAAGGAGAACAAAGAGTGCTTTGCTTGGAGTTACAAGGAATTAACAGGTTTGAGTAGGGATTTAGTTGAGCATAGATTGCCTATCAAAACTAATTGCAAACCTTTCAAACAGCTTCCAAGAAAAATGTCTCCTGAAACCATATCATTGGTTAAAAAGGAAATTCAGAATCTTCTAAATGCTGGTTTTATTAGAACAGCAAGATACATAGAATGGCTATCAAATATTGTTCCTGTTATTAAGAAGAATGGGAAAATTAGGGTTTGCATTGATTTCAGAAACTTGAATACTGCAACCCCTAAAGATGAATACCCAATGCCTATAGTAGATATGCTTGTGGATAGTTCTGCAGGTCATAAAATTTTGTCTATTATGGATGGACATTCAGGGTATAATCAAATTTGCATAGCCGAAGAAGATGTTCATAAAACTGCATTTAGAGCCCCAGGCAACCTTGGGACCTTCGAATGGGTCAAAATGCCTTTTGGGCTCAAAAATGCTGGGGCTACTTATCAAAGAGCTATGAACACTATCTTCCATGAGATAATTGGGGGTTTTCTAGAATGCTACATAGACGACATTATTGTCAAATCAAAATCTATTGATGATCATGTAGAACATTTGAAAACTGCCTTTTCAAAATTGAAGCATTATCAACTAAAATTGAATCATGCTAAATGTACTTTTGGAGTGACATCAGGTAACTTTTTAGGATATCTAGTTCACATCAAAGGTATTCAAGTTGATAACAATAAAGCTAAAGATATTATTGAAGCAAAACCTCCTTCGAATAAGAAGGAGCTTCAAAGGTTTCTTGGTCAGTTGAATTTTCTTCGAAGGTTTATATCTAACACTGCAGGGAAAACTAAAGTCTTTTCTTCCTTATTGAAATTGAAGGATGGAGAGGACTTCGAATGGGCTAAGGAGCATGATGATGCTTTCAAGACCATCAAGGAGTACTTGATCAATCCACCAGTTCTTGTTCCACCCAAAAAGGGAGAGCCTGTTAAATTGTATTTGGCAGCAAACCATGACTCAATTGGAGTTCTATTGGCTCAAGATAATGAAGAAGGAAAGGAGCAAGCTATCTATTATCTAAGTAGGTTTCTTAATGATTGTGAAAGTAGGTATTCTGCAGTAGAAAAGTTATGTTTAACTTTGTTTTTTGCTTCGAAGAAACTCAGGTACTATATGATGCCTAGAGTAACTTATGTAATTTCCCAGACAGATGTTATGAAGTATATGTTGTCTCAACCTGTGCTTAGTGGCAGAATTGGGAAATGGATTGTATCTTTAATTGAATTCAATCTAGAATATGTTCCTCAAAAATCAGTTAAGGGGTAAGCTCTGGCTAATTTTTTAGCTGATCATCCAAATGGAATTGAGACTCCTGAGATAACAGATGTTGATGTCGTAACAATTAAACCATGGAAGATGTGGTTCGATGGTTCGAAAACATTTCAAATGGCTGGAATTGGAGTTGTTTTGGAGTCCCCTCAAGGTTCGAAAACCAAATTTGGATTTCAAATAAATGAAGGGGAATGCACCAACAACCAAGCAGAGTATGAAGCCTTAGTTATGGGGCTAGAGCTGTTGCTTACTTTAAAGATTGACATAGTTGAAGTGTTTGGAGACTCTCAGTTGGTGATAAACCAGGTGAAAGGAGATTTTGGTTGCCATAGTGTTGGTTTAATACCTTATCATCAATATGTGAAGTTGTTAGTTAAGCAGTTTCATATGATTACTTTCACCTATGTACCAAGATTCTTTAATGAAGAAGCAGATGCAGTGGCACAAAGAGCATCAGGATTTAAATTTATCACTGATGACAACAAAGAGTTTTGTCAGTTAACTCTAAGGAAATCCTTAACAATGCTCAAAGATAGATATACTGATTTCGAAGTATGTGAAATCACCACTCCTCCTAGTTCGAACGATTGGAGACAATCATTGATTGATTATCTAACAAAGTCTGATGCTAAAACAGATAAAGCAACAAGGTTGAGATCTGTTAATTACATTATGTACAATGGAGAGCTGTTCAAGAGAGGAGCAGATGGTTTGTTGCTTAAATGTCTAAGCAAGGTTGATGCCTTTAAAGTCATGGCAGAAGTCCATGAAGGTATTTGTGGAGCTCATCAAGCAGGAGTCAAGATGAGATGGTTAATTCGAAGGTATGAATATTATTGGCCTACCATCCATAAAGATTGTATTGATTATGCAAAGGGATGCCAAGCTTGTCAAAAGACAGGACCTCTCGTTTACTCACCATGCATTCAATTACAAGTATGTAGTTAAGCCTTGGCCATTTAGAGGATGGGCCATGGATATGATTGGCATGATCTACCCCCGCTTCTGAAGTGGTGATAAGTTCATTTTAGTTGCCACTGATTACTTTACTAAATGGGTGGAGGCTCAAGCTTTTGAGAATGTATCTCAAGAACAAGTAATTGGATTCATTAAGAATATTGTATACAGATTTGGATCTCCAGAAACCATAACAGTGGATAATGGTTCCATCTTCGAAGGCAGAGCAGTAAAAGCTTTTACAGCTTCTCATGGGGTTTCTTTGATCAACTCTACTCCTTACTATGCTCAGTCAAATGGTCAGGCAGAATCAACCAATAAGATTATCAAAATAGGTATTCAAAGAATGGTTGATAGAAACCCAGAAGAATGGCCAAGTTTACTCTTAAATGTACTATGGGCATATCGAACCACTAGAAGAACCAATTACAAGTACTACTCCTTTTTGCTCTAACTTATGGGCATGATCTTTTTTTTACCAATGGAAATTGTAGTGAGATCACAGGAGTTGCTTCTCAAAATAACCTAAATATTGGGGCATACCATCAAGCAATGCATATGGAGCTAGAAGGGATGGATGAAGAAAGAATTAAGGCTCTAAATCAAATACTGCTACAAAAGTCAAGAGTAGCTAGAAGTTACAACAAGAAAGTGGCTGTTCGAAGCTTTGATATAGGTGATTTAGTATGGAAAGTGGTGTTACCTATCAAAGAAAGAAAGCAAGGACTTGGAAAGTGGGCCCCAAATTGGGAAGGGCCTTTTCAAATTCATAGAGTCCTTAAAAGAGGGGCATATCATTTGAAAGACTTAAATGGTTATGTTCATAGAAGAAAGATCAATGGAAGATATCTGAAGGCCTATTTCCCAACCATTTGGGAGTCCTTTAGTAGAAGATGAAATAAAATCAGTTTATCTTCTGTTTTGCTTGTGCTGTTCAAGATCAATTGTAAGGAACAAGCAGATAAAATGGTTCGAAGCTTTAATGCTAAATAATGAGATCAACATTCCAAGCAGTCATAAAGTAATGAAATTCAGAGGAAAATAAACATTTCATTCATTACTTAGAAACTGTGCAATTGTATCTTTTAGGTCACTCCATACATGAGCACCTCTAGTACAAACGAAGTCATAAAATTCCTTTTGATTAGAGGTTTGTTGCAGTTGAGACTTAAGGTCTTTGATGATTGCAACTGTTGAAGAAGCTTGGTTCATAGAAGACTGTATATTAAAAGAGGTCTGGTCAATTTCTCTTCTAACTTGAAGTAAAGCTTCTTCTAGTCGACCTTCTTCTTCTTTCAGATAATGAAGTTTCTTAACATCTTGATCATAAGAAGAAACCACACTTCGAGCTTCATCATCTGCATTAGATAAGGCTGCTGTCAAGCTCTCTCTCAGGAGATGCCTTTCTTGAACCTCACAAAGTTGTTGAGCCTTCACTTGAAACTCAACAGCCTTATTCAAAAGCTGTTTGTGAAGCTCTTGAGAAGCGTGTTTCAAGATTCGTGCTTGACAAAGAGATATCCAAATGCGCCTTTAAATCTCCCTCAGCCAGGTTTTCAAAGTCCAACTTTGAAAGCTGCTGGAAGATCTCCTTCAATTCTTGAACCTCATCTGGAGAGAAAGTTGGTTTTACCAACCTGAAAAGGGATAAAACGTATTGAACTTTGAGTTGGTTGATGGGAGATTCAGGAAAAGAAATTGGAGCCTTGGGATTGGTGATTCTTTGGCAGAAATCACTCACTCTTGATTTGTACTGCTCCAGTGAAGAAGTGTCACAAACAGAAATGCTAGTAGAAGCACCAAATTCCTGTTGAGAGAAAGGGATGAGCATAGTTAAGCTTGATCTTTTGAAGGAAATGTGATGGCCATAAAGTTTAGATAGTCATAATATAGAGTACCTCAATTGGATGGGTTTGTCTTAGAGGAAGCTGATCTGTAGGAGTGTCAGTTCTTGGGACTGGATCAAGACCTGCTTCCTCAACCACTATCTCAGGTTGATCAATGATTTTAACAGTGGAGATGCTTGGTGCAATCTTAGGAAATAAACTCATGTCATCCTTTGAGGTAGAAACTTCGAATTGAACAGGGAAATCAGCAATATGTGGCTCAGGAACAGCCTAAGGTTCAGAAATTGTTTCCTGTGGGAGACTCTTGCTCAGTGGAGTAGGGATATGAGCTTCAGTTGTTTGGTAGGGCAAGTCAAGCTTTGATTGAGGGTCTACAGCTTCAGGCCCATGTGCTTGTATAGGTGATTTAGAAGCTTCAGCATGCTTGCGCTTTGTCCTCCTTTCTGAAAATAGATCAACATATAAAATTGAGAAATGTGAAAGTAAATCCAAAGGGCCATGGTGCAATTAAAAACATAACAACTTACCCTTCACAAATTGGCCTATGGTAATGTCTTCTATCTTTTCTCCTTCTTCTGGTTCTTCAGTTAATATTATTCTTCTCCGTTTCGAAGCCTCATAAACTTCAGCAGATTTGGCCTCTTCTTGGCTAAGTTTTTTCTTTGATGCTAAAGTTTCTTCTTTGGTTTTGAAAGGACAAGAAAGTAATGGTTAGTAAAAGAGCACAAAGTTAACAGATTAGATGAGATAAAAGAGATACTTGACTTGAACACGGAGAAACGCGAAGTCCAGCAGTCTCTCTCACTTTTCTCACCTTTTTCTTAGGGATAGATTCTGCAAGATGAATAGTAAGTAAGAATCAGAAAAGAATTAAAGTTGTTGAAATCACACAAACAATAAGAGATTCACCTGATGGAGGAGGAGGGGTTCTTGTTTGATGAGATCTAGTCACAATTTGTGGTATTGATCGAAGTGGTTTAACATTTAAAGAGACAGGTATCAAAGCAGAAGATTGTATATCTGGTGTTGTTTCCCTTTGTTCTTGCTGGGATTTGCTTCTTCTTTGAACACCAAATCCATCATCTGATACAGAAAGTGAACTAGAATGCGTCTCACCTTCATGTGTAATAGGACACCCAATATGGTTTGCAAAACCTTGTGCTAGGGGTCTGTCAGTGTATAGATCCATAAGGTTATGCCACCAACGGGAAAAGTTAGTGAAAATGGGACTGTCCATTGAGAATTGGAAGGGCTTGAAGGTAGCTCTAGATTTTCTATACCCCACATTTATACGTGAAAGTACATTCTTATCCACTTTCTTTCTAACATAAAGAGGAACATTAACTTCTCCGGGATAAGGACATGGAATGGCTTGTACCATACCAAACTGTCTGGCAAACTGAGCAGGACAATAAGTCTCACAGTGAGTCTGTCTGCAGCCACCAACAATCCCACCTATGAAAAGTTCTCTTGGAAGTAAAATACTTCCCCAAGCGGCAGCAAAGGTATTTGCACCTCTATTTTTCATCATTTCTTTTATCCAGGAGGGCCCAATACTCCAGTCAGTGAAAGGTCAAAATTCTGTTTCTTCTTTATCTTCCCTCATTTTGAGAAAATATTGCAGATATTCAACCAATGTTAAGGGTTTGGTAGCCATAACTCTAAATTTATCCCCATAAACATTAACAGGTTCTGAAATAGCAACTTCGAATGTTGGAAAATACGCCAGAATCCACAGTTGTAAGAACCAAAGAGGGCCCCCTACGTTAAACATAAGTGGTTTCGATTGGCTGTCAGATCCTATCTTATAAACGTATCCCAAGAAGTGTGAAGCCAAGTCAAACTTCTGACCCTGAGAAAGGCAATATGCCAAAAGGGCAAATTCAAGCATAATCTTCTTACCACTGTGACAGAAGATCATTTTACAGAAGGTGTACAGAAGATATGCAAAAAACTCTCTATCAGATACTCCATCTTCGAATTTGGCCTCATTTCTAAGAAACCTTCCATATGAGGCGTGTGAGCCTGAGGTTTTCATGATTGTCAAGGGCGGAACGTCGATGGACTTGGAAATATCAACCATTGGACCAAATGGGGGAAGTCCAGTGAGAAATGATACGTCTAAAACCGTGGGAGCCATCATCCCGCAGTTAAATCGGAAATAATTAAATGACGAATCCCAAAAAGCTAGGGCAACGTGTATAAGTGCAGGGTTTTGGGGAATACCATTTCGAAGCAGAGCGATAATGTGCCAGAGTCCAATCTCCTCCAAATCAGTCCTCTTATACTTTGAAATATGGTCAGTCCATTCACCCCAATCATTATCCTGAACTGGCTAGCATACAAAGTTCCTTGTAGGCCATTCTGCAAAATTTAGTTCCTGATCCTTTATAAGCCTACCTTCTTCTAAGATAGGGTAGCATGACGTAAACTTGAGAGGCAGATCGAAGAATGCAGGCCCTAAAATGTGGGTATCAGTTCTATCAGGGTTCGTTATGAAGACTTGGTTATGTAAATCGCCGCCTGAGTTTGACATCTCTTCTTCAACGTATCTTCGAAGAACAAGCGAAGAGGTGCCCATTTGGTTAACACTTTCAGAAGCCATGGATGTAGTGGTGAGAGAGAAAGAGAGGGAGAGAAAAGTATTTGAAAGCTTGAACGCGTAATGAAAACGTTCCAAGCCCTAGATTTTATATGTTACGAGAAAGTGGTGCAGCGTTTCGGGCCAAGTATCCGTTTTAAAGTTATTGGGCCTATGATTATTTTTTCGGCCCACGTTTAGTTTCAACGTTTGGTTGATAATTATTTTTAGATTTTTAAATCATTTCATGCTTCGAACCATTCTATTGGTTTATTCTCATGAAATGTATTTTATCAATTTTTGCTTAAAAGTTCGAACTGGTTTAAAGCATAATTAGGTGCTTCGAAAAGCATTTAAGAGTGTATAGCAAACTATAGAGAGAACTGATATTTCATAAAACTTCAGATAAAAAGAAAGTACATGCTATAAAATCCTATTACACAGAGGGGACTAAGCATCTACTGGTAGCGAAGCAACTGTTGGAGTAGGAATGACTTGGAAATAATGAGGAAAGCTCCAAGTCACTAAGGCATGGAATCGTGCCCAAGTGAAGCTAAAAAATTCCTTTTCCATCATTCTAACTCTGTTTTCTTCATCAAATTTGAGCTTCTTCTCAACCAATGGCCTGATTTTCAAAACCAGAGTCTTGGCTTTGACTTCGAACTTGGCCAATTTGAGAGCATTTCTTTTCACGTGACTTTTAAACCTCCTTCGAAGCCTTTTTGAAACGTTAGTAGGCATGTCGAAGGAACGCCCTTTAAGGTTCTCCACCTTTTTATGAAGTTTGGAGATCTGATCATGAAGCACTTCGTAATCACTAAGGTCTTGATTAAATCCAAATGAAGCAGCGTTGTTCTTCATCCACATTCGAAGCAGAGGAAGCTGACTCAGAAAAGAGTGAAGGAAAGGGCTAATTTGGATGTTAAATTGAAGAGTTTCACAAGCCCATAAAAAGTTCTTAAAAGGAACATCCTCTTCAAGAATACTTACATCCAAAAACGCAAAAGCAGCCAATAGTTCTTTGGCTTTGAGGGAATCAGAATGGGGATAAAACGAATAAGAAAGGTTAGCATGATAAGGAGTAGGATCGAACTTGATATTCTTTAGCTCTTCGAACCAATCCGTATTCTCGGGAAGGTCTCGAAGGGAAAGATTGGCAGGATCAATGAAGTTTCCTTCGAAATGAGGCCTTCGAAATGAGGCCTTCGAACCTCATGCAACCAGTATATGAATTGAGTACTAGCCCTTTGCTTAAGCTCTCCATACCCAGCAAAGCCTGACCTTTCATCTTCATGAACTTTAAAGAAGCCAGGGGTTAAACAAGTGGCTATGAGGCTGTCAAGCAGCATTATGTTGGGATCTCGTCTGATGAAAGGGGATAAGTATTTGCTCATAGCCAATGAACGATAATGGCTCCAGCCTTTATAGCCGCGCAGATCATCCATTCTTACCACCACTATCTCAGATGGTAAACCTCATAGAAAGGGTTTATGAGTAGGAGGAGATGGAGGATTCCATGGGTCAATGGGCTCAGAAGTTTCTACTTGAGCCACTGTATAAGATCGATCCCTTCGAATCTCACCAACAATTGGCGTCACAATGTTTCTAGTATCAGTAGAAGTTGAATCATTTAGAACCAGATTTTCGAAGGCATTTTGAGTGCTAGAAATATCAGCCATGGTTAAATTAAGATGAAGATCGGTTTACAAAGGAAATTGGTGATTGATTTTTGCTAGTGATTAAGTCCTTTTATAAACAGAGTTGTTAGTTTAAACGATTCAAATTCTAGCAAAATGGAGAACGTGGGTTTTAACTGCCCACTATCCATGAATCTCTCATGAGAACGAAGAGATTTATTGTTAACTGCATCGTGGAGTGTGATTAGAACTGCCAATAACTTCTGCTTCGGAAGCTTACGGGAATTCGAAGCGGCAAATGGCACATTAACACTTATTCAAATCCTTTGAACAAAGATGTTAATGTGGGGGGTATGTTTACATCTAAAATTAACCAATCCAATGATTAATTGACACGTAATCAAGAGTGCCAAACATTGGCAATTACTCGTCGATACAGACACACTGGATTAAAAGAACATATTTGAGTGAATACGATGTCGTATCGTGTTCAAATATAAAAACGGTTATTAGCAGTTACGAACCATCGTTATTGGAAAGAATTGACCTCAAAGCTATGGGATTAACTGTTAAATATATAAGTTCCACGTGTGAACTTGGGAAACAAGGCAAATTGGCAGTTATAACACGTGGAATACTTATAGAAAGACAGTTATTCATCTTAACGCTTAATCATTTGAGTTTGTTTAAACAACTGTATAGATTCAAAATCAAAGCTTTTAGAGGAAGATTTAGAAGAATTTAAATTCAGACGTGGAGGAAGGAGCAACTGCCAACTCGAGGAGTGGAAGTTAGAGTTCGAAGCAAGCCGATGTTCAAATTCATTGAGCGGGAAGTTCAAATCGCAAGCAGCATCTATAAATAGAAGAAATCAAAGAGTGAAAAAACCCCGGACAAATCTTCAACAAACAGCTATCAAAAAACTGATGCTTGGTTTGTTCATTGGCAAAGTAGTTTAGGACTTCGAACTCAGTTCGATTTAGTTTAGGATCTCGAACACAGTTCGAAGTAGATTAGGAAGTAGATTAGGAAGTAGTTAGGATTAATTTCGATTGTTCCTGTAACAATCACCCCTATCCCGATTGTTCCTGTAGCAATCAACCGTTCGAAGTTTCTTGTATTTGAAGCTGGAGACAATTTCGAAGTAAGTTTATCTTTGATTCATTAATCGAAGTGACTTGTTTCTTTTTTGTTCTTCGATTTCCTAAGTTTGTTGGTTTACATTTCTTCACTTGTTGAAAAAATCCTCTTAATTGAGGTAATTGAACCAATAAAACACAATCGTCTGATTAGATTTGGTTTTTCCAAAGTTAATCTGAGGGAGGAGATTCAAACTTTCTCTGGCACGCTCGCACATAATTATTTTTCATTGCAAAGAAGTAAAAGAACCAAACAACTCTCGAACCAAATCCTTGCACTCATATTAGTCGAGTGAGGGGTAGTTTTCAACCTGAGGGTAATTTTGTCAATCAATCTACTGATGTCACGTATGTAGAATTATTATTTTCCTTGTCATCCATGAAGTGATTTCCAATAAATGTGCCATGAAAGTGGAATATTTTGTCCTTTTTACCTCTGAAACGTAATTCCCCCTTTATTCAATTACCTCATGGGCCCAGGCTATTTCTTCAACATGCTGATGATTGAAGCCCATTTTATCACGAAACCGAAAAGAGCATAAAATACACCAACTTCCTCAATGACAAATTTTCCCCTGACCTACGAGAAATTCTGGTAACTCCCCCATTAAAGACTGCCTCCTTAATCAAAGTTGATTAAATGTACCATAACCTCCATAGGCTCCCTTGTCAAAAAATTAGTGCAAGAAAACTATTCCCCAAAAAATTATAGTGAAGAAAGGTAAAGGAAACTGTGAGAAGTATTTGCCTCTATATACTCATTTGACATAATAAATTTAAGAGAAACTTGAAGAGAATCTTTTAATTATGTAAAAACTTGCGTAGAAATAAGATTCCTACAAAATCTTGTATTTGCAGGATAAATTTTTAAGAAAAGCTAAACGGTATTGGACCAACTAGCGATGCTGTGCTCCCAACAAATTTTCTACTAAGCGAACACATTAAATATGTGGAAACGTTCATGTACTTCCTTGCAACTAAACAAGGCCTTGCATATGGTGACATGGAGAAAAATGCCTTCTTACCCTTTTACCTCATGCCCTTTAACCCCTCGCCTCTATTCTATATTTGGTTCTCATTCCTTCCATTTTTTTTGGTTCAAAGCAAGATTATTTCCTTCAAAATCCTAAAGGATTAAATTTTAGACACCATTTGGTAACACTGCAAAGGGTGGAGGGGGAAGGGATCGATCCTAGGTACAAATAGCCAAGAAATTTGTACTAGTATTGGCGAAATCATTACACCAAGAAAATGAAAAAATTCAAGAGCCTAGAAGCATAGCATCAGTTACAATAGTTTGGCTCTCTGACCTCTTTTTGTTCATTTTATTACCATTTCATCATCTCATTTTTCACCTTGATAACACATAATTTACCACCAGCTCTACCAAATAACAACATAGACCGCCAAATCTCTAAGTTAAATAACGCACGTCATATTCAACGACAATGTCTTGAATTTCATAGTATTTTGGACGACTTTGTCGTCGAGAGCTTCTTCTAAATCATTGACTAATGTAGCCAACCTCTCTAAATCATTGACTAGTGTAGCTTCTTACTTCGAAATCATTATATGTATAATACACTGTCCCCTCCTACAAGAAAACGTTACATGGATATAAATATATCTATATTACAACTAGAGGAAACTTGAGGTATGTAGCCTGTAGGTGTAATATATTGAATATTAATATCATCCTCAAGAAAACATTACGTGTTGCAATACTTTGGATTGTCCCAATTTAATACTGTAAATTGAAGGCTGCATATAGCAAACAAATTAAAAAGAGATTACAACTCTACTACTAAGAATCTGATATAAGTCTCCAGAAATCTAATGTACCAATCACGATGTCATCAGTGATATAACACGTTCTAATGGCTTGTTTGCCTATCATTTGTATCTTATTGTTCTATTTGCTTATTTTATGTTTCAATATAGATGCGATTTGTGATTAGATGTGGACACCAAATATATATATATATATATATATATATATATATATATATATATAGAGAGAGAGAGAGAGAGAGAGAGAGAGAGAGAGAGAGAGAGAGAGAGAGAGAGAGAGAGAGAGAGAGAGAGAGACAATAAGCTATTTTGTCCCTCTTACAAGTAAACATTATATGTATAATACATTGTCCCCTCCTACAAGAAAGATTTTTTTTTTATTTGGCAGGACAAAGGGTCCATGATCGCATGACTGGATCATGAAACATCCTTGAGAGTGTTCTCGTGAGAACAAGAAAGATTTAAATATGGTGAAAAAACCCTTTCTCACACCCTAAAGAATTAAATTTTAGAGACCATTTGGTAACACTGTAAGGGGTGGAGGGGGAAGGGATCGATCCTAGGTTGGCCTTTGTACGTAGCCAAGAAATTTGTACAACTGTTGGAACTTGTGGCTCATATGGTGTGTATGAGAGGCACTGAGAAGTTCCCGGTATCGATAAGCAAGCTGGGAAGCATTTTGGAGGTGTCGGTATCGATACAGGAGTTTCCATGTATCGATACCGAGAGGCTTAAAACAATCGGTGAACGGTGTTACAAGGGCATTATAGGTATTTAGGCTATAATGCGAATTAGGGTTGGAATAGAAGTGACAGCCATATATAAACTCTCTATTGTAAAACCCTATGAATAGAGATCATCAATAAACGACTATTCTGTGTGCTCTCATGGACGTATCCAATTTTGGGGAACCACGTATAACTCTGTGTCAATTCTTTTACTGTTTATACTCGTATATCGTGTGCGTGTGTGATTCGATCCTAACAAAGTGGTATCAGAGCTCGGGTCTGATTAAACACGCGAAGAACGATGCCTTCGAGTTCTTCTGTTATGAAGTTCGATGTGATGAAGTTCGACGGAACTAGCAATTTCGGACTTTGGCAACAGAGGATAAAGGATTTCTTGGTACAGCAGGGATTGGTGAAGGCGTTGAAGAAAAAACCAGAGGCCATGTCGAGTGACGATTGGGATGAACTCCAGATGAAGGCGGTGAGTACGATTCGTCTGTGTCTTGCAGACAATGTTATGTATCATGTGATTGGTGATGAATCGCCGGCTGGGATTTGGTTGAAACTGGAGAGAAGGTATATGTCTAAGTCGTTGATGAATAAACTGTTTTTGAAGCAGAAACTGTTTGGGTTAAAGATAATCGAGGGTTCCGACCTTATTCAACATATTAATACGTTCAATCAGATTATTAGCGATCTGCTAAGGATTGAAGTGAATTTTGACGAGGAAGACCAAGCGCTGATGTTGTTATGTTCTTTACCGGGTTCTATGGAGACTCTCGTTACAACCCTACTCTGGGGGAAAGAAAACCAAGAATTGGAGGAAGTCACGGCAGCCCTGCTTGCGTACAATCAACGCAGGCAACAGATCGAGGGTATTTCTGGTGAAGGGCTGGTGGCAAAAAGGGGAGAGGAACGTAGCAGAAAATCGAAAAGGGGAAGGGCAGGGGCGTGTGGGAAGTCAAAGTCAAGGGGCTGGACTCCCGAGCCAAAGGAGTTAAAGTGTTATAAGTGTCACGAAATAGGACACTTCAAGAAAGACTGTCCGTACAGGAAGAAGAATGGGGAAAAGGAACCTAGAAAAAAGCTGGACCATCGAAATCTGCAAACGTTGTGGAGTCATCGGATGGTTGTGAATTGTGATGGTTATATGTTGTCGGTTTCAACAGACGCAAAGCACGGGGCAGACTCATGGATTCTGGACTCAACGTGTTCTTTTCACATGTCGCCTAATAGGGAGTGGTTCGACATGTACAGGTCAGTGAATTGTGGTATTGTTCTAATGGGTAATGATGCAACATGTAATGTCATTGGAATAGGCACAATGAAGATTAGAATGTCTGATGGTGTTGTGAGAACTCTTGGTGATGTTAGGCATGTTCCAGGTTTAAGGAAGAATTTGATTTCGTTGGGAACCTTAGACTTGAATGGCTGTGAGTATAAAGCAGGTGGTGGAGTCATGAGGGTAACGAAGGGTGCTCTGGTCATTATGAAAGCTTCTAAGGTTGGTGGGAATAGCTATCGTTTGATAGGGAGTACAGTTGTAGGTGGAGCTGCTGCCACTACAGCTGAGGATACTGATGATACCTTGTTGTGGCATATGCGGCTGGGGCATATGGGGGAACGTGGGATGCTGGAATTACATAAAAGGAAGCTGTTGAAAGGGGTAAAATTGTGCAAACTTGATTTCTGCAGTTCTGTGTTTTGGGAAAACAGTGTAAGGTGCAATTTAGGCATGTAGTGAACAAAACTAAGGGAATACTTGACTACGTGCATTCTGATGTTTGGGGGCCAGTGAGGGTAGCTTCGAAAGCGGGATCTCTGTATTTCGTGACCTTTATCGATGATTTTTCGAGGAAAGTTTGGGTGTACTTCATGCGGCACAAGTCTGAGGTTTTTGAAAAATTTAGAGTGTGGAAAGCTGAAGTGGAAAATCAAACAGGGAGACAAATTAAATGCCTCAGAACAAACAATGGGAAAGAGTATAGGTATGGGCCTTTTCTGAAGTTTTGTGAGGAGCATGGGATTCAGCGGCACTGGACTATTAGGAAGACACCACAGGAAAATGGGGTGACAGAGAATGAATAGAACTATAGCAGAGAGGGCACGGTGTATCAAGTTGAATGCAGGTCTTCCGAGAAATTTCTGGGCTGAAGGAGTGAGTATGGCAGTTTTTATTATAAAAAGGTCGCCGAGTACTGCTCTGGATAGTAAGGTAGCGTAGGAGGTGTGGACAGAGAAAGAGGTAGATTACTCAGGTATGAAGATATTTGGTTGTCCAGCCTATGTTCATGTTCCAGGTGATGAGAGGTCAAAGCTTGATGCAAAGTTCAAACAATGCATCTTTCTTGGGTATGAGAAAGGTGTGAAGGGGTACAAGCTATGGGATCCCGAATCAAAGAAAGTGGCAATCAGTAGGGATGTGGTATTTGATGAAGCTTCTATGGTCAAAGCACATCAGGGGGTTCAGAAAACCGAGGGTGGAGAGGACACCATCAAATAGCAACAGGATGTACAGATTGAGCTGAAAAGTTGTTACACTGGCAATCCACCGCCAGTGGGACAGGTTGAGGAACAGCAGGAAAACATAGCTACAGGGAGACCCAGGCGCACTATCAAACCACCAGAGAGGTATGGATTTGAGGATATGGTTTCATATGCACTATCAACCACTAGTAGGGATCCGTCTACTTTTCTGGATGATGTCATTAGTCCTGAAAAGGACAGATGGATGGAAGCCATGGTGGAAGAGATGGAATCATTGAAAAAGAATAAGACTTGGGAGTTGACTGAATTGCCCGAGGGAAAGAAAACAATGGGTTGCAAATGGATATACAAGAAGAAAGAGGCTGTGTCAGAAAAGGAAAGGGAGAGGTTCAAGGCTTGATTAGTTGCAAAAGGGTACTCACAAAGGAAATGGATTGATTATGATGAGGTATTTTCTTCAGTGGTGAGGCATACTTCAATCAGGATTATCTTGGCATTGGTGGCTAGCTATGATTTGGAGTTAGAATAGCTGGATGTGAAAATAGCTTTTCTCCATGGTGATTTGGAGGAAGTTATATTCATGGAGCAGCCTGAGGGGTTCAAGCAGCCAGAGACTGAGCACTTGGTCTGGAGGTTGAAGAAGTTGCTATATGGGCTGAAGCAGTCTCCGAGACAATGGTATAAAAGGTTTGATTCGTTCATGATTCGGATTGGGTTCACACGCTATGAGTATGATTGTTGCATTTATGTTAAGAGTCTTGATGATGATTCCTATATTTTTCTGTTACTTTATGTGGATGATATGCTTATTGCTGCGAAAAGTATGGTAGAAGTCAACAGGTTGAAAACCATATTGGGAAAGGAGTTTGACATGAAAGATTTGGGTGCTGCTAGGAAAATACTTGGGATGGAGTTTCGCAGGGATAGGTCAGCTAGTAAGCTGTGGTTGTCCCAGAAGGATTACGTGGGAAAAGTGTTGGAGAGGTTTAGTATGACAAATGCTAAACAGGTCAGCACTCCATTGGCGGGTCATTTCAGGTTGTCTACAGCGCAGTGTCCGAAATCAGTTGAAGAGATTCAGGATATATATGTCAAACGTACCTTATGCGAGTGCAGTTGGTTGTTTGATGTATGCAATGGTATGTACAAGACCCGATTTGGCACATGCACAAGGCAAAGGATGATGAGCAAGTACATGGCAAATCCAGCAGAGCAATCGGAAAGCGGTCAAGTGGATATTCAGATACTTGAGAGGTACTGCAGACCATGGGATTATGTTTGCTAGGCAACAGGATCAGATTTCAGTTGTGGGGTATGTAGATGCGGATTATGCTAGAGGGTTGGATGACAGGAGGTCTACAACAGGGTATGTGTTTACTTTGGTGGGTGGACCAATTTGTTGGAGATCCATGGTACAACCTCTAGTGGCTTTATCTACTATTGAATCTAAGTACATGGCAGTGACTGAGGCTGGGAAAGAAGTGATGTGGTTAAAGGGTTTTGTGAGAGAGCTGGGCATAGATCAAGGTGGAGTGCAGCTGTATTGTGATAGTCAGAGTGCCATTTATTTGGCAAAGCATCAAGTGTATCATGCGCGGACCAAACATATTGACATGAGATTTCACAAGGTGAGAGAGTTAATTGCTATGGGTGATGTCGTGTTGGAAAAGGTGCACACTTCTGAGAATGAAGCTGACATGTTGACAAAGACTGTTACCGCGGACAAGTTCAAGCATTGCTTGGACTTGGTTAATGTCTCCAGATGCTAGAAATGAGGCCTTCCTCCCAAAACTTGTTAGATCGATATGGTTATCTTCTGAATGGACGAGGATATTCGCTAAGGTGGAGATTGTTGGAACTTGTGGCTCATATGGTGTGTATGAGAGGCACCGGAGAAGTTTCGGTATCGATAAGCAAGCTAGGAAGCATTTTGGAAGTGTCGGTATCGTCACGGGGAGTTTCCCTGTATCGATACCGACGCAACAATGGGTGAACAGAATGTTTGGGTATCGATACAGGTATTTCCTTGTATCGATACCGAGAGGCTTAAAATAGTCGGTGAACGGTGTTATAAGGGCATTATAGGTATTCAGACTATAATGCGAATTAGGGTTGGAATAGAAGTGGCAGCCATATATAAACTCTCTATTGTAAAACCCTATGAACAGAGATCATCAATAAATGACTATTTTGTGTGCTCCCATGGATGTACCCAGTTTTGGGGAACCACGTATATCTTTGTGTCAATTCTTTTACTGTTTATACTCATATATCGTGTGCGTATGTGATTCGATCCTAACAAATACTATTGGCGAAACGATTACACCAAGAAAATGAAAAAAATAAATAAATCAAGAGCCTATCAGAAGCATAGCATCAGTTACAATAGTATGACTCTCTTACCTCTTTTTGTTCTTTTTCTTACCATTTCATCGTCTTTTTCTTTACCATGATAACACATAATTTACCACCTGCTCTACCAAATAGCATCATAGACCGCCAAATTTGTAAGTTAAATAATGCATGTTGCATCCAATGACAATGTCTACAATAGTATAGCATTTTGGACGAACTTTTTCTTCGAGAGCTTCTTACTTCTAAATCATTGACTAATGGAGCCAACCTCTCTTGTTGCGTGCTTTAGCATTCGTGACTGCTTTTTGGAGAGAACTTTTGCACGATAGGAGGGTAGGTGTTTAAAGATGGCTAAAACTGGCATTTATTTCTGACTTACTGACAAACCAGACGGGGGAGTTGCGTTGTGACTAATACTATAAACCTTGGGAAAGAGAGTGTTATTTTAAGGTCGTGTGTAATAATGTAATTGATGTTGAGAGTCAACACTTGACTCTCCATAGATCATAGATCTAGAATCCTCCATAATAGAATAGAGAATTCTAGAATAGTCCGGAAGGTTCGAGGGTATTCTAGAGAATTCTAGAATAATGGAGAACTCTCTAGAAGGTTGAAGAATAATCTTGATAAATCTAGAATGGTCTAGAATATTCTAGATATTTCTGGAAGATTATAGAAGTAGAGGAACCTAGAGAGTTCTGGAATATTCAATAAGGTTATGGAAGACTCCACTACATGCTAGACTTGTGTGGAGAGTTCTAGAATGTTGTGGTGGTGTTGTGAGGAAGTACCACCTTGGTGGTGATGAAAACACCCCTTGGGTGGGAGAGTACTCAAGTGGGGGAGAGACCACCTAATAAGTGAGTACAAAGAGTGTGTCTAGATATTGTAAGTGTCAAGTGAGAGTTATATGTATCTTCGTGTGAGTGTTGTCAAGTGACGTGAGTGCCAAATGTATGCACAAAAGTTAGCATATACAATAAAAGATTTTATTTATTCTGCTGCATCGTACTCTAGAATTGATGGACACTTCAGGGAGATGTGTCAAACTATCAATATGATTTAGAAGTCCCTCCTACAAGAAAACATTACGTGTTGCAATATTTAACACTCCCTCTTGTTTCACCCATAGCTTCAGAACTTCCTACCACCACCGGATATATCCATCAAAGCACAGGCCTTTGATTTCTCCACGACCTTGTTCGAAGTAGGATTCGGAGGAGGAGACGAGAACCACTCGACCAGGATTTTGGGGTCAGCTCATCTGTAACTCAATCTCCAAGGACTAATTACCGTCCACTTGAGAAGAAAAAAACGAGAAGGAGAAAGTTTCGAGGTGGTTGTCTTCAACAAGAGAAACCAGAGGTCAAACCTAGATATATATATATAGTAGGATTACAGTTTTATGGAGGACATTGTACGACTAGCGTGGAATTCTGTTTGGCTTTTGGGAGATGAAATCAGAGAAAAATTTGGATTCGGAAGAAAATGTACATCTGGGTTCTCAGCTTCTTCTACAGCTGAGGAAGTTACCGAAGGGATCGATGGAACTGGCCTCACTGCCATTGTTACAGGTCTCCCTATCCCTACATTAATGGACGTTTATGCTCATTTTCAATGGCGATTTGTAATTTGTTGGGCCGAACCATTTGTATACCCGCATCGATTACAATGAGTATATTTCGTAGGTATACATTGTTCCTTCATAGGTTTGGGTACATGTCTCCCTATCTCTAAGTTGCCGCTGTTTAATTTTATTTGCTTGCTTAAAAAAAGAATGATTGATGTCTTGAAATTTTAGGGATTTTTTCCAATCCTCCCGTGTATTTGTTTTAAAACAATCTGAGTATAGTTAGTACACAGTAGGAATATTTTGGATTCACGCAGGGACCGGGAAATCTTGCACCCCCTGGTTTGAAGTGCCTTTTTTATTTGATGGTTGATGATGTTGTTTTATTATATTTCCATGATTCAAGAAGATGGCTAGGTTAGAAATCTTTAGAAATCCTATGATTTATCTTCTAGTTAGAGTGGACTACAGTATGGTTATGTTGGTGGTAATGATGGAATTGGGGTTATCAACTCCAATGTTACTATCTGCATATGAGATCAATTGATTGGATATCAAATTGTCAACTTTTTGAACTTATTATGCAACTGTGTTGTGCCAACTGGTTGGTGTCTAAGAAGCATGTCGTTGGGGTACAAGTACTGGTATAATATGTTACAGCAAAACCTAAAAAATATATGATATGAGTACGGCTCTAGCAAATGTATTTCTATAATTTAGAGTGATGTATGACAAGTAATAATTACACATCAAACAAAGAAAATAGCTAAATGACTTGGGCAACTAGGAATATTAAGTCAAAAACAAAAACGCAAAACGTAAGGTGCGAATTAGAGTTTAATGCCACTGTATTAAAGAACCTATAGACCAAAAATCATTATTTTCGCATCATGCTAAGCATAGAAAAAGGAAGCTTTATCAACTTAGTTTCTTTCTGTGTTGGCCTATTGGGTACCGGTGCCAGTGAGTTATATGTAGGAGTGCAACAGGGTTTTAGAGGTACCCAATGCTTCATAGGTTGGAGTGGATGGGATTTGTATTTGTGTGTTTGAACCCATAATACGTCTTTTGCTTGAGTGGGCACACCTTATGGACACCTCCAGATACACACCTTTGAGGCAAGGGTGAAGTCCTACAGTGGTTTGGAATCACGGACGAATGCAAGATTTTGTGATGCAGGGCGCCTTATGAACTACAGAAAAGACGTGCAACAATCGAACACAAACAATAAAGTTTAGAGAAAACGCTCTCTAGACTCTTTTATCATTCAATAGTACTCAAAAAACTGTCTTGTCCTTAAGGCTTACAACTTATTATATAGGAAACTCGAAACCCTAATTGATTTTGCTCCGAAAAGGAAGCCAAATCAATAAAAACGCAAAATTACCAAAAATGAAAAATTCAAAAATAATATCAAAATAAAAAACTAGAGAAAATTCTAGAATGTTTCCCAAAAGCGCAACTTAATTCGAATTTTCCTTGCCCAAGTAATTGGCAAGTCAATATTTCTACTAATCCTACCATAATAAGTTGTTCTAAAATCATGAGATGTTAGCCCCTCCCAGTCCCCCAGTCATCGCTATGTGGGTCTCACCTCTTGGGGATTCACACAAAAGATTCCATATGAATAGGGTTGTGAATTTATGTAGTTTGATGGAGTAATATTTTTACTACTAATCTTTATAATGAGGAGGTCTTTTAAAACCTTGATATGCCTGGCGCCTCCAGCAGCCCCCCTTAGTCATATCTTCATACGACCCACCTCACTGTATTGCCTTGCAGAAGTGATGACTTTCCCCAGAATAAGTTCTGCTCTGTTCACGTACTAGCGTTTAAAGCTTATCTAATACTACATGTAGACTGGGCCGGCCTTGGGCAAGTTCCAAAAATGATGACTCAACAACAATTTTTATGGGGTAAAAAAACAAACAGTCACAATACGGGAAAAACAAAACTTTATGAAATACTAGTATACTACCAATGATTATATACGAAGACAATATATTTTCTCCCCAAAATACATGTCACCACACTAAGTCAAGAACGCATGAGTATCATGAGTATACATGTCACCACACTTGTCCATTTGAATATGTCACCACACCTGTTTCCCTTTTTGGGGATTAACTAATGCTTCTACATTTTGCTTCTTTTTTGTTTTCTCATAACTGGATAGTTGATGTCTAGGAGGCAAGATGAACCAAACTGAAAATAAAAAGAAGAGGTATTAAAGATCATTAATGAATGTGTATACTTCCCAAATAAAATATTACATGTTCATTCCAACAACAATAACATAACCCATTAAGTCCCCAATAATTTGGGGTATGGGTACATGATCCATTCCATATGCCTAAATGACTATATTATTATAACACCACATAATTGAAGCTTATATCAAATAATCCATCAATATCATTATATCAATATATAATTATTTTAACATATGCAAACAATATCCAATACACAACACACACAAAAATACAAGAGTCCATAAATGAGATTCAAGAAGGAAATTAATTTTGGCACTCCCCAAATTACTAACCACACTCCAAAAAGGGAGTGCCAAAATCAATCCCTATATGGACTTGATTTTGCCACTCTCTTTCTGGAGTGCGGTTAGTAATTTGGGGAGTGCCAAATCAATGCCCTTCAAGAAACTCACATTTTTGGAGACTTGCAATTTTGAGATCAAATCAAAGAGCAGTTTACTCCTTCGAAACTTCCATGATTCATATGATATGCCTTGTTTTACTTATACCACCTAGTCAATTTGGGCTTAATGAATATTTGGGCTTTGCGTTGTTGGGCTTAATGAGTGAGGGCCTTAAAACAATTTGGACTAGTCAATTTGGACTTCAAAAGACTCCTACCTAAACTAATACTAAAATTATTGGGAGGCCCCTTTTTTAAACTGTTTTTTGGTGCCCGATGGCCTGGGCCTCTTGGGCCTTGGGCAAGGACCGGGCCAGTATATAGACTTGTGATGTTTTCATAGCCTCATGTGTTCTTTGTCATCCGGTAGAACTTTGAATTTCCATAGCAAGGTAAAATGGGGATTCTATTGTTAGTATAACTTTGTTTACTAAGTTAAGGTCTTTTCTATTTCTAATTTGGTTGCATCAGTTGGTGTATTTTTCCCTTTTATACCAGTTTATAAGTTAATGAACCTTTTTTAAATCACAGGTTAATGAACCTTGTATCTGGATATTGTTATGTGTTTGTCATTAATCATGAGAAATCCCATGTTGGGACTAAAAACAATTCCTCAGATTCTACATTCCACAACAAAGTGAAATTCGGGATATCACACTGCTTATATATTTTTGTCAAAATTTTCAGGTGCATCAAGCGGTATTGGCACAGAGACTACACGTGTCCTTGCCTTACGTGGTGTACATGTAGTAATGGGTGTAAGAAATACAGATAGCGGTACAAAAGTGAAAGAAGATATACTAATGGAAAACCCCGATGCTAAGATAGATGTTATGGAGTTAGATCTCAGCTCAATGGCGTCTGTAAGGAAATTTGCTTCAGAATACAAGTCCTCGGGTCTTCCTTTGAACCTCCTCATGTAAGAATAATTGAAGTTTATTATACTATGCTGATGTCTCACTTAAGCTTTAGAGTTTTTCCTCTGAAAATGTATAAGACAAGTTAAAGTTCCTTATGGAACTATAGAAGGGATGAAATGTGTTTTTTTTAATGGAAAATTTTCGTTTGTTATTTGAAGTAACAATGCAGGGATAATGGGTACTCCTTTTATGCTTACGGAAGATAACATAGAACTGCAGTTTGGAACCAACCATATAGGTAAGAATTGTTAGTTGTTGATGTTTGTTTTTGTTGCAGTGCTACAAAATTATTTGCTCCATGGTTACAAATATTTGAAATTCATTGTGGCAATGGTGGATTTTAAATAACCCTTTGTGGAATCTAGAATGTGTTTGAGCTTCAAATTTTAGAAATTCTGATTTGAGTCCTTGAAATGGAGAAAATTCAATATCTTTATTCTTTCCAAGTGTACGACTGAATACTGATTAACAAAAAGATAAGTATTCAATTGGCTTGCTTCTTGTTTTTTCTGTTTACCTTGGTTTGGTTGAGTTTTGTCATTCAACCTTATTTAGAAATTGAGATCTTAGTATACCTTTTTTCCTAAATTTTTCTCACATATCTGTTCTTTTTCTCTTTTTATGAGGATAATTAAATCAGACGGGAAGTTTCTCTCTTTTTCCTTTCTGAAAGCAAGTTTATCTCCAATCGGAAATGACCAACACTTCTAATTCGCATTTGTGTCAGTGATTTTCGCAAAGCTCCTTCCCCAACATGTTTTGCTTTCTTGTAATATTTTCACTTTGTCAGATGCGCAAAACATTGCATGGATAAGAGTGTATTTTACCTTTTACAGGTCATTTTCTTTTGACGAATCTTTTATTGGAGACCATGAAAAATACAGCATGCGAAAGCCATAAAGAAGGAAGGATTGTTGTTGTGTCATCAGAAGGTCATCGATTCCCATACCGTGGAGGAATTCTTTTTGATAAAATTAATGATGAATCTAGGTAATCATTCACAACATCTTTTTTATGTATCTAATGAGTTTTCGCTAACTGGTCTATAAATCTGCGTAGAAATGTCTTGATTTTTGCTTTAGTGTTTACTAATATCAAGGCTTAAGTTTTTCTTTTAAAACTAGTAGTCTGCAATGGACATGGTATGGAAGAACAGAGGTTCCCTCCATATCAGCACAGACTGCAGAGTGTTCAACTTAGAGTGATAGTTTTGTCCTTGTCAAATGATTTTTGTCACTAGCAATAGTCTGCCCTTCGAAAAATTGAAGTTCTTTAGATCTCTTGAAGTTCATTGAAGATAAACTCATCTTCTTGTTTTTCTTTTGGTTCTTTCAGTTACCACGTCATATATGCATACGGAAAATCAAAACTTGCTAACATATTGCATGCCAATGCACTGGCAAAGCGCTTTAAGGTAATCAGCACACTCTGGTACTCAACTACCCAAGAAGTTGATATGAGGAAAAATGTTTTTAGTTGCAGATCATACTTATGCCAGTTGTTTTTTGGATTCCAAGAGAAAAATGTATGTCCCTTGAGGATTTGCTATGAAATTACCTCAAGCTTACCATAAATAACCTTGTCTGAATAGTACAATTTAGTGAGATTGTCAGTAATTATACAAACCCAGTAAGTGTAAGAAGTAGAGAATTATTACTTTGTAAAAGCTTTGTACCTTTGTTTAATTATTCAATTCTTTTCATGATAGTATGTTGGAAAGAATATGACATCGAATCTTGGGTTGTTTCGTTTTACAATTAACCAGGAAGAAGGGGTGGATATTACTGCCAATTCACTTCATCCCGGAATCATTAACACCAACCTTTTTCGTTACCACTACACTTTTCGCGGTAAAACTCTTCAACCATACCATAGAACTTGATGTATTTTCTTTTAAACGATATAAGTGAATGTATATGTAATTGCTGGATTGTCGCATGTGTTCGGCTAGTGAAGCCTAATTCAGTTTGGTTTGCACTTCGCCGAATATATATTCACCAGTGATGTAAACCCCAGGTTATAAGCACTTGTTATACGCAACAGTTGATGTGATCAGTATTCATTTGATATGTAGGGGAAACATGTGTGGTCCGTGGGTGTACTCAATTTTACAATGGGGCAACGACGTTAAAATCTCTATCTTTGCTGTTTGCTTTCTTTTCTTGATGGTTCTTAGCGTTTTGTGAGTTGGCAGTTTTCGCAGGAGCATCCAACCAATTCTATCGAGTGCCATTAGAAATAGATATGTGTGACAAGAATGGGAAGAATTCCGTTATGTTAGTTCACCAGAGTCTGCAGACACAATGAGAGCAAATAAGCAATAGCTAATCGGAGAGGCAATTTCCAAGAGATGATTTTTTGAAATTGGTTTTAACCATCAAGTGAACACAAAGATCTAAAGTTTAGCAGAAGATGTAAACTCTCTTGTTTCTAGTAAATAACCTAATAGTAGAAGTATTTAATGTCCCATGTTGTTTTGTATTTTTAATCTGGCATACTTAGTGAATAAATAACTGTCCTGGAAGAGCTCTGTTCATGAAGTGAGTTACAAACATGTTTGAATTTGACCGGTCATCTTCAAGATATGCCATGCCTAGTTCCAAGTTGGCTCATAAGTTTGACTTCAATTTGAGTTTTTCGGTTGTTACTGTAGTGATGCTTTTGGTTCCTGTCTGGTTGTAGGTTTTATGAACATCGGCAAATATTTTGGGAAGAGCATTCCGCAGGTTCTCTGTGTGTGTGTGTGTGTGTGTGTGTGTGTGATGTTATTAGTAAAGATTCAAAAGATCTCTTCTTGTGAAAGAAGAAATCAAGTATTTGAGATGCTTAGCATGCATGTTTAGGATATTTCTATGACAGCAGTCTGCTAATTATTTTTTTCCCTTGTGGTTTTAGGGAGCAGCAACCACATGCTACGTAGCATTGCATCCACAAGTTAAGGGCGTGAGCGGGGAGTATTTTTCCGACAGTAACATTGGAAAACAAAGTGCTTTGGCTAGAGATGAAGAATTAGCAAAGAAATTGTGGGATTTTAGCTTGAGCTTGACGGATCCCTGTGGTGCCCCTTGTTAAAATGATTTCTGCAATGTCTTGTGTGAAATGTTCCCAAGTAACTGGAACTTTGTAATGTTTGGTTTTGTCAGCTTGAATAAAACGGCATACCATTTCCCCGTCTTTTTTCGCACTTTTTCCTTCTCTATATGGCTGTGTATTTCTATTGTCTTTGCATGTGGATTTGGTGTTACACATGTTTGTAAAGTGTTTGTATTCGGCCTGTGGCAGCTTATGAAGGACAATCTTCAACGTTTTATTTTTTTGGGTTCTGTACAATGCTTGAAGGGCATATTTGATGGAGTACAGGTTTGGGGAATGACGCAAAGGTCCTCTTTATCGCCCTAACTCTCATCAAAGGGTGCTTTCATGCGAGGGTAAAAGTGGTAATCCACTCTAGGCAAATTAAACAATATTAGTAACGATCTCATGCTCAAATGCTATGGAAAATAAACAAAGGGAGGATTCATCTTTTCATTCATAATCCCACTTCATTATCAATCCAAAATTTCAAATATCAATCTCACCTCACTATCAATTCTTCAAAACTATTACATTGCATCAAACATGCCCTAAATGTGTTGGTGAGCCTTCTTCTCATTTTTTGCCTATGGCTTCTTTTTTTTTTTCTTCGATGAAGAGATAGAAATTTTATTAACTGTGTTATCGCCATAACATACGAAAGACGCCGGCAACAAGCAAAGGCCTAAAGAAACTAAGCTGTCACTATCTAGTTTCGGCCTACAAAATAGAACACATCCTGAAATAAAAACAACAACATGCCACCCGAGACTGCCGCACCACCAAACAAAAACCCGACCATAGCAACACAACAACATGGTAAATAAATCCGGCCAACAAACACAGTATTATTCTTACTCCTATCCACTGCTCGAACAAACACAATAGTAACCTTACTGTTGGGAGTTTTTACGATGCATCGATCCCGCCATCGCTTCCGCTGCACTGTCGTGCACAAGGCCCAAACTTTTGGGGAGTATCCACGGAGTCCACCACATTCGTTGGGCCCAATATACATTAAATGACTCATATCCACTTAAAAGGCTATGTCTTGTAAGTGGTGAGTCATCCAATTGTATATTAAGGTCCAACCATTTTTCTATTTTTCCAATGTGGGACTTAACTTTCACACATGTTCCAACAAATCTCCCCCTCATGTGTAAACTGTTCATTGAGCCTTGTCCGTTTCTTTGCATCCAAGCTCCCCCTTGATTCTGATCTACACTCTCAACCCAATCCTCCAAACTAGGGGTTATTCTGCACCAACTCCATTGATTTAAATCCATCCATCAAATTCTCCATTGAGAGCCAATGTGCCCATTCACTGGCACCATGCTCCCCGACGAGTCAACATACCACATGTGTTCCATTTGCTTGCATCACCTTGCAACGGGCACACGCATTACTTGCACTATTGAATTTTTCTATTTCCAACACTTGGAGTTCACCATGCAAGCCTATCCATGGCACGCCAAAAGTCTGCCCATAGATCATCAACCGTTGGCTCTGATAACACTTGTTGGCAGTTTTTACGATGCATCGATCCCGCCATCGCTTCCGCTGCGCCGGCATGCACAAGGCCCAAACTTCTGGAGAGTATTTACGGAGTCCACCACATTCGTTGGGCCCAATATACATTAAATGACCCATATCCACTTAAAAGGCTACGCCTTGTAAGTGGTGAGTCATCCAATTGTATATTAAGGTACAACCCTTTTCTATTTTTTTAATGTGGAACTTAACCTTCACACATGTTCCAACACCTACTCCCATCCAATGCTCAAACTTGCAGAAAACAAAATACCCGATGCTTGCATCCAATATATGCAAGCCCAGATTGAAAATCCATTAAAAAAAAAAAACCACTTTTAAAAAAAATGGCCCGCAGGAGAACAGGCCGAAGCCAAACCCAAATTTAGGGACTTAAACACCCCTCAAAACTTGTCAACTTGTTTACACATTCCTTTGCCCCTTGGGTTACCTTATTAAGGTATATGCATGATATGCATGATCAACTATATTCCTAAATCATAAGTACATTTCATTTCATTTCATTTCTCCATAATCTCATTTCATTCTCCGAAAGAAAATCTCCATTTCATTTCTCGAAAATTTCATTTCGCATTTCAAACTCATTTTCATTCTCATCTCTATTTTCTCATCAATAAATATTAAATTTCGCGTCCGGTGACATAACGTATCGCGTACATACTTGGTGTCACATGCTCAAATCATGCTCATGCAATATTTCATAATTTTCTCTAAATTCAAATTCTTTCAAAAACACATTTCTCACATAAAATCATGCATAAAAATATACCAACTCTCTAAATAATTTTGTTTCCTCTAGAAACTTTTCCCACATAAAATCATACATTTTAATACACCAATTTCCCTCAAAATAATATTCCTTCTAGCAATTTCTCCACATAAAATCATACACTTTAAAATTCTCCAAAAATAATATTTCCATTTCTCTCAATTTAATCCTCATCAAAAATCTCCAAACTATTTTATTTCTCCTCCAAAGAAATAAAATAAATCAATTTGCTCTTTTCAAAAATAGTTTAAACCAAACTCTTTTCTAGAAATCCCTTGCCAAAAATTCATCACAACTACTTGTGGACTTTCTAAAATATTTAAAATTCTCCCAAAAATATTCTTTCTATTTTTCTAGAAACTTTCTCTCAAATAATCTCAAATAAGATATCTTTTTCATATCTAGTAAAAATCACAATTTTTCTTCTAGAAAATTTACCAAATAAACTCACTACATACTTTATAAAAAAAATCTTTCTAGAAATCTATTCTCTCTTTATAAAAATCAACTCCATATTTTCTTGCCAAAAATAACCAATAGGCTTTTCTTTCTAACAAATCTCTTATAAAGAAATTACTCCATTTATTTAAGAAATAATATCTCAAATAACAACCAATAAGCAAAACAATAAAAATTAATTATTTCTTTCTAGAAATAATATCATAATCATACTAGAATCTTGTCTAGTGAAACACATCTACTAATTAACTTCTAATCACTACTAATCACTTCTAATCACCTTCTAATCACTTCTAATCTCACTAATCCACTTCTAATTTCACTAATCAACTTCTAATTTCATGAAGAACTATTCTATTTAGAACTTTATAATCATGCTTGCTAATGAAATCCTCTTTCTAAATACATAAGAAACATGCTTAATCACTTAACACATGCATAATTTAACTTAATCAAACTCTATAATCATGCTTAGAAACTTAATTAGAACAACATATTTAAACTAGAAATAGCTAATTAGAAGAGTAGTTTAGTAAACTACCTTAGTTTTCAGTGTAAACGAGGAAGCCGATTAACACTCGTTGGTGTAGAAAAACTCTTAAACTAACTTAATTACCTTAATTAGCCTAGTAAGTGGCTAATTAGAACCTAACTATGTTGCTTAAAGGTGGTTAAAGTAGTTGGTTTGTGGGATTTTAGGAGATAAACAAAGAAAGTAAGGTACATGGGGTCCAATTGTACACAAAGGGGTTCTATTTATAGGCAAATGGGAGCCTCACTCTCCCTCTCTACCTCTCGGCTCACACACACACACACCACCACCACCAAAATGTCATGCATGAATGGGAGTAATGGTGGAGCTAAGGTGGCACATGGAGAGTACAAAGGTGGCAAGTCTAGTTCTAGGTAGGAATCTAGGTAGGTATCTAGGTATCTAGGTCTAGATTCTTGGCTAGAATGAACCAAAATGTGCACACATACAAGGTACCAACGTGGGAGGGTATTGGTGGGAAAAAAAAGCGTTAGTTGTGTAGGTTTTTTGCAGCGGTCAGCCTTTATTCTGGGGGTGTTTTTAGGAGCTAATATGAACCAATGGTGTGTGAAACCATTAAATGGCTAAGAGGGTAGCTATAACTAGCTATAGCTAGGTGGAATATTCCCTCCTTAATTTAGGGGAGCTTGTCCCTAGCTTACTTGGAAGCCAAGGCCTACAAAACATAGGCTAGGATGGGTATATTGTGCACAAATGCATGTATTGTGTGGGTATGTGTAGAGTCTTTCTAAAAATAGTGAGAACTGTTTAGCCTAATGTTGGGTACAAAATTAAAACCAAGTTTATTTGGCCACCTTATCAACCCATTGCTTGCACAATTGTACAAAGCAATAACTCATGCATGTGCATGTGTACTAAAATGCATGCACACAAGCACACACACACTCTCTCTCTCTCTACCGAACTCTCTCTCTCTCTCTCTCTCTCTCTCTCTCTCTCTCTAACTTGGTCAAATTCCAAGTTCCAAGGTGAGGGGACCTCACCATGTCGTACTATGGTGATTAGATGGAGGAGAGTTAGTAGGTTTCAGACATAAGCCGAGGTCTCCGGGTCTTTACGGTAGTGTAGCGGATCTTATTCTTCTTCGATGCTCGCATTAACGATGTATACACGTGGTTTGGAAATCAAATTAAAGGAATAAATAATAATTTAATAGGAAATTATTCCGATAAACTGAAAATTAAATTAATTAATTAAATTATTTAACGAAATTTTTATTTACGAAAATTAGGGTCGTTACACGATCAAAAGGAGAAAACGGTGGATTTTCATCCACTTTGATCAGAAGGAGAAATAGTCGCAAAACGCAACGAATAAGAAGATTGCGCTGTGAAATTTGACAAAATCCTGTTAAATGGTAGCATAAAAATGAGAGATTTGTAAATTAATGTACGGATGGAATGACACATTCGTGAAGTTGGAATTCACATTGGAAAAAAAAAAGGTTGTGCTATGTTTGACTTACTAGAGATACGATCACACAACAGTTTTAAAGTTGCGTTTTATTACGATGAGAATTTTAAAAATTTTTTAAAGAATTTTTTTAATTTTTTTTATAAATTTTACTGGCTGAGGGTGGAAGAGGGAGAAATACTTTAGGTTTTCTTTAAAAAATGATGCAATTAAACTCCATAAATCCAGTAACTAATTACGCCAATGGGTTTTTTTTCTTGGGAAAAATGTTATGAATATGAAATTTTAATTAGTCAGAGCATTCACACTCCATTTTTATCCGAAAAGCATATATAGGTATAGAAGTCAATTTGGTACAAGAAATATACAAATTTGTTTATTTGGGCCCACTCTAGGTCCCACACGGATGATCGGAGACATTCATGTTTTTCAAAATAATGTATACTTATACCCCGTCACAAATAAGCTCAATCCGACAATAGTAAATGCTCCATCGGTTTATCCTATTTTTGGTTCAGAATAAAAAACTGGATGAACCGATGGAGAATTTACTGATATCAGATTGAGTTGATTTTTCATAAAATATTTGTAAACATTATTTTGAAGAACATAAACGGCTTCAATCATCTGTTTAAGACCTGTAAATGGTCCCAAACCAACTAATTTGTACATTTTTTTATGTATAAAAGTTTATGTCACCTAGTATTGTCGGTTTTTATCATTGAAAAGCTGAGTTATCTTTTATGATACTCGAGGCAAATTGATCAAATTTATTAAGTTCCATGTCAAAAATTCATCCAACAGCCCTAATATCGCACACCAAGATCGATTTTCAGGGAGTGTTCTCCAACATCGCCGAATCCCTTTCGAGACTAGTTAATTGATTTTATTACAGGATAACATTACCAATTCTTGATGACATGACTGGATCAAATGATCGAAAAATTATGGATCAAAAAAAAAAATGATCGAAAAATTGATTACATCATGAGAAAAGATGGGCTTGACCTTTTTTACTCGTATATATTACGCCCAACAAATCGAGTAGTAGTACGTTTCTAACTAATTTTCTGTTGGGCGATTCCGAAGACCCAACTTTCAACACAAAACGTAAATTGTCTCATGTTGGACCCATTTTAGGTTTCCACAAATGATTGAAGTTGTTCAATTTGTTTAAAACATTGTTTTTAAAATTTTCTGTGAAAAATTAGCTCATTTGCATATCCGTAAGAGTTTGGCATTTCTCTAAATTTGTGCTAATGAAAAATGAATGAATTGATTAAGCTCTTCCGATTTTTTATATGAACTCTTAAAAACATATTTTAAACAAATTCAACTGCTTCAATTGTTAACACGGAGCTGCAATTGTTAAAATGGGGTTACAATTATTTTCATCTCAAAATGTGTATCAAAATTAGTGTCTCTGAACGGCCATAAGGCCCATAATCCATATGTTAAAGGGTAAACTACACTGACCTCCCTTGAGGTTTCTGACTTGTACACTAACCACCCTTACTTTATCTGAAATAGCACTGACATCCCCTGAGTTTTATATTTTAGTATCTAAAGCACCCTTCAACAGTATTGATGGTGCCGGGGACTCCCTTGTGAGTCCCCAACGGTCGATCCGAGCCATCCATTCATTCCAAAATCGAATTCCGAGTGGGTTCCCGTGGGAATCACCTCAATCGGACAGTCCTAAGTGCTCGATCCAAAATTTTTGAACCAAATGGGGTGATTTTGGATCGAGCACTTAGGATCGTCCGATTGAGGTGATTCCCATGTAGACCCACTCAGAATTCGATTCTGGAATGAATGGATGGCTCGGATCAACTGTTAGGGACCCACAAGGGAGTCTCCGTCGGTACTGTTGAAGGGTGCTTTTGATACTAAAATAATAAGGTGGTCAGTGTACAAGTCAGAGACCTCAAGGGAGGTCAGTGTAATTTATCCTATGTTAAATTACCTTCTAGAAACAACTCATCGCTTACTTAAACATCATAGCCGAAATAAGAGAAATTAGCCGGACATCATTAAATTTGACAGGACCAAACACAGAGAAGCAACATATAATTATTTTTCTTATAACCACCCGGACAAATCGAGGAATCCAGTCTAATGATGGCACCCTATCAATCGTAATGGTGCATTTTTTTTTCCCTCTAGTCAACCATAGTAAGATTATACCGAAGTTACCATTCATCATTGACTAAATAATTATAGTGCATACTGTTTATAAAATATCAAAAATAAAAACTCAAATCATGCACAAAAATTTTGGATTACATTTTACATTAACCAGTTTTTAGAATGATCGAGATGACTGTATTAATAACGTTCTTAGAAGAAATCTTTCGACAATGGTTAAAAGTAATGAGAATTGAGAGATAAAGACACCAAACAAATAAAATATATAAAAACCAATACTAATAAATGAACTAGACCACTAAAAAGTTGAATAATAGAATTTATTCTACTTCTTTATTTTTCTAATATATATATACATACACCGGCGATCCAGTCAAGGATCCCGGATTGAAGCCTTTTCAGTGTTTTGATGCTTTTAAAAATTGTTTTTGGGAAATCTGAGCCGTCCAATGTGTTCAAAAGGTGTTTTCCACGGTCCATGCGAGAAATCTTCAAAAAAAAAACTGGAAAGGGCTTGATCCAAGTAGTTTTTCGCAAAAACTGTAAATATAAAGTTTTTGCAAAAATTGCTTGGATCAAGCTCTTCCCGGTTTTTTTTTTTTTTGAAAATTTCCCGCGTGAACCCTTGAAAACACCTTTTGAACACATTAGATAGCTTCGGATCATCAAAAAATATTGGGAAGGTAGAGTCCCGGATCCAGGACTCCCGGACTAGATCACTACTCTCTCTCTCTCTCTCTCTCTCTCTCTCTCTCTCTCTCTCTATATATATATATATATATATATATATATATATATATATATATATGTATATATATTTAACATTCCCCTATTTGCCTTTGTCCCTGGGTGTCTGAGCCAAAGTAAAGATCTGTATGAACTTGTAATGCCCCGATTTTCGGAAGCATTAATTAAGACAACTAATTAGGATTAATTTTATAAAAAGAGTTTCTATCAGAGTACACGTTGGAAAACATGAAGTGCAACCCATTACAAAATACTTAGTACGACTTGAGAAATTAATATTACAGATCCAACATTAAAAATAAAGAGGTGGGTTCTACAGATTAATGTTCAACTCTAGATTCCACGGCTCCTCCTGAGCTTGGTCTGTCGGAAAACCCTCGGCTCCGAAATAACCGTCTCCTTCAACACCAACAGTACCTGCTTGATCGTAGTCTGACATAATACATCCAAGTCACGAAGCAACATCATAGTATTATACCCGGGTCACCCAAAGTGTAACACCGTGAGCGATAAATCACTCAATAGCTACTCTAACCCTCCTAACCCTTACTTAAGATACAAGTACAACATATATGATTGAAAAGCAGTAATTAAAGGAATAAGCAGAAAATAAATCGTAAAGCAGAAATTAAACACATAGCTAATTTCATTACTAGCCATTAACTTACATATTCATCTAAGTTCTCAACCTAGAGAACTTTCCTCCCGGTTAACCACTAAGGAATATGAACAAGCTGTGATTTATTCCCCCTTCCTTGCCCTTCAATTGGGGGCCCCAACGGAAGGTATAAGTTACGTACTTAGTCCAGCTGTCAGCCGCCTCGCAAGGATGAATTTCCCACGGACGAAACTGTACCACAAGGCTACGTATGACAACTGCCAGGTCCTGTAGGTATATAACCGAAACTGGTCTATAATACTTCCACCCTTATAACTCCTTAGAATTCAAATGAAGCAAATCACGAAGTGTCACATCCTAAGGTTTCGAAATCAAGGCAGACTGCCAAACAATCCTCCAAAACAATGACTTGGCGTAGCTGCCATTCAACAACAATCTCGGAGTAACTCCCCATCAATCAATTCCAATTCACTTTTTCATTAACCTCATTGTCTATGTGATATTCACGTACGATCACCCAACCTGGGAACCTAGTTGTCCATTCTAACATTCAACACGTTTATGAAAAGTGCACTTAACAGTAAAAGCAAAACAATAACGATATCACAAGGGTCACAATTGAATTTCTCGATTCACAAGTTTACAAAATTCTAGTAAGTAAGTACAAGGGTATCCAACATAATTTCACAACCCTAGGGTCCTAAGTGTAATTTATAAACTCTGGGGCCTTTTTGTAAATAAACATAATACAAGAGCAAAAAGGTAATTTTGCCACTGACAAGGGTAAATACATAAAAATACTTTATTTTAGTTAATAAACTCTTAACTTGTTATAAAATGCAATTCCTTGATTTTTTTTTTACTAAGTACAAAACTACACATTATGTAATTTACACACATAAGGGCAAAATGGTCATTTTACACCCGAAGGGCGTTCCAGTCATTTCGTTACACTCCTAAATTTCCAGTAGTGACACTTAGTTGATAAAAATAGGTTTCGTAAATAATACACAAGTATGCACGCCAAATTGCACAAAATTACACTTTAAACCCCTAACTTTAACACAACGATCAAGAACAAGGTTAAGCACAACAAATTCATGGAGAACCTCATATAAACAGTTAGTAAAGTATTAAACATGCTTGGAATAGTTAAAAACATGAACCACAATGAATCTAAGGTTTACTAAGCACGAAAACACGGTTTGGAGTAAAAAGGGTCACATAGAGTTTTGGCTCAGGTTTTGTGAAACCCTTGACTTGGGGTTTTAACCCATCAACTCTAAATTACTCCTAGACTATTCTAACTCATTCCAAAGCTTGTAATAGGTTGGGTACGAGTTTCTACCTTGTTTTGCGAAGATTTAGCGAAAAATAAGTTTTTGCGAAAAACCAGTGAAGTGAGCTCTTGGGCTGGCCTAGTGTAGCTTTGATAGTGAAATGTGGGTACCTTGGAGTGTGTTGGATGATCTTGAAGTGGAAGATGAGAGGTGGGAGCTTGTGGTTGATGTTTTGAAGTGAAAGCCCAATTTTCTGGACTTTTCTCATTCTAGAACTTGAAGGATGTTAATGGGGCTTTGTGTTCTTGGTTTGAGAGTTCTTGGGAGAGTTTGGAGGAGGAAGAGAGTGAATGAAAGGGTCAGTAGATGTTCTGGATGAGTTTTTGGGTTTGGGGGAGTATAAAATGAGTTTTTGGTGGAGTTGGAGTGTAGGATTAATGGGTTAGGAAGTGATGGGGGAGGGTGGTGGAGTGTATGGCAGTCAAGGGAAGATCATATTGACTGATTTTGGCTGATGGGAGGAGGTGGAGTGTGGTATTGGTGATGGTTGGATAGTGTAGGATGATGTATAAAGTATATGTATACACATATGTGTGTATGTGTACTAATATTGCTTGTGTATGTGTATAAAAGGGTATAATTATGTATGAAATGAATTTGTAAAAATGTAATGCTCGCGATTAAAATGTAAACGTGCCTTAGGGTCGAATTTTGTAGCAATTTGGAAGTATTAAGGTATAAATCGTAGTAATTGCAAATAACGAAATTAAAGTAATTCAAACAAATTAAATAATCCTAAATTTATTAAAATTTTTGGATTATTACAGAACTGGCCAAAAGGAATTGATAGCAAAGTTGAGGTGATACAATTTTTTAGGGTAATTATCAGTTACCTCCCCTAAGGTTTCTAACAAAATCACATACTTCCCCTGAGGTTTCTTAAATAACGCTGCCCTCCCTTGCTTTTGCTGACAAGACCATGTCACCCGCTTCCCGCCAAAAACACTTAGACGGTGTTAAAACACTCCGTTAGAAGACCCTGAAAATACAATAACGCCCTTTTGGTTATAAACCATACTTAGGTTTTTTTTTCCATTTCTTCCATTCACTCATTCTTCCACACTCCAGAAGAAAGAAATGTGACTTAGAGAGAGAGAGAGAGAGAGAGAGAGAGGAGACGAAATTCACAGAAGATGATGATCGAAGCTGGTAACATCACATAATCCCCACAATGATCGCGAAATTTACACCAACACCTGAAGAACATGTTTCGTTTTTGCTAAAGATCGTGTGTTAGGAAGATCAAAGAGAAAAAAACAACCCAATCGTGGGTTTTAAAGCTATTAGAGGTAAAAATGAAAACAAAATCTTACATTTGAGCCATGTTGTGCCATTTTAGGTTGTTATTGGTTCAATTTTTTATTTTTTGGGTTCAATCTATATAGTTAGGGTTATAAAAATTGGGGCTTTTATGTTTTGCATTTGAAATCAACACATGTGTGCATTTTGTTGCGTTTTGCCTTTGAAATCAACACATTTTTGTTTTTGTTATGGATTTTAGGTTTTTTTTTTTCTTTTTGGTTCAATCTGAACAATTAGGTTATAAAAATTGGGGGTTTTAGGTTATAAAATTTGGTTCAATCCATGCATTTTGTTTCTATGTTTTTTGTTTGGTTCAGCCATGCCTTTTACTCATCCTTACTTCGATTTCATTCTCAATCACAAGGGCAAAGTTGTTAAACTATGTGACATAGATCCTGAAAGGTACTGTTGTTTTGACTTGATGTCCCATGTGAGTGAAGGAGTGTTGGCTGATTATCCTATTGGGTTAGGGTTTAGCATCTCTATATTTTGTGAACTTCGTGGTAGTGGCTATAGGGTTGAACTAGACAGTGACAAAGCCCTCATAGATTTGTTTTCTATGGATGGTATTCCTAGTACTTTGAACATATATGTAGATGTGGACACCCCCACTCCATGTCAAGTAATTAACCCTAATGAGGTGGATGGAGATGATGTGGTAGAGGTAGATGGAAACTAGGATAGGGAGTGTGTTGAAGATGACCCTGTATATGGTTTTAATGATGAGGATGATGATTGGTTGCTAGGTGAGGAAGATGAAGGGGACAGTCTGATGATGGGGGTAGCCTTGTTGATGAGATCAATATGGAAGATGATGATGATGGACTTAGTGACTACCAATCAGGTGATGAAGGGGAAAATTTGTGTAGTGGGTTTGATGATGAGGGACTTAGGGTTAGGGCTGGGTTTGGTACAAGTTATAATGCCAAAGAGCCCTATTTGGATGCTGAGGGAGAAGTAGTGTTGGAGGAAAAGATGATATTTACTGATGTGGATGCTTTTAGGGCCAAGCTAAGGGACTATACAGTGGAGAAAGGGTTTAACATTATAAGGGACAAAAATGAGAAGTGTAGTGTGGCTGCACATTGTGTTTTTAAGGGCTGACCTTGGAGGATTCATGCTTCCCCATTGCTAGATGCCATAACTTACCAGATTAAGACATATACACTTGAGCATACTTGTTCTAGGGTTAACCAAAATGAGGATGCAACACCTACTTGGATATTAAGGAAACTTCTTCAGGATTTCAAAGACAACCCTCAATTAGGTTTGGATGCCATGCAAGAAAAGTTGAACACTTGGTATGGCATTGAGGTATCTAGGATACAACTATATCGGGCCAGAAGAAAGTGTGTGGATGTTCTTGAGGGTAGTCATGGTGGGCAATATAAGCTTCTTCCAATCTATGCAGTAGAGGTTAGGAAGACAAACCTTGGAACTTTGTTCAAAATGCAGACCATAATTAGGTCTACTAGACAGAATAGGGCTTGGACCATTATGAGTGACCAACGAAAGGGGTTGGATAGTGTTGTTGAGAGGATATTACCTAAGGCATCACACAGATTCTGTGCTAAACACTTGTATAACAATTTCAAGGCAAAATTCTTTGGCCTTCTTCTAAGGAAAAAATTTTGGTATGTTGCTAAGGCATATAACCAAGGAGACTTTAATGAACATATGTCTACAATTAAGGAGATAAACACAGAGGCACATGATCATTGGCCAAGCTTAGTGTGAGCTCATGGGCAAGGCATGCATTTGATGAGAGAGTGAGGTCTGATCACATCACAAATAATGGGACAGAGTCATTCAATAATTGGTTTGGCCCTCTTAAAGGAAAGCCAATTCTCACCATGTTAGAGGGGATAAGGTGCAAATGATGTCTAGAATCCAAACTAGGTATAAAAAAGGAGTGGCATGGAAGGATGGTATAATAGCAAATAGTAAGAAAATTTGCACCAAAATTCAGAGGTTTTCAAGGCATTGTAAGGCAGAATATTGTGGTGGGACAGAGTATGATGTAATGGACAATGGGGTGAGATACTTGGTTGACTTGGGAAAGATTGAGTGTGTTTGTAGGCAGTGGCAGATTTCTGGCATTCCATGCAAGCATGCAATGGCTGCAATAGTGAAGGATAGGAAAAATGTAGAATACTATGTTCACTCATACTTCTCTAAGGACATGTACTTGAGAGCACATGGGAGGATGATACACCCAATTCTTGATCCTACAATGTGGACAATGGTCCCAGACTGTGAGGTGTGTGTGGTGCAAAGAGTTTGGGCATAACAAGAGAACTTGTCAAAGAGGACCAGTAAGGGGCAGAGGTGGAGCT
Organism: Vaccinium macrocarpon; assembly: GCA_022606695.1. NCBI lineage: Eukaryota > Viridiplantae > Streptophyta > Magnoliopsida > Ericales > Ericaceae > Vaccinium > Vaccinium macrocarpon. The sequence continues at coordinate 27,418,065 of CM040179.1, forward strand.
ACTACTAAAGGTACAAGAAGTAGAGGTATGGGCAGAGGTGAGGTATCTGCGGTCCAATGGATTTGAGGGAACCCTTCCCTTGGTATTTGCAAAGCGTAACAACTTACGAAGTCTTGATTTGAATGGAAATCAATTTGAAGGACCACTGCCAAGATCTTTGATAAGTTGTAGAAGTTTGGAAGTTCTAAACGTTGGAAACAACAAGATCAATGACACATTTCCATACTGGTTGGGGAGTCTTCCTGAGTTACAGGTTCTTGTTGTACGATCCAACTGATTTCATGGTCCCCTGAACACTTTAACGGGTAAATTTTCCTTTCCTAAGCTTCGAATTGTTGACCTCTCCTACAATAAGTTCACTGGCCATTTGCCAGGGAGATATTTCGAAGGTTTCCAAGCAATGAAGAACAATACCAGGCCTGACAAACAATACATGAGTGATGTGAGTAAATATTATCACGATTCTGTCCAAGTGACGATGAAGGGGCTTGAGATTGAACTTGTGAGGATTTTGACAATCTTCACAACAATCGACTTCTCATCCAACCATTTCAGTGGAGAGATTCCAAATGTCCTTGGAAAGCTCAATTCCGTCATAGTGCTTAATTTTTCTCATAACAGTCTCACTGGCCATATTCCAGCATCTTTAGGAGGATTGACCAGCCTTGAATCATTAGACATCTCTTCTAACCAGCTCACTGGGAGAATTCCAAGCCAATTAATAAATTTGACATTTCTTGAAGTGTTGAATCTTTCACAGAACCGTCTTTATGGACACATACCCCGTGGTCCATAATTTAATACATTTGAGAATGGTTCGTATGCTGGGAACTTAGGATTATGTGGGTTTCCATTGTCGGAGGAATGTGAAGACAACTCAACAAAAGTACACGCACCTCTGTTATAACAACAGGAAGATGATCCAGATTTTGACAGATTTACTTGGAAAATTGTGGTCATAGGATATGGGTGTGGAATGACAGTGGGACTCTTTTTGGGATATCTCATGTTCTTAATTGGCAGACCTAAATTCTTTGTGAGACTTGCTGAAAGAGAAATGCCGAAGAAGGTGACAAGGTTGAAGAGAATGGTTACAGACATAGCGGGTAGAAGAAAGTAGCAAACATTGGTAGCATTTTCAGGTATGAGTTGCCTTGAATTAGGTAAAAACTATGTTGTCTTGATATTTATTTCTTATCTGGTCTACAACTTTGTAGCGCTCCAACGTAGTATGCCATCTATTATTACATTTTAAAGATAGTATTCATGTCTTCTACGAATCAAACCTAATCGCATTCAACTAGTAGAGGGTTGGGCCACACCGTGAAATTTTTTCACTCCAAGCAATCATAAGAAAAAAAACAAAAAACAAAATCTCTCTTGTGAATTTTCTAACAACCATTTAAACAATTACATATGTTCATTCTACTAGCTTGTTACGTGCTTTTGAGTGGCCCATAGAATTATTTGTTTTTATCGTAACTGAACTAATATGGTTTTCTTTTCCCTCTCTCTAATATTGTCGTTGCAGGGAAAGAGGGAGAAAATTATTGGTACTTCAGATAATGCTGGAGTAGTGGCTGGGAAGATGAGCAAGAAAATGATGAGTTTGTGTTTACATTTAATGTTAGAGTGCGGTTGTTTAGGTAACTAGCTTGTGGTTGTTTCTGATTTTAGATATTTGATTGGGTTGCATCCTTATGGTATGATGTTGTTGTGGTTTGCCTTTTTCCATCCTTTTCAAAGTAATGCCACTACGCTTTGGTCTTAAATAATTTTAGCAGAATGGAGTCCTTTGTATGTTCTTTATTGAATTTTGTGGATTTTATTTTTTTGATAAACAGATTTTGCAGTGGGTATGGAGGGTGAAAAAGCTCTTAGTGAGGGATGGGGCTGAGGACTTAAGGATATGAGATAGAAATAAAGGCCCTTGAAATGATGAAAACCAGCATAAGACTCGTTCTATGCACTGTCTCTAACAAAAACAAAATGCAAAAACTAATTGGCGTAACTAATCATACATAAGTAGAGCGGATTATGGTCCTGTTTGTTAGAATATACAAACCAAATTTATTTGACAGACTTGTTTAAAAAAAAGCTAATGAATGGTGTTATGGTAACATTTGTTAACAATAACTTATTTAACTTTTTCAGCTTATTTATTCATAAAACTTACTCCCTTCGTCCTATTTTGATAGTCTAGTTCGGTCTCCAATCCAAGTATTAAATTGTTAATATCTTTCAATTTATAATGAATCTCATATGATATATCTTAATTAGTTCTATTATAACAAAAATTTTAAAATCTTTAAAAATATTGTAGATTGAAAGATAATAACAATTTAAAAATTGTATTTGAGACCGAACTGAACTATGTAAATGGGACAGACTTATAAGCTAAACCTTGGCATTTTGAGAGGTTGGGCTGTTGAGATTTTGAGAATCGGCCTTTCATGATAGCTTTGGCATTTTTTGAGTCTGGTGCAATTTTTTGGCCAAATTCCTTTGTTTATGTTTTGCCATATCTTTTAATAGGGGTGTACTGCTTGCGCCCTTGGTTTGTTTTCCAATATTGATTCCCCAAGCGTAGGGTCAGGCCGGCGATAGCATATTAACCGGAAGTCCGGGTCGAGTCCACAGAGACCTAAGGTGCTGAGCGTGAAAGTTGACTCGCGAGTGAGGGTTTTAGCCTTAAAGCGGCAAACTTGGCGTTTGTAGTTTGGGGGTTAAATTCTCTTAACTACGTGAATGACTCAAGGATTAAAAAGGCTAATTAAAGGAAGGCAAGGTTTAGGGGTTTTCAACACCCATGGCTTAGGCCAATTCACTCTCCTCTAAAATAACCGGCTCGGGGCGTCGTTAAACGACCCCGAACGGAAGATTTGATACTTAAAACTCATTTAACTAGAAATGGTGTTTCTCAAAGACTAGGATTTTTGTGCCATTTATACAAACATTTTGATTGCCATAGCCCGAAGCATCTCACGTGTCAAGACGTCACACCCCTGGCTACGCGTGATCAACGGAATTAACTAACCCAAATTTTGATACATAAAATTAATTCTAACTCTTTGATTAACATTCAAAATTTGCAATATTGGCGAGAAGAGTGAATTCACCTAAGTCACGGGGTGCTAATCACCCCATGACCGTGCCTATAACGACTACTCAACCATAACTACGTAAACCATGACTATTTCTATGAAGGAAATAAAGAACATAACATACAACATTAAAAACTGATTTTTATGGAAGATTATAGGTCTACCTACAACATTAAACTTTGGAGAATTAACAACCAACTCTAAGAACCAAGTGTTTTAGAAGGATTAAGCTAGAAACACAAGGAAATAAATTAACCGATGAAACCGGAAATAAACTTGATTTATATGAAGGTCTCGACAAGCACTACAATATTAAAGAAGAGGAAATACCTTGAATCTAAGTGCAAAACATGTAAATCTAGAGAGAAGGTGGAGCTTTGGCTACTAGCAAATTAATGGAGGTAGAGAGAGAGAGTGAAGAACCAAGCTTTTTCTAGAAATCTGAGGTTGGAGACCTTATAAAGGCCCCAAAAGTCGCCAAAATTTATTACAAAATTGCCACTAGATATTTCTTGATCGGGCTAAAAAGTTGCAGAAAAGTGTAGCTTGTACCGGTAGAAACAAAAGTGCTCTACCGGTACAAGAACCTTCTGTTCGCGTTGTACCGGTAGAAACAAAAGTGTTCTACCGGTACACAAACTCACTGTAATTTTACTGACTATTTCTACCGGTAGAAACAAAAGTGCTCTACCGGTACAATGTGCAAAAACTGGGAACTTTCTTGTCTTGATCCCTTGACCTTGCAGCTTGTCAACGTGTCTTCTAGGCCTCCTGAGCCTTGTTCAATGCTTCATTCCTTGACTCCCGAGACTCGGTGGCGGAGTGCCACGTGGCTTCGGGTGCTCAGGCAATCCTTGGTTCAACCATGGCGTCAAAAACAAGCCTTGTTCCATCGATTTGCCTGTAACTAACAAAAGCCAACCACGCGCAATATCAATCATATAAAGACACAAAATGCACGTGTGTGTGATTACAACGAGCGAGATAAGCCCGGATATATACAACATTTGGGGCTTATCATGTACACGGTCCGGATCGGATCGGATTGGCATGAATCCAATCCTAATCCGCGAGTCACGGTTTTTAGAAAATACAATCCGTGTCCGGACCAAAAGTCTTACGGTTCGGTTCCAATCCGATCCGCGAGTCAAGGATTGATTCCGGTTTTATCCACGGATTACATGTTATATAAGACAATATTATTTACGGTAGTCGTAATCTGGCATAAAAATAAATCAAGAAGCATCTCAAACTACATTATTCAAATTCTATAAATACTAAGGACACCACAAGTTCACAAACACAGAAGTTCGTAACAGCTAATTCCTATTTTTAAACTAACACATTAACTTGAAACAATAGGAAATCAAACTAAAGAGCTCCCGTAGCTAATTGGAGAAGATGTCTTCGTTGGAATCTCACACTAATGGGTCATCAATAAAAATACACATCCAAGTTTTGAAAGAGATCACAGTTTACCCCCTAGTCTCTGTAGTAGAAGTTTGTGTAAAATTATGTATGTGTGTGTGTGTGTGTATATATATATATTAAAAAATTATATATAACAAAAATCTCACGGTCCGGATCGGTTAATCCACGGTTTCGAAATCAAAATCCGTGTCCGGACCGCGAGTCACGGTTTACTATTTTTTCAATCCGTGTCCGGACCATTAATCCACGGTTAAAATCCAAAACGCACGGATCGGTTCGGTCCGGACCGGATTCACGGTTCACCGGTTTTTTTGTGCAGCCCTATCTTTTAAGGTAGAAACAATACTCCAACTTTTAGTCTCAACTGCACTTCTTGATCAAGTTATCACCAAGATGCTCCTTTCCTGATTGAAAGATACAAAACCTGTCGAAGGCTAACTACAAAATCGACTAGCAGTAGTTTATATAAATCAAGCTTGGGTGGCTTAGGTGAGAGACGTGGGATAAAGTCTAACAAATAACTTTCACAAAAACAACAATTAACCCTTCCATTCGAAAATTCCAACAATGTAGCTAGAAAGAATATTATTGCAGTTAGAAGAGGCATAGTTGAATGAAGAAAATGGGGATCCACATATTTGGTGTGGACAAAGATTTTGCATGCTCTGCCTGTATTAGGAATAGCCTAATAGGCTTTGATTTCCATTTTTATTGTCGGGCCGAATGCCCCACTTCCTGTAGTTCATACAGTATTAGATTAGGTTTTCAAATGCTGCTGCAGTCTTGATTATCCCTTCTTCACCTGCAAAATGCAAGCGCTTATTGACAGTTCCAAGCAAATAATCAGTCTTTCGTTATCTGCACCTACATGCATTCATTTGCGCGATAAAAACAGTATCTGGCAATCAAACTGAACCAGCAAATGCTGAAATGAAGCGATAATTAAGCCGTTGCTTAACGTGGATCATACTTCAGGATAATAGCTCAAGCAACTGGAAAATCTGAATGTTAAAGGATATAGATAGCATCAAAAATTTGGCTGTCAATTAATCTCAACTCCATGTGGTCAAGTGGCCGAATGCCTTATGCCAGGCCAATGAGGAAGAAGAAGATTTATGAACCTGGCCATTGAGAATGCATTGAAGTTATGAAGCTAAATCGTTCTTCTTTTTCTTCATAAATCCCTTTCCAAATTCGTGATCAGAATACGTCCTTTGACTGAATTTGGATGCTCAAGTTATCAGCCCCAGGATTGGACACTGACAGAAGAAGAAATGGATTAGAGTAGACCAAAATGCTCAGATGACATGCAAAAATACAGGAAGGAGGAACTACGAAACACTACCCACAAGTCCATTCCCCCACCAACTCGAAAATCTAGTCCGTAGACAACACATTTTTCACGTATATTTACAAATTTTGAACAACAACTTACACAAGTCCATGCTCGAAACGCAGAAACATTTCAGTAGAAGAGAACCAATCTCTCTTATACGGTTATGCGTACAATTGTCAGAATACTAAGATACAGTAAAGCTCAACAGCACTTTAAGAGCATCAGACAAGCACAACTCAATTGAAAAGACCATGATAACGATGAGCAGAGAACTCTGTGCAAAACTTGTGTGAATGTGGAAGAGAGAGATCTGCTCCAACCAATCTTCTACAAAGCTTTTGGGTGACTGAATCCAGATTTTTAACCAACATCCATCACATTTCTTTCAAAAATCCTGCTACCATGCCAGCTCAAACTCGAACAGTTGGTCCACCCCGGATGGCCATTCTCTCAGAGACGTCTGCCAAAGATTTGAGGTTGCAGTTGATGAGGGCCTTAACAAAGTAGCATGTCTCATCGTTTGTGTTTCCATCTGGCACGTCAACTACAAATGACTCGATCACTAGGGTCCCCGGCCTCCCATCAGTTATCTCTGGATGAACAGTTATGATCGAAGAGTAGTTCTGCAAAATTAAGCAACAAAAGAAACCATGGTATGAGTGATAAGGATGTTGTCCTATACATTAAGGTGTCGTATAAATTAACCGGAGCCCAGGAAGTGAGGTAGAGAGAAAATCGGGCAAATAAAACAACAAAAAATGTACCTTGAGCCTGTGATCACCACCAACAATCCTGATACCAAGGATGTGTTCCTCATCATCAAGCCGTTCCAACCTTTCCGTGCTCATAGTGGCCGGAAGTCCCGATTTCACGTTCACCTGTCTCAGACTGCCAATTCTAAGGTCACCTTGCACGATACATCGGCTCACGAACGGCTTATACTTCTGTGGCTGATCGAAGCTCCTCACCAATGACCAAACCTAATAACAATATTAACACAATTCAACCCACAAAATAACTGCAGCTCATTCTTGGAAGCAAAAACCGTGAGAAAAATAGTTCATGAATGATCATTCCACCCTTTAGTTGCTGAGAAAACAGGTAAAAACTACACTCAAATGAACTCACTCAAATTTCAATAAATGAAGGGTAAAATTAAGATTAGTCCAAAAATAAACTCCAAAGGATTAGCCACTACACGCTTTTGGATTGACCGTAAAAAATGTCTCAGAACTGAAACTAAAACAAAATGAATCCAAAACCAACTTAGTTTCAATGTTTCATATATCTGCAATCTAAAACAAACAAGCTAATTCTATGTCATGCCGTGTCGTTTCGTTTGTGAATTCGGGTACTTGTATATTTTCTCACAGCAACCATACATACAGGAACTCAAAAACAAATTGCATAAAACCAAACAAAAAATAAAAGTAGTAATCCGATGTGGAACACCCTTCACGAAAAAAGTCTCTCAATCTCAACTCAAATTCAGACAAACACCCTTCGCGAATTATATACTATAGCAAACAAAAAAGTCCCAATCCCAACTTAATTTTCTCTGATCTGCAGCCAAAATCACAGGGACTGATACAGAATTCGAGTGTGGATTGGGCACACACTAAAAAAGACCTTATTGGGCGGACGAACCTATATAATTGTAAAATTTTAAAAAATTACTTCCATAATTATAAGAAAATTTTGAAACTTGGGAAGGGCAGTCGCCCGGACTAGCCCGCCCTTGCGTCCGTCCTTACAAAACACCAAAACAGAGAGAGAGAGAGAGAGAGAGAGAGAGAGAGAGAGAGAGAGAGAGTACGAGATCAACGGGAGCTTTGATGTGCTTAACGAGAACGGAAGAGCACTGGTTCTCTATGGGCTCGTGCTTGTGGTGCCTCCTTATATACTCACCTTCCATTACCAACAAACCCCTGTTTCACTCCCCAACACAAATCGAAAAATTCAATCCAAACAACAGTAACAACCACCTCAGATGTAGCAGCTCCGAAAACCCACGTTGTTTGTTTCTCTCAGTTCGGATAATCTCTCTCTCTCTCTCTGTCTCTCTCTCTCTCTCTCTCTCTCTCTCTCTCTTTATCAGTTCAGTTTCAGTGCAGTCAACTTGAACCAATCGTGACTTTTGGTAAAGCAAAGAGATTGAGCAAAATACACCTGCATCAGCATGCATATCGTTTTGTCCCCCGAACCCGGTTGGTCCCAATTTCCGGTCTACCCGGAAACCGGTAAAGTTGGCGCCAACTGGACAAATGGAGTAACAATTATAAAAAAATTACGCCCGTTGTTGGTTGAAGCCTTGAAGGGGCAAGTACTAAGGAGAGTTCTCACACAATACTTCGCACACTTCACAATTCTCTCTACTTTGTGTCCGTGTTCATGTCCGTGTTCATGTAATATAACGAGACTTTAGTTGTGTCCACCGCATAGGTATCTTGGGGTTCCTTCTTAACATTTATGTGATGCTGGAGACAATACCAGGACAAATATGTCAAACGTTCTGCTGCATTTTCTTTTTCTGTAACAATAAAAATAACCAAAAAATGGGAATATGCTTGTCCGTATTTTTTATTTTTAATGGGAAAAATACTGTTTTCTTGTTCGAGCTGTTATTCATCAATGTGTGGTGATGGTAAGGTGGCCTCGAACACCACATTGGCGGTACCCTAGAGTCATTTGATTTTTTTTTTTTTTTTTGCAGTCCACTAGTTTCTAATTTCGAGAATTTTCAATTCTTACATCATAGGGCTTAACCAGTGCATCTCTCAACGCAATTACTATAAGCCCTAGTTCTTATCACATGTATTCTTGAAAACTCAAATACATCATGATCCTTCTAAATTATCAAAATAGTCATTTAATTTCACGAGTTCAACGTACTAATACAATCTTACGCACTTAGGGTGCTTTGGCAAAAAGGAGAAAAACCAGTTTTTTGGTTTTTTCATTGTTTTCATTCAAATTTTTTTTTGCATTTGTTAGTTTTACGTCAAATTTTCGTGATTTATAGATTCGTCTCGTCCAAAGAGTATAAAATTATAGTCAAAAGTAATCCATAAATCACGAAAATTTGACGTAATACTAACTAATGCAAAAAAAATAAATAAATCAATAAAAAAAAAAAACCAATAGCTCTACATGTTGTCGATTTGTATTATTCAATTGCAATAAGTAGCGTGACAAGTAATTAAAAAAGAAGTCATATTTTTATCATAAACAGTAAATGCAAGAAATTTCCCAACCACCCTTCTAAACAAAATTATCTCCACATAATTTTTAATTATTTTTAATAGTACTAAATAAATTGCTAGTTTGCTACAGTGAGCTGATTGGAGTTCCTGTGACTAAAATTATAGACCTTATATGTATAAGGTGGGGATAATGGTGGTTGGTACATGGTGTGAATGGGCCCCACCTAACATGTAATGCACCGCCCATTTTGTTATTTTATTTGAATTTAAATGTCAAACCATTATGTAATGAGAGCGATGCCAAGATTTAATTAATTAGGTGTGCAGTTAATTGTAGAGGTTTCTAGAGGATTGCGAGAATTGAGTAATTTAATAGAAATAAATTTCAGTTGCTTTCATTGGTACTTTGACTAAAAAGCCAAAATTGAATTATTGGATTATTCGTTTTGTCTTTATTAAAAAAATTTTACATTTGTTAGTTTTGCGTCAAGATTATGTAATTTCTGAATTCCTCTCGACGAAACGAATCTAACAAGTATAAATTTATGGTCAAACCAAATATTTTTTTGAATAAAGCCAAAATGGCCAATAATCCACCTATTTTGACTTTATTCAAAAAACTATTACTTTTGATCACAATTTTATACTCTTTGGATTTGTCTCGATGAGAGGAATCCAGAAACCACAAAATCTTGACGCAAAACTAACAAATGCAAAAAAAATTGAATAAAGACAAAACGAATAATCCAATAATTCAATTTTTGACCTTGGCATATTTTGGTTTGGTTCAACTAGGGAGTCCCTCGTTGGAGTTTTATTGGGGTCGTCTCTCCACCAAAGACAGACTGGTAGGTTGGGGTGTAAATGTGAACTCTCAGTGTGTGTTGTGTTCCACTGGTGTTGAGTCTCATTCTCATCTTTTCTTTGAGTGTGTTTTTTCTACTGTTGTTTGGAAGCATGTGCTGGCTAGGAATGGCATTTCCAAAGCTATTCTTCCTCTGAATCAGGTGCTTGATTGGGCTGTCCATCATAGGAGAGGTAAAGGTTTGCAAAATTCTGTGTATAAATTGTCGTTGGCAGCATCCATCTACTTCATTTGGGGAGAACGAAACCTACGTGTATTTCAGGGAAAAGCCAGGAGTGAGGGTGATGTGTCCTCTACTATTCTTGAGGCAGTTAGGGCCAAGCTAAGCTCTTGGACGGCTATTAAGTTTACCGTTGTTAATAGGAGAATTTGTGCTGATTGGCTTTTAGATTCTAGAATTTTTCGAGTTAACACTTCGTGTTAGGGTTTTGTTTTTTGTGTTTGCCTTGTTGAGATCTTTTTCTTTGGTTGTATAGCATTGTTCAGGGGTATGCCCCGGTGGTTTTTGTAGCTTTTCTGCTTTTTGGTGATATAAATTTTACTTACCAAAAAAAATAATAATAAATAAATAATAATTTAATTTTTGGCTTTTAAGCCAAAGTAGCTAAAGCGTGCTTGCTTCACTCAATTATGAAATAACTTCTTCTTCTTTTTCCCTCCTAAACCAATAGGTAGGAAATGTCGTGGACATTTGGTTATTTTATAGAGATTGTAACATCATCACCCAGTTTGATTAGATTTACGGGGTAACTAACCAACTGGAGCTAACTGAGTTGGCTGGAGCTGCTCTTACATCTCATTAAGAAGTCAGGAGTTGGAATCTCCTTGCTAGAGTATAAGGGCTTTTCTTTTTCTAGCTTACCAGACGGCTAATCAACTGGGGCTAGCTCAATTGGTTAATGCTGCTCTTGCATCCCATTAAAATGTCAAAAGTTTGAATCTCCCCACCAGCGTGTAGGGGATTTTCCTTTTCTTGCTTCTAGGGCCAAGTACTTGACGCCTAGTTGGGCTCGTCGGCGAAGGGATCTTCTAGCGCTTCGACGGTGAATACTTAGCCTTCCAGACCTTCTTTTAGAACACCGTGGGAAACCAATTCAGTTCGGTTCAGGAATTTGGGGCATGGCAAACAGAACTGATTGATTCGATCTTGAAATGATGGAAACCAATTCTGGTCAAAACATTTGGTGGATTGATATCAGTTAAGGGTTGTTCAATTTGGTCACTTTTTTCAAGTTGAGGTTCAAGACTTTTAAAATATCAAAACCTCTATCCAGCACAACTACAATATCAAAACCTTTATCGAAGACTACTAAAATGTCCCCATCGGTTTAATTGGTCCTACAATTTTTTTATTTTATTATTTTTTTTCTGGCATATTTTCAAGTACTCGAGACGGAACCAAAAGTTAAAAATTTCTACTCTTCAAAAACCAAAATCGACTGGGACCAAACCTAGACCGACCGAACCTTGAATTTTCAAGTCAATTCAGTTTTCACGGTTATACATACTTTTCATAATTTTATGAAGCGTTTCGTCATTATGAAGAATGCCAAGAAAATTAGTCAGCCAGTGGTCTCCACATTGATGATAAAATTAAAAAATAAAAAATATAATAAAAATAAATAAAGTGCCTCCCATATTTAATTTACCACTTTACTCGAGTGGATCTTCCAAAATTAATCCACTATACACTTAGGGGTGCAAACGAGCCGAGTCAAGCCGAGTTTTATAGTATTCGAGCTTGACTCGTTAAGTAAACGAGCCGAAAAATTGAGCTCGAGCTTGGCTCGGTCTTAAACGAGCTGAGCCTATGTAATTGAGCCGAGCTTTAACAAGCTCGTTAATTTAACAAACCTGAAAATCGAGCTCGAGCTCGGCTCATTTACTTATTAAACCGAGCCGAGTCTCGAGCTCGGTTCGTTTTGCAGCCCTATATACACTTAAGAAAATACTCAGTTGTCCCAATTTTTTTATCCATCGTTCAAAACTAACCAGATTCAAAATTGCTACTTGATAATATTTTTATATATAATATGAATCTTACTAGTACATGACAATTCTTTTTTTATAACTTTGGTGTCTGCACAAGCTAACTCAGGTATCCAAGCCAACTTAAAAATTGGAAAATGACTACAATACACACCCCTTATTTGAGTGTGTATCATATGTACCCCTATAAAAGTTACGAATCGATTAACAAAAGTTACGAAGTTTAATAAAAGTTACGAATTCTTTGTACAAAAGTTACGAGACGCACAAAATGTTATGAATCATAGAAAATGTTACGAATCATACTTATGAAAAAGTTACAAAACACTAAAAAATGTTACGATTGCCAATAAGGTGGCACAATATGAATCACACAATAGATGCATATTGTACACACTTTTAATTTGGGTGTGTATTGTAAAATTTTCATTGGGACAGAAGGAATACATAAGACATGGCATTGCCAAGAGACTTCTGGCCCAATAGTGTCAATTGTGCACTTAGGTGATAAGAGAAAAGTTTGTGAGTTTAACTTTTTTTTCAATGTCTTAATCTAACTATTCTATTAATACTTATTCTTGCCGATTAAAAAAAAAAACGACATGGCACTAACTCGCACTTTTCTTATCCCGCGAACAAACGTGCCATTTTTTTTATTTTTTATTTGCACTTAGATTTTTATTAATATATCCGTAGTTACCTTTTTTCAAAACAAAAAAAAAAAAAGTGATGGAGAGCACAACCACTAGCTCGGATTGGCTTTGGAAAATCCCGTCCACTGTAGTACAAGCATTGAGACAAGGGTGTAAAGCCAAAAAGGCTTTAGTCTTGTTACTTACCCTCTGTTTTGTTGTGTCTAATAATTGTCCAACTTTAACCCCAGGGGATTGGACTTGTGGTCGCCTAAGAAGTTTGGTCCCTACTAATATCTCACCTTTAAAAACCTCTCACATACCATCAACTTTTTTGGCGTCGAGTTTGTCTCGTCGTTAACTTCAAGACCCAGGTTAGTTGGAATGCGCCCAAACTGTCCCGAACACCTGCTAATAATTAATAGTAATAACAATTGTCCTGGTTTTGGAAATTAAAATATCTCAGTGAGATAAAAAGGTCTTTGGCTCCACTCATTTTGGACATCCCCTTTTTGGAACTAAATTTTGGACATGCCCTTTACTTTGTAGCTTTTCAGTTTAGGGGTTCAACTGTGTCCTGCATTTGAACTGTCAATATTGCGCAACCCTTTATAACTAACTTAATTGAGTGGACACAATTTTCTCCATGTTTTATGAGGAAGAAAAACAGAACAGATGTGAAGAAAAAGGGATCCATAAAAGTTGTTGGGTAGAGTTCTTGATAATTACACATGGCCACTTTTTGATTTCTTAAATTAGCACCAACCTCCCCTGGTAGAGTTGCCGTGGAGCTTCCTCTATTAATCCTGCTGATGAAAGTTGAGTAGATAAGAAGCACTGCGTATTTCAAGGGGAAAAAAATTAGGGAGTGTGACGTGGCGTGGCGTATTGGAAAATGTAGTAGTCCAAGGTGCGTGTTGGGAAATGTTGTACTCCAGGGTGCCCAACGGTGATTAATGCGTACTTCTACTCCCATTTAAAGTTGTTTAAAGCCGAATTGGATGTTATTTTTAAATAGATATAAATCAATATAAACTTAATTCAGCTTCAAGCAAATGTAAATAGTGGCAAAACTATGTTGTTCTAGCGTGTATTGCACTCCTACTACGCTATAATACTCCCGAATCAACAGCGTAACTTCAGCAAGTACTTGACAAACTCTGTACGCAATTGTCACATACTTGGAATGAAGGTATCCAATCTTATTTACCAAAAAAAAGCAAAAGTCTACATTCACAAACATATATGGAGTGGCTCCTTAAACGTGTTTCCTTTCGTTCACTCCTAGCTGAAGAAGATAAGGCCGGATTCTTGGCTAGACGGAGAGGAGAGGACAGCCCAAGGGTTAGGCCGGTAGGTTGATGAATTTGCTGCCCACATAATTGATCAGTGTTTGATTTTTGTGAATCTTCTAGTTCCGGCATAGATGGTATGTCTTTAACTGGACCGGTTAATGAATTAGTCAAGGTGCACTAGCCCGGACACCTCTCCAACTGTCGGAAAAAACAAAATAGAGGAGAGGACAAGTGAGTTGACATATTTTCCTCATTGCTACTTTTGTACCATGAAAAAGGGCCATACATATCTTGATTCTCTAAGTAAAGGGTGGATAGCCAGAATATCAAGTGACTAATTGGAGTGACCACCATGTCTTTATCAACCCAGATAGATACCTAACCTCCCAATACAAATATCTCCATTTGTATTCATATGTTATGTATAAAATTTGTACATGATCAACCCCTTGTGCCATGTTCATTGTTCCTGTCCCATTTGTTGCCAAAGTGCCTCCATCCACCATGTAAAAGTAATACTGGTGATAAGACAGAAGGCACAGAGAGAGAGAGAGAGACAGAGAGAGAGAGAGAGGACAAATAGTGAAAAACAGTGCAAGTGTGCAACCCTTTGTCTTTTTGTATTAACATAAACAACCCAATACTCCTTTCATCTTTGCAATTTCACCCACAACCTCTCTTGGTACAATTTCTCGTGGAAACATAAGATTCAATGGAGATGTTTAATTTTCATGGGACATCCCGAATAATGCATACCATAACTAAAGCAATGGTGAATGGACCAATTTTTGATCAATCAGTTGTTCAAACCCTCCCGAATCCTCTATTTTAGAAAGGGGATCGCTCGTCAAAGGTCATCGTTAGATCTGGATATATCATTCCTAATTAAGTATTCACTTATTCAAAAAGCAAAATATGCTTTGAGAGCCCCAAAGGCTTGACCTAGTAGTGATCAACCACTCAGGGTTAGGGCACTTCAACATTGAGTTGTGTAGCCAGAGTTAAGAAGAATGGCGGTCAAAACCGGTTATGGAGACTCTAACTTTTGCGCCGTTTTAGAAGAGTTTAACGGGCCATCAGTTCAACTAAAGTGTAAAGAAGGAAAAAGTATAATCAACTCGATTTAAGAAGAAGGAACCAGGGGCTTAAGAAAACTGTCGCATCCAAACTAAAATAAAGTTTAATGATAAGGTAATTTTTACGTTGTTACATGAAATTCAAGTTTCTCTCCAAAGTGGGTCCAAGTTATCCAACTAAAATTGACATGGCTGGGACAGATTAGTGGTCAACTGAAACAGAGCACAAACATGTTTAAAGGACACGTGACACATTGCAATGGGTGCCCTAAGTCAGAGAGCATCTTAGCATTGTGATTTGTGTAGCTATCCAAGCGGCAGATGCTCATTGGGTGGCTCCAGAATAAAGTCCAAACTCTGAGGGCGTTTAGAGTATCACTCCAATCTTTCAGCATATACGAGCATAATGCTTCACAGTCGCACAAAGTAGATAAGATCATATCAACCGTTCTATATGTACAGACGGGATGCACCGATGGTGCACCGATTGGAGCCAAGATTCCAGTGTGGGTTTTATACGGTTGATTCAATCGGTCCATTCATCCCATAATCAAAATCCAAGGGGGCCCAAGCGGATGTCACCTCTATCAGACGTTCATAAGTGCTCGATTCAAAATCACCCCATTTTGTTCAAAAATCGAGCACTTAGGAACGTCCGATTAAAGTGATTTCCAAGCCCCCTCAGAATTTGATTTTGGGATAAATCGACGATTCAAATCGGACTATGTAGGACCCCCCACCACCCCCCTCCATCTGTTGGTACATGGTCTGTACCAAGGGGTCAGTACCCCTAGATTTACCTTGCATTTCTCCTACAGAAAATGCTAAAGGGCGAAGGATAATGTGTAAAAGATGTATTGATATTTGAGAAAAAAGTATATTAATAGTTGTAAGTGTATTATTATCCATGAGATGTGTATTGAAATCCAAACTCGTTTGTCTTTATGATCATATTACCGTCCACCTAGTGACCGAAGGTTAGCAAGACCCTTCACTTAAAACTAAACATCAATTAAGAAGGTCTAATAAATCAGATTAATTAATTTCATGGGCACATTATCCTAGTGGGTTTTTTTTCTGGGCACAAAAATAATGAGATCAAAATTTCCTAGCATTAAACTCTAGGGGTACTGACACTTGACGCAATAAGGGTGGTTTTGTCAATTGATAAAAGCTAGCAAGTGATTTTAACCTAGATTTTATCAAAACTATTCCTCAAATAATAAAATGCATTGTGGGTGGAGATTTTATCATTTGGAAAAACAATGTGATTTTATCACACCTCCATAAAACTCAACTAAAATGAAAAATATCTTTATCTTATTTTCTCAATTGGCAAACTAGTACTCAAGTATGACTACTTTGAGTACTCAAGTACTCCCTCCGTCACTCCGTCCATCTTTGTTTGTCCATTTTCAGCGTTCGTGACATGTTTTAAATTGTCCATATCGTTTAATTTATAATGAGTTTCATGATTTTGAAAATTTCGTATAATAGAGCTAATTGAGATCTATTAAACAAGATCCATATTGAATATTTTTAGAGATTTGTATTGAAAACAATGTACGATTTTTTAAGAGGTGTGAAATAGTGAATGTGGACAAATATAGAAGGACGGAGGGAGTATCTTATTTTATCAATTGGCAAACTAGTACTCAAGTATGACTACTTGAGTACTTGTGTTTTGAGTTATTTTAGCACAAGAAATACTGCACACCGCTGTGTCAAACACATGGGCCTCACATAAGTTGGGTGTAAGCTGCAAACAAAGCGAGCTGCTTGCAACAGTTAGAGACTCAGCTGAGCTCGACTCGTTTAGTAATTGAGCCAAGCTTGAGCTTCAGCTCGAGTTTTTAGGCTCGTATAGTAAACAAGCTAAACTCAACACTCTAAAGCTTGACTTGGCACGGTTCGGCTAGTTTGAACCCCTAATTGGGTGTGGATCGAATAATCACTTATTATAATTTTGGAACCCCTCCACCTAATAGCTTACTTTCATATTGGATCCAAATCCAAATTTCTTACATAGTAAATAAATAATCCACACCACAAAATGACACATCCAACAAAAAAGAACTACGCAATGATAGATTGAAAACAATAGAGGCTATATGATAAACATCAAAAGCGGCTACACTTGGCGAGAATGTTCGAAATACAAGTCCCACATTAGTGGGCATACGCAACGGTGATCACTTAATATAATGATCAAATTTCTCCACTGATAAATTAAGTTTTTTCTTTGGACCACATGATACCCTAAGAGACAAGAGTAGAAGCACTGAGTAGCTTGTAGGAAATACGTGAAAAATGCACTTACCGAGTTGTCATTGAGGTGAAGTTGTACAAATAATGCGAAGACACTGAAAATGCTCTTAGGTCGTTCCCTCATTCAACCATGCATGACACCTATAGCAAACAATTTTCAGTGATGTTATGTCTTCAAAAAGATTCGAACCAGAATTCTCAAGAAAAAGCTAACATTCCAAACGTTGTCCACTAAAAAAAAAAAAACACTAACATACTGATAAAGCAAACAATATGAATGGACACAGTTGTTGTGGGATCCCAAACTTCTTTTTTCGAAACGGTCGAGTCAACTTACGCTCACCTTGACTAATCCCTTCACAATCTGGTCAATGACAAGTCAACCACGCTAGGACAAGGAATTCACAAGAAATTAGTTTCTTGCTGTCCGACTCTAAGAATAGAACCCTGGTCAATTGTGTCGGGAACAAACCTTACCAACCAACTTGACAAACCCCTATGACTACTATTCAAACTTTTGTGAGGACCAATGGAATTACTTACATTTGTATGGAAATGATGAGGTTAGGTCTAAAGCATTCCTATCCAATGTTCTTGAATCTTTCTAGATGATTCGGGAGGGTGGGCATCTAAACACTTCACCATAATGTCTTTTTCAAGGAAAGCTAGATCTTCCCTATTTTAAAGCAAGTGGAGCAATATTCAAACTTAATCAATAATCTTTATTTTGCAAAAACGAGGAAAGCAAATCTTTCTCTGGACAAAACCACATATCTTTTTAGATGTTATCAGATTCCTTTGGAGCTAGTCCATAAGGAGCTTTAACCCTAATCCTAGTTTAATTGAGTCTCTGCTAGTATACGATGAGATCCTTCTCTTAGATTTAGTAAAGATGCGTGATCGCTAGCTCGGACACTTAAATTATTTTTAAAAAAATGCAAATATTTTTTCATTTTTTCGTGCGTCGGGAGATCTTAGCCTCGGAGAGAGGAAAGTCCTCAGATAATTTTTTTTTTGTTCATTTGTTATTGGTCAAATGCCTACATCTAAGGCCAAGGCTACATTTTTTCTAATAATTGGAAATTGGGGTTGGCTTAAACGTTCTTCGACTAATTCCGAATCTATAAGGAATATAGACACGACTTCCGAATCTATAAGGAGAAAGCTCAAGAATCAACTCAAATACCAGCATGCATAAAATATTCAGATGATTGCAAAAAGTTAAATACAGTAAATCAGTAATGGAAAACAATTTTACCTACAAACCAAAGCCATAGCCCAAGATTGTGGAGACACATTACCGTCACTCAGATGCCATCTTTTTTGCACTTGGGATTTTAATGACAGAAGAAGTAGATTTAAGATTCTTTAAGGTAAAAGAAGACTTGTGGGTTTCTATATGGGAAAAGGCTAAAATTTGTTGCAATTCTAAACGAAGTTGGTTGCGCATTAGGGTGTGGTTGAGTCCCACCGTACCCGCTCCCCCTTACCCTACTACCACTAACTCCTAACCCACTGATAGATTCCAGGATTCAAAATTGCTAATATCGAAGACCAACAGAAAAAAGGAAAGGGTTATGTGCGATTCAAGCTTGATTTTAGAAGGTTGCCAAAAATTAAATCTCTACGTTGAGCATACAAATAACCAATCTCATTTAATATCCTTTACGACAAAATTAGAAGTAAAAATGAGTTCCAAACGAGGATAGAACTTACAATGTATAGATCCGATAACCAATTTTTAAAAGAAAGTTTTTCTTACAATAGTTTTGTCATCCAGTTATTTATTTCATAAGAGAGGTAAGGAACATGCAGTCATTCAGAGAGATAATACAAGTATGTTAACACGGCGAGAAAATCTTCTTTAGGAGGCCTTTTATGTACATTACTACATATAAGATCATTGAAATGAACTGTTTGGAAACCCCATTCACAGTTACGTTTCAATATCATCTTTCAACTGATTTCCCCATCTCCCGTGTACTGTTCTGTCTAGTACAGAGAATGAAATCTGAAAAAGGAATATGACTGCAATACAGCGCACGCGCACACACACCCACACACACACAGAGAGGGAGAGAGAGAACACAAGAAGGTTTACCTTTAATAGACAATGCTCAGAGAATAATATGCTTGCACCTGGTTACTACACAATCTACAAAAGGCTGCGAACACATAAACAAGTGAAAGGTAATATAAGGGGAGAAACCAGAATTTTCTTCTAGCAGGGGCAAACTTATCCAAGAAAAGTTGATCATACTAAATGATATGGGGGAAACGCAGATACAAACTGAAGCTCTGGAAAAAGAATTATACTTTCAAGCATTTAGTGCTGGCAGTGTAAGATTTGATAAATATTTTGGGGCTTTTCTATTGAAAATCTTCCAAAACGGAAAACCATAAATGAAAATTCAAAATTTAATAACTCAGTGGCGTCAATTGACCCAGATATATGTACATGATTCTGCCAATGTAGAAACCCTGCTCCAGAAACCCCTCCGTCCATGTCTTCCCTTCCCAGAGCCAAACATCTCTCATCACTTTTTCAGCATCCTCTCACTCCTCCAGCTGCCATCCTAACTTATAATCCCCCCGATCATGCAAAAACTTACAAGCATCTCCATACCCGCAATAACCAGTTTCCCTGTGATCCTCACAAATGTCTGGCTGGTAGTCAAACCTTGTCGATACTCTTATGTGAGCAGATGCCCTAAGAGGCCCATGTGCCCCACCAGCTTTCTCAGTAGAGACCGATTGCTCCCTTTTGAACCCAGCTCTGAAACCAGAATATTCACGAAGCCCGTTGTAAAGCTTTTCACCCACAGGGCCCATTCTTTTCCCCTTCATACCATGATTTGTTCGCTTAAGAACTCTTTCTGCTTGAGCATCTTTTGAACACTCCGTCTTGGTCTCCAGAGTTGCTGTTGCCCTGCTATCGTCTTGGACTTGAATTTCATTTGATGACTCAAATTGAAAGATTGACGTGCTAGATTCCATAATTGACTCAGAGGACATGGAGAACTTGGAATGTCCAGTGGAGAATTTAAGGTTATTGTCACACTGTGGAGGCTTTTCCTTAGTAGATATCAGCGGAAACTCACTTTTAGAACATTCTTCTGCATCTTCATCAAATGTCAGCTTTCTGATGTTTTTGTTCTTTGACAGCTTTCTGAAGAAATTGCAGACTGTAACAATACCCAAAAAAAAAAAAAAAAGTAAAAACTAAATACTAGTGGAAAGATGAAAGCAAAAACATAGTGACAAATAAGAAAAGGAAGGCATATTAAGTATAGCACCAGACCTGGTTCAGACTGGTTTCCAGTATCGCTTGGGCCTGCCATTAAAGTTGAACCCAAAGCTCAAAGCCAACACATGTAGAGACCGATTTTGATATCACAGTTGTTTGCCTTCCCACTCATAGTACCCTGAAAATACTACATAGGAAACAGTGAATAGCTAAAAGTATTCAAACTGTTCCTATTTCGTAATCAGCATGCATTTTGTTGGGCTTGTGAAGCCTGATTCGACTTGGGGCGCGTTTCTTTGAGGGTTCGGAATTCGACCTAGGTTATAAACAGGGTTATTATGGAAATTGATGAAGTAAACTCTAGGTTACAACTTACAAATACTTGCTATACACAGCAGCCAATGTACTAACTCGTATTCTCTCTTCATTCGCTACAGAGTAGAAACTGGTATAAGCTGTGGATGTACTCAACCTTACGTTGGGGACCACATAAAATTTCTATGTCTCGCATTCATGGAATCAATTAGTGGAATGAAGCACCAGATCTAAAGAAAAAGCTAGGCTGCACTAGACTATATTGGTAAAAAGATAATCCTCCGTTAAACTAACACTAGCTTCAAACTGGCGAAGACGCCCATTACATAACCGTGAATAAGGAATGAAGAGAGCAGAGAGATAGACTCTAGTGATGTATAGGATCAGAATTATCCAATGGCTGTGAGTTGGGGTTGCTGGATTGATGATGCACAGCGAGAAGAGTCAGCAGACTTTATACTTTGACCCTGGGCCCAAAGTATTTGGCACCTAGGTTTGTCTTAGAAATCTCAACTTCGTGATTGAAGTAGTATATAGCCGTTCACCTGTCAAATGGATCTAAACTCAAATCTTAAGAACTTGCAAGAAATGTGACAAGGAAATTAACAGCTCACAAACAATCAATCTTTCTATCTAAATTTTTTTGTTCTGGGGTTCCAACACAGCAAAGCAAAGGAAGCATCAAGCATCAAAGATTGTTATGCTTGATCATAGTTAATGGTAATAGGGCACAACCAAACCCTAATGACTTTTATAAAACAAAACTTTGCAAGTACCCTCATTACCACGATACATCAAATTGGTAGCTCTACTCACGTAGACATTGTTAGCTCATTTGGGAGCTAATTTTCCTTAGTTATTAGTCATTCATTTTCAATCAAAATAGCTTATTCAATTTCAAGAGCTCGTGAAGGCCTAATAGCTCACTCAACAGCGGTGGATTTAGCATCAACGATAAGAAACTAACTTGTAGCTGACCACAAAAAAAAAAAAAAAAAAAAATTCGCTACAGAAATTGACCAACAGGACTCGACCCTACTTCTGTATTCTAAAACATGAGCCATTGGGCAAACTGCGAAGGGATTTGGTCAAGCCACAGGCTTGACGGTCAGGTGAACCAGAATTTCAATTTCTTTATTTTCATTTTATACTATGATTAAGCCAAAATTGAACACGATATCAACATTGTTACAACAAGTTTACAATCACTAGAACCATTAAAAAAAATATTAACAGATTAAAAAAGTAGTTCTTAACTTTTACAAAGCTTTTCAAACAATATTCAGTATTTTTGAAATCATCTACTCTTGATTACTCCATAAGTCCACCACACACTCAATGGCATCACATAAACAAGAAGACACAAATGCACAATTCGTGCATTTACATCACATTAATGGATTACACTCGCTGATAAAAATATAGAAAACAAACGCGTTTATTATTATCTGTAGACAATGATGCGTCGTCATTCTAACCGTTGGAGTGTAAGCTAGAGCAGAGCTGGCAAATTTGTCCAACCCGAGATCGTAGTCTCGTCTCAATCCTCTTTCTTATTCGAAGAGGAACTTTTCCTTAATAGAATAATAGATAGCCATTGATATCTTCACTTTCTTCGTGATAGCAGGAAGTACTCTTTCTGTCCTGCCGCCGTCCCCTTGAAGGGGAACCAAGGAGATAAACTCAAACAATCTTAGAAGCACTTAAAAGGACCATAACGAGAAAGAAGGAGAAAGAAGAACACGCTCCTTCGACCATTCAGGGATAGCTTCCATTGCTAACAGGAAAAGAGAATGACTTGGCAGTTTCGGGAAATACAGCTGGAGGGGAACTGCTGATTCCCAATAAGAAAGTAGGGCCGATAATTAGGGACACCCAAATATTGCTCGGACAATCAACCTAGAATAGCTAGGAAATCCGACACTGTGGGAGGGGATAGATACTAGCTTCCTTTGAGAACACTAAACCCGTGTCAAATATATAGCGGATTTGGGCGCTCTAGCCAAAAACGAATCCTATTTCGGCTATTATTTTCTCCATTACCATTCATACGCAGGAATACCCCCGTTAGCTGGCTTTTGTAGCAAATTCTATTTGTTCTTCGCCGTTTTGGGTTGTGGGGCTTACTTCCTAGCCCCAGTGGGAGTAGTGACTAGCGTTATAGGTCGTTAGGCAGCCGGAAGGTTGCCACGAGTAAGTCAGTTTGGATTCATTATATAATTAAGAGTATCAATATCAAAGTAAACAAATTAGCTTTTAACCAAATATAGAGAGCCCAACCTCCCAAAATCCTCCAAAACCAGCTTCACCAAATAATTGGTCAAATTTATTTTTGCTACAATGACTACTCAAATTTGGCGTGCGGCACTACTCACACACCAAAGACACATTGTTCACGCAATGTTCACTTTTTTATTACTTTTGGGGTGTAGGAGTAAAAAAAGAGAATAGTTTAATGCAGTAAATATAGAATAGAGAGCATAATTCTATGAATTTTGTAAAATTGGCTTGCTAAATTGTAAAAGGTGTTTTGAAGTTAAATTTGGGCTAAAATTTGGTGCTACTGCTGCTGCTGAGGATGCTCGAAGATTAAGAAGTTTTGGACAATTAGAAGGGAGCGAAAGAACAGATGATGGGAAGAACACAAACCTTAAATGGTGTTGGATCGTCGCCGGATAACTAGACTGCAGGCGGCAAATGTACACTCGAGAGTTTCATCCAAAGGGCTGAGACGAGAGGAACAGAGGCGTCGAACTGAGATTTGTGCGCAAATAAAGGGCTTCGCGCAACCCCAGGCAGCGAAGCGTGCTGTGCGGGCACATTTCGGTCCCGCACTAGTACCGTTTTCATGATCGGAAACATTCACCAAAAATTAACTCAATTGGATATCGTCAAAGTACCTCTCGGAACACAAATATGTTGAAAAGAATGGTTTCAATGGTTGTCATCCAATGTTTCAAGACATCTGTGTTCCAATTTTTTTCAACTTGTTTGTGTTCCGATGAAGCACTTAACGATATCCAATCATTTTGATTTTTGGTACATTTGTAATACTCAACAAGTTCTACACGGTGGACGTCTCTGATCGTCAAAACAATGCTGGCACAGCACCGAAATAGGCCACACAACACACTGCGCAGCAGCTCCCCGCTTCCGTTAAACATTTAAACCGAATTGTGTGGACGGCCCACGGAGATGGTTTGGTTTTGTGCTTGAAAAGATTGTGATTGTTAGAGTCGCCACCCGGATTTGAGGTCCGAACCCGAGAAACCGATAAAAATGACTCATTTGCCCATTGGAAAAGATTTTATTGATCGTGGTGGAACCAAAGATTTCTCAGATTCGGGGGTTTGTGTGGACAGCCCACTGAAATGGTTCGGTTTTACGTTTGAAAAGATTGTGATTGTTACAGTCGCCACCCGGATTTGAGGACTGAACCCGAGAAACCAATTAAAAATATGTGACTCGTTTGCCCATTGGAAAGATTTTACCGATCATAGCGGAACCAAAGATTTCTCAGATTTGGGGGTTTAGTTACGAGAGGGGAAGGATTTTGTAGAGAGAGAGAGTGGTGAACGATTGTTGGATGAATTGTGAGCTGGAGTGTGTAAATTGGTGACCCAGAAACTAAGGGTGGTGAGTGGTTTTTATCGAGAGTGAGTGGGAAGGAAGAAAGGAGAGAGAGGAAGTTGGTTTGTATTTGGAAGTGGGTTAAGAGTAGTTTTAGGTGTAGTTTTAGGGCAATGTAGGATGTATTGTACGTGTATAAGACGTATACAGGTGGTTAGACGCTCCTCCCTTCATGATTAGATGCTCTGCAGATTCCTGACTGGGATCTTGAGTGCTCAAGGTGGAATTTTTTGGGTTTGGCGCTCAAGGTCTAAGGCTTGAGCACTCCAGGTTATTGGTGGCAGATTGATGGTTTTGCTTGGTTTGTGATGCTTGGGTTGATTTGGGTTGTTTTGATTGTTTGGGTAATGTTTGATTGATTTTAATCAAGTTCAAGCCATTCTCACAAGTTTCGGGTAGTCATGATTGGTCCGTTTCATCATCGGGAATGCTTGAGCGCATCCCGGGTTCAAAATCAGGGTGTCTACAAATTGATTTGGTTTTTTTTTTTCAGTGATATGAATCGAATTGTATTTCAGTGGTTTGGATCTTTAAATTCATAATTCATAAGTCCATCGGGTTCTTGATTTACTATAAAACCAAATCAATCCGGTTTATGCTCATCCATAGCTTTTTCATCGTTGGGGTGGTGTACTTAGAGGTGCCCAAGAAAATTGAAAATTTTTGTAAACTGGAGCGACTGGACCGGACCAGTCTATTTGGGTTGGTTTTATGTTTTAATAAATTGTTTCTAATTCTAAAAAAATTGAGAACCGAGTGTTTTGGTTTGGTCCCTGACAAAATGGGAACCGTGGTCCGAACCGTTTATAGACATAACAATGATTGAAAACTCTATCAGTCAATATGTTGTTGCTTGTTCAAGGTTTTGTTTCATATTACTTTAGTAGCTCTTTAGTGATTTTATTGGGCTTCTAGATCTATTTTGAGGGTTGGTTTAATGATAGTAGTTTTACGAAAAAGTCGCAACAATTTTGTGAACTACTTCAGTTTTTCAAAATAAATAAATGAATAATGAAAGATGTTGCAATGTTTTGGATGCTAACATATTTTAAAACCAAAAACTGAATCGGTCTAATGGATTGATTATGGTTTGGTTTCATATGTGTAATGACGTAGTCATGGTTCTGAATTTTTGGGAACCGTAAGATATGGTTTGGTACGTGAATTTCTATAGAATTAAATCTGGACCATGTACACCGCCACCGTACAAGGTAAAAAATCAAGTTAATTGGATACCAAAATAATTTTAGATCGGCCACACATAAAAAATGAGTTCCATGAAGTTATGCAAGTAAAATGAGTGTCACACTAGATTATAAGTTTGGGAGCTCTTTTTTTTCTTTTCTTTTTTCACTCTACCTATGCTCTGGTAAAAAATATTTTTTTTAGATATTCAATTGACTTGATTTTTTTTACATGATCGTTGTACTCAAAGAGCTCTACCATATTAACAAATCCGATCATCGAAATGAACGTCAAATGAGGTCGGAGTTGGCGTAGTGGCATGGGTGCAGTCCTTCACCCAAACGGCAGAGATCTAGCTGTCTCCTTCAGTCCTCCTAAATTAGGGCGTGTTTGGGAGCCTCATTTTCAGTTTTTTTTTTTTTCATTTTTTGGTTTTTTAGCTTTTTGGATTATGATCAGAATGTATTTTGGATTTGGTATGAGTGTTTGGGAGAAATGTGTATAACTCATTTTAAAACAAAAGTAGTGTTTGAGAGATATGTGAATAATATATTCTGTAGGTCTTTTTGTTAATCAAAATAAAAAAAGTAAAAAATGAGAAGTCAAAAGCTCCTCCCAACCTATTTTTCACTTCTGCTTTAGATTGTGCATTTTGCAAAACTCATTCTTTCTCCCAA
Organism: Vaccinium macrocarpon; assembly: GCA_022606695.1. NCBI lineage: Eukaryota > Viridiplantae > Streptophyta > Magnoliopsida > Ericales > Ericaceae > Vaccinium > Vaccinium macrocarpon. Next base: position 27,444,318 of record CM040179.1, read on the forward strand.
ACAACCAAAATAAAAAAAAATGAGGATGGGAAAATGGGAAAATGTGGCTCCCAAACAGGCTCTTAGTATACTATGGATGTTTGGTTATCTATTTTGTAGTGGAATATCAAATTAGAATGCAGAAATTATCAAATGGAGGGATTGAAGATAAAATAGAAAATTAACAAACTCAAAATATAATGAAAAAAAAGTTGGAATCCCCAAAATGGCCCAACAAATCAGGAATGACCACAATGCCCTTGGCTATTTGTAAGTTGTGACCCATCGAAAAGCTTGCCTGCAAGTTAGGGCAAGTCGGTTGAGTCATTTGATCTTGGACATCCCCGATAGCGCACACTTGTCAGGTTCTTGGTGTGTCACGAATGTTTAAAAATTTAGCCAGGATACCTATTTGAAATGCTTGTATACTCTTAAAAGGCTAAAGATGAGATACAAGTATGCAAAACCTTCTAGCAATTACGTAAAAGGGCATATGATATTGTGGAAAATGTGGCATTTTGTGGAACTTAACACTTTATACAGGTGCGTACGAAAGTGTGTGAGGGTGTCCAAGATGACAAGGGAACAAAAGCAACAAGAAAGCATTAATCGATGGCTTAAGGTCGGCAAGGCACGTCATGTGTTTGTCATCGACTAAGGCGTAACACAGTAGCGCATGTCAACTGCCAAGGTAGGGTACCACATGTATATGTCACTAGACTTGGGAAGGCATGGCACCAATCAAGCCAAGGCACAACATGGCATGCCAACAAGATGAGCAAGGCGTAGCACAATATGTGCTTGTCATTAGGCTAGGTAAGACATGGCATTGAATATTCTTGTCATTGGCAAGGCATGACATGACTTAGCATGTCAACAGGTAAGGCTCGATCATCTTTCTCGGGTCGTCTCTCTCAGTCACATCTTCCAATGAGGTCATTTGTCTCAAGTCATCCCTCTCTCAAGTCCTTTCTCTCCAAGATCATCCGTCTAAGATGCTTATGCGAAAAACAACATGAGCCCCACTGTATTTAGAAAACAAATATGAAAATAGAGCCTACATGAAAAGGCTAATAGAAAGAAAGATAGTACATCAAGTATCGCATTTTACCCAGTAAAAGCCTTAATTTTCATTTCATCTTCTTCTCTAAGTTACTATATGGTTGGATCATCGGAGGATCCTTGGCCAACACTGATCTAGTGCTCCCAAGGCCATCTAACACTATTTTGCAAGTAGTCGGAGGATGGGTTTGACTATTCTAGATTAAGGCGTCATCACGCCTAACATACAACTTCGTTCACTTCCCTTATGTGTATGAAGTGCAACATGCATAACAAACAAAGTGGTTGTAAGTAAGGGCATTATTTGAGAACCAAAGAGCATTCCATGCCTCGGCCCTTTAGTGTTCAGTTTTATGATTTATGGCTATAATATTTAAGAAAGTGGAATATCGATCTTCAAACCAAAATTCTTGAGCTTCGTCTAGGCCAATCTCTTATCTTTCCTAGTACAATAAGGTCTATCGTCGAACTACGTTTGGAATTTAATTGGGCTCCAAACCTAAAGCCTTAGACCAACTTAGGGTCAGGTAAGCCTAGACCAAGGGGATGACCATTTTGAGGCTCAAATTAGACTTGGGCTGTAGATCATTCTACGCATAACCCTATTTGATGTGTCATAATGTTTTTTTTTAAAATTTTTTTTTTATGTTTTCTAGAAATATAATTTAGATGATAGTCAAAAACAAAAAAAAATAGTTATTACAATTTAAACACAAATTTAATCAACTGAACCACAACTGAACCACCTTAAAACAATTCAGATTTTTTTTTTTTTAAAAAAATGTTATTCAATTAGTTTAGTAAAGATAAAGATAAGGAAAAATACAATAATATGAAAAACATATAGAACTCATGGTTAAACTTAGAAAATGCTCAATATGAATAAAAGTACGAAGGTGAGAAATTATAGAGAGGTGAGTATGTAAATTCAAAGAATAATGCTCTATATGAATCTTCAAAAATTATAGTGGGTTGGTCGTACACTAGAGTAGCCTTTTCCATTTCAACATCTTCATTTATCTCTCATACTCACCGTCTTTGTTTTGCAAAGCCTTGTTCTTGTTCTATAAATGTCTACCATTACCTAGTCCTCTATAGCATGTTAAAGGATCTACTTAGCTGGAAAATTTATTGGAGTTCTTTCTTTGTAAACAACAATAATATAGTATGGTAGAGCTCAGTAAATGAAATCTCTAAGGATCTAGACATAAAACTCACATTCATTTGAAGTCCACACAATCCAAGAAACTCCTTCCAGGGTTCGCATACGTGGTTGAAGTTCCCAAAGGAGCTGTTTATCCACAAAAAGACAGCTTATTCATTTTTGGGTTTGGTTGTTGTAGCTGTTTGAGTCATCGTTGGAGGCTTCTGAAGTTCTATGGTTGTTCAACAAAGAGAACGGAAAAAATGGAAGAAATAGAGGAAATAAAGAGTAGTGGAGGTGTTTTATTGATGTTGGTAGTATCCAAAGGTATTTTCAAATGAATTTCCCAAACCATAATGGTAACAAGTTTTGTTTTGTTTTGTTTTGTTTTGATGATGTAAGTAGGTGTAATAAGTAGAGAGAGATAGAGGGAGAAATGAGGAAAATGATGATGCAAGCAAAACCAAATAGTACCAAAACTGTGTACCGAACACAGCCAACATATTCCTTGGAATCAAGACACACTAAATAGTCATTTAAGAGCAGTCATTTAAGAGAAGGATTGCAACAAACTGACTAATATGTAGATTAGGGGTTACTTTGTCCAATTTTAAAATTTAGGTGGAGATAATGAGAGAGAGTGATAGATGAGGGAGTATTAGTCCAAAACAAATTTGAAACTTGTTCGAAATATACTCCATTGTTCTTGCATACGTGTTTGGCATTCGAGAAAGTGAGGTGGGAAAAGTTTTTCTCGAGAAAAACCCTAATAAAACCAGTGAAGCCAATGGAGAAGCATTACTACGGTTGTGGTGCCTGCTGCCCGTCTTGACACCGCCGGCCGTGCTGCTTACTGGCGGCAATTATGCGGTCTAGAACAGAATTAACCCGCAAGAGAACGCCTCCACGCGAAAGATCCGATTCGCCTCCTCCTCTGTCATTTCGCACTGGTATCCCTCTTATCTTATCTTCTCACTCTTCTAGCCTGCTGAATCCTGTTTCTTCTTAGTTTTCAGTGATTACGCAGCATTCATAGCTTTTTAGAGCATTTCCAATCTATACTCTTTTTTTTTTCTACCCAAAATCTCAGTCGAAACACTAAAAATCAATCTCGAATAGCATACCATTTTTCCTACCTATTTTGAGTTTTACCAATTTTCTTACCCAAATAGATAATGCTTGTTTTCTCAAAACCTCTTTTCACTCTCTTATCATTTTTAAATGTCCCATTTTGAACCATATGTTGGAAGCAGAAATGAAAAACACTAGATTTAGGTTTTTGAAAATAAGGGTTTACCATTAGAGAAGGCTTATCCAAATATAAAGCCTTTGACCCAAGTTTTCACCCAAATATGGGTAAAAAGATGGGTCAGAGTTGGAGATGCTCAATCACATCTATTTTTATCTTTTAAGGTTGTTAATGCGATGGTATGTGTGGAAATGGCTGTGGCTCAGGTGGTTGTTGTCAGTCCCATTTAGGACAAGTTTTTGCACTGATTTAGGATGAGCTTTTGCACTGCTTTCATGGACGGACAATGGATTGTTACCTTAAGAAAAGAAATGGAAGTTTATATTGGGCTGGCTGCTTCCATATAGACCGTCGAGGAGGGTTTTTGCCTATCCAATGTTGTGGAACTCCGGATATATGCAGCAGTGAAATAAGAGGTAGGTACCAGATAAGTAGGATTCATGTCTAAGCCTGCATGCGGCTTGTGTTGCCGAGTGAGCACGTTGCACATGAGGAAGTGTGTGAAGCGAAGTCCCACATCGCTTGGATACCAAAGTAATACTATTAAAGTATATAAGGTTGAGGACACCGTCACTTTAAGAGCTGGCTTTTAGGGTTGAGTTCCACCCAAGACAGTGTAACTGCCTATAGGTATAAATCTATGAGCACAAAATGAAAAATAGGTTATATCTTTCATGATAAGTTCCGTTCTCTTGATTGGACGAAAATAATAATATCTAGACTCTATATGTTTATGTGTTAAAAATGGTGGCTATAGAATGACTTAGTATCGTACTCATTTAAGTATGCATATGTGAAGCGGCAAGTTGTAACGGTTAATGATTTCATTTCAGTTCTTGTATATGAAAGGAGAACACCGGGTGTTACCTTTATTTGAAGCTGTGGGTTTCCCCTATAGTTGAATGTTCTCAAATACTTACTGCCATACATCTAGATGAGTCATATCTAGTTTTACTTAGAAGGGAAAACCTCAAAATCAACGTATTAAATTTAAATCCCCATACAGTGGCATAATTGCTGCAGTTTTTAACATCTTATGGCTGCAGTTTTAACTACCATGCTTGTTGGCATTTTCAAATGCCATCTTTTTTCTGCTGTTTAGTAAAACTGAATGATGATGATGATGATGCGCTGCACTGCACTGTGCCTTCTCAGATTATATGTGTGTGCGCGCATATAGATTGTTTTGTTGTTTTATATTGATGGTCTAGATAATGCTATGTTTGCAATGAATAATAGGAACGGATCCAAATGACCAAGGTCAGAGAATGGAGAGGAAGCATAGAGGAAAGAATGTTGTATGGTCTATTGCAATGGACAAGTGTCTAATTGAAGCCCTTGCAGTCCAGGCCAGAACCGGGAATAAGATTGACAAGTGCTTTAATGAAAATGCATATACAGCTGCTTGTGTAGCTGTGAACTCTCGTTTTCATTTATCTTTAAATAACCAGAAAGTTGTTAATCGTCTAAAGACTATAAAAAAGAGGTACAAGGTAATGAGGGATATGCTAAATCAAGATGGGTTCATCTGGAATCCAAATACAAAGATGATCGAGTGTGACAATGACGATTTATGGAAGAGATACATAGCTGTGAGTATATTATTGTCCTTTCATAAAATTTTTTGTTTATTTGTCTTGTTTTTGTGTTCGGTTGTTTTAAGTATTTGTTACATATGTCAACTGAACATGCCCATATTTGCACAATGTGTGATGTTTATTAAACATAAAATAGGCACATCCCGATGCAAGGGGATTCTGCGGAAAGCAGATTGAGATGTACGATGATTTGAAAGTTGTGTGTGGAAATTATCAAGCCCCTAGTCGTTGGGCTAGGATGACAGGGAACATAAATGGAAGCCGGCAAACAGAATTCAGGAATTATGAAGAAGATTCTGCTTCATTCCAATCACGAAGTTCCGAAGACTTGAGTGACACAGATGGAACTGAGACACAATCATCTACCCCACAGCTTGAGTATGCCCAGATGCCAGGATCCAGTCAAGAAGTTCCCTTGATCCCACCTCGGAAACAAGTTCCAAAACGCCCTCGAGTCTCAGAGGCTCTTCAGGATGCAATGTTAGCTGTTGCGTCAAGCATCCGACACTTGGCTGATGCATTTGAACAAAGTAAGAACACAATTGATGCCCCTCAACTTCTACAAGCTGTGATGGAGATTGACGACTTGGAAGAGGCTAGGCAAATGTATGCGTTTGAGTACTTAAATGCTGACCCAATCAAAGCCAGAGCATTCATGACTTACAATGCCCGAATGAGGAAAATATACTTATTCCGGCAGTTCTGGTGGTGGAAGTGATTGGGGAATTTTACTGGTGACTGAACACATGGACAGTCTAGTCAGCAGCCAAATTACTGTTTGTTGAAACTTTTAACTCATTATTCTTGTACATTTTATTCATTGGAAGTCTAGGGGTGAATGTCTTACATTCGATGTTGTACAGATTCTGTTGCCAGATCACATTGACGCTAATTGTATGATCTTTTTTACTCTTCTACAGTGAAGATTCGTTAAAAGTAGGGATATAAAACTGTCCCTTTTTTTATTTTTTGTTTTCCTGTTATGCTATCTGATGCTGTTAACAGATTTAGTGGCCGTGTTAGATTGCTTTACTTGGAATCAGATTCTCGCCATGCGCACTAGCTTAAGCGTGAACCCATTTAGTTTTTAGGGTTCCTCGTCTTCTTTCATATATCATCCAAGATACTGATCTTCGTTGGGAATCATTTCTGCTTTTCTTTTCTTCCAATAGTTTGACTTACTTATTTTGTTGGTGTTTTGCGCAAGGGCATGAGTTACAAGTTTACAACATAGAAACAACTTCTCTACTCTCTATTCATAATCATCCCACCATCAGCTCTTCGTTTCGAAACGAGGCTCAATGGCATTGGTGTTTTGTTTAGTATTCAACACCTTTCTCTTCAGCGTTTGAAGAACAATATGTAACTCGTAATGGGATTTTTTTTTTTTTTTTTTTTGTCGAAATATATGAATGAAACTGGGGCATTTGAAGGGTCTGCTGAAGCAACCGAAGAGTCTCTTCTGGGTTCATTGCACCTAGACGTTGAAGATCAAGAGCCGGCGGTTATGGCTGGTTTATTTCCCCTTATGAAGTAAGATTAAGGTTGCCAATTCATTACAACCATTTCAAGTATTGGTTACTTGTTGGCAGCTCTAAAAGGTCTTCTCTTAGGCTATATCTTTGCAATCCCGAATTAAGAAGAGTACCAGCAATTCGTGTTCAATCACACCACTCCTGAAAGTCGGTTCTTGTGTGAGAGAGAGACAGACGCAGGTTTGTTCGCCAAGGCAGTCGATGGTAGTGTTCAGGAGGCTTGTGGTTTGCCGTTTTATCTTGAGAGAGAGTTAGATAGATGCTGACGAATCTTACAACTCCCAAGGTTGGCAGTGAATCTGTCTTAAGCTGTCTTAAGGAAATTGTGTCTAACACAGGACTCTACTATGCTTCTACAATACTATTTGCATCTCATACTAGTGTATTCTGCATTTTCGATGATGTTATGAACGCTTTAATTCAGTTAATATAGTTCTTGTATTCTGTTTGTGGTATGAAGGAAATTATTCTTTGGAATTCTGTAATTGCAGCGTATTTTTCGCAACAATTGTTAAATGGGTTCTTGATTATGTGATGCCGATCACATTCGACGGTCGCTACATTATGGGGGAAGGGTAGAAAAGGAAAAGAAGTGCAAGAGTACAAGATTAATCTCAGGGATTTAGCTGAGTCGAGAGAGACCGGGAAAAAAATGGTGATTGTATAGCTATATATATTAATTCCAGGAGCTGCTGAACCTTCTGCTTACGCGTTAGGTTCAAACCTTCAACTTATCACAAATTCAAACCTGATGACCTAACATGTTCTCAAGTTTGGTGGAGGCCGAACACCTCTTGCATCTCCGTACAAGGTTCAAATCGCTGAAGGCCAACAACACTACGAAGTGCAGCAACTCTCAGGAGTCCAGACTTGAAACAATATATTCTCACCAATAATCTCCACATGAGCACATTCCGCTCTTGAAATGGTGGAACCGGTGCATATCACGCATAACGATCTCCCGTCCAGTCACAAGTGAAATATACTTAAACGCGTTATGACAATCACCACATACCCGAAGATTCTTCCTTATGTGAATAGTTGTACCGGGGCTGGTATTTAGAAGTCCAAATGCAACAGCCAGCTTCTCGCTGTGGCTACTGAGTAATTGCTCCTGAACATCCTCTTCCACACCCCGAAGGGAACTATTATCAGGCACATAACCCGCAGCTTTGATCTCGTCTATCAGCGTTTCAAGAAAAACATAAATCTTTTTGGACTGGGGATGGCTTGTGCTCCCTGAGTAAAAAGTGTGAACCTCATTTCGCAAATCCAATAAACTACAGCCTGGGGTTTTCTGAAGCCCTTTCTTCTCCATTGAAGTTCGGACTTTAGCCACTTCGTCCCACATTGAAGCCCTCGCATATATATTAGCGAGCAATACATGATAACCACCTTCCTCAGGATCTAATTCGAACAGTTTGTCAGCTGCCTTCTTCCCAAAATCGATATTTTTATGAATCTTGCAAGCACCCAACATAGCGCCATAAACATTTATCCCTGGCTCAATAGGCATATTTTGAATGAAACCCCAAGCCTCCTTGAGCCGGCCGGCTCTACCAAGTAGGTCAACCATAGCCCCATAATGATCCATCGAAGGCTCTAGGCCATAATCCTCCTTCATGATGGTGAAATAGCTGCGCCCCTCTTCTACAAGGCCAGAGTGGCCGCAACCGGAAATAATAGACAGAAAAGTTATACCATTAGGCTTTATATCTCCTTTTCTCATTTCATTGAACAGTTCGACCGCGGCTCTTCCAAGCCCATGTGTACCATACCCATCTATCATCGCAATTCCAGGTTGTTACATGGGCTTATCCATCAAGTCAAACAGCTTTCTTGCAGTACTAACAGACCCACATTTAGCATACATGTCCACAAGAGCAGTCATCACAAAAACATCATGGGAAAAACAAGTTCTTGTAACAAGTCCATGGATCCACTTTGCCTGTCGTAAAACAGATAACTCAGCAAGAGCTGGAATAACACTGACCATTGTGAACGAATCAGGTTTGATGTTTTGCCGGTGCATTTTGCAGAATTGATTTAAAGCCTCATTTACAAGGCCATTTTGTGCATAGCCTAGTAGCATGGCATTCCAGGAGACGAGGGTTTTACCTTGTAAGTTTTCAAATATTTCAGCAGCAATATCAACACGCTTACACTTGCAATACATTGAAATCAGAGAGTTAATTACTGAAACATCAGACGAAAGTTCTAACCGACATAGTAATTGATGAATGAATTCTCCTTCCACAATGTCACCCAAATCAGCACAGGCACTTAAAGCTTTCATAATAGTGACATTGGTAGGTTCTATGTGTTCATTCAACATCTGGCGAAAAAGTTCCAGGGCTTGTTTAGAATCTCCATTTTGGGTATAACCATCAATGATGGAATTCCAAGACACAACATTCCTGTATTCCATCTTGTCAAAAATAGATCGAGCAGTCCCGACACACCCACATTTCGAATACACGTCAACCAAAGAAGTCGATACATTGACAAGCGATTCTAATCCAGCTTTTACAATATACCCATGAAGGGATTTCCCAATCGAAAGGGACCCAATGTCTGCACAAGCAGGCAAGACGGAAACAATAGTGACCAGATCAGGCCTAAATTCCTCCTCCTCTTGCTGCATCCGTACAAACAATTCAAGCGCCCTCTGTGGAAACCGGTTCTGAGAGTACCCAGAAATAATAGTATTCCAACACACCCGATCCCTCACAGGCATTCTATCAAACATCTTGCAGGCTTCATCAATAAGTCTACACTTCGCATACAAATTAACAACCCCATTCATGGCAAACAAGTTCGACGCGTACCCATTAACAATCAACATAGCATGAATCGCCTTTCCGCTTCTTAGGTCCGAATTATCCGCGCAGGCTTTCAACAAATAAGTGAAATTATACACAACGGGGCGAACACTGTCCGTGTTCATCCTAGTAAAGAAGGACAAAGCGGAATCCAAAGAAGACGAGTTGAGTGCATACCCTTTGAGCATTGTGTGATAAAGAACATCGACTTTGTCCTCGATAGGGATGAGGTGGTCGAAAACCCGAGCGGCTTCGGGTAAGCTATTGAATTTGCAGAACAAGCTGAGGAGCTTGGTGTGGAACAAGTGGTGGTGGTGGAGGCCAGTTTTGATAGCGAGAGGGAAGATTTGGTGGAGTTCGTTTATGGAAGTGCAGAGTTCAAGGAGAATGGCTGAAGGGTGGTTGTATATGTGGGTGGGAATGTGGGTGGTGGTTCTAAATTGAGAGGAAACAGGAGGAGGCGGTGGTGGTGAGGAGGGCTTGAAGAAGGAAGAAGGTGGTGGCGTGTTTGTGGTTGTGGTGGTGCAGAGAGGTGTGAAGGAGGTGGGCAGTAATTGGCTACTCATTTGTTGAGCTAAGCAACGACCAATTTGTTATTTTTCAGTCGGAAAGTAACGGCAATTTGAAGAAAATGAATTCTACTTGAATAAGAGCTAGAGCCCTTCTATTGGGACCGACGCCAAAAGATCGGGATGATGATGTGTCGCCAGCCTTGATGCCCCAAAACGGTCAATCCGGAATTGTCGTGCCAGAATCAAATTCAGTGGAGCCAATCGCGATATCGAGGCAATGGACGGTATATAAGCTTTCGATCCAAAATCACCCCATTTCATTTGAAATTTTTTGAATGAAATGGGATGATTTTGGATCAACTCATACTGACCGTCCGACGCTCTCGATTCCGCGATCGGGCCCTTCGAATTTGATTCTCGGTAACGACAATCCGCCGCGGATCGGGCCGCTGGAACCCCACAATCGCCGCCGGCGACGCCGCCGGGTACCCCATCTGCATACTCCCCGTTGGTCCCCTTTGGGATTAATTTATAAGAGCTACTAATCGACGCACCCCAATAGTATTGCAAACAAGCCGAGTTGTTTTAAGTTGTTTGGAGCTCGGCTCATTATGGTATCAGATCGGTTTGTTAATAAACAAGTCAAGTTCAAGTTTGATTTATAAACTCATTTAGTAAATAAGCCGAACTTGAAGTTAGTTATATCGATACGAATTCTGTGTGGGTAAGCTACGCTGACAATTACTATTCCAACCTTGTAGAAAGTAAGGCTGCAAAACGAGCCTTGTTCACAAGTAATTCGAAACTCGGCTCATTATAGGCTTGAATGGATCGGCTTGTTAGTCAACAAGTCGAGTTCGAGTTTGAATTTTAAGCTCATTTTTAGTGAAAGGAGCAGAGCTCGAGTTAGTTGTAACTCGGCTCGATTATAAAACTTGACTTGATTATAGAAGCTTGTGTAGTAAATGAACTGAACTCCAACACTTCGAGCTCAACCTTGATTATTTGAGCCCGACTCAAGCTCGAGTTTGGCTAGTTTTGAACGAGCCAAGCTCGAACATGTCAATGCTTAACTCGGCTCGGTTTGTTTGCAGTCCAACCAATATACCTAACCTCACCATTTGCCCTCATTTAGCTACTAAATTTTCCAAACTTTACAGGCACATATTCTAAAACGGTAAAGATACGTGCACAAACCAAAGGGTACCGACGGGGTACTGACGGCGTCGCCGACGCCGGTGTGGGTCCCAAACGGTCGATCCGAGCCGTTCATCGTTCTCATAATGAAATGGGGTGATTATGGATCGAGCTCATCTGTACCCGCCCGATTGCCTCGATTCTCCGGGCCCAATTTCGAATTTGATTCTCGAGCGATGAACGGCTCCGGATCGGATGTTTGGGATTCATCCACGTCGGCGTCGGCGATGCCGTCGGTACCCCGTCGGTACCCTTTGGTCTGTGAATATAGACGGACTCATTGTAAAAGGCAAGAGAGAAGAAGCCAAAACAATTTTACTTTATCTATAACTGAGGCCATCGATAACAAAGGAGGCTTCAGTACATTTTGGACTGAAGTTCAGAATAATTACTCTGACCATTTGTATTGACACTTGTGAACATTAAGGAAAAGTGCAAAAGTTCAACAAGGCGTCAGAAATTCTGACAGCATCTTCTCTAGCCTTTCAATCGTGTCCTGTTGGGAACTAATATGGGTCATTTTTTTGACCCACTTTGATGATCAGAATTATTTTTTTTTGGACTTCCTTGAGACATTAAAACGTAGCAAAATGCATGTTGATCAGATTTCGATTACTATTACTTCAAAATATACTCACCTTGAAGAAAGCATACTGGCACACTTAAATGGAAACTCTACCATTTTAAGGTGGATCGATAAATTCTTAATCATGTTTAAAAAATAAACGATGTCGATCATGAGGTCAACTCAAAAAGCCATCGCAAATGTCCTCAACAAGACCATTTAGGAAGTGGAGAGGACCCTCGTTCGTGTCATTGATGACACATGCTGGCTATGATTAGTTGATATTGGTGGAGGGTACGTTGCCAACATTGGTCCTGTTTCCGACAGAAACTGATATCTGTGAATAATTTTTAGCATAGTCTCATTTTGCATGATGTATAGCAAACGCAAAAGTTGCCAACGTTGGTCCTGTTTCCGATAGAAATTTATCAGTCTACCTCATCATAGTCGATGACTGGGAAATGGACGTATCATTCAAGATGGAACTTTGTTAATTCGTTGCTCAGAAAAGAGAAATGTTGAATCGAAATCAGAGCATCAAACACTACAATCAAAAGATGACAAGATGATTGGAGACATTCCCAATGTGCCTTTGTTTTTGGGAGTTCTAAGCGAAGTTGAAAGATGAAACCTTCATGAGCTCTCAAAAAATTGGGAAGTAGCAGCCAAGAGTCACCCAGGGCTTTAGTACAACACTACTCTGCTTGTAATAGTCCATTAGAGTGTTTGAAATCCCAGAGTCCCATCCGGAGCAGTAGGCTGGCTTAGATAGATCTAGCGTTTCCATGCCACAAATTGAATGAGAGTCCTATTAGACCGAGTGAGAATGTCATTATTAGATGTTGCTGTATTCAACAAAAATAATACAGTTATTTTAAGAACTATTTTTCAATGTGCCCAAGATATTTTTGTATCGAAATTGGTGTTGCACAAAGAATTCGAGATGATGGAAAATCCACGATAGATTCCATCAGACAAAATCCAAAAGGTAAACAAAATCTTCTGGAGGTTGAAAATGCCTTGGACAACAAGAACTGCACATGACGATATTCCTAATCAGAGCCAAAAGTTCAAGAGAGGACTGACTCTTCCAAAATAAATCAAGTCAACTTTCACCAGGAACATTACCAACTTGGCATGGTCTGAAGAATAGACCAACCTGGAACTGGCTCCAAACCAGCCCTCTTATGAAGTTTACGGCACACAAAACCTCAGGATTAACTCTGTAAAAATCTTCACACTCTCTGCTATAAAGACTATTTTTGTGTGCTAGGTGGTTATGTTTAGTTTGATACCTGGATACAATGGTATCATACTAGAATATATAGGACCACGACATCTATGGCATGACTATGAAAGTGAGACTACAAGAAGCCAAACAATTCTCTACAAACTTGAAGGAGACTAAAGGAGAAAAATCCAAGAGGACAAGCCAAACGATTGCACCCAGCAATGCTACCAGCAAAGGCAAGCAAATTGTGCCAAGATGGTCTAATGCTTATTGACTAAATGAAACATGTATAATCCAGGAGACTAAGCAATCACCTCTGGGGACGCTCTCAAACATATTTTGGACAGAATAGGACATTCTATGGACACTCGTAAGACAAGTCACTGGTGCTAAACAAAATAGTGAGCTCAGTACTTTTTTTTGCTTAATGGATGATGGCGTAATAATGGAATGGAGCAGATATGGTCTTATCAAGTATACTAACTTACGATACGCCTTATTTCTTATTTTGTCGTCATGCAATAAATTCCATAAATAAGTTTTTATGACGTGTTAATTTGCGTGTGAGAGTGTATGTGATGTGTTTGTGTTGTATCACGTGTTTGTGACGGTGCTACATAATCTATGCTCAAAATTAGGTGAAGACCCTAATTTGACTTCAGGATAAATGAGACAACTAGCGTCTAGCCAGTCTTTATCCAGCTAACAGATCCTAGACTAGCAAGACGATATACTACAACACTTCCCAAGTTAAGCACCGTTGAGAATGTAGGCTCCCCCACTGTGCATGTCTCATGGCGTTCAGCTATCAAATCTAAACAAGATATCTCTTAGGTTGAGTAAAGAAGCTATTGAGATTCACCAAAGACATCGCTACACGCCGGTGTCTCTGTGCTGGATCCTCTAGCTCAGACATGGGGGAACTACAACATATATACATACTTCTAAACAACCTTCTTTTTCATGCATATATTTCTCTCCATAAACAATACATTCAAAATCTTAGGTAAACCAGTTTGGTGAATGTCTAAGTATACATATTGGAATACAACCTAACATACGTATTGATGTCCTCCCATTACTTAAACCCATTTACAAGGAATCCATTCAATATAGCAAGACATCATCTTATTTTTTGTATTCAGATCTGAAACCAGAATGATGGCTCTAGAAATATCAAAAACAGATGACAATAACATCAACATGGAACAGCGAGTCAAGAACAAAAGACAAATATTGCCTCTCATGGAGAAATGATATCAGATCACACGCTTTCAATGACCCTGCTCAACTTCAAGCATCTAACAAATTAATTTCAAGGCTGAGAAATCAACTTTCACTACAGAATGACTTACCCCAAGAGGAACAAATACGAAATAATGATGTCTTATAACATGCACAACTGACTGTAGGTAAGAAGTAAGGATATTACCTGAAGTCGGGCATGCTATAAGGAATCAGACAATTAGACCCCAAGTATATGAACAGCACATACTTATTATTGAGCACAAACTAGAGAATCAAGCTGGTGGAGATGGCACTTATTATTGAGGACAGAACAACAAAGCAGGTACAACATAAACTACTATTAGAGAATCAGACAAACTAAAAGAATTGCACATACTTATTTTTTAGCACAAATACTTGTTTTCTACAGAAGTACAGATACAAGCTGCTTAAGAACAGCCTAAAATACGTGGCGTCGGATGGGAAGTATGGGAGAATGTTAATGTGAATTGTCTGATTTCCACTAGTGACTAACATTAAAACTGTATGATTCTTAAAACTATCCACACAAAAATAAAATGAAAACAAGATATACCGCGGAAATATGGTCTTAAAACTTGGTCTAAAGATGACATGGCTTCCAGTACCATGAAAATGACCCAGAGAGATGCACCAGGAGATGGTACTTTCACACGGCGTATTGCGAAGAAGCCCTAGCAGCCATACTATTGACCTGAGCCTGCATCTGAGCAGCCCTAACTTTGGAGGTGGTAGCCCGATGAAGAAACTGCTCACGGGACAACAACCTCACACTCCTCAAGTACTGATCAAACCGCATTGTCCCTTCTTGCACTGCTTTATCCAAAGAATAAATCACATCTTCTATCGCCAAATCTGAAGCCGTATACTCAAGTATCTGTTTTGAAAGCCCGTCGCAAGGCTCAAATGCATCATCAACGTCAACGCCTGCACTCTTCTTCTTCCCTTCGTTTTCCCTCAACCACCCCTCCAAAATATCGCTATTCATCAAAACCATCTGCAACTGCTGCTCCAGTGCCTCCTTCTCCCCTACCATCTCTCTCAAACCTCTCCCTATCTCCTCCCCTCTCTCCCTCAACACCCGCTGCGCATCCATCATCCCTTCCATTTCCCCCTCCCTCCTCTTCCTAAACTCCCCAACATCACTATGCGCCCTCTCCACCAGCTTATTCACCATCTCCCGTTTCATAACCTCACCCGCATCCTCCTCCCTCCGCGGCGCAATCCTCCCACTTCCATACGGAGATTGCGGGTACGATCTCGGCGGGATCGCTGGCCGAGCCGCCGCCGCAACCGAACTACCCTGGGTAGCGAAACTAGGGCTAGGGCTAGGGCTAGGGTTAGGGTTAGGGTTAGGGCGGCGCTGGGAGTATAGAGGCGGGTCTTGGGAGAAGTAATGGGACAAAGTTTGGGCCAAATCGAGGAGATTGGAGCTGGGGTAGACCCAATTGTGAAGATAAGGGATGGAGACGTTACCGGAGGGATTAACGAAAGGGTGGGGGCGTTTGATGATCATGTCACGAGTGGGGTTGACGTAGACCAAGGGAGGGTGTTTGGGGTAAGACTCCATAAGCCAGAAGACGACGGGGATGTTGTAGGTGACGCTCTGGTAGAGCATGGGGAGGGTGCCGTCGGCCTGGAGGAGGGTGACGGTGCGGCCGTCGTTGTGGGTGTAGGTGGAGGTCTTGGGTTGGAGGCTGGGATAGGAATCGGTGAGGGAGACGAGGTGTTGGCGGATGAGCCACTTGACGTCTTCCGAGTAAGGGAGGAGGCCGCGCTGAGAGAGCATGTTGGATAGGAACTGCTGCGTGTATTGGGTGGTCGGTGATGATCCCATCGCCGCCGTGATGGTTGCTTAACAGAAGGATTCTTCAGAGAGAGAGAGAGGATGGTATTGGATCGAGAGGAGAGAGATGAAGGGCTTTGAAATCTGGGAGGTTTGCTAAGGGAGATTGATTTGAGCGATGGTGGAGTAAACTGTGGTTTTCTCTGTCTTGCGTGCTGTCCTCTACCGCGTAAAACTCAAATCAGACCCAACCCAGAGTAAAATTTCACCGACGACCCTTGCACTTACTTGGCAAACGCGGTCGGGAAAAAATATGAGAATCCGACCACGGTACGAATACGCCAGAGGGGTATCAAAATTTCATATCTAAGTATACCCGGACGGTGCATCTTGTCCGTCTGTATATATTTTTGACGGTGCAAATTTTTTTTAAAAAAAAACTCTTACGTGAAAGAGTTTTTTAAAAAGCTGGAATGTTGATTTCTGAAATAGATGTTCCAGATGTGTTCGTGTGTGTACCTACATATGCCTGTACGCATGCATAGCCGGGTATGGATATGTGTTACGTGTGTAGCGGTAGGTATTATTTTATTTTTTACTTTTTTTTTTACAACGAATAAACAACACCACAGCCAGAATACGAATGAACCTAACTGTGTGATCAAACCTTTGGAGGAACTAGCGCAGCTACACCAATCACAACCCCTTCTAGAAAATCGATCCCAAACCTTGAGGACTACCCTCAAAATCTAACACTCGCCCTAATTATTGGGACAACCCGTGGGTGGCAAAACAACAAAATACAGCAAAACAATCTTTGTTTTAAGCTAAATTATTCTATTTTTGGTGTCCGATTTTCATTGTCTAAAATACTCACCAGTTACCACTGCATAGAGAATATACTTACAACAACACGTAAAATACTTATTTTTCGGAATTTTGTTGTATCATAGAAAATTTCAAAAAGATGGTAAGGGGCATACACTCCCTCTGTCTAAATTTATTGGTTCTTTTTAGGGCTAACTAATCCAGGGAATATAATAATTACAATTATTTTTTCCCCCTCTTTTTGCCCTTCAAAACATCACTACTATATGTGCTTACTCTAAAAAATAAAGGGGGGAAGTGGGAAGTGGAATTTCATTAGCTAATGCCCTTTTAGTTTTGAATTGGGACAAAAAATTTATGACAAAAAAAAAACACTATTTAGGACCAAAGATTAAGGATGGAGGGAGTAGTACTTTTGCTATGCGTCTTGTGCATTGTCCTCTACCGTGTAAAACCCAAATTAGACTTGGTTAAATATTGCACCGGCGTCCCTCTTTTTCTTCTCTTTTTTCTTGGACAGGGATGCCCCTTACTTGTAAAAGCGCGTCCATAAAAAATATTAGGAGTACTCTCTCCGCCCCATAAAGTTAGGTCTTTATTTCATTTTTCATTTTTAGTTGTCCTAAAACAAGTCCCTTTATGGAATTCAAAGTTGATAAATTTTCCATTATGCCCCCTTTTCTAACACCGAAACATAAATCACAACCAAGTAATAAAATAATACCAAGGACAATTATGGAAAGTAAACATTTGTACAATGTAATAATTATGCCCAATAAAGAAGTTGACTTCCTAATGAGGGATTAACTTTTTGGGAGGAATGGAGAATTATATTATCATTTTTTATGTCTATACATTTTTATTTTTATTTTTGCTTCTGATAACTCACATGTTCTTGTCAAATATGTACCTCTTCTAATTTCGTCATCTACTAACGAGAGAGGTCTTGTGAAAGGAATGTCTCACATTTATAGACATCCTAGGCCAATACTTAGGTGCTAGATGGTCCTTGTGACATAATGATACATGTCTCTTTCGTATACATGACCGCATTGGTGATGTCAACTGCTACAAGTATCATCCTTGTAGTACTCAAGCGCGCTACTCCCCCATATCGCAGTGCACCCCTCTTATTTTATAATCACAAGGTCACTAGATCCCCATACGTTCTCGTGTGGGCGGGGTCATATTCTTGTTTGGAAAGCCTATGGCTAAACCTCAACAAGTGGGCACATGTTTCTATGGGCTTTGCGGGGTAAACAAATGGGTTGTCCCCACTCTCGCGACGCTCAGTACTCAAGTGTTGCGAGTTTTCTGCCACATGTCATCGCAGGGTTGGATGGTCAACTTGACTTAGTCAAATTTTAGTAACCTTTCCCACAATATTTCTTGTATACCCAATATCTTACATTTTGAAAATATGCAAAACAATGAGGTTGACCGGTTTTTTTTTTTTTTTTGACAAAGGAAAATGTAGATATTCCATTAGTACAAGATTAGGTTACAAGACCAGATTACACATCAACCAACAACCAAGAAAACTTGAACAAAGATGTGCCACTAACGCACAAACCCAATCCAACAACGGAACAACGCTATGCCAACCAAGCAAGGAAAACCACGAGCCGATCCGGGGATGTTGCAATTTTTGGACATTACGATCCCCACCAACACGGCCGTGGCCGACAAGCGCACACAAACCACCCCTCTTGGCGGTCATAAAAACAGAAAAACAAAACTGATTATTCCCACCACCACAACCCACCGGATCTGGAAACCCTGAGCGGGACCAAAAACACTAGACTAGGGGAGACCAGGCTAGAACCTAAAACAAAAAAACTAAAGCAAAACCTCCTCACCCGTTATTCGTCGTTTTTCTAGCGTTGAAGGCTTTGGCACCCTAATCCCCTTTGAAGGTCTCTGGCAGAGGTGTTGGTCCGGCTTCAGGGCCTTTGCCCGATGAAGAGATGAAAGGGCGTGGTGGTTTGGTTGTTAGGTGGCTATTGCCACACCCCCAGATCTGGATGTACGGTCCGGAAGAAGAGTCTCGAAGAGAAGAGAAAAGTTAGAGAGAGATAGGGACGGCACTACCCACTATGACCGTTTATTGCAGAAACAACATAGCCTAGATACCAAATCAACATACAACCTTATAATAGTAAAAATAAAACCTTATAAGTACTCAAACAGACAAACATCAGCCGAAGACTCCGAAAGAAGAGTGTCCTACTTTTCCCACCAGCTACCTAACAAAGCAATGATAATTGCATATGGTTCAAATGGACGGCTGTGATTGGAAACTACAACCTGTAGTACTTTGAGACAAGCACTACAAGGTCCCCGGATAAGCATTTTTCTCTTCCAGATAGAGTAAGCATAACTTGCATGACCCTTCCTCTTCTTTGCACTGTTGCCAGCAACCAACAGAATCTGGCCAGGGCCACCTGTTCCATCCGATGCATGGTACTAATTCAATAAGAAGATGAAAATTTTAGATCAACTATAAACTTAAGTTGCAATCAACTTGAAATTACTGAAGGCACCTGTACAACTAATTTAGGTAGCATCAGGGCCGGCCCAAGGTATTTGGGTGCCTTAGGCCTAATTAAAAAAATTGTGCCCTAAAAACTTTCATGTTCCTCAACCAAAGTTTCTACGTTTTTGTTACTACAATATCCCCGTTAAAAAGGTATTGATACAAGCTAAATTTAACATCGATGTAGAGCATCTAGAGATCTTGTGCATTTTTTGAAACAAAATTTGGGTCAAACTCCTTTGCCATGCAAATGCCAAACCCTAGTTTTATCCAAATCTGTTGTTTTTCAAGTTTCCTCTAAAAAAATTGGGTCAAAATGGCCCATTTAGCTACTTATAATAAGTAAGAAATTTGATCTGTTGGAATTAATATTATGACTCTATTTGTTAGAAAAACAATGAAATTTGATCAACTTTTTGGTTACTTGGGAAAACTCAATAACTTATGTCAATTTAGAAATCCAAAATACAAATCCACTCGAAACTCTAACTAGAAAATTAGAAAATTACTACCTAATTACTTTTTCTTTAAGCAAATAATAAACTAAACTTAATCATTTCGTTTAGAACTGTCTTGATTTTTTACAAAACCATGAATAAAAACTGTAACAAGCAAAAAATGATTTTCTTTTAAATCAATTTTAGTTTTGGGCCTTTTTTAAATTTTTGAACAATAAATAGTTTAGAGCTTTTTTTTTATAAATATTCTAATGTTTTTTCCCATTATTTGGTCCAAAAACTTCTAATGAATTTTTTCCCATTATTTGGTCAAAAAGTGTTACAGTGCCGTTGGTATAAAATGGTAGGGGAAATTTTCAAAAGTGGTCATTTTTAGGGGGCTCCAAAAGCCTTGTGGGCCTTGGGCCTGGGCCGGCCCTGGGTAGCATCATCTCTTCCTGCATTGTAAATTACTCAGTCAGATCTCCCAAAATTAAGCATACCGTGCAAAAATGAGGGGTGATATCTTAACTCGTTCAGACTAGAAGTGCCATGGACTTCCACAGAACTTGAAAAAGGTTTGCCTGGGCGTCACGAACTTTTATATTTCTGTTCATGTAGTGGAAATGTGGAATGGATGGAATTCATAACTAATAACAACGGTGTCATCGGCAAGTAATCTAATAGCCACTAAAAAATCATATGCAACAGGCAATTCTAAATCTAACCTTTGTACAGCTTCATTTCCCCGCAAAACCGCAAGCTGGGAAAGTTGATCTATCAGATTGAAACGTCTGTGATCCATGGCCTCTTTCTCAAATATAGCCTCTGACAAGACAACTGATGATGCTCCCTGGGAAAGGTAATCCCCAATTAAATCTGCATCAGATTCCAAGCATATCTCCATTCAGCAGATAATACCATTTAAGAAGCACAACACCACCTAAAATGGACGCAGGATAAACCTATAGAGCACAACATTAAAAAGACAAAATAAGAGATATGCACAAGGCATATGCCCTTCCAAATTTAGATTTACGCCATCCCAATAGAGAAAATCCCATATGAACTCAAGGGAATCAAGTAAGTTTTACATACCGGTTCATATTTTTCGGAAAAACTTCACATAAAGGGACCCTTATGGGAGCTAAAAATGGACTTGCAACAACAGCCCTTGGATTAAATCCAACGGCTTAGATCGGAAGGAGCTTCTCGCGGGTTAAAACCCATTCCGGGTTGACCGATTTCTGGTTCGTGGGTTAAAACCCCCAAATTGGGTTGAAACTACTTCCCCAGATTATTTTCCCCAAATCGATCCAGAGAGCCACGCTACTTGTCTCTTCTCAACGAAGAAGAAGAAGAACACCAAGGTTCTCTCTCTCTCTCTCTCTCTCTCTCTCTCTCTCTCTGTATGGTTGGTATTAAAAAATCTAGGGTTTCCATACCCATTTTGATTTCAAAAATGGGTTTGTTCAATCTCTCTCTCTCTCTCTCTCTCTCTCTCTCTCTCTCGCGATTTCGAAAAACAATATTTTCGATTTCCATTTAGATTTGAAAAACTAGGGTTCGATATTTGTCTCTCAAATTGAACATTTGCTGCTAGAATCAGTTCCTGGGATCCAGAGTTCCGTCGATAATGACATTCTTTGTGAAGATAAAAATAATGTAATAGATTCATTGTTGTATGAGGATCTGTAGATTATTTTGTACGACGATATGCAGCAATTTGTGAAAATAACTACTGTATGACGATCTGTTTGCGAAGAGGGCATGTGGTTTCTGTTATTTATTTTGTACCTTCAAGAGGCTTAATTTTGCATGAAAAAACATCTATGTTTTTGATGGATCAAAAGCTGATGGTTTCCCTGAATTCAAAGATTGGAACCTTTTCTTTTACTCTTAATTTTGTAATGTTGTTGTTATAGGTATCTAATGTAGCTTTAATTTTTTTTTTAGTTGGTCCTTAACAGTCATGTTATTATGGTATCTAATGTAGCTCTAATTTTGTTTTTAGTTGGTCTTTAACAGTCATGTCTCAGTATGGAAATTTCTGACTTTCTGGACCCTGTTATGCATTTTCAGTGTCGTTTACCCTCCTCTGATAGCTTGTATGACTTTCATTTGTATGCAACTTCTCAGTGAAAGTACCCTTAATGCTTTATTACTGAATTACTAATTACATGTTAATGCTGACATCCTAATGCTTTCATCCAATTTAGGTATTTAACACGAGGTGTAAATGAGAAAGGCAGGGTTGCTAATGATGTCAAGACAGAAGGAGATTGTATTTGAGGATGTTCCTGAAGATCAATGAACGTGTTCAAGTCATGCAAGTCGCAGTGGAGAATTTGAAATATAGATCAATGAAATATAGATTTAAGCTTGAGGAATATTGCCAGCTTTTCCCTTGAAATCTCTGAGGCATTCAAGTCCATTCTCTCTAATGGCCATAGAAATAGTGTACTAATTTCATGGTCTCCTCCTTGTACAGCTGGAGTCAAGCTAAATACGAATGGCTGCTGGATGGAGAATCGGAAACTAGCCGGATATGGAGGAATATTTCGTGATCATCAAGGACACTGGTTGCTGGGATATTTTGGAAAACAAGACTGTTCAACTATCTTGGAAGTTGAGATTTGAGGGATTTACCGTGGTCTAACTATTATGCTTGAAAAGGGATATAACAACATCTCTATTGAATTTGATTCTTTCGATGCTGTTAAACTTATCAATGAAGGTCCTAATGATGAACACCCCCAGGTTACCTTAATTAAGGATGCAAAAATCCTGCTTTCACGCACAGTATCGTCTCTTACCCATGTTTTCAGAGAAGCAAATCAGTGTGTAGACCATCTTGCACACATTGGAGCCGAACAAGTTGAGCCACTGGTGGTTTTGGAGGATTCCCCTCAGTCCATTTGCATGCTTGTGCTAGAAGACACCTTGGGTGCAGGGCAATTTAGGGACTAGCGGCTGCTAGTCATGTTTTAGTTTTTCTTCTTGTTGTTTTTTGAAATTCCGTTGTACCAAAAAAATCAACGTATCTGAGAAAATTGCGGACATGCCAAGCTTTCTTCCTTCGGTAGCTTTGAGATATGTATTCTTTTTATTTCATCAAAACATGGTCTCTACTTAACACAAAAGATGGGTTGGCCATTGTACCTATTGTGTGACTTGTATACAAATTGAATGTGACTTGTATACAAATTGAATCATAATATGGAATATGCAAAATGACTATTGACATCCTTTTTGCAGTTAGTTCATTTCATCATTTGGAACTTGCCCTTACGCTTTATTTACTCCTGATCGTCATTTCATCATTTGTCACTAGAAAGGTCATTCTCAACCGAAACCAAACATCATTACATTTATCACTAGAAAGGTGTTGTAATACAGAGATCATAAAAATAATGAACAATTCCACTTTGAAACTTCCTACACTCAAATGTCAAAATTTCATTTCCCTAATCCTTGTATAACTTCATGGCAGATACTTGACGAAGCAGCAGCAATTGGAGGGGGTTGAGGAGAAACTCCATGAAAGAAACTTGGTCCTCATAAATTTATACTGCTACTATTTTCTCTTTCGGCGAAACCAAGATCTTCCTCTTCTTGTTCTTCCTCCTTGGTGTCCCAAAAAAACCAAGCATAGGAAGCCATCACATAACTGCAAATCACCAAAAATAAAGATCAACTTAGCATACAAATGAATACAATTTGAACTCGACATGTCTTGTTTCAAAATCTAAGATAGTTAATTGGAATCCTACGTGTGTTGCTTGAACTAGACATTGCAAATGCAGACCAACTTTGGAGGTACCTATAATAACAAGTAGATACAATCTAGTCATGATATTGATTCCCCCATTACAACCTATTTTAAGATGCCAGAATGACTTTTAAGGCAAATAAAGTTTTATCAAAAATGACTTCCAAAATTTATCACTTGACAACTGTTCGGGCAGGACTAATAAAAGACCTCCATGATGAGATCTGCACTAAACTTAATATTGCCAAATGAACAGCAACAAACAATCAAAAATCCCAAACCAGCAATACAAAAGCCACCCAGTTACTGTGCGATCGAGCAGTCGTAGGTTCTGTACTTTAGCACGATTGATGGTCACTGCCAAGTCCTAGTATTGCTACCCCGGCTTTATATGATGAATACTAGGACGAATACTAGTACATACATTATTAGATTGCAAGCAAGGGCCTCTAGTAAGGAGTACCAGTCAAATCAACTAATTTATTCTCACGAACTCAATATACGCCTTGCAATGATAAAGAAGTTCATCATAATGCAAAACAAATGGAGTACCCATGTCAAAAAAAGTTCCAATTTACAAAAATCAACCACAGAGTAGGGCAATTAAACAAATTGAGTACCCTTTCAAAGGGTTTCGAGGATTAGAGTCATTCAAGAAATGGTCCACTAAAGACAAAATCTTGCAATTGTTAGATGCACAGTTCGTTCACGAGAGAGAGCGAATGGACAACACGATTACTCCGAAAAACACAGGATCCATTCCGAAACCCTAGAAATGGATTACTCCAAAAAACACAAGATCCATTTCGAAACCCTAGAAATCGACATACCTTGTTCGTCAATCAGAGAGAGAGAGAGAGAGAGAGAGAGAGAGACCTTCGATTATTTCATAGATGTTCGTCGATGTCTTCTTCTTTGTAGATCCGGCGTCTACTCTTCTTCGTCGATTTCTTTTTCTCTCTATCTCTCTCTCTCTGTGTAACGTTTGTGAAAATGGGAAGGGAAGGGAAGATAGTAAAGGGGTTTTGTTTTAACCTGTAAATGAATTTTGACCCGCGACCGAGTATTGTACCCGGGTTTTTCCCGCGAATTCCCTTTAAAATTTGAGCCCTTGGACGAGATCCAAGGGCTATGGTGAGAAGTCCGGATTGAACCCTTCATAAGGGTCCCTTATGTGAAGGTCTCCCCATATTTTTCATAACGGATTCAATCTAAGAAAAATGTTTTTGAAAATCGATCAGAATGTAGATGTGTATAACTAAGAATTTGAATGCAGTGTGCATATGATGGAATAAACAAAAAAAATCAAAGATGTAATGAATAAAAATAAACAATAATATATATTAACTGGCGTAGAGAACAATAAAAGGTCTTGTCATAAGTAAAAAAGTTATTTCTCAAGAACATCGAAATATCGAATAATGTTTCTTTAGAACCGAAAAGTGGCAAGTGGAATGGCATGATTTAAGAGCTTTGTTTGCAAATAAGATATGATTATGATGTTTGGCCAACATACAACCAGAACACTGGCATAACAAATTGTGTAAAGGAGTGCACTACCAGGTATAGGAATCTAATGCCTGTCAAGGATATTATATAGCTCTATTGTACTGGGCTCTCAATGTACCTCCCCTCGAATTTTTCTTATACGACCAAAGTTATAGGAACCTGCATCTGGGGGTCTAATGATATCTTATGGATCCAGATACATAGATATGATGAAAATAGGTAGTTAGTGTTCACAATTGTTCATGTGTTGGTGATAGAAACCTATAAACAAAATACTCAAAGGCGATGGGTTTCACATAAGAAATCCTGCTGCTCCTTGCCCATAAGAATCAGGGATAAGGGTTACAGACACAGAAATTATACAACAGATGCGCTGATACAACAAATTTCTAGCAAATTTTTTTTACCTTGGTGTTGCAGAACAAATCTCTTTTACTTTATTGAATATAGTCCAACTAGTCGCGATTTGCAATGCCGATGCCAATCATATTTCTCACACATATATATCCACTAAAGTGTATCGTAGGGTAGTAATTTCTACTTTCTAGTAGACTTCACCACATTACTATCACAATGTAAGACATACAAAAAACTGTCAACCTTACTTTAGGATGAAAATAACAACCCATCATAATGTGACCGCGCAACTAATGAATAACAGTTCCATTGGAATTAGTCTAGCTAATAGATTAAATTCAGGATCAATAGAATTCATTCACTAATTGGATTGTCTACAAGCTATGATGCACGGACATGGGGACACGGCAATCCTAAAAAAATGGGGACACGGACACGGCGGGGGACACGCCACGTGTATATTTATTTATTTATATATTTATTTACATATGTACATATAATATATTTTAAAAAATTTAGGGGTAAAATTGAAATTTTTAAAACCTTCAGGGGTAAAATTGAATTTTTTTTAAACTTTCGGGGATAAACTTAATTTTTTTTAAACTTTCAGGGGTAAAATTGGATTTTTTTAAATTTAATGGATAAATTTATAATTACTCAAAAAGTTAGGGTAAAAACTATAATTTAACATGTGTGTGTGTGTGTGTGTGTGTGTATAAAGTCATTTTCTTATCCGGTCCTCCCGGATTTAAGAAAAAATTGATTTTTTTTGTGTGGCAATTTTTTTTTTTGAAAATCCGAGCCGTCCAATGTGTTTAGAAGGTGTTTTCAAGGGTTCATAGGAGAAATCTTCAAAAAGAAATACCAGGAAGTACTTGATCCAAGCATTTTTCCACAAAATTGTATTTTTTACGGTTTTGCAAAAATGCTTTGATCAAGCCCTTCCCGGTATTTTTTTTTTGAAGATTTCTCGTTTGAACCCTTTAAAACACCTTTTGAACACATTGGACGGATCGGATCGTCAAAAAAATGCTCGGATTAAGGAGGACCGGAGACCGGACTAGAAGTGGACTCTATATATATATACGCCAATCATCCAATCCAGGATCCCGGATTGGAGGGTTTTTGGTGTTTTGATGCTTTTAAAAATTGTTTTTGGAAAATCCGAGCCGGCCAGTGTGTTCAAAAAGTGTTTTCAAAGGTCCATCCGAGAAATCTTTAAAAAAAAAAATTCTGGGAAGGGCTTGATCTAAGCAGTTTTTTGCAAAAATTGTATATTTACAATTTTGCGAAAAACTGCTCGGATCAAGCCCTTCCTGGTGGTTTTTTTTTTTTTGAAGATTTCTCGCATGTACAGTTGAAAACACCTTTTGAACACATTGGACGGCTCAGATTTTCAAAAAAATATTGGGAAGGTGAAGTCCCGGATCTGGGATTCCCGGATTGGATCAAGACTCTCTCTCTCTCTATATATATATATATATATATATATATATATATATATATATATATATATATATATATATATATATATATATATATATACAAGCCGGATCCAGTCAAGACACCTGGACTTATCTTAGGTCCGGACCTCCCACTTCCCGGCCATTTGGCCGGGATCCGAACCGTTTGATGTTTTTAAAATGTGTTTTTAAGGTTCCACGCGAAGAATGGGCAAAAAAAAATACCGGGAAAGGCTTCATCCAAGTAGTTTTCGATAAAACTGTAAAAATCGCAGTTTTATCAAAGTTGCTCGGATGAAGCTCTTCCCGGTATTTTTTTTTGCCCATTTCTTGCGTGAAACCATAAAAACACGTTTTAAAAACATCCAACAACTCAGATCCCGACCATTTGGCCGGGAAGTGGGAGGTCCGGACCTAAGATAGGTCTGGGTGTCCTAACTGGATCCGGACTCTCTCTCTCTCTCTATCTATCTATCTATCTATCTATCTATATATATATATATATAACTCATCTTCTTCATCAGCTGACATTACCATGTTCAAACCCTAAAATATCAAATCTGCTCTTCCAGCAGCAGCAGCCAGCAAGTATGTCGTCCGTTCGTCTGTACTCTCTCTCTCTCTCTTGGCTTCTCTCTCTCTCTCTCTCTCTCTCTCTCTCTCTCTCTCTCTCTCTCCCGTGTCCCCAGCCGTGTCTCCCTGTGCCCCCATCCAAAAAGTACTACAACCGTGTCCCATGCCACATGGCGTGTCGGGACACTGCGATACGGGGTCCCGGAGAGGTGTTGGTGCTTCGTAGTCTACAAGTGTTCAATGCATGAAATAACTAATCAACTCTTTACTTTTCGAAAAATTGCTAATACAAACATTAATCTTTGATCTTCCTCTATACAACCCTAGGATAAGCCTATAGACTTCCTCCTACAAATGTCAACTCAACCCACCGTTCCAACCATTATTTCCCCTCATCATCATCTCCCTCACCTTATCCACTGGAAAAAAATTAGACTACTCTATCCTAATTTTACATCCTACACCGCCCTACATACCATCATCACACCATGCATTCTCCATAACCACCACCTTTCAAATCACCCGATATAAACCTTTACACCTTCATCATTCCTCAAATTTGGGGATAACTTCCCTCACCTGCAAAAATCTACTTCCTTACCACCCTAGCTCTGCCCCTATCAACAGCCATTATCACCAAGCCAACATGGGCATGTTCCTATCAAAAATTCCCTCCAAAGATCACCCATCTCACCTATATGTACACCTCATTCACCACCTCACACACTCTACTTTCACAGTTTCACTCACAAATCCTTGGAAAGAAAGAAATGAATGAGAAATTCTAGAAAGAGACACGTGAGAACCAAAGTGAGTTCCCACTCAAACAACCCCACTACTCAAATTCGAGCTACTAACACTCCAACACACTCACATATCGCTAATACACCAACCAATCCAAACAAAGCCAACCAAAAAGCTCCCACCGTTGCCGTACCCGCCGACGTTTTGTTTTTTCGCAAAAATCCGAAATCCCGCAAGAACATCGGAGGAGAGGTAGCATAGACTTTTATCCCACTCTCCCTAAGTATATTCTAGTCCCTAGTATTTGTTTTGAATGTTTAAAGTTGGAAGGAAACACCCCATGCATCAAAACAAGATCACTAAATAACAATCTCTATTTTCGGACCAGACAGATACCAGTACCAACTTGATAGGGACTGTACCTCCTATCAAAATGTGAATACCTATGAAGCACGGGTACTGTAAAAATGTCGTTGTATGAGTACTGGTATGGGTATGGGTACGGCTAGGTACGGCAAAATACGTATTGGGTACGGCAAAAATGTACTGGGTATTTTTGCACTATTCGGGTACGGCTTTGATACGCTTGGGTACTCCGATGGGTGCATCTCTAGTTACGTTTGAGCTAATTTTTAAATTTTTTAGAACTTCAAGGGGTCCAAATGAAAAGGATTGAAACTTCAAGGGGTCATGTGCAATTTTGATTGCCTTTTAGTTTTAACACAAACAGATTGTCTGTTTCAAATTAAACTTTTACCCTTCGAATTTTACCTCAATTACAATGTTGTTTGTTATTGTACACAAAGTTACATGTGCACCTCAATGTGAATATTTACTTCGTGAAAATTGTGATCTTATATTTGAATTGCATGCTACGGTACACCCTTGCAAAATCGTTATCACTTTGCTCTATTATTTCAACCATGATATTGTGACTGTTAAAGGCTATGTTACGCAGACTCTCGTAATAGTATTAAGTACCTGTGTCGGACACTCGACACTCAGATAAGGGTGTGGGATATGTGTCCGATTAGTTTAATTAGACACTTCTATAGAAAACCTAATTGTAATTCGAGTTTAGCATGGAAGTATGCATAAATCTCTCTTATTATCCATGAAATACACTATAAAATCTTAAAGCACCAATTTACATAAGAAAATACACAAAAAAATATAAACAAATTTGAATATTTTGCCGTGTCCATGTATCCTTGAAATGAGAAATAGTTGAATCTGACACCTAGATACATACCCACACCTGACACCCGTACTCGAGTCCAAGTAACATAGGTTAGAGGTGGACAAACAAGAATTCCGGGGTTGGTTTACGTATCACTTAGACGTTGTTAAGTAAAAGATATTGAAAACGGATTGAGATATGAGAGGTTATCTCCAGGCTTTGCTGGAATATGGGAGGTTATCCCAAGATTATATTGAAATATCGGTGGTTAACCCAAGGGTGAAGGGAGGTTATTCCGAGCTTGTGAATAGTGGCCAACCAAG
Organism: Vaccinium macrocarpon; assembly: GCA_022606695.1. Taxonomy (NCBI): domain Eukaryota; kingdom Viridiplantae; phylum Streptophyta; class Magnoliopsida; order Ericales; family Ericaceae; genus Vaccinium; species Vaccinium macrocarpon. Next base: position 27,473,986 of record CM040179.1, read on the forward strand.
AGTTTGTTATGGATAGAAACCAGAAGTTATGGCTTTGCGTGATTCCTCCTCGTGAATAGGCATTATAAAAGGTTTTATACAATAGTACCAGGTTATGGTCTATATACTCCAATTGGTTCGGTTAGTCCCTCGTGGGCCCACAATTCGGTTAGTCCCGGGGGGGGTTCGTCCTTGCCGTGGTTGATGAACCTTCATAAGGAAATAACTTAGACCATTTATCGATGCTCTAGGTTACAGACAGTCGTAATCTTGGTGGTTAAAAAGGGAGGATGTTCTCTAGGTTGACACCGTAGGTGAAATGTAAGTTAAAGGCTAGATAATCAAATCCCTTAATTGCATTCCATTTCTGTACTGGTTTTCAATCATATAAGTTCTATGCTCAACTTAACTGTAATGTAAGGGTTAATGGGCATAAGAGTTAGCTACTGGGTGATTTATCACTCATGGTGGCATGGTGCTATTTTGCCTCTGGCATATTACGCCAGGTACTGAGGAAGAAGGCAAAGAGCCATACTACCAGCAAGAAGGTCAAAATGAGGATCAATGCAGGAGGAGAATTGGGATCTGAACATGAATATCTAGAGAACCCCCTTTGATTATTTTATGTTAAATAAATGTAATTTGAATTTAGACAAGCATTTTGTTTTTGTAATCGACTTATGATTCCACTGCTTAGTATAATAAATAATTTTAATAAATTTTATATTTAATAATGCCTCCAAAATTTGGGGTGTTACAGTTAGTATGTTGACTTGTAATTAGGAAGGCTAACGATGTAGTCCCGAGATACCTTCGCCGAGGCCCTTATGATCCTCAATTAATGAAATGAACTGCGCCATTTTTGCATGAAATCTCCAATATGAGATGGTTAAATGTTAAATGCGCTTAATATGTGAGGAATTGAGAGAATTTATGTAACTATAGCAAGACACCCATATATACCTTAACACCTTTCCAACATCTGTTGATGGTATCAAAGCAAGTTGCAATAAACACAACTTGAGAGAAAGCAGTAACTCGAGCAACTAATATTGGCAAATGCCAAACAGCGAACAAACCAAAAAAAAAAAGGTAATTAAATACCACAAAAGGGCAGAAAGAAAAATTTTGACAATAGTCTCGTCGAATATATGTGGTCAGTAATATGTATATGTTCCCATATATACTTTTTTATTTCACAATACACCCCACAAACCCATTTGTGCGTTAGAAACATTTGCACACACGGAAAGACAAGTGCAACCCTCTGATTTACCTTTGCGGCTAGACAATACAGGGATTCAATTGGAAAAAGCAGATAAAAGATTGCCTAGACATCGATTTCAACTCAAGGCTCTTATTAATTAAGGTGTTTGGATATATAAATTTCAAAATTTATACCAATGCAAAATTTAGAAGACAATAAACAACCAAAAAATTGTGAAATTGGTTTCACACTGTTAAAATCCAACATAGCATAAATCGCGTTACTACATGCAGAGAAGACATTAAGCTAAATTAGCATCTTTACAAAAACAAACAATAACTCAAAAATTGAAGGTCAGCAAGAAGGAAACTAAGGTAACTTGCCTGAACTAGCAAATCTTGTTACAACCCATGGAAGTATCAAAACTTCGACAAAGAAGAAATGTTGATCATGTCAGAATCAAAATAATTATAACCCGTAAAATGCGTAGAATGTATTTAGTAGTAAAATGAGCGTACGGGTGTCGAACCACAGGGACTAAGTGTTACTTTCAATTTTAAAACTGATTTTCAAAGTGACTTAAAAGTGAAGATTTTTGTGATTTTAATTTAGAGCTAATTAAATAAAAAGAGAATTTAGATTATCTGTTTTTTAGTGAATGAGGGGAAGCTTAGGGTATCGGTTTCACCACTAACTTTGCATTCAATGGTTTACAAAGTTTGTAACAATCTTGTGACTACACCAATTAATGTGGTAGTGATTTACTCCCAGCTACAAGCCGAAGTACTATCGTCCAGAAATTCAAATATAAGTGAACTAAAAATACATCATCTTAGATGAGCACGGCCTATCTACACTAAACTAGGGTCATAGGCACAACCCGTCTCATCTCAAGCAAAGCATAATTTTAAGGGACATTTACCATCAGGTCACCCTTGGATCCCATAATTACCATCAGGTCAAGTCCAACCCTGAAAAATTCTCGTCAACTCCCCAACCCGTATAAAAATGCCTAAATCATAGGTTACCCTATAAAAGTGCATAAAATTCTCAGGTACCCTATGAAAGTGCCTAAACCACTAAACCTTATAATAGGAAAGTGAACCATAAACCTAAACTCTAAGGTACCCTAAGACTAGGGTACCCTTATGATTAGGGTACCCTACGACTCGGGTACCTTGTGAAAGTGCCTAAAATCTTAGGGTACCTTATGAAAGTGCCTAAAATTCTAGGGTACCCTACGACTAGGGTGCCCTATGAAAGTGCCTAAAATCCTAGGGTATCCTACGACTAGGGTACCCCATGAAAGTGCTTAAAAGCCTAGGGTACTCTATAAAAGTTCCTAAACCATTAAAACCCTATAATAGGAAAGTGAACCTTAAACCTAAACTCTAGGGTACCCTTATGACAAGGGTATCCTATGAAAGTGCCTAAAATTTTAGGGTATCCTACGACTAGGGTACCCCATGAAAGTGTCTAAAAGCCTAGGGTACTCTATGAAAATTCTTAAACCATTAAAACCCTATAATAGGAAAGTGCACCTTAAACCTAAACTCTAGGGTACCCTTATGACAAGGGTTCCCTACGACTAGGGTACCCTATAAAAGTGCCTAAAATCCTAGGGTACTTTATGAAAGTGCCTAAACCACTAAAACCCTATAATAGGAAAGTGCACCCTAAACCTAAACTTAAAAAAAGATTGACTTACCTTAGTGGTAATTAAAAAAAATGACTTACCTTATTGGTAATTAGACATCTCTTTTCTAGACCTAGAGGTAATAATCCCTAATTTTAACTCACTTAATATTTGGTAGCTTGAAAATAATTGCATAACCATTGTATTTATAATCACAGAAAATAAATACAACATACACTGAATTTTACAATGAAGTTTACTTGGAACAAAGTCTGAATTATACAATAACCACATCTTATTGGTCTAGCCACAAAATATAATTACAAAAGAAAATAAACCATAGTTACAAAGTTAGGGCTTACCAATACCCTAAAAAAAAGATTTAGCCGGCCATGGAGCTACTTATCAAGGCCATGAAAAATGGCAGAGGAGTTTCTGGTTTTTTGCTTTCAATTCTCTCTGTTGTCCGCTCTCTTTGTTTCTAAATATCTTCCCCTCCTGGACCTCTCTCACATGGACGCAACATCATCATTATATAATCAGTGTAGAGGAGGAAACAAACAAGAGCATTCAATACTCTCTTCCGCGTGATCCTTCCCAAAATCCTCTAAGGTCAACAACAGCTACTGGTTAAATCTCTCATTGAATGTTATTTGTGGAAAAAGGCAACATCAGTTGTCATCTCCCATGGACTCTTTCTTTGAAAAACCAACGTGGGTTGCTCTTTTACTAGGTCTGCGATCACCTCGACTAATTTTTAAAATGAAGTCCGATCGGGGCTTAGGGACAGTCAAACTTCTTATTTTACTGCCCAGAATAACATGGTGCGATGCACACAATTAATGCACTATACATGTGAATCGTAGGGCAAAATCTGATATCAAAATGACTCCGCATTAATTGTCCATTCTCCAATTCATTTCCCAGCTAGCACCTCACTTTCCAAGCCACTAATATTGACCAAATAAATATTAAACAATTGGCAAAGTTTGGTCAGCAGATGATGATCCAGAAGGTAGGCTGGACAAATGATCCAGTGTTGTGTGACATGCAATTCTCTTGATTTAAGACCAAATGTGGTACCCTGCTCTTGAAAATTACAATTACAAAAATACAACAAAAGATATTAAATAATAATAAAACGGGACATAACAAATGTGAATTAAGCGGCCTAAATATATACATTTGGACACTTATCAAATGTATCGTTGATGAATTACACAAGAAAACTCCATAGTCCACACAGATCCAAATAATAATACAAGAGAGAGTTAGAGCTTGTGATCCAAGGCTCCCCCAATAATTACTTTGTATTGATTATCTGATTCATGGTTAGTACTTTTTTATTATTGAGCGTTTGTTTCTGAAAATTAGTTAGGTATTTGTGTTGGGTTTTTATTTGATTTGTAGCGGCTCTTTGAGCATATCTTGGCAAGATATTGACAAAATACTACCCAAACAGAAAAATATATACATGTAAAGTTCACCTTGTCTTCTTCAGAGGGGGGTTTCAAACCTTCCAACAAGGGCGCAAACACCGCCGAGTGCGTGGTTTTTGGCAACGTCAACGAAGCCACCGATTTCGTCCCCGACATCTTCAATCAGCGGCGGCGTAATGAGTCTGGAATAATATCCTAACCAAAATCAGTCTCCATCAGTCAATAAATGAAACCAAAAAAAAAACCTAATAAAAAAATTTGAGATGACGATCGTGAAAAAAGAGAAGAAATTTCTTCCAATAATCAGAATAGAGATTTCAGGAAGTAACAGCAATATCTCTGTTCGCTGGCCCTGACCGAAATACACGCAATCGTGCGGAAGAGAGAGAAGGTCAAAGGAGAGTAAGCCAGGGATGAACATACTTGTGGGAGTGAATTATCTTTGTGAACACGCTTCCTGCACCCACATACACGCAATCGTGTAAAAAAAAAAATCGTGCGGGAGTGAGCCAGTGAAGTCTATACGTGTGAGATTGAATTATCTTTGTGAACACGCTTAAGACTGCCCCCCACACAGAATTGCGTGTAAAAAAAATGTTTCTACGGGAAGACTAAGGGCTTAATAATCCGATTATGGATGGTTGAATTATTTGTTTTGTTTTTATTCAATTTTTTTTTTGTATTTGTTAGTTTTGTATCAAGATTTTATGGTTTCTGAATTCCTTTCGACGAGACAAATCTAACAAATACAAAATTATGGTTATACCAAATATTTTTTTGAATAAAGCTAAAATACTTGGATTATTGGCCAATAATCCTAGTATTTTGGCTTTATTCAAAAAAATTGAGTTTTGACTATAATTTTGCACTTGTTAGATTCGTCTCGTCGAGAGGAGTTCAGAAACCACAAAATCTTGATGTAAAACTAACAAATGCAAAAAAAAATTGAATAAGGACAAAATGAATAATCCAATAATCCATAATCTGGATTATTAGCCAAAATAGGCTTAAAGCCTACTTTGGGTAATAATTTAGATTATGGTTTTTTGTTTCATTTTATTCAAATTTTCTTGGCATTTGTTATTTTCGCATCAAGATTTTGTGATTCTTAGATTTTTTTCGGAGAGACGAATCTAAGAAATATAAATTTATGGTCAAACCAAATGTATTTTGGTTTTATTAAAAAAAAAAAGTTTTGACCACAATTTTATACTTGTTATATGCGTCTCGTTCAGATGAATTCAGATACCACAAAATCTTGATGCAAAAATAATAAATGCAAAAAAAATTTGAATAACAAAACCAAAAAACCATAATCCGGATTATTACCCAAAGCAACCCTAAATTAACCCAGCTTCGAATCCATGAGGCTAGGGATGGCAATTTTCACCAACCCGTCCAAATCCGATCCACTCTTCGATCCGAATGGATTAGTGTTTTGGAGATCTATTTGGAGATTGGGTCGGATTTGAGGATTTTTTTTTTTTGAAAATTTTTGGGAATCGAATAGGAGGCATGGATAGGTCTGTCCCTGCTCCAAATCCAATCTAATCCGATTCATCCCTAAATCCCCATTTTTATTAATATTCATTTTAATAAGGTTTGAAGGAAACACTTTACTCTCCTCACCTCACTCCTCATTCTCTCTGGATTCTCAAACCAGCCGCACCAGCCACCAGGTTCTCCGCTCTGCGTGTGCGTGTGCGCGCGCGCCTGTGTGTACTGTCAATCTGTCTTCTCTCTCTTTTCTCTTCCAATATACACCCATAACTCCTACATTCATCGACAACCACCATACTACATTGTTGACCACCGCTTGTCACACCCCACTCTGACAAGACTTAACTTGTACGAAGTGGATGGACACGAGACACCACACACACCTCGGGATACCCGCAACACACCAGATAAAATAAATTAAAAATAATTGCAACCCTCTATCATAGGTGTACAACGTATAAAATTACAACAAACCCCATAGTCAAAACACAAACAAAGTGTTCACAACTCCTAAACATTTATACAAGTCCAAAGTATTGGACTACAACACAACCACACCATCCTCGCAAACCAATATGTACATAGCACCCACAGACTGACGAATGCTACAAAAACAACTACTAAGAACACCTGACGAGCACTGTTGTTGAACCGACATCTATCTCATCCAAGTATCTGCAACCAAAAAGGTTACAAGAGAATGTACGTTAGCAACATAATAAAAAGAAATGTCCAAGCTCCTGAGATGGATTGTAGTTTTAAGAAAAAAAAAACCACTGCATAAATAATTCAACCAACTTACTTTGTTCACAGAACTCATATCAACAACACATCAAAAAAGGATTTTCAATAATCATATTTTCACAAATTCCTCATAACATAAATCACATAAATTTTTACCAAGTGCGCCAACGAGTCGTCTACCTCACGACCGGGAGTTATGATGGTACCATTACCTCGCTCATAGGCTCACATATAGTGGCGGTGACGAGAGCCATTCTTTATCACCAATGGTAGGTGCAATCCACACAGTAAGCAAAAACTAAGCTTGCACTGCTCACATTTGGCACAAACCACGAATTTAAGATGCCAACCTTGCAAACAAAAATGTTGGCACACAGCCAGATGGCACAGCCCACGAATGCAAGATGCCAACATTGCAAACTAAACATTGGAACAAAAGGCACAAAAATTCTCTTTTCACACATCAAAAATCGTTTGATCCATCCAACCAAGAATATTGCCATCATATACTCAAAAATAAACATCAAAGGAACTTTCAGGAACAGTAATAATCACAAACAACTATGGAAAAAACACAACATTTCTATTCATTATAGAAGCTGTACATTCTCACTTGACAAAAATACTAACTGCGCTAAACCTCTATCCTCTACGATCTGGAGACGTAACCGTGATCCTCCTCATGTTATCCTCACCTAAAAATATAGTTTATAAGACATCTATAAGTCTCACGTTCACTCCCCATGCTTAAATGTAAGTGAAATGCATGAACATGCACAAAAACACATAACAGCCTTACGGTCTCCGAATTTACAGAATTAATATACACATCTTTTTCTCACAAAATTTTTACCACAGATACTAGACACATATAGGAACATCATATCAAAAATTCAGAATTTTATGAGCTTGATAGCTATTTTTAAACAAACGCCAATCGGACCAGTCACTTGCTGAAAAATTACAAAAACAGAATTTTTTTCAACTTTAAATCAAAAACTGCTATATCTCAGAAACAATGGGGCTATGTGGCTTATATATTATGAAATCCCTATGCGTCTAGTTTCTAAAAAATCAAACGAAGTGAAAATTAGAGTTTCCTAGGCCAAGTTATGCCCATTTTCATGAAGTGTGGCAGAGCTGCCAGCAACTGTTTTCGACAGACAACAGTTCAATAAAACATTTTTAATAAATGCTACACATCACGAAAAAATCTGAAAATTTTACACAGTCTATATAACACATAAAAACAACTATGGTTAAAATATCATAATTTTTGGAATTGAAATACTATAGTAGAAAATTCGTACCTTTCTCTGAAAATTTCTTAAACTCCTCACTTCCTCCTCTCTCTCTCTCTCTCTCTATGTGATTAAGGCAGAGAAATGAAAGTCTTGGTCTTCCAAAGTCTTCCAATCTCATCCCTTAAAGGGTGAGGTGTCTCCTCCTTTGCAAATTTTTCCACAAACAACATTTAATGCCAACCCACATCTTGGCAAACCGATTCCTCTCCTCTTGACTTCTAAGTTTTTTTTTTCTAGCCACAAAACTACACACATAATTAGGAACACAAGCATATGTGGTTTTTAATGCGGATTATGCTACACTCAAACTATGCATTATCAATAAAATGACATGTCATGCACCAAATGACTTATTAAATAAAAATATGTATGAAATGAACAGGCATGTTAAGAACGGATGTTACATCGCCGGACTTCAGGTGAGTGGTATCAGGCCTCCAGCCACCCAACCTAGTGTCCAACGAAAGTTGACGGTCCTCCTATGACCTCTGTTTTGCTCTGACAAATCAAATATGAGACCCATGACGATTCCAACAACTTTCTGACATCCTCTGCTCTCATCGAAGCCTCACCGGCCTGACCTGACACTCACGGTACCCTCAAACTCTCATGTTACAAGATAGGTTGAATTTGTGCTTTTAATTCCTTGAATCCTTGTTTTGGAATTTCCTTGAATCCCCGTTTTGGGTCTTTGTTCTCCGTTTGGGGCGGGGATGGAGGGAAAAAAATGATCCCCATCGAGAATTGGGGCGGGGATGGGGATGGGGATGGGGGAGGGATTCGGAGATTGGGGGCAGGGATAGTAGTCTCCTGCCCCGCTCCATCCCCATTGCCAACCCTACATGAGGCTGCCCAATCGAAGGGCTCAATTGGAAAGAAAAAAAGCAAGCGCTCAATTTCATCTAAAGGTGCTTCTTTAGACCATAGGATATATCATTTATATATTATGAATTTTAATTTGTGTAATGTTATTATTTTCTTTAACAAAATGTTACGAAGTTCTATGTATGTGTTCTGTATATCTCTATAAATATTATTAGTATATAGATTTAAAGTAATTCAAGAGAGTGCATGTCATTCACAGGCCCAATTGGATGCATAATAAATTTCTGAGGGATAAAATAGTAAGGGGATATATAGTAAGGCCTTGTTTGAATGCAATATTGGCAAAAGGGATAAGATAGGGGGTTGGATGAGGGATTAAATAATAATGAGGGATAAAATAGTCAGAGGATTAAATAAGAATGATAGACTCACATTGATGTGTGTGATTAAGAATGAGAGATTAAATAGTACTCCCCCCGTCCCAATTTCTTAGTCCTTCTTTCCATTTTGGGATGTCCCAAAATATTTGTCCCACTTCTTAAAACATCCATCAAAATTGGGTTATTTTCCAATTTTACCCTTAAAAAGTACTTTTTTCATCTTAATTGGCTAGTCTATTATCTTTCATTTTATAACGGTTTTTATGATTTTGAAAATTTTGTATAATAAAATTAATTGATATCTATCAAACAAGATCTATATTGAATATATTTTGACTTTCATATAATATATTAGCCTCACAAATTTGGTCACAGTAATATTGACCGAATTTAGGGGCAAAATAGAAAAGTCAATACAAAGTTTTCACACCCCTTAAAAACTCGCTTCCCCAAAAGGGCGAAACAAATTGGGACGGAGGGAGTACATGGTTTGGATGAGGGATAAAAAAAAGGGATAAGGAGGGTAGATGATGTACAACTATGTCAAAAGACTTTCTTGCCCTTGGCAATGCATATATTGGATTATGTAATTGATGCTAAAGGATAAACGATTGTACTCTTTTTCCTTCACCCAAGGTTTTTCCCATTGGATTTTTCCTTAGTAAAGTTTTAATGAGGCAATCTATAGACAATTTACATTGTGTACTCTTTTTCCTTCACCTAAGGTTTTTCCCATTGGGTTTTTCTTTGGTAGGGTTTTAATAAGACATATTTTTAGTTTTTGGTCATCCAAGGGGGAGTGTTATAAATGTTTATCTAAAGAATGGATGACCATACTATCTTGGGTTTTGTGGTAGCATTAAGTGTGTTGGTTGTAATAGTAGAGCATCTTGGTTATATATGTATCGTCCAACAAAGAAAGAAAACACAAAAGCAAGAGAGAAAAAAAAAGACCACTCTGAATAATATTTGCGTAGTCCAGAAGACTAACTTCTTTTCTACATATCTGTGTCTAGTTTATTTACTTTTCAGTTCTTATTATTTGCTTGGTTTCACAACAGCATGTATTTTCTGATCAGAGCTGGCTAATGCCGTGAGCACTTTTTCTAGTGCCACGAGCATTTAATGCTCTGATGGAAACAAAGACTTATTTGTCCTCTTTTGGTCAAATGATGCCAACGTATAAGAGCAACAACAGCAGATTAGATATTCTTAGCTATTAAAGCTCGAAACCCACAAAAACCCCTCTGCAGCATATTAGTTATTCTTAGCTATCAAAGCTCAAAAACGTTATTGAGCTACAATACCAACTCAAAAGTACCTAAGCATTATTCTTGAGCAATGTAATTTGTAATGCTTTTCTCTCTTTTCCATCTCTCTCATCTCTCTCTCTCTCTCTCTCTCTCTCTCTCTCTCTCTCTCTCTCTCTCTCTCTCTCTCTCTCTCTCTCTCTCTTATTATTTTGTAATATTTTAAAAAGAGAGAAATAATATTTTAATAAAAGATAGGTAAAATGGGTAAGATTGTTGGAGTGCTGAGAGTGACAGGGTAGCTATATGCACTGTACAACAGGATTTTTGGCCAAAATTTTACACAACCAGTTGTTTTTGCTCTAAAATGGGTTTCCCAAACTACCCTTATGCAACTTTTGATAGAGTTGTCTTATTCTAGATTAGCAGTGCTATATATACAGAAAACTTACCCAAAAACTTGCCCAACACTTGAAATCAGAAGCTCAGATTCACTTGAGAGAGAATCTGAGCCATAGATTTCAAATTTTGGATAAGTTTCTGGGTAATTTTTATGGGTACTAGGCCTTTTTTATTCTAGATCGACTTTTCACCCTTCTTGCACGATTACGGCTCATAAAAAGATCATAAGATCAAGCACTTCTTTTTTTTTGAATGGCAAAAAAGAATTTCATTAATCTTCGAAAACAGATTACAAAGAATAAAGGGAGTCGAGGATGCGGCATCACAACGCCTAGAGACATCCCAACAAGGTTGGCACCTCTCCAAACGACAATCATATGCCACCTCAGACCCGAGGGAAATAACAAGGTTAACCAAGGGTCAACCAAAATAAGATCCGCAGGAACAATCTCAGAACATGAACAAAACGGATGTTATGAGGAACAAAAAATTTCTAATTTGGACAAACTTCAATGTAGGAACTTTTGGCATAGATATTGGCATGAGATGCCACCACTTAATGTAATTAATGCTCGCTCGAACTTCAGCACAAATATTGGCATGAAAATGGCTTCACTTAATGTAATGCTCTTGCGCGATGAGTGTAGCTTGGATAGGAATGGAAGGAGAGTCAGACACATCCAAGATTTCCATATAGCATCAACCAAAATGGCAATGTAGCAGATTGACTCCAGTGAAATTATCGATAGCTAAGTAGATTGAGTCCAGTGAATGAATAATCCATAATTGTGAAACAGCACAACAAAGAACTTGAGTATGGCTTCACTAAAGCAGCAGCACCATCAGAAAATGGCAATGTAGCAGCTTCCAAGCATCCATATCCATCAAGAATAATAGCGAAACGACAGCAAGTGATCCAAGAGCCAAGAAAAAGGTAGCAAAACTACCAAAGGTGATGGAGCAAAGAGCAAGAAAAGAGAAAAGACACCCCACAAGAACTAGACACCCCACAGAAGAAGAACAAAGAAGCGACACAGGCAAAAGCAAGGAGAGAAGCCCAGACACAAGAAAGCCCAAAAAACAAGACCAACCAGACAAGTCAAACAAGACACAAACAACCAAACCCAGAAAAACACCACCCACCACAAACCAAAACCATAACCAAAACAATCAAAAAGAAAGAGAAACACAACCCAGACACATCCCAAAAATCCCATGGAAACTATTTATTAACCACAAGCTTCCAGGATACTGCTAAGTTTGTGAGTGAAGTCATTGATGGAGTAACCCTCATAATCCCCATTTGCTTTTACCCAGAACGCAACTCTTAATTTGATCAGATCCATCACTTCTTCCCAATTAAGAGCTTTTTCTTGGAATATGTGTTCATTCCTCATTTTCCAAAGAGACCATAGAACAACATGGGGAATACATTTCCAAATCTTTCTAATTTTTTACTTAACTTTGAAGTTATTCCACCACATGAACAAAGAGTTAACAGAAGGAGGGGTTACCCAGAAAATACCCCACCATTGTAGCAGCAAGCACCAAACATTCCATGTAAATGGGCAAAGAAGAAGAGAGTGATCAATGGACTCTATATTGTCACCACAAAACTTGCAAAGAGCTAGATTATGTTGCTGCAAAATGTCGATATTTAGAAGAAAATCTCTAATTTTTAGCTTTCCAAGACTAACCATCCAAATAAAGCATTGTACTCTAAAAGGAGCAGCATTTTTCCAGATCCAATTGAAAGAATTACTAGCATTGATCTCATCATTAGAAGCAGGAATGAGGGAAAGGCTATACATGGAAGACACATAATAGGATTTGGAGTTACAAGCATTCCAAATAAGTTGATCGGGTCTCATTAGGATAGAAATGTGAAGACCATCAAGCAGATTCAGTAATACCTCAAGTTCTTCATTTTCCCATATAAATAGACTCCTTCTAAAGTGGAAGGACCAATTGAATTGTTCTTCTCTTCTCTACAAAACATCTGCCACAGATTCATTTTTGTGCAAAATAACACTAAAAATTCTTGGGAACATCCTGTTCAAACAGTCACCATTTACCCATGCATCAGTCCAGAATTAAGTTGAAATACCATCACCAATTGAGATTCTAATATTTTCCTTGAATTTGGCAAACACACTGGGATTTTTGTTCCTCATATGTATGATATCTTTCCAAAGAGTTGAAACCTTTCTGTTCAATTCTGAGTTAGGTTGCCAGAGATTTGTATTCATATTGTACTTGGAACAGATGACCTTTCTCCATAATGCTTCTTTCTCTGACCCAAACCTCCACCACCATTTCAAAAGTAGAGCTTTATTAATTTCTTTGACCCCTTTAACTCCAAGACCACCATTTCATTTACTAAGCTTTATTTTGTTCCAACTAACCATGTGAATTTTCTTTTCAAGTCACTGCCTCCCCATAAGAATCTTGCTTGAATACTCTCAATAGCCTTAGCCACTCCTTCAGGGATTCTGAATAGGCACAGATAATAGATTGGGAGACTACAAAGGACAGATTTCAGTAGTGTAAGTCTACCACCAAAAGACAAAACCCTCTTTTTCAAAGCAGGTAGCCTTAATTGAATCTTCTGAATAATTGGCTTCCATGTAGACATAAGCTTTGGGCTGGCACCAAGGGGCATTCTGAGATATTTAATTGGGAGGGACCGTGATTTGCATCCAAGTATCTCAGCAAAAGGCATAATCTGGTATTGATTCAGCCCCACACCACATACTACGCTTTTGTGATAGTTAATTTTCAAGCCAGACATGACTTCAAAACCCTTCAACAAACATTTAATGTTCTTGACTTCTTCCAAATCAGCCCCAAAGAAAATTAGTGTCATCAGCAAATTACAAGTGGGTTAATAAGGGACCATCTTCACCAATATTTAGACCTTTAATAGTACCCTGATGAATAGCCTCCTGGAAAATGCAGTTCAAACCTTCGGCACCTATGATGAATAGAAAGTGGGAGAGAGGGTCTCTCTGTCTAATCCATTTCTGCATACGAAATTGTGGGGTTGGGGAGCCATTGACCAAGACAGATATTGAGGCAGTAAATAGGCACTCATGAATCCACAGAATCCACTTGTTAGGGTAACCAAGCATTCTTAACATTCTGAAAAGAAAAACCCAATTAATGTTGTCAAAAGCCTTCTTAAGATCCAATTTGATTATCAATCCTTTAACCTTTTTTCTTTTTCCAATCATCCATAACTTCATTAGCAATGAGGACACTATCTTGAATGTTTCTACCCCCAGCAAAAGCTGACTGAACCTCCCCAATAACATTATGCAAAGTGGGCTTTAGTCTGGCTGCGAAAACTTTTGACAAGATTTTGTACATGCAACCAATCAAACTAATGGGTCTGAAATCAGTCAATTTAACTGGATTTTCACACTTGGGGATCAGAGTTATGAATGAGGTGTTAAAACCATTTGGAAGACTGCTATGCAAATGAAACTCATGCATAAATTTCATAATGTCACCTTTCATGAAGTCCCAACCCTTTTTAATGCATGTGAGATTAAAACCATCAGGCCCCAGGGACTTGTTTCCATCACAACATTTAATGGCATTCCACACTTCATCCTCAGGGAAGTTAGAGATCAAGTCAAAACTCATAACCTCATCTATAACATTGCCTCTATTTGTACATAAAAAGGGCCTTACCTCCCAATCTTCAGAGTAAAGTTTTTGGAAATGGTTGAAAACTTCATTTTTCACTAGATGGGGATCCTCAAAAACCTAATCATTTACTGTAACAGAATTTATGGAATTCCTGTTGTCTTTGGATTTGGCCAAAAGGTGAAAGTACTTTGTATTTCTGTCCCCATTTAGATACCATTGGACTATGGACTTCTGAATCCACATTCTTTCAATATGTCTACTTAACTTCCACATTTCAGCTTTAAGTTCTTTCCTTTTCACTTTACCTTCTAGTTGGATGGAATTATTCTCAGCTTGAAGATCTAGATGGTGTAGCTGTTCTACTATTTGACCAAATTTCAGTTGAAGACCACCAAACTCCGCCTTACTCCAAATTTTTAAGGCTTCTTTCATACACTTGAGTTTCTTAACCAAAGTATCTGCAGCCCAAACTTGGTCATGACAGCTATCCCAAGCAAGTTTCATAACTTTGATACAATTAGGATGAGAGAACCAAAAGTTATAAAACTTGAAAGGTTTAGGTCCCCAGTCCCTATCATCCTCCATGAGTAGAATAGGGAAATGATCAGAAAGGGTTCTAGCTAAGCCCCATAGTTTTAGTTTAAAAAAGTCCATCCATTCTGGGTGCACAAGAAATCTATCTAACCTGCTCCATTTTTCACTTTCTTGAGAATTGGACCAAGTGAATTTTCTACCCGTCATTGGGAAATCAACTAGTTCCATATCATCAATGAATATGTTAAAGTCTTGTATTCCGATGTCCCTATTAGAGCTACCTTGCCTCTCAGCAGTGTTCCTTACTTCATTAAAGTCACCCCCCAAACACCAAGGTTCAATAAACAGAGGTTTTAAATTGAGAAGATATGTCAAAAGACTTCTTCTCCCCATAGTACAGCAAAGGCCATAAAAATTGACTAGAGTACAATTAAAAGAGTGTTAAAGAGTACCTTTCATCATGATGAAATTTCTATTTCCACAAGTTTCCAATAAACTGAAGAATTGTGGCCTCCAAATACAAAGAAGTCCTCCAGCAGATCCATAGGCTTCAACATCCAAAAATTTGGCACAGTCTTCCCACCACAGAGACTTAATAAAGTCAATTGAGATAGATCCTTGTTTTGTTTCTTGGAAGAAAACCATATCTACCTTTTTGTCTCTTAGTAACTTCTTAATTCTGCCCCTTTTCTCCATCTTACTCAGGCCCCTAACATTCCAAGAAAGAATTTTCATTGCAAAAGGGGGCCTGAGAATGAATACTCAAGTGTGAGGAGCATTAGAGGTGGCAATCAGCCCCCCTCTTGACATGTGCTTCCAAATTAGCAATCTTGCTAATTACTTCTTGTTCATCACCTTCATAAATGATCCCATGCATTTTATTGATTGCCCAAATTGCTTGAGCTTCATCCAAGAGAATTCTATTTCTGTTATTGATCCCGTTAGAAGAAATTGATGCAGAGAGCGCTGCAACAGCAACAACTAGGGATGGCAATATCGACTGAACCGACGGGTAACCGAACCGAAATCGGTTTTTTTTACCGAACCGTAACTGATTTTTGCCCCGTGGGTGCGGGTGTGGGTTCGATGGATGGAAAACTGAACAGTTATGGGTTCACTTGGAACCCGAACCGAACTTATATTAATTACATAAGACCCCCTATATTATATATAAATATTACATAAACCCGATATATATATATATATATATATATATATATATTTGAAAATTACCCTTTTCCCCTTCTGTATATTTTGAGACTCTCTTGACTGATATTTTATATATTATAGTCTTGAGTCTCTTGACTGATATTTGTAGTCTCCTTCTGTTATTTTTTTCATGTTTTTTTAATTTTTTTGAGATAATAAAATATCATAAACTCAATTTATTCATGTTTTAGTACGGTTTGGGGCGGGACGGGATGGGTGCAATTCGGTTACCCAAATGGGTAGCTATTTTTTCCTTCACAAAATCGGTTACCCAAAATTACCCGTACCCCGAATGGTTAAGTTATGGTTCATCCTCTCCCTTTTTCGAACCGAACCCGAACCGATCGGAAACCCTTTGAGTTTGGGTACGGATCGGCCAAAACCCGAACCAATCCGCCCCATTGCCATCCCTAGCAACAGCAGACCTTAGGACTACACATTTGTTCTTCTTACTACCCCCCACCTGTAAGGATTTGTTGACTGACTTAACTTTTGAAAATCCAAGAATATCATTAATGTTTTTTCTTTTCTTCTTTCCTTGCAAACCTTTCACTGCAGAGTGGACATGGGCTTGGATTGATCAATGGGGTCTGAGCTTGAATCATCTTCAGAGATTTCGTAGTGGTTAGGTACTGCCACTTTTGATAAGATACCATCAACCTCATTATTCACTGCAATAATGGCATCAGTAATCTTAGAATTTACTTCAATGACTTCTTTATTGACTGTGCCCAAGGCACCTAAGACATTTCCCAAATCTTGTGTTTCCATTATTGAGGTGGTTGAGACTTCATTAGTGAGGGTCCTTCCTATGATAGGAGATTGATTGGAAATTAAACTTCCCAAGGTCTCTTCGTTTCCATCACAGATGTATCATTCCCCAATGCAGAGTTAACAACATCCATAACAGCTACCTTCTCATTAAATTGCCCAGCAATCCTAACATTAAACTGCCGACTTATTAGGTTGGAGTTCAATTGAATGCCCCTTTTTTTCCTTTTCTTCCACATTAGACAGCTTATCCACCTCATTAACTTGTGCTCCTTTGCTTGCTTCCACATCAGCAAATTTTGACCTCTCATCCCTTGATGTCTCCACGTCATCATCATCTTCTTCCTGAGCATCCTGTTTTTCCAGAGCAATGACAGTTGTTTTGGAGGAGATAGCCTTTATTTTCATCAATTCATCTGTCTCATCAATTCTGTTGAAGTTTGTTTCTGCCACAAAATTATTTGAATTAATAGTGCTTCCATCATCTGACTTCTCCCGAATATCTTTTTGATTAGATGAAGCATCAATAAGACAGCCATTACATGAGCAATCAGTCCTGAGAATGGTATTGACAACTATCTGTTCTTCAATGACCTTGATAGGATAAAAGACGTCCTTACACTCAATTTCCATAACTTGATTGATGGAGTCCAAAAAGTTTGTTGAGACAAGAACTTTCCCGGCAGTGAAATTAAGACGTTTCAGTGTATCATCAGAAAGTTGAATAACTTCTCCCCATAAATTCCTCAAGCACTTACTCATATCCAGCTGAATTGATTTTTTTGCAAAGACTCTCAAAAAAATATTTTGCACAAACTGAACGACTCAAATCAGTTGTATGGGATCACGAAATGGTCCCACACAAGTGTTGTACATTTGGTGTACTGTTGTACCCCTAGTAGGATTCGAGCTTCACCACTTATAGTCAATTGTGGTATTTTTTTTTTCATTGTTTAACGTAAGCTCCAAAAAGCTGAGCTCTTTAGTGTTGGCAATTCTATTAACAAAACACCTATTATGTGTATACCGGTTTATCAAGTTTTAATTTATTTTTAGAATGCCTGTTTAGGAAGTGGAAGGAAATCT
This sequence comes from Vaccinium macrocarpon, assembly GCA_022606695.1. Classification (NCBI taxonomy): domain Eukaryota; kingdom Viridiplantae; phylum Streptophyta; class Magnoliopsida; order Ericales; family Ericaceae; genus Vaccinium; species Vaccinium macrocarpon. The sequence continues at coordinate 27,491,906 of CM040179.1, forward strand.
ATGTAAACATTTATTAAGGAATTTTCATGAATGGTGATTTCTTGAATGATGATTTACTGAATGGGGATTCATACTTTTATTGGCAATTTTATGATTTTTCTATCGGGTAATCACATGAGGAGTGAAGGTTTTTTCTTTTTCCTTTTTTTTAATGAGAAGTAAAGTTAAAATTGTGGTCGTTGAATCATGTGTGTTTATTGAAGTTTGTAAAAACAAAAAGAAAAAAAAATGAAAGCTAAGAAAAATGAACTTTTACTTGAGAACTATGCACCCCCTCCCCAAAATAAATAAATAAAATAGAGTGCTTGTGGCCTTAGCCGGCTCCTTGCTGATCTCCCTAGTTTATCCTGCAACAACGTTATGATGATTTTTTAAGGGTTAATTACAAGATCGATTTTGTTCATGCTCGTTTAAAGAAGGTGTTCACTTGGATTAATGGAAATTGTATATGGTCCACGGGATCAATATATATACTTTTCTATAGTCATGAAACTAATTTGTGGTGTGATCCATACTTTTGCCACCAATTATCAAAATGAGGGAAGTGTTCATTATTTTTTAATGAGGGTGTTTTGTCTCATCGAGATAAAATTATGGCCAAAACTAAATTTCTTTTTGAATAAAGCCAAAATTAATCAAATAATCTAAGAAAACTTGACACACAACTACCATTACAAAAAAAAATTAAATAAAGATAAAACTGTTGGAATTGTGCCTTGAATTTTCCTTTTTTTGGAGAATTCCAATTGTGTTTAGGATTTCCTATTGCATTTAGGATTTTCAATTGTGTTTAGGATTTCCTATTGATTGTGCTTCTTATAAATAGAGACTTTTAGGGATCCTTTAATAATCTCTCATATTGTGGCCTCTCTAGAGTTATGGATTATAGCCGGCTCTTTGTATCTCTTTTCACCATTGTTAGTGAACTCTCTCTCTCTCCTCGCCCATGGACGTACCTCAATCTTGGGGGAACCACGTATATCTTTGTGTCATGTGATTGCTTCTTGTTTTGTTAGTTTTCTCCCAACTTAGTCGCATTCATAGCGTTTGTTTCAACAAACTAGTATCAGAGCTCTTGGTTGAAAAACTAAGGTTTCGTTTCTGCTTGTGGCTATGGCGGCGAAGTTTAAGATTGCGAAGTTTGATGGGCAGAGCAGCAGCTTCAGTCTTTGGAGGGTTAAGATGAAGGCTTTGCTAGTTCAACAGGGATTACACAAGACTTTGTTGGGGCAGGAAAAATCCGACATCAGCTCGAAAAATTGGGAAGACATGGATGCTAAAGCTCTGAGTTTGATTCAATTGAGTCTAGCAAACGATGTTCTTCGCGAGGTGGAAGAAGAAGTCTCAGCCGCAGGTGTTTGGCTGAAATTGGAGAGCATCTATATGACGAATTCGCTAACAAACATGTTATATCTGAAACAACGTTTGTATACTTTTCGTATGCGTGAAGGTACACCTGTTAAGGATCATTTATACGAGTTCAATCGTATTTTGATGGACCTGAGAAATATTGATTGTAAAATCGAGGAGGAGGACCAAGCCCTAATTTTGTTATGTTCTTTACCGCCCTCGTATGAACATTTTGTTACAACCTTATTGTATGGGTAAGACACCATATCCATGGAGGATGTTAAGGCCAGTCTTCATTCGAAAGAGTTGAGGAAAAAGGTGTCAAGAGAGGTTGATGATCATACAGAAGGATTGTTTGTTAGGGGAAGAACGACAGAAAAGGGTGGTACGAGTAATAGGGAAATATCCAAATTAGCAGTTAAAAATAAGAAAAAGGGAAAGTGCAATTATTGTAAGAAACCTGGGCACTGGTTTAGAGACTGTTTGAAACTTAAGGAGAAGGAAAAGGAGGACCAGCAAGGGGTAAAAATATTGCCGGGGTTGCCGAAAGTTCTGATGAGTTCGATATTGTATTAGTAGTTACTGTGGGAGATTCTCGCGGTGATACCGAGTGGATTTTGGATTATGGGTGTTCATATCACATGTGTCCGCACAAGAAGTGGTTAGCCACTTATGAGGCAGTCAATGGTGGCACAGTTTTGATGGGTAACAACATAGCCTGTAAAACTGTTGGCTTGGGAACGATCCAACTCAAGATGCACGATGGTATTGTGAGGACTTTGACGGATGTGCGTCATGTTCCGGAATTGAAGAGAAACCTTATCTCTTTGGGTGCTCTAGATTCCATTGGTTGTGCTTTCACTGGTGAAGGTGGAGTTTTGAAGGTCTCGAGGGGTGCATTGGTGCTGATGAAGGGTCAAAAGCGCAATAATCTCTATTCATTCATGGGCAGTATAGTTACGGGTTCTGCAGCAGCAGTTGCTTCTTCAAAGGTTTCGGGTTCGGATTTGACTCAGTTGTGGCATATGCGCCTTGGGCATATGAGCGAGAGAAGGATGACAGTTTTGAGTAATCAGGGTCTACTTTGTGGGCAGAAAACTAAGAAGCTGGATTTTTGCGAACATTGTGTCTATGACAAACAGTGCAGGGTGAAATTCAGTACAGCTATTCATCGCACCAAAGGCACGGTGGATTATTTTCACTCGGATCTTTGGGGTCTCGCTAAGATAACTTCTTTAGGTGGTTTTCGATATTTTATGAGTATTATCGATGATTTCTCTCATAAGGTTTGGGTATATATGCTAAAACATAAAAGTGATGTTCTAAGTACATTCAAACAATTTAAAATTTTAATAGAGAATCAAACGGGTAAGAAAATAAAAAGGTTGAGAACTGACAATGGTATGGAGTTTTGTCTTGGAGAATTTAATAAGTTTTGCAGTGATGAGGGCATTGTGCGGCATCACACAGTGAAAAAAAACCCCTCAGCAGAACAGTGTGGCTGAACGAATAAACAGGACTCTTTTGGAGAAGGCAAGATGTTTGTTGTCCAATGCCGGTTTGGGCAAGAAATTTTAGGCTGAAGTCGTTTCCACAGTTTGCTATTTGGTGAACAGGTCTCCGTCAACTGCTATTGAGTGTAAGACTCCGTTTGAGGTATGGTCGGGTCATAAAGCTGATTATTCCATATTGCATGTGTTTGGGTGTCCAGCTTATGCTCATGTCAATGAGGGTAAGTTGGAGCCACGTGCCAAGAAGTGCATTTTCTTGGGTTATCAGGCAGGTGTGAAAGGGTATCGTTTATGGTGTCCAGAACCCACCCTCTAAGTTTTTGATCAGTAGAGATGTTACTTTTGATGAAAACTTTATGGTTAAGGGGTCTAATTAGGTTGAAGGTGCAGTTGAGGAACCGAGGGTTCTAAAGCAGGTGGAGTTTGTGACTGAATCTTCTAGCTCAGGGAAGAATGTCAGTAATCAGCCAATTAAAGAGGAGTTCAATAGTTCAGACATAGAGGATGATATACCAGCAGAGCAACCACGCACTATTGCTAAAGATAGGCCAAGGAGGGAGATTCGGCCTCCTGAACGGTATTCGACTTATTCTGAGATGGTGGCCTATGCTTTATCGATTGCTGAAATAATGGAGTATGATGAGCCTTCTACCTATGCGGAAGCTGTTTCGAGCAATGAGAATGCACAGTGGTGTGTTTCTATGAATGAAGAGATTGAGTCTCTTCAGAAAAACCAGACTTGGGAGTTGGTGAAACCGTTGAAAAATAGGAGGATTGTTGGGTTCAAGTGGGTCTTCAAGCGCAAACCAGGTATTCCAGGGGTTGAAGAGGCACGGTTCAAAGCTCGGCTAGTGGCGAAAGGATTCAGTCAAAAGGAAGGTGTTGACTACAATGAGGTATTTTCACCAGTTGTAAAGCACAGTTCCATTCGCACTTTACTTGCTATTGTTGCATGTTATGACCTTGAGTTAGAACAACTTGATGTCAAACCGGCATTTTTGCATGGGGAGCTTGAGGAACAGATTTATATGCGTCAACCAGAGGGATTTGTTGTTTCTGGTAAAGAAGATCATGTATGCCTGCTTCGTAAGTCTTTATATGGCTTAAAACAGTCTCCTAGGTAGTGGTATAAGCGGTTTGATACATTCATGATAAGCCAATCATATTCTAGAAGTGAATATGATAGTTGTGTGTATCTTCGAAAGCTCCAAGATGGTTCTTTTCTTTATTTACTGTTGTATGTTGATGATATGCTAATTGCTGCCAAGAGTGTATCAGAAATCAATAGGTTGAAGCAACAGTTGAGTGGTGAATTCGAGATGAAGGATTTGGGTGCAGCAAAACGGATTTTGGGTATGGAGATTAGCAGAAATCGAGTAGATGGCAAGTTGTTCTTGAATCAGAACTCATATGTTCTCAAAGTGCTTGAGCGATTTGACATGCAGAACTCAAAGCCATTTAGTACCCCTTTTGCAGCACACTTTCGACTTTCAGCAGAATTGTCACCACAGTCAGAGGATGAGGAGAAGTATATGTCTCAGGTTCCATATTCGAGCGCAGTTGGGAGCCTTATGTACGCCATGGTATGTACTCGTCTTGATATTTCACATGCAGTTAGTGTCGTAAGTCGTTATATGGGGCGACCGGGAAAGGCACATTGGGAGGCTGTGAAGTGGATACTTCGGTATTTGAGAGGGACTGCAGATGTGGGTCTTTTGTATGGAGTTTCTAATCCGGGTAATCAAGTTGTGGGTTATGTTGATTCGGATTTTGCCGGTGACCATGATAAGAGGAGGTCTCTGACAAGTAATGTGTTCACTCTATCCGGAAGTGCCATAGTTGGAAAGCAACTTTGCAGGCTACGGTCGCGCTGTCTACAACAGAAGCAGAGTATATGGCCATTACCAAAGCTGTAAAGAAGGCATTGTGGATGAGGGGAATTCTTTGCGAGCTTGGTATTGCACAAAGGGTTACTTCAGTGTTTTGTGACTCTCAGAGTGCTATACATCTGACTAAAAATCTGATGTATCATGAGTGGACCAAGCATATTGATGTCCAGTATCACTTCGTTCGAGAGATCATCTCACAGAAGCAAGTTGAGGTGAAGAAAGTGGGAACGGCGGATAACCCAGCGGACATGTTGACTAAACCGGTTTCGGTTGCCAAGTTCAAGCATTGCTTGGGCTTGGTTGGCATTTGCAATTGATCGCCCCTTAGGGGCATTGTGGCGAGGTAGAGGCAGAAGAGGGTTGCTATAATTAGTGATTTAGGTTAAGTGAAATTCAAGTCAAGGTGGAGAATTGTTGGAATTGTGCCTTGAATTTTCCTTTTTTTGGAGAATTCCAATTGTGTTTAGGATTTCCTATTGCATTTAGGATTTCCAATTGTGTTTAGGATTTCCTATTGCATTTAGGATTTCCAATTGTGTTTAGGATTTCCTATTGATTGTACTTCTTATAAATAGAGGCTTTTAGGGATCCTTTGATAATCTCTCATATTGTGGCCTCTCCAGAGTTACGGATTATAGCCGGCTCTTTGTATCTCTTCTTCACCATTGTTAGTCAACTCTCTCTCTCTCTCCTCGCCCGTGGACGTACCTCAATCTTGGGGGAACCACGTATATCTTTGTGTCATGTGATTATTTGTTGTTTTGTTTGTTTTCTCCCAACTTAGTCGCATTCATAGCGTTTGTTTCAACAAAAACGAATAAAAAAAACTTGTTTAAGTTTTTTTGGCCAAAGCACAAAATCAGTGTCGGTAGGGGCACTCAAAAGTTTTGGTTGTGCAACAATAACTTACCCTTGGCATTCTAAACCTATCCATGGATATAACTAAAATAATCAACAACTTTTTTTTTTGAATTGAAATAACAACAACGACAAGATTGACTTTTTAGTAGGAGTATTAAGGGAAGTGATATTGACATTTTTATAGTTTATATAGTTACTTTTTTTGTCTTTATTAAGTGAAATTACATTTGCACATCATGAATAGATACAAGAAAGACTACTAATATCAATTCTCAGTATTAATTTGGTATAACATTAAAATTTGACTGCTATTTTTGTTTTGTATTAAGGGCATTCTCATCAGACTACCTAAACTAGCTTTTAAGCTAAAATAGGGAGTCAAGCCCCCAAAATTCCTAAAAATCAAGCTACCTATTTTCTCTTTCCAAATTATTTTGCTACAGTACCTATTCAAATTTGAGTAAATTTTGTTCACTTAATTACTTGTTTTTTTAATTGTCTTTTGCTGTGGGGTTTCCCGAGTTCCAAGGGAACTGAAGAGAGAGAAAGAGAAAGAGGGGAACAGATCGAAGTGGGGTTTCCCGGATTCCAAGGGAACCGAAGAGAGAGAAAGAGAGAGGAAGGAGAATAGTTTAAGAGAAAAAGTTGTACTTTACTGACACAAACAACTCCATGCCTGGGAGATTAATATTTTAGGGGAAAAGATTTTTTTTTAAAAAAATTGAGGGGATTAGTTTAATATAGTAAAATTTGGATAGAGATTCTAATTTTTTGAAGGAAAAATCTACAATGCATACCCCTTTTAAGTCCGTACGATATGTATCCATTGTGTGATCCATATTGCACCACCTCATTAAAAATGACCTAGAGAACCAGTCATTCGTAACATTTTTGTTTGTTTCGTAACTTTTATACTAAGAATTTGTAATTTTTAGATAATATGGTTCGTAACTTTTCGTGTGTTTCATAACTTTTCGTGAGTTTCATAATTTTGAGATAAAAAATTATAATTTTTCTCAAATATGATTCATAACTGTTAGACAACATAATTTGTAACATTTTCTTTTGTTTCGTAACTTTTTGTGTGTTTCATAACTAATCGTGGATCTCGTAACTTTGAGAAAAATTTTATAACTTTTCTCAAATATGATTTGTAACATTTTTGTAATTTTTCGTAACTAATCGTGTGATTCGTAATTTTTCATGAGTTTCGTAACTTTAATTTGTTAGGCTACCTGTTGCTCAGGTTAATAAGTTACCGATTCGTAACTTTTTGTTATTAATTTGTAACTTTTAACGATCCAACGGTAGATAGCTTAGGTGTATATGATACACAACTAAAAAGGGGTGTGTATTGTAACCTCTTCCTTTTTTGAATTTTTGATAAAGTAACTTGCTAAATTATAAAATGTGTTTTTTTTTTTTGTTAAATTTTGTGTTTTTTTGTTTTTGAAGGCTAAGTAATGCTACAATATGCTCTTCTCAATATAAGATTTTGTGACTCAAAATATGAGATTTTATGGCTCTAAATATGAGATTTTGTGGCTGGAGATATGAAGTGCATATGGTATGCAACTTCATATGAATAGTCACAAAATCTCATATATTTTCAGAAAATCTCATATTTGGACTCATGCGGATTGCTACAATAATGCTACAGTGCCACAATCTCATATTTGGAGCCACAAAATATCATACATTTCTAGAAAATCTCATATTTGGTGCCACAAAAACTCATATTTTTAGCTACAAAATCTCATATTTGGTGCCACAAAATCTCATATTTTGGAGCCACAAAATCTCATATTTGGTGCCACAAAATCTCATATTTCCGTATGGAGTGCATATCATGTGTCATATTATATTTAGAGCCACAAAATCTCATATAAGAGGGGGTCTACATTATAACATTACTCTTGAAGGCTAATAAAGATGCTCTTATCCGGAATTTGACTGCTACTCACGGGAGGGAACAGTAACGTAAATTTGGGTTTCGGGGGATGCCACTGTCTATATATATCTACCACTGCCCCAATTCTTTACCATCTCTCAACTCTCTCTCTCTCTCTTCGATCCTCTGCCTAATAGTACTAGTAGTTCAAGATTTTCAACTGTGGGAATCCACAGTTCGCACTTCACATCTTCTCTCAATCAGGCACCTCTCTCTCTCTCTCTCTCTCTCTCTCTCTCGTTAAACCAAAAAATCATTAATCTTATTTTGGATATGAATTTGTACACCAGTTCATTTCTTTTGATAATCGAATGTCCGAATTAACTTACACGCCTCAATTAATTTCTGACACTTGGAATTAACGAGGGACAAACTCTCTAAGTCCTAGTCTCCCAAAGAGAATTTTACAAGATGTATTTTTACAACAGGAAAAGAAATGCACGATAGAGTTTGACGGATAAAACATCAACTTTCATGTCTCATTCTAAAGTTTTACAAATACGGATAAGTAAGAGTTTACATGCACATCTTTTACTTTTTTTCTTTTTTTTTTTTTTTTGTTATCCGTCATTCCTAATCTATTACATTAGAAGGGGTGAATGAGACTAGATACTGAGATACAGTGTAAAACATCTAAGAGCTCTACTGCATTATCTAGCCACCACTTGCAGTATATATGCGTTTCCCATAAAATAAAATAAAACGAAGGCCAACTATATATTTCATGCATTTCCATGCAGGTGTAGTGGTGGTGGTTACATGATTCAGCATTATCTAGCCACCACTTGCAGTACATATGCATTTTGCTTCTAACTTTTTGTCATGCATTTCATATTTTTTGAAGTGTTCCAAATACGTATGATTCAAGTTAGTGCTAGTAATATAGATACATGGGTGACATATAGAAATTAATGCAGGGATAGGGAAGAAGAAAAAAAAAGGGAAAAGATGTGGAAGCTGAAAATTGCAGAAGGTAATGGACCATATTTATACAGCACAAACAACTATGTGGGTAGACAAATATGGGAGTTCGACCCAGAAGCGGGTACACCGGAAGAGAGAGCTGCAGTTGAAAAGGCAAGGGAGGAATACAAACAAGTTTCCAGAAAAGGTCGAGCCAGGGCTTTGCCTTGTGGTGATATTCTAATGCGGATGCAGGTATAATTATATAGGGTAAAAATCATTTAGACCCCTTCATCTATCACTCATCCACACATACACCCCCTCATCTTTAAAACCCATCAACCACACCCCCTTATTTTTCAACATGTACGTATCACATACCACCCTTCCATTACTACTCCGTCCAAAATTTTAACGGAATTTGTGATTTTCCATCCAAATAAATTTTTTTTAAGTCCTTTTGCCCTCCATACATTCCCCTTACCATCTCCTTCTCCTCTCCTCCTCACCAGCTTCTCTCCTCCTCCTCTCTCCATCAACAAGTCACAAGCATTGTGAAAATGCGTGCAACCAAACACATGGAGAAATTAAATTACACGAACTACTTTTGCCAAGATTACAATTAGCAACTATGTTAAAAACTAGAAGCTACAAAATACCATTTCATTGTAAACAAGAGGCTAATAAAATTGATTTGTTGCTCAGTTTTCAAGTATTTCATCTAACAAATCCGAAATCATCATTCAAATCAAACGATTTTGAGATAGAGAGAGAAATCGAGAGAGAGATCGTTAGGGTTAAGGTCATGGTTTTCATAGTTTTACAGAGAGAGAAGAGACAAGACAGAGAGATCGTGAAAACATGTTGGGCTGCAAATGAGAAACCTGAACCCAGTCCTTATAAATGAAAGGGTATTATGGTCAAGTCACAGAAATTTTTACCGCCGTTTGGCATTTCACATAGATTGAAAGATGAGGGGGGGTGGTTAGGGGTGAAAGAAAAACCGAAAAACCGAAAAAACCGAAAAAAACCGACCGATCGGTTCGGTTTTCGGTCGGCGGAAAGCGGTGTCGGTTGAAACCGAACCGAACCGAAAAATTACCGGTTCGGTTTCAGTTTCCTGGAAATCGGTTTGGACCGAACCGAAACCATGCAAATTTGGACCGAAATACCCCGAAACCACCCCTATTTTGGACCGAAAACCGAAAAAAATGATCTTAACCCCCCAAAAATAACAAATTCTAGCCGTCCATCTCAATTTTAACACCGGACCGAAAAAACCAAAAAAAAACCGAAAAAAACCGAACCGATCGGTCCATTATTTTTTTCGGTCGGGATCGGTACCTACCCAAACCACCCCGAACCGATCGGTTCGGTCCGGGACACCCAAAAAACCGAACCGAACCGACCAATTTTCACCCCTAGGAGTGGTTGATGGGTTTTAAAGATGAGGGGGTGTATGTGTTGATGAGTGGTAGATGAAGGGGTCTAAGTGATTTTTACCCAATTATATATATGTGTGTGTGTGTTTAACCTCTACACTCATAATAAAAACTTAGAATTATCGATATATTTATTTATCTACAGTTTAAAAAGGAAAACAGTCACATCGATCTAAGCATACCACCAGTGAGGCTGGGGGCCAAAGAAGACGTAACATATGAAGCGACAACAACGGCTTTAAGGAAAGCCGTCCGATTAAATCGCGCAATCCAAGCACCTGACGGCCATTGGGCAGCAGAAAATGCGGGCCCAATGTTTTTTACTCCACCCCTCGTAAGTCTTCTCAATAAATTAAATTCCCAATTTTTTACTCCACCCGACGGCCAGTGATCGTAGTGCTAATCAGTAATTGTTTGTTTAAATTAATGCAGCTCATTGTGCTACACATAAGTGGAGCAATCAACACAATTTTGACAGCCGAGCACAGAAAGGAACTGAAACGTTATATTTATCTCCATCAGGTACGCAAGGTTCTAAAACTAGCTAGGCTCTCTAAGGGCTACCGCACGCCTTTTAGCTTCAAGGGCCACGTATTCGGCACTAGTCGGGCAATTAATCGGGGTATCCGGTCTAGTCGGGCTAGTTTTTGTTGAAAATTAAGTAAATTGAAGCAACTTGGTTCTCAGCAGCCCAGAATTAAAACGTGGGGTACTATTCACAGTCATGCGCAAAGGCTTTTGAACTTCCGTAATTCGTTTTGTGATTTGATAATAAATGAGAGTTTATCTCATTTTATTTTTTTCTGATTTTTAAGCCTATAAATAAGTTTGTAATTGGATTGTAAAAGTATGCCAGTAAAAGTGATCAAGTGTGTGAGAAAAGTGTGTAATTTCTCAGAGTGTTTATGAAATACAAAGTTTGAGAGAATTTTTTTGATACTCCTCTGTTTGCATCAGTGGTATCAGAGCTCAGGCTCATCCGAAAAAATTCTCTCAAAAAAAAAAAAACATTTGGTGTGCTACTGCTATTTTCATCCAGAAATTAGCTCTCTCAAAATAAAATTTTTGAGTGTCGATTTTGTCTCAGCTGGAAACGATAATCTGGTGACGAAATTGAACAGCCTCTGTTTCTTTCGAAACACAGAAGTTGGAGAGTGACGAAGTACTCTCACCTTGAACCCACGGTTGTTTCTTCCTCATCTCTGGTGAGCCGCTGAGTCACCGAAAAAGATTTGAAGTTGTTTGATCTGACACCGAAAGATCTCACTAGCTGCCGATTGCAGATTGGAAACCTCAGTGGTTATTTGAAGAAGAACAAAAAATAAGGGCCTTGTTCGTTTGGGGGTTTTCCCCCAGTTTGGCACTATTCCAGTTTTGATTACATCATCACTTTTTCACTTTTTCTCTCTATCTCTCTCCACTTATTACACCTGCTTACATCATCAAAACTAAACTAAACTAAACTAAACTACTCAACCGAACACAGCCAAGGCTAGTTTGTTTTTCTTTTTATCGTCAGAACTAGTTTTGAAGTCAAAGAAAAATGGGTAGTTCTATTTACAACCCATTTTCCCTCAATACAACCCATGCAAAATAAATGTCAAAACTTTTCTCGCAAAAAGACCATTTAGCCCCTCAAATTACTTCATACCAACCCACCCCACTTTTTTCCAATTGCTAATTCCAACCCAGTGCATCTTCTTCCTCCTTCATCAGCTCCATCGTTTTCTCACTCTTCTCCTTCCCATGTCAAAAAATTTCCTCCTCCTCCTCCTCCAGCTGCCATTAAACCCCATTGTCCTCTCCAACCCCTCATCTCTCCTCTCTCTCAATGGAGAGCCTTGTTGAATCAATGGAAAGATCTTCTCCCTCCTTAGATTTGGGAGAAGACGTAATTTACAACTCTCAGTCCACCAATGGATGCACAAATATATATCAAAAGTAACCCAGACATGAAAATTTTTGAGCAAAAAATGACCCAAGAGTAACCCATTGTTTTTTTGATTTCTCAATTCTTGTTTGTTCGAAACAGTACACACAGTCCCAAAAATCACAATACATTTCGGTAGTTAATACCCGAAATTGACCTATAAAACCGGGGAGTTTATATTGAAATTGGTGATGGTAGTTCATATCCGCAATATCGGTCATAATTCAGTAGTTTGTATCTGAATTATGTGTTTAGTTTTGGGAGTAAATATCTGAAATGTGTCAAAACTAGATGAGTAAAATAGCGGCGATTTCTTCAACTAGTTCGATGAAGAAGGCCATGGCTGAGGTCAAACGGAGGGATGAGGGAAGAGAAAAGGATTTTGAGGGTTTTGAGTGTTGAAATATGGGAGGAAAACAACAAGGGGTAATTTGAGAAATGTGTCGGGTTATATGAAGCAAAAATAAAGATTTGCCACATCAGCAGGGTTGTATTTAGCAAAAGGGTTGTATGGAGTCAAAAAAGGGTTGTAAATAGAATCTTCCAAGAAAAATTTGTCTCATCTTTTTCAATTCAGCCTTTAATAAGGTTGTAAGAGTGGTTGTTTTCCCCAGAAAAAAGAAGAAGAAAAGATTGGCTTCAAATCAATTCACCGCCTAAATTAATGGTTGTCTGATTAATACAAAAAAAAGTGGTTGTTTTAATCCATTTTGAATTTACTCCGTCACCATACATACATCATTTGGCGTTAAAGTTTGGTCCACCAAGTTCTAAAATTGCAATCAACACCCCTTCACTCTTCAAGTGCTTGAGTCAAAGCCCAGAAGATTCAAAGTTTTCACTTTTTCCCCCATCAAATGAGATTCTGTCATTTCCAAATTCAATGGCCAATGGAACATCTCCAGCGTTTATTCCAAAGCTCACCAAGGACAATTATGATAATTGATCCATCCAAATGAGATTACTATTGGGTGCTCAAGAAGTCATGGAGATAGTTGAAAACGGTGCGAGGAACCTGCCTCAAAAGAAGTAGAAGCAACTTTGAAGGAGGAACAAAAAACAACACTCTGTGCTGAGTGAAAGAAGGATTGCAAAGCCATGTCCATCATTTACGAAGGACTTGATGAGATGACTTTTGAGATCATCGCTTTTGCTACATCTTCCAAAGAAATTTGGGAGACACTGCAGAAAACATACAAAGGTGCCAACAAAGTAAGGAGGATTTGTCTTCAATCTCTACGAGGCGAATTCAAGTTACGGATGAAATCTTCAGAATCTATTTCTGAGTATTATGGTCGAATAATACGGTTGCAAACCAAATGAGAATAAATGGAGAAGCTCTCACAAATACGAGAGTTATAGAGAAGATTCTCCGATCATTGGATCTGAGATTCAACTTCATTGTTGTTATGCTGGAAGAACTTAAAGACGTAACAACCATGTCTATAGAAGAACTTGTGGGCTCGTTGCAAGCCCATGAACAGAAGTTACACAGAGATGATGATAGAGCCATGGAGCAAGCTCTGCTGATGAAGTTATCTCTCAATGAAGATAGGCACGGGCAAAGGGGGACATCCCAGAGAGGACGAGGCTATGGTTCTCATGGAAGAGGCTCTGAAAGTTCAAATTCCAGAGTTAAAGGAGGCAAGTGATTTTCCAAAGGAGGAAATCAAATCCATGCTCCAAAAGGCAGAGGATAAGGAAAAAGAGGTGGTTACAACAACTGACCGAAAATTGACAAAAGCAACGTTCAATGTTACAACTACCAAAAGCATTGTCACTACATGAAAGAATGCAGAAGAAGGTCAACATCAAATCAAGTTGGTGAAATAGCCAACTATGTAGATAAGGAACTAGCAGTAGGAGATTCAATGAGCCTCATGGCGCACAGTTCCACCGAGCAGGATCAAGGTACATGGTTTCTTGATTCTGGAGCCAGTAATCACATGACTGGCTCAAGACAGCTTTTTACTGAACTTGATGAAAAGGTTAAGGGAGATATCTCTTTTGGCGACCTCTCCAAGGTCCCAGTTCAAGGGAAAGAAAATATTGTGATCAAATGGAAGAATGAAGATCATGCATTCATCTCCAATATCTACTATTTTCGAGACATGAAGACTAATATACTTAGTCGTGGTCAACTCCTAGAGAAAGGCTATCAAATTAGCCTGAAGGATATGCAGCTGACAATCACAGATGCTCGAGGGAAGCTGGTTACTCGAGTAAAGATAGCGAAGAACAAAGATGTTTCCGCTAACTGTTCTTCATGATACGCCGAAGTGTCTCAATGCCATTACCAATGACAAAGACTGAATATGGTATCTCAGATATGGACATCTCAACTTTGAAAGCTTGAAGATGTTGGCAAATAAGAAGATGGTCAAAGGCTTATCTCATATCCAACATCCAAATGAGGTATGTGAAAACTATATTCTTGAAAAACAACATCGCAACATTTTTAGAAAGGAAGTTGATTGGACAGCAAGCATGCCGCTCAAGATGTGTATGGTCCGTCGAAGCCAATCTCAAACGGACAGAATAGATACTTTCTCACGTTCACCGACGACTATAGCAGGAAGACGTGGGTATACTTTCTCCAGCGAAAATCAGAAGTATTCTAGAAGTTCATAGACTTCAAAGCTCTTGTTGAGAAAGAAAACAGCTACTACATCAAAATGTTACGGTCAGACCAAGGTGGAGAATAAACTAGAGATTAGTTTGATGGTTTCCTTAGGCAGCAAGGAATCAGACACCAGTGTATACCAACCTACACTCCTTAGCTAAATGGTGTATCTAAAAGGAAGAATTGCACCATCGTCAACATGGCAAGAAACATTCTAAAGGATAAAGATCTGCCCAAGAGATTTTGGGTTGAAGCAGTTCAATGAGCAGTCTATCTACTCAATAGATGTCCTACGAGGAGTCTAAAGTCAAAGACCTCACAAGAAACATGGACCACTTACAAGTCAAGTGTGGCTCATCTCAGAGTATTTGGTTCTATTGCCTACGCAAAAGTTCCAAAGGCTAATAGAACCAAACTTGAAGACAAAGGAGTGAAGTGTATCCTTATTGGATACAATGACTAGATAATGGGATACAAGCTATACAATTCCGCCACTCAGAAGGTGATATACAACAGAGATGTCATTTTCAAGGAAAATGAATCCTAAAGATGGGATCAGACAAAAGCTACTAGGAATATGGAGCTAACTGTTGAAGATGAAGAACAGGTACAGACCAGGGAGATACCTAGGAGATCAGAAAAGCAGCCATCACTGTCTCATGGTTTCCCCTCACCGCAAAGAGGTGAACTATCCTCACCAGCTACAGAAGAGCTTTCAAACATGAGGCCTAGAGGAATACGAAGCCTGAATGAACTATATCGTAATACAGATCCGTTGGATGCAGACTTTACCATGTTCAGTCTTCAAATGACTTGTGACCCAGTTAGCTTCACTGACGCTAACCAAGAAGACAAATGGAAGAAGGCTATGGATGAAGAGATTCAGTCCATAGAGAAAAACAAAACTTGGGAGCTGACAAATATTCCAAAAGGCTATAAGACCATTGGTGTGAAATGGGTCTACAAGGCAAAGAAGAATACTCAAGGAGAAGTTCAGAGATACAAAGCCAGGCTCGTAGCTAAAGGCTACAAACAGTGGGAAGGCATAAACTATGGCAAAGTCTTTGCCCCTGTCGCCAGGATGGAGACGATCAGGATGATGATCTCATTAGCTGCTCAGAACAGATGGAAGATCTACCAATGAGACGTCAAGACTGCTTTCCCAATGGATTTTTGGAGGAGAAAATCTATACCGAGCAGCCACCTGGATATGTGAAGGAAGGACATTATGACAAAGTGCACAAATTGAAGAAGGCGCTGTATGGATTGAAACAAGCACCTCGTGCATAGAACACAAGGATCGATGCATACTTCCAAAAGAATGGATTTGAGAAATGCCCTTACGAGCACGCACTCTATATGAAGGAGGAAGCTAATGGAAGCTTACTGTATGTATGTCTATATGTTGATGACTTGATTTTCACAGGCAACAATCCAACTATGTTTGATTCTTTCAAACAGAGTATGGTTTGAGAGTTCGAGATGACAGATATCAGACTGATGACACACTTTCTTGGAATCAAAGTGAAGAAGGGAGATGACGGCATTTTCATCTCTCAAGTTGGATATGACAAAAGCATCCTCAAGCGTTTTGGCATGGAGAAAAGTAATCTACTGACTACTGCAATTAAAAGTGGAGTGGAACTTAGGAAAAGCGAGGTCGATAATGTTGATCTGACATAGTTCAAGAGTCTGATAGGAAGCTTTCGCTACCTGACATGCACAAGACCAGACATACTATATGGTGTTCATCTTATCAACCGATACATAGATACCCGACCAATCCCATTTGAATGCAACCAAGCAGATTTTGCGCCATGTTAAGGGTATATTCAATGATGGATTGTTTTATACAAGTACTAAAAACTTCAGACTTGTCGGCTATTCAGATAGTGATTGGGCAAGAGACTTGGATGAAAGAAAGGGCACTACCAGATTTACTTTCTTTCTTGGAGATACAGCCTTCACGTGGTCATCGAAGAAACAAGTGATAGTGACACTATCATCTTGTGAAGCTGAGTATGTAGTAGCCAGCTCAGTTGTTTGTCATGCTATATATGGGTCTGCAATATGCTTAATCATTTGAGAATTTTTCAAGAAAAACCCACAAAGATCTATGTCGACAACCACTCTGCAATTGCACTAGCAACGAATTCGGCGCATCATGAAAGAAGCAAGCATATTAACACACGCTACCATTTCATCAAAGAGCATGTGAAATCAAAAGAAGTGGAGCTAGTTTCTTGCCGGACATATGATCAAGCTGCTGATATTTTCACGAAGCCTCTCAAGCATGAAGCCTTCATCAGAATGAAGACAATACTTGGAATGAAGAAACCCCCAAACTCAAGTTTAAGGGGGGATGTTGAAAAGTAAACTTGAAGCAACTTGGTTCTCAACCGCCCAAAATTAAAACGTGGGGTACTATTCCCAATCATGCGCAAAGACTTTTGCACTTTCGTAATTCGTTTTATGATTTGATAATAAATGAGAGTTTATCTCATTTTGTTTTTTCTAATTTTTAAGCCTATAAATAGGTTTGTAATTGGATTGTAAAAGTATGCAAATATGAGTGATCAAGTGTGTAATTTCTCAAAGTGTTTATGAAATACAAAGTTTGAGAGAATTTGTTTGATACTCCTCTGTTTGCATCAGTTTTGAGGGGTCTTCTAATGCCTAGGCGGTAAGTACTTTGACTTTGTCTAAGCCTTCTTTAAGAACACTGAAAGTACGTACGCACGTATGTATCAATTGCATGCATATATATCAGCTTGTGATCCAAGCTTATGTGATGTTTGTATGTTTGATTATGTATGTATGATATGTAGAATGATGATGGTGGATGGGGATTTTACATAGAGGGGCATACCACAATGATGGGGTCAACACTTAGCTACGTAGGCTCACGATTATTGGGAGAAGGCCCAGATGATGGAGAAGATGGGGCAATGACCAAAGCTAGGAAATGGATACTTGACAATGGTGGAGCCACTGGGATACCCTCTTGGGGCAAAATTTATCTCTCGGTAATTCAATTATTAATTACTCATGTGTATCAATCATCTAATACGAATTCAATTTTTTTAAAAAAATTCATTTTTTCAACCCACAATTCCTACTCAAATTCCTTCTACTAATTATTACTATAATTTATTTCCTTTAGGTGCTTGGAGTTTATGAATGGGCAGGCTGTAACCCATTACCCCCAGAATTCTGGCTTTTCCCTTCTTTTTTGCCTTTTCATCCAGGTAACTCAAGAGGAGAAATTAATATGTGTGAAACAATAATATATATGGATACGTTACATGTCTTATAAATTTAAGACAACCAATAGAGAGATTTGCATAAAAATAAGATAAATATTGAACACAGAATATATGCAAAAAATTGTTCTTTAGGAACTATCAGAAGACCAATACTAATTCTCATTAGAAATACTGTCCTATCGATTTCTTTCTCCGTCTTCTTTTCAGTTCTCACTAAGTAGTATATGAATGCTCTTGTTTATAGAGAAATGAACAAGACGAGCATTGAGTAGGTTTCCTGTTCCAACTAATTGCATTGGACAATTACAACCACAATGAATCGATCTTTGGCAAGTGGTCATCCAACCATTGCTTTCATAACACTCTCCCTTGGATGACCTACTTACTAAGAATATGTCTCGTAAAAACTTGGTCAAGGAAAACCCTGTGGGAAAAACCTTGGACGAAGGAAAAAGAGTACAATATTCTTATATCTCCTGCAAGAGTAACATTAGTCTTTAGATTGCCTCATTAAAACCTTGCTAAGGAAAATCTAGTGGAAAAAAAACCTTAGTCGAAGGAAAAAGAGTACAATCTATATTATGACATTATGTTACTTGCTCCCCCTCAACGTTGCATAACAAACCCTTGAGTTGATGCAATCTGATATTGTGGATTAAGTTCTTGAATGTTGATGTTGGCAATGCTTTTGGTGAATAAATCTGTCAGATTATCACTTAAGCATATTTGTTGAACATCGATATCTCTACTCTTTTGAAGACCATAGTTATTAAAGAATTTTGGAGACACCTTTGAAGTAGCCTCCTCTAATCTGAGTTATACATGTAGCATTATCTACATATCAAATAGTTGGACTGTCTTTGATTGAAGATAATCCACTCCTTTCACAAATTTGTTGGATCATAGAGCTTAACCAGCTACATTCACAACTTGTCTCTTAATTGCAAAAATCTCAAAGTGATTAAAAGAAGTGGCTATCAATGTTCCCTTCATAGAGCAGCATGATATAGCAGTGTCACCATAAGTGAATACATATCCTGTCTTTGATCAAGCTTTATATACGTTGGACGAACAATCAGCATTAGCGTAACCGATTTACTGTGACTTTCAACCATTTGAGAAGAAAAAACCCCTATCAACAAATCTTATCCATGTAAATGTCTTTAGAACCATTTTTGTATATGTTGACCGATGAAGGATGATTCCATTTGACAAATACTCAATCTACAGATCCAAACAAAATTTGCCAAGTTCTTTCATCTTGAATTCCATTTTTAGGTAATCTGCAGTATTTACCAATTCTGTTAGAATTCCAACAAGATTTAGATCATCGACATATACATCAATACTAGCAAATCGAGAATTTGATCTCTTTATAAAGTACATGGACAAATGGGATTATTTCCATATCCCTCGTTAGATATTCACTAAGGCAGTTATACCACATGTGACCGAATTCTTTAATACCATATAAACATTTTTGCAGCTTGAGGGAATAAAATAGTTCTAGGCTTTGAACTATATGCTTCAGGAATTTTATATATTTCCGGAATTTTCATGTATATGCCACTATGATCCATATAAATATATTGTAGACGAATATCTAGACATTTGTTTACTTCCAAGCTAATTAAAAATCTAGATGTGATTTCATCCACAACAGACGAGTATGTCTCCTTATAATCAATGTTAGGTCTCTACAAGAAACCATGTGCAGCGTGACTTGTATCTCACGATTTTATTTTTCTCCCTCATGATTTCGCATAAATACTCATATGAAATATGATCGCTTTCACATTCTCCTATCGAGGGATAGTTTTAACAATATTACTATCAACCATAATATAATCTTACAACTTTGAGTCAGTTCATATCAATGCTTCAAACATTTAATATTCTTCATGAATTTCCATATGGTTACTATCTAGCAACTTATACGAACACGGAGTAATCACACCTAGTATTAGGGGTGTAACCGGTTCGATTCGGTCCAGTTCAGAGGGGATTTTGAGTAAATTGAGCAAAACCACAGAACCGGAACTGGATTTCTAGAGATCAGTTCTTTTCCGGTTAGGTTCGTATCGGTTCGGAGCTCGGTTCGGTTTAGAGGGGGACAGATAGAAATCTGCAACACATACACACAATCGGGCAAAAAAAAAAACTGCAACTCAGAGATGTACCCTCTCAGAGATTTGGACTACTGATCTAAATAATTTTAAGAGATTTCAACTCTTATACGAGAATCAATATAAGATAAGGAGGCATTCTAAGTAATTTCTTATCTAGGTTCTAACTTCTGGCTGTGACTATTCTTCCCCCTCGTGGGGAGAAAACTATTTTATCAAAATGAAAATTTTCAAAACATGATTTAAAAACATCACCTATATATAGTTCTTATCTAGTCCAAGCTCCCGGATCCAGGACTCATAGTTCCGGATCAAATTTTCACGATCTAAACCATCCAATGTGTTTAAAACGTGTTTTTAAGAGTCCTTGCAAGAAATCATCAAACAAAAAAATTACCGAGAAGGGCTTGATCCAAGCAGTTTTTTGAAAACCGCTTGGATCAAGCTCTTTCTCGGCCGCTTTTTTTTATGATTTCTTGTGGGGCCCATTTAAAAACACGTTTTAAACACATTGGACGGTTCAAGATAATGCAAAAACAATTTTTAAAACCTCAAAAATATCATTTTTCCTTCAATCCAGGATCCTTGACTGGATCACCGGTATATATATATATATCCAACATAAATACTAATTGTATACTGAGGATCCTTTTTAGTGTGCTGGGGAGGTGAATAGCACAACCAAGAAAAACAATGCCTAAAGTATTCTTACTAGTTAACTAAGAAAAACCTCAACAAATGGTTTCTAGCGCACAAAAATTGGCTCCCTAAAATCTTAGGTGGCACAGCTCACTATCTAAAGTGTCCTAAATGACTTCCTAAATTTGGGAAGTGACTTAAGGAGAGAGATAGAGAGAAGGGAATGAGAGGAGAATTTTGTGGGACCACTTGGCACTCCTCCCCACTAAAATGGGTCCCCACTCTAAAAGGAAATGAACATTTTTAAGGAGCTTCATTAACGTGCATTTCTCCTTAGCTAGCTAACTAAGCTCTTAGCACACAAAATAGGGTCCCACATGTGCTTAAATATACACTTTAGCAAACATTTTTTAGGTAGTTCATTTTTTAGTATAGCACGTCAACAAGTCAAGCTATGGTTCCAATATGGGAGCCAAAAGAGTGAACTTTGTAAATTGTGCTAGTGACAAAAATAAGTAGTGCTAGGAAACCTCCAAATAGGTGAATTTCCATAGAGACCCCCTCATCTATTCCTCCAGAACACAGACGCCCCCTAACGTTTAAAAACACCCAAGCACACCCCCTCATCTATAATTGTTAGCCACGTTCACCCCTTCTGTTAAAAAACCTTCCGTTGAAAAAGCCCAATCACTCATTTACATAATTTCCAGACAAAAAATGCCCTCAAGAGCAATATATAGTACATGCCGCAGCCTCCATAGCTCTAGTAACCAATCTTATTTTGCCAAGAGAGAGAGAGAGAGAGAGATCATGAATGGGTGGTAGGAGATGGAGGATTGGTTACTAGAGCTATGGAGGTTGGGACATGTATTATATATTGCTCTTGAGGGCATTTTTGTCTAAAAATTATGTAAATAAATGATTGGGCTTTTTTAACGGAAGGTTTTTTAACAGAAAGGGTGAAGGTGGGTAACGGTTATAGATGAGGGGGTGTGCTTGGGTGTTTTTAAACATTAGAGGGTATCTATATCCCGGAGGAATAGATGAGGGGGTCTCCATGTAATTTCACCCCTCCAAATATGATTGAGCTATTTGGTGTTTTATTCTACAACTGATAAATCAAACTACTTGCATTGCCTGGACTCCAATTTGGATTTACAATGATTCGATGCATCAAAATCGTTCTAGAGTGCCCAAGGCGATTATGTCATACCATAAACTTTTTTTTTTTTTTTTGTATTAGAGCACTTTTAGTGCATCACTACATGTGATTCAACTAATCTAATTGTCATAAATTATAACCCAGATGATTGAAATAATATAAAAAATGTTCATTACTGTCTCCATGGAAAATATTTAGTAGCCTTCATGCAGCTACAAATAAATACAACAAAAGTATATAACTGCAAAATTTGCATTTTGATATTTAATAATCATAAAATTCAAACAATGACATGATTATTGTCATAAGAAACATAGTTAGAAACATAGTTGCATAGAAAGAAGCGACGGAACTTGCACTAAAAGAAACATACTAGTTGTTATAATATTAAGACAAATGATAATCACCTGCAGAAAAGTAAATAATTGAACACAATGCATATAAAATAGTTCTTCAAGGACTATTGAGATCAATCTTCTGGACCAATCACATTATTGTTACCCTTCTCTTATTTCTTCTAGCTCATGAAGTGTTCAATATTGATCATTGTGATCCAATATTTATAGGCTAGGGAAAGATTCAGCATTTATTCCTAATTCATGTAATCAAACTATCATCTAATAAAAATAATTTGGTTTTTGCGTATAAGCGTCTCTTATTATGTTTCTATGATCTTTTCCTTTGGCCAACAATGGAGCATAAAAATTTGCATTTAGAGAAATAATTAAATAGAGATTATTAAAGTTACCAAATAAGTTTATTTAAAAGAATTAAAGTTCAACAGTAATAAAATGAAGGAACCAAAATGCACTGAAGAAAAATATGCAGACTTAATAATATTTTCTTAATACTCCAGGGATTCACATGAAGAAAAATGAAAGTAGTGGCTACATTCAAATATAGATAGTCAAAACATCTCATCATCAACAAGAAAAGAATACTACCCGTTTTTGTACAGAACATAAATGTGTTCTACTACATTAAATTATTTGCTATGTTTCCTCTTTTCTTTGATCAGACATATCAACCTCCAATGTCATGGTTTCTCTTCCCCATATTTAATTATTTATATATACATATTACTTGAGAAACATTTCTTTTTCTAATCGAAATAAGCGAGAGAAAAATATACTGGTCTTGTTCGTTTTCTTTGTTTAGTTTTAGTTTTGATAACATCATTATTTCTAGTTAGAGCTTTGTGCTGATAATGTGTTATAAATTTAAGAGAAACAATAGAGAGATCTTCATAAAAGTAAGATAAATATTGAACACAGAATATATGCCAAAGATTGTTCTTCAAGAACTATCAGAATCTTATTGATCTTCTGGATCAATACTAATTCTCATTAGAAATACTCACCTGTCGATTTCTTTTCTTCTCTTCTCCTTTTCAGTTCTCACTAAGTAGTGTTTGAATGTTCTTATTTATAGAGCAATGTACAAGACGAGCATTGAATAGGTTTCCTATTTAAACTAATTCCACTGGACTATTACAACCACAATGAATTGATCTTTGGCAATTGGTCATCCAACCATTGCTTTCATAACAACATGATGATTAAACAGTACTCCCTCCGTCCCAATTTGTTTGCTCACAATGGGAATACGTGCAATTTCAAACCCTTACAAAATATATTTCTCTATATTATTTTTTAATTTGTTTTATACCAAATTAAAGTGCTCATTGAGTACTTTAATTTGGTGTAAAAAAAATTAAAAAATATTATACAAAAGTATATTTTTTAACATCTACAAAAAAAATGCACGTTTCCCAAAGCGAGTAAACAAATTGAGACAAAGGGAGTACTACTTAAAAAGAAACAGTTTGGAAGAGAAGGATGATTTGTTTAGCTGTTCATATAATGCAGCAAAAATGTGGTGCTATTGCCGAACCGCTTACATGCCGATGTCATACTTGTACGGGAGGAAGTATCATGGGCCGATAACCGATCTAGTCAAGTCAATTAGACAAGAAATTCACTCAAAGCCATACGAGGAGATAAATTGGAACAAAGCACGGCACCATTGTTGTAAGGTTGGTGAAATTCCACTGTTGGGGAGTTATCTCCAGGATTTGCAGATGTAGGATATTTTGTGCAGCTCCAATAATACCCTGCTATTTATGTTTTCCAAGTTCGGCACAAAAGATTACCATAATTGTGGATTGATACATTGCTAGAGCAGATTGCAGTAAATCTACTAAAGTCTTAACTATACAGATAGGCTAGAATTGCACCAAAGGAATATCTCTATTACAGTATTTTCAGAAGGAAATCTTTAACATGTTATGGCATACTGAATCCAACGGTGAATTTTGAATACAGGAGGATCTCTATTATGAACATAACTTCATACAAGATCTCCTTTGGGATAGTCTTCATTATTTGAGTGAGCCGATCATGAACCGTTGGCCCTTCAACAAGATCAGAGACAGAGCCATTAAGAAGACAGTCAAGTATATGCGTTATGGAGCAGAGAATAGCAGATACATCACTATAGGATGTGTGGAAAAGGTGAGTAAGACGACATACATTTTCTGCTTTATTTTATTGGTGTTAGTGTTACATAAGATTTGGTTATGGTTGTATGGAGTATTATAAGCTTGAAAAGGAATAAGAACAACCAATTCAGGTTGGTTGAATCAATTATTTCAAAAACAAAAAAGAAGTGATACTAGCTTTGATCGATAACCCTGAATCTTTGCTTTTAATCAGATTCGATTCTTAACTTTGAACTTTGAGTAATGCTACAATGTACACCCCCTCTTATATGAGATTTTGTGGCACCAAATATGAGAGAATATGACATTTTGTGGCACAAAATATGAGATTTTGTGGCTCCAAGTATGATATGGCACATGGTATGCATCCCATACGGAAATATGAGATTTTGTGGCACCAAATATGAGATTTTGTAGCTAAAAATATGAGTTTTTGTGGCACCAAATATGAGATTTTTTTAAAATATATGAGATTTTGTGGCTCCAAATATGAGATTGTGACACTGTAGCATTACTGTAGCAATCCGCATGAGTCCAAATATGAGATTGTGTGACTCCAAATATGAGATTTTCTGAAAATATATGAGATTTTGTGACTATTCATATGAAGTTGCATACCATATGCTCTTCATATCTCTAGCCACAAAATCTCATATTTTGAGTCACAAAATCTCATATTGAGAAGAGCACATTGTAGCATTACTCTTGAACTTCTGAAAACCATATAGTCAAATTCTTAGTCCAGTTCTTCGAGCATCCTGCCATCCGATGTTAGCTCGAGTTGTTTTCAAAAGGAGTCAAACTCTTTGATTGATTTAAATTTTTTTTTCTGTACTGTAGAGTTTGCAAATGATGTGTTGGTGGGCCGAAAACCCAAATGGCGATGAATTCAAGCACCATCTTGCCCGAGTTCCTGATTTCTTGTGGATTGCTGAAGATGGAATGAAAATGCAGGTTTGTCTCCCATATATTGAGGTTTGCATTGGTCAAAAACTGAAATAAAAAAGTTCATCAGTGAAAACAATAATAGTCCATCAACATCATTCCAAGTTAACAGGAGATTACTTATTGTTAATTGCAGAGTTTTGGAAGCCAAGTATGGGACTCTACTTTTGCCACTAAGGCACTTTTAGCAAGCAACATGGTTGAAGAGTATGGAGATACTCTTAAGAAGTCACATATCTACATAAAAGAATCACAGGTTTTTAACTTCCCCTGACTATGTTCAAAAACAACCCAAAGCAGTATTTTCAAATTTCTTTACTAAGATTGCATCGATCTTCATATAATTTTCAGCTCAAAGAAAATCCAGCTGGGGATTTCTCAAGCATGTATCGCCAATTAAGTAAAGGAGCATGGACTTTCGGTGATCAAGATCAAGGTTGGGCAATCTCAGACGCTACAGCTGAGGCTCTAAAGGTAGTAATCTCACTACAAAGTATGTTTATGTCGTGGGCTAATTTCGACTTGTTTTACAAAACTCTGTTCAATTTTTTTAACTGGAAAATTAGAAGTTGATAGACTGAAATAAAGCTCCTTCGTTGTTTTTGGATATATGCAGTGTCTACTACTTCTTTCTCAAATGTCTCCTGAAATTGCCGGGGAGAAAGTTGACACTCAAAGGTTATATGAGGCAGTGAATTTCCTTCTATACTTACAGGTAACATGCCTATTTGTTCACTGTAAAGAGTATTATCGATTTGGAAATATTTGCGTACTTGTACGAATTAATTTTTGTAAGAAATTTACGTACAAAATGAATAGGTGGTATAATTTTATACTTCTTTTATGTCAAGGAAAACGAACATAATAGCAGCTGTTGAATTTTATTTTTCTTGTAGCACCCTGCAAGTGGTGGATTTGCTGTTTGGGAGGAGGCTGTTCCATCACCAGCTTTACAGGTAATATTCAATACTAATATACTTTGATTTTCACATTCATGCTTAGCCTAACAATCAAATCCACTTTTTTATTCAAAGAGAATCCTACCTTTTAAGATCTCTTGACGCAATTTTGTGATGACGTTTCTTATGTTATTTCCCTATATATGTTCAGGCGTTGAATCCTTCAGAACTGTTTGCTGAAATCGTTGTCGAAATTGAGTAAGAACTTGTCCTTCTATGTTCCTCAAACAGTGTTATTTGAAAATTCTCAAAGACCTTGTAAGTATTTTTCAGACCATAATCGGGTGGGAAAATTTGAGTAAGAACCCGAAAGGTTTTTGTAGACCGATGGCAAAACGATTGTTTATTTTGATTCTGGACAAGGGGGTCTACACACCATCTGGATGGAAGCAACTTTGCAATTGGGAAATTGTTTTAGTTTAATTTTTTGAGTGTCTAACTATACAGCTTTAATTTTTTTTTTTTTTTCTCCCATTTAATTGGCAAATCTAGGCATGTCGAGATTACTGGTAGTATAATTCAGGCTCTGCTAATATTCAAGCACTTGTATCCGGGCCATCGGGAGAGAGAAATAGAGATTTCTGTGGAAAAAGCGATTTGTTTTCTTGAGGGGAGACAACGGCCTGATGGTTCTTGGTATGGATTCTGGGGAATTTGTTTCATCTACGGGACGTTCTTTGCGCTTGAAGGGTTAGTTTCGGCTGGAAAGACGTATAACAACTGCCAAGCAGTTCGAAGAGGGGTTGAATTTTTGCTTAAAGCACAGAATGAAGAAGGAGGCTGGGGAGAAAGCCTTGAATCTTGCCCATCTATGGTAATTCCTATCTCCAAGCTTAGGCTCCGTTCGTTTTCTGTTTATGGGTAACATATTTTCCTCTGTAAAATCTTTTCCATCCGTGGAGGAAAAATGACCCACGCCTGAAAACTCTGTAAGTTACTTTCCTCAGCCATTCCCCGTAACCTCATTCCACTACCCAAGTGGCAACCACCTCTACGGCTCTACCAATCTCATTCATCCTTGACGGCTAACTTGGCTCGTCGTGTCAGTTTTTCTTTTTTTTTTCTCCATATTTTATCTTCATGTTTAGTTGCATCAGTTAATTCGTGGCAACTTGTTCGATCATCATGTTCAGTTTTATTGCAAGGAATATTAACTATCAACCAAACATTTAAAAAAAACGGGGCCTTAGTGTCTATTTGCTAACCAAAAGACCAAGAAGTTTTAGCATATTTCACCATGATTATGTTTTGTTATATTTTTATGAATAAAACAGAAATACCAACCGCTGGACGGAAACCGAACAAACTTAGTACAGACATCATGGGCTATGCTTGGTCTCATTTATGGTGGACAGGTTAGCATCAAATTTCAAAACTATCACCGATTTAATCATCGGAATAATGCTAGATACTGATTAATAGTTTTCTCGTTTGTTTGTTAATCTCACATTAACTAGGTTGAGAGAGATCCAACACCTTTGCATAGGGCAGCAAAGATATTGATTAATGCACAACTGGATGATGGTGATTTTCCACAACAGGTAATTTTGCTTAACCACACTACTTTGTTGTTTTGAATCTTCTGTGCTATATATGCCTTGAATATTTTTTTCTGTAGGAATATAGTAGTAGTCTATTTTTTTTTTTATCCAAAAAAGGGTGAGAGGGACAACAATTGTAACAACCCCATTGGGCGTGACCATAGGTGCTCCCGACCGACTGTGGAATGTTCGGTTTGAGCCATAACTATTGTCCATAAGGACAGGCCGTCACCATAACACTACATAGGTACTAGATGGCAAAAGCCAGACTCCAGAGTCCCGCCTTAGGCAAGACTACCTGAGCAATTCATTTGGGAGTGTGAAGACCCTGCCATCTAGGCTACCCCATCAGTGGTACAATAATAGTAGTCTACTCCATCTGTCTCATAAAGCTTGATTAGTACGAAACTATGTGCAATTTTCAAACTAAAAAAAATGTATTTACCAAAATAATTATTGAATTTTTTTTTGCATCATATAAAAGTTATCGATGAGATCTATCAAACAAGGTCCATATTAACTAAAAAATTATTTTCGTAAGCACTTTATCTTCTAGCTTGAAAATTGCACGTAGTTTCGTAGTGATCAAACTTTTTGGAACAGAGGAAGTATTTGGTTGGAGCTTTTTTATTCATATTGTAGAATGTTTTTTGAAAACTTTGTCGTTGACATTTTTTAAACTTCTTATCCGGTATTTTTTTCCCATACATGCCCTATTTTGAGAAGAATCAATTCAAATTTCCGATGACCAAATTCGTGCTTGGCAAACAAGTTTGGAAAAGAAAATTCTAATATTTAAACTACTTTTCCCTAAAGCATATCGTCTTAATTACTCTTTTAAAAAAGTAAAAAAGTACTTATTTCTTCATTTCTTTTGGATCCAAAACATCATAGAAACAATAAAACAAAAGCAGAAACTCCTCGTTGAAAATTCTAATATTGAAACTCCTTGCTGTTACTATATGCATGGTTGATTTTTCCTGACCATATAAATTATGAACCACATGCAGGAAATTTCTGGAGTGTGCATGAAGAATTTCATGCTACATTATCCACAATACAGAAACATATTCACAATGTGGGCCCTTGGAGAATACCGCAAGAGTGTTTGGCCGCCTGCTTCCCAGAATGTGTAAAATCCAGTTTTTTGGGTCTCCCGAAAAGTCCAACTTGTAGCCATAGCTTACACCTTACCTCCAGTATCAATCCCAATGGCCACATTGAAATTTGTATTTTAACAAGAAAAGTCCCCTGCAGATTTCTTTTTGCCTCCTGTAATTTATTGTGTGAAGCTCTTGTATCAAGTCTATTAGCATTTTCTGCTACGGCAACAAATTATTACTCTACCATTGAGCGAAAGGTCAATTTCAGCATCTCTGGTCCAGACCAACGGTCCTAGGACGTTTTGGGACCTTGTAGCGCTTCATTCAGATGAGGTTTTTCTTGGTCCAGACGAAGGGTCCCAGTTGGTCTAGTTTTGCTCGAGCATCTCTGGTCCGAACTAGGTAAGCTTGGTCTGGACTAACGGGGCAACAGCTATGCATTTTAATGTATTTTGACTTAATTTTTGAACTTTCTTATAAGTAGAGGCCTTGGGCTATTGGGTTTGGACTTCTTCATTGAATCTCTTTGAAGGAGCCTCCATAGGGTTCCCCGTAGTGTGTTAAGGTTTCTTGGTTGTTTCATTGGTTAGTCTCGAGGGATTTGAAATATCTAAGGTTTGGAGTTGTCTCTTTTGTGTACATAAGATATTGATGCTCTGTAGCTCGCGTCTTAGAGATTTGTTCTTATATATCTATTGGATGCTTCAAGTTAGAGTTATGGGTATGGCCGGCTCTGTGTATTTCTCCCCGTTTTTAGTGAATTCTCTTGCTCTTTCCCGTGGACATACCTCTGAAGCTTCGTGATTGAGGAGGAACCACATAAATCCTTGTGCTTCGTTTTTCCTTCTTGGTTTGTTGATATTCTCATACTTCGTTTGGGTGTTTTGGCACAACAAGATCTACAGAGATAATTTCATGTCCTTAATTCAGGTTCAAGAATCTTATATGCTTTTGGTTCACAATTAACATAAAAAATGGATCAAGCATAAAAAATCTAGCTACATTGCTGTCAAGCGTACTAAAAAATGGTTCAAATCATACGAGATGCTCTTTCAAAGTTTACAAATGTGTGATAGAGGTAAATTAGTGAATCATGTGAGGGATTATGTCCTCTCTCTTTTTTGACTAGTTCAGATCACCAGTGAAAGACGAATCCATACTTCGAACCTGAAATCCATTCTCAATCACTCTTTTTGGTGGGGTGTTTAGTATCCTAGACTTAAGGATTATGTCCTTCTTTCAAATACAATAATGTTATGAGTAGTTGGGTACACCAAGGTGATGTGGCAGACAAGGAGAAGTCCATTATTTCGGGTGGGCCACACATTCGGCTTCTCCTTGTCTACCACATCACCTTGGTGTGCTTGTTAGATGTACCTATATCATTTTTGTTTCAAATATTTTGACTAGTTCGTGAGGGTTTTCGAGTTGTAGTTTTCAATAGACAAAACTAGTATGGTTTAGCTATCAAATATTTGGTCGATGATACGAGATTTAAGACCATTGCATGTTGGCACTGTTTGGCAGTTTTGTACAGGAAACAACTTATGTGATGCGATGTTGAACAGATTGCCCATATATAAAAGATTGCCCATTCCATAGATTTTGGTTTGAATGGCAAACAGTGCCACTAACCAATCCAGGTTTTCCCTGGAACCGAACAAATCTGGGATTACATCAGGTCAATTTACAAGTTCTGTTTATTAGCATATGGGACAATTTTCAAGATGGACATCTCTCTCGTTAGCGTCATATATAAAAGATAGTTAAATGAACTTCAAATTGAACAGAAAATATGCATATCACGTGGTGCATATATTTGACACATTCATTCGAGATCAGGCTTCATAAATGCACGTAATTCTATAGAGAATGAGTCAAAATATGCCAACCTTCTGCAGCTCTTGAGTGATGATGCCATCGAACGAGTTGACTTTGAGTGCCCTAGAGCTCGATCAATGCGAAATGATGGAGAGGTTCAAATGGAGAATTGAATTTGAGTGATGATGACATCGAATGAGTTGAATTTTGAGTGCCCCAGAGCTCAATCAATTTGAGTTTGGGGCTCTCTAGTTGATTGCTTTACGAGATGGGAAACTGTATATAAACGAGCAAGTTTCGGTCGACAAAAAGGGTAAAATAGTAAAACAATATTTGCCCAGGACCCGCCCAGGAGTGCAATCACACCCAGGATCTGGTGAAGTATCAAACCCAAAAGTAGGACCGGCCCACCATTCTCTGAACTTAGTAAAGTCTACATGTCAAAGTTTAATGGGTTTTTAGTTTAGTTGGTCTTTTTCTTCTCAAAACATCAATAATACTAACTGCTTTATCTAGGAAATTGATTTCTAAATCCCTAATTCATGCGAACATTTTTTTTTTTTCTTTTAGCAGGTGAATTTACGAAGCAGTCCCTTCACACACACTTTCACTAATTTAGTGGACTGTTTTGTAAATTCACTCGTTAAAAGACAAAAACCAAAAAAGAATGGTTGCATCGAATGGGGGAATGTAGAAATCAAAACCATTTCTCTGTTACCTAAACAAGTATGTGTGCATGATTTATATATTTCTTACATTTTCTCTTTCTTACTTTTCATGAGGGAGAGGGAGAGGGAGAAAACTTTCGAGGCGAGGCTGCGAGAGAAACAAATACAAAAAATAATAGGCTTTTGAGTAGCAACCATATATATTTGGAGAGTTATTGCAGCATAAACTATTTTATTGAGCCTTTATTGAGGCTGCTGGAGAATAGATGTTTGTTTAACTACGAAAAATAGCTAAATATAAGCTTTACCTAGTCTGTTGGGTAGCCAAAATAACTAGTCAACAAGATTCCATCCCCCCTCAAACTAGTAAATTAAACTGTTCTTTGCATTTCGTGGAAACTTTGCTTCACCGTGATAGATTAATTTGTTGGCATGTTGTTACAAAGAGAAAAATACTTTGGGACAGTCAAAATATGTGCTCAAGTACTACTTCAGTACTCCCTCCGTCTGTTAAAATTAGACACTTTTACTATTCCAGTCCTATAAAAAAATTGATTATTTCTTTTAATCTATAATGTTTTATATAAGCAATATGGATCTTGTTTGATAGATTTTAATTAGTTTTTTTAAACAAAGTTCTGAAAATCACATAAAACGTTATGAATTGAAAGATATAGACAATTTAAAAATGACACACACTCCCGATAATTTAAAAATCACATAAAACGTTATGAGTTTTTCTCGCTTACTAGTAGTCGCAGCTTTCCTCTCTTGATGGGTTAATTTGTATTTTTGATAACCAGATGTCTGAACCAACTTACGAACACCTCAACTAATTCTGAGAAACCAATCTCACCGTCCACTAACGGAGGCCCCAATTAAAGTCAAAGCAAAACTCTGCATGTACTGGCACCAAAGAGTTGATAACACTTACGAATTTTCAAAACTGAGGCCTTAGAAGGGAGCAAACTCCTAAATCTCAAATCTTGACCACTATGCCAACCCCTTAGGGTTTGATGGCTTAATTTATATAGCTGTATAAATTAAATATTTTAGTACATCGATCTCTTGAACTTGTATTTTTTTTATTTTTTTTATTTTGGTCTAACAATTCACGAAACTGAGCGTTCGAACGAAGGAAGATCGCTGCGCTATACAAGTCCCAGAAGGAAGTCGCCCTCAACGGGCTCACTTCTCTCACTAACAAGGAAGCACGGGTACGTGTTTATTTTGACGCAGAGAATGATAATGAATTCTTTTTATATAACTCAGGAATTTGAGTCAACTTTCGCACATCTATATTATTATCTTAGTTAAGGGTTGAAGTGTAGAATGATAATTACAGGGGAAAAAAAAAATTAATCCTAGATTAGATTTCCCGCGCTTGAAAGCCAAGGAAAAAAATTCAAGACCTCAGCACTAGAATTAGTACTCGAACAGACAAACATCGGCCGAAGATTCCAAACGTGAGAGTGTCCTACGTAATTTTGCCCATCAGTTTCCTAAACAAAGCAAAGATAATTTGCACGACCCTTCCTCTTCTTTGCAGCGTTGCCCGCAGCCAACGGAGAATCTGTCCAGGGCCACCTGTTCCATCCACTACATGGTGGTAATTCAATAAGAAGATGAAAAATTGTAGATCAAAAATAAGCTTAAGTTGCAATCAGCTTTAAATTACTGAAGGAACCTGTACAGACCCAAAAATTTGAAGCCTGATGTCTTTAAACTATTGAACGCTGTTACGAGCTTTAGCCGGCTGCTTGTACTAAGTTAGGTAGCATGATCTCTTCCTGCAGGGAAAATTACTCAGTTAGATCCCATAAAATTAAGCATGCGGTGCAAAATCAGGGGTGATATTTTAACTCGTTCAAACTAGATGTGCCTTGGAAATCCACGGAAAGTTGGTTATTGCATAACAATTATCCGAACAGCAATGATCATACTGTTAAGAATAGATTCTTTGAACATTCATTTCGTACACAGGTTGAACTGCTAGAACCGTAGCTTGCAAGTCGGACCCTTGCTTGCATTAAGTTGGGAAAAAGCCGCAAAAATAACCAAGTCGAAAACTTTTGAGGCTTTCCCTAGATAATTGTTCGGATTTTGAAAGGCAACATTTCCGTGGTGCGCATTCAACTTGAAAAGGGTTTGCCTGGGCGTCATGAAGCTTTATATTTCTGCTCATGCAGTGGAAATGTGGAACTGATAATATTCATAACTAATAACAATGGTGTCATCGGCAAGTAATCTAATAGCCACTAAAAAATCGTATGCAACAGGCAAGTTTAAAGCTAACCTTTTTACAGCTTCATTTCCTCTCAAAACTGCAACCTGGGAAAGTTGATCTATTAGATTGAAACGTCTATGATCCATAGCCTCTTTCTCAAATATAGCATCTGACAAGACAACTGATGATGCTCCCTGGGCAATGTAATCCCCAATCAAATCTGCATCAGATTCCAAGCATATCTCCATTCAGCTGATGATACAAATTTAAGAAGCACGACACAGATGCAGCACAGGCACACTATTTTATTTTTATTTTTATTTTCAAAAAGTAAGACACGGCACGTTGGGGACACTTTGACTTTATCCATCTCCATATAAGTATCATAAATTCACATGACAATGATATTGGGATTAAAAGAACATTATATTAACATGATGAAGGTATAACAACCAAAGTCGCTACATAAGTGATCATGAACTTAGTAACCCATAACAATTTTGCATTTTGACCTTCTAACATGTCCCTAGTATGTCCCCAGCGGGTACAATTAAACGCATATGACAAAAAATGGACATATATTAGGCGCCTTCAACACGTACCGGAGCGTGTTATAACGTACTGTGTTGAGGGGCGTCACACATGGATAAATGGGGCCAATACACGTGTCTATGCTTGGAAATACTCAAATCGTTAATCCTAACAAAACTAAAGATAAAAATTCGATTCAGAGGTCTGTATTTATACTAAAAAAAAATATTCTAGTTCTCAAGCCAGTTTAAATGTGAACTATTACAAGGCTAAAAGGCATGAACACCATTAGCAACACCACTAACTAGGGTCTAACAGATACATCTTTTAAGAAAAAAAACAAAAAAAGCACCATAGGCTTAAGGACAAATACCATGCATGCTTGATGGGAGAAAAAAATTAAGATCTTTTCAGGCACTTCCAAGGATTTCCTTTTGTCCAATGAGACTTTTTAGGATGCAGGTTGACAAACACATAACTCAAGATGATTACATTGCCTCTTCCAGGATATAAGCTGCTGATTAGTAGCAGGGTTCTTTGTATTTGTCAAGCACCTACCACCAGTGCAAAGAATTTTCTAGACAAACTAATGTATCGGTGGGCACGCATTCACTTTCAATCGATTGTTGAAACCTTTGAAGCTACTCACAAGTGAAACAGATTCATGACCCATCACAGGCGCTAAAAAAGTATAAATCTCCAGAAAGTCTCAGAAATTTCTTCTTCACACTTATACAGAATGGTAAAGCAGTTAAAAGAAAACAATAGACAGAGGACAAAGATCATTACCAACCTATTGTTATGCCCTGAGAAGCAATCATTGAAATATGAGAGAAAGGCCTTCTAAGAGCTGACAAGTACTGAACACCACCTAACATGGACACAGGATAAACCTATGGAGCACAACATTAAACGGACAAAATAAGAGATATGCACAAGGCATATGCCCTTCCAAATTTAGATTTTAGCCATTCCAATAGAGACAATCCCATATGAACTCAAAGGAATCAAGAGCAAGTTTTAGATACAGGTCCATATTTGTCGTTACGGATTCGAGTCATACAAAAATGTTTTTGAAAATCGATCAGAATGCAGGTGTAGAACCAATAATTTGAATGCAGTATGCCTATGATTTTTACGAATAAACATTAAAGATATAAGGAATAGAAATAACCAATAATACATATTTAGTGGCCTAGAGAAGGATAAAAGGTCCAGTGACAAAGTAAAAAGGTTGTTTCTCAAGAACATGGAATTATGTTTCTTAAAGAGCGTACCCACTGCATGAAGCTCTTGCCTATGCAGTCTTACTCTGCAAGCAGAGAGGCTGTTTCGAACAATCGAACCAGTGACCTACATACCACAATGGGGCAACTTTACCGCTATGCCAAGCCCGCCCTTCATGGAATAATATTTCTAAAGAACCAAAAGGCGGCAACTGGAATGCCATGATTTAAGAGCTTTGTTTGCAAACAAGATATGATCATGATGTTCAGCCAACATTCAACTAGAACATTGGCATAACAAATTGTGGAAAAGAGTGCACTACCAGGTAAAGGAATCAAATGCAAGTCAAGGATATTATATAGTTCTCTTGCAAAGGAGATCTCATTGTACCTCCCCTCCTTTATTTTTTCGTATGGGACCAAATTTGATAGGAACCTGCATCTTGGAGGTATAAAAATATCTTATGGATCCGAATACATAGATATGAAGGAAATAGATAGAATCAAGGAATTGTGATATAGCACCAAATAAGCCACAGCTCTATTCCCAACTCAAAATCCATAAAGGACTTTAAGAGAGAGAAAATGGAGGGCCTACACTATACATTCTTCTGCCTGATATTTTATAGACCCGGGTCCATAGATATGATGAAAATAGATAGCGTTCGCAATTGTTCGTGTGTTGGTGATAGAAACATATAAGTTATAACCAAAATGCTCAAAGGTGATGGGTTTCACATAAGAAAGCCCGCTGCTCCTTGCCCCTAGGAATCATGGATGAGGGTTCTGGTTACAGAAATTATACGACAGATGCGCTGATACAACAAATTTCTAGCAAAAAATTTACCATGGCGTTGCGGAAAAAATATACATCTCTTTTTACTTAGTTGAATTAGTCCAACTAGTTGCAATGCAGGTGTGAAGCGAAGTCCCACATCGCCTAGGTACCAAAGTAATATGAAATATATAACCGTGAGGGCACCCTCACTTCAGGGTCTAGCTTTTGGAGTTGAGTTCTACCCAAGACCATGTAACATGATATCACAACTGGGTAGGGCGCGTGTCTCTCGCCTGCACGCGGCAAGTGCTGCCAAGTGAGCACGCTACGCGTGAGGGAGGATGTGAAGCAAAGTCCCACATTGCCTGGGTACCATAGTAATATGAAATATATAAGCGTGACGGCACCCTCACTTCATGAGCTAGCTTTTGGGGTTGAGTTCTACCCAAGACCATGTAACAACAGGTGCCAATCATATATATATATATATATATATATATATATATATATATATATATATATATATATATATATATATATATATATATATATATATATATATATATATATATATATATATATATATATATCCAGTAAAGTGTATCGTAGGGTATTAAATTCTACTTTCTATTAGACTTCACCATATTATTACCAGTGTAAGATATACAAAGAACTGTTGATCTTACTTTAGGATGAAAATAACAACCCATCATAATGTGACGGTGCAACTAACGGAAAAACAGTTCCATTGGGATTAGTCTGACAAAGATGAAATTCATGATCTCTAGAATTCATTTACTTGTTGGATTGTCTACAACGCAGGAAATAACTAATCAACTCTTTATATTTTGGAAAATTGCTAATACAAACATTAGAATCTATGAACACACACCTTTACAATTTTGGCACCAGCATCATGTGCAGATAATATCTGAAAACAAAGATCAGAGTTTAAGTCTGATTTTCTTTGAAAACAAAACGAAAAACAAGGGTTGGAGTTAGTTGCAACATAATTTCCATGATTAAGAGATTATGTAAGTCTAACTTGAAAGAAGTAAAAAGAAGTGTGTGTGCGTGTGTGGGTGGGTGGGTGGGTGGGTGGGTGGGGGGGTCGGTCCATCTTACAATATAACAAGCTATAAGAGTTAAGTTCAACATTCGTACTTCTGTAGGGGTCATGACACCCGGTATGTATAGAGTTTCACTGCCTTGAACATCGTCCAGAATATCCTGAAGACCATTAAACATGGTTATAGAGAAAGAAGCAAACTAACTGAACAACATAGCACAACTTAATTCACCAGATTCCGGCTTCACAATGAAGAGACGATTACAAATAAGTACTGTAAAAAAAGAAAGTATGGAACAAGAACATGATGAATGAAACTAAAAACAAAATGATCTCAAGATTCTTAGAATGATATATATAAACGAACTCTATTCCAACTACAGTCGTATACCTTTACCATTGCAGGACTCATGAGGAATTTGGCTCCAGCATTTATGGCTCTTTTGGCATCCTTAGCATTTAAAACAGTCCCAACCTGAAAGATACCTAGAAGATTCAAAGCAATCCCAATTTCCCTTTTAATGACACGAGGAAAAAGAATTTTTGACAAAATAAAAGAACTAGAACATAGTGACTTGTAGCATCAAACATTGTCAAGATAGCATATGTTCCAGAACGCCCAAAGCAAGCTCAGATATTTGTGTGATACCTCTGCCTGAATTTTTAGTTTCAAATTTTGCAGAAAAATGGCAAGATATTAGGATAATTAATTGAAAAAGGCATTTCTTTCATGGAACGTGTCTTTAAATCATTATTTACTTCGTATTATTGCAATTTCTCAAGCACTGAGGTTCAAAGGTGGAACTTTATATCCCTAGAAACTGTAAGCAACAGCCTATAGTCTTCCTCATAATCAAACATAAGAATCCAGACATAAACCAACGTTTGTATTCAATAGAGTACAGAGACAGCCTTGTTACAACAATGGCATGTTGTTGAGTGCAGATTCTTGTCTAAAAACTTAGCCAAAACAAAAATCAAAGAAGAGTAAGAGCCTAGGAAATAATTACTCCAAATGTTTTGGTGGGATGGTCTTTCACCAGCTGCTGTAAAACCTGTGGGGGGAGAAAACGAAGCATATGTTAGCTCTCATGATAATTAGCCAAGTGTATCACAAAAACCAGAGCAAACTGAAAGTCAGTGAAACAACCTCAAACACACCTGGGGTGGACGTCACAATCTCCAGCTACAACAAAGAACATAAAAATGAATCTGAAACTCTCTGCGATTGTTTGTTCATTGAACACAAACAGGAATAAATGTATCTTTTAAAATATAGGCCTTCCCTCCATCCCTCCCAAAATGAACTATAATTTCGACATACATGCCTACTAAAAATTCATTTCTAGCTGGCAATGTATAATGTTTTTTATGATTTTGAAAGCTTTGTCAACTAGAACTAATTGAGATCTATCACACAAAAATATAAAAGCACTAGAGAAAAAAAAATATGTATAGACAATTTTTTTAGCAGTTAAAATAGTGAAATTGTCATTCATTTTGGTACGGAAGGAGCATGTGAGGTTAAAAATACATGGATATTATTCCTGAGAACAAGAAAGCTCACAACTGAGATGCCACCCCTAAGTGCAGCACACGCAGCTTCCATTGCCAATTCTGCACTATTGGATAGAAAAAGCGGAACAAAATCATTCATTAGTGAATCCCATAGTAATTTCAAAGCAGAAATAAGTGTGTCAAAACAAGAGATGATGCATCTTATTCATAAAACTTGAGGAGGTAGAGGCAATGGAGAACCTCCATTCCAGACGCCAACTAAAACTGAAAACAATTTGCTGATGGGACAACTCGTATAGAAACATCATATAACTCTTGGCTCATCCATTATAATGCTGTCAATGTGCACCTTCATGGAAAAAAACTATTGGGGAACGAACACATGTCGCGAGAGGTTAATCATTCTTGACTTCATCAACTGTGAAATGCTGACCTACGCCACACCTACTCCACAGAGAGAGACACAATCTTTCTTGTTCGCAGAAAACAATGGGAGTAATTGAAGGACACTTGCTCTCTATTTCTACCCACACTCTTGCTAGTTCAGTTGAGGACCCTCGTACTCTTCCAACATTTAGTTCAGTTGACGACCCTTGTACTCTTCCAACATTCACAGCGGAGGTCAGGGTCAATCCTTGCCAAAAGGAAAGATTGATAATTTCTCTGAATCGAAGTTACTTGTTCGGGTTTTTCGTTATGGGTCGTTTGATGTAGTAATTCAATATCCTTATACCGCTCGTAAAAAATAATAATAATTAAATAAATAAATAAATAAACACACATGGGTGTGTGGCACCCATGTTAGTTCTAAACTTTTAACG
Organism: Vaccinium macrocarpon; assembly: GCA_022606695.1. NCBI lineage: Eukaryota > Viridiplantae > Streptophyta > Magnoliopsida > Ericales > Ericaceae > Vaccinium > Vaccinium macrocarpon. Next base: position 27,531,266 of record CM040179.1, read on the forward strand.
AGATGAGCGAGAGAGTTGAATGGGTATGGGTGAGGAGAGAGAATTGTTGTTGTTTACCTTTGGGAGCGAAGGCAAGCGATTACGCCGGAATTTTTTATCTCAGCAAGTGTAGTGTTAATAACGGGAGAAGGAGAGAGTTGAGGCGGACAGCAGCAGCAGCAAGGGGTAGCCGTGGTGGGATTAGACCCTTTTCGTCGTTGTGGCCTGAACAATGGTAATTGAGAAGTAGAAAAAGGCCAGATGGTATAATTGTTGCTCCCGACGGCCATTTCAATTTGAGTTCTTCCCAGACAGGTTTCTCTGGGTAGAATCTTCTTCTTGTGCTTTGTTTGGATTTTCTTATGGGCTTATCAATATCATTATCGAAACTGTATATTTTGCGATGAACATAAAGGTAATTAGGCAAAGTTCCTCAAACAATTTTATCAAACGAGAAAAGGATTTTAAACTTCTTCTTCTTCAAGGTTGATTCATCAAATCTTAATGGACTTTCCTAGTGCTAGTATACAAGATGAATCGAAATTCTTAGGTATTTTTTCAAATTATTTGGGTAATAGTAATAACTTTACCCAAATATTTATATAAAAGAATAAATAAAGTGATGTAAGTTGACAACCAATAGGAGAGTGAGAAAGAGAGTTTTTAGGGGGGGGGGAAAGAGGGAGTAGTATGGCTAATGGGGAAGAAGAGGTTAGGGGGTGGTTGGGTAAATTGAAAAAACTAATTTTTTGGTTTTTTGGTTCTTTATTCAAAAAAAATTTGCATTTGTTGATTTTTGGTCGGTTTTTTGTAGTTTTTTGGCTTGTCTCGACGAGATGAATCTAAAAAGTATAAAATTATTAGCTCCATGAATTTTTTTTGAATAAAGACGAAAAATAATCCAAAAAAACGATTTTTTGAATTATTTTTCGTCTTTATTTACAAAACTTTAAGTTTGGCCTCCATGAATTTTTTTTGAATAAAGACGAAAAATAATCCAAAAAAACAATTTTTTGGATTATTTTTCGTCTTTATTTACAAAACTTTAAGTTTGGCTAATAATTTTATACTTTTTAGATTTCTCTCATTGAGACAAGCCAAGAAACCAAAAAAAATTGACTGAAAACCAACAAATGCAAAAAAAAAAATTGAATAAGGACAAAACCAAAAAATTAGTTTTTTCAATTCACCCAAAGCAACCCTAAGTTGGAGCAACTTTGGATTCTTATGGAAGTCAAAGTAATAACTTTTTGTGAAAGAGGAATTGTTGGTGAAGAAGGAGACTTAAAAAGAAAGATGAAGTGATAAGAGAGACTTCGGATAAACATTAGAGATATATTTTTTTTAATAATTATCTCTACTAGATAATTGTCTAACTTATTACTCTAATTTATCCTTAAAGATAAATAAATTATTTATACTAATAATCTCTAAATTATTAATGACGGGTCTTAACATTAAAATTCATAGTGAGACAAACAAAACACATCACAAAAAAGTATAACTATGTAGAGGAAAACTAATGTAATCCCAAGACAGACTTTGTTGACAAAAAAGGATGGCTTCTACAATCGTGGTCAAGAAGATCATTCTGCGTTGTTTTGGTGCAAAACATGGAGACAATAACATAAAGACTCTACCACAAAACAATATATATAAGATATTAATTCAAATGACGCTAATAAAAGGAGTTGAAGAACTATCCGCTTTTTTTCTCGATAAAAAAGTTATTTGCTTTTTCGAAAGACCTAAAGTAAATGAGGAAGTAGAGTTTTTTGCAAATGCCCGAAAGAAATCACTGGAACTTGTAGTGCCGATAAAAAAAAAACTATCAGAATCCTCGTTCTCGAAGATCAAAATCGAAATGTCAATTTTCAATAACATATATGTGACTGTACATAAGCTTCATGCTATAATTGACATGAAGGGTGTGCTTGCACAGAAAGATGGTATGAAAAAAATTTAGCACTCAAAAATAAGATGTGACAAATACTCCCCTTACCAAGGGAATTTAGAGTAATTGTATTATAACACAATCACAACTGAAATATCTATGATATTATAATAATTTTACAAAAACGAGTGGGGGCCATGCCGCCTTGCCTGTAGTACTAATTGAGAAGTTGAAAAGGGCCAGATGGTATAGTTGTAGCTCCTGACGGCCATTTCGATTTGAATTCTTCCCAGACAGGTTTCTCTGGATAGAATCGTCTTCTTGTGCTTTTGAGTAATAATCTAATAATTCGGATTATTGGATTATTTATTTGTCTTTATTCAAATATTTTTTCAGATCCAGTTAGCAGATGAGATTTTTGTAGTTTTTTTTGGATTTTACCGACGGCAGGCAATTTATGAAGTATAAAATTATGGTCAAAACTCAATTTTTTTGAATAAAGCCAAATTAGGTAGATTATTAAGGTGGATTAGTTTGGCTTTATTAAAAAAAATTGAGTTTTAACCATAATTTTATACTACTTGTTAGATTCATCTCGTTGAAAAGAATTCAGAAACTACAAAATCTTGATGCAAAACTAATGGATGCAAAAAAAAATTGAATAAGGACAAATGAATAATCCAATAATCCGAATTATTGGATTATTATCCAAAGGAGGCTAACCGGGAAGAAATGAATTTTCTTGTGTGCTTATCAATATTTGTCCGTCCATGAATAGTTGTCTAGAAAATTACCGTACTTTTCTTTGGCAAAAAAGTTCTCAATTGGTTTTTTGGTTGTCTTTATTTAAAAAAAATTGTATTTATTAGTTTTGCGTCAAGTTTTTGTGATTTATATATTTGTCTCGTCGAGATGAATCATAAGAGTATAAAATTATGGTCAAAAGTAATATTTTTTAATAAAACCAAAAATAAACCAGTTTATTGGTTTAATTTTGGTTTTATTATAAAAAATTAGTTTCGACCATAATTTTATATTATTGGATTTGTTCTAATCGAGACGAATCTATAAACCACAAAAATTTGACGCAAAACTAAGAAATGCATTTTTTTTAATAAAGATAAAACGTAAAAACCGAAAAACCTTTTTTTTTTCTTTTTTGTCAAAGGAGCCCTTAGAAAATATTAGAAAATAAAATCAGTGGCTCTAAATATTTTGGAAACGTTCTGTGACATGAAATGAAATAGAACATTAAAATGAACCTTGCTAGTGCCCACCAAATGCCGACTATACGGCCCATTTGGCGAGCGGGGAGGGGATAAGAGATTCGGGATAAACTATTTCGGACTCATTTTTATTTGGTAGTAGTCGCTTTTACCTTTTGTATATGCATTGTTTATCTGGCGGTTAAATTAAGAGATTGTTCTTTGGGTGAATGACGAGACAGTGATAAATGGGGCAAAAATTCCCAAAATGATTGTGAGGTTTTCTGGAATCACTATTGTCATGAAACGGAAAATTATAATTACACATACATTGAACCAAATTATTAACGGATAGTTCTACCCCCAATATCATGGAAACTTATCATTTTCACCTCGTCTCTCAAAAGCCATCCCCCTTCTTCCTTACCTGTGATGTACGGACAATAGCCACGCCACTGCAATGGCGACACCGACGCAACCCTCCTCTCCTTCTAGCTCCAATTGCAAACACGTGAGAGTTCTTTTCTCACCATAAATGAAAACTTGCGCACAGTTTCAAACGTGTGATATATATATATATATATATATATATATATAAACAAAAAACATGTGAGAATTGAGACCCACGTACTCAATTGCAATCAATTTCAGTAACTAAAGAGAGGAGTGAGTGAGATGTTGAAAAATAGTCATTGCTTTTTAAACAAAAAACCGTTGCACCTCGACTGAATTAACATGGCACCCTTTGAGAACAATCATTGCTCCTTAATCAAACTTTTTAGTTTGCAAAAAAGAACCATTGCTTAAATGATTTTTTTTTTTTTTTGCATATTTAGTGAATTACTAATTTTGCACCTTGAGTGAATTATTTTGGCTCCTTGTGATAGTACTATTGCATCGGAATGAGGACGAATGGGTTGCTGGTGTGTTGTTTTAATCCAACTTTTTCAATTTGGGAAAAACTAACTATTGCTCCTTTGATTAAACAATATTGCACCTTCAGTGAATTAACATTGCACCATTTGAGAGTAACCATTGCTCCTTAATAAAAAATTTTATTTTGAAAAAAATAGCAATTGCTTCTTAAACGAGAAAAGTTGCACCTTTGATGAAACAATGTTGCACCATTTGAAAATATCATTGCACCTGAATGAGACACTAAGTTGCTAGTGTGATATATAAACCCAACATTTTATTTTGGAAAAAATAACAATTGCTCCTTAAAGAAAACAACATTGCACCTTGAGTGAATTATTTTGGCACCCTTTGTGAATGTCATTGCACCCGAATGAGAGACTAAGTTGCTAGTGTGATATATAAACCCAACTTTTTTATTTTGAAAAATAACAATTGCTCCTCAAATAAAACAACATTGCACCTTGAGTAAATTATTTTGGCACCCTTTGTGAATGTCATTGCACCTTGAGTGAATTATTTTGAATTCAACTTTTTATTTTGGAAAGAATAACTATTGCTCCTTAAATGAAACAACATTGCACCTAGGAGTGCAACACATTTACATGTAAGGGGCAACTGAACTGGACCCAAGGTGCAATGGTGAGAATCTAGATAATTATATATGGTGCTAGTTTGGGAAAACAGAGAGCAACTCGTGTTATTACAAAGTGCAACAATTTTCCCCATAAGGAGCAAGAGTTATTGATTAGCAAATCAAATCAAGAAGTTCTTTTACAATTTATCAAACTGAATAACCAAATCTGATATCTCTAAACCATATGAGAAGATTCTTCGACAATTTTTTCGAGAAATTTAAGCCAAAATCAAGAAGTTCTTCTACAATTTATCAAAGATATACCATAAAATTTTGGTTCCGAGATCGGCTCTTGAGTTTCCGTGGTTGCCAGCGCCAAGATCGGTGCACCATCACCAGTCGCAGATCTGAGAGACGTGAGATGTGGAAAGAGCAAAAGAGAAACTGAGATTTAGAGAGGCTTAAGAGAAGAAGAAGATTTGATCTTAAGAGAAGAAGAATAAATGCAACAAGCAGAGGCCCTCAATATCGATTTGTTCGGGAAAGGGGATCTAGCATTTTTACCTTGACTTGATTTGGTGGAAGAGGGGTTATTTGTGAAGGATTTTGAAGCCCTGGGTATTTTTGTCCAGTAATTTTTTCCCATACCATGAATCTGGAATTATTATTCTTTCCACCCATTACTTAATGATATCAAAAAATTGTCATGAAAGTGAAATATTTTGGCCCTTCCACCTCTGAATAGTCATTTCCCCTTGTTCTTTTGTCATTGGCTTAAGGATTTTTTATTGTCTTTATTCAGTTTTTTTTTTCGTTTGTTAGTTTTGCGTGAACTTTTGGTGATTATAGGTTCGTCTCAGTGACAGGAATCGGACTTCTTGGATATTTTCCAAAACATTTGGGAAAAAAATCATAATTTTCCCCAATTCTGATTCCTTTCGTCAAGACGAACTTATAATCACTAAAAATTTGACATAAAACTAACAAATCCAAAAAAAGGAAGGATAAAGAAAAAGCTAAAAAAAATCTTAAGTCAATAGCATCGGAACGAGCTCTAAAGACTTTTTAGCAAAACCCGCCCAAACCCATTGAATAGGCTTATTCAATTGGCGTAATTCCCGGCATGTTTGTTGAACCTCTTCATGCTCTTTTTGTATTCTCTTCAGGGCAATTAACTACTTTTTATCTTTTCTTCTCTCTCACATTAATGCACATTTCCCTTCTTTTTTCACATAATCAAACAAAAGAAACAAATAGGATTTCTTTCCCATTTCTTTCTCATTTTTTATTTTTTCTTTCCCCAACTTCCAAACAGAGCCTTAAAGTTGCTTAATTGCTCATTTTTCCTTCTACTTGGAAACCAAACAAATGAGAGGAAATTTTTAAATTTTCCCTTTCTATTTTTTTCCCCCAACTTGCAAACATAGCCTGATATTATTTCGTAGGGAAAAATTCAAAATAGCCCCTAAACTTTCACTCAATTCTCAAAAATAAAAAATAAAAATGTGGACTTCAGCCGTTAATAAAACTAAACCTAAACTTTATATTCCGTAAAAAAAAAAGAAAAAATCATTGTCATCTCATTCTATCAATTTCTTGACAGATGGCGCTTAATGGTAACTTATGGGTAAAATCATGATCCATGCCACAATGGATCAAGCAGTTATAGGTATTCAATTGAGCTGATTTTTCCTATACTAGAGAAACCAGTGAGGCATTTAACTCTACTTTGGCAAGTAGCTTAAATAGAACAAAAATGTTCTGCTAAATTATTCTTCTACAGATTCCATGAAGCTCAACACATATGGTTGTTGGCATAAACCAAATAGAAAGGAAGGCTTTTGATGACTCTTTAGAGATTTGAATGGAAAATTGAGTATGGGGTATTATGGTTTTTATCTTCTTTTTTTTAACGGAATTTTTTTTTTATTAATCATTGAAGAAGTTACAATGACTAAAAGGAGTAAGGAGACAGCATCACATACAAAAATTCAATGCTAAATTCGAGACTCAATCATCGATTGGCAAGGAATCAACCAAAGAACTCGAAGGAGCCGAAACCCACCCCTAACGGATCAAAGTCCACACCCTAAGGCCCTAACATTGCCCCAAATTTTACATTAAAAGCACAAAAGCAAGCCCAACACCGCTGCACGGAACCAATGAAAAGACGAGTGGAACCAAACCAATGCCGAAACCCGGGGAACATGCCCCTGCTGCGGTCCCAAAGGTCAACACAACCGCCCTCCACCTACGCCATCACACACCATAGGTCATCACCATCAAACCACAAGGCCACGAATGCCAAGATCATATAAACGCACGGATGGTCCATTACCAATAACCCACACTGTAGCTCCGCCGCCCATGCCCCCGCAACTATCACCAAAAGCACACATTCACTATCAAACCGCCCTCTGTCTGCAAGCCCATAGTGTCCCTAGCCACAGCACAAGCCCTTGCCGTTAAGCATGAAATTGGAGAAGCCCAACAGCTAAACATCGGTGGCAGCGTGAAAAAAGGCAGACTCACCACACCACCCATACTCAACCTTTACTAAGAAACCAAGGCCCGAACCACCCAACTCCAGGCACATCAAACACAAGCCGTTAGACCAAAACCAAAAACTTCCAACAAAGATACGGTGTGATAGCAACCGAACCGACAGGCCGTTAGGCAAAGGAAGGTGCAACCAACATTGCAAACCATGTCAGATCCGGTCTGAAGAAGGTAGAAGAAAGCACATGAAGGACGATGGAGAAGAGAGAATGGGAGGGGGGAGGGGACTAAGCAAGCAAAACGCCACGTACCTGCAAAAAAAGAAAAAAAAAAGAAGAGAGAGAGAGAGAGAGAGAGAGAGAGAGAGAGAGAGAGAGAGAGAGGGGAGCTGCCTAGGGGGAGGAGGGGAGAAGAGGCAATCCCACCCCCCAAAGCAAAACCCTATATGTTGTTTTGTATTCTAGAGAGGAGGAGGAGGTCTACTTAGCAAAACCTAGCTGCCAAAAAAAAAAACGATGGTACTTATGGTTTTATCCATTGTAACTCAAGCTTGGATGGCTAAAAGTGCTCGAACCAAAGTCCCACCATTTCAATCAAAAACCATTTGACTGAGCTCAATTTTGTGGGGCCCCTGGAAAATTGTTCTAAAAATAATGAACGGTTCGGATAACTTCTGTGAGACCCAAAAGTGGGTCCCCAAGCACCCTCCGTACATTTTCTATACATTTTGTTCTGTATGGGTAGCATTGTTCAACAAATTAACTTATGAAGAGAACCCAATTAATATCACAGTTGTCCATCTTGAAAATTAATGATCTGAATCCGCTAAAACTTTCTTACCTCTAAAATAAAGTAGTATTTTGACCGGTAACTAAACGTGTACAAATCCAAATCATTAATAACAATTTTAAAACGTTGAGATGTTACGCACCAAATGGTATCAGTTTTTCCCTTCCCGTTTTCCTCTACGGCTGCTGTGCTCTCTTCGTAAAACCCTACTTGGAGAGAGCTAAAACCCAACACTTGCTACTCTGCCACTCTTTTCTCCATGCGTCCTATTTTCAATTCACTTCCTCGTCCCAAGCAGGTCCCATCCGCTGGACCGACTGCTGCTTCCACTTCTTCTCATCAGGTTTATCTCTCTCCATAATCGAACAAATAGTTGATGGTTGGTTCGTGTCGATATTTTGTTTATCTTCATGTTCATTAATTTGATACTATTTTTGAACATAGCAGGCTATTCCATCAAATAATTGCCAAGGGAATCCAACTAACTTATTCCCACAAACTCAGCCTCAAATGGGTTTAATCAATCAACAACAAACTGCGCCCCCCTTTGGTAATTCAACCACTTATTTGGGAAACAATGGGCCTATGGCCTCGTCAAATAGGCCAATAGGTGCTCCTAATCATTCTATTCCTATGCAATCCGGTATGCCCGTTTTTGGTTCGACCTTTGTCACGCCGCAGCTGGGTCAATACCCCGGTGGGTTCTATCCCCAAAATTTGAATCCCATGTCCCTAGCTCCAATGAATCTGTTCCAATCACCTAATCAGTTTTTTGCTCATAATTCTGGAAACCCACCTCAGTATCCGAGCCAAAGTTCCATTTTTATGAATGGTCAGTTCTGTTTGCAGAATCCAATGCAACCAATTAATCAGTTTGTTCAAATGCCACTGTCCAATGGTACCCAAGTTGGTCCCCACAGTATGCATCTTCCATCGAATCAAGTTTCTCATGGTTTGGCTCCTCAAAATCCCGCATGTTTTCCAAATCCGCAGTTTGGTATTTTGCATAATAATGCAGTTTTGCAACCCAACCAAGATCAGCATAAGTTAGCTCTCTCAACAATGGGCGCTAATGCCACAGCTCTGGGGAACTCACCTTTACTGCAACATACTCAGAAGGATTTCCATGCTTCTGGTTCCACAAAGTCACAGGTAGCGTTCAGAATTTCAGATGCCTTTTTGTTTTCTTTTATTTGTAATTTTGTATATATAGCAACCTGAACTGATTTATTAACTGAAGATGGTATGCTTCATGGTCATTAATCGGCATGTGAAGATGTTTGGGAAGAGCTTCTGTTGTGGTTTGCTTCTGGCAATATCAGTTCAATTGATTAATTGAGTCTTGTGTCTGGTAGGTTACATCGCAGTGCAAGTTATTGCCTAAGTCCATGCTAAATGCTGTTGTTAGTGAATCAAATATACAAGTTAGTAAAGTTCACTACACCATTGATATGCACCTTGAGTAGTAGATATACAACTATATGCATTGAACGGTTGATGAGAAGAATTTGACTCTTATGTCAAAATAAATCCTTTCCCATTGTTTACCAAAAGGAATTCAAGTCTCATTTTAGGGTGTAGGACAGTAGTTTCTTGGGACAGCTTACCCATTAAAAATATCTCATCTCTTTCTTTCTCTTCTCATTGATGACCCACCTTACTCTATTTTGAACAGTGATTTTCCATAACACTGAGGGCTTACTTTTGCTCTTCCCTGATAAAAATAGTGATGGACCAATGGTAACTAGTAACTACAACGACAACAGTATGACATTACTGTCATTTAAAAGTTTCTCCTTATTGGTGAGACTTCCTTCTCTTCATCAGGTGCAGCTTCTCAATAAAGAACCCTGGGTGTAGTCTAGACTCTAGATGGGGCTAGAGAGTCTGGGCGAGAAGAGAAAAGGTTGTGTTTGATTCCATAACGACTACTTAATTAACGGCCAAGTGATTTCATAAGCTGAGCTTTCCTTAACCAGCTGACCTTACTTTGTAACCTCAGCCTCCCTTTCTTTTTGAAATGGTTTTATTTGTTTCATCTTACTAGAATTGATTTTTAATTGTTTCTCTTATAGTTATGAGGTGTTGAATCACCTTCCCATTGTCCTTATAGTGTACTAATTTTAACTGCAGTTAATTTCAATATAATCAACTGCTGCAGGGAAATTTTGGAAAAGATAGTGGGATTAATAACAGGAATAACAACTGGAAGAATTCTCAAAACACGAAGGTCACGAAGGATCGTAGAAGGGACGAATCTCATGGGGGGTAATTTTTGGCCTGAGGATTTAAGTTTTATATATTTGGATGTTGAATGAAAGAAGCTTGGTAATGTGCACATAAATCAAAATGATTCTTGGGTCTGCCCTTTTTGATGCCTTTTGGCTTTGATTTGAGGGCATGATTCCGCAACAAACTCGACGGTATAGGGGGACCACTGTTTCAGTAGTATTTTGTGAGCAACCACTTTGTGCATTTATTGCCAAAGGTTAGATCTGTCTCAAATCCATCTGTTTCAGTGGTATTCTGGGAGTAGCCACTTTGTGCATTTATTGCCAAAGGTTAGGTCTGTCTCCTATCCATCCCCCGCCCATACCCCCAATTATTGGGGACTAAATGAGTTATGTTATTGTTGTTGTTGTTGTATATTTGGATGAAACTATGACTTCATTTGTTGTGATTCACATAGATTCAATTTGTCCAGATTTTCGAAGCCCCAGTTACGTAATGTGCAAAATGCAAAGGGGAAGTTCAAATTTCATAATAAACTTAGGGGAAAAGGTAAGTGTTTTATGCCTAGCCGACTAGTTTCAAGCTATTGTTAAATTGTCTGTTGGTCCATTCTAGAGCATGTGTGTGCTTGATTTTGCATCTTCGCGTTCCCTGATGTGGGATAGATGGTACATTGGTACCAGATATGTAGCCAAGGTTAATTGGCTGTTCAATATTGAAGAAACAACATACTTCTCAAAAAGTATTGATGATACTGGGTACACCCTACATACGCTAGGGGTGGAACAAAATTTGCTCTGCATATAAACTTTCACTACTTGAAACTCAGTTAAGTATACACACAAAAGTACATAAATAGGGGAGTAATGCTATGTTGTAGGTAGGTGTGTGGTTATCTAATGAGCCTTTGGTAAGTCCCATCAAATGTATTAACGTTTTAAAAATAAGCCAAATAGATCTGTTGGGATTCTAAGGTTATCACTGATAAGGTAATATACTAATATTCATAGATTACAAGTCTAGCAGGGAAGATGGGGAATCTGTATTATTGGAACAGTCAATTCTGTTGATTAAACAATCTCAAAGAAGCTAGTTCTCTGCTTGTTGGGGTAAGGTTGTGTACATGAACACTTCCCCAAACCCTACACTAGTATGCCCTTCTTTTTGTTTTTTCATTTCTAATTTTTTATTTTCTAGCAAAGAGTTCATTTAATGGAGCTGAAAACAGATGCTCAATGTATCTAACGAAATAGAAATTGGCCGATTTTAATGGAGCTACAAGCCTAAAACACATGTCAAAGTGTCACTAACCAAACACGCAGCCTGGCTAGTTACACTGTGTAAGCTATGCATGAGAAAAAAGACCATGGCTGCTGAAACCCACTGCTTGGGATACAGACGTGCCAAAAGAATCCCAAGGTTATTATTACACAACAGAACTACTGTGCATCTGGTGACATATTTTATTGAGTCTCTACGCATGTTTCAATCTTTCAATTCCCAACAGATCAGCATATATGTTAAAAAGATCATCGCATTGTCCCAAATGGCTCCATTTTGGAAAGTTATGTCAATTGTCCATATTTCAACATCAATAGGGCCAACTAGATTATCCAAACTAGTTTTCTCGTAAGAGAAACATATAAATGAGGAAAAGATGCACCTTTGTGGCTAATGATGTCACACCCAGCCCCCTGGTGCCCAGGTCCTGAACATTCTTCTCTCATATTAAACGAGATCATTATGGAGAAAAGGTTTTCTCAAAGTGAGCTGTATCTGTTGGCACATAAATTTCAACCAAATTTGGACGACCGATCAACAAATTTATGTTGAGCCAGCGGAATATCAAGTTATGCTGGCCCGACGAATATCAAGTTATGTTGGCCCAACGAACCCGCAAATCAATGAATGTTTTGGGTCTGCGAATCAATAAATATGTTGAACTCGCAAATATTAAGTTATGCTGAGCTTGCAGATCAACGAATATGTTGAGCCCACAAAACATTAAATATGTTTGGCCCTACAAAATCACGTATGGGTCAACATAGTCTTAAGTTAAAAAGACGTAGGCCCCAAGAATTACTTCTGAAGAAGCGGAAGAATATTCCAAGGTGGATGCTATCAGATGAAACCACCTTTTGAAATTGAATAGAGGAGGGAGATAAGAGCTACTATCCTGATCTTATCTCTAACGATAATTCAAATTTGAATTAACCTTGATAGCCAAACATTTGGTAGTTGGAGCACTCTATAAATAAGAGGTCCATCATCAAAGGAAGGGCCCCCCATCTCTCATCTCTGACCTCTCATCTCTGACTTCTGCCTCTACCTCTCTCCTCTCAACGTAGAAATCAATGTAGAAATTATATGTCTACGGAAAGCACAACAGAAAGGCAAGCATACAAAAGCAAGACATACACCCCGCCCCGCTCAAGCTACTGACGTTCTTCAACTAGCAAGGTTCTACAAGCTTCGAATATCAATCACAGTAAGCTTCGAGAAGTGCTAGGTAAAGGGTTCCAATCCCCTAAATGTAACGTGTTCTTTAAATTATGTAAATCCGGGGCTTCAAACCCAAATCAATAAAATAAATTTATACTCTTATTTTCTCTTATATTTGATTTGTTGTTTTATTCTTCATTAATCGGAGGTTTTACTTTTATGATATGTAATTAACGATTTGGATTCCCAAATCGGAAATAGGAGCCTGCAAACAAATAATCAACATTGTTCACTTGAACATTGGATATATGGGATACAAGTTTCGAATCGTGACTCAAAATCTTTTACGATACAAAATTTGTCTACAGTATCATATAATATAATTGCGGTAATGTTCCAAAATCCCGATAAAAGCCTAGGATGTATCTGAGTATGCAACCTGTAGCGAATCACCAAAACTTTCCACGAAAGTCATGATGATCATTGCAACTTGCCCTGTTGGTTGTGACAGCATCATATCAGGCTAGGACCATTGACTAGGCTACTGAGCTTATCCTCTCTCCCTCGTTTCTTGAAATTTGTCGTCTATGCTCTACAAGAAACCAACTAAAATCTGCATAACTATTAATCCGATACCGTCGCCGGCCACCCACCCTCCAGGAGAGAAACTCTTGTTACTAGCTTTACTGGCTTCTCGTCACCCGTTGAACAATTGCAATTGAAGTAGGACCTAGATAATACTCGAATCAAGGCCGAACATTGTGAAATCATAAATTTAGGGCTAGTTTCTGCTAATCAGTGTGCAAGGCTCGAAACCCAGGACCTATGGAATAAAAGGCTGCACAAGAAGGCCAGAATAAAACACACTAACAGAAAATTTCATTTCATAAAAAATTCATTCAAAAGAAAGATTACAGCCTTATCTATAACTTATAATGTAGCTAAAAGTTTTACTTACTGTGAAATACCTAAGAATAGAAAACTACAAAACAGCAAGGTGGTGACAAGTGGCAAATTAGGTATAGGTACAGTTGTTTATGTTATTGAAAATGATTTTTTTTTTTACAAATTCCATCCTGGATGCATTCCTCATGAAGATGAGGTTGCCACCGCTTCTGTTGACTGCTTCAAGAATTGAGTTTGATTTTTCTTTATGTTTTTTCCCCGCAACCATTGAAAAAGCTTTTTTCCATGGTTGCTATGGTCAAGTTATGTACTTGGGAAATTCTTTTATGAAATTTTTGGCCTATTAGAGTAATGATTCTTCTTCTTGTTTTCCCAATATCTTTCATTTTGTACACAATTATGCATCGAGACATATTTGTTAATTTTTCTCTCTTCCTTTAACAGGCAAGCTTGCAAATTCTATGAACCAAACTCAGGCCATACAAAGGAGGTAATTTGTGTCAGCTTTGACTACATTTGTCTCTCTTTTTTCTGACTGAGCTGAAAATGATGGAGAATGGTGATTGTCAAACAGTTAATTGTTCATCAAACGAACTACTCAATATGCATCCGTTGCAATCTTCCAAGTGACTGAATCAGGCTCAAAAACTTGCAAATTAATTGAACCCAACAATGATACCCTAAAATGACTTAACTTCCACAAGAAAATATTTTCTTCTCACTGTGAAGCAGAATACCCGTCTGCCACTCAATGTTCTCACATTCAAAATCCTACAATAAAATAATGTGAAGTTACATGTTTCAGTTGGGCACCACAAGTAACAGTATATTTGGGGGCTTGACTACCCACTTTCAAGTGCCCAGATTGTTCACATGCCTGGTAAGCCTTGGGAACCGGATATTGTCAGGAATGGGTGTATTGATGACAACAGTAACTGCAGCAGTGGCAGCTATTTAGAGTGCCAGGCAGCTGTATCGGAGAAAGAGGAGGAGGTGGTGGTGCCATTGAAAATAGAGTGAGGCTGAGTTTTATCATGGTCGATGGAGTTATCACGTTGCAATTTTTAATGACCTTGTGACCACGAAAGGAAAAAATTGGACAAATTTTCTTAAAAGTTCAGAATTTGGATTGGTGTCCTACGCGGCCCCTACCAATGCTAGAAAAGGACTCTTTTATTTTTCTCAGTCTCAAATATGAGTGCTTGTGGTCTATTTCTATTTCCTTCCTTTTCGTTAGATGTTATGTTGCCAGTCCTGCTTATCTCTCTCTCTCTCTCTCTATTTTTCATCTCCTTTAAATGAAGACCATTACCTGTGTATTATTACACGGAACAAGAAATAAAACAGTGGCGTGAAGAACGCAGGAAGAACTACCCATCAAAATGCAACGTAAAGAAGGTTTTTTTTTTTTCATCTGCAACACAAACTTTCCATGTTCTCACCAACAGAATAGCGTCTATCTGATAGCGGACTTTGTTTTCCTGCAGAAGCTGACAAAACCTGATGTTAAAGTCAAAGATGCCATGTTACGGCGCCAGGTACACCCATTTATGCCTAGACCTATTACACAAATAGAATACTATGAGATCCGAAACCGATGGCAAAAAAGAATATTAGATCAAAACAAAACAAAAGGCCAGACAAAAGAATATTGTATCCGTTGTTCGTATATAGGTTCACTGAACAATAAACTTTTATTGTACACAAGTGCTCAGTTACCAAAGAAAAATGAAGATAAAAATCTAGTGTCCATGAATCCATTGTCTATGTTGCCATTCTTTTGTTGTTCATGTTCTGGGTTGAGAAAAGTGCCATCACTGAGTGGGTTGTGACAGAATTTGTGGATTTCTCCTCTGTTCCTTTCGAAGTTGGCCCCTTCGGTTTCTTCACCTCTCTCCATTGAACCCTAAAATTATACTGGTAGGCAGATAAGAATGGTAGTTTTAAACTTTTAATGTTGGTGATAGTGTTCTTTTTCCCTTGTTCTAGATGACAAAATGGAGCATTTAAGTACCAGGTGGCATGAGAACTATTCTTTTTAAATTCGGAATATGGATTCTGGGTTAACTGAACTAGCTCCAACCCATAGTGGGTTGTCACAGAACCATTTAGTACAAGATGCTGAATGGATTTCCTAGGGCCTGCTAAGTGCTAAAGATATCCTTATCCCACATTTTTACCGTGCAGGAAAAAAAAAAAAACATTCAGGAGGAGAGAACTTTTTTGTAACTCTAATTGGTCATTTTGACAAAAAGTTATTTCTGGCATAACGGATCAGTGTAACATCAAAAATAATTTGTCCCTTTGTTTTCCATTTATGTTTGATATTTCTACTGCATCAGATAGGCTTTTTCAACTATAAAGAAGATTGACGTCAGCATTATACATACCAAATTTTAACTTTTTGCCTGAAAATATTAACCAACCTTCACTCGCTATGGGATTTGCTGCTGTCAATGTTAATTTCTTGGTGCAGCAGACTGGTTTGATTTCGCCATGTAATTTGTTACTATTGATTTCTGAAATCTGCCTTGGGGTGATAACAATGAATAATCTTGTTTGCAGCGACTCAAAGAAATTTTAGCAAAACAGGCTCAGTTAGGCTGTGAAGTAGCCGAAATCCCACCAGGTTATCTTTCAGATTCGGAGAAACAAGGGCGTAGAAAGGAAGTAGGCAACCATGCATTGACGAATAAGGGAAACTTTCAGACCAAGTATAACAAAAGGGGAAGATTCCATCAAAATGGAAGGTTTTTGAAGATGCAACAAGTAGCAAACCATGATTCATCTAACATCACAAATCCAGACGAACAGTTTTCCAAGAAGCAGAAGTTGAGAGACAACGATTCACGCACCAAGCCTACTTTGAACAAAAAGCAGCCAACCCTTTTGCAAAGGCTATTGAGTGCAGATATTAGAAAAGATAAACATCATCTGTTGCAGGTTTTTAGGTTCATGGTGATGAATTCTTTCTTCAAAGATTGGCCTGAGAAGCCTTTGAGCTTTCCTTTGGTAACAGTTAAAGACAATGAAGAAATCAACTACGGTGATTATCCTGATGACGATGTGGGTGCAGACTATGAACATGAACATGACGCGATGGCTAAAGAAGCAGTCCTTTATCTTAGTAGCATAAAAGGAGGTGAACCCGAGGAGCTTGAGGGAAGAGGGGAAATTATCGACTAAGACGAGGAAACCTAATGTTATCAGGTGGTGGCATGCAATATCAGATAATGTTCAGCTGCAGTAGCTTGCTGAGAAACTCTCTCTCTCTCTCTCTCTCTCTCTCTCTCTCTCTCTCTCTCTCTCTCTCTCTCTCTCTCTCTCCCCCCCCAAATTTTCTTGTTGAATTTTGCAACGTTGTGAACTGTTTTTTTGTTGTTGAAACGTAGTGTTTGGGGGGTTCCATAAGTACCAGCACAAAGCCGGGTCTAATGCACATCCATCAGATTTGACAAACTCGAGCGTTCATCCATAGAATGATGCAGGTGCACTTTTTCTCATATACATGTGCGAAGACAGATTGTGTACGTAGCTTGGTAATGCCATGGTTAACTACTAGCGACTTGCCCTTGCCTAAAAGCACGTCCAAACGTAATTAGATCTGAAAATTTAACCATCTTGTTCTTCCCGACAAACAGTCGGAGACTCGGAGTCCATCAAAATCCGTATGCATATGGTCCACATAATTTCAAATTAATAATATTCAACATGCTTATATGCAACCTTTTCTACCAAGTTATGCACGAAACCAAATGGGTGCCTTGACAATTTATGAAAAAAGAGCAATAAAAGAAGAGGAACATGAGTTTCTTCTGTTACAAAAAAAAAAAAAACCAAAAGCAAAACTACAGTTCTCCTCTAGAAAAAGTCTATATGCTTTAACACAATGTTCAACCTCACAATGTATTAAATTTAGTTAGTAAACAACATCATTTAGTTACATTTTTCAAACTTTGTAAAATCAGAAGGAAGCCTTTCGATTTCAAAATAAATGATTAATAAAACATGTACTTGTACTTTTGTAGATTTTTTACTCCAACGAACTCGACATTAGTTAAAGCATCAATCCATGCAACAACGTGTAAACAAATCCATATTGCTTCAGTTCCGATACCATTTCAACCATTTAGCGATTCATCCAAAAGTGCTTTGTATTGATAAAAGTAACACCTTCTAGTGTTGAGGCAACAACTTTTCCTCTTTGCTTATTACCCTGACATATGAAATATTTAAACCAGGAAGGCATCGTGACCTCACCAACCCGCAGTTGAAGAGCCTAAGTAATTGACCCCATCCTAAATATGTTTGTTTGTAAAGTTGTCACAAGTTTTCAACCAAAATGGATAATGTGCATGCCATTAAAAAAGAGATTGTACAACACCAAATTTGCCAATCCATTTTTCAAGTAATTAATATTAAAAGAAAACAAAAAGGGCATATGACATACATAGGCTGATTTTGTTTTCCATTGAGTTGGTCTCATTTGCTTTTCGAATAATGCTACATGTACAACCATTTGTATAAGCCCCAAGTGTATGTGAATGGGTTGTAAATGGTTGGAGCTGAAACAGTCGTAGAAGAAGCATTTTTGTTGTTTTTCTATCTTAAGAATGCATTGTCAATCATGACAATTCCAATTCAAATAATCTATCATGCACTGTGATAGCTCCAAAGACCCATTCATATAAGCACAGGGTAGTGTTTAAGTTTCCTGTCTGGCCGTCCAAGTTTGGTCCATATTCAAAAGAGATAATCTTATATTTACGGATCCTCTGTAAATAGGGAGTTTGCGCCGAGCAAATCTCCGAGTCTATCCCGAGATCCAACAGCTTGGAGTCCGTGCACATTTTTTTTTACACCTGCAGTGCATTTAAGGAGGAGAGAGAGTGTGTGTACGGCTCCGAGCCATTGGATCTCGGGATGGACAGCGGAGATTTGCTCGGCGCAAACCCCTATTTACGAAGAATCCGTAAATAAGATTATCTCTATTCAAAATCTTTAGAACCATTGTCACCCTAAACTTTTTACTACATTGAGGACCTTTGCTTTCCACATGTCTCCATCTTCCTACTAGAAGGGATCATAGTTTCTGTACACAGACAAAATTTAAATGAAAAATAACAAACAGAAATACAAGAATGATTTGTTAGTCCATTTTGGGAGTTCGTGACACTTTTCAAATGATTATACTTCATAATTTATAATGTTTTATGTAATTTAAAAAAAAATGTATTATAGAATTAATCGAGATCTATCAAACAAAATCTATATTGGACATACAATTACTTACCAATTTAAAAGAATCACTTATTTTTTATCCGGTTGTAATAGCACGAAGGACAAAAAAAATCCGGACAGATCTGGGGGAATTTTTTTTGCCGATCAAAGAAAGAGAACTCGTTGACACCAAATTAAAGAGTTTAGTGAGTTCATAAGGGTCTGTTTGGAACTTATGAAAAGTACAGGAAAAGAAAAGGAAATGGTTAAGAAGAAAGGCGTGAGGAAAATATGGTTAAGAAGAAAGGCGTGAGGAAAATGTACCGTGCTCAAAACTTGGTTTATTATTTTTCTCCCACTTTCTTTCTAAGTTGAGCAATGGAAAAGAAATTGTTTTAATTTTTCTTGCTTTCATTTCCTTTCCTTTCTTTTCTTTTCATTGTTTGAATTCGAGAGAGAGAAGAAAAAAATATAATAAATATATTCAAATTTCACTTGTAAATTTCTCTCGATTTTTCCTCTAATTTTTGTCTTCATTATTTTTCTTTCCATCCCCAAATTCCAAATAGAGCGTGAGAGCTGGTAAAAAGAAATTTTAAAGAATTAAGAACTAAAATACTATACTTTTTATCAAAAAAAATTGCATGAACTAAAGAAACGGAAATGAAGAGAAAATTTTAAAAAATTCCCGAGAAAGTAAAATATTAATGTTTAAGAAGATTTTAAAAATGAAGAGAAAATTTTAAAAAATAGTCGTGAACTCTGGGACCCGAGAAAGTATATTAGTCTTTTACATGTGTTTAGAACTTGTGAGAAGAAACGGAAATGAAGAGAAAATTTTAAAAAATTCCCTCTCATTATTTGGTTGGTAGAGAAAAAAGTTCAATTAAAAAAAATTAAATTTTCTCTTTATTTTCTTGCTAATTTTCCCTCACTTTCTTAAACATTAGTATTTTCCTTTCATTCCCTCCCCATCCCAGTTCCAAATTCCGGGCTGTGTTTGTTAACAAATTTACTCCGTCGGCCGTTTCACACGTCGCCAACTGCTTCTTCTACACACTCGAAAACCTCAGGCCAGTCGCTTTACAAGTGTCTCTAACTCTTTTGTATATCTGACTCCATTGCTCTGCCACGAAGCGATTAGGGTTTTTGCGAACCTGCTCCATCCTTCTCTCTCTCTCTCTCTCTCTCTCTCTCTCCCCCCAAAGCTGCTTCGGGATCGACGGGCATCATAACGCTGTGAACGCGGTTGAAAGACTTTAACTTTTGAGAGTTGCTTTCAGCTGGACACCATGAACGCCCCAATCATCGGTACTAATCTCTCTCTCTCTGGTATTATCGTTTTTGGGGAATGTATATGTTCCGTATACTTTCCAAGCGCAAATTTGAGTAAAACCCTTTAAACTCACTCCACCAGTGTTTGACTCAAAATTCAGATTGAATTTTACTCCAATTTTTAACCAAAAATCAAGGTTTTACTCAAGTTTGTGCTTGGATTTGGGTTGGGAGAGCTACAAGCCAAGTGAAAGCTTTTAGCCAAATTTGAGTGGAAATCTGAGTAAGGATTGGAGATGCTCAGTCTGTTAGTGTGTTGAAGACGTGGTCTGGTGGGCTTTGAAAATTGAAACCATCGGTTTGTGCGAGGGGTGTAAGGCACCTACCGCTTGGCTGCTACTTAATTCGCTACAATTTATAATGATTCTTTTTGTTTTTGTTAACTTCTTTTTGTTGCTTGTTTTTTCTGAAGATCCTTTGCAGGGCGATTTTCCGGAAGTGATAGAGGAGTATTTGGAACATGGGATCATGAAATGCATTGCCTTCAATCGCCGGGGAACCCTTCTTGCCGGTATTTATTGACACCCCCTATGTCTCTCAGAACTTGCCAAATTTCATGCCACTTTGGGTTTTTTTTCACTTTCCCTTCGCTGTTCGAATTAAACATGATATTATGGCAATGTAGCTTGGTTCTAGAGCACAATACTTCTATTCTAGTTTCAATTAATCAAATGGGTTTACCTAGTTACACATCTTGGCTATTTATATTTTATACTCCCGTTTCTCTGATCAGGCAGGCTAGGACTGGCATAGTCCTATGTGTTAGCAGGTGCGAGTGCCAACAATCTAATTTGTAACAAGCAGCCCTGTGTAACATAAGGGCAAGCTCACTACACCTTTCTTTACCTTTACTAGGACTTCGAAGCATTACAAAAAACTAAAGAGCTTGCATTACCATTGACTAGAACGAAATACTACCAAAAAGAAATAAAATTGAATTGCAACTGAATTTGAAATTATCTGAGAATTGAAACAAGTACTGGACAAGAGGATAAGGAGTTCAAATTACAAAAAAGAACATCTGAATATAAGTTTGGGTTGTGACCCGTGGAACCTTTGCTAAGTCTTTGTTCTGGTATTTATAAGGTCCTTGTGATAATCTTAGCACCATGTCCATCATCTCCTCCATGCATCAACCGATGTTTTGCAGGTTCACGTAAATGCAGAAACTGACAAATAAGCAACTTCTTCTCTTCTTATCCTTCCACATAACCTCAATTGACTCTGTTACAAATGGACTCCTAATTAACTTATCCAAAAAAAAGAAGAAGAACAAATGGACTCCTCATTAGAGCAATGTCTCTCCCACTTCGTAGCTAAATTAGTTAAATTGAATTTTGAGCTTTAATCAACTGGAGAAAGACATGAACGTCATACACTGAGCCATGGGGCTAACCACTTCGTAGATTTTAGGTGCCATTGATGTCCTACCTCATTGACCAACCATGTTTTAACTTTGCTGGTGACACCCTTGTTGTAGCTCGTCATGGGCACCACATGGCACTCTGCTATTATTTTTAATTTTTTTAGTTTTGGGTCTAAACAACTTCATATTTTGACGAAATTTGGTGTATAATTGTATACATGGTGCCAAATATACTCCCCACACATAGTTTTTTAAAAAAGAGCAGAATGATGAATGGAGATGATAGATTGTATAAAAGACCCAACAAAGCAAGAATGCACGTAAGAGTGTGCTTTAGTAATCTTAGTCAGGTCCTTTGTAGACCTTCTGTTGAAAATATGACAACGGTTGTGATTAAAATCTGAGCACAAAACTTTGAATAAACATTGAGGTATATCCCTCATGCACCTCAGCTGACGGTGCACGACTTAGGAGCCTAAGTTGCGCCTTACAAACTGCTTCATATCCAGAGGTATTCGAGGCATTATGGTTGTCTCACCTCGCCTCAATGCAGCTTTTAACACACTTTAATTGATAAGACCGACCTTATTGTTACGCAAGCAACACCAGGAAGGAGGTAAAAAAACTCCTCTTCCCCGTTTTATAAATCATTCGAATAGAGTCCCTATTTCCGGTAGAATACATCTAGAGAGTAGAGTCTTGGTCAGGCATACACACTTGCAAACTTGAGGGGTGTCTCCCCCTTCGGTTCCATTGCATTCAATGACCCTTGATTCTTATCCTGTACTTATATCAGGAATTTTCTGTATAGTTCAAACCAAGATGTCTTTGTATCCTGGACCTGGTTGCCCAATGGCTGAAAATTTTCTATTGTTCTCTGACAGCTGGGTGCTCTGATGGAAGCTGCATAATTTGGGATTTTGAGACCAGAGGCATTGCCCAGGAACTCCGGGATAAGGATTGTGTTTCTGCAATAACCAGTGTCAGTTGGTCAAAGTACGGCCATCGCATACTTGTTTCTGCTGCTGACAAGTCATTAACCCTTTGGGATGTTGTCAAAGGAGAGAAGATAACACGCACAAGTCTCCAGAAAACTCCCTTACAAGCTCGTTTACATCCTGGTTCCTCCACTCCATCTATTTGCCTGGCATGCCCACTCTCATCTGCTCCCATGATTGTTGATTTGAATAGTGGAAGCACAATTCTTCTCCCAGTATCATCATTTCCTGATGCGGTTACTGGATCTGCCCCTCCATTGCGTAACAAATTCTCAGATGGCTCTGCCCCTTATACTCCAGTTGCAGCATGCTTTAACAAGCATGGTGATCTTGTCTATGTTGGAAACTCTAAAGGAGAAATACTTATAATTGATCACAAAAACGTTAAGGTGCTTGGTGTTGTTCCCATTACTGGGGGTGCTGTGATAAAGAATATTGTATTTAGCAGGAATGGACAGTATCTTCTTACGAACTCAAATGACCGGACAATCAGGATTTATGAGAACCTCCTGCCCCTGAAAGATGGACTTAAAGTCCTTGATGAATCAGTCAATATCCCAGATGATGTGGAGGGGGTTGAGAGGTTGAAAGCAGTTGGAGGCAAGTGCTTAGCATTATTCAGGGAGTTTCAAGATGCCATCACCAAGATACATTGGAAAGCTCCATGTTTTAGTGGTGATGGTGAGTGGGTTGTTGGT
This sequence comes from Vaccinium macrocarpon, assembly GCA_022606695.1. Lineage (NCBI taxonomy): Eukaryota > Viridiplantae > Streptophyta > Magnoliopsida > Ericales > Ericaceae > Vaccinium > Vaccinium macrocarpon. The sequence goes on from CM040179.1 coordinate 27,554,321, forward strand.
GGTTCCGCTAGCAAAGGGGAACACAAGATCTATATCTGGGATAGGGCTGGGCATCTTGTAAAAATCCTTGAAGGTCCAAGGGAAGCGTTGATTGATTTAGCATGGCATCCAGTCCACCCTATTGTCGTATCTGTTTCCCTAACCGGCTTGGTTTATATTTGGGCTAAAGACTATACGGAGAACTGGAGTGCGTTTGCTCCTGATTTCAAGGAACTTGAGGAGAATGAGGAGTATGTAGAACGAGAAGATGAATTTGACTTGATGCCGGAAACTGAAAAGGTAGAGTGGAGAGCCTATTTGGCTAGCATTTGTCTTCCTTGTTTATATGTGTTTGTAATGTCTTCGCACTTGCAGGTGAAAGAATCAGATGTCGATGAAGATGAAGAAGTTGATATTGTGGCAGTGGAGATGGACTCGGCTTTCAGTGATTCAGATATGTCCCAGGAAGAAATACGCTTTTTGCCTGCTATTCCTTGTCCCGAAGTTCCTGAGCAGCAAGACAAGTGTGTAGAAAGCACTTCAAAGCTGGTGAACAGCCACCACTCAGCATCCCCTATTTCAGACGAGGCAGGACAGAATGGGGAAGCAATGGAGCATGAAGCAAGTCCGATTGACGGTAAGTTTCTTTATTTTAAATGCTTACAATCGAAAGTATGATTATGCTTTTGGGCTAGAATATATTTTTGTGAGTGGTATGTCAGTGGCAGGGTTTTAAATCGCGGTGTTGGAAAATGTAGTAGTATCACTGATATGGCCGATACCGGACAATATTGGCTGTATTTGGTAAACAATGGTAGCGGACTTTATATAAAACCTTGGTCAGTGATCGTGTGTGTGAGTGCGATTTAAGACCAAGACTCTACTTCTGTACTGAATTGATTTTGCCCAACTGAAATTGAAATTTTTCCTGGCCCTCAAGTGGTAGCAGTATATACTAATCATCTCTCTAGTTTTCTAATATACTTATCTACTAAAGTTTAAACTCATTTTAGAACCCTACACTAGAACAAGGTTCGGGTTTCCTGCATCCCTGCTGAGTAGAAACCCTGGAATGGGGCACATTTACTTTTTTTTTTTGTTGTTGTTGAAGGGAGCAGATAACGCATACTAGAATTTGATTTTGTATGGGGGGCGTGCCCTCATAAATTTTGGCATTTGCATAGTTATATTCTCTCTTTGTCAAATGAAGTAGCTAACGAAGCTAACGATGGTTTTGAGGATGGACGAATATAGATTCTATGCCGAGTTCCTTGAGAAGAAGTTTATTCTGTAACCTTATGGTATTTGATCTGAAGGCCTCTCCAATTTTTCATTACACACAAGGGCAATCAGAGGCCACTGCCATCCCTTCATTTGCTGTTTCCACTTTTAAGCACCAATACTCCTAGAGATTGCCGCGGCCCTGTCAGACACTCGGGAGACACTTGACATGTTGGAACATATATAAGATACACAACTTGGCATGTCCGTTAAATTTTACTCCCTCCGTCCCATAAAGTAAGATCACTACGAAACTACGTGTAATTTTCAAGCTAAAAAATAACATGCTTACGAAAATAATTTTTTAGTTAATATGGATCTTGTTTGATAGATCTCATCAAGAACTTTTATACGGTGAAAAAAAAATTCAAAAATTATTTTGATAAATACATTATTTTTTAGTTTGAAAATTGCACGTAGTTTCGTAGTGATCTAACTTTATGGGACGGAGGGAGTAATATTTTTATGGTGGGACGCTTTGGGGATACAGCAGTGACGGGGGACATGCTGTGAACCCACATGGAGAACCAGCATAATGATTTTTAGAAATTTTAAAAGTTTTTCCGGGATTAAACATTTAAAATTTCAAAAGTATTGGGCCAACAATGTAAAGTAAAACATGTGTATGCGCATAGGCATACATCCTCGGTCCATCATGCATTCTAGGAGTCTTAACCTGAATATATATTAGTTAAAATGTAGGGTTGCACAACTAAAAAATAATCTAAAAGAAAAATTACTGTGTCCCCTACCGTGTCTCTGTCCACTTTTTTTTAGAATTGGTGTGTCCTGTTTCAGTGTATGTGTGCATATCCATGCTACATGGTAGATAAACACAGGCATCTAGGTGTAATTTATAGAGCTTTGTTGTGGATGGCTTTTAGAGCTTTGTTATGGATGGCTTTTGTAACTTAGGATATGATTGTCTCTAACGGTGGTAACTATTAGGTGGTGTTCCTGTCCTGATTTCTTAGGTAATATGTATTGTCGGCCAAGAGGGTTACTAGATATTGTGTCCTTATATAAGCCAGGGGACACTTTTTGTGGGCCTTGTTGTCAGAAATCGAAATACTATGAGAGAAGTATGTCATTGATTTTAGGATCATCAGATCCTAATAAAGTAATAATGAAAATTGTATCCGGCAGCATATATGGTTGGACTAAATGAAGACTTATACATGGAATGCTCAGGGGTTCTGACTCTACTCCAAGTGATCATCCATATGTTGCTTTCTCAGACACATCTAGTATGCCTATGACATTATTTGGAGCCCCAAGTCTAATCTAAGTGGACATCCAAATGTCCCCTTCACTGTTTTGACCCACTTGGCTTTTGATAAATGATTGCAAAGATTTTTCTGCCTGTTTGGATGTTTAACCTGTTTCGACCCTTATGCAGGGATGTATAATTCAGCTGCAGAAGACGATGGAGGAACACGCGTGAAAAGGAGACGGAAACCCTCAGAGAAGGTGTTGGGCAGCAGTCTGAGAAGGTGAGGAAACCCTTAAAGACGATACAACCATCAAGGAAATCCTCAAATATCGGAAATAGTCCATAGTTCAAAAGTATGTGTGTATTTGCTGATGATATTGGGGAAGAGTCTCATGAGATAAGAACTCTTCCATGCTTCAATTTTCACTTGAGATTTTTGTTTTTTCATCTCCCAAGGTTGACGAAGTACAGATTACTTTTTTTTAAAGACTGGCTTTCTACTTTATGTCCTATGAAAAAGCGTAGCCATTCAGGATGTTTTGCATCAATTGCATGAGGGGGAGTTCTTGAATGGATTTTATGAGATAAAATGGGAAAGTTGATTTTTTGTTGGTGTTTTATGGAGGGGTGATAAAATCACTTGTTTTCCCAATAGATAAAATCTAGTGTGATAAAATGTTGTGGACCACTAGTGTGATAAAATCAACCTTCCTTTTATCTATTCGTAAAGATGATGATAAAATCAAATCCATTCAAGAACTCCCTGAGTCACATTATCTGTTAACCTAGTGGGCTGGCAACAGTGGTGGATCTAGTAATTATTTTCTCATAGTCAACAATGATGATATTCCAAAATCAAATTCCCTATCTTTCCGTATACTTAGCAAAGTTCATTAAAAAAACCTAAAGTATATTGTGCTTACTGGGGAGCAATTTGTAAAAAATAAGGTGCTTTCATTCAGTTTAAAATTAATAGGGGGGCTAGTTTTAAAATTTTACCATCCAGTGTATTTTCTTAAGGGTATAAATGAAAGGCAGTACTGACATGTAGGGGTATGAGAGTGTGTATGAAATCCAGGGGGGCATTTAAATTTGCCCCTTGCTGGCGATCATTCTTTCTGCAGCATACAAGGGGGAAACTTTTATCTACTACAATTTTCCCTTGGTGTGATTATGCATATACTCTTTGAACCAGGATATGGAAAGTTGTGTTGTACCGTAGTACGATGTTGGTTCAGGAACTGTATAAATCTGGTACTGACCTGTGGTTGTACTTGATTATCCGAATGGAATTCAATAACAAAATACCAATTTTTTTGAAAATGTTTGCAATGGGGGTACTGTGGGTTGAAAGCGTGCAAGCGCTGAGGCAAGGTGCAGGCTTAATGCCTCAAACACCTTTCGTGAAGCTCGATCAAGGCTTCTGTGGTGCATGCCTCTCATCTCACCTTTAGGCGCATGAGGCATGTGCCTAGAGGTTTTTGCCAAGATCCATTCTGAGATTTTTTCCTAACCATTCGTTCATAAGGATTGAAAGTTTGGGAAATACAATAGATAACTCCAAATTGCTAGATTGTGCAATCAAAGTTCTGTTCTTGTAGATCTTCCGGATGTGCAAAATTTGAATGTGAAGGGTTAGATTCATATGAGGAGGAAGATGATGTAAAGCAAAGGATGAAAACAAGATGAAGCAATTGGTGTTGAGGATGGTTATGGTTAGTAGATGTGCACAATATAGATATTGTGTTGCCAGTAACTATTTATTTATTTATTTTGGTAAAGCCAGTAGCTATTTTATTATGCTTTAAAAGCCAAACGTAAAATTTCTTTATGATTTGTTTGTAATTTGGTGATTGAACATTTGGAATGTTATGCTTTCTGATATCTGAAGTTCTAGATGTTCTAGTTTATGTTGAAAATTTCGATTCTATGAGGCTTCTACTTATTTCCTACAAACTGGCGCATCGCTCTGATGACACGTGTGTCTAGTCTCCAATGGACCATTGCGCCTTGGTGTGATAGAAAATAAGGGTTTTTTCCCCCTAATATAGCCGTTCTTACCGAACAAGGCTAGGTTTAAGAATCTCTCCCAGTTTTTTTTTTTGGGCATGCGAACTCAATTTTTGCAAATTGGCCGTGTGATTAGGCTCGTTTACTTGGCTCCTTGCTTTCTCCTATTGCCTCATATTTGAATTGTGAGCGAGACAAGGTTCTATTGGTTATTTAAGCTGCAAAATTTCTGTTTTTGGCCCGAAAATGCTTAGCATGGCAAACACTACACCTGCATAGATATCTAAGATTGTTTAATAGTATATTATTAGTTCAAATAAAAGTTCACTAGAACAAAACGGAATTGGAAGCCCTACAGTGCAGGGGTGGATTGCAGGGTTGTAGTGCGCAATATGAGTCATGTCTCCTGTCAAACGTGTCTTCAAGGATCTAGTTTTCAAATATTGTGTCTCCCGTCAAACGTGTTTTCAAGGATCCAGATTTCAAATATTATCCTACGTGTAAGCTATTAATCTTGTATGTAAAATATTCTGGACCAGTGATTGTATGATGGAGGGCTTACGTTGCGCAATAGAACCCTGTGGTGCAATTCCGCAATACAGATCCCCGTGTCCGAAGAAAACAAAGCTCGCTAATTTGTGCTATTATTGATATATTTGATTTTTTTTTCCCAGTGCTCATTTAAACCAAGAATGATCACAATGTTATCATAGCTAAAGCAATGGCATATTAGCCCGGTATCACGTCTTTCGAGGTGGATAGCATTGCTGAATGACAATCCTGTAGGAAGAAGAAGGTACCCTGCAAGGAAGTTCTGCTGTGCAAAAGCTCATTTACATGCGCCATAATCTAAGGTGTTGCGGGTTTTTTTCCTTTACATATGTCAAATAGTAGTATTAGCTTACTCTCCACCAATTAGTTGTAAATTTTCCTAGCTGCTAATTTCATCGTTTCTTGGGACGATATAATTCGTGAAATGTAATTTGATCAGGATTTCAGTTTCACTGAAATTTTATGGTAGGCGTAAAAGTTGCATGAATTGATGTTTGTAGGCTTGTTGACTTGATTGTTCCTTTAAATTTCACTTGCTATTCATAGTACTATGGGAATCAGTGGTATCTTATTTACACAGAAGAACCTTGAAATACAAGATCGTGATAGATAAGAGAACTAGTTTTTAGTTTTCCCAGAGGAGCCGCCGCCTATCGTGTAGGAGATGTAAACCCCGAGTGCCAAAATGACGAGAATAGCCGTACCCATATTTATCAGCAACTGCCTCTCTTCGTTCAGGTTTCCTCCCTTGGCAATGAGTTCCTTCATTGTCTGCTGATACCTGTGTGTAAAACCATCGCCGGAACCACCACCACCGGAAGTCATATCACCAGTGATTGGCCTCTGTTTCGTAACATCTGAAAAGTCGGGGATCTTTCCTTTCTGAACACGAGCAGTCCCTTCGATCTCTTCTTTTTCTTTCTTCACAATCTTCTCAGGGAAATTTTCAGGCTTAACCGATTCTTTACCTTTCTCAAGAGTTTCCTTTTCCTTCTGTACAGCCTTTTCCAGCGCCACACTCTCGGGTGTTTTTATTTCAGTAAGTTTCCCTTTCCCTTGGCTTATTTCTTTTGTTTCATTACTGTCTGGAATAATCTTTGCAGCGCTCGTCAATTTTCCTCGGCTCCTTTCTTCTGTTTCAGTAGTGTCTGGAATAATCTTTTCAGCAATCGTCAAGTCAACAACGCCCTTTCCATCCACTGGTGGTTTTGCCGAAGCTGCACTTGATACAGGTCTCGGTGGAGTTTCGCCTTTGCCCATTTGGGGTATGGATGGTTCACCTGCAATTTTCCGAGAGCTCGGTTCTTCTGTCATCCCCTTCCCATCGGTTTTTTTAGCCTCAGTGACGGTTGATATGGTCTTGGGAGGGAGTTGATCTCCAGGGCGCGGAGTTGGTTCTCGGTCGGGGGTTTTGGCTTCTTGTTTCTTAGGACCAACTTGAGCTAGCGCAGTAGTTTTGTTGGGCAATGTAATGGTAAGAATTCCACCCTCGAATTTGGCACGAATTCCGCTTATATTACACTCTTCTGGAACATAAAAATCCTCTTGGAATCGGCTCCATTTATTGCCACCAACCAGGCGCTCCCCGCGAACTCTGAGCGTATTCTTGCCTTCGATGGAAACCTTTATCTGTTCCTTGACGAAACCTAGTAAAAAAATCGAATCCAGAGACAAAAAGTATATATATAAAAAACTTGTTACAGAAATGAGAAAATGCAATACGCGTTCAAGGAGGAGTTAAAAGGCAGTACCGGGAAGATTAACAAGCAGAAGCTGATATTGTTCTTGTTGTTTCCAATCCGTCATGGGGGTAAATTCTTCGTACACGGGACGAACGCCACCGCCTGATCGGGACGGATGGCTCGGAGTGAATCCACCGGTTTTTTGCCTGGTTGCCATGTTCAAATGTTCTTGTTTTTGCTTCTAAACTTAATTTGTAATGTTTTAAACTTTTATAATGATAAAACAAAAAGGGGCACTTTGAGGTGTTTATATATACAGGCAAATGTAACCAGCCACCCCTGGTGTTGTTGAGGATTACAAGTTAGGCAAGTGGTTGGGTGTTTTTCTCAAGAGGGAAACTATTCCAAGTTGGTTTACCTTCTGGGTTTTGAGTTTTCCTCTTTGGAATTGCAATGCATGAGGGAGTTAGCTAGGTATATCTTGTTTGGAAGTCTAGAAGTTCTTTGTTTGGCATTCACTCTTTCCAACTCTTTCCAAAGCATATCAAGCAAAATGTTAGCAAAATCCATTCCCAGCTAAGTTAAATAACTTAGTCTGAAAGATTAGTCCGGTTGGTTGATAGGTTTCTTCTCACATAATTAATTGTCTAGGGACATGGGTTGTTGTTGTGCAGCCCTTGCAAAACAGGTGTTGTGCCCTATCCGAGTCGTCCGTTCTTCGGATGAGCAACTCAGATTTCACCTCGGCACCTTTGCGTGCAAGCAAGATGAAATCTGGGTTGTCCATCCGAGTAACAAATGACCCAGATGGTGTACAACACCTGTTGTGAATGGGTTGCATAGCAACAACCCCAAATCCATTGTCTAGGCTTCAATTCTTTGGGGTCAAGCTGCAAGAAAGTAATTTCTTACGAATCATCTAATCCTCTAAGCCTTTGATCGGACTTGAAATGGAATTAGTGGAGGTACATGTAAGTTGACTCGGACAACTTATAGTACCAAAACAATAATTAAAAATAACTTAACCTGCGTGTTTTACACCATCTTATATCATTTGTTAGTTCTATGGTTAGTTCTACGTTAGACAAAAGTACATGAAAAGATAAAAGAAAAAGACAGAATCAATATATATTGTCACACGTGCAGGAAATTTAACATGGTAGTCATTTTTAAACAAACAAAATATATTCCATCGAAATTCTAAGGACAGGTTTAATGATTTTTTGCAAATTAACTTGAGCTGATATTTTGTAAAAAAAAAGCGGGATTGTTGGTGCAATGCCTTTTTTTTTTGCTTTTCAAAATTTCCTGCATTTTCAACTAACTTCCAACGACTAATCTTTTCAAGGTCAAGTAACTTTTCTTTTAGGCTTTATTATCTTCGATGTTTAAGTATAATTGTTGGAAAATGGAAGATTTACTTTGCGGGTGCAGTAATTTATTGGTTCTGTGCAAAAATATTCTGTACATTTTGCATGTAACAATATACTGATTTTGTGCACAATGTATGTTTGTGTGCAGCAATCTATATTAGTTTTGTGTTACAATTGACTGTTTGCAAATATTTGTAATGAGTCTAGCTCTGTATCTCTTTCTCTCTCACGCCCCCTATTTTTTTCTGGAAATAAAGGGGGAGGGAAAATTGGTCGCTTGACTGATTACACGGCTCGAGGGCGTTCCGTTAACAAAAAATATTTTTTCCAAAAACAAGACAGGTTATTCTCTTATAATATATGTATCACGCAAAAAACCGTAAAAACCAATTTATTATTAACAACTACCTTAGTGGAACACCCCTTGGCATGCCATTTTTATTATATCATTTTTTAGTGAAAATGACGAGATTCAGTTGAAGCCACTTATGGCAACAAATATTTGTAACCATGGAGGCTGCCTTTCTTTGCCAAATGTTTTTAAATATTTTTTTTTTATAAATGGTTCAAAATATTTTCTATGACATAGAAATCCAAGTGTTTCATATCCACCGTTTGATTTGTTTTTTGTTACCCGGATATAATATCATGGGATTTGTATATCCCTTTGAGGAGGGATAAAATATATTGGCACCCTCCCCCAGTTTATGTTATATCCAACTTCACTTGCCAACTTACCCATAGCTCTCACTTTTTATTGCTGCCCCGAGAGAGAGAGAGAGAGAGAGAGAGAGGCAAGGCTGGTGGCAGGTGACCCCAACACTTTTCTCTTTTTTCTGTTTTTTAATTGGGTCAAAAGGGGTATTTTACATAATTTTTACATTATCTAACATCTCATATCCCCTTCTATAACAACAAAACAAAACCAAAATCTTTTTTTTAAAATTTATCTCCCCTTGTAAAATAATACCCCTCCATCCATATACCCTCTATATCCCTCTCTTATTATATCCTCTTTCTCCCTCATATACATATCTCTCAAACAAACAAGGTGTTAGTGTCTCTTTGTTAGCCAGATATGTTTTAGAACGGGGAGTACGATATAGGAGATGGATAAATGAGTGGATATGGTTGGAGATGTATTATGTTAGAAGGAGAGATTAAAAAATTTTTGGTTTTAGTTTTGGTTTTGTTATTGTATGAAGGGGATATGAGGGGTTGCATAGTGTACATCCTTGTGAAATTTCTATTTTGTCCAAAATAAACAAATAAAAAAATAAAAAAGGGGTGGGGTGGAAGTGGGGCCAAGGAATTAAATGGTGAAAAAGAGGGTGGATATAATTTGGATTGGGGACAGGGTGTCCAAAATATATCCCCTCCAGAGGGATATAAGAATTGAAATTATATTTCGGCGCTAAAATTTAAACAAACGCCAGATATACACAACCTGAGTATGTATATTCGACTTTTCCTCATATCCTCTCTTGCGGGGGCGTTTGGCTGGTGGATTTAATTTTGGGTAGATTTGTAATAAGAGCAGATTTGAGAGTGGATTTATAAGGAGGGTGAGCCTACCTCCTAAGAAGAGTGGATTTGTATAAGGAGGGTGAGCCTACCTCCTAAGAAGAGTGGATTTGTAATGAGATGTTTGGATAATTTTTTGAGGAGGAGGATTTGGAGGGTGTATAAGAGGGCAAATGACCGAATTGCCCTAAGTTTGTTAATTTCATTATAACTAGAATAAATACATATTAATTAGAATAAATACAAAATAAATACATAAATATATTTATTCTATATTAGATGTTAAAAAATATAAAAAAGAAAAAAGAAAAAAACACTAAGATGGAAATAATATTTTAAAAATAAGAAAACAACCCTAGGCTAACAAACTTACATGATTCAAGTAAAAAAATCTCGCATCAATGAAAAAAAAAAAGTATAATACACAGATCAAAGTTGAAATTTCTTTACATAAGATGACCAAAAATAGATCGGTCAAGTAGAAATAGGCATGGAAGCAACCTTTTTTTTGGTTGTGAGTTAAATCACAACCCATTATTATTATTAGAAAATCAATCCTAGTTTGTTTACGAACGAGCCGAGCTCGAACTCGAGTTTTCAACTCATTTAGTAGACGAGTAAAACTCAAACACAACAAAACTTAGCTCGACTCGTTCACACCCGTAGCCACAGTCCAATATCACAGAAATTAAAACAAAATCCAAAAGTAAAACCCAGGATTTCACCTCAATAGTAAAAAAAAAAATCACAAAAAGGGAGAGAATTAGCACATACAGCAACCACAAACAAAAAAAAAAGAAAAAAAATTGTGTTTGTGACTCTCTCTCTCTCTCTCTCTCTCTCTCTCTCTGTGGGTGTGTGTCGAGAGAGAGAAATTGAACCCTCAAAGATGAACATCACGGGGTCCGGGGGAGCGATTGCAGAACTAAATAAAGATTAGGGCCAAATTAGTTAGAAAGAGAGAAAGAGGAAAGACCGAGAACAACAACAACAATAGAGAGGAGGATTCAGATTGAAAACTACATATTTGTGGGAAATCACGATGATTGTTTCCCCCCATTCATCAGATTTTCGTCTCCACACGTTACCCTTATTGCCGCCGCTGTTGCTTCAATCTTCCCTCTGGTTTCTCCTCTCGATGATGCTCTCTCTCTCTTTGGGAGTTCTACCATTCGGCTCCCCCCGCAACAACTGGATCGATCTGCTCATCTTTGCAAAAAAAAAGTGTGGATTTGGAGGGGCAAATTGGTACCAAAGTCGCCTGGATTAACTAACGACAGGGGTCAAGCCGTCGTTCACAAATCCACCCGCGGGTGGATATGTAAGATGAACAGTAATTTAATTCAAGGGAGAAGATGAGTTGCCAAAGAGTAGATTAGGAGTGGGACTAGTGTCACGCCCTCATTTTTTTTTTTTTCAAAACATTGATAAAAGAATCTCAAACAATAAGTAAGTTAAAAGATAAAGATTTCCATAATTAGAGTACGACCTTAACCCAACGGCTATCAAATGTTTGGGCACCCTTGCCCCAAAGGTGTAATCAAATAATAAAGTTTGGGCAGCCTTGCCCCAAAGGTGTAATCAAGATAACATCCCATAAGTTATTACAAATCTATAGTCAAAAGATAAGAAAGAATTAGAGTTACAATATCATCTTCCCAAAAGAAATGTTTGATGTAAAAAGATGAATAAAATAACTCCATGCCGGTATGCTCTTCGTCTATGTCATGCACTCCACACTATGCACGGTCAAGCTGAGTACCTGAAAATGATAGGGTGAGCACACTTGCTCGTAGGAGAACTAATCTACTAGCGCTAGACATATGAATATGATGCATGTACATGAGAGCTAGACATGTCAAACGAGGGCTCATGTATGGATTCACGAGGCTAAGGCATGGAAGAGAACTTAGGAAATTTCGACGTACTCAAGTAGTTCCAAGGATCCACCCAACACCCAAGCTCATCACCCAAGTCAAAATTAAGTTTGTATAACAAGTTAAAATTTAAATGTTAGGGATAGACTAAGACTTTGTTTCCTCGTTTCTTTTGTTGAAGAAAATCATCAAGTTTATAAAGTGCTAGGGATTTAATCCCTCGGCCGGGTTCCATAGGCCCCGCGGTGCCTCTTAGGGTTCAGAGGGCCCCGCGTGCCTGCCTCGGCTTAGGGTTCCATAGGCCCTGCGAGCCTTTATCAAATACTTTTTATCCAACGAGGGTATCGATTTAATAATATCTCATCATTCCCCAAACATTTCATCAAAACTTCTATAAGTAGTCCGTCTTTCAAAACTTCACTTCATTTTCCGTGATCTTTCATTAAAATTAGATTTACCCACACACACACATCCAACTTTCAAAAAAAACCATTAACTTTCATGGAATGTAAAACGACTCATTTGCTTATAAAACCAAAGTTCTCGGGTTAAATACGCCCGAAAAGTGGTGCCAAAAGCGGTTTTATCAAAGTACAAGCGATCGGGATCAAACGGACATCAAAAGGGTGACCGAGACTACCTAAAAAAGCAAAAGGCCGCTGAATTTTACAGAGGCAAAAAAGATGAACGGTATTATGAAAGCAGATTTTCACCTTAAGGGTGTGGAATTTCAACCCAATCACACTAAGGATAGCAAATGCTCAAATTGGAAGTGCAAGGCAACAATTGGACATGGAGGGAAGTCAATTTCACCCCCAATTTCATCAAATGATAAGCCAAAGAGTAGATCAAGAAATCAAGTGAGAAACCCACCCCAATTTGGGGGAAAACATGAAATCCAATGAAATAGAAGCTAAAATCCAAGTATGTGCAATAAATCACCAACATATAACTAGAGAGAGTAGAAAATTGTTTCCCCTACCTCAAGGATTTGCTTGAAAAATGTGGGTGAATGAAGCCCTAAGCTTGGATTTCCCACAAACCCAAATTGGTGCTCCCGGTGTGATTCCAAGGGTGACGAACTCCCCACGGTAAGTAAGGCGTGAAAATGGCCTTGGTTCTTGAAGAGGTTGAGTGAGGAGGGCAAGGTTTGAGCTTTGAGTGAGTAAAAATGGAGGAGAAGAGAGAGAGAGAGTAGCCCGATCGGTGGAGGAGAGAGGAGGAATGAGATATTTTGTTTTCTTTCAAATTTGCCCCACACTACTTATTATAATTCCATTATTACACTACACCCCTAAACGCCACTTCACAGATATAAGATGCTGAATATTAATACTTATTTTCATAAACCAAACTTAAGTAATTTATTTATGAAAATAAGGAAGTACCCCCCATTTGGAAACAATGACATTTCTAAAATTTTAAAATTTTAATCACATCAAAATCTCATCCCCCACTTTTTAGTATTAAAACCGAAAAATCCAAGCAGATTTTTCTCCTAACAAAATAAAGGAAAAATGACTTTTGTTTTTACTCAAAAATAACTTCCAATTATACCATTGTGATTAGAAAAATCCAAGGAACAATTACCGCCATTTTTTATCGGCCAAATCGAAACTTCTCCAAAAATTGATTTTTCATGCAAATTCTTACAACTAGGAGTTCTAATAGGGGCGCCTCACAAATCACCCCTCTTCTCCGCCAGCCAAACAGACTCTTATATTCCTTTTACCAAACAGGGCATTGGTATGGATTCAAATTGGATTTGCAAATTCCTTCAATTCAATCACTGATATAACTGCATTTATATTTTTCCTCACTGTTCAAATGCTATAATGCATGTAGGAGAGCAATTGAGTGCCATTACAATTTTTTTTTTTGTTGCGTAACATTAAACACAAGATATCCAAGATCTATTTTTACAGAATCACCAAAGTAAAGCTCAAGACATTGCAAGGGGGCAAAAAAACACTAAACCTCGAGACATCAATACTCTCAACTCTTTTGAGCCGGTCTATACGAGGCTAATCGATTAATCAATTTCAAGATTGATCGAGGTTCGCGTAGGCTGGTTCTAAACATGCCGAGGTGCGGTGGCAGCACATTGGTCGGCAGTAATTTTCTGAAAGAAATCACGTGGGGCCCAGAAAAATGTGTAACTCAAAGAGCTGAGGAAAAAACATTCGTCGAGATCGCAGCACTTTCCTTCCCAAACCCAATCGGATCGCCATCGGTGACTTTTGGTTGATTCCGATTTGTTCGCTAACAAGTTTCTTCTTTCAATGGCCGGAAAATGGTTACCGGCGGCCGAACTCACTGGTAGTGGCCGGCCGGTGCTTCATCAAGGCGAGGTGGAGTGCTCCCTCCTCTCCTCCGTCGACCTGGAGTGCGAAGACAACCCTAGCAGCAGTTTCCCTCTCCTCAAATCCGGATTACTCATCGTCACCACTCACCGCGTTCTATGGATCCCTCCAGAAGTCACGACCGCGCACGCCATCCCCCTCGCCGCCGTTTCCCACGTCTTCACCTCCTCATCGTCTTCTAAGATTAAGAAGAAGTCGATAAAGACCATGTTTTCCAGCCCTAGGGTTCGGTTCCAGGCAAGTACGGACCGAGTGGCGGATGATCCCAAGTTTAAAATTTTTCGTAGTAGTGTCTTCTTTGAAGATTGGAAAACTAGATAGATTCGCTCATCTACGATTTTCTTTGAAAACTTGACGCTTGTCTGTCCAATTTCAATTATAAATGCATTTTACGTAGTTTTTGATTCCAACTTTTACGCATTGACAGCACACTGTTCTATGTGTTGTAGTGGAACACTGTGTAGTAGAACACTATGCGTTTATGGTTTTAGATTCTGAATTTTCTCCGTAATTTTAGTAGTCTTTAAGTAAAAAATTGTAATATTATATAGATTCACTCATCCAACGTTTTCTTTGAAAAACCTAGCACCCGTCAAGTTCCATTATAAATGCATTTTACATAATGAAAGAACGTCGATGTAATTTTAGATTCTAACTTTTATATATGATAGATCACTAGGTTTTGTATTTTGCTTTTGAAATAGATATGGATGCACAATATGCATTTGTGTTATTATACACTATCCTATTTTTATTAAACGATTGGATGTATGGGTTGATCAAAAAGTATATACGTAACTTTTTTTTAATCTTGTTTATGTAATTTGTGATGGCATAATTGATATTGTTTCATATGTTACAAATTTTCTGTGTAACGTTATTCGGTCCAGTACTCAAATCTTGGGGTCTGTCCCTGGTTCCAGGTCTCAGTTACATCGGAAGGAAGAGTGGACGAGAGAGGAACGGGATCTATGGTGATCACGCTCGTCTTGAGAGGTAAGAACTCCGATTCAGATTCCCTTTTGGGTAAACTTTTGGAGGCGTGGAGAGGGAGAGCTTGGGAGAGTGGTTCTGGTGGGTCCGGTTTGGGGAAATTTGATGGTGGGTCAAGTTCTGGAGGATTGAGAATGCCGGTTGTTGGAGTTGCTGGGATACTGAGGAAGGAACAGGAGATGTGGGAGAGTACTGATAAGAGCTTGCAAGATGCTTTTCAGGACTTGAATGCTCTCATGGTATGCATTTAGTTCCACAAACAAATTTCTTTTATTTTTTGTTTTCTTTTTTCTTTTCAAAATAAATTGCACGTGTATAATCCATTCTGCAGTCACGTACAAAAAAATTCAGTGTTTTGCGATTTTATATAATTCAACTGATTTTTTTCGAAAAATTTGCAATTTTAGTCTTCAATTTTCGATATTTTAGGTTCTAGACTTCCATATTAAGAGTACCTTAACTACTTGATAGCGTACAGGCAGTATATGAACCACAAGAGTGGCCTATTGTTCCTCTGTTTTTTTGTTGGTTAGTTGATTGTGCAGGGCTTGTTGTACATCCGCAGCTGTAGTATCCCTACTGTTTATCCTATTTAGTTGCATGACCAGAGTGCCTGTAGTGTTTTCAAATCACCAATATATATTGAAAACATGTTTACCCTCGCATTGGCCTTGGAAAATATGTTTTAAACACATTGAGCGGTTCGGATTGTCGAAATTTGGTCTGGAAAATAAAAAAAGGGGTGGTCCTCACGGAGGAGATCCGTGAGGGAGTCCTTAATAGAACATCTTCCTAGATATATATATCGTGTTTCGTTATTTTTCATATTATGAATCACATCGGGAGAAGTATTGTTTATCGTAAGACATGTCGCCAAAAGCTAACATATGGCTAAAAGTTATACCTAATTACGGTCTAAAAATTTGCTGTATATATGAAGAATAAGTATGCAAAATAGGTTTTCCGGATGAAAGATTCCAAGTCTCCCAAGCAGGGTCTATAACATTGAGGTTTTCTGGTGCTTTGGTCAAGGGAAGCATAGAAGAGCCCTAAGGTGATTCATGTGATACATGATCAAAATATGTTCTTTCTTCTATTTGAGCTCTAACATATTGAGTTTTGGTTTTCTTTAAAGGGTTTGAATGTCGCCATAATCAGTTCAAACTATTTAGAATTCATTTGGTGTTCCACTTCTTAAAATATGTATGACTTCTTTCTTCCAATAAGTAATCATATGATACATATCGAATCGGGATTCGAGAATGTTTTGTATGACACGTCATCCTATCGTTGTATTTCTATATGAAAAGGATACGGAGTGGCATATGTATAGTTTTTGGAAAGAGATGATCAGAATCGTAGGACACTTATCCCGTCTGGTAGGTTTTTAACAACTATGCTTGTTAGTGTCTGACAACCTGCTCACATATGAGAGAATTGTGTGTGTTTGAGAGAGAATCTTAGACAACTAATCAGTACATGGAAGGAAGTTGTCAGCAATTGACTAGTTGTCCCACATTTCCTTGCATACTTTGTCGGATGCATTTATAAGCTATAGGAATGTACCCTGTAATACAATTCGGTTATATACTTCATATTTTGTACCAAATACTGTAGAATACAAACAAGGTTTAAATGCTAATACTGAAGGCGTGGCACTTAAAACTTTCCTCGGCCTGCCCCTTAGGATTCTCCAATTTTGAATCCCAAACCAGACTCTGAAAAATGGAAACCAGCCGTCTTAGTCTGTGCGCACGTCGGGGTGGGTGGGCAGGGTCTGCAAGAGTGGGTCAAGCTTTCCATCTGTACTCTCAAGTAAAGATACTGTGTTTTATTTTAATTGAAGTAAAGATACGTTCAAACATGGGCCAATTACCTTAGCAATCTTAGGGAGTTCCCCTATCACAGTGTCTTGATTTTTTTTTTCCCCTTGCAATGCCAGTGTATAATGGATTTAGTCCACCTTGTTGAATATAGGCATTGGTTATGATTTATCCTCCTTGTTGATCGAATTGCCAATTTAAGGGCCCAGCTTAGGTCAGAAGTTTCTGTCATGTTCCTTGGTGACTATCTTTAAACTCTGAAAATTCTTGGGTTTCTACAGAGCAAGGCCAAAGAGATGGTTATGCTAGCAGAGAAGATGAGGCTAAAACTTTTATCAGGTTCAAATAATCAAGGCAGTGTAGCAAATGATGAGGACGAGATGGGCTCTAAAGAAGAGATGCAAGATTGGTTACTGAGTGTTGGTATTGCATCCCCAGTTACAAAAGAGTCTGCTGGTGCTTTATATCACCAGCAGTTGTCGCGTCAGGTACACTTCTGTCTTCTGACTCTTCTTAAATAGTTTATTTTTCTGAAATTCTCTTATTGTCTTATTAATTATCTGTAAACATGCAAACTGATTTCTCCACATTGCCTTGATCTTGGGTTTGATATGACACTGAGTTGAAAAACTTATAAAAATGGTTTAAATGCTATAATCTATGTTTACTGTTCTATTTCTATCTTCAAGTCATTAAATTTGGGAAGGTTGCAAGAGGGCACCATACATGTACACCAGCAAATCAAAAGAAAATAAATTCCCACATCCACTCAAGTCTCCAAGAAGGCCATCAATGAAAAATAAATATCGTAAATAAGTGCCCTATTCATGGCAATTATCAGAATGCCAATGCTCAAGTACCTTCCACCAGTGTATTCCATAGACCTATCAATAATACTACCATAACAATGGTGCTAACAGGGTTCTTTACCTCTCTTCCGCTGTCTACCTGAGCTTCTCACACACTGAGCAGCCTTTTCATCTAAAATTTGCCTCTTTTTTGCCCTAGTGTCTATCATTAAAGCATCATTCTTGAACCTTGCCAGTTAATCAAGTAAATTCTCAAGTTTTCTATCCCTTTTCATATTCCAGTGACACTTCAATTCCATCCCCAGTTTTGTAAGAATACTGACTCCTGGAACATTATCCTGTGTTGGTTGGTGAGTAATGCTTATTTCCCTTTGTTCCACTAGCTCCTTTCCTGCTCTTCTTATATCTCAAGCACCAAGGGCATTCTCTTTCACTCCCTCCCACTTTTTCTTGCCCTGGTGTCACACAACAGCTCTGACAACGTGTGTGGTGCTAGACAAACTCCATTGCCAGCCAGCTGAACTAAATCCACAAGTGTTTGCAATTCAAGCAAACAAAGACCAAGTAAGTAACTGAGTTACTAGGTTGAATCTTAAACGATATCCATCGTTAGCGGCAACAAGCACTAGATTTGGAGAAAAGAACTCATTCTCATTGATCAACATCAACTCAAGTATTGCATCCTGAAAAACTAGTTACAAAGGAGAGGACGGCTACAAAGTTAGTAGAGCTTAAGGACGAGTTCATACCTCACCCTCTTGTTATATAGACAAAATGAACTTTCCCCCATATGGCAGGTGGAAACATGTGGTACAGCGAAGGGATGTACATGAAACTATACGTACTAAAAGTGTAATAAAAGACTATTTACAATACTTGTACAAGACTTAAAAAGGAAAATTACATCTTTGGACCCTTAAACAAAATTACACGAGTGACCCTCCTACATGTTCCTTGAAGTTGCTTTTTTGATAATCTAACCAAATCCAAACGGTACCTGGTACCGGCCGATACTGTACCAGTAGAAAAACTGGTACCCAAGCTGGTATGGGATTCAAAACCTTGAGTTTGCTAGAAAAATCAGAACACTAAACACATCTCTCAATGTACTTCATTAAGATCGATTTGATTTTCATGTTGAATCTGCCTATTTCAACTCCCTATTACAATCTAGATCTGGTACCTTATCTTGTGCCATCCCCAAATCGCTTTCAGATCATATTTCAAAAACCCCATCACCTGTCTCCACTTCGACAAGGGAGGTACGGAAACCCTTGGTGTTAGATGGCTTGATATACATAGTTGGGCCCATTTCCTAATAGCTTCAGCTTTTTGGGGAATTGGTAACTTAACATGGTATCAGAGCTCTGGTCGCGAGGGATCTTGGGTTTAAGTCTCTCTTTCTGTATTTGTTCCCATCATGCACTTGGATATGCAAATTTTCAGAGAGGGAATGAAACAGAATACGAAGGGGAAGGACCATGAATCATGCTTCCTCTTTGCGTAATGTGGATGATTTGGCGAGAGATAAATCAGAGATGTTTTGAACGAGTAGAAAAACCTTTATTGAGAATCAAAAGTTTTTTGGTGAATAGCTTGTATAGTTGGGACAAGGGAGATTGTTATCCTTCTCTTGACCAATTTTTTGACTGGTTTGATCTTTTATTTTCTCAAGATGGTATATAGGGCCTTTTTGTCGGTGGCCTTTCTTTTTTATATGGGTAGCATCCATTAATGCTCTCTTTAATATAATTGTTTACTTATCAAAAAAAAATTATGAGTTAGAGTCATAATGCAGGGCTCTATATTCGCTGCTTTCAGCTGCATTTTTATAATTGTCTTCGGAATTAGTTTCCATATAGTTTGCATGTAGCTTCCACAGTGTTTCTTGTCAGTTTCAATTTATTTTGTGTTAAGTTTCATTTTGGTTCCTTCACAGTGAAAACATTTGACGAACTTTTCTCATACATTAGCAAGGAAGTTTATTCCTTGATCAATGCTATACAAGCCTAATAATAAGACCTATTTTCTAAGCCAACACCACACGTGGTAAGATCACATGAATCCATAAACTTTCACTCTAATTTCTTACCCTAATTTTTGGGTCTATGAATCATTTTTCTTATTTCTTTGCTCTGAAGTCGGAATGGGAACTGTTTTTGGTGTTATCCAAACTACTTGGGAATAGGTATTCCTTTTTTCCCTCCGTTTTTATTGTGACAATTTTCTTCTGGTCCTTAGTTGGCAGATTTTGTCAAAATCCCATTGGAGAGATCTGGAGGAATGATTAATCTAATTGATGTTTATTGTGTCTTCAATCGTGCACGTGGTACAGGTCTGTAATAATTGTCTTATCTCTCGTCATTATGGTTTCGATTTGGAAGTCCTTCATTTCATTTGTGGTGCCCTATGGTGCAGAACTGATCTCACCCGAGGATTTATTGCAAGCGTGTTCTCTTTGGCAGAATGTTGATGTGTAAGTGTTGCTTGTTGCTTATATCTTTAATTTGTTCATGTATGGGGCGTGTCTTTAAGGAGAAACTGGGATTGTGATTGCAATATTATCAAATATTGCTATCATTTGGCTAATGCATTTTCTTAATCATAAGCTCAGGCCTCAAACTATGTAAGTTGTTTATTATATTCCATTCTGCTGAACAGTCCAGTAATGCTCCGGTTGTTTGATAGTGGTGTCATGGTCATCCAAAACAAGTCATACAATGATGAGCAGGTAATCAATTTTACCCACACCTAAGTTCTATTTTTATCATGGAATATGCTGTTTGTATTTTTAGTACACCTCGTATACTTTCTATGTTTTGTTTGTGTGAGTGGGTTTGCAGACTCATGACTGAAGATGTGGTCGGTTGCATAATTTTTTTACTCTAGTTGTTTAAATGTGGCAAGTAGTCTCTTCACATTAACAATAAATGAAATAGAAATTTATAGGGATGACTACCCAACTATTTGTTACTTGCCAATGGTGTGAGGTTCATACCTATGTCACGAAAATGAGCACCGGGAGCAAAAACAAGCTTGCCAGAGCTTTTTATGCATTTATGGGAACTGTATGTGCCTTTTATTTTCTTGTTATTTTTCCATGAACTATAATGCATAAACTGTATTCTATTAAAGGCTTTCCTCATCAAGGTTTACAAGAGTGTAGTATTGACGTTTTGTTCAGGTCACCCATCCAAGCATTTTCAAAATAAAAAATAAAAAATCAGAGTGCACTGTGATCAGCCATGGCTTATTCTGTTAGCTGTTGTAAGTTTGTTGCTAACGTGGTAGGAGACTATTTGCTGATCTCTATTTGTGAGTTTGACACAAGTCCATACTATTCACATTGGAGGTTGAGGATTCAAATCTAAACTTGTGCCACCCTTTGCGGGTGCTCAACCCATGCAACCTGTAGCACCTTCCCGAAGCCCTTGGGAGTATGTCCAATGATATAAATTGTCTTTTGATGATTACATTTTAGAAGTCATCAGTAAATAATAATAAAAAAATGGAATGGGAAATATAGATTTTTTTGTGGTAGATGGCAACATCAGGGAAAAAGCACACTTTTGCATATCCCTTTGGGCAGTGAGATGCAACCTGTTCATTATTCAAATGCTGAACCTGTCCTTGAGGTCAGCTTCATGGCAAGGTTTACCGTCCATGAATCAGTCCGCCAAGCTTTGATTTGATGTTGACTAGTGGAATGGTATAAGTTATTGGTGGCGGCAAATACTCCCTCTGTCCCAGTTTATTGGTCCCTCTAAGGAATTCCAACTTATTAGTGGAACATCATCATTACACTTGCCATATTTTTTATTTCCTCTTTTTTACCCTTCAAACCATCATCATTGCATATACTTACTTTCGAAAATTAAGGGTAAAAGAGTAAACTTATAATTTTTGGCCAATTACTCTTCTATTGGGACAATATTTTTAGGACAATAAAAAGTGATATTTGGGAACAAAAAATGGGGACGGAGGGAATATTATATTTATAAGGGCTGTCTTTATTTTTAATTTTTTTTTGCTGTGTCTTTTTATTATCTGCACATGTTAAAGTTTTACATTGAAGAGCTGGTGTAGATTACACTACAATAATCACGTTGCTCTGATAATAATTATAGGTTTTGTCAAGAATTAAGTCGCTTGCATTGAAGCCTGAAGCCCTCCGGAGTGGGATCAGCGCTAGTGATGCTGCTATTATGCTGGGGATTGCTCCAGCTATGGCTAAGGAACATCTGCTAACTGCTGAGAGCAAGGGTATGTTTTTGCGACCTTTTCTGAGTCCTTTTATTTGTTGTAGAATGTTACTGACATATTGACAATTTTACCATGAAAAATATTATTGCAGGTCTTCTGTGCAGAGATGTAAGCCCCGATGGCTTTCGGTTTTATGTCAATCTGTTTCAAGACATCAATCTAGATGATGTGTACCTGTAAGCGGAAATCCATTGTGATGACTTCTTGCCCCATGTTATTATTCCTTTTGCGCCCTTCATGTTCGTCAACTAGACATGCTCTTGCTATTCCCCAAAACCTCTGACAAACATCCCCTTAATTTATCCATGCATCAGTTTTTCCCGGGTCCAGGCTTAATCTGAATCTTTCGCATAGTGGAACATGAAACTGCTCCTCTTTTCTCTTATTGATGAAGCAGTAGTGCATTGAATTTTCCCACTTCACGTTGTGTGCTGGCCTATACCATACCAAAATTGACATTTCTTCGTAGTTCCTAGGCATACTTTGTTTAATGGTAGGCGAACCATCTGCATACTACTGTCTATTTTGAAGTTTGTCTACATTCCAGTATTGATATCTGTTATTTTGGATGATCAAAATATGGTGGGATGGGGCGATAACGTGATAGTGCTTGGCAATCCGACCATAGGAGCCTTCTTGTTGGGGAATCAGGCAAGAGGGGCCTATAGAGTAGGGGTGCACATGGGCTGGTTCGACTTGGTTACAGTTACGCAGAAATCAAAGGACCCAACTGTTACAGTTCCAAGAAATTGAAATCTGTGTCTGGACTAGAAGTCCTACGAATCGAACCAAATCAATATGCAGACTTACAGTTCGATTCACGGTTAATCCATGGTTCCAATTTTTCAATGTATGTGACAAATACAATAAGAAAAGAAGGAAGAAAAAATAGAATTGATAGGGATGTTTGGATCGATTATCACAATTATACACATGCACATCTTCATTGTTTTTTCGTATAGTTAACCTTCCATATGAAAATTCTAATTAGTTGTTATAAACCAACTACTTGCGAAATCAACAGTAGGAAATCATATGATATGGAAACACAGTAATTAACTTGAGCACGCGCGCGCGCGCGCACACACACATATATGGGGCCGGTTCAAGGGACACATAAGAAAACACAAAAAACACAATTTGTTTCGGGGCCCACAATAATAATCTGAACCGTTCAACTTGTTTAAAACATGTTTTTAATGATACTTGTAAAAAATCAACTCATTTGAATGACGGTAAGTGCTCGATCCAATTTTTTTTGAGAATACCAGTTCCTGTCAAGTTTTTTGAATAACTGTTTGGATCTAGCACTTATCAACATTGGATTGAGCTGAATTTTGGCAAGATATCTTATTTTATCCATTTAAACACAGTGAGCGGTTTAGATCATTACAATATAACCCGGAACAAAAGTCTGTTTTTTTTTTTTTGTGTTTTCATATGTATGTATATATATATATATATATATATATATATATATATATATATATATATATATATATATATATATATATATGTTTATGCCAACAGTGTTTTAACTTATGCAATACCCATGATTGGTTTCGTCAATTCAGACTCTACGATTGTAAGCAAAGTCACGTAGTGTAATCAACAACTTAATAAGAAATGAGAAACAACACTAACACTTAATAACATATATACATATCCCTGAATATACATATACACATGTTAATAAAAATAATAGTTTATAGAATTATAGAAATGTCTACTTATATACATGGATATTATATTTGTAGTTACTTGTTTCACCAAAAGTAAAATTGCTGCCATCATTTTAGTCTGCTATTGATCAATGAACATGGCTAGTTAGATGGCTAGCTAAAATCATCACCCTTTTTTGGTAGCGGTAGAATTGTAGGCAATTGAATGATCCATGAGGACAATTGAGATTCTTCGGACCATCTTTCCTAGTATCATCCTGATGTTCATTGCTATACCATCCTTTGCTCTTTCATACTCAATGGACAAGGTAGTAGTAGATCCAGCCATTACTACAAAAGCTATTGGACATTTATTGTATTGGGCTTGTGAGAATTTGGACTATAACAGTTGTCAGTTCCGATGAACAGTCACTTTTGACGGTTATGCAATTCCCGAGAATTTGGTCAATTACGTTTCTTAGAAGTGGACAATAGAGTCATTGTACCAGCCAAAAGTCATCTGTGTATTGTAACGTGTGCTAATGTACTTCATAGTTGGGTTGTACCTTCCTCAGGTGTCAAATGTGATGATGTACCTGGTCGTTTAAATCTGACCTCTATTTCGGTACAACGAGGAGTTTACTATGGTCCGTGCAGTGGGATTTGTGGAAGTAATCATGCCTTTCCACGTGCGCCCATAAACATAGGCTGTCTGGTGAGCCCACTTTGGCTTGGCCACACCACCTAGGGTGCGAGCCGCCCGAGAAGCAAGCTATTACAGCGAGTGGCTGGAGCTGTAGGGAGCCAAGGAGCAATGCAGTGGATAAGATAGAAGGGCGGGCCAAGCTCCCGTTGGAGTAGAGAAGACTGTTAGAATAACGAACTTGAAATGCGGAGCCCAAGCGGCCGGTGGGCGAGTGTTTAGGGGCCAATAGCGCCATAGTTGATGGCATTCCTCTTTGCGGTTGGCACTCGAGGAACCATGGGACAACTCTATACATAGGAAACAAGCCTTAGGGATGACACGCATGCACAAGGACCTCAATTCTCATTAGGAGGTCGAACCAAGGACCTATGGAAATGATCAATAAAAGAGTTGAAAGTAAAAGCGAAGAAGACTTACTTATTAAGACTTGCTTTTATTCTTCGGAAAAAGAATAAAATGGGAGTAAAGGAAAGAGAAAGAGGAAGAGAAAGCAAGAGAAGTGTTGGACAATCTGCCTAAGGCTTGGTAGGATACAACTTTATATAGGAAAACCTATGCTACTGTTACGGACTTCAAGTTTTTTGTTACAAGTCCGGATACCATGTGTCCTAGATACTGTAGAGTCGTACAAGGCATCTTCATTTTACCAAGATCTTGCCCTAAATCATACTGTTGGCGAATCTTTATTCTAATATTTGACATAAAGCAAAGTAAAAGAATCTCATTTTCTCTATGTCTTCTCTGGCATAATTGCAAAGCTTCAATTATTCAGCTTTTCTTGGCTTTTGGTTTTTGCAGTTTTTCCATCTCGATTGTGATCATGGAATCCCACAAATCAATACCGTCCGGTTCAATGTCACTAGCAATCTTTCGGATTCTTTTTGGTGGAAAATGAAGAAATTCCCCATTCACGCGGATGCATGACTTTCACAATATAGCACTTTGAATTTGTCTTGGGGCTAATAGTATCCTTCTCATTCACTGTGATAAATATGAGAAAACTGATGACGTTTCTGCTAGGATTGTGTTAATTTCTTGGAGGGTTGGAAACCTAAAACCAATTGGCAATAGGTGGAGTAGCCTCTAGAATTTATTAATCAAGCTTGGGTGGTCTAGATGGGCGATGTGGGATAATCTAACACTCCCCCTAATGTGCAGCCCGGATGCATGTGGAGGTACGAGTTGAGGAGACTAGGAGATTTGACTCGGGCAAAGGAGACTCGACCACGTGAGATGAGGCCATCCAACACCTAGCTCTGATACCATGTTAATTTCTTGGAGGGTTCCAACCTATAACCAATTGACAATAGGTGGAATAACCCCTAGAATTTATTAACTTAAGCATGGGTGGCCTAGATAGGCGATATGGGATAATCTAACAAATTGTGTCATATATATGATGAGGTGATAGAGTAATCACGGCTTATGCCTCACATATATAATGAGGTTTTACCTCCTAAAAAGTATACAGCTGATTTTGAAGACACCTATCTTTTAGGTACAAGCATCTTGTTGCCATTGGAGATCACTAGGCGATTTGGTAATCACTACTCCTGCTCTATTCTAAAGCCTATTTTGCACTCTTCGGTTGGATTGGGTCGGAGAATCAATTCCGAATGTTGGATTGAACTGTTTTTTCAAGTGTGCATATGGTTATCACTTGAAGCAGTCAAGGATTGAACTGTTTTTTCAAAGTATTGAGTAGGAAGCAGGAATTAATCCTTCCTGAATACAGTTTATATCAGCACCATTGTCAACAAGTGCAATAGCATTATGGATGGTCTATTCTTGGCTTATGACTAGATTAACTTGAATATACCGTTTCTAATGGGTAATTCTGCTTGAACTATTTAAATTAGATGCTGACTCTTGGAAACCAATTTACTTTTTTTGGTTCAATTGCAAAGATTTTACCAAAATCCCTTTCGAAACCATTTTCAATATGGTATGATTATCATCCGAAGCTAAATGATATCTGCAGTAAATCCACCTTGAGACCCATTGGTATTTTACCGAATTCCGTATTGCTTGGATTTGGAGATGGGACTTCTTATTTGCCAATGATCATCTCTGAATACTAGAAATTCAGTTAGTATTTTTTGTCTCTGTCCTCGTTTCTGGGCGTTGCAGGGAACATAAAATGCAAAGGCCACAGTAGCGGTTTCTTAAGACATGCATAAAAGAAAAAAGACGAGGCTGCAAATGCAATGGCACGTCTTGTGCTTGTCACCAGGCAATGTTGGGACTAATTGGCACGACATGTGCATGTCTCCGGGCTAGGAACGACAAGTGCTTGTCCACCGGGGTAGGCAAGGCATGGAACCATGTCGAAGTGGCGGTCACGTTTTGATATTGAAACCACCCAAAAATAAATTAATATAACTGTAATAAAATATGTATCTGCCTAAAAAGACCAGGTACAAAGTTCTAGTATCTGGGCTTCAATCAGAAGGTCTAGTTGAATTTATTCAACAAATGAGGTCAATGGTCCAAAATCTTTATCCAAATTCGTCAGAAGCTGGGTAGGATGTTAAATTAATTTGAGGATTAGCTCTTCAAGGAACAAATTGGTCAAAATTGGATGCGAAGAGTGATGTCTCTATTGCGTCACTTCCACTAGAAATAGAACCAATCCAGCCATACTCAGTTTTGCATGCCTGGCTAGAGAATTATAGAATCCAGAAGATATCACCAGTGTCATTGAACTAGATGATATTGATTTGTGTGATTCTATGATGACAATCAAGAGGGAAAAAGCAGCAAAAGCAAAAGCCAAGACGAGCTGAATAATTGAAGTCTTACAATTATGCTAGAGAAGACAGAGAAAATGAGATTTTCTTACTTTGCTTTATGTCAAATATTGGAATAAAGATTCAATAGCAGTATGATGAGATCAAGATTTTGGTAAAAGGAAGATGTTCTGTACGACTCTACATTATCTAGGACACCTAGCATTCGGACTTGTGACAAAAAATTTGAAGTTCGTAATAGTAGCATAGGTTTTCCTATGTAAGTTGTATCCTACTAAGCGTTAGGCATAGATCACTTCTCTTGCTTTCTCTTTCCTTTCCTCCCTTTTAGTTAGTAGTCTTCTTCTATTCTATTGATAAGTCTTTCATGGATCCTTTCCTTATTTGGTATCAGAGTCTGTAATGGCTTGCTCATCAAGCGTTTACCTAATTAATATTCACTCTTAGATTCAAATTTAGAAGAACCATCAGAGTTAAGTAACAATTTACTTAATTGCATTTTGAGGCATTCGATCTATTTGAAGTGCATTTAACTTCTTTTTCATGAGACATTTATTGGCATAATGGCCAATTTTTCCACATTTATAAGAGCAGGCTTCGTATTTTGATTTTCTTTTCTTTGGCTGTTTGGCTTTAGAATAATCTTTATCATCATCCTTTTTTTTTTGGTATATATATCCTTTTTAATATGGTTTAGAAGGCTTAGAAGTAGACTTCTTATGATGTTTACTCGGGTAATTTACTGGCATATAATAAGCAAATTGTTGACGAAATTCACCAATTTTCCTTTTGCCAGTAAGTTTTGTTTCTTAAGTTGGTATTGCTATCTCATATCATTGCAAATAGACAGACCAACTTGGACAAATACTTGTAAGATGGCCGTAGGTGCAGTTGGACCATGGAATTAGTAATTCGTAAGCTTCTGCCTTAACTTTTTTTTGGCAAAGAAAGGTGGTAAGCCATCAATGAACTTGGCTTTCCAATGCTCAGAATTAGTATCTCTCCCTCGCATAGCTTTGGTAATGAAGACATTCTTGACCAGGTCGGTTTGGGTAATCCACGGTTCTATACAAAAATCTTTGGACCGAACCATATCTCATGATTCGCAAATTATTGAATCCATGTCCTAACCATTTGTCCAAGGATCTATAGAAATTAAAACGTATGGTTTGGTCTGCTTTGGACTAGATTAGCGGTTCACTGGATTTTTGTTGCAGCCCTACTAAACAGGCATAGCAACATGCGTGGTCTACAAAACAAGATAGCAATGCTAAAGATGGACTTGAGCCACGGCCAAACCTTAATCCCATCTAGGACATATTGATCTACGATTAATAGGAATGAGTGTCCCTCAATGTAACCCAATAGTCTCCAACTCATGTCCTCCTTGTCACCAAGCAACTTATCACTAGACCGCAACCCTAGGTAGTCTTTAGTTCTAGATTTTGCAATATACCAGTCTTTCTCATGGCGATCCACGCCCGAAAACATGTAAACGTACATAATTCAATTAGCATAGTGTGGTTATCAGCACTTCTGCTCTTTTGTTTGGATTGGTGTTGGCTGGTTTTATCTCGTTCTTCTCTTTTTATTCTTTTTTGTTGGGAATTGGGATGAGTAAGTTAGTAGTTTCTGCTGCCTTGAAAGGTTATGACTGTTCAAGGGCAAATAAGTCATTTGTCAAGTTTTTACATCATCCACCCAACTTTATCCCTCTTTATCACAAATTCATCCCAACCACATACTATTTAATCCCCCCTTCATAAATGTCACATCACTGTGGGTCCACCCCTTAATAAATAATACCCTTACTATCTTATCTCACCAAAACGTATCCCGTATCAAATCAGGGCCTTACTGTAAAATATCTGTGCAGCTGCATCGCTTGACTAGCAGCAGATTGTCGGTGCTACTGAGCAAAAAAAAAAATCAGATTGTTTGTGCTGCTTATTAACACAATAGAACCTTGTACAGTAAGTAATAGAACATAGACAGCTGCGTATTTGGAGGCGTGTTGGATCTTCTCTGGGTTTCCCTGATCTTCAGTTGAGATGATCCTACCATTTTAGCAAACCAAGCCGGAGGTGTGTTGGGTCTTCTCTGGGTTTCCCTGATCTTCAGTTGAAATGATCCTACCATTTTGGCAAACCAAGCTGAGCCGATCATTAAGTCCCAATCAATTGAGGTTGTGAATGGAAAAGCCTTTCAGAACTTCATCTTGTTACTTGCAGCATCCCATAATGATACTCTGGTACTTGCAGGGGACCCACTAACATTAGGATAATAGCAACTCTAGTGCTACATTTGTCAGAAGGAAATGTATGCGACTTTTGTTAGTTTATGGCCATACTCTTCGTGATTAGCTCATAAGGCAAATGTTCCAGAAACTCGTTATTACCACGGAGAAAAACATTGAAGAGGTTTATTAAGGAGGCCAAGTTTGAATCGTTTAAGTAGATACTGTAGATTAGATTGTTTAGGTGTTTAGACAAGTTGTTTCCTAAGATGTTTTTGAGAATAATGTTGTTAATACCTTTTGCTCGGTTAGGATCAAGAATATGAAGTCTCTTGGAGGACTTATTGATTGTATTAATCCAAAATTCCCTCCATTGTTTACCCTTCATTATTTCCAAACGGACTGGACACTTAGGTGTGCAGAGATTCGTTCTTCTGGTCCATACTCCCATTTGACGTCATCTCTTACCACTTTCCAGTTGAGGAAGTTATATGTACTAGGATATGTCAGCCTGTCAGGTACTTGAGAGACAACTTCTGGTTGTTTTTTTATTTTTTTTTATTTGTTGAAATGAGGTAATCAATCCACACCTGCTTAATATCACATATTACATACTGAATGATTCTTAGTTGTGAAACATACTTGAAATATTAGTTGTGGATCAGAAGCAGTGTTTTCTTAAGGATATATTCATTTGGAAGAATCCGACCTACAACAATATTGCAGAAACATAGCTGTCTGTAAAAACTGAACGTCAACATTATGACAGTCCATTTTAACATATTCATGGGTTCAGCAAGAGGTTTAACCATTTTACTTTGTTTGAGGCTCTTCCATCATTGTGTGCTTATTCTGCTACTAATGATGACGATTTATTTTCCTTTAGTAAATTGAATTTCTATTTCTTGTATTTGGAAAATAGATTTTTTGTATGGCTGAATGGGAAATTGTGTTAATCATAAAGTTTCTATTTGTCACAGAGTCAAGGATCACAGTGCCTACGGAGCATGGGTCAGTATTGCGTGCTAAAAGGTTAGATCTGTTCATCCATACCTTTCATTAATATGCATCTGAATTCAAATCCTTCCATTGTTTGGGAAATTGTTGTTTTCGTGGAAAGTTTGTCTTCCACGTTCATTGGAAAGTAGCACACTCGCGAGCACAGTGAGCACTGCATCACAGCTATCTTGCTTTCTTTTTCTAATTCATTTATCATCTATTTACCTTCACCCGGATATTATAGGTTAACGTAAATGAAGCGCTTGTGCTCGCGGCCTTGAAACCGAGAACTGGGCAGTCATGAAGGATTTGAAAAGAAGCTTGCTATCGAAAGTGTTGGTGGTGTTGCCCTTTCACATGTACTTGCATGGATTTGGAGATAATGGCGGACTAGGGAAGCAATGGGAAAGGGAGCCACAGGTTGTAGGTGTATTTATGCATTTTTCCTTGTAGCAAAGAGAAGACTAAATGAATCAAAATAAGGGAAAGAGGCAGAAAGAAAGCAGTTCGACGCAAAGATTTTGTGCACAGATTGCTTTGTGGGGCTCAATTATCTGAGTCGTTCATTAAATTTAAAAATATGTTTTCAAAGGGTTTATTGAAAATCAGCTCTATCGGATAACTATAGCTAGCTATAATTGCTTGATCCAATCTTCCAATTCTATGTTGAGAATTTAGTCCTAAATTCTAAATGGAAGATGAGAAGATTGGCTCTAGTTGCTTGATTAAAGCAGAACTTTTGTTGGCGCATTTGAAAAAATACTTTAAAACATTAGTGAATAGTTTGGATCATTGGTGTGAGACTTCAAGATGGGTCCCACAAAGCAATCTTTGCTTGGGATTTATGCACACAGCTTTTCCGGAAACCAAGATAAGTGAATATTCATCAAGTCCTTTCCCTGAGGTTTTTGTTTAAGGTAACCAGATAAAGAATCATTCGTCTGGACTTCAAGTGGTGGAGCCTGTGTCGATGAAAATTTGAAAAAGAAAAAACAAGTAGTTTAGTTCCTTTTAATTGTTGTAATATTGAGTAATTAAAAATTCTTTTTGCCGAGATTGAAAAAAAAAAAAGTCAAAGAAGGTTTTTTTTTTTTATCTGTCAATTACCAGTTCTTGTCATTTTGAGTTAAAAAAATTCTGTTAATCATACATTTTCTTATTGTTACTAACCGCTTCCAATTTTTTGGTCTTGTTTTTGTTTTTCAAAATTCTCATCCCGAGAATTGAATTTTGAAAGCACTTAACAATACTTGAGATTAGCTTTTGGCATGGTCTCTAACATCTGAATCTGGACTAAATGAATGGTTCTAAATCATTTAAGTGAAATCCGAAATGAGCACATCCTTACCAAGAGTAAAGAAAATTGCACTCAATCTGTCTTTCCTGTCATGGAATGTTTCCACAAAAGAAAAAAATAAAAAAAAATACTAAGTAGAGATGTGTTGTCAAGTAGGGTTGACAAACGATCCAAATGAGGCAAAAGGGTCGATAAAAGTTTGAGAGAAGCCAAACAGTGAATTATAGATGACCAAAGCAGTTCTTCTACCGAGTAAAAAGTAGAGGGTTGTTAATAAAATTTACTCTTTTGATCAACTCCTGCGAATGGGGATAAAAGTCATTTTGATCCAAAATAAGTGAGTTGATAGTTTCTAGTTAACTTTTAATATAAAAGGGTGAATTTTAGATGTAATTATTGGCTCATTCCATCATGTGTTTTAGAAGTCATTTTCTAAGGTATCATAGAAGCGCACATAGAAACCATAGTGGTTCATCATTATCATTCCTCGCAAGCGTAGGGTTGCAAATGAATTGAGACACTCACGAGCAATTCGAGACTCAACTCAACTCAGCTCTTTTAGCAATTAAGTAGAGCTTGAGCTTGAGTTTAAGTATTAGGCTTGTTTAGTATAAATGAGCCGAGCTTAACATTTTAAAACTTGCCTCGTTTAATAAATATACCTGTTTGGCTCGTTTATAGCCAACCCGACATTGAGCTTGAATTTTTGGTTTGTTTAAAAAACGAGCCGAGTTCGAGCTTAGCATGTCTCGACTCGTTTGCACTCGTTCTCATAGTGGGGTGGTATGTGTCATTAGGGAAAAGCCAAGGGGTGTCGATGAAATTTTGGCGGGTGTACGTAGAGAACGAAACGAACAATTGCTTAGCAGTAGAAGCTGGGAAGGTTAAGAACGGAAAATTGGAGACGAAGAAGAAGAAATCAGAGACGAGTTTGGTCTGGGTACCGAGGCTGCCGTACAAAGTTCTGGACACTGGTCGTTGAAAATTGCTTCTCAAGACAATATCGACTGAAACCCAAACACAGAATTTTGAGGTGGAGAAAGAGAGAGGGCTTCGATTTGTGTAACAATCAACAAAGCGGCTACAGCCGGTACGTTTTGCTTTTCTGATCTCATTGCGTCTTAATTTTAACAAATGATAGCAGAATCACTAAGGTTTACTATTTCGCTTGTTTGTGCTTCTCTAACAAGTGTGGAGTTACCTGAGGCTGTAACAAGCCCCCCCTTGCGTAGAACTTGCCCCCAAAAGCTAGCTCAAGGGGGAAGGGTGCCCAGGACTCATTAACCCCCACTAGGAGCCCATACTCCCGATGTGGGACAAGTCCCTTACCTTGCACTGGATCATAACAAACCCGACCCCTTCAGAGCCGACGTCCATGGCGGCAGGTTGCCTTCCGGCACCTCCGACAACACCCGTGGCGGCCTCTTTCAAGGAGGGACCTGCTCTGATACCAATGTAACAAGCCCCTTGGGTAGAACTTGCCCCAAAAGCTAGCTCAAGGGGGAAGGGTGCCCATGGACTCATTAACCCCCGCTAGGAGCCCATACTCCCGATGTGGGACAAGTCCCTTACCTTGCACTGGATCATAACAAAGGCCTTGTTTAGCTGCATTCCCCCCGGGCGGCCTACTGCCGGCCCTGAGCTAAAGCTCGAGGTGCCGCTACTTTAGGCCTGAATATTTGGGAATTTTATTACCATTTTATTTTGCTATAAATTGTAAAAGTCCGAAAAGATTGTACATAATTGACTATTTTTGGTACAGTTATTTCCAGAGAAAGAAGTTCTCCAAAGTCGAAATTGATGTAGGCTCACCTTCAGTCAACTATGTAACAAGAAAGGACCCCATTTTTGTTTTGGCTTTAGGCCCCTAAAATGCCAGGGCCAGCCTTGCCAGGCCAGTCCTCTTTTGGGGAGGTTTAAGCTACAGTTCAGACGATCTTGCACTGCGAAAACTTGTTTGTTTTTCTGAATAATGGCTGTTGGGTTTCTCTTTCTTTTGTATAATGGTGTAATGGACAGTTGATTCAAAATGCACCTTTTGATTTTGAATTAAGAAGCTTGTTCATCACGCATATCGTGTAACAGATCGAGTAGATTATATTGAGGATAGAAGTGCTGCTAGGATTAGGTTTCCAAGTTCCACGTACACCATTTGCCATGCTATTGTTTTTGAGTTACTTCACATCACATGGTTCAATAGAACACCTAAGTTGCGCTTATGCCCTTTGCCCTACAAAAAACTTTGGAAGTTTTGGAAGGGGTTGTTTGTACATCTCCCTGACTTTTTTGTTGTAAACTTGTACCATAGTACTCTAATTCTGCTAAGTAGATGCTACCTTAAATTCTTAGTTTCGGGAATAATTCATGTAACTTTTGTTTTTGGAACTTTTTCGTCATAAATGTGTGGTTGATTGCAGGACAAGTTCTTTTACTTTTTGTTGTGAGCCCTCAATTCTGTTGGTATCCCATTTGGGTCTACATTCTACAATATATAAGCGAATGAGATTTTCCTTGATCTATCCCATTTTTAGGGCTATCTAAATGAGGTCAATTCTATGAGTTTCAAACTTGAATTTGGATGAATAACCCGTTTTAGTTTTATGTTTCCTTGTATCTGTAATAAAAAAAAAGCAAAGGCATTTTCCCTTAAACTGTAGAATTTTCTGCAAAGTTACTATATTTGTTTCATATGGCTTCTTAGATTGAATATTTGAAAAAGACTTCGCTTCATAAGAAAGAAAAAACTTACTATCTTTGGGATACGATCCTACGCTGCTGTTCACTATCTTAGTGGATCTCAAACCTACTACATAAGTTAATTCCAAACATTATCCATATCATGACGCAAGTTAGCAATTATTGCTTTGTGGGCCTAAAACCTATGGAGCTTCTTGTATCAATTATATTCTTTATCCATAGAAAAAAGCAGCTAGGCATATCTTGTTCTTCTTATTTCAACTTTAATGAAAAATTTAAAAATTCAAAAAGCATTAATGGAGTTTCTGTCTTTGCAGCAGCTCATAAGCCATTGTTTTAGACATAGCATATATTTGTTGTTTTAGGCTTTGACCTATGCAGAATGTTCCACACTATTAGGAGGTTTCAAGTTGAACAGCAGTATTCAGATTTCTTTTCTTTTATTTAAACCTAGAAGTACGTAAGCATGCCTTTTTACTCATTTACAGTCAGTCTCAGTGTCAGATAGGCTTATACCATTACACTAATGAGCAGAAAGCTTGGCCTACCTTGGCACCCGTCCGTTACTTTTTAGGAGACATCTGACCCAGATAAACTACCCACCTCTAGTAGAAAATATGAAATTTTTGTGCGGTTTGTTTTGGAGCATTTCATTGTGACAATGACTCATTCTGGTAAACTGACTTAATGAAACTACCCTCCTCGAAAAGAATTGGCTGCTGGAGTCTGCAGAGGAAAACAGTGAGTAAATAAGGAATCCAGAAGTTGAGAATTAATATGCTATACGAATGTTGATATGCTGCTTTTTTATGATTCGATATTATATGGATTTAAATATGTACTTCTGTTATTCAGTGCCTCTTAAGCACAATGCCGTTGAATTAAGTTGAACTGTGTCAAATTTGGTTGGTCTTTCTGATTTTACACTTTTTTGAGTTATTTATTTATTTAATTTTTATTTTTTTTATAAATATTTCTCTTGGGAAATTGAGAATCTAACTACCCTTTACGCCTTCAGATTCTGGATCTTCCTCTCTCCCTTTGGTATGCAACGAAGGGTGGGTGTTCTCTTCTTGAGATGTGTAACCATATTTTCTATTGGAAAGTTGCCACCGGAAGCTTTTTGAATCTTCTGCCTCTCAACTGCTTCAGTTTCTATGTTTTATCCCCTCTCAATTGTGTCAAATATTCTCATTGTCAGCAATTGAGGTTTGGCGAGTTTCATAAGATTACTCGGAGAGCACACATTTCATGTGGCACAACCTAAAAAAATGTTACTAACTAAAAGCAACCTTGGCATAAGTACTTATACCGTTGACCATTCAAATTCCTGTTGGGCTGGTTTTAGGCATTGCAATTGGTGCAGAAATGGTCAACCTATGAAGTAACAACACACATAGGAGGTCGTCGTATCTATGTTGGACATGCTGGGGACATGCGAAAATACGTATGGTACACTCCATGGACCTCTCCATTAATTTTTGATATTTTTTAGTGAGACACGCCGGGTGTACGCCTGAGATATTGGGGGAGTCGGGGACACCACGGGGACCCAAAATGGGACACTGAAGGATGGCTTTTGAAAATTTAAAAGCTTTTTCTAGGGATATGTTTATAGCATAAAAAATATTGGACCAAAAGTGTTATATACACCATCTTTTAATAATGCATTCGATAGGAGTCCTAATCTAAATATTAGTGGCTACAATGTAGGTATGAATAACTAAAAAAATTAATGCATATGAAGTGCCTTGTCCCTGGTGTGTCCGTCTCCCCATTTTCTTTTCCATGTCCGAGTCTGCGTCCGTGCTTCAGAGAGTTGAACTCTTAGTGCTCAAAAGATATTCAACCTGTGATGGACGATCAGTCAATCACTCATATTCTTAGTTGCAATAATTAACATGTTAGTGACTCAGTGCATGTTTTAAGGCAATTGGCAAGATGACGCTCCTCTTCTATTATTTCTTGTCAAATTATTTGAATTGTTTGCATACTTTTTCTTTGTTAAAATTGAAGTGGAAACTTTTGTGTATACATGCTTAATTTTATTTTTCTCTGTTTGTATGTTTCTTTTACATGGTGTGCTTGTGTGATCATTTTGAGTTGCTTTTACATGTTGTGCTTGTGTAATCATTTTGAGTTGCTTTAACTGATGTTGCCATTTATATGGGTAGGGAGTTAATGTGCATACTTCCCGTTTGATATATTATGGAAAGCATGCGGAACTGCCTATATTCTTCCTGGCATGAGAGACCAAGTGTTGACAGTATTCACTCTTGAGGAATGGATGTTGAAGTAGTTGAAGGTGAGGTGGGTAGCAGAGAAAATCATCGGAAGGCCAAGATTTCGTCTAATATGACTGATAAACAAGGTACGGTGGAAAATTCTTCTGAGGCTCACAATGTTAACGACGATGATGAAAACTCTAAACTGTCCGTTGGTATGGAGTTCGAATCTGAAGAAGCTGCCAAGACTTTATACGAGGCATATGCTAGGCGTGTGGGTTTTAGCACCCATGTAGGTCAGTACAGCCGTACCAAGCCTGATGGGCCTATAGTTACTTGGGATTTTGCATGTTCTAGGGAGGTTTT
This sequence comes from Vaccinium macrocarpon, assembly GCA_022606695.1. Taxonomy (NCBI): domain Eukaryota; kingdom Viridiplantae; phylum Streptophyta; class Magnoliopsida; order Ericales; family Ericaceae; genus Vaccinium; species Vaccinium macrocarpon. The sequence goes on from CM040179.1 coordinate 27,591,000, forward strand.
TAGAAGGAAGAATGTTGAAAACTGCAACGCTATGTTGAGGATAGAGAGAAAGGATCCAGACAGTTGGGTTGTGACGAAATTTGTTGAGGATCATAACCATTCTATAGTGAGTCCAAGAAAGGTTCAGTATCTTCGACCTCGGAGGCATTTTGCTGGTGCTACAAAGAATGTGGTTGAAACTCCTGATGCCCCCAGCGATGTTTTTATCTCCATGGATGGAAATCATGTATCTTATGATTCTAATCGTGGAGTTGGGAGTGCCTCTCCTGTTGAAACGAATCGTGCAGCTAAGAGTTTTGGGCCTATGAATTATGTTCAACCCGGTTTCAGGAAGAGAATCCTTGGAAGAGACGCTCAGAATATTCTCAACTATTTCAAGAAGATGCAGGCTGAAAATCCTGGTTTCTATTATGCAATACAGCTTGATGATGACAATCGTATGACTAACGTGTTCTGGGCGGACGCAAGATCAAGGACGGCTTATAGTCACTTTGGCGATGCAGTTATTTTTGACACAATGTATCGACCAAATCAGTTTCTGGTTCCATTAGCTCCTTTCACTGGTCTGAATCATCACGGTCAGATGGTTTTGTTTGGCTGTGCATTACTTTTAGATGAGTCTGAGTCTTCCTTCACTTGGTTATTTAGGACATGGCTGTCTGCAATGAATGATTGCCCACCAGTTTCTATAACCACTGACCAAGATAGAGCCATTCAGGCAGCTGTTTCTCAGGTGTTCCCAGAAACACGCCACTGCATTTGCAAGTGGCACATCTTGAGAGAAGGTCAAGAAAGGTTGGCTCATGTATATCTTGCGCATCCTTCGTTTTATGGGGAGCTCTATAGCTGCATCAATTTTTCTGAGACGGTTGAGGATTTTGAATCATCATGGGGCTCACTCCTAGATCGATACGATCTTCGCATGAATGAGTGGCTTCAAGCTGTCTATAATGCTCGGCAGCAGTGGGCACCTGTCTTTTTTCGGGGCACCTTCTTTGCTGCGCTTTCATCAAACCAAGGGGTTAGCTCCTTTTTTGATGGATATGTGAACCAACAAACCACAATACCAATGTTTTTCAAGCAGTATGAAAGAGCTTTAGAAAATTCCTTGGAAAGGGAGATAGAAGCAGATTATGATACAATTTGCACCACGCCAGTGTTGAAGACTCCATCGCCAATGGAACAACAGGCAGCAAATCTCTATACCAAGAGAGTTTTTTCCAAGTTTCAGGAGGAGCTGGTTGAGACTTTTGTGTATACTGCTAACAAGATTGAGGGGGATGGCGTGGTTAGCAAATTTAGGGTTGCAAAATATGAACTTGATCACAAAGAATACATGATCATGTTGAATATGTCTGAAATGAAAGCAACTTGCAGCTGCCAGATGTTTGAGTACTCCGGCATTCTATGTCGGCACATATTGACTGTCTTCACTGTAACAAATGTTCTGACCCTTCCATCCCATTACATTTTGAAGAGGTGGACAAGGAATGCCAGAGTTGGTTTTGGATCAGTGGAAAATGATGCAGATACCCAATTTATTGAGTCTCTGACCTCACGCTTCAAAAACTTATGTCGGGAAGCTGTTAAGTTTGCAGAGGAAGGGGCGATTGCTGCAGAGACCTATAATGCAGCGATGACTGCTCTAAGAGATGGTGCAAGGAAGATTGCAGATGTAAAGAAAAACGTAGCTAAAGTTACGCCTCCTTCCTCTCATGGAAGTGGAAGTACCCAGGAAGACAGTAGCAAAAAGGCGGCTATACCGACTTTTGATACGAGTCCACCGTTGTGGCCTTGGCAAGATGTGATGCCACATCACTTTAATCTTAATGATGTTGGAGTTCCTGTTGCTGATTTGAATCAGCCTAGCATGGCTCCTGTTTCTATTACCCGTGATGGTAGTGGTCCCGATAACAAGGTATGAATGAATGGTCTTTTCTGTGCCTTATGTTACTACACATCAAGCATGATGATTTTTTTTATTCCAGTACTTGTGCAGAAAGTGATTGCTTCTTCTGCCTATCTTCTATTTAGGTGGTGCTCACTTGTTTCAAGTCCATGACTTGGGTCTTTGAAAATAAAAATTCAACAACGTCCAGTAAAGTAGCAGTAATTAACCTGAAGGTATGATGTTTGTATTGTATTTCTGTTTTTTGTTGTCCATGGACGTCTTTGATCAGTTAGCCATTCTACTGTTTCTTTGGTCCACTGTTTTTACGGTGGTTGTTTGGTGCTGGGTTAGTTGTGTTGGTGGCTATTTAGTGGTGACATGGTGGGGTTGTTGATGGTGACAATGGTTGTGATATATATATTTGGCAAAATAAATTTTATTTATCACGAAGATACAATATAAAACCAATGCAATAGGAAAAGAAATGCACTGAGAGAGCTTCAAAGAGTGAAACAAGACTCTCCTAGTGCTGTAACTTGCGAAATCTCAATCTATCCCTCAGCCTCTCGATTTTTTTTTTATATTAAAAAACACAAAAAAAATCAAACAAACAACACCACATGCAAAATAATAGTTGACAAGATGCCAACTATACTTAAAACACCCCTGAAATATCAAGAAACACCATGATGCTGCCTAATCTCAGATGCCGCCAATCCGAGAATAGATACACCCTTAGACCACTCGTTGGCTGCAGCCTCAATGCCGTGATTGACGAGGAAGAGAACCACGCCATGCCAATGATTAAGGAGAGAATCACGACATGTCACCATAGCAATCCACCACTGTCAATGATAAAGGGGAGAATCACGACATGCTAGTCCAGTGGATAAGATGGCTGTGCTCCAGCTCACTCAAGAACCGCAACCCACCACTGTCAATGTTAAGGAGAGAATCACGACATACCACCATCGCAAGCCCACGAAACAGTGAGACGACGCCGATCAGATCAGAAGAACACGATGGTCGGCACCCTTCCCAGTTGGGAAAACTGATGTGCTGCTACCATGCCATCAAATCTACCCCAATCAGCACCTAAATCAACCCATTAGCCCCCCAAATCAATGCCAAAACAGCCCTTAAACGACCCCAAAAAACAACCCAGAAAGCCCCTAATGATGCACGCAGACGCCCCTGTTCGAGACACTATACCGCACGGTGCCACAACACACAAACATAGGCCACCTCCAAAATACACAGATATCCTACTTTCGAAATCATTGCTTTCATCCACACCCTGTATACCTGCGATCTTAGACCAAGCTCGCCGTCCATTGCCTAAGAGAAGAAAACCCATGTCGCTGCCACAATCATCATTGATGACTGCCATAAATACCCGTGCACCACCGTGCTCCCCTCGAAGCTTCCATAACCACCTAGCCAACCCCTCAGACGCCTTTGAGAGGTTACAGATTGAGAAACTGGAGCAAGGGGGAAAAAAAAAAAACTAAACTAACCTACCTAAAACAGAGAAAAGGAGAGGGGGTGTGATATTGTGAGAGAGAGAGAGAGCCTCGACGGTGGCATAAATAACTGCCAGTCCAGCATTCAGCATTGAGTGGGAACTTTGTAACTGAGAGAGCCTCGACGGTGGCATAAGCAACTGCCAGTCCAGCATTCAGCATTGAGTGGGAACTTTGTAACTGAAAACTTTAGCCTATTTTAAGAAATACTTAATATGGTTTATAGGATAGTCAACTTGTGGTTATCAAATACATTCCTTTGTTGTCACTTGTTGCATAAGGTTTTGAGTGCTAATTATGCTGCTTAAAATAAAAAAAGGAATCAGGTTCATATCTTGTCCCAAAGGAAAGTAATAGAGAGAGCAGAGAGAAGCTGTTTGTATTTGTACTTGGGAGCTCCAAATCACGAAAGATACCTCTGCAGATCATAGAGAAACATAAATGCCTTTGGCCTCAAATTAATTTGTCTTAGAGACAGTTGTATTTTTTACTTTTAGTCATCTTTTGTGTAGTTTTTCATCATAATTTTTGCAATCAATCATTAAAAAAAGTACAAAAATATAGACCAAAATTGAAAAAATTTCCAATAAGCCAAAACTAAATACGGCTATATCAAACTTTTTTTCTTCAATGAACTTTTTTTTTTTTGGTCTAATTTTTACTTTTTGAACTCCTTTCGTTGAGACAAATGATTAATCCAAAAAAATTGGAGTAAATCTAACAAAATTCAGCAAAGGCAGAAAAAAGAAGCCAAAATAGTACTTTACGCCTAATGGGAGATGCTCAACATAAAAAACCTTCTTACAACAAATGTGGTAGTCATATTACTATCTGTAGACTGTAGTCATCGAGTATGATTTTCCATAAGAAGCAGTATAATATATGGTTCTAGAAGATTGTACTCTTTATTTTCTTGTAGTATGGTCACATGAAGCAGTATTATAATTTATATCTAGTTTCACTGCCTCTTCTTCTCAACCAGATGGAGGACTATGGTAAAACTCCTTCGGGAGAAACAGAAGTGCAGTTTAGACTAACAAGGGTTACGCTGGAGCCTATGTTGAAATCCATGGCTTATATCAGTCAACAGCTCTCAGCATCAGCTAACAGAGTTGCAGTTATCAATCTGAAGGTATCCACCTTGAAGTTTTTGATTGGGCGTGCGCCCTATGTTTTCTTATATTAAATTAAATCTACTTGTTCTTTATTATCAAGTTTTTCCTTTGTTCTTTTTCCCTCCTACTCCTGCTTCCAATCTATGTGACCTTTGCTTTAATTTGATTTCAAAACTCGGATTACGAGATCGACTTGGCTGATAGTTTTCATTATCTGTTGCAACTTTGTTTGATATGGCACTGTTCAATTATATTACCCTTTAACGGCACAATCATTTATATACACCGTGGCCACACTTAATCGTGAAGGATGCAAGATAAATAAATAGTTTCTTTCCAATATCTGATTAGAGGGTTGTCCAATGCCCTTGTCTGCGCATATATTTTTTCATGAATAGATCTTTGAGATGTGTCACACATGAAAGGAAGATTGACTGTGTCTATGCAGTGGTGGCTGATTTTCTTTGCATGTAACTTAAGAATTTGCATGTCAGTTCAGAATATTTATGGCTCGTAAAAACTACATGTAATTTTTTCTTCCTCCCAAGATATTATAGATGCTGAAGATGAGGGATGACGATGATGATCATGACGTATTCATCTCTCATTATCAGCGGTATAGGTGGATGTGTGCTCGAGTACCTTCTGTCTTGGTGTTGGTGGTGACTCTTATACTTGCCATGGGTCTACCCCTTGGCCTTGGCTGACTGCTCAATATTCACCATCCAGTCCTGGTCTGATTGGGTCTTCCTCAATCTGAGCTCACTGCTGCCAGCAACCCTTGTAGGTTGCTCTCCCACATCAGGCAACCCTTGTGATTTTGCTCCTATTTGTCCTGATCTTACATGTTACAAATTGGTGTCCTCCGTTGCTCACCCTCAAACCTTTCTCAAACCTTGCAAACTTGCTCTGCCTCCAAAGTTGTATTTCTATCTCTGAATCTGCCCCGACCAATGCTTTTTGCTTGTTTTTTGGTTGGAATAGATCTGGTTGGACTTGTCGTGATCCAGTTGGTTTAACAACTCTGAGCCCTTGTCAACCCTATCGTGAGAATAATTTTGAATCCTTCATTGTCGACCACGGTTTGGGGCCTCAGTTCTTGAATTTTGTAAATTGTCCTCTTGAAGCCTGTTCTTGTTCGTTCTTCACAGGTTCTGTTGTTTATGGTTCACTGACAAAAAGTGAAGATTAGCGAATTCAGCTCTTCTAGTTTGCACTTTGTTCGTTGCATCATTGACATCTCAATTATTTGATGGGGATACGGGTAGCTTGCTAAGGGTAGAAGCTGCAATTGTTTCGGTACAATGAAGCAAGTAGGCCACCTGCAACCTTTCGTCTTGCATTGCCGGATATGAAAATATTGTGCAGTATGTTTGTGTGAGACCATTTTCTCCTCGATAGCTTGCTTTTTGGATGACCTCTACAGTGAAGATTTCGTGACATGGAATAAAAGCCAGAGTGTTACCAGGATTGGGTATGGTGTGTGTGGCCTATACGCATTAGGTGGTGTTGAGTGAGCACGTTGTGTGGAGGAGGTTGTGAAGACAAATCCCACATTGCTATATTGTGCATGGTGTACATGCGAGTGAGGGCACCCTCACCTCACTAGCTAGCTTTTTAGATAAAGTTCTCCTCAACACTGTGTCTAGGAGCATGGTCCATGTCCTGCTTCAATCCCTTGAAACCAGAATTTTCCAGCCCCTGATCCAAGCCTCTGCATTCTCCCCTACATGATGTAGGAACTCCTGTCGTCCTGACAAAACCTCCCCCTGTACAATCTCGCTGAATTCTACTCTCTCCCCCTTTCAATCCCGTCATTTCACTCCTTGGACACTTCGAAGCAGTCCTTATATCATCTCCAACATCCTCAACTTTTAAACTACCAATGAACTTGTTTTCAAGCTCTATATTTATGTCCCATCTTCTGCAGTGTTCTAAAACTTGGCCTAGATAAAGGTTGTCCCATCAATTAACGTAAATAAGTGAAATAGAAAAAGGTTGATCTATTTCACTTATTCGACTGGAATGGCAGCGAATCGAAAAAAAAAGTCATAAAAAAAAATGACTGAGATAATCGAGTTGATATATATCGTATTGAAAACTACTCCACTTATAAGAAAGGAGGAAAAATAGACAGTGGCTATTAATTCCTCTGCGTTAGATAGATAGTCTATCTTCAAGAAACCGAATTTCCGTATAGGAGGACAGACGGCCATGCGACTCAGCATTTTTGGTGAAGTTCCTTAGCCTATGGATCAATATTACTAAGAAAAACAAAAATAAAAAAAATCTTATTTATGGAGGTAATGGAGGAAACAAAAATGATTTCAGATTATTACTTATTACAAGTGATAGTTAAAGGAAAAAAAAAAAAATCTTGTTACGAAAGAAATCGAATAAAGATTATGGATAGATTGTCGACTTGACAATGCCTATATTTTGTATCAATATAAAGGAAAGTCGATTCATAGTTTATATGTTATCCTTAAGTCGTTATTTTTGTCAAAAAATCAGTTTTATTTAGTAGAAATATGGCACTATTAATAAGTATTGATTCAATAAAAAGAGAGGTTAGTATGATACAAAACAAATTCCTAGGCATCCTATTCATTCTTGGTATAATTGCTCTTATAGTTATGTACAAGTGCTGTAGTCGGCGCCTGGCCGAGGCGATTAGTGGGTCAGCAGTTTATATACTCGGACAATTTGTTTGAAAAAACTCAGAATTTGTCAGTAATTAGTCAGTAAGTCAGCAAGTTGGCCAGTTGGAAAAGTTGAAAAAAGTCTGGATTAATAAAAAAAAGTCAGAAAAAGTTGTGATTACTCGGAAAAAGTTGGATTAAATACTTAATTTGCGATTTTCTGGGGGCTTTAGTGTCTTTTTACTTAAATCTCCTCAAATCTCAATCGATCGTCTTTCTCCGACTGAGGTAAGCTCTCTCTCTCTCTCTCTCTCTCTCTCTCACACACACACACACACACACACTACCGACCATTGCATTCCACCTCTCTCAGTAGTCAACCCCCCACCCCCATCTGTGATTCTTTCTATATGTTTGCTTAATAGATGTCGTTTTGGGAGGGGGTGGAGAATATTAAAAACAACAAAAAATGACTAATTGCTAGGTTTTGAGTACTCCCTGAGTACAAGGCCTAGGGCTAGTGCTTAGTGAGTTTTAGAACCTTGATCTTCTGTCATTCTGAACCGGCTGTTGCCAATAGCGAGCATGCCCATGGAATGGGTTCTCAAATCAATTTTTGTTCCTTCATTTCCCCTGACAGATAGTAGAGATTCTAAGTCAGCTATCAGCCTCTCACTTATTTAGATACTTGATCTGTCTCTTCCGTTTTTTGACATCATTTGCTTCCAGTGTGGCATTAACTTGTTGCCTAGCCCACAGAACAATAAGCATCCTGTCCTCATCAAGCCATAACTTTATAAATCACCTGAATGGAAACCAACCTAATTACCCAAAAAATTTTAAAATTACCCAAAAAAAAAACCCAACCTCCTCTAATGCCAAATGATGCAACCACAATATCAAGGACTGCAGTAACTGACCTGAACGGAAGGAGAATTACAGGGAAAGAAAGGGCAAAGCAGAGGAGTAGTTCTGAATTTTGATTAGTTTTTTTTGGTTTTGTAACAAAAGTGATCTTCACCACCTCCAGACTATTCTGGAGAATTGCAGGAAAAAAGGCAGGACAGGAGAATACATTTTGGATTCTGATTAATTTTAGTTAATGATTCCACGAACAAGAGCTGATCTGCATCACCTTCCGACTATCCTTTAACATAAGCAGGAACAAAGGCAGACACTTCAATGCTAAATGTTTAACGCAGTGCAATAAATAACTACAGCACTTAAAAATTCCATTGTTACTAGTGGATCTGTGTTCGAAGATCATGCACTCAACAGACATACTGGAATTATTGAGTGACATGAATATAGAAAAGCTAAAAGATATTGGAAACTGATTTACCTAATAGATGCAACTTCAAATAACTACCATGTAGAAGTGGCTGCATCAGATTCTATCGTAATAGGATCATGGTTCACCTTTCTTCTCTTCTTGTGCATAGTCTGCAACAATATTTGTTATTGTCTGGTGGACATCATCTTCTGACATGAAAGTCCTTCTAAACCCATCTTCAAAATCACTGATTCCCATATCTTGTTGACCGGAATAACTTTGGCTAGTAGATTGATCTTTTTCCTCAGCATTCTTGTACTCTTGGGATACAACATGTGCTACAAGGTCGTCGATTTCATCAATGAGAATTTAGTTTTCATACTTTGCCTTTTCAAGTTCTTTTGTGATGAGATCATGAGTGATCACCATTCCACCAATCTCTTTCTTGTAGTTGATTATTGTATTAAGAGCCTCTCTCTCCTTCCCTTGGACCTTTTCTTCTAACAACTCCTTCTCCATGTATACTGACACAACTTCTCTCTCGTAGTCGATTATTATGTTACGACTCAGCTCTTCAGTTGTCTTCTTTTCCTTTTCACCAACTGATGGCACATTACTATGCTGAAGGTTTTCCTCGATTTGTTTTTCGAGAATTTCGATTGCTTCGTCAAGGAATTTAATAGACTGACTTCCCTCGTGCAGCTTTTTTTCCTTTTGCTAAGTTTTTTCACCATCTCCTTGATTTTTTTGGCCATTTCCTTCATGTTTTTATCCTTTTCTTCAAGCTTTTTTTTTATTGAGCATGCCCTTTTCTTTCATCAGAACCTCATTTTCCTTTATAACTGTTTCAAGCTCAACGATTAGCTTGTCACAATTCATCACCTTGACAAATGACAACTTTTCATTTTCTTCATCCGTAGGCTGCAATTCTCCATTTGTGACCTATTTTGGCTTGAGAGACTCAAATGGTGTGTTTGCCAGTACACGAGTAAGGTCGGTGAGCGTCCATTTCCGGAATCTTGGGAAGTAGCCTATTGGTGATATGAGATTCAATAGGCTAACATGTTCACACAACTAGTACATGAGGCCCATGATGCATCCTCCAACAGTGTTTGGATGATGACTCTTCTTGTACAGTTCTTTAAGCAAGAATTCAGTAATCAATGTCGACCATGCATATGATTTGCTATTTTCCAAATCTTCGACATAACATACATAACACCAGTTTAGTGTTCGTGTCGTTGCCAGGAAAAACAGCGTTGCGAGTATGAACAGAGTCAACAACCGGACTACATCTTTTCTACTCTCTTCATGATTCCCCTTCAAAGCATTCTCAATCTTATTTTGCAACACTGTTGTTTTTATACATTGTTCATGGAAGAACACTCATTTAACAAATTCGGTACTTAGCTTAGCGTGGTTGTTGACAAGCTTAATTCTTGTTGGTCCCGAACAGATTCCAAATATCAACATGAGATCATTCATTGTAGGCTTAAGAGACCTGTTGCAAACTATGCACAAGAAGAGAAGAAAGGTGAAGTGTGTCTTGAAAATATTAAACAATACAAGAGAGTACCAAGGAAAGGAAAGGTTGTGACTCCATCCTCCTTGGCCAAGCGAGTAAAGCAAAAAGTAGATAGAGTTGGTTGATTGATATTGAGTTTTATAGAGAGAGTATCTCTTTATCTTCCAATTACTTTGGTATTCTGTGGAATCAACAAAGTGTTTGAAGCCTTTATTCTTGGGTGTTCTTGGAATCAATAGGTTTAGAGAAGGATTTAATTTCCGGGTATTCGTGCGTGAATTAACGGATTTTAACTCGTGCTAATTTTGTGCTTCCGTACACTTGCGCTGCATCAATATCTGTCAATCGATGCTGAAGTTTCAAGTATTTGTTGGAGCCAATATCCATGTCAGGAAATTAAGAACATAAATCCACTGGGTCCAACAAACAAGTATAACAAAGGCCAGAAAGTAAATGACAAGTTTTGTGTTACTAAAGCCTTAATTTTAACTTATAATTTGTTGACTATGAATACATTTGGGATATTTCTCGGCAGTGTCATATTTATCATTATCATGATCACATTAAGAGTGACCATGTTCAACAACTCTCTAATCATTCCTAATGTACCTAAACATCTTGAAAATTTCATTGTTGGTAATTGCAATTAACCATAGTAGTGGGGTTTAAAATTTCCTTTCATCCTTCTACTGGATTACACATCAGATCATGGCAGCCTTATTTGTCTTATAATGGAAGAAAGTATTCTCACTTCTGAATTACTAGAAACTTTATTACCTATACTCTCTATGCTAAAACTTAAATCGTTAGTCGTTCTCATAATTTGAGATGGTTAGGAAGCTGCAATGGTAAATTGTTCTCATAATTGGAGATGGATAGGGAGGCGTACAGTCATAGTGTCTATGTTGTAGATATCATGCAAGTTGGAAATTTATTCTGAATCTTTTCAAAATGGGCTATGCGAGTATATTAAGTATGGACGGAGCCAGGAATCGAACATGGAGATGGCACTCAAAAAGATCATATATTAATAATACCGACAAAAAGTACATGTATCCTTTAGATTAACAATATACAATGCCAACAAAAAGTATATGTATTCTTCAAAAGTTAAATATCCATCAACATAGAACAAACATAGTTTCAAGTTCTATTATAATGAAACTCAACTTTCACTCAAATCTCGAAAATCATCCAAGATAGAGTCTAAACCAAGGTTCATACAAATTTCCTTTTCAATGTATACAAAGGAACTGTCCGAGAGGAAATCATCTTCCATTTTACTCCGAAGCCTCGTTTCGATAGCCTTCATGGCTGAAAATGATCGTTCCACTGTTGCAATAGAAAGTAAGCATGACAATGATCACTCGAAATACTAGGTGATAGGTTGTTGATCTCCTAGTTTCCACCATCCATTCACGTTAATCAGAAATAGATTTCCAACCTTAGAAGTCTGGAGTTCCAAGTACTACATTATGCTTGTAGTGAGGAAGTTGCCTCTTCAACTGTATTTTCTCTTGATCGTTGAAATCTTGTGGGTAAAACTTGTCTACCAACCGACAAATATTGTCCATTTCAAAAGATTCAACACTTGAGGATCTAAAGTCATGGTAAGAGTAACCAACTCAATTGAGTGCTCATCAATCGCAGCATAGAAGATATCAACTTGATAATAATGCTCAACTTGAAACTCATCTTCATCTTCATGATGATGAGCTTGTCTTTGTCGTGGAACATAACGAGCACTCATGTCTCGGATAATTATATTTCATGCAACACAAAATAGCTTCACTGTAGCAAGTAAAGCATCAAGTCCCTCACCTCTCAATTTTTGGAAGACTTCTAGTTGATGAGACGAGACAAATAGCATTCACTATGTCTTGAGATTTACATTGCAAAACTTGACAAAGGTTCTTGCATGAGATGCAAGATGAAGACAGATTCAAATATGGTCAATGTTTCATAAGCTCCATTTGCTTGTCCTCGGTCTTGCAAACTAGATCCTTCTTCACCAATATGGAGTAGAACTTCATATGCTGGACTAGACATTGTTATCAAACTAGAAACAAACCTTAGGTGAGAACTAAAAATGGGATTAACTCCAACAAGTATCCACTGGCTTTGCTATAGTGCAATTTGATTAAGTCCTGTCCCAGTCTTGAGCTCACTGATTTCAATTGCTTAATTTCCTTAGCTTTAGCAGCTTTCATTGATTATGTTGTTTGGTTGAACCACCAACCACCTTGACAATATAAGCCAATTTTCAAAGAAACTAAAAATGGGATTAATCTTTGAGCACAATAACAAAATAATTATTCATTGATTGTTTAGCCTTTGAGCATAATAAACTAATTGCTAAAGGGGACCCCAAACTGATTGTTTAAGGAATTGAGCCTAATAAACTAATTGTTCACCACTAAACAAAAGTTATATTAAAATATTAAACTAATTAGTCTAATTACCTGAGATTGTTTGGGTTTTCGAAGAATTGTAGTTGTTGCCCTTGTCGGATCGATTGAAATCTTGAAGGCAGAGACACATAGTCACAGAGTCAGAGAGGTTTTCACTTTTCAGAGGAAGGGGCTGTGGAAAATTTAGTTAGAGAGCATAAATCCCAACTCGAATCATGCAAATCCAAGCCCCAGAAGAAGTCTGATAGAAATTAGTAAGAACAAGAGAGATGTATATATATACCGAGGAATAGGATCGGAATCTAAGCCGATGTGATTCATGTGAAGGGCTAGGTTGATAGCAGAGGAGATTGATCGCCTTCAGTAAGGTTCTAAAACTCACTAGGCGCTCCCAGGCACGGTCGGGCACCTTCTAGCTTCCAGGACTAAGTACTCGGAGCCTAGTTGGGCAATTGATCGGGATAATTGGTCTAGTCGGCCTTCCAGACCTTTTTTTAGAACACTGGCCTTCAGAGACACATGCTGGTGGTGGTGGCACTGGACGTTTGTTAGAGTAAGGTTTAGGCTTTCAGCCCCCACCACCCCCCCCAACCCCCCCAAAAAAAAAACCTGTCGTGATGTTAAGTACCTTACTGTGATGGTTATACAGTAGCTCCTCATCTGAAACAAAATTGTTCTGTTCTTTCACTTAACTCTAACAACCACCACAGAATAGAAAATGAAATTAGAAGTTGTGGAAAAAGTTGTTCCACTCTTGTGAAAGAAAACAAAAATTCAGTGGGAAGAGTTTTGTGGCTTTTTTTAATTTAATTTAATTTTTTATGCTATTCTTCCATGACCAGCAGTCTGTTTAATCCTCAATTTTGGAAGTAACATGGTTTCCTTGAGCTTTGGCATATCTAACTATTGTATTCTTCGTGCGTTATCAGCTACAAGATACTAAGACTACTACTGGAGAAACAGAGGTGAAATTTCAAGTTTCAAGAGATACGTTAGGATCCATGTTGAGATCAATGGCCTACATTCGTGAGCAACTTTAAGAATCTGTAAGAGTTCTCTTTTTAGGTTTCATTTTGAGAATGGCATAATGCTTCAACAGTTGAAAATTATTCTTCTCTAGTATTTGAAGGAACATCTTCATTTGTGATGACACGTGCCTGAAGTGGAAACATTTGCATATGTCAAAGTGCTGTCCAGTGCAAGTTCTTAATGTGTATTGGGCTTACTTGTCATTCTGGGGTCAGTGTATTTGTGCTTCGGAGGAGCTATGCCCTGACTTGTCAGTCCCTTTGGTCAGTCCATATAGTTCTAATTTTCAATTTTTTGCATTCAGACAAATTTTTTTCAATTGTTAAGGATAAGTTTAAAAGTTTGAAATGTCACGTGACTGAGAGAGCTGAGGAAAAGCTAGGGGCTTCCGCAATTGAAGTGATAGTGAGAAATAATCAATGGAGCTCTTGTGCTTCCTTTGTGAACTGCATTCACTGCCATCAGAAGCTAGGTTCATACCTTTCGTAGCTTACTGGTACCTCAATTTGAAAGGATCAAACCTCATGAAGCTCCAATCTCTTGGGGTATTCTAAGTCCCTAATATTTCTACCCTTGTAAAGATTGCTGTTTAAAATTTTTTTCTACTTTAAAAGTTTATTGGTTTTATTGGTCTCAAGACAGAAGAAATAATTCATTTAGGGTAGAAATGAATAAAGTGCTTAAGAGCTACTCCAATATAGATTTCTTGACTTTTTGTTATTTCCCCCCATTTTTGGGTTTATATGGTGGGAAAATATTTATTAAAAAATAAATTAATAAATTATTGTGCAATGCCAATGCTTTGGATGCTGAATGAAAGAAGCATGGTAATATGCACATAAATCAAAATGATTCTTAGGTCTGCCCCTCTTATGCCTTTTGGCTTTGATTTGAGGACATGGTTCCGCATCCAACTCGACAGTATAGGGGGACCACTGTTTCAGTGGTATTCTGTGAGCAATCACTTTGTGCATTTATTGCCAAAGGTTAGGTGTGTCTCAAATCCATATGTTTCAGTGGTATTCTATGAGCAGCCACTTTGTGCATTTATTCCCAAAGGTTAGGTCTGTCTCCTATCTATCCCCCACCCATACCCCCAATTATTGGGGACTATCTGGGTTGTGTTATTGTTGTGTTGTTGACGTTATCACTAATAGAGATGCTGAGGTTTTGCATCAGTACTGTGGTAAGTGTTGCATTTGGAAATTTAAGGGGTCCAACTGAAAATGAAAAACATGGGGCACAATCCCACGCCCAAAATGGAGTATGAAGAATGAAGTGATGACCTGGGTGCAAAAAGCACGAGTGTGGCGTCGTCTGAGGTTACTTTCATTGGGCTTTAAGACACTTTACTACTGCCACAATCCTCATGCTCTCTCTGTGAACATATTTTTCTGTTCTACCATGTTTGGATTTGTTCTATTTCGTTGATGCCTTGATACAAGTGGATGCTTGGCATCCTCTCTAGATTTTTTGTGAGGATTCTAAAGGAGAGTCCTTTAAACCATTTTGGCTATGTTTTCATGTTTTGTTTTCCCGTAGCACAATTCCTGTATTCATCTGGGCCCCGTCTTTGGTGTACGTAAAAGTGTACCTATGAGTTTATGACATTATGCTTGACCACAATGGTCTATTCTGTGTGTAATTTTATAAGTACTTTTTATGACGTTCATTATGTCACGTGAGTCGTTTGTTTCCTTTAACTTATAGTTCTGCAAAGAGAGATCTTTTGTGGGATGACTGTAATTTCTGTTTTGCAGGCAAAGAACTACTCGGTAGCTATGGAGGCTGCGGAGGCGTGTTCGTTTTTGGTTTATGATGATTAGTATACAATGTTGATGTTTCCATTATTGCCATTGCCACCGATTTGGAGAGTAGTAGCAGTAGTGTGGGATTTCTAACTCGTTTTTAGCAAAGGGTCACCCTCCATTTTCCAGTAACCTCACGTCCAGGAAACTGCTGTATATGTTTAGTTGGGATAGCCCGGCCTCCTATAAATGTATACAAGGAGTATCGGGCTATGGATCGATGTATATTTCATCTTACTAGGCATATATTTATTTCTGTTCGAATGTATCCACGGAACATGGCAGATTTCATTACTCTGTTTCTTAAGTTAACAGTTATAGATGAGTTGGTTTTGGTACTAAAAAAAGGGAAAATTGGTATTGGATTCTGTTTTCCTTTTTACTCTTCTTCTGCTCTAAACTTTTCAGAGCGGAGAAAGGTCTCCAAAATGGGTCCGGTTGCGGTGCCCCAAAGTGATATTCGGGTGCCGGTGTCCTAGTGTTACTTACCACGAACATGGGGTCTACAAACTACAAAAACAGATTACACTTACCATAAACACAAGATTTACTTGCCACAATTTATGGCATATATGTATGGTAAGTAAAGCCTGTTTTGTGGTAAGTAAAACCTGTGATTGTGGTTAAGTACAATTGAGCTAGAAAAGAGCAAAACCACCCTATTTTTTGTGGTGGTTTTCATCTAATAGCTCAATTTCATCTATTTTTGATCTAACGGTTGAGATTTAGTGGGGGCATCGGTGTACCAATACCACATTGGGGCACCATAGAAATATTCCTCCAAAACAGGGAAATAGTTAGGGATGGCAGTTAGGCCTGCGTCCCACCCCATCGCTTTTTCAGATTTGGATCGGATTTGATATTGTTAACATTTACCCTGGTTCTCACCCCGAACCTGTCCCCATAGTTTTTTATGTACCACTTTCTTTCAGGTTAAATCTAGCATGAAATAAAATCTAGGGTTTCATTTAGTTTCCACTTTCCACTCAGTTTTTTCATTACAGACGGAGCCTCACCCAAATCGCTGTTTTGCTCTCTGACCGGTGACAATGCGGGCAAGCGGCCTTGGATCTTCTGCCTCCCATTACTGTCTCGCCCCCCTTTGGCCAACACATGTCCTCTTCAGCTGCACCCTTTAACTGTTAACTGGCCTTCCCCATTGCCGTTTCCCACTTCTAAAATGTCCAAAAATAAGCAATAAACATGGAAATCCTCACCCCCCTCCTCTGATCATCTAGGGCAGGAAATCTCTATGGATTTTGGAGGGAAAAATTACAAGATGAGGGAACGATTCCCGCCCCAACGAGCTCGTAAGCATTTAAATGGGTGAGGAACAACCAGAGGGCAAAACGATGGGCTAAATGCTTCATATAGTTTCCACTTTCCACTCAGCTTTTTCTTTGCAGATAGAGCCTCGCACGAATTGTTGTTTTGTTCTCTAACCTGTGACAATGCTGGCATGTGCCGACCACTACGCTCTCTCTCTCTCTCTCTCTCTCTAAAGATGAAGTAATTATGGAGGAGCAAGATTAATCCTTCAATATATTGTGTTTTTGGGAGGGAAAGCTAATCCTAGTGAAAAAGTTAGGGATGTTTATCCCGCAACTTTCGAAGACATTAAAATGTATGAAAGTTAAATATTCTTGTACTTTATTTCAGTTTCCTTGCAACTAAATGGGGCCAAAGAAAATGAAGCCCAATATATCTCCTATATAGCGGTTGTGTTGTTTGACATGGTGACATAAATCTTAATTTATTACATAAGACCTGCGTCCAAACAATTTGTTTAGATTCGAAATAGAAAAAAAGAAACTAAAAAGATATAGAAGTAAAACATTTTTCAACTAATGAAGCTCTCTCTCTCTCCCCCCTTTTTTCCTTTTTTTTTTTTTTGGGTACAATCCATCCCACCCTTCAAGAGGACTGCATCACAGAACAAGCAACTGCTTGAGCCCAATGTCTCAACTTCATCTTCACTTGTTGAGGATTGTCGCCTGCAATTAACACCAATGGATTTAAAACATTTCACAAGATCCATCCTTTTAACTATCTGTATTTGTTCGGTTATTTGATTTGGTAATAAAGAGCAAACTACACATTAAAAAGAATAATGCAAATGAAACATAGATCCTTTTTCGGGATTCGATATGATGTTTGTATGTCATAAGACTAAAGTCATCGTTACGACTTTTTTCATTGTAATAATGTGTTGGGATCCTGAATTATATTTATTTTTTTCTGACTCCCGAATTCCCCAATTCATCCAAACATATTAATCACCTCATAAAGAAGAAACAATACTTCTTCCAATATTTATTCATGCATTAATTAGTAACCAATTTCCTCCATTCAATTATAAGTAATTTACTAGTATTTCATCCAAAAATTCTAAAAATAATGATTATTCTTTCTTTGATTTTTTAATTTGAAAATTCGAAACAACTACCAGGTACGTAGCTCACGGTTCATATAATACGGATTTAGATTGGATCATTCTCGATAATTTAGGGTACAATAATAATTGCTTAATTTGGTAAATCATTGTGACAAGGAAAATGAGTATGCTACAAACATATGTTAATACTGTACTATCTATTCTGCTACAAACATATGTTAATACTGTACTATCTATTCACATAATAAATAATGAAAAAGAGATGTACACGCAATTCAGCACAGCGTACGTACGATCTCCCTTGTATGCTGCGTCACCTCACGCTTTTGGGCTCACGGTGACACGCTATGAGTCCGTTCCCTCTATTTTCGAAGGTTCAAATTTTATTTATTGTTTGACCAATAAGAAATCTCTTTCACCGGTCAAAGAGTAATTAAAATCCGAACCATTAATTTGTTGAAATAGATGGTTAAGATGAGTGTGTAATCGTTCGAGCGCACAGATAGACGGATTGAATAAATAAATAGACACTCGTTACGTACTGTGTCCGGGATAGCTGTGATACAAAATGGTTTTTTAGCATTCCAATACCGTGACAACCGATACACCAATGAGACACAGAATCACACGCGTCTTAGCCGGTTCCTGTGTTTTCGATCAACAGAAAGGTTCATGAACCGCCGTTCAACCATCACGGGTTTTCGACTAAAACAATTTTTAAAAATACGACTACTACAACCGATTCCCGTTATGCATTCTTCGATACTCCTATACCGTTACAGCACGGCTGTTACCGCGACCCTTATGATGCTGTTATTTAAAACCTTTTGAGGGAGGGAGAGAGAATAGTAACCCAAATACGTACCAGGGCTGCAAATCTTCCAATTTGAATCGGAGTCGCTTCCGGCAGGAGGGCTGTCGAAGGATGATGAGCGGCTACCAAGAGACCTAGAAGATGACTGATCTCCTATCGACAGCCTGCTGCTACTATTTGTCGGCGTCGGGGTAGAGACGGGGCTCACCTGCCGATTCACCGCAAAATAAAGGTCCAATGCAGGCAATGTGTGGCACAATTGCCTCTTCCCATCTTGATCCTCCTCGTTGAACCCGAACCCGAGCTCTATGCAACCTTTGAGCTCGTTGAGGTCGTCGTCCGTTAAATCTTCGGCCGAGTCGATCCTGATCATCTTCATCCGCTCTTGCCTCATGATCTGCCGCCTCCGCCTCTCCCAGGCGATGTCCCGGGGAGTCTCGCACATCGACAGCTGCTTCGACAACCTCCTCCGATGGTTGTTCGGCCTCCAGAACGGAGGCGCGTGCTCTAGCCTCTCCACCAACTCCTCATTTTCTGACGACGGTCCTATTGTTGATTTCGTCGTGACCATCTGAGTCGTATCGCTCGTGTTTGTTTCCTCCATCTCTTCTGTTCTGTGCGTGTTTTAAATTTTCTTATGGAATGATCAACGTGGTACATATATACAATCTCGTCTCTTAACTATATTCTTATAAATGTATGTGCATACATAAAAAAAAAAGAATGGTGGCAATAGCAGTAGTGGTGGTGGGAGTCAAACGTAGGACGAACCACCACCGCCCCGGCCAACCGGAAAAAGTTGGGTTGGGATTGGGTTGGGGTGGGGTGGTGGCACAGTTATATAAAGGCAATGTATATGAAAGATAGAATTCTGCTACAAGTTCCTGTTGGGTAATTAAGGGGTTTTAGCTTTCTTTCTCTCTTATTGATTTGAAGGAATGTATGTCTTGACACCAACCCGACCAGCTTGCTCGCTGCCCCTTCCAGGGGCCTATATTAGAGGGATTGGTAATAGAGCCCCAATAGCCGGAGGTCACTCCTGTCCATCCGTTGCTCTCTCTCTCTCTCTCTCTCTCTCTCTCTGTGCATGCAAGTATCTATATATAGTGGTTTTTTTCTCAACCCCTTAAATTATCTACATTTTTTATATTTCGACTCTAAACTAAAAAACACCTATTTCATCTCTAAATTATTTGATTGCAACTCTTTTCGTCCAATCATTAACAACATCCACTTTTTTAGATGGAAAACTGTTTACACGCACATACATAGTTGTGAACATAGATCATTCTGTAGAGTCTACGTCGATGTTCATTACTCTAAAAATATGTTTTTCGAGTGGTCTTTGTAAAAATCAGCTCAATCTAATATCTATAAGTGCTTGATGCAATTTTTAAGTTTTTGATAACTTTAAGCACTTAATAAAAAAATGGAATGTAAGATCAAACACTTAAGAGTCATTTGATTGAGAAAATGCTTTACAAGATCACTCGAAAACATATTGGATTGGATTGTTCATGTGGGATCCTGAAGTGAGCCCCACGTAGCAATCTATGCGTGTAACCGTCCAAAAAAGTGAATAGTGTTAATGATTGGACGAAATAGGTTGCAATCAAATAACTAAGGGACGAAATAAGTGTTTTTCTTAGTTCAGGAGCAAAATAAAAAAAAACATGGATAGTTCATGGTATAAAAGCAAAAAAAAAAAAAAAAAAAAAAACTCCTATATATATGGCTTCTGTCTTGTCTATGAAATCCACCTCTCATTTCTGACTACCAAAACCATGCCTGACACACACACACACACACATATATACATGATCCACCACTCGTTTGATTTATGTCTACCAGTCTGAGCGCACCTTCATTCCCCAACCTCAAAGCAAACCTCTCACCGTTGCCAAACAAGAGTACTCAAGAGTCAAGGCCACCACTGCCAAACTACCATCGCAATCATCATCAAAGGGAATGAGAAGATAGTAATTAACCTATCGATAGCGGTTGAAACTTCACTAACTACAAGTAACGAAATTGACTTTTGCGGAGAGAGAAAAAAAACCCGAAGACCTATCACATCTTAATGCTTCAAACTGCCATATAATATAGGAATGCTTTTGCTTGTTAAAACTCAAGCATAGACAATATAAATGTTTTCCAAATGATGATGATTGGTACTTGACACAAGATATATGTGAGAGGTTGGAAATATTCTATAGGGTCACTTTGTTGTTTAGTGGGAATAGTTATCCGACTTCCAATTTATTTTTTCCAGACGTGTGTGATATTAAACTTACATTGACTGAGTGGTCTTGTTGTGGGATTGAGCTTGTGGAGGAAATGGCCATCAAGATGATTGAGAAATATGACAAGCATTGGGATAGTACACATGGATTTTTAGGAGTTGCAGTGGTGTTGGACCCAAGGTTTAAGATGACCTTGATTGGTTACTACTATAAAAAAATATACAGGCACAAGCTTGGTGAAGAGATGGCAGAGGAAGTTCGGACACAATGTTTTGACTTGCTTACATTGTACGAAGGTAAAACCAACAAGAATCATTTTGAATCATTTGCAACTTCAAGCAACAAGCAGCCCACTACCTATTTGAAGTGTAAAGATCGCCTCTCCGACTTTGATTCCTATAGAAACAACTTGAAGAAAGCTAAAACTTCGCATGTGAAGTCAAAATTGGAACATTGTTTGGAGGAAGAGTTACCGAGACTTGAGGGTGTGCACTTTGATATATTGACATGGTGGAACTCTAATGGTTTAAAGTACCCTACCTTGCAAGCCATAGCTAGGGATGTGTTGGCCGTACCTGTGTCTACTGTTGCATCAAAGTCCTCTTTTAGTACAGGTGGTAGGGTGGTGACTCCGAGTAAAAATAGACTTCACACTAAGACTTTAGAAGCATTGATGTGTAGTCAAAGTTGGTTGGTGGTGTTTGGTTCTTTTACTTCTTTGCAATGGAAAATAATTGTGTGCGAGCGTGCCAGAGAGAGTTTCAATCTCCTCCCTCAGATTAACTTTGGAAAAACCAAATCTAATCAGGCGATTGTGTTTTATTGGTTCAATTACCTAATTAAGAGGATTTTTTCAACAAGTGAAGAAATGTAAACCAACAAACTTAGGAAATCGAAGAACAACAAAGAAACAAGACACTTCAATTAATGAATCAAAGATAAACTTACTTCGAAATTGTCTCAAACTTCAAATACAAGAACTTCGAACGGTTGATTGCTACAGGAACAATCGAGATAGGGGTGATTTTTACAGGAACAATCGAAATTAATCCTAACTACTTCCTAATCTACTTCGAACTGTGTTCGAGATCCTAAACTAATTTGCCAATGAACAAACCAAGCATCAGTTTTTGATAATTTGTTTTGTTGAAGATTTGTCCGGGCTTTTCACTCTTTGATTTCTTCTATTTATAGATGCTGCTTGCAATTCGAACTTCCCGCTCAATGAATTTGAACATCGGCTTGCTTCGAACTCTAACTTCCACTCCTCGAGTTGGCAGTTGCTCCTTCCTCCACGTCTGAATTTGAATTCTCTTAAATCTTATTCTAAAAGCTTTGATTTTGAATCTGTACAGTTGTTTAAACAAACTCAAATGATTAAGCGTTAAGATGAATAACTGCCTTTCTATAAGTATTCCACGTGTTATAACTGCCAATTTGCCTTGCTTCCCAAGTTCACACGTGGAACTTATATATTTAGCAGTTAATCCCATAGCTTTGAGGTCAATTCTTTCCAATAACGATAGTTCGTAACTGTCAATAACCGTTTTTATATTTGAACACGATACGACATCATATTCACTCAAATATGTTCTTTTAATCCAGTGTGTCTATATTGACGAGTAGTTGCCAACGTTTGGCACTCTTGATTACGTGTCAATTAATCATTGGATTGGTTAATTTTAGATGTAAACAGGTGGCCTTTGAGAGTGGAGGTAACTTGTTAATTCTCTCATTTTTTCAAACATTTTTGTCTTTGCTACTATATGAAAATCATTTTGTTTAATTATGTCTAATTTTTCTTTAACGTAGACATTCCAACTATCAATGATGAGGATATGGACGTTGATGAGTGTATGTCCGTTGTAACATGTATCGATGATTGATTGGGTAAGAGTTTTTTAGTGTATAATTACGTCAAATTGACAATTCAAGATA